>JASDFA010000003.1:111537500-114037500 GCA_035772735.1 Datura wrightii | reverse complement strand
CTTGGCACTCTCATAGGCATGCCAGCGGAACTCTTCAAGTTCACTGAGCTGCATTAGTCTCTTCTTGCCCGCCAGCTCGAAGTCCATATTTAGCTTCCTTACAGCCCAAAAGGCTCGGTGCTCTAACTCCACCGGAAGATGACATGCTTTACCATAAACCAATCGGTATGGTGAGGTTCCAATCGGTGTCTTGTAAGCAGTTCTGTATGCCCACAATGCATCATCAAGTTTGCTTGACCAATCATTCCGTTGTGTATTTACCGTTTTCTGAAGAATCTGCTTCACTTCTCTATTTGACACCTCTACTTGCCCACTAGTTTGGGGGTGGTATGCTGTCGCCACTTTATGGCGCACCCCATACTTGGCGAGTAATTTCTTGAAACTTGCATTGACAAAATGAGCCCCTCCATCGCTGATAATGGCTCGGGGTGTCTCGAACCTGGTGAGAATGTGTTTTTTCACAAACTTCGTTACTACCTTGTTGTCATTCCTGGGACAAGCTATTTCTTTCACCCATTTTGATACATAATCTACGGCAACCAAGATGTAACGATTACCAAATGACGGTGGGAATGGGCCCATGAAATCAATGCCCCATACATCAAAGGGCTCAACTTCCAGTATATTCTGCAACGGCATCTCTTGTCTTCTGCCAATTTCTCCTGTACGCTGACATCTATCACACATTTTGACATACGCCATAGAGTCTCTGAACAGTGTCGGCCAAAAGAAACCTGACTGTAGAACCTTGTGTGCTGTTCGCTCGCCTCCATGATGACCCCCATACAATGAAGAATGACAGCCCCTCAACACCTCTGCAATCTGACTCTCTGGGATGCATCTTCTCATTACCTGATCTGGTCCTTGTTTAAATAAGTATGGTTCATCCTAAACAAAGTGCCGGCAATCATGCCTCAATTTCCTTCTCTGCTGGTCTGTTGCCTCAGGTGGGTAGACTCCACTTACTAGCAAGTTTACTATGTCTGCGTACCAGGGAACTTCAGCTTCCCCCACTGCCAAGAGTTGCTCATCTGGGAACTCCTCATTTATGTTATCACTTTCCATCACATGCGACCGGCTTTCCAATCGTGATAGGTGATCTGCTACCTGATTCTCGCTCCCCTTCCTGTCTTTGATCTCAAGGTCGAACTCCTACAACAACAAGATCCATCTGATCAACCTGGGCTTAGCATCCTTCTTGTTGAATAGGTACCGAATCGCTGCATGGTCTGTGTACACCACAACTTTCAAACCCACCAAATAGGACCTGAATTTGTCAAATGCAAACACCAAGGCTAGCAATTCCTTCTCTGTGACTGTGTAATTACTTTGGGCCGTATTTAGCGTTTTGCTTGCATAATGAATAGAATGAAAGATTTTATTTTTTCTTTGCCCCAATACGGCTCCCACAACCACATCACTGGCATCACACATCAACTCAAATGGTTGTTCCCAGTCTGGAGAAGTAAAGATAGGTGCTTCTATCAATTTCTGCTTCAATTCTTCGAATGCTTTAACACACTCATCATTCAACTCAAACTTCACCTCTTTTTCTAGCAATCTGTATAGTGGTCTAGAAATTTTGGAAAAGTTTTTGATGAATCGTCTGTAGAATCCTGCATGCCCAAGAAAACTGCGCACACCTTTCACTGACACAGGTGGTGGCAACTTTTCAATAACCTCGATCTTAGCACGATCGACTTCCAACCCCTTTCGAGACACTTTGTGGCCAAGGACAATACCCTCCTTCACTAAGAAGTGGCATTTCTCCCAGTTTAATACAAAGTTGGATTCCTCACAGCGAGCCAGCACCCTGTCAAGATTCTGCAAACAAGTAGCAAATGAGTTACCGAAAATAGAAAAATCATCCATGAATACCTCAACAAAATCCTCCACCATGTCATGGAAAATAGCCATCATGCATCTCTGGAATGTGGCGGGTGCATTGCATAACCCAAACGACATTCGCCTGAAAGCATATGTCCCATAAGGACAGGTAAAAGTCGTCTTCTCTTGATCCTCTGGAGCTATGGCTATTTGGTTATAACCTGAGTACCCATCAAGGAAACAATAATATTCCTGTCCAGCCAACCTATCCAATATTTGATCAATAAACGGGATGGGGTAATGATCTTTCCTCGTGGCTTCATTAAGCTTCCTGTAATCCATGCAAATCCGCCAGCCTGTGACGGTTCGGGTAGGAATCAACTCATTTTTCTCATTGGTGACCACAGTCATCCCCCCTTTCTTTGGAACACACTGAACGGGACTTACCCATTCACTGTCTGAAATCGGGTAGACCACACCTGCATCAAGCCACTTGATTATTTGTTTCCTTACCACATCCTTCATTGCTGGATTTAGTCTCCGTTGCGGCTGAACGGTTGGTTTGGCTCCTGTCTCCATGAATATCTTGTGTGTGCAAAAAGATGGATTGATACCCTGAATGTCTGACATTTGCCAACCCATTGCTTTCTTCCACTTTCTGAGGACACCCAATGCTTCCTTCTCCTGTGCCTCAGTCAAGTCTGCAGAGATGATAACTGGTAACGTCTCATCCTCCCCCAAAAAGATATATTTTAAGTGGGGAGGCAATTCTTTCAGCTCCAGCTTCGGTGCCTCCTCAACGGATGGTTTCGGCAAAGGTTCTAGAGACCTCATTAATGATTGAAATTCCTGTCTCCTAGGATGATTTTGTGCTTCATTCAACATTTGGACCATTCCATACGCCTCTCTATCTCCAAAATGATCAGAGTGCGTCAACACTCTTTCCAATGGGTCTTGAGATTCAACAATCTGACGAATTTCTTCATGTTCAACCGCATTGATTGCTGAAAGCTCCTCATGTATAGCTGGCAGCTTCATGGCTTTAAATACATCAAATACCTCTATTTTGTCATATGCTTGCATTGTTAGCTGCCCCGCAGCAACGTCAATTAGTGCTTTCCCGGTTGCCAAGAAAGGATGTCCCAAAATAAATGGGACTTCCGCATCTGGTTCAAAATCCAGCACAACAAAATCTACCGGGAAAATTAGGGAGCCCACTTGCACCAGAACGTCCTCTACAATGCCATCAGGTCTGGCTAGGGATTGATCCGCCAATTGCAAGATTACAGTTGTGGGCCTAGGACTCCCTAGACCCAACTTTCTGAATACCGAAGACGACATCAAATTTATGCTCGCTCCCAAATCACACAATCCACGAGCTCGGATGCTCTGCCCCATAGTAATCTGGATAGTAAAGCTCCCAGGGTCTTTGAGCTTTGTGGGCAGTCTATTTTGAATCTGGGAAGTGCACTCCTCCGTTAGAGCCACCGTAGCATACTCAGTCAACCGACTTTTGTTTGCCACGATGTCCTTTATATAATTAGCAATGTCGGTACTCCCTGCAAGACATCAACAAGAGGTAAGTTAATATGTACCTGTTTCAGCACCTCCATGAATTTCTTGAAACACGCCTCCTCCTTGTGTTTCTTTAGTCGTTGAGGGAACGGGGGTGGAGGTCCTTCTGATTTAGCTTCCTTAGTCTTCCCCCTTTCAGTACTGTGCTCCCTCTCAACTTCTGCTGCTCCCGACTGTTGAGGTGGTCTTTCTGGTTCCACCTCTTTCAGCTGCAAACCACTCCTTGTGGTCATCGCATTTACCTGCTTGGGATTGGGATCCGTGTCGCTTGGCAGTCCTCCTCTAGGCCTTGTGTTTTGGGCACTAGCAAATTGCCCAAATTGATATTCAAGTGCCTTGGTAACTAACTGGTTGTTTTTCACTTCGACTGCCAATTTCACATAGTCATCCTGCAATTGAGCTTGGTTAGCTATCATAGTCTTGAACATCTCCTCAATGCTGGGTGATGGTGGTGGAGGAGGTGCATTGTTGTTTCTGAATTGTGCTTGATAATTCTGCTGCCCTCCTTGGTTCCTTTGCACACCCTGACCTGAACTTTGCCCCTGATGGTTGTTGCTACCCCATGAGAAATTAGGGTGATTCCTCCAATTGGAATTGTAGCTACTACCATACTGTTGGTGGTTCCTTTGCGCATTCCCCACAAAGTTTACCGAGTTAGGATTGGCTCCACAACACTCAGCTGAGTGCTCACTGCTTCCACACACTTCACACCACATCTGCTGTACTGCATTAACTGGGGCTTGAGGCTGGTTCAATATCATGTTGCTGAACTAGGTGTTAAGTTGATTTTGCAATGCAGCTATCTGTGCAGCGATAGCTGTAAACCCATCCACTTCAAGCACTACTGCTGCTTTCCTTGTCCCACCTCTTGATGAATCAGCATTCCATTCTGGATTGCCCTGCGAAATACGGTTCAACAAGGTATACAACTCCTCATACGTTTTCTCCAGCGCTTGCCCTCCAGCTGCTGAGTCTAGCAATATTTTGGTGTGGGGTTCCAAACCCTCTATAAAAGTGTGCACCAGCACATCATTGGACTGATGATGATGAGGACAATCCCGCAACATGGATTTGAATCTCTCCCAGGCCTGATATAAATTTTCTCCCTCTCTCTATTTGAAACTTAGAATCTGACTTCTAAGTCTTGCTGTTTTACCAGAAGGAAAAAACCGTATCAAGAATTTCCTTGCAAGATCATCCCACGTAGAAATAGAATTTGGTGGCTTAGCTTTCAACCACCTCTTGGATTCTCCCAATAGTGAGAATGGGAACAATGTAAGCCGGACATAATCTGATGACACTCCAGCGGGGATGTAAGTGTCACTTATCTCCAAAAAGTTTTGGAGATGCTGCTGTGGATCTTCAGGAGGGAGACCGGTAAACTACCTGATAGTATGCAACAACTGCACCATATTCTGTTTAAGTTCAAATCTCCCTCCTGGCTCAGGTTTGCGGATACTAGATGTAACATTATTGGCATGTGGGATTGCCACCTCGCGAACCGGCCGAGCTGCTACTTCTTCGGGCACTAACACTGCCCGTACTACCGGTGGATTCTGTTGTTGCTCCATGATCGTCTGTCTGAGCAACTGCAACTTTCTTCGTAGAGCTTCTCTCCGTTTACTGTGAAATATCCTTTCTGGCTCTATATACGATTCCACCAGCTCCTTGTCTCTTGCCAGTGTTAAACAGAAATTAAGTCTGCAAAATACAGTCTAAGACCAAGTTGTCAACACTAAGAAAATAAAAATACAGTAAATTAACACTTAAAACAAATTCACCAATTGCCAAGTCCCCGGCAACGGCGCCAAAAACTTGTTCGGGGTTTGTTATACCGGTATATAACTACACGCAAGTGCACGTGGTCGAACAAGTAGTAAGTGGCTTTAGTAAGCCAAGTATCGATCCCACAGAGACTTGGATGAAGTGCAATCTGCTCAAGTGTACTATATTTTCTTCTAAAAATGCAGACAACAATGTAACCAAGAGTTTGATAGTTTGTTTTATAATTTTTATACTAAAGCTAAAACAATAATCTACTTTGAGTCTGAACTATGAATGAGAGCATGCTGAGGTTAAACGAACATGTAATGAAATTAATTATCATCATACTTTGGTTAATCTTTTCCTCTAGTTGCTAGCCAAGAACTATTGCCAAGAGATTAAAACTCTCGTATTTAACCTCACTTAAGAATCATGAACCATCCACCTACATTTCTGTGATTAAATGCAATTCATGTTCTATCCATACAAATCCGGTTCCTAAATTGACTAATACGACTTTCAGGTATATTTCTATCCTGAAAGCAAATCAAGACTCAATTTTCCCAAACCAAGTAAAGAACATATCCTATTAATTCACAACTTTCCAATTTCTTGCTCTCTTGAGTGAAACCGGACTTTTTAGATATACATGAACGTAGGCCACACATTAATGCAGTAAGAACAAGAATTAATAGAACAACATGGAAGAAAAGCTGAAAAACCAAAGAATCAATGATCACATTTCATCACAATTGTTCATAACCTCAGCAAGAAGAGGAATTAGCCACTCATTTGTGGATTAAACACCTTTAAATGAGTGTTAATCATACAAGCAATTGAAATAAAGAAGAAAGAAAGAGAGAAAAAACTGATATTTTCGTCCCCTCAACTGCCTGTAACCCACGTTCTTGCTCCACCAAGTCAGAATATTGAAAAATGAACCTAAGTGTTCTATTTATACTGCTGGGAATTGTTTCCCGGAATAACGAGCAACGTGTCACGGAGTGCATCGCGGAGCACTGCCTCCGTGACACGCTATGGACGCGGACCCTCACTGGAACTGGGGGTCCAGGAATTAAAGCTCAACGTGGCACGGCGTGCAACGCGGAGCCAAGCCACCGTGCCACGGATCGGATGCGGATCCTCTCTGGAATTTGGGCAAATTTTCCCTATCCAGGCAGAAGGCCTCTGCGATGGCAGCGTGACACGGCTCCATCGCGGAGCCCCTTTAATTCATGCTGTCTAATGCCTTGTTCCTTGCTTGCATCCAAGTCCAACCTCGATATCATCCAACATGCATTTAAGCTTCCCCAAAATCACATTTTACCTGCAAAACAATGCTAATCATGTTGGTTAGTATAAATTCACATTTTATTACCAATTACATGAGAATGTATACATATTGGTAGATAAACAAGGCTAAAATGGTACTTTTGAGTATCACTTGGGCATATAAATTTGCCCAAGATCATATTTCATAGTTGAGTTTGGGGTGAAGTCTGAGTAACCCCAAGGGCTACAAAGGACCCGATTTGCCTGATGATAGATCGGGTGACGCCGTTCTTAAGAGTAAATTATTTGTTTCTTTTTGCTTGTGTAGACAATGCTTATATATGATGTGAGTAAGTTCTTTTAAGAGTTATATTTTGGTGTATATTTTGAGGCAATGGGGACGAAAACCATCGGCTACTCACCGGTCAAGGCCGCTGAAATGCCGGTTCGGGCAAAAATTAGCTTCAAGCCACTGTCTTAACTTTACGTCGTATCGGCACTTCGTGGATCGCTGATGATTCACAAGTGGAAAGTTCAATGAACCAGTGTTTTGCCTATCACCGGCGGTTCACCGACGTTCCGCAGATCACTTCCTGTGACTCGTCGATGTTCTGCCGGTGCTGCCAACTTCTTTATGATGATCCGTCCTCTTGTTTCTCATCTAATATTAAGGGAATAATTTTATTAAACTTGAAAACATAAATTTATAATCAAAATAGGTATAAAATCTGCCCATGAACCTTCAAACGTACTTTGAAACATAGAGGGGATTTACCCATAAATAATTTATAGAGGATTTCATAAAATTGGGTTAAAGCCCATAAGATCATGAATTTGATCTAGAACTTGAATTCATAGAATTGAGGAGAATTATGAGCATGAGAGTGAAAGGAACTCCCATTCATGGCCTTACATACCTGGGTAAATTGAATTTACACTTGTCTTTGAAAGCCCAAGAGATTTGGGGAAGAACTGTGAAGAATTCTAGGCTTGATCTTTAATAGAGAAGTATTAGTCTTGCATGCATGGGAGAGAAATGGTTTGGAATAGGTTAACCCTCTTAAAACCCTCCTAACAGAGCTTAAAACAATGTAGTTTAGGGCTAAGGAGCTTAGTGATCTTGGGCAGAATTATATGCCCAAGTGATACTCAAATGTTTCATTTCGTCTTGTTTATCCATTGATATTTGTACATTTTCATGTGATTTGTAGTTTAAAGGTAAATTTATACTAACCAACAAGATTAGTGTTGTTTTTCAGGAAAAATGTAATTTTAGGAAGCTAAGATGCATGTTGGGAGAAATCGGGAATGGACTCGGAAGCGAGCAGTGGAAAAGGCCAAGGAAATGCAACAACTTAAGGGGCTCCGCGATGGAACCGTGTCACGCTGCCAGCGCGGAGGCATTCTGCCCCGGATGATTAAAATAGGCCAAGTTCCAGTGAAGGTGCGCGTTGGTGCCGTGGCACGTTGGCCAAGCCACGCGTTGCATGCCGTGGCACATTGGGCGTAATTAACTGGACGATCGGATTCCAGTGAGGGTTCGCGTTTGTGGTGTGTCACGGAGGCAGTGCTCCGCGATGCACTCCGTGACACGTTGCTTGTTATTCCGGAAAAAATTCCCACTAGTATAAATAGCATACTTAGGTTTATTTTTAATCATTCTGACTTGGTTGAGCAAGAACGTGGGTTACAGGCAGTTGAGGGGACGAAATTCTTAGGGTTCTTCTCTATCTCTTTCTTCCTTATTTCAATTACTTGTATGATTTACACTCATTTAACGATGTTTAATCCGCAAATGAGTGGGTAAATTCACTTCTTGCTGAGGTTAAGAACATTTGTAGTGGAATGTAATTATTGATCATTTTGGTTTTTCATCTTTTCTTCTATGGTTGTTCTATTAATTCTTGTTCTTACTGCATTAATGTGTGGCCAATATTAATGTATATCTAAAAAATCCGGTTTGCGCTCGAAAGAGAAAGAAATTGGAAAGTTGTGAATTGGTAGGATATGATCTCTTCTTGGTTTGGGAAAATTGAGAATTGATTTACCTTCAGAATAGAAATATATCTGAAAGTCGTATTAGTCAATTAAGGAATCGGTTTCGTATGGCTAGAACATGAATTTTTTCTATCACCGAAATGTAGGTAGAAGGTTCATGATTCTTAAGATGGGTTAAATATGAGAGTTTTAATCCATAGGCAATAATTCTTGACTAGCAACCGAAGGAAAGATTAACCAATTTGTATCTATAAATTGCTTCCCTGCATGTTCGTTTTATCCTCAGCATGCTCATTACTATAGTTCAGACTCAATTTGTACATTTGTTTTAGATTAGTATAAATTAGGAAACAAACTCCCAAAATCTTCTTGAAACTGTTGTCTGCATTATTAGAGTTAGAGTTTATTAACACTTGATTCGATTATTACCTTGGTCCAGTCCCTGTGGGATCGATACTTGGCTACTCTATCCATTTTACTACTTGTTCGACCACGTGCACTTGCGTGTAGGCATTCCAAACCACCGAACAAGTTTTTGGCGCCGTTACCGTGGACTGGCAATTGGTAAAATTATTTTCTTAAGTGTTAGTTTACGATTTCTTATTAGTGCTGACAACTTGGTCTTAGCCTGTTTTTTGCACATATTGAATTCTGTTGAACACTGGCAAGAGACAAGGAGCTGGTGGATTCACACTTAGAGCTGGAAAGACAATTCCATCATCAAAGGAGAGAAGCTCTAGAGAGAAAGCTGCAGTTGCTCAGACAGACAATCTTGGAGCAACAACAGAATCAACCCATTGTAAGGGAAGTGTTAGTGCCCGAGGAAATGACAGCTAGGCCGGTTCGCGAAGTGGCAATCCCACATGCTAACAACGTTACATCTAGCATTCGCAAACCCGAGCCAAGAGGGAGGTTTGAGCTTAAACAAAATATGGTGCAATTGCTGCACACCAGCGGGCAATTCACAGGTCTCCCTCACGAGGATCCACAACAACATCTCCAAAACCTTTTGGAGATAAGTGACACTTACATCCCCGCTGGAGTGTCACCCGATTATGTCAGGCTTAAATTGTTCCCATTTTCACTTTTGGGAGAAGCAAAAAGGTGGCTGAAAGCTGAACCACCTAATTCCATCACTACTTGGGATGATCTTGCACGAAAAGTTTTGATACGGTTCTTTTCATCCGGTAAAACAGTAAGACTTAGAAGTCAAATTCTAAGTTTTAAACAAAGAGAGGGGGAGAATCTGTATCAATCTTGGGAACGATTCAAATCTATGTTGCGGGATTGTCCTCATCATCACCAATCCAATGATGTGCTGGTGCATACTTTCATAGAGGGTTTGGAACCCCACACAAAAATCTTGCTAGACTCCGCAGCTGGGGGACAAGCATTAGAAAAAACTTATGATGAGCTGTATACTTTGTTGAACCGTATTTCGTAGGGAAATCCAGAGTGGGATGCGGACTCTTCTAGAGGAGGAACAAGGAAAGCGACAGGAGTCTTGGAAGTGGATGGTTTTACAACTATCGCTGCACAGATAGCTGCGTTACAGAATCAACTCAATACCCACTTCAGCAATATGAGCATGAATCAGTGTCAAGGCCCAGTGAATGTAGTGCAACAGATTTGGTGTGAAGTGTGCGGCAGTAATGAACACTCAGCTGAGTTTTGTGGTGCGAATCCTGATTCAGTGAACTTTGTTGGGTAATGTACAGAGAAATAATCACCAACAGTATGGCAACAACTACAACTCTAATTGGAGGAGTCACCCGAATTTATCTTGGGGTAGTAACAGCCATCAAGGGAAAAGTTCGAGTCAGGGGGTGCAGAGAAATCAAGGAGGGAAGCAGCACTATCAGTCGCAATACAGAAGCAACAATGCACCTCCTCCACCACCATCACCCAACATTGAGGAAATGTTCAAAACGATGATAGCTAACCAAGCTCAATTGTAGGCTGACTATGTGAAATTGGCAGCCGATGTAAAAAACAATCAGTTAGCTACAAAGGCATTGGAGTACCAGTTTGGGAAACTAGCTGGAGCTCAGAACACCAGGCCGAGAGGAGGACTTCCGAGTGACACTGACCCCAACCCCAAGAAAGTGAATGTAGTGACCACAAGGAGTGGTTTACAACTCAAGGAGGTGGAACCAGAAAGACCACCATAGCATTCGGGAGCAGTGGAGAATGAGAGGGAACACAATGATGATAGGGGGAAGGAGAAGGAAGCTGAACCAGAAAGACCACCACCCCCGTTCCCTCAAAGATTAAAGAAACACAAGGAGGAAGCGTGTTTCAAAAAGTTCATGGAGGTGCTTAAACAGGTACTCATTAATTTACCTTTTGTTGATGTTTTGCAGGGAGTGCCGAAGTACGCAAAATATATCAAGGACATCGTGGCGAACAAAAGCAGGTTGACGGAGACGGTGGCGCTTACGGAGGAGTGCACTTCCCGGATACAAAATAGGTTGCCCACAAAGCTCAAAGACCCTGGGAGCTTTACAATCAACTTACAATCGGGCAGAGTATCCGATCTCGTGGATTATATGATTTGGGAGCGAGCATTAACTTGATGCTGACATCGCTATTCAATAAATTGGGGCTAGGCAGTCCTAGACCAACAACAGTGATCTTGCAACTAGCGGATCGTTCCTTGGCCAGACCAGATGGCATTGTGGAGGACGTGCTGGTGCAAGTGGGCTCCCTTATCTTATCGGTAGACTTCGTTGTGCTGGATTTTGAGCCGGATGCGGAAGTCCCATTTATTTTGGGACGTCCTTTCTTGGCGACCGGGAAAACACTGATTAATGTAGCTGCAGGGCAGCTAACCATGCGGGCACACGACAAGGTGGAGGTATTTGATGTGTACAAGGCCACAAAGCTTCCGGCCGTGTATGAGGAACTCTCAGTGATCAACGTGCTTGATCGAGTGAATATTGCTCAAAGTGTTGATTCGCGAGAGCCAGTGGGAAAACCACCGGTGAAGGACCCCCCAAAATTGGAATCGTGGCAAGAAGATCGAAGTGCCACGTTCTTAGTCAATGGGCAACGATGTAAGCATTACTGGGGTGAGGACAGTAGTCGAGAGAAGACGTCTGTCACCCTAGAGGATGACTAAGCTTCAATGACGTCGAGCCGCGATGGTAAACCAGGCGCTGCACGGGAGGCAACCCGTGAAATTGTTGTAATGATTGAGTAGAATTAGTAGAAAAGAAAGAACAAAAAAAAGAAAAAGAGAAAAAATAGAAAAATAAAAATAAAAACAAAAATTGTGTTTTATGTTGAAACCTATGAATTCTAACCAATTTCTTGTTGTGAGATGAATTTCAGGTTGAACGGAGGGCAAAAATGCAAAGGATCGCAAAGGAAAAATTGAGGTGAGAAAAATAATAAAAAGTGGCAAAACAGTGAGCCTGCGCGATGGCTCCGTGTCACGGAGGAGGGCCTCCGCGTTGACCTCCGTGACACGTTGAGGTGTAATTCTGGAATTTTTAAAAATTCCAGAACACCTCCGCGTTGGCTCCATGTCACGGAGGGGGTGCTCCGCGTTACCATCCGTGACACGTTGAGGCGTTAATCACGACGGGTCACACTGGGTAGCCGGGTGACCCGCGTGAAAATCCCCCTTTTAACCCCGATTTCCCTCATTTTCCCCTCATTTCTCATCCCCTCCGAGACAAACACCCAAAAATTCCCCCTTCCCCAACGTGACACGGACCTAGACACAAGTTTTCTTCAATTTTTCTTCGATTTCATCGAATTAAAGGTATGTTCTTTAACTTCATCTCAATTTTTGACAAATTTTTCGATTTTGAGCATGTGAAGTGAGTAAAACTTGCTTTAATTGTAAATTGAGCTTGAATTCATTTAAGTTATTATTGATTGATTTTCATAGTATCATTTTGATTGTATGAACTCGATAAATACATGCTTGATCGAATTTTGGTGAAAGATGTAGCTAGGGTTGGAATTTGATTGCGAAGAAACTAAATGTGATTGAAAATGTGGAAATTATGGGTTGGGCATGTTGGGTTAGGTGAATTGTGTTGTGCTTGATGTGAACATGCTAAATAAACGATGGGTTTTCAGGAGAATAAAATTGTTGAATTGCATAGAAATTGGTGACTTGCATAGGTTGTGTTGAGAGAAGTTTTTGCTAAGTGCTATGTGATGAAATGGTATCGATGGTGATATTTTGATTAGCTGTAGGAAGTCTGAGTAGTACATAGAATTTATTCCATCGAATTCTCTGAATGCACGAGGCATGTTGTTGTTTTCTTTTTATAAATTGGAAAGTGAGAATTGTCTTGCCGTAATGTCGTAATTGTGGCTAAAGACTAAGCGTGGGGTGACCTAGCTTAACCCAACCTTAGTCGAAGCTAATTTTGATTTGAATAACATTGGGACTGTCTATTTGATTTGACAGGAACAATGGCAAGCAGGCAAGACAAAGGAAAGGGCGCATCTACATCGGGCACCGGAAGGAAAAGAATTAGACTGGGAACAGCAGTCCCAGCAGCACCAGCGGTTCCGCGGCCAACACCGTCAATACGGAACCCAATGGGTGACAGACGAAGGGAAGAAATGGTACACAAAGCATAAGGAGAACAAATACTTCCCCGAGGAGCACATTGCAAGGGAGCCGTTGGCACAGGAATTCCCCAGAATTGTACACCGGATTGACGCTGCCGGGATGAACTTCATCTTTGAAGAGCCCAAGGAGTGCAATCTCCACCTGATTCGAGAATTCTACGCCAACTGGAACCCGACACTCCGCAGTCACACAGTCAAGATAAGGGGGCAGGTAGTCACCTTTGAGCCCCATCACCTTAATGCCATTTTGGGGGCGCGGGACATAGATGCCTATGTACTCTGGCAGATAGACATCACTCCACCATATACGTATATCAGACGCACTTTGTGTGGAGCCCGTTCTACAGCACGGTGGAGCAGACATAAGGAGAGGGGCTACCATCAGACGCTGCCCTACTCTCAAATGAACAGGGAAGCCAGAATTTGGCTTAAGATCGTGTGTTCCTGCATGATCCCGGGGGTGCACATGGCAGATGTCACCCGGGATCGTGTGTTCTTGGTCTACGACCTGGTGAAAGGGCTGGAGATTAATGTTGGGGCGGTGATTATCTCTGCCATGAAGAGAGCCCGTTTGCATCAAGGGCACCGGTACGAGTTTGGTGGCTTGCTGACCACGTTCCTGAGGGGCCTGGATATTGAGGAAGAGGCCCTGGACTACATCCCCTAGATGGAGTGGCGTGCCTTGGACGTCACCAAAACTAAGGCACCCGACACCACTCACGGGCCAGTTCTCACATTAGCCGAGCGACATGTTCGGGATGATCAGTATATGGCCCGCATGTCCGGGATGCAGATGCTACAATTGCGCATAGGCGGGAGGCCAGCAACAGAAGATGAGCTGTGGCAGCTCGAGTTGGACTACCCCTTCGGAGAAAATGCCAGGGCTCTATGCCGAGTGGGGCCAGCGTTTATGGAGCTCGTTGATGATGATGTCCCCACAGACGAGGAGACACACCACGATGACTCAAATGTTGAGTCAGATGAGGATAGCGGGGGCGATTCGGATGTGGGGGACGAGGCAACCGCACCTGATGAAGAAGTGGAATACTTCGACTGATCAGGGAGTTTCACCACCTACTCTTGTGCTATGCTGAATTTTGTGAACACTGGGGACAGTGTTCAATTTAAGTGTGGGGTGGGAGTAGTTAGGTGCTGGTTGTTTTGTTGTTGTTTATGTTTATATTTTGTTGTAATGCCTGAAAAAAAATTGTGACCCTGTGATTTTGGTGTTTATGTTTTGTATTGTAATTTGGTGTTGTAATTAATGTGAATCTGTTGTGTGCTGTATGGAGTTGTTGTTAGCTGGTTGTGTAAATATTTTTGTTTTATCGAAATTATTGATATTTTTAAAATTTTTCGTTGAAATATTTTTATGATTGGATTTCTCGGCGTTTGTTTTCGGTGCTTTTACCGAGAATAGTCCCATTGAACCGAAGTCATAAATGGTGACCGTTCCCTATGATGGATGGATGACGACCTTCTTAAGGGAAATGTAGTCGATAGGAGTAGATTCTTTGTTCTTTTTAATTTTTTTTTCTTTTGTTTGTTTGTATCCCAAACGTGTCGTTACTTTATGGTTTGGAATTCTTGTTGCGTGTTATACATGATATTTAGAATGCAAAGGTGATTCGTATAAAAACATGCAACTTTATAAACATGTTAAGATACCCAGACCATAGAGTTCGATTCGGTGTGATTGAGGCTTAATGTTTAATTCTTGTAATTAGCTGATTGAAGAGTCTGTGAATATGTCTTGAGTTGAGCATGTGCAATGAGTGTGTGGTGAGGTTTCGATTCTTCCATGCTATTGTGAAGTGTCTAGAACTTGCCTGGTGTGTGTACGAAACGAAATGAAGGATGTGTATTGTAGGAAAGGATGTAGGCATTTCTTTGATTTAACCGAAAGCTTTTTCCATTATCGTACCTACCTTGAATGTACATCCTAGTTAGCCCATTGAGCCTTTAGCCTATTTTTTTTCTTTTGTCGAAAAGGTACAAACCGAGCTTAACCCCTTCTTTTCATTATCCGTGAATTTGATCCAAAACTCTTAAGCGCTCAAGAAAAATAATTTTTCCATAGTGTCAAGGAGTGAAAAGTGTGAAAAAGAAAGGAAAAGCGGAAGTGGTGAAAGTAAAGAAAAGGTCAAAGGTGCACTTGCCGAATTTAATGAAATGAAGATGTATAACTAATCTTTGTTATTAAGTTGAGTGTGCTTAAAGAAATGGGAACAAAAATAAAGAAAGGCTTCAAGAAAGGGGAGGATGAAGGAAGAAAAAATGTCCATAATGTGGTGGGATGTATTGAAAAGCGCTTAAGGGTGCTAGTTGCCATTATTGGTTAGCCTAGTATGTACTAGTTCCTTAGCTTACATTACAACCCGTTAAGTCCTACGTGATCTTACATCACTCGTTCTTATATTAGTGGAGTAATACACTAGAGGTAAGCTTATGGGTCATGACATGATGCATGTGAATTCTTTGGGAGAGAGAGCGAAATCGTGTTCATATGCCCCTGCATATAATGTTTTTGAGATCATATGATTGAAAAGGGTGAAATTCTCTTGTGTTGTGAGGGCACATGTTTGACGAGAGATTTAATTTTGTGTTGGATGTCTTGATCAGCTGATTTGCATGAGTTTACCGAGATCGAGAGTCAACTCTTGAGTCTAGGAGGTCTTAATGTGTTGAATGTCATTGTATTGATGAGACTATGCATGTTTTCTTGATGATTTGCTATTTAAATAATCGGTATAATCATAGCTTGAATTGTCGATCCAAAGTAGCTATGATTGGGTTTCAATTGCATGAGATGATAGATTTTTGTTCGAGGACGAACAAGGTTTTAAGTGTGGGATAGGTGATCTTGGGCAGAATTATATGCCCAAGTGATACTCAAATGCTTCATTTCGTCTTGTTTATCCATTCATATTTGTACATTTTCATGTGATTTGTAGTTAAAAGGTGAATTTATACTAACCAACATGATTAGTGTTGTTTTGCAAGAAAAATATAATTTTAGGAAGCTAAGATGCATGTTGGGAGAAATCGGGAATGGACTCGGAAGCGAGCAGTGGAAAAGGCCAAGGAAATGCAACAAATTAAGGGGCTCCGTGATGGAGCCATGTCACGCTTCCATCGCGGAGGCATTCTGCCTCGGATGATTAAAATAGGCCAAGTTCCAGTGAAGGTGCGCATTGGTGCCGTGGCACGTTGGCCAAGCCACGCGTTGCACACTGTGGCACATTGGGCGTAATTAACTGGACGACCGGATTCCAGTGAGGGTCCGCGTTTGTGGCGTGTCACGGAGGCAGTGCTCCGCGATGCACTCCGTGACACGTTGCTTGTTATTCCAGGAAAAATTCCCACTAGTATAAATAGCATACTTAGGTTTATTTTTAATCATTCTGACTTGGTTGAGCAAGAACGTGGGTTACAGGCAGTTGAGGGGACGAAATTCTTAGGGTTCTTCTCTATCTCTTCTTCCTTATTTCAATTATTTGTATGATTTACACTCATTTAACGATGTTTAATCCGCAAATGAGTGGCTAAATTCACTTCTTACTGAGGTTAAGAACATTTGTAGTGGAATGTAATTATTGATCATTTTGGATTTTCATCTTTTCTTCTATGGTTGTTCTATTAATTCTTGTTCTTACTGCATTAATGTGTGGCCAATATTAATGTATATCTAAAAAATCCAGTTTGCGCTTGAAAGGGAAAGAAATTGGAAAGTTGTGAATTGGTAGGATATGATCTCTTCTTGGTTTGGGAAGATTGAGAATTGATTTACCTTCAAAATAGAAATATATCTGAAAGTCGTATTAGTCAATTAAGGAATCAGTTTCGTATGGCTAGAACATGAATTTTTTCTTATCACAGAAATGCAGGTGGAAGGTTCATGATTCTTAAGTTGGGTTAAATACGAAAGTTTTAATCCATAGGCAATAATTCCTGACTAGCAACCGAAGGAAAGATTAACCAATTTGTATCCATAAATTGCTTCCCTGCATGTTCGTTTTAGCCTCAGCATGCTCATTACTATAGTTCAGACTCAATTTGTACATTTGTTTTAGATTAGTATAAATTAGGAAACAAACTCCCAAAATCTTCTTGAAACTGTTGTCTGCATTATTAGAGTTAGAGTTTATTAACACTTGATTCGATTATTACCTTGGTGCAGTCCCTGTGGGATCGATACTTGGCTACTCTAGCCATTTTACAACTTGTTCGACCACGTGCACTTGCGTGTAGGCATTCCAAACCACCAAACACTTAGAATTTACGAAAACACCCTTACTAATTTCGTAGGAAGAAGTCACTTCCTGTCACCACGAAGGACTTAACAAGTAGTTAGGTCCTATGACGTCTCGTTGTCTCCCCTCATCACCACCACTACAAATTTCAAATTCTATTCCAATCTTTTCCAACCAATGGTCGACCTAACGAGTCGTCAAGTGACACCATGACTCGTCCCTTCACCCATTAAATCCCTCTGAAATAAACCCTTAATTCCAACTCTGCCCCACCCAAAGAGGGACTCAACGACTCGTTGGGTGTCATGACGGGTTGTTCCTCGACCTGTTAGCATTGTAAATTCTCAACACAGCATCACTTGACGGGTCACTTAACGACCCGTCTAGTGACTCAACGGGTCACCTTAGAAGTCATTCTGTGACCTGGCGCAGATCTTCCTACCTTCACTGGTACAACTCTCAGGTCTAATCTTAGGGACTTTCGGGGTATAACAATATCTCCCCCTTGGGATTATTCACCCTCGAATGTGGGTTAAACATACTGAAAGATTGGGGAAAGAACTAACATCCTATAACTAAACAACTAAAGCTGAAAACTGATGAAGTGACTGACTCAAGACTGAGATACATGATTGAACTGAATCCATAAATCATACATACATGCTAGAACATGAAAGGAACTAAGAGACATGAACTTGACATGAAACTGAATAGAGTATTAGAGAGGAAACTAATACCTCATGCTATAACGGAGCTGGAAGGAAATAAATACGGGTATCTAGCCATCCGATCTACTTTGGCTTCCCTCGTAGCTCCCTCAATGAGCTAATTTCTTCACAAGACTTTCACTGAAGCTGCTTCTTTTTTCCTCAGCTTCTGAACCTGAAGATCAAGGATCTCAATGGGAACCTCCTCATAGCTCGGGATATCCTTCACACCTATGCTCTCCACCGGAACAACCAAAGTCAGGTCACCAATACACTTCTTCAATAGCAATACATGAAAACTGGATGCACTGAAACTAACTCCGCTGGTAGCTCCAACTCGTAGGCCACCTTTCCAATACATCTCAAAATCCTGTAAGGACCAACATATCGGGGACTAAGCTTCCCTTTCATTTTGAACCTCATCACTCCCTTCATAGGAGACACCTTCAAGAACATCCAATCATCAACTTCAAACTTGAGTTCTCTCTGACTAACATCTGCATATTACTTTTGATGACTCTGAGATATTTTCAGCCTTTCCCTTATAAGCTAAACTTTCTTCATAGCCTCATGAACCGAATCTAGCCCTAACAATGTAGCTTCGCCTACTTCAAACCAACCAATATGAGATCTACACCTCCACCCAAAAAGAGCCTCAAACAGAGCCATCTGAATACTGGAGTGGTAACTGTTGTTATAAGCAAACTCGATAAGAGGTAAATAATTATCCCAAATACCTTTGAAATCAATAACACATGCTCTCAAGATATCCTCAACAGTCTAATTAGTCCGCTCAGCCTGACCATCTGTCTGCCGGTGAAAAGTTGTGCTGAGCTTGACCTGAGTACCGAGTCCATTCTGGAACAATCTACAAAATTGCGAGGTAAATTGAGTATCTCTATCTAAAATGATGGACAAGGGAACTCCATGAAGCTGAAATACTCCTAAATATATTATCTATCATAGTCCTTGGCTGAATCGGTAGTTTTGACCGGTAGGAAATAAGCTGCCTTGGTCAACCTGTCTACCACCACCCAATAGAGTGATACTGTCGGCGAATGCGATGCAGCCCTGTGATGAATTCCATATTGATCTCTTCCCACTTCTGATTGGGGATACTAATGGCCTGTAGCTTACCTACAAGTCTCTGATGCTCTACTTTCACTTGTTGAATGTTCGGACACCTAGCCACAAACTCTGCTACGTCCTTCTTCATGCCATTCCACCAATAGACTTCTCGTAGGTAATGGTACATCTTGGTGGCACCTGGATGTATAGAATATCGAGAACCATGAGCCTCATGCAACATCTGTTCCCCTCAAATCATTGATAACTGGAACACATAAAAGACCCTGATATCGAAGCACCCTATCTCCCCCTTGGGAGAAGACCTCCACCTTCTGATTTTGAACCGCTTCTTTACTTCACAAAAATGGGATCCTCATCTTACCTAGCCTTGACCTCAGTCAGCAAGAAAAATTTTGAACCATTCTGAATAATGATACCACCATGTGTTGAATCCACAAGGCAAACTCCTAATCGTGCAAGCCGATGCACATCCTTCACAAACTCCTTCCTTCCATCTTCCACATGAGAAACACTCTCCATGGACAGTCTGCTAAGGGTATCTGCCACTATATTGGCCTTACCCAGATGATAAAGGACCCTCATGTCATATCATTTACAAGCTCTAACCATCTTCTTTATTGCAAATTCAAATCCTTATGGGTGAACATATATTGTAGGCTCTTATGTTCCGTAAACTCCACATGGACCCCATACAAATAGTGTCTCCAAATCTTCAATGCAAACACCACCGCTACCTAGTCCAGGTCATGCGTTCAGTAATTCTTCTCATGAGTCTGAAGCAGTCTATAGACATACGCAATGACCTTACCATGCTGCATCAACACACAACTAAGACCAACCCTAGAGGCATCATAATACATAACGAATCCATCTCTGCCCTCAGGTAGGGTCAACACTGGGGCTGAAGTGAGTCGAGTCTTTAACTCTAGAAAATTTTTCCACAGGCATCTAACCACTGAAATTTGACTTTCTTCTAGGTCAACTTAGTCAACTGAGCTGCAATGGATGAAAATCCTTCAACAAACATCCTGTAATAGCCAGCTAAACCCAAGAAATTCCTGATATCCGAAGAACTAATTGGTCTAGGCCAATTCTTCGCCGCTTCAACATTTTGAGTGTGTACCCGCACACTATCACTTGACACCCCATGGCCCAAAAATGCTACCGAATCCAACCAAAACTCACACTTGCTGAATTTAGCAAACAGTTGGCGATCCTTGAGAGTTTGCAGCACCACCCTCAAATGAGCGGCATGCTCCTCCTCACTCCGAGAATATACAAGAATGTCATTGATGAAGATGATCATGAACATATCCCAATATGTCTTGAAAACCTTGTTCATCTAATCCATAAAAGCTATAGGAGCATTTGTTAGTCCAAAAGACGTAACTAAAAACTCATAGTAACCATACCAAGTCTTGAAGGTTGTCTTTTGTAATGTCACTCTCCTTAACTCTGAGCTGATGATACTAGGATTTGAGGTCTATCTTTGAGAAGCACTTAACATCCTGAAGTTGGTCAAACAAGTCATCAATTTTGGGGAGAGGATACTTGTTCTTGACTATAATGTCAAGACCCGAATGTACACCCAGATCGTAGACATGGGACAAGGGACCTCGAGAGACCCCAAGTCGACCCATGTCACATGCATACAACTAATCTTATTCAAATAAGTGGAAGATAATCATATAACATAGAGAGGATGTAATTATAGCATAACATCAAGAAATACTGGGCGTATACACAGCAGAGCACTATATACTTGTCTGAAAGCCTCTAAAACACAAGATGGGTTAATGGGACAACTTCCCCAACTAAACCGACCAAAATTGATCATACACAACATGAAAGTCTATCAAACGACCCTTGGAACATAAGGACTCACCAATGAGCTGAAAACGTAAGATGAGATGGACTAAAGATGAGGATAAGCCTGAGATCCGGACCCTGTATCATGAAATGATACAACATAGAAAGTATGCAGTCAGTACGTGGAATGTACCGAGTATGTAAGGTAAGTAAAACATACATTTTAAAGTAAAGAAAAACCCATAAGTAACATAAGAGAAGGACATCATTCATATATCATAAATTTCGTAAGAAAACATAAGGCTCAAGGCTTTCAAATCGTTCGTAAAGCGTTCATAAACATAATCGTAAGTAAACTTGTCAAACATAACTTGAGACAATAACATAAATATAACAATACATAAAACATGCAGAACAATGGGAGGAATTGTCATAACCGACAACATCATGGTAGAGCCTTTCATGATGCCCCACTGTCTCGCTCAAGTGGGCAGAGCCGACCCTGGCTTTCCAAGTGAGGGTTGTGCATAAGGCGTGATATCACATTTGAGGGGATCATTAACAATACATCATATCATTTAGAAACCGACGGTGGCACGTGGTTTCAACGCCGGGCTGCTCGATGCTAGACACGACTTTCGAAAATATGCATATAGGCTCATACATAAATCAATAACATCGTGCATTAAAATTCATTGGCTAGGATATAACATTTCTCATCATTGATCCCCCTTTAAACATGCTTATCCATGAATCAAAGGCCTCTTTTATCGGCTAACATCATAAATCGATAAATTATGAAATTCATTTCATAAATCGTAAATCATTCTTCATCATGTGGGTATTGCCCAATGCTTCATCATACTCAATTATTTCAAAATATGCTCATAAACATGGGTAACTTAAATTCATGCTCTTCCATCATCAATAAACTCAAACTAATGAATATTCATCATAAATCATAACTTTCATGAACTTCCATAAATGGGCATTTTAGATTTAAAAAAATTGATACATGATCTTAAAGAAGATAATATAAAATCTTCCCAACATGCGTAATTCAATAATTAAAACTCAATTAAATCATATTCATAAAGAGAAATCATATTTTCATGCTTTGGGTAAAACCCCACGGAATTTGAATAAGGGAAATTCATGAATTAACTTGAAATTGGGCATGGTGCGGAAGAATTTCACCCATTTTAAAAATCCTACATACCTGGGAATGGATGGACTTAAAGTTCCTTGAACACCCAAAAAGAAATTGATGAGAATTTGGGGAAGAAGGCAAAAACCTCTCTAAGCTTTTGCATGAGAATGGGCATGCATAAAGGGCTTAACCCATATTATCTAACTTAGAAACATATCCAAAACGATGTAGTTTAGGCCTTAGGGACTTAAGAAATTATGAAAACACCCTTGTTAAAATGCAGGAAATTTCTGGTCGCCAGTCCCCATGAGGGACCTCACGGGTCGTTGCCACCGGGCATGACTCGTGGCCATGATCCGTTGAGTCCACTATCCAAAAATCCAAGGAGACCCCACGGGTGACTTCATGAGTCATGAGGTCAGACCACGACTCGTGGTCACCTTCCGTGGCCTACATTGCCCATCTCGACTGGCCAAAACATCCAAGGTAGACCATGGGTGACCTCACGAGTCGTGAAGTCTGACAATGACTTGTGGTCAGGCCCGTGGCCTCCTCACTCAGGCCTTTCCAAACTATGCTGACCACGAGTCACCTTACGACTCGTGGTCACTCCTCACGACCAACCTCATGGGTTGTTCTGTGGCCTGGTGCGAATTTTCAATTTTTCTCCATTCTTACTTCCGGGTCTGATCCTTGGGTTCCCGGGGAATAACAATATCTCCCCCTTGGGAACATTCGTCCTCGAATATTAGAAACATGCAGAAAACTCAGAAACAAGCTATCACTATATACAATTACCATTCATTTAAGCCGAAAACTGACGGAATGACTACCTCCGAAAAGAACTTCATAGCCGAACTGAATTCAGACATCACATACATATACCATATCATAAAACAAACTTGTACACATGAACTGAACCTGAAAAGCTGATTAAAGGTTTAGGGCAAAACTGATACCTCAAGCTGAAACTGAGCAGGTAGGGAACAAAGGAGGGTATTTAGCTATCATATCTTCTTCGGCTTTCGACGTAGCTTCCTCAACATGTTGATGTCTCCATGATACTTTAACTGAAGCTACTTATTCATACCTCAGCCTCCGAACCTGTCGATCCAAGAATTCAATGGGAATTTCTTCATAACTGAGGCTGTCCTTCACTCCAATGCTGTCTACCGGAACTACCAAGGCTGGATCACCCAAACACTTCTTCAAAAGTGACAAAATGAAAGACGGGATGAACCGAAGATAGCTCTGATGGCAAGTACAACTCATACACCACCTTACTAACTCTTCTCACAACCCGGTAGGGGCCAACATAGCAGGGACTGAGTTTCCCTTTCTTCCCAAACTGCATGACTCCCTTCATTGGAGATACCTTTAGAAATATCCAGTCGTCCACATCAAAATCCAAATCTCTTCTCCTCACATCAACATACTATTTCTAACGACTCTGAGCGGTTTTCAACTGGTCCCTTATCAACTAAACATTCACCATCTCCTCATGAACCAAATCTGGTCCTATCATAGCTGCCTGACCAACCTCAAACCATCCGATAGGAGATCTACACCTCCGCCCGTAAAGAGCCTCGAACGGTGCCATCTGGATACTAGAGTGGTAAATGTTAGTATAAGAAAACTCGATCAAGGGCAAATGATCATCCCAGCAACCTTTAAAATCCATAACACATGCCCTTAACATATCCTCAAGGGTCTGAATGGTTCGTTCTTCCTGGCCATCTATTTTCGAATGGAATGCTGTACTGATCTTAACCTACGTCCCAAGTCCTTTTTGAAAAGAATGCCAAAATTTTGAGGTAAACTGAGTACCTCGGTATTAAATATTAGACAAGGGAACTCCTTAAAGTCGAACCAACTCCCAAATATACAACTTAGAATAATCATCCGCTGAATTCGTGGTCTTGACCGATAGAAAGTGTGCAGCCTTGGTTAACTTGTCGACCACCACCTAAATGGAGTCGTATTGTCGGCGAGTACGGGGTAGACCTGTAACAAAATTCATATTAATTTCTTCCCACTTCCAAGTGGGAATGCCGATATCCTGAAGTACGCCTCCCATCCTTTGATGCTCGACTTTCACTTGTTGACAGTTTGGACATTTCGCTTGAACTCTGCAATATCCTTCTTCATACCATCCCACTAATAGATTGCTCACAAGTCCCGATATATCTTCGTGGATCTCGGGATGATAGAATATCTAGTGCCATGTGCCTCATGTAATATCCAACCTCTCAAATTATCGACGTCTGGAACACATAGTCGACCCTGGTATCGCAGCACACCATCCTCCCTTTGGGAGAAAACCTCCACCTTCTGACTTCGTAGCGCCTCCTTCAGCTTCCTCAATATTGGATCCTCATCTTTCCTGAATTTAACATCAACTACCAAGGACGATTCTGACCCGTTATGCACAACAACACCGCCATCGGTCGAGTCGATCAATCTAACTCCCAGTCTTACAAGTCGGTGGACATCCTTCACGAATTCCTTCTTTCCCTCATCCACGTGGGGCACACTCTCCATAGAGAGTCTACTAAGCGCATCCGCAACCACATTAGCCTTGCCCGGGTGGTAGAGGACACTCATGTCGTAGTCCTTTAGTAACTCCAACCACCTCCTTTGTTGAAGATTTAGATCTTTCTATGTGAACACATATTGCAAACTCTTGTGATCCGTAAATACATCCACGTGGACCCCATACAAGTAATGCCACCATATCTTCAATGCAAACACCACCACGGCCAACTTAAGATCATGGGTCGGGTAATTCTTTTCATGAACTTTTAGCTATCTCGAGGCATATGATATTACCTTCCCACGCTGCATCAACTCACGTCCTAGACCGACTCTCAAAGCATCAAAATACACTACAAAGCCATCAGTACCCTCGGGTAAGGTCAACACTGGTGCTGAAGTGAGTCGGGTCTTCAACTTTTGGAAGCTTTTCTCACAAGCATCTGACCATTTGAATTTCACCTTTTTCTGAGTCAACCTGGTCAAGGGGGCTGCAAGTGATGAAAAACCCTCAACAAATCTTCAGTAGTAGCCTGCTAAGCCCAAGAAACTCCAAATTTCTAAAGGATTAACCGGTCTGGGCTAATTATTCACCGCCCCTATCTTCTGGGAGTCTACCCTTATGCCTTCGCTTGACACCATATGACCCAGAAATTCCACCGAGGCTAGCTAGAATTCACATTTGCTAAACTTTGCATAAAACTGACGATCCTTGAGGGTTTTCAACACTATTCTCAAATGAGTGGAATGCTCCTCCTCAGTCCTGGAGTATATCAGTATGTCATCGATGAACACGATCACGAACATATCCAAATATTGCTTCAACACCCTATTCATCAGGTCCATAAAAGCTGCAGGAGCATTGGTTAGTCCAAAAGACATAACTACAAACTCATAATGGCCATACCAGATTCTAAAGGCTGTCTTTGGAATATCACATTCTCAAACTCTAAGTTGGTAATATCCGGATCTGAGATCTATCTTCGAGAAACACCTAACACCTTGGAGCTGGTCAAATAAATCATCAATCCTGGGCAAGGGGTACCTGTTCTTGATGGTAACCTTGTTCAACTACCGATAGTCAATACACATGCGAAGGGAACTGTCCTTCTTTCGAACAAATAGAACTGGTGCACCCCATGGAGATTTGCTCGGCCTAATGAAGCCCTTATCCAATAGATCCTTTAATTGATCCTTCAATTCCTCTAATTCGGCTGGGGCCATCCTATAAGGAGGATAGAAATAGGTTGCGTATCTGGTAATAGATCAATATCAAAGTCAATTTCCCTCTCCGGAGGGACACCGGGCAAATCATCAGGAAACACCTCTGGATATTCGCACACCACTGGAACTGACTGAATAGTCGGGGTCTTGGACTTCATATCCTTAACCCTAACTAGTTGGTACATGCAACCTTTAGAGATCATTTTCCTGGCCTTAAGATATGAAATAAACTGACCTGTTGGTACCGCTGAACTACCCTTCCACTCCAACACCGACTCACCTAGAAAATGAAATTCCACTATACGAGTTCTATAATTAATAAAAGGATAACATGCAAACAACCAATCCATGCCAATAATAATGTCAAAGTCTGTCATAGCTAACTCTACAAGGTCTGTGGAGGTAACCTTATGCAACACAGTGACCGGGAATTCTCTATATACTTTTCTAGCTACGATCGAATCACCAAACAGGGTAGAAACTTAAAACGGTTCTGACAAGGTCTCAGGACTGACTCCAAGGATACTAGAAATGTAAGGAGTCATGAAAGACAATGTAGCTCCCGGGTCTAACAAGGCATAAACATTAATATGAGAGACACATAACATACCAGTGACTACATCTGGTGAAGTCTCCTGCTCCTAGCGTGAGGCAAGGGCATAGAATCGATTTTGGCACTGTCCGCCCCTTCCACTAGTCGATGCTCCCTATGGAGCGAAATGGGCTGGGGTTGCTACTATCCTGGTGGTCTGTGTACGACACCTTATCATCACCCTATCTAGCATATGGGCATGCTCGGTATATGTGCTCGGATCTACCACACCCACAGCAGGCATTCGAGCTGAGCAAACACTCCTTGGTGTGACTCTTGCCACATTTCCCATAGGCTGGAGAAGTATACTCTAACTGGGTGCCCCTCTAATCCCTCGACCCTGAAGCCCTGCTCCTCTGATCACCCCTAGGCCTGGATGGGACACTAGCTAATGATGGTGTGATGTGCTGTGGATTTACAGCACTATTGACGCTCAAAACTAAGAAAATAGCATGGACTTATGTGTATTTATGTGGATATGAGGCACTTTTCCTTTGTTTTCAGGATAAATTGGTGTTGGAATAATAAATTGCAAAAGGAAGCTAAAAGTGTGCAAAAAAAAAGGCAAAAAGCGCAGTCCACAGTACGATCCGTAGGATGGACCTATGAGTCGTACAGAGGGTCGTGATAAGAAACTAAAAGTTTAACCTGGAAGACTGATCCCACGAGACTTGTCACGGATTGTACCATTATGGTACGAGTCGTGGTAAGCCAGTCGTGATGAAATTCAGAAGAATTGCACAAGAGGCTGATTCTCAGTACGAGAGGATCCTACAACCCGTGAGATGAAGGTACGAGTCATACCATACCAATCGCGGTGAAGTCAGGCAAAGTTCAAAGTATCAGGATCAAGCCATGGGTGCAAGGTATGAGTCGTAGGATGTAGGTACGAATCATACCTTGGCCCAACACTTAGCCATAATTCAGCCAACACTTTAAGCCACGAGTCGATGTCACGGTCCGTGAGAAGCCCCTAAGAGTCGTAGGAGGACCCGATATGAGCTCGGCGACAGATATGGAAAGCAGTCCTGTTAGTTTAGGAAAAGAATTCTTGTGTCTCTATAAATACATTTTGTGTTTTATTTTTCTTAGAGGACGACGAATAGACTTAATTTTAGTAGGAAAACATTGTAGTAAGCAATTTTACACCATTGAAAGAGAGAATTGAGTTGGTTCAACCTTATGATGAACCTTTTCTTGAACTCATATTGTTCTTGCTACTTGTTATTCAAGATTTTGCGGATTAATTGAAGGAATCATTTTTCTCAATCATCTTTGTAAGTATTGTTTTATGTCTTCAATCATGAACACAATTCACAACCTTGCAACTATGAGAGACTAAAACCTCCATAGCCAGGGTTGTGGGAACCATGGCGGATTAACAAGCTAGGGTTGCGCAAAGTGATTCTAAAACCAATACTAATTACTTATATTGTAGTCTCTTCATCATTAATGATTCTTAGCGGTGCACAACGTTCGGACATGCCTGAATTCTTTTCTTGCTTTGGTTGAAGAGGTAGAGATTAGGAAAAGAGCATTACAGCAGAGCCTTGATCTTGATGATCATTGTATTAACTTGAGCTGTGGTCGCAGGATAGTTATATATGGAACTTAGTGATAATGGTTAGTTTGTAAAACTCATTAGACTTGGTCGAGTAATTGAGGTTAGTAATTCAATAGGGATTGGTCGATCATTTGAATGAACCTAGGTTATCAGTTCTGTAAGGAAGTATTGGTAAAGATCACGAGTGTATACCCAAAGCTATTATGAACCCATGGGGAACAAAAACACTAGTTATCCTTTAATTATTGATTTGAAAATATAATCTTGACTGCTGTTTATATTTATTATTGATTTTTATTAGAATCCCCCCATTGTGAAGTAACTACCATACAAGTTCATCTACCGACTGTAATCTAGATCTTCCATATTCCCTGTGGGATCGACCCCAACATCTAAGTTGGGTTCTTTATTGACAATGTCCGTTTGATACTTTAGTTGGAAGTGTGGTTTGAGTGTTATCAAAAATAGGCGCCGTTGCCGGGGAATATGACTAAGACCAGGTTATTATCTTGTATTTGACTTGTTGGTAGTTACTTTACTTTTTACGTTTGTTCCTTTGTTTTTATTTTGTGACTTCCTCAGGTTTTCATCAGGGATAAACCCTCCACTCAAACACTCAAAAATGGAACATGATCAGCTACCAACCTTAGTGGAAGGAATTGTTACTAATGATATTTGGCAGCTGTGATAATGAATTATGTAGATAATGGGAGCCAAGAATACACAGAGATGGTTAATGCTTTAAATGGGATAAGATCATATAGCTTCAGCCCAAAGAAGCTAGATTTGGATTTAAAGAACCGTTCAACACCACCGACCAAACCATCTGTGGAAGTACCATCTATCCTTGAGCTGAAAGCACTACCTCCACATCTCAAGTATGCATTCCTTGGAGAAAACAACACCTTGACGGTTATAGTTGCAGCAACCTTATCCGATGAGCAGGTGGAAGATGTGGTCAATATATTGAAAAGATACAAGAAGGAAATCAGATGGACCATAGCTGATATCATCGGAATCCCACTAGGCATATGCACCCATAAAATCTAGTTGGAACCAGATTCTAAGCAAGCATAAAGCATCAACACCACCTGAACCCGCCCATGCAAGAAGTGGTAAAAAAGGAGATTATCAAGTGGCTGGAAACTGGGGTAATATATCCCATAGCTGACAGTCAATGTGTAAGTCCTGTTCAATGCACACCAAGGAAGGGAGGGATTACGATGGTTCCCAATGCAAAGAATGAGCTGATACCAACATGACCAGTCACAGGATAACGAGTATGCATGGACTACAGGAAACTCAACCACTGCACTCAGAAGGATCACTTTCCAATGCCATTCATAGATCAGATGCTTGATAGACTGGTAGGTAGAATATGGTACTGCTTTCTTGATGGATATTCCGGTTACAATCAGATCACTATTTCTCTAGAAGATCAGGAGAATACCACCTTTTCTTGTCCATATGGGACCTTTGCTTTCAAGAGAATGCCCTTCGGATTGTGTAATGCTCTAGCCACCTTTCAGCATTGTATGATGTCCATATTTTCAGATATGCTAGAAGACACCATCGAAGTATTTATGGATGATTTATTGGTTGTAGATGAGTCATTCGAGTCCTGCCTTGAGCATCTGGGCAAAGTGCTAAAAAGATGTGAGGAAACCAATTTGGTCCTAAATTGGGAAAAATGTCATTTCATGGTTAAAGAGGGCATAGTGTTGGGCCATAAAATCTCAGGAAAGGGGATCGAGGTGGACAAGGTGAAAATTGAAGTTATCTCAGGATTGCCACCCCCTATTTCCATCAAAGGGGTCAGAAGCTTTCTAGGGCATGCAGGGTTCTACTGGTGCTTTATCATGGATTTTTCCAAAATAGCACAACCATTTTGCAAACTATTGGAGAAAGAGGTAAAGTTCATATTCGATGAGGCATGTCTAAAGGCTTTTGAGTGCCTAAAAGAAAAGCTCACCATTGCTCCATCATCATAGCTCCAAATTGGTATCTCCCCTTTGAGGTAATGTGTGACGCTAGTGGTGTTGCTCTTGGTGCTGTTTTAGGTCAAAGGAGAGCAAAAATCTTTCGTCCAATCTATTACGCTAGCAAGACACTCAATACAACCTAGAAAAATTATACAGTCACAGAGCAGGAACTATTGGCAGTGGTCTTTGTATTTGAAAAATTTCTAGCATACTTGCTCGGAACAAAGGTGATCATTCACACAAACCATGCTGCATTGAGGTACCTGATGTCTAAAAAAGATGCCAAACCCATATTAATTCGGTGGTTACTCTTGCTCCAATAATTTGAATTTGAAGTAAAAGATAGGAAGGGAACATAGAACCAGGTGGCAGATCATTTATCCAAACTTGAGGCTAAAGAAAAGGAGCAGATGGAGGTTGAGATCAATGATGCATTCCTAGATGAGCAGGTATTAGCTGCATCACAAGAGTTGATCCCTTGGTTTGTTGAGATAGCTAACTACTTGGTTAGCGACATAATGCCAACAGACATGACTCCTCACCAGAAGAAGAAGTTCTTATTTGATGTCCGATGGTATTATTGGGATGAGCCATATTTATTCTGCATTTGCATAGATGGGATCATTCGTAGGTGTGTCCCAGAAGTGGAGATGCTGAGCATTATGGAGGCATGTAATTCATCTCCTGTAGGGGGCATCATAGTGGCAACAGAACAACATATACAATTTTGCAATTTGGGTATTACTAGCCAACTATTCATCAAGATGCATACGACCTTGCCAAGTCGTGCAATCAGTGCCAAAGGCAAGGCAATATTGCCCGTAAACGTGAGTTGCCATTAACCCCAATTTTGGAGGTAGAACTATTTGATGTATGGGGCATTGACTTCATGGGCCCATTTCATTAGCTCATATGGGATTAAGTACATAATGGTGGCTATAGATTATGTATCAAAATGGGTGGAGGCTATTGCATTGCCAAACAATTAAGGCAAGAGTGTTACAACTGTTATACCCCGTAAGATTTCCGACACCTAGATGGCCTATTCGCACGTTGGTTAAGCACATTTGAAGGCCATACGTGCTAAAGAAAGGCCCGGGAAAAAGATCGAACGAGAAACCTGTCGAACCATCGCGGAAGGAGCCGAGGCAGAGCCCCTCCGCGATGGCAGCGTGTCATGGAGGTGAAGCCACCGCGTTGGCTCCGTGACACATTGGCCTTGTCCAGGCCCAAGTATATAAAGCCCCACTTCGGTTTTAAATCATTTTATTATAAATTTCCAGTGAAACAGAGGGGAAAAACTAGAGGAAGAAAAGGAACGAAGAGGGTAATATAATTTTCATCCGATTACGCTGCTAAACGTTGTCCAAACTCAAATTAACCGCAGATACTAAGGTATTTAGCAGCAGAGAGCATTCCTATAGATTTAGTTTCATGAAATACGGCCGAAGTATCGTCGAGCTACCGAGCTAAGGTAAGTAGAATTGCTCCAAACTAGTGTCTATGTGTTCCTAGCTGTGAAGTGAATATTTCTCCCTTCTGGACCTCTGAAAAATAGCGAGTTTTCGACCGTCTTTCGATAAGTCTAAGTTTAGGCTATAAATTATATCGAAAGTGACGTTGTTCTTTAAAATAAAGCTATATTTAGTATTAATTGACATATTTATGAATGCAGTTGGGAGAAATAGTTGAAGTATTGGCCGAGCCTCGTCCGACAGACGGATAGTCGAGGATAAGGTATGTAAAGCTAGTTTCCTCGACAAGTTAGTAAGCTCGGTATAGTAAAGCAATTTAAAGGCCAGTAGAATATTCAGGAGTCATATGTTATGTTTATTACGAATGTTGGTACGATATTAGAAGCATTATGTTATAATTAGCATGAAACTTGCTAGCACGATATAGATTCTAATACAAGTGTTAGGAACTGCACAGCATGCCCAGTATGTGATGTAGTACAGAATGTTAGGATATTATCGGATTCAGTTGAAACCCAGTAAAACAATGTAATATCTGTAAGGCATCTCAGAAGTAGAATGATAGGTTAAAAATGAAGTTTAGGAAGCATGTTAGGGATAGCAAATCATGTTAGTACAGAAACTCAGTATACAGTACAGTATGGCAGAAGTTTATATTTGTACATATACACTATTATCAGTCTCAGCATGAATTAAGTACATGCATATCGCTATCACTAGTTCAGCATACAGTAGACACAGATACATTATAATTATTAGCTTCAGCATGTGATATATGCAGATAGTATTACTAGTTGAGACCACTGTATTGTCTTGGGGCTGGATTACCTAGCATCCATGACCGCCCCAGGGTTAATAGCTGTATCGACTCGTCCGCCAGAGGACGAGGACACATCGCTCTACGGAGTGGCATGCCGTCCCACAGTGGACGAAGATGGGATGCCAGTTTTCCCCATATTGTGCCTTGGTCGGCCCTTATACACACTTGTCGAGCGGATACGCCCGGGTGTTGGTTTAGGAGTCCTCCGGACTCAGGTACAGTTATAGTCAGGGGCTAAGCGAGCCCAAGTGCATACCCAGGGGATCGGCAGGATGCTTATAGTTATTATAGGAGATGGGACGACCGGGGTAGGGGTATAGATTGCGTGATGTTTGTACCTCCCGGCTTATGAGGGCCAGGTAAGGTTTGTGTATGCTATGTTATGTTATGTCATGTTATGCCATGTCACATTAGATACGAGTAGATCGACAGTAGAACAATACATCTCCAGGTATGACTCCTACTCCTTCCAGTATAGTTAAGAGTAGGCATAATTCCACATTATCAGACAGTTAATCTTTTTCTTCCTATTTCAATTTCATGAGTTGTATTGTTGTTTTCAGATATCTCTTTCAATTATTGCTTTACATACTCAGTACCAGCGGTACTGACGCCCGGTGGGGCGCTGCATTACTTGCCTGCAGGTACTCTTAGACGAGGAGGCGATCCCTCGTGATTCCTGTCAGCGATCGAGTATTCAGCTCCTGTCATCCAGAGACTGAATTCCAGAGGTGTATTTCGTTTTCTTTTGCTGTACAGTACGGGTAGGTCGGGGCCCTGTCCCGATCATTTCTATTGTTATTCCTAGAGGTTTGCAGTCTGTATATATTTCCCTGTGGTCAGTTGAGCCGGTCGTGTGAGGCCGTGCAGTTGTATAGCTGTTAGTACTTTTACTTCTTTTATGTTGGCCGTGTGGGGCCATAGCTTGACAGTAGTAGTGACCTTTCCGGTCACGTAGCTTTCTAGTATTTCATTGTTGAGTTACAGATAACTAGACAGCATGGTGGCCTCGTCGGCCCGCATAGGCTCACCTATATTGAATGTGTTCTGGTTAGCTGATAGTACAGGTACAGATGGCTATAGGCCAGTTGGCCGGAGGCTGTATTTACAGCCGTTATATAGCTGGTTGGTTTCTTGGAATAGAGCCAGGGCCAGCCAAAAGCACCAGACGTGCTTAGGCTGGACCATCTAGCAGTCCAGAGTCTAGCAGGCACCAGGTGCCCGTCATACCCTCCAAGGTGGGGTGTGACAAACTTGGTATCAGAGCAGGTCGTATCCCAGGGAGTCTGCAAGCCATGCTAAGTAGAGTCCTGTCCATGGATGTGTTGTGCACCATATACTATAGGTAGGGGGCTGCAAGGCATGATAGGATGGTTGTGTTTTATTCTTATTCAGTCGTGCTGTAGAGGGGTGCAATATAGGGTTGAGTCCCTAAAAGCTTACTGTATTCTTTGGTTACAAATAATGTCAGACCAGCGACATCCTATCACAGGCCGGAGTTTAGATATTACAGCAGGGGAAGGCACCAGCAGGATGCCTCACCCTCGTTTAGAAATAGCCCGATCAGAGGGCACTACAGAGGTATCGTCCCAGCCTCCTCAGCAGTTTCCACCATATCAGGAGCCACTTGGGGCGACACTACCTCCAGCAGTCCCTATACCGACACCTTCCGACCAGGAGGTTAGGAGTGCGGTAGTTATGTTAGCACAGATGATGGATGCTCAACGTCAGCCGATGCCGTCTACAGTTGCGGAGTCATCAGGAGGGCCCGGTAGTTCGAGGGTCCGAGAGTTCTTGGCTCTGAATCCCCCACAGTTTACAGGTACGGACCGGACAGAGGACCCTCATGATTTTCTGGATCAAATGCAGAGAATTTTTAGGGTTATGCATGCCACGCCTACAGAATCAGTTGAGTTGGCAGCATTTCGGTTACGGGACATCGCCGTATTGTGGTATGAAAGCTGGGAAAGGTCCCGAGGGAGAGATGTTTCCCCTCCGACCTGGTCCAGCTTCTCAGGAGCTTTTCTGGATCACTATTTTCCGCGGGATTTTCGACAGGCCCGGGTAGACAAGTTCCTACATCTGGAGCAGGGGGCCATGAGTGTTCGGGAATATTCCTTGCGGTTTGATTCTTTGGCCCGGTACGCACCGGCCTTTGTTGATACCATGGCATCCAGAGTACACCGCTTTATCATGGGGTTGAATCCAGAATATGTTGAGACTTGTATTACGGCTACACTGCGAGAGGACATGGACATTGTTCGAGTTCAGGCATTCGCCCAGAATATTGAGGGCATCAGACAGCGACATCGGGAGATCAGAAGGGCCAATCAGGAACAGCGTCGCTGGGACAGGCCAGTTGAGTTACAGAGGGAGGCTCGGGGAGGACCCAGGCCACGATTGTTAGATAGGCCGCCTAGGCCCCCGCCTCCGCCACAGCCGTAGGGGGGTAGATTCAGCCGCAGGGGCAGTCAGAGACTGGTAGAGGCTCGCAGATGGCAGATTCACCATTACAGAGGAGGGCGGAGTAGAGTAGGTATACCCTACCACTTTGCCCTATATGCAGTCGACGCCATCCTGGAGCATGCAGGTATGGCTCCGCTGCATGTTATATTTGTGGCCAAGAAGGCCATTTGATGAAAGATTGCCCAGCCAGAGGTCGAGAGGACCGGGATAGATAAGATAGGGCATCTGCAGGGTCACGAGCCACGGCATCCTCGGCAGGGCGCAGGCCCTCAGTTTTAGCAGGCAGGGGTCGGGGCAGATCAGAGGCCTCCAGTACAGGTGCGGGTCCAAGTTGCACATATGCCTTACCAGGGAGACAAGATTCAGAAGCGTCACCGGATGTTGTGACAGGTATGCTATCTATCTGCTCACACCCTGCTTATGTATTGATTGATCCAGGGTCTACTTTGTCCTACATTACTCCATTTGTGGCACGAAAGTTCAATATTGCACCAGAAATATTGCGGCAGCCCTTTTTAGTATCCACGCCCGTCGGTGACTCTATCATAGCTAGCAGAATCTACCGCGGGTGTACAATAGAGGTTGCTGACCGTCAGACCACAGTAGATCTGGTCGAGTTAGAGATGATAGACTTCGATGCCATAATGGGTATGGATTGGTTAGTACCGTGCTTTGCCAATGTTGAATGTTGGACCAAGATGGTCCGATTCCACTTTCCAGGAGAAGCAGTGCGGGAGTGGAAGGGCAGCACCGCTACGCCAAAAGGTAGGTTTATTTCCTACCTTCGGGCGAGGAAATTGATATCTAAGGGATGTATTTACCATCTGGTCAGAGTTCAGGATGTCCGAGCAGAATCTCCGACAGTCCAGTCTGTTCTGATAGTGAACGAGTTTCCTGATGTGTTTCCTGATGAGTTACCTGGTATTCCCCTAGAAAGGGAGGTAGATTTTGCTATTGACTTGTTACCAGGCACTCAGCCGATATCAATTCCTCCCTATCGTATGGCTCCTGCAGAACTCAGAGAATTAAAGGAGCAGCTGAAAGACTTGTTGGATAAAGGTTTTATCAGGCCGAGTACTTCACCATGGGGTGCGCCAGTTTTATTTGTGAGGAAGAAAGATGGCTTGCTTCGAATGTGCATAGATTATCAGAAATTAAACAAAGTTACAGTAAAGAACAAGTACCCGCTTCCCAGAATTGATGACTTATTTGATCAGTTGCAGGGAGCCAGATACTTTTCTAAGATTGACCTGCGGTCCGGATATCACCAGGTTCGAGTACGTGAGAGGGATATTCCTAAGACAGCGTTCAGGACTTGATATGGACATTTTGAATTTCTAGTCATGTCCTTCGGGTTAATGAATGCCCCGGCAATCTTCATGGACCTGATGAACAGTATTTTCAGACCCTTCCTTGACTTGTTCATGATAGTATTCATTGATGACATTCTAGTGTATTCTCACTCTGAAGCAGATCACCGGACTCATTTGCGGACAGTGCTCCAGATCCTCAGGGACCGCCAGTTATATGCTAAATTTTCTAAGTGTGAATTCTAGTTTAACTCAGTAGCCTTTTTAGGGCATATTGTGTCGGATGCTGGTATATAAGTTGACAAGCAGAAAATAGAAGCAGTTAAATCATGGCCTAGGCCTACCACTCTGACTGAAGTCCGTAGCTTTCTTGGGTTAGCAGGATATTACAGGAGGTTCGTTGAAGGGTTCTCGACCATTGCGGCACCTCTGACCAAATTGACACAGAAAGCAGTAAAGTTTCAGTGGACAGAGGCATGCGAGCAAAGCTTCCAGGAACTGAAAGACAAATTAACCTCTGCCCCAGTGTTAGCACTACCGGAAGGTATAGAAGGTTATTCGGTGTATTGCGATGCATCAGGCGTCAGGTTAGGTTGTGTGTTGATGCAGCATGGTAAAGTGATTGCATACGCTTCCAGACAGCTGAGGAAACACGAAAAGAATTACCCTACCCACGACCTGGAATTAGCCGCAGTGATCCACGCCTTGAAGATGTAGAGGCATTACCTGTATGGCATCCATGTTGATATTTTTACAGATCACAAGAGCCTACATTACATCTTCACTCAGAGGGAGTTGAATCTGCGGCAACGTCGCTGGTTGGAGTTGTTAAAAGATTATGATGTGAACATTCTGTATCACCCGGGAAAAGCTAATGTAGTGGCAGATGCCCTGAGCCGTAAGTCAATGGGGAGTTTGGCGTATTTGCGACCTGAGAAGCGGGAGTTAGCCAAGGAAATTCATCAGCTAGCTGGTTTAGCCGTTCGAGTAATGGAAACAGAAAACAATAGAGCAGTAATTCAGAATTCTGCTGTGTCATCATTAGATACAGAGGTAAAAGAACGACAGTACGAGGACCCTGACTTAGTCCAGCTCAGAGATAGAGTTCAAGAATGTAAGGAGTCAGATTTCCAAATGACTGAGGATGATGTGCTACGCTGTAAGGGCCGCCTTTGTGTTCCGAATGTTTCAGGGCTTCGCCAGCAGATTATGCATGAGGTACATTACGCTCGCTATTCCCTCCATCCAGGAGCAACGAAAATGTACCACGACATCAGAGACATCTACTGGTGGCCAGGTATGAAAGCTGAAATAGCTGAATTTGTATCTAGATGTCCTAACTGTCAGCATGTGAAAGCGGAGCACCAGAAACCGAGCGGTTTGACGCAAGATATAACGGTGCCTACGTGGAAATGGGAAGCGATAAATATGGATTTTGTAACAGGGTTACCCCGTACCAGACGCAGAAATAATTCCATTTGGGTAATAGTTGACAGGCTGACAAAATCAGCTCATTTTCTGCCAGTGAAGGCTACCTTCTCGGCTGAGGATTATGCCGAATTATATATCAGAGAAATAGTTAGATTACATGGATTGCCGGTATCCATTATTTCAGATAGGGGAGCATAGTTTACAGCTAGATTCTGGCAGTCGTTCCAGAGGGGTTTGGGAACGCAGATCAATTTGAGCACAGCATTCCACCCTCAGACAGATGGGCAGGCTGAGCGGACTATCCAAACGCTCGAAGATATGCTACGAGCGTGTGTACTAGATTTTGGGGGTAGCTGGGATGAGCATCTTTCGTTGATTGAATTTGCTTATAATAACAGTTATCATTCAGCAATCCAGATGGCGCCCTTTGAAGCATTATATGGGCGAAAATGTAGATCGCCGGTGGGTTGGTTCGAAGTGCGGGAATCAGCGTTGATTGGGCCAGACATCATTCAACAGTCAGAGGAGAAGATAAAGCTCATCAGAGAACGCCTGCTGACTGCTCAAAGCCACCAGAAGTCTTATGCAGATATGCGATGCAGAAATCTAGAATTTGCAGTAAATGACTGGGTATACCTGAAAGTGTCTCCGATGAAAGGTGTGATGAGATTCGGCAAGAAAGGCAAGCTTAGCCCGAGATTCATTGGGCCATATCAGATTCGGCGAAGAATAGGCCGAGTTGCATACAAATTAAACTTGCCTCCGGAGTTAGCATCTGTTCACCCAGTATTCCATGTATCTATGTTGAGGAAGTTCGTAGGAGACCCTTCCACAGTTGTTCCAGTTCAGGATGTCCAGGTCACAGAAGAGTTAGCATATGAAGAGGTTCCAGTAGCTATCTTAGACAGACAGATTCGCAGGTTGAGGACTAAATATATTGCGTCTGTCAAAGTATTGTGGCGTAATAGGAACCGTGAGGAGATGAAGTGGGAAGCTGAAGAAGATATGAAAGCTAGATATCCTCACCTTTTTCAGGCCTAGTCAGGCGACAGGTATGTCCGTAATATTACTTGTGCAGTACCTTATGGTTGTATATAAATGAGGAAGATTGACACATAGCCATCCAGTGAATCTTAAAATATTGCGTGCAGTACCTGTGTTGGACTTTTCTGCATTTCAGGTTTTTGGTATAGTCCATATTACAGGGGAGACTCTGCCGAAATTTCTTTTTCAAAAAAAAAGAAGAGTAAATTGAGAAGTCCTCTAGACAGCAGCTTCCATTCGAGGACGAATGTTCTTAAGGGGGGAGAATGTTATACCCCGTAGATTTCCGACACCTAGATGGCCTATTAGCACGTTGGTTAAGCACATTTGAAGGCCATACGTGCTAAAGAAAGGCCCGGAAAAAAGATCGAACGAGAAACCTGTCGAACCATCGCGAAAGGAGCCGAGGCAGAGCCCCTCCGCGATGGCAGCGTGTCACGGAGGTGAAGCCTCCGCGATGGCTCCGTGACACATTGGCCTTGTCCAGGCCTAAGTATATAAAGCCCCACTTCGGTTTTAAATCATTTTAACTTATAAATTTCCAGTGAAACAGAGGGGAAAAACCAGAGGAAGAAAAGGAACAAAGAGGGTAATATAATTTTCATCTGATTACGCTGCTAAACGTTGTCCAAACTCAAATTAACCGCAGACACTGAGGTATTTAGCAGCAGAGAGCATTCCTACGGATTTAGTTTCGTGAAATACGGCCGACGAATCGTCGAGCTACCGAGCTAAGGTAAGTAGAATTGCTACAAACTAGTGTCTATATGTTCCTAGCTGTGAAGTGAATATTTCTCCCTTCTGGACCTCTGAAAAATAGCGAGTTTTCGACCGTCTTTCGATAAGCCTAAGTTTAGGCTATAAATTATATCGAAAGTGACGTTGTTCTTTAAAATAAAGCTATATTTAGTATTAATTGACATATTTATGAATGCAGTTGGGAGAAATAGTTGAAGTATTGGCCGAGCCTCGTCCGACAGACGGATAGTCGAGGATAAGGTATGTAAAGCTAGTTTCCTCGGCAAGTTAGTAAGCTCGGTATAGTAAAGTAATTTAAAGGCCAGTAGAATATTCAGGAGTCATATGTTATGTTTATTATGAATGTTGGTACGATATTAGAAGCATTATGTTATAATTAGCATGAAACTTGCTAGCACGATATAGATTCTAATACAAGTGTTAGGAACTGCACAACATGCCCAGTATGTGATGTAGTACAGAATGTTAGGATATTATCGGATTCAGTTGAAACCCAGTAAAACAATGTAATATCTGTAAGGCATCTCAGAAGTAGAATGATAGGTAAAAACTGAAGTTTAGGAAGCATGTTAGGGATAGCAAATCATGTTAGTACAGAAACTCAGTATACAGTACAGTATGGCAGAAGTTTATATTTGTACATATACACTATTATCAGTCTCAGCATGAATTAAGTACATGCATATCGCTATCACTAGTTCAGCATACAGTAGACACAGATACATTATAATTATTAGCTTCAGCATGTGATATATGCAGATAGTATTACTAGTTGAGACCACTGTATTGTCTTGGGGCTGGATTACCTAGCATCCATGACCGCCCCAGGGTTAATAGCTGTATCGACTCGTCCGCCAGAGGACGAAGATACGTCGCTCTACGGAGTGGTATGCCGTCCCACAGTGGACGAAGATGGGATGCCAGTTTTCCCCATATTGTGCCTTGGTCGGCCCTTATACACCCCTGTCGAGCGGATACGCCCGGGTGTTGATTCAGGAGTCCTCCTATTATAGCCTGTAGGATTACCGGCACCTAGATGACCTATTCGCACGTTGGTTAAGCATATTTGAAGGCCATACGTGCTAGAGAAAGGCCCGGGAAAAGATCGGACGGGAAACCTGTCGAACCATCGCGGAAGGAGCCGAGGCAGAACCCCTCCGTGATGGCAGCGTGTCACGGAGGAGGAGCCTCTGCGTTGGCTCCGTGACACGTTGGCCCTGTCCAGGCTCAAGTATATAAAGCCCCACTTCGGTTTATTTCATTTAAAACTTATGAAAAATTTCCAGAAAACGCAGAGGGAAGAGAGGGACGAAGGAAGGTAATATATTATCGTCCGATTACGCTGCTAAACGTTGCCCAAACTCAAATTAACCTTAGATACCGAGGTATTTAGCATTAGAGAGCATTCCTACGGATTTAGTTTCGTGAAATACGGCCGACGAACCGTCGAGCTACCGAGCTAAGGTAAGTGGAATTGCTCTAAATTAGTGTCTATGTGTTCCTAACTGTGAAATGAATATTTCTCCCTTCTGGACCGCTGAAAAATAGCGAGTTTTAGACCGTCTTTCGATAAGCCTAAGTTTAGGCTATAAACTATATCGAAAGCGACGTTACTCTTTAAAGTAAAGTTGTATTTAGTATTGATTGACATATTTATGCATGCAGTTAGGAGTAAACAGTTGAAGTACCGGCCGAGCCTCGTCCGACAGACGAATAGTTCAAGGATAAGGTATGTTAAGCTAGTTCCCTCGGCAAGTTAAGTAATATCAGTACAGTATAGTGATTTACAGGCCAGTAGAACGTTCAGAAATCAAGTGTTACGTTTATTGTGAATGTTGATACGGTACTAGAAGTATCAAGTTGTAACTTGCGTGAAACTTACTAGTATGACATAGATCCTAACAAAAGTGTTAGAAACTATCCAGCATGTTCAGTATGTGATATAAAACAAACTGTTAAGATATTATTTTATTCAGATGAAACCACGTAAAGCGATGTAATATCCGTAAAGCACCTCAGAAATAGAATGGCAGGCTAAACTAATGTTTAGAAAGCATGTTAGGAATAGGAAATCATGTTAACACAGAAACTCAGTAAACAGCATGGTTTTCAGCAGAAACACTATCTTGTATAGCATTTGCCCCAGCACAGTCTGGCAGGAGACTATATTTATATATATATATTTACCAGTCTCAGCACGTATTAAATACGTACATATTACTATCATTAGTTCAGCATGTAATATATACGATACTTTACCCTCATTAGCCTCAGCATGTGAGATATGCAGACAGTATTACTAGTTGAGACCGTTGTATTGTTTGGGGTTGGACTACCTAGAATCCATGACCACCCCAGGGTTAATAGCTGTATCGACTCGTCCGCCAGAGGACGAGGATACGTCGCTCTAAGGAGTGGCATGTCGTCCCCCAGGGGACGAAGATGGGATGCTAGTTTTCCTCATATTTTGCCTTGGTCGGCTTTTATACACCCCCGTCGAGCGAATACGCCCGGGTGTTGATTCAGGAGTCCTTCGGACTCAGGTACAGTTATAGTCAGGGGCTCAGCGAGCCCAAGTGCATACCCAGGGGACCGGCGGGATGCTTATAGCTGTTATAGGAGAGGGGATGACCGGGGTAGGGGTATAGATTCTGTGTTGGTTGTACCTCCCGGTTTATGGGGGCCGGGTAAGGTTTGTGTGCGCTATGATATGTTATGCCATGTGATGTTAGACACGAGTAGATCAGCAGTAGTATGATACATCTCCAGGTATGACTCCTATCCCTTCCAGTAAAGATTGAGAGAAGGTATGATTTACATTATTAGACAGTTAATCTATTCTCTCTACTTCAGTTTCATTAGTTATATTATCGTTTGCAGATGTTTCTTTCAGTTATTGCTTTACATACTCAGAACTAGCGGTACTGACGCCCGGTGGGGTGCTGCATTACTTGCCTGCAGGTACTCGTAAACGAGCAGGCGATACCACGTGATTCCTATCAGCGATCGAGTATTCAGCTCCTGTCATCCGGAGACTGAATTCCAGAGGTGTATTCCAGTTTCCTTTGTTGTATAGTACAGGTAGGTCGGGGCCCTGTCCTGATCATTTCTATTGCTGTTCCTAGAGGCTTGCAGTCTGTATATATCTCCCTGTGGTCAGATGAGCCGGTCGTGTGAGGCCGTGCAGTTGTTAGCTATTAGTACTTTTGCTTCTTTTATGTTGGCCGTGTGGGGCCATAAGTTGACAGTAGTGGTGACCTTGCCGGTCATGTAGCCTTCTAGTATGTTATTGCTGAGTTACAGATAACTAGACAGCATGGTGGCCTTGTCGGCCCGCATAGGTTTCCCTGAATAGATATATTTTTGGTCAGCTGTTAGTACAGGTGCAGGAGGCTATAGGCCAATGGGCCGGGGGATGTGTTTACAGCCGTTATATAGCCCTTTGTTTCCAGAAATATGAGTTAGAGCCAGCCAGGCAGCAGACGTGCCCAGGCTTAGCAGTCCAGTAGTTCAGGTCCTAGTAGGGCACCAGGTGCCAGTCATACCCCCAAGGCGGGGTGTGACACCTTCGGACTCGGGTACAGTTATAGTCAGGGGCTCAGCGAGCCCAAGTGCATACCCAGGAGATCGGTAGGATGCTTATAGTTATTATAGGAGATGGGACGACCGAGGTAGGGGTATAGATTGCGTGCTGTTTGTACCTCCCAGCTTATGGGGTCCGGGTAAGGTTTGTGTATGCTATGTTATGTTATGTCATGTTATGCCATGTCACATTAGATACGAGTAGATCGATAGTAGAACGATACATCTCCAGGTATGACTCCTACTCCTTCCAGTATAGTTAAGAGTAGGCATAGTTCCACATTATTAGACAGTTAATCTTTTTCTTCCTATTTCAGTTTCATCAGTTATATTGTTGTTTTCAGATATCTCTTTCAATTATTGCTTTACATACTCAATACTAGCTGTACTGACGCCCGGTGGGGCGCTGCATTACTTGCCTGCAGGTACTCTTAGACGAGGAGGCGATCCCTCGTGATTCCTGTCAGCGATCGAGTATTCAGCTCCTGTCATCTGGAGACTGAATTCCAGAGGTGTATTTCGTTTTCTTTTGCTATACAGTACCGGTAGGTCGGGGCCCTATCTCGATCACTTCTATTGTTATTCCTAGAGGCTTGCAGTCTGTATATATTTACCTGTGGTCAGTTGAGTCGGTCGTGTGAGGCCGTGCAGTTGTATAGCTGTTAGTACTTTTACTTCTTTTATGTTGGCCGTGTGGGGCCTTAGCTTGACAGTAGTAGTGACCTTGCCGGTCACGTAGCTTTCTAGTATTTCATTGTTGAGTTACAGATAACTAGACAGCATGGTGGCCTCGTCGGCCTGCATAGGCTCACCTATATTGAATCTGTTCTGGTTAGCTGATAGTACAAGTACAGATGGCTATAGGCCAGTTGGCCGGAGGCTGTATTTACAGCTGTTATATAGTCGGTTGGTTTCTTGGAATAGAGCCAGGGCCAGCCAAAAGCACCAGACGTGCTTAGGCTGGACCATCTAGCAGTGCAGATTCTAGCAGGCACCAAGTGCCCGTCATACCCTCCAAGGTGGGGTGTGACAACAACATCCCTTTGAGAGCAAATCTTTTCTAGGTTTGGCACTCCCAGAGCTATAATCAGCGATGGTGGATTGCATTTCTGCAATCACCTCTTCAAAACTTTACTGTAGAAATATGGTGTCAAGCACAAGGTAGCCACACCTTACCACCCTTAGTCGAGTGGGCAGAAGTTTCTAATAGGGAAATCAAGACCATTCTGGCCAAGATAGTAAATACGAGCCGGACAGATTGGGCCAGGAAGCGATGATGCATTGTGGGCTTACCGGACAACATATAAGACTCCCATCGGCTCATCACCTTACCAACTGGTTTATGGTAAAGCACACCACTTACCAGTTGAATTAGAGCATAAGGCATTGTGGGCACTGAAAAAGATAAATATGAATTGGAATGATGCTACCAAGCTAAGATTGAACCAGCTCAATGAGTTGGATGAATTTCGACTTAAGGCTTATGCTAGTGCAGCCATTTATAAAGAACGAATGAAGATCTATCATGACAAAAAGATCACAAGAAGAGAGTTTAGCCCAGGTGACTTGGTATTGTTGCTTAACTCAAGACTTCGGCTGCACCCTGGGAAGTTGAAATCTAGATAGATGGGACCTTACAAAGTAGTGCAAGTGTCTCCATACGGTGCAGTGGAACTTGAGAACAAAGAGGGGAAAAGGTTCAAAGTAAATCGAAAAAGAATAAAAGTGTATCTGGGAGATGAAGATGAATTGAAAAGAGTGGAGGAAATATACCTTGATGATACTTGAGAAGTCACAAAAGTAACGTCGTGCTGTGACGTTAAATCAGGCGCTGCATAGGAGGAAACCCATGGAAGGAGAAGTCTGAGTAGCCACATGTATGTCCTTTTCCCTAGATTTTATATTTTATTCTTCGGGGACGAAGCTCATTTTTTTTAAGGGGGGGGGGGTGTACTTGTATTTTTGGGATTTTTGTTCGTTTGAGGGTTTTTCTTGCCGTGTTTCTTTTCCCTCAGGCATGCTATCTAGTAGAACCGGCATGTGTTAGGATTTTTGTTTTTAGTCGTAATTTTTGTTTGATTAGAAAGTAACTTAGGAATACTCAACCAATGGATATGCACTAGTTTTGTTGTTTTTGAAAAAATTGACCATGCTTAAAAATTTTTTTGCTATGTATTTGTGACAACAATGAATGATTTCTGTGGATCATTTTATGTCATTTAGTTATTAATAGTGCTAGTCTTGTTAATCCATGTATGAACTAGACAGGTAAAGTAAAAATAGTTCATGTACCATGTGTGAGTGAGGTTTTAGTATTTAGTGCGGTATGTTGTTGAAGATCTAAAACTTGCCTGGTTGGTCTCTGCATAGGTTAAGGATGGTTGCCCTTCCAAAGTTTGATGAATCCCTTGATCCCAAGTTTAAGCCTTAATAGACCATATTTCTTTGATTTACCTATAAACCGTACCCATTTGTTTATAATGAACCTGTTTGGCCCTGGTCCTTCGTTGGATATTGTGAACCTCAACATAAGCAAAATGCTTAAGTTGAAGGTGGCTAGAGTAGGGGTGCATAAATGGTGGGAGGAGGAGAAAAGGAAAGAAAACAAAAGAAGAGAAAAAATGGTGAAAAATAAGGTGTGGTGAGGTGAAAAAGTAAAAAGCTGAAATTTTGAGAATATTGAAAAAGAAAAATTCAAAAGAGCTTGAAATTATTGAAAAATGTGAAAAATCACCTCACCCATGCAAATATTCTTAAAATGGGAAAAAAGGAAAGAAAAGAAGACAAAAAGAATGAAGGATGAAATAGGAAAATGGTGTAGCCAAGTGATGTAGTGCCAAGGAAGGGATAGTTACTCATAAAATATTTCATCTTTATCATGTCCAGCCCTAAGCCTACATTACAAGCCATATCAAGTCCTATAGTGATCTTAATTTGACCATCTTACAAACCAAAGCATAGAAAATAAGGGCAAGCCTATGGTATCTGATGCATAGTACTTGCATTTCTTTGAGAGAGTGAGTGCTTCATTTGCCTAGTCCCATGTTTCATTTTGATACTTCATATTAGAGTGGGGACTTCATTTTTGTGAGGGTGCATGGATTATGTTTGCTTTTACCATTGGTCTGTGTGAAACACATAGGTGATGACTTGATTTCTTGTTGATAGTTAGATGACATATCTTGATCCCTGAATATGATATTTTGATGTTGCTTGCAATACATTAGCTGATGATGTTTCATGAGGAAGGGTCAATAGAGTTTGTATATAGAGTGCACAAATTTGTTTGAGTTTTGGATGTAGTATCTTAAGTTTATTTTCTAGTTGAGGGTCGTGTTTAGTTTTTCTTTTTCTTTGCCTGAGGACATGCAAAAGTCTTAACTTGAGGGTGTTGATGTGTTATGGATTTACAACACTATTGACACTCAAAACTAATAAAATAGCATGGACTTAGGTGTATTTATGTGGATATGAGGCACTTTTCCTTTGATTTCAAGATAAATGGGTGTTGGAATAATAAATTGCAAAAGGAAGCTAAAAGTGTGCAAAAAGGGCAAAAAGAGTAGTCCACAGTACGATCCGTAGGATGGACCTACGAGTGGTACTAAGGGCCGTGATAAGAAGATGAAAGTTTAACCTGGAAGACTGATCCCACGAGACTTGTCACGGATCGTACCATTATGGTAAGAGTCGCGGTAATCCAATCGTGATGAAATCCAGAAGAATTACATAGGAGGTTGATTCTTAGTATGATAGGATCCTACGACCTATGAGATGAAGGTACAAGTCATACCATACCGGTCGTGGTGAAGTTCAGACAAAGTTCAAAGTATCAAGATCAAGCCACAGGTGCAAGGTACGGGTCGTAGGATGTAGGTAGGAATCATACCTTGGCCCAACACTTAGCCAAAATTCAGCCAACACTTCAAGCCATGAGTCAATGCCACGGTCCGTGAGAAGCCCCTACGAGTCGTAGGAGGACTCGTGACTTGCTCAACGATAGATATGGAAAGCAGTCCTGTTAGTTTAGCAAAAGGATTCTTGTGTCTCTATAAATACGTTTTATGTTTTATTTTTCATAGAGGATGACGAATAGACTTAATTTTAGTAGGAAAATATTGTAGTAAGCAATTTTACATCATTGAAAGAGAGAATTGAGTTGGTTCAACCTTGTGATGAACCTTTTCTTGAACTCATATTGTTCTTGCTACTTGTTATTCAAGATTTTGCGGATTAATTGAAGAAATCATTTTTCTCAATCATCTTTGTAAGTATTGTTTTATGTCTTCAATCATGAACACAATTTACAACCTTGCAACTATGAGAGGCTAAAACCTCCATAGCTAGGGTTGTGGGAACCATGACGGATTAACAAGCTAGGGTAAAGTGATTCTAAAACCAATACTAATTACTTATATTGTAGTCTCTTCATCTTTAATGATTCTTAGCAGTGCACAACGTTAGGAGATGCCTGAATTCTTTACTTGCTTTGGTCGAAGAGGTAGAGATTAGGAAAAGAGCATTACAACAGAGCCTTGATCTTGATGATCATTGTATTAACTTGAGCTATGGTCGCAGGACAGTTATATCTGGAACTTAGTGATAACGGTTAGTTTGAAAAACTCATGAAACTTGGTCGAGTAATTGAGGACAGACATTCAATAGGGATTGGTCAATCGTTTGAATGACCTAAGTTATCAGTTCTGTAAGTAAGTATTGGTAAAGATCTTGAATGTATACCCAAAGCTGTTATTAACCCATGGGGAACACAAACCCTAGTTATCCTTTAATTATTGATTTGCAAATATAATCTTGACTGATGTTTATTTTTATTATTGATTTTTATTAGAATCCCCCCATTGTGAAGTAACTACCATACGAGTTCATCTACCGGCTATAATCTACATCTTTCATATTCCCTGTGGGATCGACACCAACCTCTAAGTTGGGTTCTTTATTGACAAGGTTTGCTTCATACTTCAGTTGGAAGTGTGGTTTGAGCGTTATCATGGTGCTGGGGCTAGTGACCTCTGCTGAAACTATGGACGGTAGCCACCGCCGGACCTCTGATGTGAAAACCCACGACTATCTGTCCGAGCCCTCTTTTCCTCCCTCTCCCTCGCATGAGCCGCCTCCTTCTGCTTGGCGTACAACACTATGCGAGGAAAGTCCATATCCTAGTGGAGCATAGCAGTACTGCAATAATTGTCTAAATAACCGGCCACGCCATGAACAAATCGGCTTACCCGCACCCTTTGATCCATCACCAACTCTGGGGCGTACTTTGACAACTGGGTGAACTCAAGCGAATACTACAACACTGTCATTTTTCCCTGTTTGAGGTTCACAAACTCCGCTGCTTTCAACTCCCTCTTTTCCCGAGGGAAGAACCTGTCGAGAAAGGCCATGTGGAACTCATCCCAACTGATAGGGCCCGCTTACGCTGCCCTACTGTCCTTCCATTGCTTGTACCAAATATGAGCGACCTCTTTTAGCTGATAAGAGGTCAAGTCCACACACTCCCCATTTGTCACCTCCATAACCTGAGTGACCTTCAAGATCCATTCAATGAACTCGTGTGGATCCTCATGCACCTTTGATCCCATGATGTCAGGAGGGTTCATCCTCAAGAAGTCTCTAATTCGAGCCGACGCTGCATTGCCATTCTGTGGGACATACACAACATCCTGCTAGTTGACCTGAGCGGTCAAGGCCTGCACCAACATCTGAATAGCCGCCCGAAACTCCGCATGGGAAGCTGGCTCTGGTGCCTAGGGCTCTTGAACAGGAGGGGCTTGCTGATGCCCATGGTCATTGCCATCTCCGTGGCCTTCATCATTTCCATTCCTCCTTCCATTCATACTTCTAGGAGCCATAATTCTACAATCGCGAATCGCATGAGTTAGAAGGATGGAGAGATTTTTTTTCATTGCACGACATAGAACATGAAAGAAGGGAACATTTTCTAAATGTCCAGTAGCCTCTTCGTCATAGGTGTGGCACGCTTCACACCCATGAAAAAGACTCTACTTAACGTAGCTCTCAGAAACCCTAGGACACTTCAAACCTATTGCTCTGATACCTGTTCAGTGCTTTGTTTCGGGTTATAAACCGGCACGCAAGTGCACGTGGTCAAACAAGTAGTAAGTGGCTTAAGTAAGCCAAGTATCGATCCACGGAGACTCTGGATAAGTGAAAATTGCTTAAGTATACTATATTATATCTCACTTCTAAATATGCTGACAACAACGTAACCAAAAAGTGAATAATTTGTTTTATAAATTTTATACTATAACTACTAACAATTATCTACTTTGAATCTAAACTATGGATATGAGCATGCCAAGGTTAAGAACATGTAATGAAACTGATTATAATCATACATTGGTTAATCTTTTCTTCCAGTTGCTAGCCAAGAACATTAGCCAAGAGATTAAAACTCTCGTATTTAATCTCACTTAAGAATCATAAACCATCCTTCTACATTTCTGTGATCAAATGCAATTCATGACCTAGCAATACAAATCCGGTTCCTAAATTGACTAATACGGCTTTCAAATATATTTCTATCAGGAAAGCACATCAAAACTCAATTTTCCCAAATCAAGTAAAGAACAATATCCTATTAATTCACAACTTTCCAATTTCGTGCTCTCTCGAGTGAAATCGGACTTTTTAGATATACATTAATGTCGTCCACACACCAATGCTGTAAGAACAAGAATTAATAGAACAACATGGAAGAAGAAGATGAAAAACCATATAATTCAATAATTATAATTCATCACAAGTGTTCATAACCTCAGCAAGGACGGGAATTAGCCACTCATTTGTGGATTAATCATCCTAAAACAAGTGTTAATCATACAAACAATTGAATTAGAGAAGAAAGAAAGAGAGAAAAAACCCTGAACTTTTCGTCCCTCAACTGCCTGTAACCCACGTCCTTGCTCCACCAAGTTTGAATTATGAAAAATAAACTTAAGTGTTCTATTTATACTAGTGGGAATTTTTCTCGGAATAACAAGCAACGTGTCACGGAGTGCATCGCGGAGCACTACCTCCGTGACACAGCGTGGACGCGGACCCTCACTGGAAATTGGGGGTCCGGGAATAAAGCATCAACGTGGCACAGCATGCAACGCGGAGGCTTGCCACCGTGCCACGGAGCTGTCGCGAGCCTCCACTGGAATTGATGCATTTTTTCACCCTCCAGGCAGAATGCCTCCACGATGGCAGCGTGACACGGCTCCGTCGCGGAGCCCCTTTAATTGGTGCAGTCCAATGCTTTTTCCCTTGCTCGCATCCAAGTCCAACTCCGATATCCTCCAACATGCATTTTAGCTCTTCGAAATCACATTTTACCTACAAAATAATGCTAATCATGTTGGTTAGTATAAATTCACATTTTATTACCAATTACATGAAAATGTATACACATTGCTAGATAAACAAGGTGAAAATGATACGTTTGAGTATCACTTGGGCATATAAATCTGCCCAAGATCACTTACCCCACACTTAAATCCTTGTTCGTCCTCGAACAACAAACATACAATTCATGCAATTTACATCCCAACCTTCGCCACTATGGTGCGGCAATTTGAGCTACGGTCATACCGATCATTGAATATTTCAAATCATCAAGAAAACATGCATGGTCTTAACAATGCAAGGACCTTCAACACATTGAGACTTCCTAGACTTTAAGAATCGACTCTCGATATCGGCAAACTCATGCAAATCAGCTAATCAAGATATTCGACACGAAAATCAATCTTTTATCAAGCATGTGCCCTCACAACTCAAGAGAACCTTCCCCTTTTTGCTCATGTGACACACAAACATTCAAGTAGGGGCATGTAAAAATTAATTTCACTCTCTCTCCCAAAAGAATTCACATGCATCATGTCATGACCCATAAGCTTGCCCTTAGTGTATTACTCCACTAATATAAAGAAATGCAATGTAAGATCACGTAGGACTTTAATGGGTTGTAATGGAAGCAATGGAACTAGTATATATTGGATTAGCCAATAATAGCCACTAGCGTCCTTAAGCGCCTTTTCAACACATTCCCATCAACTCATGGACATTGTTTCTCTCTTTTCTTTTTTTTCATCATCCCATTCTTGATGATTTACTTTAGTATGGCCCATTTCATCAAGCACACTTGACACGAAAACAAAGGTTTTTCATGCACCTTCATTAGCATTTGTTTATAGCAAGTGCACCTTCAACCTTTTCTTTTCTTCCCTCTCTCTGCTCTTCTTTTTCTTTTCACCATTCTCACTCTTTGACACTTTGGGAAAATTATTTTCTCTTCTTAAGCGCTTAACAGTTTTGTATAGACTTTACGGCTAATGAAAAGAAAGAATCAAGCTCAGTTTATACTTTTTGGACAAAAGAAAGAAATAATAGGCTAAAGGCTCAAAGGGCTGACTAGGGTATGCAATCACAAAAAGGGGGAGTATGACAAGAAAAAAATAGAAACTCTCGGTTAAAACAAAGAAATGCCTACATCCTTTCCAACACTACACCTCCTTCATTTCGTTTTGTACACACACCAGGCAAGTTCTAGACACTTCACAATAGCATGGAATAACAATACCTCACTTCACACTTTATGCACATGCTCGATTCAAGATGCATTCACAGACTCTTCAATCAGCTAATTACATGAATTCAAACATTAAGCCTCAATCACACCGAATCGAACTCTACAGCCTAGGTATCTCAACATATTTACAAAATTGCATGCTTTCATACGAATCACTTTTGCATTTTGAATATCAGGTACAACACGCAACCAAAATTTCACAACCATATAGTAACTACAGGTTCCGTGATGCAATCCACCAAAGAAAAAAAACTGAAAATAAATTAAAATAACTACTCCTACCGACTACATTTCCCTTAAGACGGTCGTCATCCATCCATCATAGGGAACAATCACTAACACTAACTATGACGTCGGTTCAATGGGACCATTCTCGGTAAAAGAACCGAAAACAAACACCGAGAAACCCAAAAAAATAAAAATTGAAAAATTTTGCAAAACATCGATCATTTGGATGGAAAAATTATTTACAAAATATTTTAATTATGAACAAAATATTTTCGCAAAATTTTTAAAATTTTAAGATTATCGATCATTTCGATAAGCAAAAATATTTACAAAAATTTTACGGACTTAGCTGGCAACATCAACATTCCACAACACACATCAATTTCACAAATAATTACAACTACAGAACAGTTTGCAATTCACAAACACAGGGAAGCATACATACAAAAATATAGAGGAAAGCATACAAGCAAACCAGCCCAGCCCAGCACCTAACTACTCCCCACCCCACACTTAAGCCGAACACTGTCCCCAGTGATCACAAAAATTTAAAAATCACAAAATTGGGTGTTGGAACTCCCTGATCAGTCAAAGTATTCCACTTTTTCATCAGGTGCTACTGCTTCATCTCCCATGTCCGAGTCGCCTCAGTCGTCATCATCGGACTCCACATCGGAGTCCTCCCGATGTGTCTCCTCGTCCGTGGGGACATCATCGTCAGTGGGCTGTACAAAGGCTGGCCCCACTCGGCATAGAGCCCTGGCGTTTTCGCCAAACGGGTAATCCAGCTCGAGCTGCCATAGCTCCTCTTCCGTGGCTGGTCTCCCACCGATCCTGAGCTGGAGCATTTGCATTCCAAACATCCGTGCCATGTACTGGTCATCACGAGCATATCGCTCGCCAAGCGTCAACACTGGCCTGTAAGTGGTGTCGGGGGCCTTATTTTTGGTCACATCCAAGGCCCACCGCTCCAACTGCGGGATATAATCCAAAGCCTCTTCCTCGACGTCGAGGCCCTGGAGAAAGGTGGTGATTAGTCCACCGAACCCATACCTGTGGCCCTGGTGTAATCGGGCTCTCTTCATGGCAGATATGATGACCGCCCCAACATTAATCTCCAGTCCTTTCATCAGGGCGTACACCAGGCAAACACGGTCCCGGGTCACATCAGTCATGTGTACCCCTGGGATTAGGCACGAGCAGACTATCTTCAGCCAGATTCGGGCTTCCCTGTTCATTTGAGAATATGGCAGAGTCTGGTGGTAGCCCCTTTCTTTATGTCTGCTCCATCTAGCAGTGGATCGAGCCCCACACAGTGTGCGTCTGATATCTGCATACGGTGGGGTAATATTCAGCTGGCGGAGAACATGGGCGTCTGTGTCTCGCGCTTCGATGATGGCATTTAGCTGTTGGGGTTCCAGAGTGACTATCTGCCCTCTGATCTTGATGGTGTGGCTTCTGATTGCCGGGTTCCAATTAGCATAGAACTCCCGGACCAACTGTAGGTTGGATTCCTTGGGCTCCTGAAATATGAAGCTGAGCCCAGCTGCCTCGATCCGTTGAACTATTCGGGGGAACTCCTGTGCTAATGGTTCCCGTGCTATATGCTCCTCGGGGAAGTATTTGTTTTCCTTGTGCTTAGCATACCACTTCTTCCCCTCATCAGTCACCCACCTCGTTCCGTATTGGCGGCGCTGGCCGCGTGGAACTGCTGTGCCCAGTCTAAGTCTTTTCCTCCCGGTGCCTGAAGTTGATGCACCCTTACCTTTATCTTGCCTGGTTGCCATTTTATCTGTCAACACAAGTAAACAATCGCAATGTCAAGCTAAATGAATATTAACTTCGGCTAAGGTCGGGTTATGATAAGTTTACCCCACACTCAGTCCTTAGCTACAGTTGCGATACTACGGCAAGAATAACTTTATTTACACCAAAATAACCAGCTATACAATTCATGCTTAGTGCGTTCACAAAGAAAAATTTGACGGTATAACTTCTGCGTACTACTCAGACTTCGTACAACTAATCCCAATCACTACCATCGCTAGCAATTCAACCATCGCACTTAGCAAAGAGAAACAGCAAAACAAAAACAACAACAAAAATTCTATATACATGAACCTATACAACCAACCCAATTTGAACAAATTTCAACATTTTCCCACAAAACCCGAGAATTCGTCGTCTATTACATTCAAACAATTTTCTACAATGACTTATCTCATTCAATACGTACACCCCGGCATATATTTCACAAATTCAACACATTACCAATTTCGATTTCAACAACCAAGCCCTAGAATTGAATTTCACAATCAAATTCGAATAATTCGTGCAATCGACAAGTTCAAACGATCATTACAACATTCCGAACTTTTATCAATCAATAAATAACTTGAATTCATGCTAAATTTCGACTTAGGGTGATTTAGTTCACCTCTCATGCTTAATTTCGAATAAAATCACCAAAAACTTGAGAGATAATAGGAAAACATACCTCGAAGTTGAAGAACCGAAGAAAACTTGGTAATTCTTTGCCTTAAGCCGTGGCACGTTGGCGGGGAAAGGATTTTAGGATGTTTGGTCGCGGAGGAGAACAAGAATGAGGGAAAAAGGGGAGAAATCGGGGTTTAAAATGTAGAAAAACACGCGGGTCACCCGGCAACCCGGTGTGACCCGTCACAATTTATATGGCAACGTGTCACGGAGTGCATCGCGGTGCACTGCCTCCGTGACACGGAGCCATCGCGATAGCTTACTGGAAATTTTGAAATTTCCAGATTACACCTCAACGTGTCACGGAGGGTAACGCAGAGGTCCTCCTCCGTGACACGGAGCTATCGCCCCAGCTCACTGTCTTCAACATTTTAGTAAATTTTTCATACCTCGCCTTTTCCTTCACGATTCCGTGCACATCTTTCTCCGTTTGACCTGAAAATCCTCTCACTAAACAAAATTGGTTAGAATAATAGGTTTCACCTAACTAAAATAAAAAATACTAACTAAAACGAAAATTTTTGTACTAAATCAAGTAAAAGAAGAAGAAAAATCTATTTACACTTTACAAAATGAAAGAAAAATATTTTTTTCACGGGTTGCCTCCCGTGCAGCGCCTGGTTTTACCGCCGCGGCTCGACGTCCTTTACGCTCAATTGTCCGCTAGGGTGATGGATGATTTCTCACGATCATTGTCCTCCCCACAGTAGTGCTTACACCTATCCGGTGGTCTTCCCATCAACTCTCGGGAATCATTCATTTGCTTAGCATTACCATGATCAATTACATTGATCACCGAGAGTTCTTCATTCACCATCGGGAGCTTGGGTGCTTTGTACACATCGAACACCTCTACCTTGTCATGTGCTCGCATAGTAAGTTGACCCGCAGCTACGTTGATTAATGCTTTCTCGATTGCCAAGAAGGGTCGTCCCAAAATAAATGGGACTTCCGCGTCTGGTTCAAAATCCAGAATAATAAAATCTACCGGAAAAATTAGGGAGCCTACTTGCACAAGCACATCCTCAACAATGCCATCCATCCTAGCTAAGGATCGGTCTTCCAACTGTAAGATTACGGTTGTAGATGTAGGACTCCCTAGACCCAACTTTTTGAATACCGAAGATGGCATCAGATTTATGCTCGCTCCAAGGTCACACAATCCACGAGCTCGGATGCTCTTCCCAATAGTAAGCTGGATAGTAAAACTTCCAGGGTCTTTTAGCTTCGTGGGTAGTCTATTTTGGATCCGGGAAGTGCACTCCTCCGTCAAAGCCACCGTGGCATACTCAGTCAAACGACTTTTGTTGCCCACGATGTCTTTAATGTATTTGGAATATTTAGGCACTCCCTGCAAGACATCAACAAGAGGTAAGTTAACATGTACCTATTTAAGCACCTCCATGAATTTCTTGAAACATGCCTCCTCCTTGTGTTTCTTGAGTCGTTGAGGGAACGGGGGTGGAGGTCTTTCTGATTCAGCTTCATTGGTCTTCCCCCTTTCCGAACTTTGCTCCCCCTCAACTTCTGTTGCTCCCGAGTTTTGAGGTGGTCTTTCTGGTTCCACCTCCTTCAGCTGCAAACCACTCCTTGTGGTCACTGCATTTACCTGCTTCGGATTCGGATCTGTGTCGCTAGGCAGTCCTCCTCTGGGCCTTGTATTTTGGGCACTAGCAAATTTCCCAATTTGATACTCAAGAGCCTTGGTCGCTAACTGATTATTTTTCACTTCGGCTGCTAATTTAACATAGTCAGCCTGCAATTGCGCTTGGTTAGCGATCATGGTCTTGAACATCTCCTCAATGCTGGGTGATGGTGGTGGAGGAGGGGCATTGTTATTTCTGAATTGAGATTGGTAGTTCTGTTGCCCTCCTTGATTCCTTTGCATTCCCTGACCCGAACTTTTGCCTTGATGGTTGTTGCTACCCCATGAAAAATTTGGATGGTTCCTCCAATTTGAATTGTAGCCACTACCATACTGTTGATGATTTCTTTGTGCATTACCCACAAAGTTAACCGAATCAGGATTTGCTCCACAACACTCAGCTGAGTGCTCACTGCTTCCACACACTTCACACCACATTTTCTAGACCGCATTAACTGGAGCTGACGGCTGGTTCAAAGTCATGTTGCTGAAGTGGTTGTTCAATTGATTCTGCAAGGCAGCTATCTGTGCAACGATAGCTATAAATCCATCCACTTCAAGCACTCCCGCTGCTTTCCTTGCCCCACCTCGTGATGAATCAGCATTCCATTCTGGATTGCCCTGTGAAATCCGGTTTAGCAAAGTGTACAGCTCCTCATAAGTCTTTTCCAGCGTTTGCCCTCCAGTTGCTGAATCTAGCAAAATTTTGGTATGGGGTTCCAAACCCTCAATAAATGTGTGCACCAACACCTCATTGGACTGATGATGATGAGGACAGTCCCGCAACATGGATTTAAATCTTTCCCAGGCTTGATACAAATTTTCTCCCTCCCTCTATTTGAAACTTAGAATTTGACTTCTAAGTCTTGCTATTTTGCCCAAGGGAAAAAATCTTATCAAGAACTTTCGTGCAAGATCATCCCACGTTGAAATAGAATTTGGTGGCTCAGCTTTCAACCACCTCTTGGCTTCTCCGAGTAATGAGAACGGAAATAATGTAAGCCGAACATAATCAGGTGACACTCTAGCGGGTATATAAGTGTCACTTATCTCCAAAAAGTTCTGGAGATGCTGTTGTGGGTCTTCATGAGGGAGACCGGTAAATTGCCCGCTTGTGTGCAACAATTGCACCATATTTTGCTTTAGTTCAAATCTCCCTCCAGGCTCTGGTTTGCGGATACTGAATGTAACATTGTTGGCATGTGGGATTGCCACCTCACGAACCGGCCTTGCTGCTGCTTCTTCGGGCACTACCACTGCCCTCACAACCGGTGGATTTTGTTGCTCCATAATAGTCTGTCTGAGCAACTGCAGCTTCCTTTGTAGAGCTTCTCTCCGTTTACTATGAAATATACGTTCAGGCTCTATATAAGATGCCACCAGCTCTTTGTCTCTTGCCAGTGTTCACAGAAATTAAGTCTGCAAAATACAGGCTAAGACCAAGTTGTCAACACTTAAGAAAATAAAATAAAAATACAGTAAATTTACACTTAACACAATTTCACCAATTGCCTAGTCTCCCCGGCAATGGTGCCAAAAACTTGTTCGGTGCTTTGTTTGGGGTTATAAACCGACACGCAAGTGCACGTGGTCAAACAAGTAGTAAGTGGCTTAAGTAAGCCAAATATCGATCCACGGAGACTCTGGATAAGTGAAAATTGCTTAAGTATACTATATTATATCTCACTTCTAAATATGCTGACAACAACGTAACCAAAAAGTGAATAATTTGTTTTATAAATTTTATACTATAACTACTAACAATTATCTACTTTGAATTTAAACTATGGATATGAGCATGCCAAGGTTAAGAACATGTAATGAAACTGATTATAATCATACATTGGTTAATCTTTTCTTCCAGTTGCTAGACAAGAACATTAGCCAAGAGATTAAAACTCTCGTATTTAATCTCACTTAAGAATCATAAACCATCCGTCTACATTTCTGTGATCAAATGCAATTCATGACCTAGCAATACAAATCCGGTTCCTAAATTGACTAATACGGCTTTCAAATATATTTCTATCAGGAAAGCACATCAAAACTCAATTTTCCCAAATCAAGTAAAGAACAATATCCCATTAATTCACAACTTTCCAATTTCGTGCTCTCTCGAGTGAAATCGGACTTTTTAGATATACATTAATGTCGGCCACACACCAATGCTGTAAGAACAAGAATTAATAGAACAACATGGAAGAAGAAGATGAAAAACCATATAATTCAATAATCATAATTCATCACAAGTGTTCATAACCTCAGCAAGGAAGGGAATTAGCCACTCATTTGTGGATTAATCATCCTAAAACAAGTGTTAATCATACAAACAATTGAATTAGAGAAGAAAGAAAGAGAGAAAAAACCCTGAACTTTTCGTCCCTCAACTGCCAGTAACCCACGTCCTTGCTCCACCAAGTTTGAATTATGAAAAATAAACTTAAGCGTTCTATTTATACTAGTGGGAATTTTTCTCGGAATAACAAGCAACGTGTCACGGAGTGCATCGCGGAGCACTACCTCCGTGACACGGCGTGGACGCGGACCCTCACTGGAAATTGGGGGTCCGGGAATAAAGCATCAACGTGGCACGGCGTGCAACGCGAAGGCTTGCCACCATGCCACGGAGCTGTCGCGAGCCTCCACTGGAATTGATGCATTTTTTCACCCTCCAGGCAGAATGCCTCCGCGATGGCAGCGTGACACGGCTCCATCGTGGAGCCCCTTTAATTGGTGTAGTCCAATGCTTTTTCCCTTGCTCGCATCCAAGTCCAACTCCGATATCCTCCAACATGCATTTTAGCTCTTCGAAATCACATTTTACCTACAAAACAATGCTAATCATGTTGGTTAGTATAAATTCACATTTTATTACCAATTACATGAAAATGTATACACATTGCTAGATAAACAAGGTGAAAATGATACGTTTGAGTATCACTTGGGCATATAAATCTGCCCAAGATCAATACCAAGTTTGTCACGACCCAAACGTACACCCAGATCACAGACACGGGACAAGGGACCCCGAGAGACCCCAAGTTGATCCATGGCACATGCATACAACTAATCTTATTCAAATAAGAGGAATGATAATCATATAACATAGCGAGGACGTAATTATAGAATAACATCAAGAAATACTGGGCGTATACATAGCGGAGCACTACATACTTGTCTGAAAGCCTCTAACACACAAGATAGGTTGATGGGACAACTCCCCAACTAACCCAAACAAAACTGAACATACACAACATGAAAGTCTATCAAACGACCCTCGAAACATGAGGACTAACCAATGAGCTGAAAGCGTAAGCTGAGATGGACTAAGGATGAGGATAAGCCTGAGATCTGGATCATGTATCATGAAACAATACAACATAGGAAGTATGCGGTCAGTATGTGGAATGTATTGAGTATGTAAGGTAAGTAAAACGGACATTTTAAAGTAAAACAAAACTCATAAGTAACATAAGAGAAGGACATCATGCATATATCATAAACTTCGTAAGAAAACATAAGGCTCAAGGCTTTCAAATCGTTCGTAAAGCGTTCATAAACATAATCGTAAATAAACTTGTCAAACATAACTTGAGCCAATAACATAAATATAACAGTGCATAAAACATGCGGAACAATGGGAGGACTTGTCATAACCGACAACATCATGGTAGAGACTTTCATGATGCCCCACTGTCTCGCTTATGTGGGCAGAGCCGACCCTGGCTTGCCAGGCGAGGGTCGTGCATAAGGCGCGATATCACATTTGATGGGATTATTAACAATACATCATATCATTTAGAAACCCATGGTGGCACGTGGTTATGAGACACCGACGTAGTCCTTTGAACGTGGAGCTGCTCGGTGCTAGACACGGCTCCCAAAAACATGCATATAGGCTCATACATAAATCAATAACATCATGCATTAAAATTCATTGGCTAAGATATAACATTTCTCATCATTTATCCCCTTTAAACATGCTTATCTAAGAATCAAAGGCACTTTTTATCGGCCAACATCATAAATCGATAAATCATGAAATTTGTTTCATAAATCGTAAATCATTCTTCATCATGTTGGCATTGCCCAATGCTTAATCATACTCAATTCTTTAAATATATGGTCACAAAAATGGGTAACTTAAATTCATGCTCTTCCATCATCAATAAACTCAAAATAATGAATATTCATCATAAATCATAACTTTCATGAACTTCCATAAATAGGCATTTTAGATTTAAAAAGATTTATACATGATCTTGAAGAAGATAATATAAAATCTTCCCAACATGCGTAATTCAATAATTAAAACTCAATTAAATCATATCCATAAAGAGAAATCATATTTTCATGCTTTGGGTAAAACCCCACGGAATTTGAATAGGAGAAATTCATGAGTTAGCTTGAAATTGGGCATGGGTGAGAAAGAATTTCACCCATTTTAAGAACCCTACATACTTGGGAATGGATGGACTTAAAGTTCCTTGAACACCCACAAAGAAATTGATGAGAATTTGGGGAAGAAGGCCTTGAATCTTCCAAAAGCCTCTCTAAGCTTTTGCATGAGAATGGGCATGCATAAAGGGCTTAACCCATCTTATATAACTCAGAAACATATACAAGACGACGTAGTTTAGGCCTTAGGGACTTAAGAAATTATGAAAACACCCTTGTTAAAACGCAAGAAATTTCTGGTCGCCAGTCCCCATGAGGGACCTCACGGGTCGTGCCACAGGGCATGACCCGTGGCCATGATCCATTGAGTCCACTGCCTAAACATCCAAGGGGACCCCATGGGTGACTTCACGAGTCATGAGGTCAGACCACGACTCATGGTCACCTTCCATGGACTACACTGCCCATCTCGACTGTCCAAAACATCCAAGGTAGACCACAGGTGACCTCATGAGTCGTGAGGTCTGACCACAACTCGTGGTCCGGCCCGTGGCCTCCTCACTCAGGCCTTGCTAGACCATGCTGACCACGAGTCACCTCACGACTCATGGTCACTCCTCATGACCAACCTCACGGGTCGTTCTGTGACCTGGTGTGAATTTTCAGTTTTTCTTTGTTTTTACTTCCGGGTCTGATCCTTGGGTTCCAGGGGAATAACATGTAACCTTGTTCAACTGCCGATAATCAATGCACATACGAAAAGACCTATCTTTCTTGCGAAAAAAGAGAACTGGTGCACCCCACGAGGACTTGCTAGGTCTGATGAAGCCCTTTTCTAAGAGATCCTTCAATTGTTCTTTCAACTTTTTTAGCTCAGTTGGAGCTATTCTGTAAGGAGGAATGGATATAGGTTGCGTATCGGGGAAGGAGGTCAATACCAAAGTCAATTTCTCATTGGGGAGGGACTCTTGGTAGATCATTTGGGAAAACTTCCAGATACTCACATACAATTGGGACAAACTGAAGAGTCGGGGTCTTAGACGTAGCATCCATAATCCAAACTAGATGGTGCACGCAACGCTTGGAAATCATCTTTCTAGCCTTAAGGTAGGAAATAAAGCGACCTACAGGCACAATTATACTACCCTTTCACTCTAGGACTGGCTAACCCGAGAACCAAAATTCTATCGTACTGGTTTTAAATTCACTGAGGAATAACATGCATGCAACCAATCCATGCCAAGGATAACATCAAAATCAGTCATGTCTAACTCTACTAAGTCAGCTGAGGTGACTTTCTAAAGGATTGTAACAGGGCAATTTCTGTATACTCGTCGAGTTATAACTGAGACACCGACTGGAGTAGAGACTGAGAAGGGTTCTGATAGGATTTCTAGACTGACTCCAAAACTAATAGCAATATAAGGCATCACAAAAGATAAAGTAGCCCCTGGATCTAACAATGCATATATATCAAGATGAAATCTCACGACATACTAGTGACCACATCTGGAGAGACCTCCTGCTCTTGACAAGATAAGAGGGCATAAATTCTGTTCTAACATTAACCACCACCTGCACTAATGGGTGCACCCTGCTGAGCTGAACATGCTGGTGGAGCTTCTGAACTGGTGCATGTATCATGGCCTCTACTATGGCCCTGTCTGGCTAAAGGATAGTCTCTGAGCAGATGTCTGGACTTACCACACCCAAAACATGAACCTGACCCTGCTAGGCACTCCCTAGGGTGCTTCCTGCCACACTTGCCGTAAACTGGAACACTGGGTTCCCCTTTCCTTTGGAGCTTGATGTCTTTCCCCTCTAATCAATCCTAGATCTAGATGGCACACTGACTGATGATGATGTTGGGGCTGATGATCTCTGGTAGAACTGTTGCACTAGACCTCTGCTGGGAAAACCCGAAGCTGCCTATCCTGGCCCTCTTGGCATCTCTCTCTGTTTCCTTCATCTGATTCGCCTCTTTCTGCTGTGCTTATATAAGCAATTGAGAGAAGTCTAGATCACTATTCAGCATTGTGGTCCTACACTCCTTGACCAGTGAATTTGAAACTCCATACACAAATCTATTCATATGGGATCTCTGATCCGCGAGCATCTCCGGCACATACTTGGATAGCCGGAGGAACTCCAAAGCGTACTCTTACACAGTCATATTGTTGTGCCTCAAGTTGACGAACTCCTCCGCCTTTGCTTCCCTCAACTCCCTTGGGAAGAATCTATTTAAGAAGGCTGTCATGAACTCATCCCAGCTTACGGGAACTGCGTCTACTACTCTACCATCCCTCTATTGATGGTACCAAATATAAGAAACCCCCTTCAGCTGATAGGAGGCTAAGTCTTCTCTCTCTCCACCTGTAACCCTCAAAATATGAGTGATCTTCTGTATCTCCTCTAGAAACTCATGAGGGTACTCATCCATCTTGACCCAAGGAACTTAGGTGGATTCATCTTAAGTAAATCCCAAACTCGAGCCGTCATTGCATTCCTATTCTGAGGAACATGGGCCACCGCCTGCTAGTTGACCTGAGTGTCCAAGCCTGTGCCAATATTTGAAAATCCACTCTAAACTCGGTATGACAGATCTACTCGGGAAAAGGACCTACTGGTGCTGGGGGGGCATGCTGGTGCCCATATCCATTTCCATTCTCATGGCCATTTCCATTTTTGTTCCTTCTACCATTTATCGACGTAGAGGCATGCTTCTGCAAACTCGCATAGCACGAGTTAGAAGGATAGAAAGATACTTCATCACATGACATAGATTATGAAATAAGGGAAATTTCCTAAAACATCTTGTAGTCTCTCCCCCATAAGTATGGCGTGCTTTACACCTATGGAAAAGACTCTACTCAATGCGGCTTTCAGACACCCTAGGACACCTTAAATCTTTGCTCTGATACCAAGTTTCTCACGACCCTAACATAGGTTTGGACTGAGGAACGGAACCTAGAACCACGAATGGCTCCAAGTCGACCCATGGCATAAATATAGAGGCTAAAGAGCATATATTAAATGGAAACTGATGAACTAAATATGAATAAGAGGAAGTCTGAAATCATATCATCCATAAAGAGTCAATATTTACAAGCTGGGATTCTACATTTTGTCTGATAAAGCCTCTAACATAACTGAAGAGTTGATTGGACAACATCCCCAACTAGATCACTAAAAGTCAGAAAACTAAAAGTAACACATCTCAACAATTTAAAGATCCTCGAAAGATGAGGACTCACCAATAAGAGATTTGGACTAAGCTATGGAGACTGGATAACGGTGGGGCTAAGTCTGAACGTCTAAACCTATATCATGAAATGATACAGCAAAGAGTATGCAGTCTATACTTGGAACGTACTGAGTATGTAAAGTAAATAAAATAGGTTGCGTGAGTATAACCGAAATCATGCACATAACATAAATCATAAGATCATAAGAGAAAGGACTGCATGCTGATATCTGAAATCATGTATAGTCATAAACTGTATTTCATATCTTAATATAGTGACCCAAAGATGAAAATAGAATCATATGGCTTGCCATATCTGAAATGGTAAGTAAAAGCTTATAAACTGATCATTGGATCAAATCTGTTGAAAACATAATATCATATGTCATAAATATGAATAACTAAAATCATGAGAAACAATGGGAGACTCTTTATAATTGACAGCCACCATGTATGAGCGCATGATGATCGCACGTCTTTCCCACATAGAGGAGGGTCATCATAAGCCTTACTAGGGAAAAGGATAAGTAAGGTATGATATCACGATGTGCCCTTGTGTTATACCCCATAAATTTCTATAGTACGACCATTGTGTGCGTATGTACATTAAGAATTATAGCATATAGCGCACCGAGGAGAAGGCTCAAGGGTGAACACATGAGCACATCATCGAACGAACGAGAGGCCGGGACTGGGAGGCTAGCTATGCTGGGCACCACATCGTGCAGCCTCCCCTTGCTCACAGACTAGCGCGCCGCGCCCGTGGTGTTGTGTGATGGGGGGGGGGGCACCACACATATCCTGCCACTGCCCTAGTTATACATAAGCTCACCTTGATAATTTTAAATCATTTCCAAAAAGTTTCCTTGACCCAGAATAGAGAGCACGTCTGGGTTTCATTCAATTTTCATCAAATTACACCGCTAAACTCTGTCCAAATGCAAATTCACCTTGGATAACAAGTTCTAGGCCTACAAGAAGCATCTTTGCGGAGTTATTTCTTGAAAAAATTTGCTCGGTGTACTGGAACCCCGCCGAGTAAAGGTTGTCAAAATTACTCTAAATTAAGTCCTAAATGGCCACAGGCAATAGATAAGAATTTCTCCCATCTAAACTCTCTCGAAATTGTGAGTTTTCGGCCGAGTTAAACACAGTTGAATTATAGTTAATATTATTATCAAAAGATATCATTGTTCCTGAGTTTAGAATTGAAAATAGCCCTATTCTCTCAGTGTACGGGCTGTAGTTTAGTGGAACTGCCGCCTACAGGTTGATATTAGTCGGTTAAATAAGAACCGACATTCGAGGTATATTAAGGCTAATTCCTTCGGCAAGTCATTCCTATCGCATAGTAATATGAGGTTTGAGATTAGTGTTTATGATTTCAGTCAGGAATGACCCTACCCTATATAGCCTTCCGTCGACCAACCTCAGTGTTACTAGCTGTGTCGTCACCTACGGGGCTATATAGATCACTCAGAGGAGCTTTATGTTGTCCGACGGGACTATATTCAGGCCCAAGGTCCACATTACAATACATCCATGAACGGTCTTCTATTTTTGTGCCATATCAGCATCACTGACCCTTCGTCAAGCCTTGTGTGCCTAGGGTGCAGTTACAAGAGCCCATTGGGCTCAAACACAGCTACAGGAGCCCAACGGGCTCAGTTGCAGACCTAGAGGCCAGGTAGGTTGGCTATAGTTACCCGTTGACTCATATTAACCATGCTAGGGGTATATAGATTGGAGTGTACTCGCTAGGGCTTATAGGGGCCGCGAGCGGGTTATTCTGTGCTGGTTGTACCTTCCAGGCTTATGGGGGCCAGGTAAGGTTCTTGTTTGTATTATTTATTGTTAGTTATACAATAGGTTGTGAGGCTATTTAGGTTACATATGTAATCCTTTCTATTGATCATTTTCAGTTCTATTATCAGTATTATTTAGTCATTTTCATTACTGCCTTATATATTCGGTACATAGTGTACTGACGCCCATCTTTGGGGCGCTGCATTACTTGCCTACAGGTGCAGATAGACGTGGTTTAGGACCTTCCTAGCTACCAGCTAGAGTCCGCAGTCCCGTCAACTCCTTTTCTCCAGAGTTGATAGTTAGATAAGGTTTGTTCTTTTGTTGTACAGCTTTTTGGTAGGTCGGGGCCCTATCCCAATCATTATTCCACTCTAAGAGGCTTGCAGGCTACAGATTCTCAATTGTGGGTTGTTGTTGGCCGTATGGGGCCTAAGTATGTTTCATTTTGCATGTTGGCCCCATGGGGCCTCGTTTAGATATTAGTTAGCAGCCTTGTTGGCTATAGCATGATTGTGACCACCCATTTTCATTTTGTTATAACTAGATAGAATGGTGGTCTTGTCGGCCTGCATAGGATCCCTTTATTGCTTTGAGATTGGTTAGTTGTCTTCCTGTGCAAGTGGCCTTGTCGGCCTGTGGTTGTATTTACAGTGAGATATAGCTCATTCTTTTCTTTATTTCAATCGCTGGTTAGCACTAGAGGTGCAAGAGCCTAGCCAGGTCAGCTCAGATCCCAGTATGGCATCAAATGCTAGTCATGCCTCCCAAGGTGGGGCATAAAAAACTTGGTATCTAAGCAGGTGGTATCCTATAGAGTCTACAAGCCGTGTCTAGTAGAGTCTTGTTTATGGGTGTGTTGTGCACCACTTTCTATAGGGAGGAGGCTACGAGGCATAATAGCATGGTTACCTCCTTTCTTCTCCAGTCGTGCTATAGAGCCATGTTATATAGGATGACTCCCTAAGCTTACATCATTTCGCTTATTTTCATAGGAAATATCTAACGCACGAAAGACCACAACTGGTCGGGAGTTGGACGTCGTAGCAGGAGAGGGCACTAGCAGAGTCCACAGTTAGAGCCGGCTCGATCTGAGGGAAGTAGGGAGACTACATCTCGGTCTCCCCAGTATCCTCCACTATTCGAGGAGCCTCCCAGGGCAGCAGACATGTCAGAACAACCCCTGGCGGTCCCTATACCTATACCATCAGATCAGGAGGTTAGGAGTGTTGTCTATATGCTGGCAGCTCAGCACCAGTCGGTGATACCAGTTGTTGCTGAATCTACAGAAGGACCTGGAAGCTCGAATGTCCGAGAGTTCCTTGCCCTGAGTCCCCCGCAATTCACGGGGACAGACTGTGGAGAGGACCCTCAGGACTTTTTGGATCAATTACAGTGGATCTTTAGGGTGGTACATGCCACTATCACAGAGTCAGTTGAGTTAGTAGTATTTTGGTTACGGGACATAGCGGCGTTATGGTATAAGAGTTGGGAAAGGTCCCGAGGCAGAGACGTACCCCCTCCGACTTGGTCTAGCTTTTTAGAGGCCTTCATAGATCATTACTTGCCATGAGAAATCCGATAGGGCCGGGTGGATCAGATTTTGCACCTAGAATAGGGCTCAATGAGTGCCCAGAAATATGCAATGAGGTTTGATTCCTTATCTAGATATACACCAACCTTTGTGCATACCATGCCAGCCCGAGTACATCGGTTTATTATGGGGCTGCTGCTCCCAGAGTATATGGAAACTTCTGTTACAGCACATCAATTTATATAGGGCTGCTCCCAGAGTATATGGAAACTTGTGTTATGGCTACCTTACGGGAGGACACGGACATTTCCTGCATTCAGGCTTTCGCTCAGAATATTGAAGGGATTAGGTAGTGACAACGAGAAGTAGAGACGGAAAATCAGGAGTAGCACTAGAGGGCCAGGCCTAGTAGCAGGGTGGTATACCAGATTGTCGAGGGTAGTCCGGACCTGATGAGAGCTCACGGGCATCAAGTTCCCAGTAGCAGAGGGAATTAGACCAGAGTAGGTCCACTATGCCACGTCGTACCATTTGTAGCCGATGTCATTTCGGGACGTGCAGGTATGGTTCTATTGCTTGTTATACCTGTGGACAAGAGGTTCATATGATGAGGGATTGTCCAGCTAGAGGTTGATCATGGGCAAAATAACATGCCCGAGATACGCTTTATACCTTAATGTAGTCTTGTTTATCTAAGTTATTTTACATACTTTCATGTGATTTTATATAAATGTGAATATCTGTGCTAACCAACATGATTAGTCCTTGTTTTGTAGGTTTCAAGGATTTTGAGGAACTAATTCACAAGTTGGTGAATAGGAAGGAATGGAGTGGAAGCAAGTGGCGAAAGTCGGCAAGGAGCATGCCTTGGCAAGGCTGGCCGCGCCAGGCAGCGCGCCACGCTGTGCGTGTGCCGCGCCTAGCGCCGTGCCATGCCCTTGCCAAGCGCACGAGGAAAGGCAGTAGCAGGAAGAAGTAGGCAGAGAACCAGCGCGCCAGCGCTGTGCCACGCTAGGCCAGCTGCACGCCAGCAGCATGCCAACGCGCTGCATGAGCAGCGTGTCACGTTGGCCAGCGCGGTGACCCTCGGCAGCTTGGTTTCCGGAGGCACTTTCCAGAGAGCTTTCGCGTTGCCTCCATGTCACGGAGGCAGTGCTCCGCGATACACTCCGTGACACGGAGCCGTTCCATTTAAGGCTAAATTATGCACGTTTTCCATTTACTATAAATAGGACCCTTAGCTCCTAAAATCTTTTGGGGGGTCACGATTTTATTCTGAAAAACCACCTAGGAGTGAAGGGAGAAGTGGGAGAACTCATCTAGGGTTTATCAAATTCCCTTCTCATCTACCAAATTCATGTAAGTATGTTAGTTTAGTATTAGTTAATTGTAGTTTTACGAACATGAATGGCAAGAACCCTTCCTCTAGGGTTGAAGCCATGAATTATGATTGTGCTTTTATGAAATTGTTTTGGAATTAAGTTATTGATTGTTGTTTTTGTCTTGCATTCTGGATTGTTGGTTGTTTTTATGATTGATCACCATGAAAGCATATTTGTTAGCTTGAGTAATAGCTTGAGAAAGCATTACCTAGGTCAGGACATGAGAATGTAAGGAGCATGTTTGTATCTCGGGAGATATATTGTGTCAGGATAGAAATATACCTCACACCGTGCTTGGTTGACACACGGGGGTTATGAAAGACCAACTTGGGATGTCACATCACCACTCGAAGAAGTAGTTGTGAGGCTAAGTTGAGTTAAATGGTTAGACGTACGAAAGTCCCTAATCGTTTCCCCGTAACCCACAACATAATTGATTGCCCGCCACTAGAAAATTAAACTCCTCGCTCACAATGATACAGTGAGGCTAGATTGCCGTGTTTAGAGGCTCGAAAGACCATCAACATGCAATTCTAATTATGTGAAATAACAATTGATAGTTCCATGCTTAACCCATTGCAAATCGTAGTATCGCATGATTAATTGGTTTTAACTCTATGTTGCTCCTAGAGTGATTTCAGAATATCTCGTTGACCCAAACTTAGACTTAATTAATCTCAATCGAAAATGTCTATAACCAACACTTGAGGTATTTAAGATCACACTAGAAATGGATAGTTAGAGGGATGGGTCCAGTCCCTATGGGTTTGACAAACCGGTTCTTAAAAAGAGCCACTATATTACTTGCACGACCCGTACACTTGCGGACGCGCGAATCGGGCACGTCAAGTTTTTGGCGCCGTTGCCGGGGACTCGGCGAAGTTTTGATAATTTATCTATTTTTGTGTAATTTTTAAATTCTCTTAAGTGTTGAGAAACTTGGTCTTAGTCTGATTATTCCAGGTGACAGGTTGTCCTGCCGAGCTGGCTAGAAATAGAGAGCTTGTGGAACCGTTGCTTGATCCTGAACGTCAAATCCATTTGCGAAGGAGAATAGCTCTAGAGCATAAGCTGAAGAGACTTCAAGAAAAGGTACAACAACAACCACCCGCGGGACAAGTACAATTGTCATCCGAAGCAGTGGCAGCAAGACCAGTTCGCGAAGTGGCAATCCCACTAGCGACAAATGTGACCTCAAGCATTCGTAAACCGGAGCTTGGAGGGCACTTTGAGCTTAAACAGAACATGGTGCAGCTGTTACATTCTAGTGGTCAATTCACTGGGATGGCACATGAGGACCCGCAGCAGCATCTACAGAGCTTTTTAGAGATTAGTGACACATTTGTCCCCACCGGCGTGTCCACAGATTATGTACTAATGACCCTCTTCCCATTTTCACTGTTGGGAGAGGCGAAAAAGTGGCTGAAGGCTGAGCCACCGAACTCCATAACTTCATGGAATGACTTGTCTAAGAAGTTCCTTATCAGATTCTTCCCCTCAGGCAAAACTGCAAGGTTGAGAAGTGAAATACTTAGTTTCAAGCAGAGGCCTAATGAGAACTTATATATGGCTTGGGAAAGATTCAAGTCATTGTTAAGAGATTTCCCCCATCACCAGCAATCAAATGAAGTGCTGGCTCATACCTTTGTAGAAAGTCTAGACCCACACACAAAAATATTACTAGACTCTGCATCAGGTGGGCAAGTCTTGGATAAGACGTATGATGAGTTGTACACTTTGTTTAACAGAATTGCACAAGGAAATCCAGAGTGGCACAGCGAGTCATCGAGAGGGGCAGGAAACAGATCGGGGTTGATAGAAGTAGATGGTTTGAATGCCTTGGCATCACAGTTAGCTTCATTCCAGCATCAAATGATGACTCAGTTCAATAAACTGAGTATGAACCAACGCCAGGGCTAGGTTAATGCAGTTCAGCAAGCTCCGAGTTGGTGTGAAATTTGTGGTAATAATGGGCACCATGCAGAATCTTGTGGAGCCAATCCGGAGTCAGTCAATTTTGTTAGTAATGTTCAGCGCAACAATCAGAATTTTGAAACCCGTTACAACAGAAATTGGTAGGGCCACCCGAATTGTTTTTGGGGTGGTAACCAAAAGCAAAATTATATGCAACCTCAACATCAGCAGTATCAGCAGAATGGGTAGAATGATGGGCAATTGAGTAGCAACATTGAGGAAACATCGCAGAAAATCATGGAGACCCAGACTCAGTTAGTGGAAAATCAGGCGAGGATGGCAACAGACTTAATGAATCAGTAAGTAGCCACCCGAAATCTTGAAAAACAAGTGGGTCAGATAGCAGCTGCTCAAAACATGAGATCGCAGGGGGGATTACCAAGCGACACAGATCCTAACCCCCAGCAGATCAATGCCATCAGTTTGAGAAGCGGTAAGCAATTACCTGATGCAGTGCCAAAAGAGCTGAGAAAGGAGGTGCAGCCGGAGTTGGTTAGACCAGGACCATCCATCAACATGGGAGATAATTAGAGTGCTGGGCAACAAAATGCACAACTTCCATTGCAGCCAGCACAAAGACCACCACCACCATTCCCTCAGAAATTCAGAAAGAGCAAGGAAGAGGAATGCTTCAAAAAGTTCTTTGAGAGCTTCAAAGAACTTCATATAAATTTGCCTCTTATTGATGTCTTGCAGGGAATGCCCAAGTATGCCAAATACTTGAAGGACGTGATGGCGAACAAAGTGAGATTGGTGGATGTCCAGACTGTAGCACTGACTGAGGAGTGCAATCATAGGGTATTGAGCAAAATGCCGAAGAAGCTCAAAGACCCAGGGAGTTTTACCCTCCCCATACAAATTGGTAAAGCTGAGGTGCTACGAGCTTTGTGTGACTAAGGGGCAGCAGTCAATCTAATGCCCCTAACCTTATTCAACACCTTGGGGTTGGGAAAACCGAGGCTAACAAGGTTGATGCTGCAGCTAGCTGACAAGTCGCGAGTGACACCTGATGGAATAATAGAGGACCTTCTCATCAAAGTAGGTAAGTTCATTATACCTGCTGATTTTATTGTCTTAGATTTTCAGGTTGATGACCTGGTACCCCTGATCTTGGGACCGCCATTCTTGGCCACTGGAGGAGCGGTGATTGATTTGAAAGCAGGGACCCTGAAAATGAGGGTTGAGGATGAAGAAGAAATCTTATGCGTTTACCAAGAAATGAACCCATCTGCACACTACAGAAACCTTTGTTAGGTTAGTGTGTTGGCAGAGGATAAGTGTGGGGTGGAGGATTCCACAGGTGCATGGCCAAAGGCAATTACAAGTGTTCAGCCCGAGTCTGATAAAGGGCTTCAAATTGAGAAAAAGTTGGAGAAAGAGAGGAACAGAGTGGAGGTTGTTTCCTCTAAACAGCAAAAGAAAAGGAGATGGTTCTCGAAAAAGAACCCAGGTATGAGGATGTCCTGAAAAGGAAAGTCCACGTCGGGCCACGACGTAAAATAAGGCGCTACTTGGGAGGCAACCCAAGGGTACCACATGTACCATTTTAATTTCTTGCATTTTTGTTGATTTTGTTTATTTTTCATCTTGTGTTGTTTTTGGTGGAAAGTTAAGCACAGATTAAGGGGAAGTCTGAGTACCCGTGGAGGAGGAAGCTAAAAAGCATGGACGATAAAAAGTGTGGGGTCGACACACACTTGTGCAAAGTGAAGAAAATCATGCTATTAGCTAGGCCTAAAGGCCTCAGGGAGTATTTCTCACCCTTTTTAAATTTTAATTTGATGCTATGAGGACATAGCACGATGTAAGTGTGGGGTGAGGGAAATTTCAAGGGAAATTTCAAAAATTTTTGCTGTGCTTAACGATTTTTGGTGAATGTAATGCTTGTGAGAAATTTTAAAAATTTGAAAAAATTTTGTGCACTAAGCATGACTTCATCACCCGTTGGTTTTTCTTTTCGGTTCTTTTCCGACGGGGGGGTCTTTGAACCGAAGAATAATTTTTTTTTTATTTTCTTTCCTTTGTCTGTATATAGTGTTTTAGTCATAGTTAGGGACTGTTTCCGACGATGGATGGATGACGACCATCTTGAGGAAAAATTAGTCGGTAGGTGATGGGTTTTTGAAACCATAACTAAGTGGTGCTTGATGCTCTTGTATGTGCTATACGTGAGTGTAAGATGCAAGTATGTTCAGTGTGAAGCATGCAAATGTATAACTTTGTTTGAGACACTTAAGCTCGGGAATTTGACTCAATATGATTGAAGCTTAATTCTGAATTCTTGTGATTAGCTGAATAAGAGCCTGATGAATATGTCTTGATTTGAGCATGTGCCATGAGTGTAAGGTTTTTGAGTATTCTGTGCCATTGTGGAATGTCTAGAACTTGCCTGGTGTGTTTATAAAACAAAATGAAGGATGTGAATTGTAGGAGATGATTTAGGCATTTATTTGAATGAACAAAATTTTTATCCCTCATTTTACCTACCTTGAAAAATTAATCCTAGTTAGCCCCATTGAGCCTTGAGCCTATTCTTTGACAGCTGCAACATAAGCTTAATCCTTTTTCTTTCATTAGCCTTGAACTTGATCCAAAACTCCTAAGCGCTTGAGTGAAAAAATCCGAAGGAGTAAAGGAGTGAGAAGAATGAAAAGAAAGGAAAAGTAGCAAGTTGTAGAAGTGAGAAAAGGACAAAGGTGCACATGCGTGAAAATGGTTGAGTATTAGTAAGGAGCAAGAAAACAAATTAATGAAAAATTATTTATAGAGCTCCTTATTAATAAGTTAAAACTGCCTAAAGAAATGGGGGAACATAAGAGGAACAAGAAAGATGAAAGAAAAAAAGGTAAAGTAAGGGTAGGGAAGTTCGTAAGGAGGGCGTAACGTATTAAAAGCGCTTAGGAAAGATAGTCACTATTACTGGCCATAATAGTACCTACCTGTCCCTTAGCCTACATTACAACCCATTAAGTCCTACTTAATCTAACATTCACACATCCTTAAATGAGTGGAATCAAACACTAAGGGCAAGCTTATGGGCCATTACATGATGCATGTGAATTCTTTGTGAGAGTGAGTGAAATTCTATTTATTTACCCACACATGTTGTGATGTAAAAATGATTTTTGCGTGTGATGGGGTAACGCTCTTTCCGTGAGGGGCACATGTTGAATGAAGGATATAATTCATGTGGGATTTCTTAATTAGTTGATTTGCACGAATTTGCTAAGATTGAGAGTCGATTCTTGAGGTTAAGAAGTCTTAGCATCGTTGTATTTCATCTCGGTGATTAAATTGTGTATGCTCTATCTTTAGCTTGTTATCTTACGCAATCATTATAGCCGTAGCTTGAATTATCTTGCCAAATTAGTTATGTGGGAGTCTCCATATGTATGATATGTAAAAGGTTGTTCGAGGATGAACAAGGCTTTAAAGTGTGGGGTTGTGATCACGGGCAAAATAGCATGCCCGAGATACGCTTTATACCTTAATGTAGTCTTGTTTATCTAAGTTATTTTACATACTTTCATGTGATTTTATATAAATGTGAATATCTGTGCTAACCAACATGATTAGTCCTTGTTTTGTAGGTTTCAAGGATTTTGAGGAACTAATTCACAAGTTGGTGAATAGGAAGGAATGGAGTGGAAGCAAGTGGCGAAAGTCGGCAAGGAGCATGCCTTGGCAAGGCTGGCCGCGCCAGGCAGCGTGCCACGCTGTGCGTGTGCCGCACCCAGTGCCGTGCCACGCCCTTGCCAAGCGCACAAGGAAAGGCAGCAGCAGGCAGCAGTAGGCAGAGAACCAACGCGCCAGCGCCGTGCCACGCTAGGCCAGCTGCGCGCCAGCAGCATGCCAACGCGCTGCATGAGCAGCGTGTCACGTTGGCCAGCGCGGTGAACCTCGGCAGCTTGGTTTCCGGAGGAACTTTCCAGAGAGCTTTTGCGTTGCCTCCGTGTCACGGAGGCAGTGCTCCGCGATACACTCCGTGACATGGAGCCGTTCCATTTAAGGCTAAATTATGCACGTTTTCCATTTACTATAAATAGGACCCTTAGCTCCTAAAATCTTTTGGGGGGTCACGATTTTATTCTGAAAAACCACCTAGGAGTGAAGGGAGAAGTGGGAGAACTCATCTAGGGTTTATCAAATTCCCTTCTCATCTACCAAATTCATGTAAGTATGTTAGTTTAGTATTAGTTAATTGTAGTTTTACGAACATGAATGGCAAGAACCCTTCCTCTAGGGTTGAAGCCATGAATTATGATTGTGCTTTTATGAAATTGTTTTGGAATTAAGTTATTGATTGTTGTTTTCGTCTTGCATTCTGGATTTTTGGTCGTTTTTATGATTGATCACCATGAAAGTATATTTGTTAGCTTGAGTAATAGCTTGAGAAAGCATTACCTAGGTCAGGACATGAGAATGTAAGGAGCATGTTTGTATCTTGGGAGATATATTATGTCAGGATAGAAATATACCTCACATCGTGCTTGGTTGACACACGGGGGTTATGAAAGACCAACTTGGGATGTCACATCACCACTCGAAGAAGTAGTTGTGAGGCTAAGTTGAGTTAAATGGTTAGACGTACGAAAGTCCCTAATCGTTTCCCCGTAACCCACAACATAATTGATTGCCCGCCACTAGAAAATTAAACTCCTCGCTCACAATGATACAGTGAGGCTAGATTGCCGTGTTTAGAGGCTCGAAAGACCATGAACATGCAATTCTAATTATGTGAAATAACAATTGATAGTTCCATGCTTAACCCATTACAAATCGTAGTATCGGATGATTAATTGGTTTTAACTCTATGTTGCTCCTAGAGTGATTTTAGAATATCTCGTTGACCCAAACTTAGACTTAATTAATCTCAATCGAAAATGTCTATAACCAACACTTGAGGTATTTAAGATCACACTAGAAATGGATAGTTAGAGGAATGGGTCCAGTCCCTGTGGGTTCGATAATCCGGTTCTTAAAAAGAGACACTATATTACTTGCACGACCCGTACACTTACGGACGCGCGAATCGGGCACGTCAGAGGTCAGGGTGATCAGGACCGGCAGGATAGGTATTCAGTAGGGTCACATGCCCCGACACATTCAGCAGGGCGTAGGCCCTCAGCTCCAGCCGATAGAGGCTAAGGTAGATCAAGGGAATCTAGTTGGGGCAGTGGGCCGAATCGCACTTATGCTTTACCAGGATGATAGGATTCAGAGTTGTCACCAAATGTTATGACAGGTGTGCTGGACAATTGCTCTCCCTCAGTTTATGCTTTGATAGACCCAGGTTCCACCTTATCATATGTTAGTCCATTAGTGGCCCAAAAATTTGGTATAACACCGAAATTGCTTTAGTGACCCTTCTGGGTGTCTATACCCATAGGTGATTCTATTATTGCTAAAAGGATTTACTGGGGTTGCACAGTAAAGGTTGTCGTTTGCCAGACTTTAGTAGATTTAGTGGAGCTAGAAAAGATTGATTTTGATGTAATTATGGGTATGAATTGGCTAGTTCCATGTTATGCCAATGTGGAGTGTTGGACCAAGACTGTTAGATTTAACTTCCCACGGGAGATAGTGGGAGAGTGGGAGGGCAATGTAGCTACGTCAGAAGGTAGGTTCATATCCTATCTTCGGTTGAGAAAGTTGATAGCGAAGGGTGTATTTACCATTTTGTTAGGGTTTGGGATATGCAAGCAGAATCCCCAACTCTTCAGTCCATCCCAGTAGTTAATGAGTTTCTAGATGAACTTCCTAGTATCCCCCCAGATCATGAAATCGATTTCTCTATCGACTTGCTACCACGTACTCAACCTATATCCATCCCTCCATATCGAATGGCTCCTGCTGAATTGAAAGAACAGTTGAAAGACTTGTTAGATAAAGGTTTTATTTGGCCTAGTACTTCGCCGTGGGGTGCGCTAGTTCTGTTTGTACACAAGAAGGATGTCTCCCTATGCATGTGTATAGATTATTGATAGTTGAACAAAGTTACTATCAAGAATGAATACCCTCTTCTAAGGGTAGACGATTTGTTTGATCAGCTGCAAGGGGAAAAATATTTTTCCAAGATCAACTTAAGGTCAAGATATCACCAGGTGCAGATTCGGGAGAAAGATATCTCGAAGACAGCCTTCAGGACCAAGTATGGTTATTTTGAATTTTTGGTTATGTCCTTCGAATTGACGAATGCCCCAGCAGTGTTCATGGATCTGATGAACAACATCTTCAGGCTATAGTTAGATCTATTTGTGATAGTGTTCATTGATGACATTCTAGTGTATTCCCGTTCAGAAGCTGAACACAAAGATCATTTGCGAACAGTACTCCAGATCCTCAGAGATCGCCAGTTATATGTGAAATTCTCCAAATGTGAGTTCTGGTTGAATTCCATAGCTTTCTTGCGCCATATTATATCAGATGTTGGTATTCAGGTTCACTCACAAAAAATTGAGGCAGTAAAAACATGGCCTAGACATACAACTCCAACTGAAGTTTGCAGCATTCTAGGGTTAGCCGGGTATTACAGAAGGTTCGTGGAAGGATTTTTTTTCTTATCAACACCATTGACCAAATTGACTTAGAAAGCGACCAAGTTCCACTGGATCGAGGCCCGCGAGCAAAGTTTCCAAGAGTTGAAAAATAAATTGACATCAACACCAGTGTTAGCCTTGCCGAAAGGTTCAAATGGTTATGTTGTATACTATGACGCTTCAGGCATTCCGTTAGGGTGTTTTCTGATGCAACACGTTAAGGTAATTGCTTATTCTTCGAGACAGCTGAGGAAGCATGAAAAGAACTATCGTACCTATGATTTGGAGTTAGATGTAGTGGTTCATGCCTTAAATATATGGAGGCATTACTTGTATTTTGTGCATGTGAATATTTTTACGGATCATAAGAGCCTCCAGTATATCTTCATGTAGAATGAGTTGAATTTGTGGCAGCGTCGTTGGTTACAATTGCTAAAAGACTATGATGTGAACATATTGTATCACCCATAGAAGTCTAATATTGTAGCAGATGCCCTTAGCCACAGATCTTTGGGAAGTTTAGTACATATGAGGCCAGAACAACAGGAAATGGCTTGAGAACTGCACCAGTTAGCCAGTTTAGTAGTCTGGATAGTAGATTCAGAGGATAATGGGGTTGTGATTCAGAATATAGCAGTATCATCCCTGGTTGTAGAGGTGAAGGAATGGCAGTATGAGGTCTCTTACCTAGTACAACTCAGAGATAAGTTTCAGCAGGGTGAATTACCGGCCTTCGAGTTAATGGAAGATGGGGTCTTAAGATTCTGAGGTGGCCTCTGCATTCCAGATGTAGTAGGGCTCCGCCAGCAAATTATGGCAGAGGTACATTATTCTCGTTACTCTCTTCATCTAGGCTCGACGTAGATGTACCTTGATATAAAGGAGATATACTGGTGGCTTGGAATGAAAAAAGGTATAACTGAATTTGTAGCACAGTGTCCTAATTGCTAGCAAGTAAAGGCTGAACATCAAAAACCTGGCAGATTGAATTAGGAGATAGCGGTGCCTATGTGGAAATGGGAGGCAATTAATATGGATTTTGTGACAGGATTACCTTGCACTAGGCATAAATTCGACTCCTTTTGGGTCATTATCGACAGACTAATGAAATCAACCCATTTCTTGCCAGTAAGGACTACCTTTGCAGCCGAAGACTATGCTAGTTTTATATCAAGGAGATAGTCTGACTAGATGGTGTTCCAACATCCATTATTTCTGATAGAGGGGCACAATTCACGGCTAGATTCTACAGTCATTTCAGATTAGCATGGGAACACAAGTTAATCTAAGTACAACTTTCCATCCTCAAATAGACAGTCAAGGAGAGCACACCATTCAGACGCTCGAGGATATGTTACGGCGTGTGTTCTAGACTTTGGAGGAACTTGGGACGAGCATCTGCCCCTTATCTAATTTGCATACAATAACATTTATCATTCTACTATCCAGATGGCGCCTTATGAGGCCTTATATGAGTGGAGATCTAGGTCCCCTATAGGATGGTTCGAAGTAAGGGAATCAGGGTTAGTTGAACCTGTTATGATCCACCAGTCAGAAGAGAAAGTGAAACACATCAGAGAATGCTTGCTGACAGCCCAGAGTCGTCAGAAGTCCTATTCCGATGTGTGGCACAGAGACTTGGAATTTAGTATTGATGATTCGGTATTTCTCAAATTATCGCCGATGAAGGGCGTGATGAGATTTGGAAAGAAGGGCAAACTTAGCCCTAGGTTCATTGGCCTGTATCGGATCCTCCGAAGGATAGGTTGAGTGGAATATGAGCTAGAACTGCCTCTAGAGCTAGAATCTATTCATCCTGTTTTCCACATGTAAATGCTGCGAAAGTGCATAGGGGACCCATCTCGGGTTGTTCGAGTTGAGGATGTTCAAGTCACTGAAGAGTTAGCCTACGAAGAGACTCCAGTTGCTATACTAGATCAGTAGGTTCGTAGATTAAGGACTAAAGATGTATCCTCCGTTAAATTCCTATGGAGGAATAGAAATGTAGAAGAGATCACTTGGGAAGCTAAGGATGACATGAGGGCTGGATATCCTCACTTTTTCCAGACCTGACAGCTGAGGTCAGATTGTTTTTCGAATGTTACTTGTTGCTTATATTATTAGTACTTTTCAGTTGTTCACCTCTATGTGGTGGAGTAGTTGTTTATAGCATCATGTGAGATGCCTATTTTGGATTTTTCTGCATTTCAGGTTTCTGCATAGTCCATATTACATGGGAGACTCTGCCGAAATTTTTCTAGCAACAGTTAAAAAGGTTGAGTCTAAAGACTACATTCAAGGATGAATGTTCCTAAAAGGGGGATAATATTATACCCCGTATATTTCCATAGTATGATCATAATGTGCGCACATATATTGAGAATTATAGCATATAGCGCACCAGGGAGAAGGCTCGGGGGTGAACACACGAGCGCGTCATCGAACGGACGGGAGGCTGGGCGCGCTGGGTGCCGCATCACGCAGCCTCCCCCTGCGCATGGACTGGCATGCTGCACAATCCCTGCTACCGCCCTAGTAATATATAAGCTCACCTTGATGATGTTAAATCATTCCAAAAAGTTTCCTTGACCCAGAATAAAGAGCAAGTGTGGGTTGTCCAATTTTCATCAAATTACGCTGCTAAACTCCGTCCAAACACAAATTCACCTTGGATAACAAGTTCTAGGCCTATGAGAAGCATCTCTGTGGAGTTATTTCTGGAAAATTTGCTCGGTGTACCAGAACCCAGCCGAGTAAAGGTTGTCGGAATTACTTCAAATTGAGTCCTATACGGCCACAAGCAATAGGTAAGTACTTCTCCCTTCTAACTCTTGAGAAATTGTAAGTTTTCGGCCGAGTTAAATAGAGTTGCATTATAGTTAATATTATTATCGAAAGATATCATTGTTGCTAAGTTTAGTATTGAAAATAGCCTTATTCTCTCAGCGTAAGGGCTGTAGGTGAGTGGAACCGCCAGCTACAGGTTGGAATTAATCTGTTAAATGAGAATCAGCATTCGAGGTATGTTAAGGATAATTCCTTTGGTAGTTCATTCCTGTCGTATTGTAATATGACCTATATCCCTGTAAGAAAGTCATAAGCATGTATTTTGTGATTAGCTGCTGTTGTTAGTTTGAGATTAGTGTTTATGATATCAGTCGGGACATACCCTATCCTATATAGATTTCCATCGACCAACCTCAGGGTTAGTAGCTGTGTCATTTCCTATAGGGCTATATAGATCGCTTAGAGGAGCTATATGTTGTCCAACGGGATTATTTTCAGGCCCAAGGGCCATATTATAGTCCATCCACGAATGGGCTTCTATTTTTATGCCATATCGACATCACTGACCCTCCTTCGAGCCTTGTGTGCCCAGGGTGCAGTTATAGGAGCCCATCGGGCTCAAACACAGTTAGAAAAGCCCAACGGGCTCGGTTGCAGACCCAGAGGATAGGTAGGTTGGCTATAGTTACCCGTTAACTCCTATTGACCATGCTAGGGGTATATAGATTGGAGTGTACTCGCTAGGGCTTATGGGAGACCCGAGCGGGTTATTCTGTGCTGGTTGTACCTTCCAGGCTTATGGGAGCCAGGTAAGGTTCTTGTTTGTATTACTTATTATTAGTTGTATAGAAGGTTGTGAGGCTATTCAAGTTATACCTCTTATGCTTTCTATTGATCGTTTTCAGTTTATTATCAGTATTATTAAGTCATTTTCATTACTTCCTTACATATTCGGTACGTACTGTATGGACGCCCATCTTTGGGGTGCTGCATTACTTGCCTACAGGTGACAATAGACGTGGTCTAGGACCTTCCTAGCTGCCAGCAAGAGTTCGCAGTCACGTTAGCTCCTTTTCTTCATAGTTGATAGTTAGAAAAGGTTTGTTCTTTTGTTGTAGAGCTTTTGGGTAGGTCGGGGCCCTGTCCCGACCATTATTCCAATCTTAGAGACTTGCAGGCTACAGATTCTTAGTTGTGGGTTGTTGTTGGCCGTATGGGGCCTATGTATGTTTCATTTTGCGTGTTGGCCATGTGGGGCCTAGTTTAGCTATTAGTTAGCAGCCTTGTAGGCTATATCATGATTATGACCTCCCATTTTCATTATGTTATAACCAGACAACATGGTAATCTTGTTGGCCCACATAGGATCCCTTTATTGCCTTGAGATTGGTTAGCTATCTTCCTGTGTAGGTGGATTGTCGGCTTGAGGCTGTGTTTTCAGCCGAGTTATAGCTCTTTGTTTTCTTGATTTGAATCGATGGTAAGCACCAGAGGTGTAAGAGCCCAGCCAGGTCAGCTCAGATCCCAAGTATGGAATCAGATTGTCATGACCCGATAGAGGCTCGGATCACAACACGAGATAAGGAGTCCCGCGAGACTCCAAGTCGACCCATGGCATGAACATACATCTAACTCAATTACTAAAACTGAAGAATCAACAAGATAATCATAACAGAAGTCTAAATTAAACATAACATCATAATACACAATCTGAAGTTGAATACATCCTTTGTCTGAAAAGCCTCTAAACATGATGAGTTGATAGGACAAGACCCCAACTAACTCAATAAAGCTAAAACTAAAAATACATAAGGAAATATGAATAAGTCTAGTCCTCGGGAGATGCGGACTCACCAACGACGTAAGGTGCTAACTTTGAAGACTGACTATGAGCGGGGCTGAGCCTTAGAGCCGGGTCTTATATCATAAAAAGATACAACATAGAGTATACGGTCAGTACGTGGAAGATATATAGTTTGCAAGGTAAGTAAAACCGCTTAAGTAAGTAAAATCATCTAAGAACATGCATAATGTAAAACTTAAACAATAAGGATCTGAAGTAGGGCTTGCATGCATTCTCTCTGAAATCATGATGTCATCATAATATAACATAACATGATAATTGATTAGATTGACTCAAAGCTGAAATCTGATAGTTATGAGTAAAACTGAACACTGAGTCAAACCTGCTTTAAAACATATATAGATATATAAATCTCATGAATGATGAACATGCATAACTGAAACCATGAGGAACAATGGGAGACTTGTCTTTTAACCGACATACCATGATAGAGTTTATGTGGTCCCAACTACCATACTCAAGTGGGTAGAGTCATCTAAAGCCTTGCCAGGACTAGGGAGGATACTATGATATCGATATCAAACTCGTGGGACAATAGGTACGGGGATAGCTTACAAGGGAGGTCTTGAAGTAATATATATATATATATATGTAAAAACCTATATTGGCTCCTAGTTCAGAGGTATAGGGTGATCGACCCTTAGCCTACTCGGTGCTAGATACTACTCCCAAAAACATGCATATGCTCTCCATCATTTTTGAACGAAGCTCAAAATCATCTATTGACGAAGCTCAATAATCAAATACATCTCAAGTATGAAATCATGCATATAAGAAGCTTTAACTCAAACCATACCACAAGATGAAAGATAATTGGGAGTCTTTGCTCCAAAACCATGTGGTAAGCTTAATTCGAGAAATCATAAATCATACTTGAACCTGTGGACATAGCCCAATACTTTCTCATGCTTGAAAATACTCAGTTCACATCGAAAACATGATTATAATCATGGGTAGTTTTAAAACATGCTTTTCATCCTAACATCTCATCATAATCATACATTCATCACAAACCTGTTCTTTCATGAACTTTTTATCAATGGGCTTTTTAGTTCATTAAACTTGAAACATGATTTTAATTGGAAACAATACAATACTTGTGCATGACTCATAATTCAATATCAGAAACATATTTAAATCATACTCATGTAGAGAATTTAGGAAATTCATGCATTGGGTTAAAACCCCCATAGATTAGACATAGAAAACTCATGACTTAGAGAGGGATTGGGCATGGGTGTGAAAGGATTCACCCATTCATAACCCTACATACCTAATTGAGGTTGATTCTTACACTTCTCTGATTTCCCAAGAGGAATTGAAAAGAATTTGAAGAAGAACTAGCTTGATCACCCCCTGTAGCCTTCTATCTTTGCATGCATAAATGAATATGGCATAAAATGAACTTATCCCTCTTGAAAGACATCATTCATAACTTAAAATTACGTAGTTTAGGACTTTGGATCTTAGGAATGATGGAAAAGCCCTTACTAAACTCGCAGAAAATAACCGCCAGGTAGTACCCACGAGGGACCTAACGACTCGTCCTCTCTGGCCATGACTCGTGACATGATTCGTGAAGTACACTGCGAGTCAAATCTTCTAGGCTTGTCACAGATTACTCCACGATTCATTACTGGTGACCACGACTCATGTTCACAACTCCTTATGTACACTGCCATGGATTTTGCTTTTACTTTACCATGCTGCTCATGACCCTCCCCACGAATCGTGGTGACTGACCGCGACTCGTGGGGTCCTTCTGTTAAGTAGACTGTCCTCTTCCTTCTATCTTCTCACTCATCACTCCCCATGACGGACCTAACGAGTCGTGGGGCCTGACCACGACTCTTGGTCACGTCTGTGGGGATCCCATTTCCCAAATTTCAAATCATCACCTGGGCCTCACCACGAGTCACATCACGACTCGTGGTCTGCTTTCACGGGTCACCTTACGTCCTGTCCTGTGCCTGAAGCTAGTTTTAAGTTTTTCTCCATTTCAAATCTTAGATTTGATCTTTGGGTAGGCTTCTGGGTTATAACAATATCTCCCCCTTGGGAACATTCATCCTAGAATGTTGGAAAACATACAGAAAAACAGAGAAATGCAATCATCATATTCAAATACTGATCATTTAAACTGAAAACTGATGGAATGACTATCTTCGATTCAAACTACACAACTGAACTGAATTCATGAATCATACATACATCCATATACATAAAAGAAACTTGGGCACGTGAATTGAACATGAAAACTAAATAGAGTTTTAGGGAAAAATTGATACCTCAAACTGAAACTGAGCTGGTAGAGAATAAATGTGGGTATTTAGCCATCATATCCGCTTCGATTTCCCATGTAGCTCCCTCAACATCCTGATTGCTCCATAACACTTTGACTGAAGCTACTTCCTTGTTCCTTAGCCTTTGAACTTGATGATCCAGTATTTCTGCTAGAACCTCCTCAGCTAAGACTGTCTTACACACCAACACTATCCACCGAGACAACTAGAGCTGGATCACCCAAACACTTCTTTAAGAGCGATATATGGAATACAAGATGCACAAAAGCTAATTTTGAGGGAAACTCCAATTCATAAGCCACCTTGCCAACATGTCTCACTATCATGTACGAGCCAACATAGCGGGGACTAAGTTTCCCCTTCTTTCCGAACCTCATCACTCCCTTCATGGGAGACACCTTCAGAAATACCCAATAATCAACTTCAAATTCTAATTCTCTCCTTCTCACATTGGCATAGGACTTTTGGCATCTCTGGGTAGTTTTCAACCTGTCCCTTATTAACTGAACCTTCTCCATAGCCTCATGAACCAAATTTGGTCCTATCATCGCAGCTTCACCAACCTCAAACCAACCAATGGGCGACCTACATCTCTGCCCATAGAGAGCCTCAAATGACGCCATTTGAATACTAGAATGATAGCTGTTATTGTATGCAAACTCGATGAGAGGAAAATGCTCATCCCAACTACCTTTGAAGTCAATCATACATGCTCTCAACATGTCTTCGAGAGTCTGAATTATCCCCTCTACTTGACCATCCATTTACGGGTGAAACACTGTGCTAAGCTTAACCTGAGTACCAAGTCCTTTTTGAAATGACCTCCAAAACTGAGAGGTAAATTAGGTACCTCTATCTGATATGATAGACAAGGGCACTCCATGCAACCGAACTAGCTCTTGGATATATAGTTTGGCATTATCCTCCACCGAATCCGTGGTTTTGACCAGTAGAAAATGAGTGGCCTTGGTCAACCTGTCTACCACCACCCAAATGGAGTCATATTATCGATGAGTACGAGGCAAACGTGTGATGAAGTCTATATTAATTTCTTCCCACTTCCAAGTAGGAATACTGACATCCTAAAGCATGCCTCCCGGTCTCTGATGCTCAACCTTTACTTGCTAATAGTTCGGACACTTAGCTACGAACTCCACAATGTCCTTCTTCATGCCATTCCACTAATAAACTTCTCGTAAGTCACGGTACATCTTGGTGGCTCCTGGATGGATAGAATACCTAGATCCATGAGCCTCGTGCAATATCCAACCCCTAAAACCATCCACATCCAGAGCACAAAAGAGACCTTGGTACCGAAGCACACCATCTCCCCCTTGGGAGAATACCTCTACTTTCTAATTCTGAATGGCTTCCTTTAACTTTACTAAAATCGGGTCTTCATCTTTCCTAGCTTTTATATCAGTCACCAATGATGATTCTAACCCGTTCTGAACAACAACACCGCCATCGACCTAGTCAACCAACCTAACTCCTAACCTTGCGAGTTGATGCACATCCTTCAACAGCTGCTTCTTCCCCTTATCCGAATGAGACACACTCTCCATAGAGAGTCTACTAAGTGCGTCCGCTACTACATTGGCCTTACCCGAATGGTAAAGCACACTCATATCATAATCCTTGAGTAGCTCCAACCACCTCCTTTGCCAAAGATTGAGGTCGTCCTAAGTAAACACATATTTCAAACTCTTATGGTCCATGAACACATCCACGTGGACCCCGTACAAGTAATGTCGCCATAGCTTCAAAGCGAATACCACAGTGGCCAACTTAAGATCATGGGTCGGGTAGTTCTTCTCATGAACATTTAGTTTTGTGGCGGCATATGCTATAACTTTCCCGTGCTGCATTAACACACACCCAAATCCGATCCTTGAAGCATCACAATACACCACAAAATCATCGGTACCCTCAGGTAGGGTTAACATCAGTGCTAAAGTAAGTCAGGTCTTCAACTCTTGGAAGCTCTTCTCACAAGCCTCAGACCATTGGAATTTCACCTTCTTCTGGGTCAATTTGGTCAAAGGTGCTGCAATTGATCAGAAACCTTCCACGAACATTCGATAGTAGCCAGATAAACCCAAGAAGCTCCGAATATCCGAAGGATTCACCGAGTTAGGCCAATGCTTCACCGCTTCTATTTTATGAGAATCCACCTTTATGCTTTCACTTGATACCACATGGCCCAAAAATGCCATTGAGTTCAACCAAAACTCACACTTGCTGAATTTGACATATAATTAGCGATCCTTGAGAGTCTGCAGCACTACTCTCAAATGAGCGGCATGCTCCTCCTCGCCCGAGAGTATATCAGGATGTCAACAATAAACACAATCATGAACATATCAAAGTATGGCTTGAACACCCTATTCATCAAGTCCATAAAAGATGCATGAGCATTCGTTAGTCGAAAATACATAACTATGAACTCATAATGACCATACTGTATCCTGAAGGCTGTCTTCGGGATGTCACTCTCCCAGACTCTGAGCTGATGGTACCTAGATCAGAGATCTATCTTTGAGAAACACTTGGAAACCTGAAGCTGGTTGAATAAATCATCAATCCTAGGTAGAGGATACCTATTCTTCATGGTGACTTTGTTCAATTGCCGATAATTGATACACATTCGAAGAGAACCATCTTTTTTTCGGACAAAGAGAACTGGTGCACCCCACGGGGACTTGCTCGGTCTAATGAAACCCTTATCTAACAGGTCCTTCAACTGTTATTTCAACTCCTTTAGCTCGGCTGGAGCCATTCTACAGGGAGGAATAGATATAGGATGCGTGTCGGGAAGAAGGTCAATACCAAAATCAATCTCCCGCTCGGGAGGGATTCTCGGTAGATCATTAGGAAAGGCCTCTAGATACTCACATACTACTGGAACTGACTGGATAGTCGGGGTCGAACATCGCATCTTTAACCATAGTTAAATGGTACACACAACCTTTAGAAATCATCTTTTTGGCCTTAAGGTAGGAAATGAAACGACGCACAGGCACAGCTGAACTACCCTTCCATTATAAGACTGGTTCACTCGGAAATCTGAACTCTACTGCCTGGGTTCTACAATTAACTAAGGCATAACATGAAAATAGCCAATCCATGCTGAGGATAACATTGAAATCAATCATGGCTAACTTTGTTAAATCTGCTGAGGTGACTTTCTGAAGGACTGAGACTGGGCAACCTCTATACACCCGTCTAGCTATCACTGAATCACCTATTGGAGTAGAGATTGAGAAGGGTTCTGAGAAGACTTCGGGACTGGCTCTGAAGCTACTGGCCACACAAGGTGCCACAAAAGACATGGTAGCCCCCGGATCTAACAAAGCTTAAACATCAAGATGGAAAGCTCGTAACGTACCAGTGACTTCATTCGGGGAGACCTCCTGCTCCTAGCAGGATGCTAAGGCATATAATCTGTTCTGGCGCTGACCACCACCTGTGCTGGTAGATGCCCCCTAATGTGGTAAGCGTATGGGTGGGGCTGTTGAATTAGAAGCTGGGCTTCGACCCCCATCACGATCCTGTCTCATTACTAGTCAATCTCTAAGCATGTGTCCGGGCTTCCCACACCCGAAACAAGCACCTGTACCTTCTAAAAATTGACTCGTGTGGCCTTGACCACAGCTGTGACAAGATGGAATATTAGAATCTATGGGTCTGCTGCTCTGAGCCCTAGAGACTAATGGTCGCCCCCTCAGATTGTGCCTAGGCCTGGATGGAACACTCAACGCTGAAGATGCTGGGGCTAATGACCTCTGGTGGATCTGCTGTCGGTGCCCACCACCTAACCTCGGCTGAGAAAATCCAATAACTATCAGTCCTAGCCCTCTTGGCCTCTCTCACCCTCATATGTGCCGCCTCCATCTGCTGGGCTTACAAGACTATCCGAGGGAAATCCATATCCTGGTGGAGCATGGCTGTCCTACAATCCTTTTCCAAATAGCCCGCCACACCATGAACAAATCTACTCATCCGCGCCCTCTGATCAGCGACTAACTTTGGGGCATAGTTCGATAGGCGAGTGAACTCAAGGGCATACTCTTGCACCGTCCTCCTCCCTTGCTTTAGATTTACGAATTCAGCTGCCTTCAATTCCCTCATCTCAAGAGGGAAGAAACGATCTAAGAATGCAACATGGAACTTTTCCCAAGTGACAGGACCTGCTCCAACGGTCCTACTATCTTTCCATTGACGAAACCAGATGTGTGCAACTCCTTTCAGCTAATATGAGTCCAACTCCACACACTCAACTCCATTCATCCCCATGAATTGGGTGATCTTCACAATCTCATCTATGAACTCATGTGGGTCCTCATCTACCTTTGACCCAAGGAACTCTGGCGGGTTCATTCTCAAGAAATCCTTGACTAGAGCCGCTACCGTATTACTATTTTGCAAGACATATGCAACTACCTGCTGATTGACATAAGCGGTCATGGCCTACATGAGCATTTGAATAGCTGGCCGAAACTCAGCATGGGCAACCGGCTCCGGTGCATGGTGCTCCTGGACTGGCAGGGGGCACTGCCTTCTCCATTCCCATTCCTTCTACCATTTACTCTTCGGGGAGCCATGATTCTGCAATCGCAAATAGCATGAATTAGAAGGATAGGAAGACTTTTCATCGCACGACATAGATCATGAAAGAAGGGAATATTTCCTAAACGTCTTGTAGCCTCTTCATCATAAGTGTGGCGTGCTTCACACCCATGAAAAAGACTCTACTTAACACGACTTTCAGACACCCTAGGACACGTCAAACCTATGGCTCTGATACCAAATTTGTCACAACCTGAACGGAGGTCTGAATCGCAACACAGGACAAGGAGACCGAAGAAACTCCAAGTCGACCCATGGAATGAACATACATCTAACTCAATTACTAAAACGGAAGAGTCAACAAGATAATCATAGCAGAAGTCTAGATTAAACATAACATCAAAATACACAATCTGAAGCTAAATACATCCTTTGTCTGAAAATCCTCTAAACATGACGAGTTGATGGGACAAGACCCCAACTAACTAAATAAAGCTGAAATTGAAAATACATAAGGGAAATCCAAATAAGTCTAGTCCTCGGGAGATGAGGACTCACCAAAAACGTAAGGTGCTAACTCTGAAGACTGACTATGAGCGGGGATGATTCTGAGAGCCGGGTCTTGTATTATAAAATGATACAGCATAGAGCATGCAGTCAGTATGTGGAATTTACCGAGTATGCAAGGTAAGTAAAACCACTTAAGTAACTAAAATCATTTAAGAACATGCATAATGTAAAACATAAACAATAAAGATCTGAGAGTAGGGCTTGCATGCATTCTTTCTGAAATCATGATCTCATCATAACATAACATAACGTCATAACTGATTAGATTGACTCAAGCTAAAATCTGATAGTCATGAGTAAAACTGAACATTGAGTCAAACCAGCTTTAGAACTTATATAGATATATAAATCTCATGAATGATGAACATGCATAACTGAAATTATGAGGAGCAATGGGAGACTCGTCTTTTAACCAACATACCATGATAGAGCTTACGTGGTCCATACTCAAGTGGGTAGAGCCGTCCAAAGCCTTGCCAAGGCTAGGGACGATACCATGATATCAATATCAAGCTCGTAGGCCAATAAGGTCGGGGATAGATCACAAGGGAGGTCTAAAAGTAATATATATATGTATAAACCTACGTTGGCGCGTAGTTATGAGGCATAGGGCGATCAACCCTTAGCCTATTCGGTGCTAGACACTACTCCCCAAAACATGCATACGATCTCCATCGTTTTTCAATGAAGCTCAACATATTCTATTGACGAAGCTCAATAATCAAATACATCTCAAATATGAAATCATGCATATGAGAAGCTTTGGCTCAAACCATACCACAAGCTTAAAGATAATTGGGAGTCTTCGCTCCAAAATCATGTGATAAGCTTAATTCGAGAAATCATAAATCATACTTGAACCTGTGGGCATAGCCCAATACTTTCTCATGCATGAAAATACTCAATTCACATCGAAAACATGATTATAAAAATGGGTATCTTGAAAACATGCTTTTCATCCTAACATCTCATCATAATCGTACATTCATCACAAATCTCTTTTTTCATGAACTTCTCATCAATGGGCTTTTTAGTTTATAAAACTTGAAACATGATTTTAATTGAAAACAATACAATACTTGCCCATGATTCATAATTCAATAGTGAAAACATATTTAAATCATACCCATGTAGAGAATTTAGGAAATTGATGCATTGGGTTAAAACCCCATAGATTAGACATAGAGTTCTCATGATTTAGAGAGGGATTGGGTATGGGTGTGAAACGATTCACCCATTCATAACTCTACATACCTGATTGAGGTTGATTCTTACACTTCTCTGATTACCCAAGAGGAATTGAAGAGAATTTGAAGAAGAACTAGCTTGATCACCCCCTCTAACCTTCTATCTTTGCATGCATGAATGAATATGGCCTAAACTAAACTTAACCCTCTTAAAAGACATCGTTCATAACTTAAAATGACGTAGTTTAGGCCTTAGGATCTTAGGAATGACGGAAAAGCCCTTACTAAACTCGTAGAAAATAACTGCCAAGTAGTCCCCACGAGGGACCTAACGACTCATCCTCTCTGGCCACGACTCATAACATCATCTGTATAATACACTGCTAGCCAAGTCTTCTAGGCTCATCACGGGTTACTTGAAGATTCGTTACTGTTGTGGTCACCACTCATTATGTACACTGCCATGGATTTTTGTTTTACTTCACCATGCTGCTCACGACCCTCACCACGAATCAATGTGACTGACCACGACTCGTAGGGTCCTTCCGTTAAGTACACTGTCCTCTTCTATCTCTCTTCTCACTCATCACTCTCCACAACTGACCTAATGATTCGTGGGGCCTGACCACGACTCGTGATCACGTCCGTGGGGATCCCATTTCCCAAATTTCAACTCATCACCAGGGCCTCACCACGAGTCACATCATGACTCGTGGTCTGCTCCCACGGGTCACCTCATGACTCGTCCTATGCTTGATGCCAGTTTTAAGTTTTTCTCTGTTTCAACTCCTTGGTCTGATCTTTGGGCTTCTGGGGTATAACACAGATGCCAGTCATACCTCCCAAGGTGGGGCATGACACCTTGAGCAAGGGGTAACGCTCTCTTGAGAGGCCCTAAAATATACCTACGTTGGCGCGTAGTTTATGAGACTGGGGAACCTTGGAACCCCTAGACTACTCGGTGTTAGAAGCTACTCCCAAAATATATATAATTCTCATATAATCATATTCTAAAACATAACTCGAATCTATACATTTGAGGAGTCTTCACTCCAAACATATATCTATCATTTCATAAACATACTTGTCTTGTGTGCGCTTACCCAAATCAAAAAATCATGCATACTTGAAATAGACTTCATTGATCAAACTCATAGATTCATACATGGGAAATCTATAAACATTCATACATACTAGATATCTCATCATACTTGAGATCATAATTCATAAACTTGACTTTTCATGAACTTGCATAATTGGGCATAATTTTATAAAACATGAAAGCATGAATTTATAATCAAAATGCATATAAAATCTGCCCATAAACTTTCAAGCATAGTTTGAAACATAGAGGGGATTGACCCATAAATAATTTATAGAGGATTTCGTAAAATTGGGTTAAAACCCCATAAGATCATGGATTTGATCTAGAACATGAATTGATAGAATAGAGGAGAATTATGAGCATGAGAGTGAAAGGAACTCCCATTCATGGCCTCACATACCTGGGTAAATTGAATATACACTTGTCTTTGAAAGCCCAAGAGATTTAGGGAAGAACTGTGAAGAATTCTTGGCTTGATCTTCAATGGAGATGTCTTAGTCTTGCATGCATGGGAGATGAATGGTTTAGAACAGGTTAAATCCTCTTAAAACCCTCCTAACAGAGCTTAAAATGATGTAGTGTAGGGTTTAGGAGCTTAGAATTTATGAAAACACCCTTACTAATTTCGCAGGAAGAAGTCACTGCCAGTCACCACAAGGGATTTAACGAGTCATTAGGTCCTCTGACGACTCATTCTCTCCCCTTTTCACCACCACTGGAGATTTCAAATTTTCTTTCAGTCTTGTCCAATCAACGGTCGACCTGACGAGTCGTGAAGTGACACCATGACTCATCCCTTCACCCTTTAAGTCCCTCTGAAATAAATCCTTAATTCCAACTCTGCACCACCCAACAAGGGACTAAACGACTCGTTGGGTGTCATGACGAATCGTTCCTTGACCCGTTACCATTGTAACTTCTCAACACAACATCACTTAATTGGTCACTTAATGATCCATCTAGTGACTCAATGGGTCACCTGAAAAGTCATTCGGTGATCTGGTGCAGATCTTCTTTCCTTCTCCGGTTCAATCCTCGGGTCTGATCTTAGGAACGTTCAAGGTATATCAACAATCCTCAGATGTTCCTATTTAGTCTTTCAATACATTAGAATATCGTCAATAAAAACTATCTCAAAGGAATCCACATAAGGTTTGAAAATATCATTCATCAAGGTCATAAAGGCAGCTAGAACATTAGTGAGTCCGAATGACAAAACCAAAGACTTATAATGCCTATACCTGGTCCAAAAGGTTGTGTTTAGAACATCCTCAACACGTATTTTCGGTTAATGGTAACCTGATCAAAGTTCAATCTTCAAAAACAGTATTGCACGTTAGTGCTGATCAAATAGGTCATTTATTCGGGGAAGGGGATATTTGTTTCAAATGGTAACCTTATTCAACTGACGGTAGTTGATACACATCTGCATGCTATTGTCCTTCTTCTTCACAAATAACACCGGGGCACCCCACGGAGCGACACTCAAACGAATGAACCCTTTACTAAGAAATTCCTGCGACTGCTCTTTTAGCTCTCTCAACTCAACTGGTGCCATTCTATATGGCTTTATAGAAATAGGTTGGGTCCCTGGCTCTATGTCCATGCAGAAATCAATGTCACAGTTTATCGCATAGCAGACAAATCCAGGGGAAACACCTCTTGAAGCTCGCAAACCACCAACACTATCTCTATAGAAGAACCCTTTGTACTAATATCCCGAATATAGCCTAGGTAAACCAAACACCCTTACTCTATTAGTTTCTAACACGAATATATGAGATAATTTTCTTAGGAGCAGGGCTACAATTCCCCTTCCACTCCAATCTAGATACCCCTGGCATCGCTATGGTGACTGTCTCAGCATAGCAGTCCAAAATAACATGGTAAGGAGACAACCAGCTTATTCCAAGGATAACGTTAAAATCTACCATGTCTAAGATCACCAAATCTACCCAAGTCTCATAACCCATGAATCCTACTGAACATGCATGATAGAATCTATCAACAACCATAGAATCCCCAACGAGAGTAGAGACATGAATCGGGGCACCAAGAATATCACAAACAAGATCCACCCCTATAGAAAAGTAGGTAGAAACATACCAAAAAGTAGAACCAGGATAAAATAAAGCAGTAGCCATTTGATCACATATGAGAATGGTACCTATAATAATTGCATCTGAAGCCTCTGCCTCAGGTCGGCCCAGGAATGCATAGAAGTGAGCCTAACCACCTGTTTGTGACTCGCCCCTGTTAGACTAAGTACCACCCCTTTCTATTTGAGCACCCCCTTCTACCATGTTGGGCTCCACCTCTTCCAGTTGAGTGGCCACCCCACCCAAGCCGAGGGTGATCCTTGCTGAAGGCACAACCTTCCCTACTTACTATAGCTGGGGCTTGGGGAGTCAGATGTGAAACGATCTCCTGGCTCTGTCCGAACTTGGGACAACATCTCCGAATATGGCCATACTATCCATACTCGTGACAAACCTTATCGATCATGGTCCTCTGAGCAAGAACTAAAGAAATAGAGAGATCCCTGAAATATGAATGAACCATATGTGTGCCCTCCATAGCACCCAAAGTGTATTGACTAGACCTTGGAAGATACCCACTGATACCTGTATTATGGAATGAATAGGGCACCTAGAGTACCCTTGAGAAATCAAAGCACTGGAAAAAGAACCACTGAAACTACCTCCCATCTGAGCCTTCTTCTCAGCGTTATTTACATAACCAACCTGCTTAACCCCCTTCACATCTTCACATATTCCACTATATTTTGAAAGGTCTTGCCTGATGAGACCACCTGCAATGCTGACAACTAGAGCCCCATATGTAGGCCCTTCATAAACCACCTGATCCTTTCCTCCTCTATAGGTAGTACTGGTAAAGCATACTTGGACAAGGAGTGGAAAAGAGCCTCACAGGCTTCCACTGAGGAGGTCCTTGGCTTAATGCTAGTAAACTCATCACACCACCGATCTTGCAAGGTGCAAGGCACATACTTATCCATGAAGGTAGAGTAGAACTGAGTCCATATAAATGGCGGTGACCTCGTCAACCTGCACTCCAAAAATGCCCTCCACCAGAGCTTAGCATCTCCCATAAGCTGGAAGGTAATGAACTCTGCCCCATAATTTTCCACTACTCCCATCTTATGAAGCCTCTCAAGACAGTCAATAATGAACTCGTAGGCATCCTTAGCCTCAATTTCATTGAAGGTGGGAGGCTTCATCTTCATGAACCTCCAGAAAAAATCATGCTCCTCTCCAGCCATCACAGGGTCCAGCCATCTGCCTTGGAAATAAGCATGCATTAGAATTATCATCCATGCGGGAGGATATAGATGCTACTTGTTTTACTCCCGAGTGCTAACTTGTTGGAGCTGTAGCTACAGCCCCATTACCTACTAACCTGCATAGAAAATTTAAAACATAAGACACCTCAAAGGAAGCCAAAGTGACTATAATGCCTCCCTGGACCGGTACTTCCACCTCCTCAGTTACCCTCTTCTGAACCTCTACAAGAACTGGAAACCTAAACCTCTCTCAGGTTGGAACGACAACTAGAACTTCGCCCCTAACTGAGGCTGCTCTCCATCCATATGCTCAACCTCTTCCTCTGGCCCATCCTCTACCATGAGCCACGAATCCAGCAGCTGGCTCGAGTGCCTCTTTTCTGACTCCTCCAAAGTGTGTCCTCACCATCTGCGAGAGAAAGAAAGAAGTTATTAGATACCAATTTAGATCACCAGATACAAATTAGAATCAAGTAATAGCACGAAAGAAAGAAAGAAGGGAGTTTTCCTTAGCTCCTGTTGCCTTTCGAAGATAAGTAACAGACGTCTTCGTGCTGATCCGTGAGACTCTACTAGATCATCCTTATACAATGAGATCAACGAACCTAGGCTCTAATACCATCTTTTTCATGACCCAAGTGACCGTGATTGACACCCACACTAATCCCCCCGATGGATCAACCTTCATGTCCCAACTAACCCATCCAAATTGCAACATTCAAGCTAATAAAATAAATTATCATAAATCGCATAGCAAAAGATTTGCATGAACAAAAGGAAATATCATGAAATATATATTACATCCCCAAAAATAGAATGTTATTATACAAAGGACTCTAACTTAAACATTTTCTAAGAGTAGTGGAAACAAATGTTTGGAATCAAAGATATCTTCTAGGAGGATCTGCAGTAGCCTGGGAAGGAAATCAGCTCACTGTCAGATAGCTTGCCTCCGCTGCTATAGATGTGGTTGAGAAGAATTTCGTGGTTCATAGTCTGCACTCAGAAAATAAGTGCAGGTGTGGCATCAGTACAACCACAATGTACTGGTAAGCATCATCGGCTGACCTTAAATAATATATATATATATATATATATATATATATATAACAACATACAACCACTAAAATAGATAATTACTGGGTAACATGACTTCTAGAATGATTCAGACCAAGGTTGAAAGCTAGCCTTCTCACTGGATTAGGCCTCGTTGTTGCTGTGACTAGACCACGGAAGCGGTGTCGCTACAATGGTAAAGGTACAGCTGCAGTGTTACTGCATAGATAGTAACTCAACCAAGTTGAAAACCTTAGATCCTCCCTTTGCAAATTCTCAACAATCAACTCATCAAAATAAAGGTTTGTACATTACTAAATCCTCAACAATCAATTCATCAACTCAATACAGGTTTGTACATAACTGAATCCTCAACAATCAATTCATCAACTCATCATAAGTGGTGTATAACTATACTAGTATAAAAATTAAGACATGGACAGGTACAACCAAATCATAATTCACATGTAAACCACACAATCAAGGATTCCTGTGTTAAACAGTTCTTGTATTCCTGAATCAATCTTAACCTCTTTCGGCCTTTCTCCGATATCATACCCTTGGTAACATGTCGGGTACACACCTCCATCAATTTACTAAACAACACACATCTCTGTATATTATTGTACACATATGTTAGAGGGTCTTATTTCTGCCCTTCTAGTCATGACCTGTAGGAGACTTTAGAAATTTATGTACTATACCGCTGTGGTACGCGCTCCCACTCATCTTCTCATCCGGATGCTTCCCTCAGACACGACTCAATCATGTCATAACCGCTCGCTTGGATGCCCACCTCGGCCATGAGCCACTCATCTCAGGATAAATACTTGTTATCCACTTTTCTATTATTCCATATGTTATCAACTGATCAACTAGTGTGACCGCTCTGAGGTATCAAGTTACCTTCACTAACTTGGTTATACATACTTACTTTCAATCACTTACATGAAAATTAAAGAACACATACAACATCACAATGCACCCCAAATTCACAACAATTTTTACTAACAATTATAATCTTAGAGTTCACTATACAAGCATATTTAACACATCATAAGATTAGCAATAATTAGTTTCCAAAGACCAACTAAGAATGTTGTCAATCCACAACATGTACAAATTATCATATAAAGTCTTACTCCGCGTAAACCATAACCTACCTTCACTGTAGAACTGAAGAATATAGCTACTCCGCAGGATCTTTCTTAGCGCCTCTAAACATTCAAAGTCTAAAAACAAGAAAATGAACAACATTTAATCATTGTCATGACCCGAACTGATGCCCCGATCATAACATGGGACAAGGATCCCCGAGAGACCCCAAGACAACCCATGGCATAAGCATCCATCTAACTCAATCAAGAACTGAACAACCATCAACACAATCATAGAAGAAGTCTAACTTAAATACTACATCCCAATAGAAAATATGAAGCTGAATAAATACATATGTTTGAATAGCCTCTAAACATGATGAGTTGATGTGACAAGATCCCAACTAACTCAACAAGCTAAAAACTAAAATACACAAGGAAAGATAGATAGTCTGGTCCTCGGACGATGAGGACTCACTAATACGCATACGCTAACTCCGATAAGCTGTCTAAGAGCGAGGCTAAACCTGAGAGCCAGATCCTATATCATAAAATGATACAACATAGAAAGTATGTGGTTAGTACGTGGAATGTACCGAGTGTCACGCCCCTCCTTGGGGGGTATGACTGGCACCTGGTGCCCTATTAGGATCTGAACTGCTAGACTACTGAGCCTAAGGATATCTGGTTCCTGGCTAGCTCTAACTCTAATTCATGAAAAAAACGGGCTATATAACGGCTGTAAATACAGCCTCCGACCGACTAGGCCTATAGCCACCTGTACTATAACATCAGCTAACCAGAATCGCATTCATATAGGGGAACCTATGCGGGCCGACAAGGCCACCATGTTGTCTAGTTAACTCTAAATCAATATAATAAATATTGAACAGCTACGTGACCGGAAAGGTCACCACTACTGACTGGATAAGGCCTCACCTGGCCAACGTAAACAACTAAACATGTGTACGACCCCACATGACCGGCACAACTAACCACAGAGAAATATATGCAGACTGCAAGCCTCTAGGAATACTGATAAGATGGTCGGGACAGGGCCCCGACCTACCCGTACTGTACAACAAAAGAAAATGATATAAACCTCTGAATATCAAGCTCCGGATGATAGGAGCTGATGACTCTGCGCTGGATAGGATCACGAGGGATCGGCTCCTCGTCTACGAGTGCCTGCAGGCAAGTAATGCAGCACCCCAAACGAGCGTCAGTACCACTGGTACCGAGTATGCAAACCAAACTGAACATAACTGAATGTAAGCAACATAACTAGAAACTCTGAATAGTAGGAAATATCTGAAACTGTCTGGACTGATGGAATCTGAAACAAGCTTATCTGTACTGAGAGTAAGGCAGGAGCATACCTGTCGACGTGGCGATCTACTGTCTATCAACAAAAAAATAATATATATATACATATATATAACAAACAAGGACCAATACCAGCCCCCATAAGCCGGAAGGTGCCAACCAACAAACAATCTATATACCCCTACCCGGGTCAAAGCCATCCAAAAATAAATCATCCACTCGTCTACTAACTAAGAGCACCTCTACCGGCCCCCTGGGTCTCCAGCTCGGGCTATGGCCTCTGATATAAATAACTGTGTCTGAGCCTGAAGGATTCTTGTATTGTAAACTGCAATTTGTATCTGTATCTGTATCTATAATCTGCCCCCTGGGCGTAAGCGCACAACAAGGTAAGCTATACTGCTATGATGATCAGCCTAATATGGGGAATGCTCCATCCCATCTTCGTCCTACTGCGGACGGCATACCACTCCTTGGAGTGGCGTATCCCCACCCTCACGGTGGGTCGACATAGTTACCAACCCAGGGGCTGCGAGGATGCTCAAAGGGTGCCCTCATAACACAAATAGGTCTCAACAAACAATAATCACATATAGCAAGCATGTTTAAACTGAAAATACTATCTGTACTCTGATTTCTCATTCTGAACTATACTGTATCTGAGATATCTTCTGACTGTCTGATATTGCTTTACTAACTTTCATTCTGACTATATATATCATAATATTATAAGACATGCTTTCTAGATTCATACTGGACTCAATTCTCGACTTCTAAATTCTTTCTTCTATAGTTCATAGTATTTGTTATACTGGATTACTAACTTGCCGAAGGAATTAGCTTTACATATCTTCGCTTCGGAGTTCCCGACTAACTGGTGTAGTTCGGTCAGTATTTCTGCTATTTCTCCCAACTACACTCATATATATGTCAATTAGAACTAAATACGCTAATATTCTGGAAGAAAATATCACTTTCAATATATTTATAGCCCAAACTTTGGCTTATCAAAAAATGGTCAAAAACTCTCTATTTCTCGAGAGTCCAGAAGGGGGAAATACTCACTTTAGGGCTAGGAGTATATTGACACTAATTTGGAGCAATTCTACTTACCTTATTTCGGTAGCACAAAGATTCGCCGACCGAATTTCACGAAACTAAATCCGTAGGAATGCTCCTTACTGCTTAATACCTCGGTATCTAGAGTTAATTTGAGTTTGGACCGCGTTTGACGGCGTAATCGGACTAATATTATCAAGAAAACCTTTGTTCTCTATGTTTTCCCTCGACTTCTCTGGAAAATTATATGAAATTTAACATTAAAACCAAAGTTGGAGGCTTTTATACTTGGGGCTGGACAGGGCCTCCGTGACACGGAGCCAACGCGGAGGCCCTCCCTCCATGGCACGTTGCCATCGCGGAGGGGCTCTGCCCCGGCTCCTTCCGCGATGGTTCGACGGATTTCTTATCCGTTCTTTCCCCGGGCCTTTTCCCAGCACGTATGGCATTCAAAAACTCTTAACCAACATGCGAATAGGCCATATACATGTCGAGAATTTACGGGGTGTAACACCGAGTATGCAAGGTAAGTAGAACTGCTAAAGTCAGTAAAATCACTTTAAGACAGTACAATAGTAAAAACATAGACATTATTAACTGAGAGTAGGGCTCGCATGCATTCTTTCTGAAATCATGATCTTTTCATAACATACGATATGTAGCTTTATAACATCAAACTGACTCGAATGACTCAAAGCTGAAATATGAATTTCTAGAAAAGCTCAACATTGAGTCAAACCCTACTTTTAGAACATGCATGTGCATATAACAAACATGAGTAATGAATATGCACATCTAAATCATGTAGAACAATGGGAGACTCATCAGTTAACCAACATACCACGATAGAGCTTACATGGTCCCAACTATCACACTCAAGTGGACAGAGCGGTCCAAAGCCTTTCCATGGCTAAGGACGCTACCATGATATCGATATCAAGCTAAAGGCCCATTCGGGAAAGGGGAAGATCACAAGGGATGTCCCATATCATATAATAGTATCAACCTACATTGGCGCATAGTTTTGGGGCATAGGGTGATCGACCCTTAGCCCACTTGGTGCTAGACTCTTATCCCAAAAACATGCAATGCTCTACAATGTATATAATGAAGCTCAACATCGTCTATGGACAAAGCTCAATAATCAAATACATCTCAATACGAAATCATGCATATGAGAAGCTTTAGTTCAAAACATACCACAAGCTGAAAACATACTTGGGAGCCTTTTCTCAAAAACAATGTGGTAAGCTATGCATAGGAGAAGCTTTAGTTCAAAACATACCACAAGCTAGAATATAAAATTTGGGAGTCTTCGCTCCAAAACAATGTGGTAAGCTTAGTTTGGGAAAATCATCATTTAAACTTAACATATGGGCATTGACCAAAGATTTATCATACTTAGAAATACTCAATTCTCATCGAAAACATAATTATAGACATGGGTAGCTTCAAATAATGCTTTTCATCATACTATCTCATTATTATCATATTTATTTCACAAATCTTACTTTTCATGATCATATGATCAATGGGCTTCCACATTCATAAAGCTAGAAAGATAATCTTAGTTGAAATCGTTATAAAATCAGCCCATGCTTTAAAATCTCATAATAAAATCGTAAACAATGCATACCCACATAAAGAAATTGAAGATTCATGCATTTGGGTAGAAACCCCATACTTGATCATAGGAAATTCTCATACTTAGATAGAAATTGGGCATGGGTATGGAAGAAGACACCCACTCATAACCCTACATACCTGGAAGGGATTGATTCTACCACTTCTCTAATTGCCCAAGAGAGGTTTGAATGAAAACCTTGAAGAATTGCTCTAGATCACCTCTTCAACCTCTCAAGCTTGCATGCACGGAAGGAATTAACTTAGAATAGGTTTCCCCTCTTTAAACCCACTAAAACGAGCCTTAAAAGATGTAGTATAGGCTTTAGGAACTTTGGAATTACGAAAAGGCCCTTACTAAATTCACAGGAAGTTACTACCTGGTGGTCCTAACGGACGACTTGACGACTCGTGGTCCAAGGCAATGACTCGTCAACTAGCTCGTCAAGTGCACTACTTGTCTAATCTCCTCGGTTCGTAACGGCTAAAATAATGACTCGTTAGGGGTTACCACGATTCGTGGTCACCAGTTGTTGAGTACACTACCTTACTTCATCACTTCTCACTTACCTCATCCCTCGACTCTCACCACGACTAGTTACTTCCTCCAACGAGTCGTGGTCAGCTTCCGTTAAGTACACTATTTTACCTTCTTCTATTTTCCTTCTCCCTCACCCCACGGCTGACCTAACAACTCGTGGGGTCTGACCATGAGTCGTTGCCACACCCGTGGGGACCCGTTTCTTCAAGATCCCAATACACCTCACTGGCCTCCCCACGAGTGACCTGACGACTCGTGGACTGTCCTCATGAGTCGTCCCATGACTCGTCCTGGGTCTGCAACATGAATTTTACATTTCCCATTTCAACTCCTGGGTCCGATTTTTGAGCTCCCGAGGTATAACAATATCTCCCCCTTGGGTACATTTGAATTTTGGAAACAAGCTGAAAACAAAAACATGCAATTATCATATTCAAATAGTGATCATTTAAACCGAAAACTAATGGAATGACTACCTCCGATACATATCACATAGCTGAACTGATCTCATGCTTCACATACACATCCATACACATGAAAAAAACTAGAACACATGAATTGAACATGAAAACTAAATGGAGTCATAGAGCAAAACTGATACCTCAAGTCAGAACTAAGCCGGTAGTGAACAAGTGTGGGCATTTAGCCATCATATCCACTTCGGCTTCGGACATAGCTCCTTCAACATGCATATTTCTCCACAACACCTTTACTTAGGCCACTTCCTTGTTCCTCAGCTTTTGAACTTAACGATCCAATATTTCAACTGGAACCTCCTCGTAGCTAAGGCTATCCTTTACTCCAACGTTGTCCACCGGGACTACTAGCGTTGGATCTCCCAAACATTTCTTCAAAAGCGATACATGAAACACAAGATGCACGGAAGATAATTCTAAGGGAAAGTCCAACTCATACGCTACCTTACCAACTCTTCTCATAACTCGGTAGGGACCAACATAGCGGGGACTGAGTTTTTATTTCTTGCCAAACCGTATGACTCCCTTCATGGGAGATACCTTCAGAAATACCCAATCGTCCACCTCGAACTCCAACTCTCTCCTCCTCACATCCGTATATGACTTTTGACGACTCTAAGTGGTTTTTAGCCGGTCTCTTATCAACCGAACCTTCACTTTAGCCTCATGAACCGAGTCAGGCCCTATCATAGCTGCCTCACCAACTTCAAACCATACGATGGGTGATCTACACCTCTGCTCATAAAGAGCCTTGAACGATGCCATTTGGATACTGGAGTGATAGCTGTTATTATAAGCAAACTCGATCAGGGGAAAGTGATCATTCCAACTAACTTTGAAGTCCATCACACATGCTCTCAACATATACTCGAGAGTCTGGATTGTTCGTTCCGCTTGGCTATCCGTTTGCGGATGAAAGGCTATGCTGAGTTAACCTAGGTCCCAAGCCCCTTAATAAAAGACCGCTAAAACTAGGAGGTAAACTGAGTACCTCGATCCAAAATAATTGACAAGGGAACTCCATGTAATCGAACCAACTCCCTGATATAAAGCTTGGCATAATCATCCGCTGAGTCTGTGGTTTTCACAGGTAGGAAATGTGCAGCCTTGTTCAACCTATCTACCACCACCCAAATAGAATCATAGTGTCGGAGGGTACGAGGTAGGCCTGTAATGAAATCCATGTTAATCTCTTCCCACTTCTAAGTAGGAATGTTGATATCCTGATGTACGCCTCCCGGCCTTTGATGCTCAACCTTTACTTGCTGACAATTCGGGCTTTTGGCTACGAATTCTGCAATATCCCCCTTCATGCCATTCCACCAATATATTTCTCGCAAGTCATGATACATCTTGGTTGCACCTAGATGAATAGAATACCTAGTTCCGTGTGCCTCATCCAGTATCTGATTCCTTAAATTATCCACATTTGAAACACACAAATGACCCTGGTACCTTAACACACCATCTCCCCCTTAGGAGAAGAGTCCCACCTTCTGACTTCAAACAACTTCCTTCTGCTTCATCAAAATCGGATCCTCATCTTGTCTAGCTTTCACATAAGTCACCAAGGACGATTCTGACCCGTTATGCACAACAACACCGCCATCGGTCGAGTCAACCAACCTAACTCCCAAAATGCAAGTTGATGTACATATTTCACCAACTCGTTCTTTCCTTCATCCACATAGGACACACTCTCCATAGAGAGCCTACTAAGTGTGTCCGCCACCACATTGACCTTACCTGGATGGTAAAGAACACTCATATCATAGTCCTTGAGTAACTCTAACCACGTCCTTCGCGGTAGATTGAGGTCTTTCTGCGTGAACACATATTGTAAGCTCTTGTGGGTCCGTAAACACATCCACATAGACCCCATATAAATTAAGGCGCCATATTTTCAAGGAGATTACCATCGCAGCCAATTCAAGTTCATGAGTTGGGTAATTCTTCTCATGGACTTTCAACTGTCTAGAGGCATATGCTATCACTTTCCCATGCTGCATCAACACACACCCAAGTTCGATCCTTGAAGCATTGCAGTACACCAAAAATCCATCGGTGCCCTCGGGTAGGGTCAACACCGGTGCTGAAGTGAATCGAGTCTTCAACTCTTGGAAGCTTTTCTCACAAGCCTCAGACCATTAGAACTTCACCTTTTTCTGAGTCAACTTGGTCAAAGGTGATGCAATGATGAGAAGCCCTCATAAAACCTCTGGTAGTAGCCAGCTAAACCCTAGAAACTCAGAATATCTGAAGGATTCACCGGTCTAGGACAATTCTTCACCACCTCGATTTTCTGAGAATATACCATTATGCCCTCACTCGATACCACATGTCGCAAAAATGCCACGGTCCAACCAAAACTCACACTTGCTGAACTTGGCATACAATTGGCGATCCTTGAGGGTCTAAAGCACTATTCTCAAATGAGCGGCATGCTCCTCCTCGCTCCACGAATATATAAGGACGTCATCAATGAACATAATCACGAACATGTCCAAATATTGCTTAAACACCATGTTCATCAAGTCCATGAAAGCTGCAGGAGCATTCGTTAGTCCAAAAGACATAACTACAAACTCATAATGACCATGCCGCGTCCTGAAGGCTATTTTCGGAATATCACTCTCTCGAACCCTGAGTTGATGGTACATGGACCTGAAATCTATCTTTGAGAAACACTTGGCACCCTAAAGCTGGTCAAACAAATCATCGATCCTGGGTAAGGGATATCTGTTCTTAACGCTGCCGATAATCAATGCACATCCAAAGCGAACCATCCTTCTTCTGGACAAATAACACTGGTGCACCCCATGGATACTTACTCGGTCTATGAAGCCCATATCTAAATAGTCCTTCAACTGCTCTTTTAAATCTTTTAGCATAGCTGGAGCCGTCTTGTAGGGAGGAATAGATATAAGTTGCATGTCAGGAACAAGGTCAATATCGAAATTAATCTCCCACTTGGGAGGAACACCTGGTAAGTCGTTGGGAAAGACCTCGGGGTATTCACATACTACTAGAACTGACTGGATAGTTGGGGTTTCGGACTCAACATCCTTAACCCTAACAAGATGCTACATGCAACCCTTAGAAATTATCTTTCTAGCCTTAAGGTAGAAATGAAACGACCTACAAGCACAACTGAACTACACTTCCATTCTAAAACTGGCTCACCCGGAAATCTGAACTCTACTGCCCGGGTTCTACAATTTACTGAAGCATAGCATGCAAATAGCCAATCTATGCTGAGAATAACATAAAAATGGGTCATGGATAACTCTATCAAATATGCTGAGGTGACCTTATAAAGGACCGAGACTGCGCAACCTCTATATACTTGTCTAGCTATAACTGAGTGACCTACTGGAGTAGAAACTGATAAGGGTTCTGACGAGACATCGGGACTGACTTTGAAACTACTGTCCACATAAGGTGTCACAAAAGACAAGGTAGCCCTCGGATCTAGTGAAGCATAAAAATCAATATGGAAAACTCGCAACATACCAGTGACCACATTGGGGGAAACCTCTTGCTCTTGACGGGATGCTAAAGCATATAATCTGTTCTGGCGCTGACCGCCAGCTGTGCTAGTAGATTCCCCTTGATGTGCTGAGCGTACGGGAGGGGCTACTGAACTAGAAACTGGGCCTCGACCCCAACCTGATCCTGCCTCGCAGCTGGACAATCTCTAAGCATGTGTCCGGGATGCCCACACCCCAAAAAAGAACCTGAACCTACCAAGCACTGGCCTTTGTGCCCCCAACCATATCTGGGACAAGCTGGGATGCTAGAATCTGCGGGTCTGCTGCTCTGACCCCTCGAGCCTGATGCTCACCCTCTCTGGTCATGTCTAGGCCTGGATGGCACACTCAACGCTGATAAATCCAGGGAGGATGATCTCTGGAAAGTCTGTTGTTAGTGCCCACCACCGAACCTTTGCTGAGAGAACCTGTGGTCCTTGGTCCTGGCCCTCTTGACCTCCCTCTCTCTGGAATGTGCTGTCTCCATCTGCTGGGCGTACAACACTATGAAAGGAAAGTCCATATCCTAGTGGAGCATTGCAGTCCTGCAATCCTTGTCCAAATAACCTGCTATCCCATGGGCGAATCTACTCACTCGCATCCTCTGATTGGCTACCAACACTGGGGCATATTTCAAGAAGCGAGTGAGCTCAAGGGCATACTCTTGTACAGTCATTCTCCCTTGCTTCAAATTCACGAATTTGGATGTTTTCAACTCCCTCATCTCCCGAGAAAAGAACCGATCTAGAAATGCAACATGGAACTCTTCCTAAGTGACCGGACCTGCTCCTGCGACCCTGTTATCCTTCCATTGGCGAAACTAGTTATGCGCAACCCTTTTTAGCTGATAAGAGGACAACTCGGCGCACTCAACCCCATTCACCCCATGACCTGGGTGATTTTGACAATCTCATCAAAAAACTCATGTGGGTCCTCATCTACCTTGGACCCAAGGAACTCTGGCGGGTTCATCCTCAAGAAGTCTCTGACTCGAGTTGCCGCTGCATTGCCATTTTGCAAAACATGCAGCCTGCTGATTGACCTGGGTGGTCAAGGCCTGCGCAAACATCTAAATAGCGTCCCAGAACTCATCATGGGCAGCTGGCTCCGGTGCCTGGGGCTCCTAAACTGGTGGGGCTTGCTGATGCCCACGACCATTTCCATTCTTGTGGCCTTCACCATATCCATTCCTCCTTTCATTCATTCTTCGAGGATCCATGATTCTGCAATTGTGAATAGCATGAATTAGAAGGATAGAAAGACTTATCATCGCACGACATGGATCATGAAAGAAGGGAACATTTCCTAGACGTCTCGGAGCCTATTTGTCATAAGTGTGGCACGTTTCACACCCATGAAAAAGACTCTGCTTAACGCGCTTTCAGACACCCTAGGACACTTCAAACCTAGCTCTAATACCAAGTTTTTCACAACACAAACGGAGGCCTGCATCGTAACATAGGACAAGGAGCCCCGAGAGACCCCAAGTCGACCCTGTCATAAGCATCCATCTAACTCAATCAATAACTGAACAACCATCAACACAATCATAGCAGAAGTCTAAATTAAATACTACATCCCAATAGAAAATTCGAAGCTGAATACATACACATGTCTGAATAGCCTCTAAACATGACGAGTTGATGGGACAAGTCCCCAACTAACTCAACAAGCTGAAAACTGAAACACATAAGGAAAGATAGATAGTATGGTCCTCAGATGATGAGGACTCACCGATACGTTGACGCTAACTCCGATAAGCTATCTAAGAGTAGGGATAAACCTGAGAACTGGGTCCTGTATCATAAAACGATAGCATAGAAAGTATGCGGTCAGCATGTTGAATGTACCGAGTATGCAAGTTAAGTAGAACCGCTAAAGTAAGTAAAATTACTTTAAGACAGTGCAATAGTCAAAACATAGACATCATTAACTGAGAGTAGGGCTCGCATGCATTCTTTCTAAAATCATGATCTTTTCATAACATATGATACGTATCTTTATAACATCAAACTGACTTGAATGACTCAAAGCTGAAATATGAATTTATTGAAAAGCTGAACATTGAGTCAAACCTTTCTTTTAGAACATGCATGTACATATAATAAACATGAGTAATGAGTATGCACATCTAAATCATATAGAACAATGGGAGACTCGTCACTTAACCGTCATACCACGATAGAGCTTACGTGGTCCCGAATATCACAGTCAAGTGGGAAGAGCCGTCCAAAGCCTTTCCATGGCTAAGGACGCTACCATCATATCGATATCAAGCTGAAGGCCCACTCAGGCAAGGGGAAGCTCAAAAGGGAGGTCCCATGTCATATAATAGTATCGACCTTCATTGGCTCATAGTTCTGGGGAATAGGGTGATTGACACTTAGCCCACTCGGTGCTAGATTCTTCTCCCAAGAACATGCAATGCTCTACATCGTATATAACGAAGCTCAACATTGTCTATGGATGATGCTCAATAATCAAAAATACATCTAAATACGAAATCATACATATGAGAAGCTTTTGTTCAAAACATACCACAAGCTAGAATATAAAATTTGGGAGTCTTCGCTCCAAAACAATGTGGTAAGCTTAGTTTGGGAAAATCATCATTTAAACTTAACATATGGGCATTGACCAAAGATTTATCGTACCTAGAAATACTTAATTATCATCGAAAACATAATTATAGACATGGGTAGCTTCAAATCATGCTTTTCATCATACTATCTCATTATTATCATATTTATTTCATAAATCTAACTTTTCATGATCATATCATCAATGGGCTTCCACATTCATAAGGCTAGAAAGGTAATCTTAGTTGAAATAATTATAAAATCATCCCATGCTTTACAATCCCATAATAAAATCATAATCAATGCATAAATTGAAGATTCATGCATTTGGGTAGAAACCCCATACTTGATCATAGGAAATTCTCATATTTAGATAGAAATTGGGCATGGGTGTGGAAGAAGACACCCACTCATAACCCTACATACCTGGAAGGGATTGGTTCTACCACTTCTCTGATTTCCCCAGAGAGGTTTGAATGAAAACCTTGAAGAATTGCTCTAGATCACCTCTTCAACCTCTCAAGCTTGCATGCATTGAAGGAATTAACTTAGAATAGGTTTCCCCTCTTTAAATCCACTAAAACGAGCCTTAAATGATGTAGTATAGGATTTAAGAACTTAGAAATTATGAAAAGGCCCTTACTAAATTCGCAGGAAATTACTGCCAGGTGGTCCTAACAGACGACCTGATGACTCGTGGTCCAAGGCAACGACTCGTCACCTAGCTCATCAAGTGCACTGCTCGTCTGATCTCCTGGGCTCGTAATGGCTAACATAAAGACTCGTTAGGGGTGACCATGAATCGTTGAGCACTGCCTTACTTCATCACTTCTCACATACCTCATCCCACGACTCTCACCACGACTTGTTACGTTCTCCAACGAGTCTTGGTCAGCTTCCGTTAAGTACACTGTTTTACCTTCTTCTCTTTTCCTTCTCCCTCATCCCACGGCTGACCTAACGACTCATGGGGTTTGACCATGATTCATTGCCATGCCCGTGGGGACCCTTTTCTTCAAGCTCCCCATACACCTCATTGGCCTACCCACGAGTCACCTGATGACTAGTGGGCTGTCCACACGAGTCGTCCCACAACTCGTCCTGGGTCTGCAACATAAATTTTACATTTTCTCATTTCAACTCCCATGTCTAGTCTTTGAGCTCTCGGGGTATAACAATCATCTAAGTTTTCATTCTCCTAGAAATTTGATTCTATCCCCATTCTACTCGACATCACAATGAAATTCAATATCTCAAAAGTTAATTTATCATGTTCTATCCCAACGTAGGTTATTCCCACCTATTTTTGTTAGTTTCTATTCCTTAAACCATTTCCAAGAATTATATACTACTAAAGGTCTCAACTTTACCCATATTAGGGTCTCAAACTGGCCCACAATTGAATACATACCTTCACATCCCATAGAAAGTGTCCATTACCTAGTTTTAGGCCTATGAGTCAACACCCAATTATTCCTATAACCTTAGCCCTAGTTTTGACAACCCGAAGTTTCTTAGCTAGGAATTCACCATTAGAGATTACCCTTTGATTCTGGGAGGTTAGGGGATCGAATGAGGGAAAGAAAGAGATAGAATTCTTACCTTGGGAAGGAGAAACTTCTTTGCCCATAGAAAATCGCCCTTCTGCTCTTAAACTTTGTTCTTAGAATAATGGGGTGAAAAACTCTAAAATTCTGACTTAAATCATCACACTGCCTTTTGTCGTCCGCTATAGTGGTCAAATTTTCGCGGCAGGGGACCTGCTATGGTGACCAGAGCCTCGCCACAGTGGCCTTGATAGTTATTCTCCCCTACTATGATGGACCTTCGATCGTCATGACGGTCTTGGTGCAGCAAAACTCCTACCGCTGCAGCAGTCCCCACTAACCTGTAGCTTGGAAAATCCTCCACATTTCTCATCCCCTAAAACACAAGTCTCTTAATCAACTTTCCTGAACTGCCCACTACACACTTAGGCAGAAAAAGGGTATTAAGGCCTTAATTACCCCTTAAAAGTTGATGGGTCGCTACCAATAATGACACCAAATTTACCCAAAAACAACCCAAAAAGTTAAGGCCCAACGAAGGTACAAGTTAAGGTCCAAAAGAGGAACAAGTTAAGGCCCAAAAGAGGCGGTTAAATGATCAAGTAGGTACATTACCTACTATACAAAATGGTGGCCCAAAATAAAATATAAACCAACCACCAATATTGACTAAATTCTAGCCCAAAAGTAAAACAAAGGCAGCCACAAAGTTGGACCAATTTAAAGCCCAAATTGAAGGCAAACTTGATAAATACAAGTTGGACCAATTTGAAGCCCAAATTGAAGGAAAATGTGACTAATATTTAACCCAAATACTTGAACCATTCAGGTCCTAAATGGGTCAAAAGAGGCGGGTTTTGTGGCCATTTATAAGGTTATATTTATTTCAAAAAAGTTACACTTTATACTTTACAAAAATCTCTAAAAAAATTGGAAGCTTTCTCTCCTTTCTCTTAAGCTCCAAATAGCGCACCTTTTGTCCTAAGAGTTCTTAAAAGAATTCTAGCTTTCTCCAAGATTGAGGTAAGTCAAAAAACTCATGATTTTGGTACTAATTTACTGCATATAACTAATAGAACATGTGGTGAGTTGAGGAAGTATGGCAGCCCCTTCCCAAGTTGAACTCAAAGTTGTGTGAAATTTTAAGGAGTTTTCTCTTCTCTTTTGGTGTATAAGTGATGGAATTCTTAGACTCTTCCGGATTACAATAAGAAAAGGATAAGAGCTCCCTCTTCAAGTGTGGTAAGTACTCTACCCAGGTGTAACACTCCAAAAGTTCCTAAGATCAGACTCGATGACTGAAACGGAGAAAACAAGAAATCCTGCACCAAGTCACAGAATGAGTTGTTGAGTGACTCATCAAGTGATCTGATGGGTCATTATGTGACCTGTTATGTGTGAAGTGGGGGTAAAAAGTTGGGGTTCAGAGAGTCATAACGAGTGGTGAAGTGCCCCGTTAAGTGTCATAATGAATCATTAAGTGGAGGTATTGAGAAAAGATCAGAGAGTTGGAAAATCTGGCCAGTGGCAATGGTCCACAGTGACGACTTGTCATGTGTCATAACGGTTGTCAGGTCACTCATGGGGACTGCCAGTGTAATTTTTTCAGTTGGGTTATTAAGGGTGTTTTCGTAATTATGAAGTTCTTAACTCCTAAACTAAGTATTTTAAGCTCCTAAAAGGGTGTTTTAAGGGGTTTTTATTCATACTAAATCCTCATTCTACTCCAAACACTCTAATTTGAAAATCAAAACCATCTCAAGCCTCAAGCATCACGACCCTCCTTCTCCCTCAAATTCACTTGGGCATCAAAACCTAGTAAGAATTCTATCAAACCCAGGTATGTAGAGTTATGAATGGGGAAAATCCTTCCACCCTCATTCCCTTTCAAGTTCAAATCCATGATTTCTACTTCTCAAGTTCTGAATTGTGAAATTCTAGTGTTTGACCCAATTTAATGAAACTATCCATGATATCTCTATGAGTTCAACTCTCTTATGTTCCAATTGATGATTTTTGGTTATTAGGGAAGATTTTCCTCCCAAATAACTTACTAATTCGTGATTTCAAGTTTATGATGATTTTTCCCTATTATGCATGATTTATAAATGTCATGTTTATGAGCCTATGATTTCTAGTTTGGTGAATTATCAAAGTATGCATGAATGATTATGAATTCTTAAACTTATGATTCTACGATTTTGAATTATGAAGTCTTATTCAAGTATGCATGATTTCATGATTTGGGCAAGCCTATGTAAAGTCAAGTATGTTTCGCCATGATTTTTAGCTAAAGCTTACAAGATGAGTTTTAAAGAGATGTGTTTGGAGTCAAGACACCCAAGAAATAGATTTAAGTTATGTTTTGAGATTATGATTATGAGAGTATGCATGTTTTGGGACTAGTTTCTAGCACCAAGTAGGCCAGGGATTCCAAGGACTCAGGTCTCATAACGATGTGACACTATAGGTATATATTCATAATTTGGGACCGCCCAAAGAAAGTGACGGATAGCGCTAGCAGAAACCTGGGATAACATTCCTTTGGTGCAAATAATATGAGGTTACATGTTAGTAACTCAATCAATTCATTCCCCCGCCCGAGGGCACACCAGTTATATCACACCTTAATCTTTCTTTGCCTAGGAAAGGCTTTGGACAGGTTGTAATGCCCCCAAAACTCAAAGACTAGACCTGGATTTAAATCGGAGAAAATTGAAAAATCTACATCAGGTCACACAATGAGTCGTTGTGACCCGTGTGGAGTGACCACGAGTCATTAAGTGACTCGTGGTGAGGCCCAGGTGATGAGTTGAAGTTTGGGGAAAGGGGATCCCCAAGGACGTGGCCTCGAGTCGTGGTCAGGCCCCACGACTCGTTAGGTCAGTCGTGGGGTGGGTGAGTAGGAAAAGAGAAGGAAGAGAGGCAGTGTACTTGATGGGAGGCCCGATGAGTCGTGGCTTGTCACCACGATTCATGGGGAGGGTAGTGTCAGCAAATTGAAGAATTTTTGGTGTTGAGGCAGTGTACATCACGGATGGTGACCATGAATCGTGGTCACTAGGAATAATCTGTTATGCCATCTGTCGCGAGCCTAGCAGGTTTGAGAAGCAGTATACTTCACGAGCTAAGCCACGAGTCATTGTCAGAGGAAACGATTTGTTAGGTCAGTCCTTAGGACTACCTAATAGGTATTTCCCGTGATTTTCCTAAGGGTACTTCGATAAATTCCTAACCTCCTAGATCCTAAAATAAGTTGTTTTGAGTTATTTTGGGGGTTTTAGAGGGGCAAAACGGTTTTCCCACTCATCTTTAGAAAAAAATTTCGTAAGCTTTCCTATCTAGAAGCTCTGAAGCAAGACTAGGATTTTTCCTTCATTGCAGCAGTTCAAGCTTCCTTCTCCAAGGAAATTCTAACTCAGGTATGTGGGATTTCAACAAGGGGATAGTTCTTCCCTTGTGTCCCCCAAAACCCTTCTGTAGTTTCTCTATAAAACCTAGCCCTGAGCTTTCGAATGCGAAGAGAATATATGTCAGTTTTCTTGAATTCACATAGAATAATGTCCACGATTATTTTAGACATGATTTCCATCAGTTCATGATTAAATTAATGTTATTCCCAAAAAAGTGAATTCTAGTCCTACAGATTTTCGAATGTTAAAAAATTCTTCGTAATGCTTCGTTCAATCCATGTGGAATTGTTATGTTATATTAAGGGAAAATGGTTCAAACACACTCCAACTATGCCCGAATTTGCTGTTACACACTCCAACTTTGCGAGGGTCCTATGACCTCCCTGAGCAATTTTGAAATGAAATATATGCACCCTTACATGCTTATGTGGGAGAGAAAGTGTAATACATTCTCTTTGAGAGAGTAAATGAGTTATATTCCCATTTTTTAAAGAAAAAATATCTTCTTTTCCATTTTTCTTTTTTTTTCATTTTATCTTTCTCTCCCCCCCCCCTTCTCTTTCGCTCTCTTTCGCATCACTTTAGAGCTACCAACACCTCCTCCTCCACCACCTCCCTACCACCACCAAAAGCCATTATCTTTTTACCACATCTCTAACTATTCAATTCATCACCAAGAAATTCGCCCATTCTTCAATATCTCCTATACCATTAAAATCATGGAATGACATGAATTTTCAAAAATCCTTTACCAAAAAATAATCTAAATAGCAATCAAAATCTTCAAAAACACTCCAATTAGTAAAGCAAATGACTAAATTAAACAATTAACTTCTCCAACCACAACAATTGTTAAAAATAGATGCTACGATAAAAAATTGAAGCATTTGCCCAAAAAATTTTCCAGCCACCATTGATGCTTCTTTCTTTCTACATGATTATCTAAAAAATGTTTCTTTTTATTTGACTTTATAAGAAATAATTTTTTTTAAAAAAGGGATAAAAGATAAAATAGAAGAAAAAAGAGAGAAAAAGAAAAAGAATCCATAAAAGAAAGAAAAAGTAAGAGCAAAGAAAGGGAAAAGAGAAAAAAATAAATGGAAAAAGAATAAGAAGAAAATACAAAAGAAAATAATAAATAAATAAATAAAATAAAAAAATGACATGTGTCAGCGCGTGTTTTTCACCAATATAACGCAAATTTGGGTGTTTCTTTTTAAGGGTGAATATATTCTATTTTAAAATAGTTCAGGGGGGTTACAGGACCCCCGCAAAGTTGGAGTGTGTAACAGCAAATTCAAGCATAGTTGGAGTATGTTTTGAACTATTTTCCCTTATATTATTTATGGATATTTTCACCAGTTACTGACAGTGTTGATTCTTATCCATGTACTTTGAGTTTAGCCCTATTCCTTGAGTGTAGAAAAGACTAGAATCCTGCTGAAGCGATTAACCTTGAAATTTTTTTGATTATATCAGTGTGGTGAATTTCCATATTATTTTATATGCTAATTTTTCAGTCAGATACATGGTTGCCTAGCTTTAGTCAAAATGTGAAAATACTCGGTGTTAGTCAGAAATGTCAGCTGATCAGTTTGACTACAGAATTTCACGAGATGTTAGTATTACCTCCCAGTTATTAGAAATAGATTAATAATTTAGTTTCTTGGTCCACTAGGAAGTTGTGACACTTTTGGCATATAGATCTGAATAGCCTTAGGACCCCAGTTCAGATTACAGTTTGTTCTTAGACGGTTATGATGCTTCTAGATAAGCATCTCTGACCCGTTTTAGAACCTTGTTTTAGAATCTGGTCTGATAAGACTCTCAAGATGCTTTCAGATATGTATATCTGACTAGTCTTAATCCCTAGTTTCGAGCTATCAGCTTAGTATTCAGTCTAGGATTATCTAGTGGGAGTAGGACTTAGTATCGAGCAGATCGGGGCTCCAGTGCACCTAGGTTGCCAAAACTACATTGGCAGCGTAGGTTTCAGTATTTATTGGCCTTATTGGCCCCAGACTTTGGTGATCACCCAGTTCATGCCTGTATATCCTAGAAAGGTATATTGGGTCCTACCGGTGGATGTATACATCGGACTCCACGTCTAGCTTACGTGATTATATGTCAGTTGTAGACTCTCCCACTAGTCAGTTCGGTCTAGTCTCAGTCCAGTACAATCCAAATCAGTATTCTAGACTTAGAACATGCTTTGACCTTTAGACAGGGTCTTCTAGACCACCTTAGTATTTTAGTTATTTAGATCAGTAGCTTATTCGTTCATTGCATGTCTTCCAGTTCAGCATTTCTCTTGTTATTTATTCTATTGTGTATGGTTTCTCTCACTTACTCAGTACATTCAAAGTACTAACGCATACTTTTATGTTGTATCATTTTATGATACAGCTACAGGATCTCAGTCTCAGCTCCGTTAGCCGATAGTTCACTGAAAACCTCAGCTATTCCTATTGGTGATTCCTCATCCTTAGAGGAAGGAGAATTATTGCTTCAGTTATACTTTTCTTCCTTTTTATTTTGATTTGGAGTTAGCTGGGGGTTTTCCTAGCAACTCATCAGTCATAGTGGATTTCAGACGTAGATTGGTTTTTAGACTCAGATTGGATTTTATTAGACTTGTAGTTTTGTTTTAATATTTTCAGATATTTATATTTTTCTTTGAACTTCCGCTATATGTATTTTTATATTACTCAGGATGCTAGTGTATGATAGACCAGGGGTTGACTTGGAGTAACTTGTGACTTCAAGTACCGTGTTTCTTCCATGGTGCAAAACTCAGGGTGTGGCAAACTTGGTATCAGAGCACTAGGTTCAGAGTATCCTCGAATGTCTGAAAGGCGCATTGAGTTGAGTCCTCTTCATGGGTGGGAAGCGCGCCACACTTTTGATTGGGAGGCTACGAGATGTCATTAGGAAAATTCCCTTTATTTCATATTCCTTATTGTGCATTGAAATTCAGTTCCAGAATCATTCTCCTAACTCGTGCTCTTCTTCGTTTCAGTGAATCATGCCTCCCTGATGCAGTAATGGAAGGAGGGACGGGAATGCTCAATGACCTACCCCACCAGGCCCGGCAGCCCCTCAGGATGACTCGGTATCTAGCGCAGAATTTATGGTGGCCATTCAACTGCTCGCCCAAACTATGACTAACCAGGTGAACCAGTAGGTGGTTCCAATCAACAACAACGGTTTCGCAGCAACTACCCAAGTGCGGAATTTCACCAGGATGAACGCTCCGGACTTTCATGGATCTAAGATGGTAGAGGACCCACAGGGATTTGTGGATGAGATTAAGAAGATCACCTAAATTAAGGCTATTAGTCCCTCAGAGAGTGCCGACTTGGCTACCTACCAGCTAAAAGGGGTAGCCCAGGTCTGGTACGAACAGTGGAAGGAGGGGAGGCCAACGGAAGTAGGACCGGTGGAATGGGAGGAGTTCACTACAACCTTCCTAGATAGATTATGCCCTCGAGAGCTCAAGGAGGCCAAGGTAGTGGAGTTCATGAAGCTGAGACAAGGAAATAGGACCATAGAAGAGTATGCTCTGGAATTCACCAGGTTGTCCAAATACGCTCCAGAGATGGTGGCCGAGCCAAGGGCTCGCATGCTAAAATTTGTAAATGGGGTGTCGAACTGGTCCTCAAAGAGTGTAGGACAACAATGCTGATCAAGGATATCAACCTCTCTAGTCTGATTGTCTATGCCCAGCAAATTGAGGCCGAAAAACTAAGGGACATGGAGAGAAAGAATAAGCGGGCAAGAACTGTCCAATCAGATTATGGCCACTAGTGGTCCAGCGATAGCAACTGCCCACAGCAGCAGCAGCATCAGAGGGCTCTAACACCCAGCTCAGCTAGCGCCCCTACCTTTTGGTCCCTCCAAGATCGAAGGGGTGGAGCATCTGACTCTCAGACTCAGAGTTACAGCGCTGATAACAGGTATCTAGTGTGCCCAAGGTGTGGCAAGAACCACCCAGGAGAGTGTCTTCAGGATCGAGAGGCGCTGTTTTGGTTGTGGACAGCTTGGGCATCGACTTAAGGAATGCTCATCAGCAGGACGGGGGAGATTACTATCCACCACTTCAACAGCTCCAGCAGGCCGACCAACTCAGTAGACTAACACATCAGGTACAGAGGGAGGTCAACGCCAAAACCATTTTTATGCATTATCATCTCATCAAGATCGAGAGAACTCACTGGATGTGGTCACGGGTATGTTACGTCTTTCCCATCTACATGTATATACCTGTTTGATCTGGGGGGACACACTATTATTCGTGACTCCCTACATAGCAATTTAGTTTGATATCAGTCCAGAAGTCCTTTAAAAACCCTTTTCAGTCTCCACCCCAGTAGGAGAGTCAGTTAGAGCTAGCGGGGTGTATAGAAATTGTCCAATCTCAGTCTGCAATAAAGTCATTCCAACTGAACTTGTAGAGTTAGACATGGTCAACTTCAACCTCATCCTTTGCATGGATTGGTTACACTTCGGTTATGCCTCAGTCGACTGTAGAACTAGGGTCGTCAGGTTTCAGTTCCCTAATGAGCCAGCTCTAGAATGGTCGGGCAGTAGTTCAGCGCCGAAGGGTAGGTTTAGTTCCTACCTTAAGGCTGGGAAGCTTATTTATAAGGTATGTATTTACCATCTAGGTCGGGTCAAGGATTCAGACTCCAAGACCCCGACTATCCATTCAGTCCCTGTTGTCAGCGAGTTTCCAGATGTATTCCCCGAAGATCTTCCTGAAGTTCCTCCTGAATGGGAAATTGACTTCGGCATAGACTTTATTCCAGATACTCAGTCCATCTCTATCCCTCCTTATAGAATGGCTCCGGATGAATTTAAGGAGTTGAAGGACAAACTAAAAGATCTTCTTGATAAGGGTTTTATCAAACCTAGCATCTCTCCCTGGGGTGCTCCAGTGCTATTTGTGTGAAAGAAAGATGGTACCCTCAGAATGTGCATCAATTACTGTCAGTTGAACAAGGTTACAGTCAAGAACAGGTATCCCCTACCCAGAATTGATGACCTGTTCGATCAACTTCAAGGAGCCAGCTGTTTCTCCAAAATAGATCTTAGGTCAGGGTATCACCAACTAAGAGTTAGAGAGTGTGACATACCGAAAACAGCTTTCAAGACTCGATATGGTCACTTTGAGTTTGTGGTTATGTCCTTTGGACTAACAAATGCCCCTACAACCTCTATAGACCTTATGAATAGAGTTTTCAAGCAGTATCTAGATATGTTCATCATTGTATTTGACGACGACATTATGGTATACTCCAGAAATCAGGAAGAGCATGCTAATCACCTGAGAATAATGCTCCAGACACTCAGAGACCGCCAGCTGTTCGCCAAGTTCAGCAAGTGCGAATTCTGGTTGAAGTCCATGACTTTCCTGGGTCATGTGGTCTCGGGTGAGGGTATTCAGGTTGATCCTCAAAAGATAACATTAGTGAAAGACTGGCCCAGACCTACCTCCCCAACTGAAATTAAAAGTTTCTTGGGTTTGTCCGGTTATTACCGATGCTTTGTAGAAGGCTTTTCTTCTATAGCATCTCCACTGACTAGGCTGACTCAGAAGAAGCTGAAATTCCAGTGGCCAGATGTGTGTGAGAAGATTTTCCAGAAGTTAAAAACTCGACTAACTACTGCTCCAGTGTTGATTTTACCGGAAGGATCAGATGGATTGGTAGTATAATGCCACGCTTCCAGAGTTGGAGTCGGTTGTGTTCTGATGTAGCGGGGCAAAGTGATAGCCTACGCCTCCACACAGCTCAAGGTTCATGAGAAGAATTATCCAACTCATGAATTGGAGTTTGCAGCAGTAGTGTTTGCATTGAATATGGAGACATTACCTATACGGGGCTCACGTTGATGTTTTCACCGATCACAAGATCCTTCAATATGTATTCAGTCAGAAGGACCTGAATCTTCATCAGAGAAGGTGGTTAGAGCTCCTAAAGGATTATGACATGAGCGTGCTATATCACCCGAGCAAATCCAATGTGGTAGCTGATGTCCTAAGCAGAGTTTCTATAGGTAGTGTGGCTCATATTGAGGAAGGCAAAAAGGAGTTGGTGAAGGATATTCACAGACTAGCTCGGTTAGGGGTGCAGTTGGTTGACTCAGCTGAAGGTGGAGTGGTGATGCAAAGCGGGTCAGATTCCTCTTTAGTTGTTGAAGTTAAGTCCAAACTGGATGAAGATCCCATTTTACTTAAACTTAAGGAAGCGTTTCTCAAGAAAGAGGTTGAGGCTTTCTCCAAAGGGGGAAATGGTACCCAGTTCAACTCTCATTTCTGGAAGTCTTTTCAGAAGGGACTTGGAACCTAGGTCAAACTCAACACTGCTTTTCACCGCAGACAGATGGGCAAGCCGAGAGGACTATTCAAACGCTAGAAGATATGTTGAGAGCGTGCGCGATTGATTTCAAGGGTAGTTGGGATGACCACTTGCCTCTTATCGAGTTTGCGTACAACAATAGTTATCACTCCAGCATCCAGATGGCCCATTTTGAGGCATTATATGGTAGAAGGTGCAGGTCTCCTATTGGGTGGTTTGAGGTTGGTGAAGCTACTATAATCGGGCCAGACTCGGTTCATGAAGCTATGCAGAAGGTACAACTCATTAGAGAAAGATTAAAAATAGCTCAGAGCCGTCAGAAATCTTATGTTGATGTGAGGAGAAGAGAACTGGAGTTTGTCGTGAATGGCTGGGTCTATCTAAAAATTCCACCCATGAAAGGGGTGATGAGGTTTGGGAAGAAGGGAAAGCTCAGTCCGAGATATGTGGGACCCTACAAAATTCTAAGACGAATTAGCAAAGTAGCCTACGAGATGGAATTACCTTCAAAGTTGGCTTCTGTGCACCCAATATTCCATGTGTCACTACTGAAGAAATGCATTGGTAATCCAACTTCAATTGTGCCATTGGACAGCGTAGATATAAATGATAGTCTCTCATAAGAGGAGGTCCCAGTCTAGATCCTTGACCTTCAGGTTCGTAAGATGAGGAACAAGGAGCTAGCTTCAGTCAAGGTTGATCTTGGGCAAATTTATATGCCCAAGTGATACTCAAAGGTGTCATTTTAGCCTTGTTTATCTATCAATGTTTATACTTTCTCATGTGATTGGTAATAAAATGTGAATTTATACTAACCAACATGATTAGCATTGTTTTGCAGGAAAAATGTAATTTCGGGAAGCTAAAATGCATGTTGGAAGAGATCGGGTTTGGACTCGGATGCGAGCAAGGGACAAGGCATTGGAAAGCACAAAATAAAGGGGCTCCGCGATGGAGCCGTGTCACGCTGCCATCGCGGAGGCCTTCTGCCTGGATAGGGAATTTTCGCCCAATTTCCAGAGAGGCTCCGCGATGGGTCCGTAGCACGGTGGCCTGGCTCCGCGTTGCACGCCGTGCCACGTTGGGCCTTATTCCCTAGACCCCCAGTTTCTAGTGAAGGTCCGCGTCGGTAGCGTGTCACGGAGGCAGTGCTCCGCGATGCACTCCGTGACACGTTGCTTGTTATTCCGGGAAAAATTCCCACCAGTATAAATAGAACACTTAGGTTCATTTTTCAATATTCTGACTTGGTGGAGCAAGAATGTGGGTTACAGGCAGTTGAGGGGACGAAATTATCAGGGTTTTTCTCTCTTTCCTTCTCCTTGAATTCAATTGCTTGTATGTTTAACACTCATTTAACGATGTTTAATCCACAAATGAGTGGCTAATTCATCTTCTTGCTAAGGTTAAGAACACTTGTAATGAAATGTGATTATTGATTCTTTGGTTTTTCATCTTTTCTTCCATGGTTGTTCTATTAATTCTTGTTCTTACTGCATTAATGTGTGGCCTACGTTAATGTACATCTAAAAAGTCCGGTTTCACTCGAGAGAGTAAGAAATTGGAAAGTTGTGAATTAATAGGATATGATCTTTTCTTAGTTTGGGAAAATTGAGAATTGATTTACCTTCAGGATAGAAATATACCTGAAAGTCGTATTAGTCAATTTAGGAATCAGTTTTGTATGGCTAGAACACGAATTGCATTTAATCACAGAAATGTAGGTGGATGGTTCATGATTCTTAAGTGGGGTTAAATATGAGAGTTTTAATCCCTTGGTAATAATTCTTGACTAGCAACCGGAGGAAAAGGCTAACCAAATTATATCGACAATTAATTTCATTACATGTTCGTTTAACCTTAGCATGCTCACATTCATAGTTCAGACTCACATTAGATAATTGTTTAGACTTAGCATAATTATTAGAAATCAAAAATATCAAACTCTTGGTTACACTGTTGTTTGCATTGTTAGAATTGAAATATAGTACACTTGAGCAGATTGCACTTCATCCCAGTCCCTGTGGGATCGATACTTGGCTTACTTAAGCCACTTTACTACTAGTTCGACCATGTGCACTTGCGTGTAGTTATATACCCATATAATGCGAGACGAACAAGTTTTTGGCGCCGTTGCCGGGGACTGGCAATTGGTGAATTTGTTTTAAGTGTTAATTTACTATATTCTTATTTTCTTAGTGTTGACAACTTGGTCTTAGCCTGTATTTTGCAGATTTAATCTCTGTTGAACACTGGCAAGAGACAAGGAGCTGGTGGACTCGTATTTGGAGCCAGAAAGATTATTTCATCGTCAGCGGAGAGAAGCTCTAGAAAGAAAGCTGCAGTTGCTCAGGCAGACAATCATGGAGCAACAACAGAATCCACCGGTAGTACGGGCAATGTTAGTGCCCGAAGAAGTAGCAGCTCGGCCGGTTCGCGAGGTGGCAATCCCACATGCTAATAATGTCACATCTAGCATCTGCAAACCTGAGCCAAGAGGGAGGTTTGAACTTAAGCAGAACATGGTGCAATTGCTGCACACGAGCGGGCAGTTTACAGGTCTCCCTCATGAAGATCCACAGCAGCATCTCCAAAATTTTTTGGAGATAAGTGATACTTATATCCCCGCTGGAGTGTCATCAGATTATGTCCGGCTTACATTGTTCCCATTCTCACTATTGGGAGAAGCCAAGAGGTGGTTGAAGGCTGAGCCACCTAATTCTATTTCTACGTGGGATGATCTTGCAAGAAAGTTCTTGATATGATTTTTTCCCTCTGGTAAAACAACAAGACTTAGAAGTCAGATTCTAAGTTTCACACAGAGAGAAGGAGAGAATCTATATCAAGCTTGGGAGAGATTCAAGTCCATGTTGCAGGATTGTCCTCATCATCATCAATCCAATGATGTGTCGGTGCACACTTTTATAGAGGGTTTGGAACCCCATACAAAAATATTGCTAGACTCAGCAGCTGGGGGACAAGCGCTGGAGAAAACTTATGAGGAGCTGTATACCTTGTTGAACCGTATTTCGCAGGGCAATCCGGAATGGAATGCTGATTCGTCAAGAGGCGGAACAAGGAAAGCAGCAGGAGTTCTAGAAGTGGATGGGTTTACAGCTATTGCTGCACAGATAGCTGCTTTACAGAATCAACTCAACACCCACTTCAGTAACATGACAATGAACCAGCCTCAAGCCCCAGTTAATGCAGTGCAGCAGATTTGGTGTGAAGTGTGCAAAAGCAGTGACCACTCAGCTGAGTGTTGTGGAGCAAATCCTGACTCGGTAAACTTTGTGGGAAATGTACAAAGGAACAACCACCAACAGTATGGCAACAGCTACAATTCCAATTGGAGGAATCACCCGAATTTCTCCTGGGGTAGCAACAACCATCAGGGGCAGAGTTCAAGTCAGGGTGTGCAAAGGAACCAAGGAGGGCAGCAGAATTATCAAGCACAATTCAGAAACAACAATGCACCTCCTCCACCACCATCACCCAGCATTGAGGAGATGTTCAAGACTATGATAGCTAATCAAGCTCAATTGCAGGCTGACTATGTGAAACTGGCAGCCGAGGTGAAAAACAACCAGTTAGATACCAAGGCACTTGAATATCAATTTGGGCAATTTGCTGGAGCCCAAAACACCAGACCTAGAGGAGGACTTCCGAGCAACACAGATCCCAACCCCAAGCAGGTGAATGCAGTGACCACAAGGAGTGGTTTGCAGCTAAAAGAGGTGGAACCAAAAAGACCACCTCAACAATCGGGAGCAGCAGCAGTCGAGAGGAGCAAAGTGATGAGAGGGGGAAGACTAAGGAAGTAGAATCAGAAAGACCACCACCCCCGTTCCCTCAACGATTAAAGAAACACAAGGAGGAGGCGTGTTTCAAGAAATTCATGGAGGTGCTAAAACAGGTACATATTAACTTACCTCTTGTTGATGTTTTGTAGGGAGTGCTGAAATATGCCAAGTATATAAAGGACATCGTGGCAAACAAAAGTCGGTTGACTGAGTATGCTACGGTGGCTCTCACGGAGGAGTGCACTTCCCGGATACAAAAGAGACTGCCCACAAAGCTCAAAGATCCAAGGAGCTTTACTATACAAATCACTATTGGGCAGAGTATCCGAGCTCGTGGGTTATGTGATCTAGGAGCGAGCATTAATTTGATGCCGTCATCGGTATTCAAAAAGCTGGGTCTAGGGAGTCCTAGACCCACAACAGTGATCTTGCAATTGGCAAATCGGTCCTTAGCCAGACCTGATGGCATTATGGAGGGCGTTCTGGTGCAAGTTGGCTCCTGATCTTCCCGGTAGATTTTGTCGTGCTAGATTTTGAACCAGACGCGGAAGTCCCATTTATTTTGGGACGTCCTTTCTTGGCGACCAGGAAAGCGTTGATTGATGTAGCTGCGGGGCATCTAACAATGCGAGCACACGACAAGGTGGAAATATTCGATGTGTACAAGGCACCCAAGCTCCCGACGGTGTACGAAGAACTCTCAGTGATCAATGTGATTGATCAAGTCGATGATGAGCAGTTTAAGGATTCACGAGAGTTATTGGGAAAACCACCGGAATGGTGTAAGCACTACTGGGGGGAGGACGGTTTTCGAGAGAAAACATCCATCACCCTAGAGGACAACTGAGCTGAATGACGTCGAGCCGAGATGGAAAACCAGGTGCTGCACGGGAGGCAACCCGTGAAAAAGTTTTTCTTTGTAAATTGTGAATAGATTTTTCTTTTGCTTTTTCTTGTTTAACAACAAAATTTTTAGTTTTGTTTTATTTTTATTTTGAGTGAAACCTATAATTCTAGCCAATTTCTTTGAGTAGAATGAATTTTAGGTCGAACGGAGGGAAATTATGCAAGGAATCGCAAAGGAAAATTCGAGGTATGAAAATCAATAAAAAGTGGCAAAATAGTGAGCTAGGGCGATAGCTCCGTGTCACGGAGGAGGACCTCCGCGTTACCCTCCGTGACACGTTGAGGTATAAATCCGGAATTTGAAAAAAATTCCAGAGTACCCTCGCAACAGCTTCGTGTCACAGAGGCAGTGCTCTGCGATGCACTCCGTGACACGTTGCTATGTATATCGCAGCGGGTCACATCGGGTCGCCGGGTGACCCGCATGATTTTTCCACTTTTAAATCCCGAATCCCCCTCAATTTTTCCTTATTTCTCACACACTCCGTGACCAAACCCCCTAAAACCCCTCCCCCTTCAACGTGACATGGAATAGGCCAAGAAATTCATCGAGTTTTCTTCAATTCTTCAATCTCAAGGTATGTTCTTCGATTCCATCTCATTTCTTATCGATTTTCTTTGATTCAATGTGAGCTAAGTTCGCCCTAAGTAGAAATTAAACGTAAATTCAATTGAATTAGTGTTGATGGATGTTCGAAATATCATTGTGATTGCTTGAACTCGTTAATTGCATAATTTAATCGAATTTTGTTGAAACAATCATATTTAGGGTTTGTTTTTGAATTTGAAGTGGAAAAAGGTAGTGAACTTGTGAAATTCATGACGGTTTGTACATGTTGAGTGAGATGAGTCGATGTGCTAATTTTGTTATGATGTTAAAAGACCGACGAATTCTCGGGTTAGGGGAATATTGAAATTTGAAGAATTGGGTGAATTGTATAGGTTCGTGTAGATAAATTCTTGTTGTTTTCATTTCTTTGTTTTTCCTTGCTAAGTGCGATGGGATAAAATGTGATTGATGGTGATGACGGTGGTTAGCTGTACGAAGTCTGAGTAGTACATAGAATATATACCGTCGAATTCTTCGTATGCACTAAGGATGTTTGTATAGTTGGTTGTTTATTTGTGTAAATAAAGATGATCTTGCCGGAATGTTGTAAATTTGGCTAAGGACTAAGTGTGGGGTAGCCTAGATTAACCCGACCTTAGTCGAAGTTAATATTCATTGGCTTAACATTGATCTTGTCTACTTGGGTTGACAGGTAAGATGGCAAGCAGGCAAGAAAAAGGGAAAGGCGCATCAACATCTGGCGCCGGAAGAAAGCAAATCAGACTGGGCACAGCAGTCCCAGCAGCACCAGCGGTTGCACGCGGCCAACGCCGCCAATACGGAACCAGATGGGTGACGGATGAGGGGAAGAAGTGGTATGCAAAGCACAAGGAAAACAAGTACTTCTTCGGGCACTAACATTGCTCGTACTACCGGTGGATTCTTTTGTTGCTCCATGATTGTTTGTCTGAGCAACTGCAACTTTCTTTCTAGAGCTTCTCTCGACTGATGATGAAATAATCTTTCTGGCTCCAAATACGAGTCCACCAGCTCCTTGTCTCTTGCCAGTGTTCAACAGAGATTAAATCTGCAAAGTACAGGCTAAGACCAAGTTGTCAACACTAAGAAAATAAAAATATAGTAAATTAACACTTAAAACAAATTCACCAATTTCCAGTCCCCGGCAACGGCGCCAAAAACTTGTTCGTCTCGCGTTATATAGGTATATAACTACACGCAAGTGCACATGGTCGAACAAGTAGTAAAGTGGCTTAAGTAAGCCAAGTATCGATTCCACAAGGACTGGGATGAAGTGCAATCTGCTCAAGTGTACTATATTTCAATTCTAACAATGCAAACAACAGTGTAACCAAGAGTTTGATATTTTTGATTTCTAAAAATTATGCTAAGTCTAAACAATTATCTAATGTGAGTCTGAACTATGAATGTGAGCATGCTGAGGTTAAACAAACATGTAATGAAATTAATTGTCGATATAATTTGGTTAGCCTTTTCCTCCGGTTGCTAGTCAAGAATTATTGCCAAGGGATTAAATCTCTCGTATTTAACCCCACTTAAGAATCATGAACCATCCACCTACATTTCTGTGATTAAATGCAATTCATTTTCTAGCCATAAAACCGATTCCTAAATTGACTAATACGACTTTCAGGTATATTTCTATCCTGAAGGTAAATCAATTCTCAATTTCCCAAACTAAGAAAAGATCATATCCTATTAATTCACAACTTTCCAATTTCTTGCTCTCTCGAGTGAAACCGGACTTTTTAAATGTACATTAACGTAGGCCACACATTAATGCAGTAAGAACAAGAATTAATAGAACAACCATGGAAGAAAAGATGAAAAACCAAAGAATCAACAATCACATTTCATTACAAGTGTTCTTCACCTCAGCAAGAAGATGAATTAGCCACTCATTTGTGGATTAAACATCGTTAAATAAGTGTTAAACATACAAGCAATTGAATTCAAGGAGAAGGAAAGAGAGAAAAACCATGATAATTTCGTCCCCTCAACTGCCTGTAACCCACGTTCTTGCTCCACCAAGTCAGAATATTGAAAAATGAACCTAAGTGTTCTATTTATACTTGTGGGAATTTTTCCTGGAATAACAAGCAACGTGTCACGGAGTTCATCGCGGAGCACTGCCTCCGTGACACGCTACCGACGCGGACCTTCACTGGAAACTGGGGGTCCAGGGAATAAGGCCCAACGTGGCATGGCGTGCAACGCGGAGCCAGGCCACCGTGCCACGGACCCATCGCGGAGCCTCTCTGGAAATTGGGCGAAACTTCCCTATCCAGGCAGAAGGCCTCCGCGATGGCAGCGTGACACGACTCCATTGCGGAGCCCCTTTATTTTGTGCTTTCCAATGCCTTGCTCGCATCCGAGTCCAAACCCGATCTTTTCCAACATGCATTTTAGCTTCCCGAAATTACATTTTTCCTGCAAAACAATGCTAATCATGTTGGTTAGTATAAATTCACATTTTATTACCAATCACATGAGAAAGTATAAACATTGATAGATAAACAAGGCTAAAATGACACCTTTGAGTATCACTTGGTTATATAAATTTGCCCAAGATCAAAGGTCTTATGGAGAAATTAGTAGGTTGAGGGAGCTACGTGGGAGGCCGAAGCAGATATGATGGCCAGATACCCACATTTGTTCTCTTCCGGCTCAGTTTTAGTTTAAGGTACCAATTGTCTCCCTAGAACTCCATTCAGTTGGTGTGTTCTAGTTTCTTTCATGTAATTGATCATGTGTATGATTAGTGAATTCAGTTCAGACTTGTAGTTCAGTTCGGATGTAGTCGTTTCATTAGTTTCCAGCCTTTACGGACAGTATTTCAATATAGTGATTGTAATTATATGCTTTCTTGTGTTTTTTCCAACATTAAAGGATAAATTTTCCCAAGGGGGAGACATTGTAATGCCCCGAAAACTCAAAGACTAGAACCAGGATTTAAATCAGAGAAAACTGAAAACTCTGCATCAGGTCACAGAACGAATCGTTCTGTGACCCGTGGGGAGTTACCACGAGCCGTTAAGTGACTCATGGTGAGGCCCAGGTGATGAGTTGAAGTTTGGGGAAATGGGATCCCCACGGACATGGCCACGAGTCATGGTCAGGCCCCACGACTCATTAGGTTAGTCGTGGGGTGGGTAAGTAAGAAAAAAGAAGGAAGAGAGGCAGTGTACTTGACAGGAGGACCCCATGAGTTGTGGTTTGTCACCACGATTCGTGGGGAGAGTCGTGGTCAACAAATTGAAGAATATTTGGTATCAAGGCAGTGTACATCACGGATGGTGACCAGGAGTCATGGTCACCAGGAATGATCTATCATGTCATCCGTCGCAAGCCCAACAGGTTTGAGAAGTAGTGTACTTGACGAGCTAAGCCACAAGTGGTTGTCAAAGGAAATGATTCAATAGGTCAGTCGTTGGTACTACCTAACAGTTAATTCCTATGATTTTACTAAGGGTACTTCGGTAAATTCCTAACCTCCTAGATCCAAAACTAAGTCATTTTGGGTTATTTTGATGGGATTTAGAGGGGCAAAACGATTTTCCCACTCATCTTCAAAAAATATTTCTGTAAGCTTTGCTCTCTAGAAGCTCTCAAGCAAGACTAGGGTTTTTCCTTCATTGTAGCAGTTCAAGCTTCCTTCTCCAAGGAAATTCTAACTCAGGTATGTGGGATTTCAACAAGGGGATAGTTCTTCCCCTGTGTCCCCCAAAACCCTTCTCTAGTTTCTCTATAAAACCTAGCCTTGAGCTTTCGAATGCGAAGAGAATATATGTCAGTTTTATTTGAATTTACATAGAATGATGTCCATGATTATTTTAGACATCATTTCCATCAGTTCAGGATTAAATTGATGTTATTCCTGAAAAAGTGAATTCTAGCCCTGCAGATTTTCGAATATTAAGAAATTCTTGGTAATGCTTCGTTCAATCCATATGGAATTATTATGTTATATTAATTATGGATATTTTCACCAGTTAGTGATAGTGTTGATGCTTATCCCTATACTTTGAGTTTAGCCCTAGTCCATGAGAGCAGAAAAGACTAGAATCTTGATAAAGTGATTAACCTTGAAATTTTCCTGATTATATCAGTGTGGTGAATTCCCAAATTATTTTATATGCTAATTTCTCAGTCAGGTACATGGTTGCCTAGCTTTAGTCAAAATGTGAAAATACTCAGTGTCAATCAGAAATGTCAGCTGATTTGTTTGACTACAGAATTTTTTGAGGTGTTAGTATTACCTCCCAGTTATCAAAATTAGATTCAGAATTCAGTTTCTTGGTCCACTAGGAAGTCATGACACTTTTGACATATAGCTCTGACTAGCCGTAGGACCCCAGTTCATATTATTGTTTGTTCTTAGATGGTTACGACGCTTCTAGATAAGCAGCTTTGACCCATCTTAGAATCCAGTTTCAGAATCTGGTCCGAGAAGACTCTCAAGATGCTTTCAGATATGTATACCAGACTAGTATTGGGCCCCAGTTTTGAGCTATCAGCTTAGTATTCAGTCTAGGATTATCCAGTGGGAGTAGGACTTAGCACCGAGCGGACCCCCGTTCCAACGCACCTAGGTTTCCAGAACTACATTGCCAGCGTAGGTTTCAGTATTTATTGACCTGATAGGCCCCAGACTTTTGTGATCACCCGGTTCATGCCTTTATACCCTAGCAAGGTATATTAGGTCTTACCAGTGGGGTGTATACATCGTACTCCACATCTATCTCATGTGGTTATATGTCGATTATAGACTTCTCCACTAGTCAGTTCAGTCTAGTCTCCGTCCAGTATAGTCCAGATCAGTATTCTAGACTTAGAACATGCTTTGACCATCAGACAGGGTCTTCTAGAACACCTTAGTATATCAGTTATTCAGATCAGTAGCGTTAGTTGATCATTGCATGTCTTCCAGTTTAGCATTTCTCTTGTTATTCATTCTATTGTGTATGGTTTCTCTCACTTACTCAGTACATTCAAAGTACTGACGCATACTTTTATGTTGTATCGTTTTATGATACAACTGCAGGATCTCAGTCTTAGCTTTGTAGCTGACAGTTCACCAAAGACCTCAGCTATTCCAGCTTTTCACGACCAAAACGTAGACCCAGATAATAACACGGGACCAGGAACCCTGAAAGGCCCCAAGTTGACCCATGGCATAAGCATACATCCACTTCATTCACATTAAATGGAAGACTGAACATAAGACATAAAGGAAACGTAAATGTAACATAACATGTCATGACATTCGAAAACACTGCACATACACATAAGTTGAGTACTACATACTGTTTGAAAGCCTCTACTATATAAGATGGGTTGATGGGACAAGATCCCCAAATAACCCGACCAAATACTATAACATAGAATAACATAAACATCTAATCAATGTCATACGAGAGTTTTAATTTCTAGGCTAATGTTCTTGGCTAGCAACAAGAGTCGCCCCTGGCTTGCCAGGTGAGGGACGTGCACTATGTGATATCACGAAAAGAGGGGACCACCATCATTATAATGTATCATTTTAGACCCACGGTGGCATGTGGTTTTGAGACACTAGCATAGTTCTTTGAACGCGGGGCTGCTCGGTGCTAGACACGAATCCCAAAAATATGCATATAGCTCATACATAAATCAATAACATCTTTCATGTAGATTCATGGCTAAAATAAAATTTCATCATTCATTGATCCCCATTAAACATGATTAGCCATGAATCAAAAGCCCTTTAGTCGGCCAACATCATAAATCGATAGATCATGAGAATCATTTCATAAACCAAAAATCATTCATCATAATGTAGGCATTGCCCAATACTTTACCATGTTTTACAATACTTATTTTATTTGAAAACATGCTTATAAACATGAGTAACTTGAAAACGTGCTTTTCATCATCAATAGTTCATAAATCATAAGGCCCATGCATACTTGAAATCATGCACATAACTTGTAAATCATCAAATCATGTTGGGTATTTGAATAAACCCATATTTCAAATCATAGCTTATGCTGGGTTTGTAAATATCAACAGTTGAAGAGAAGATCATAAATTGATTCATCATAGATCATGCATAATTAGTCTTAATCGAGTAGAGATTGAAATCAATAAATTTATAATCGAAAATAGTTGTAAAACCTGATAAAAATATATAAAATATGATGTAAATCATAGATCATAAAATCCCATTAGCAAATCATTAGATTTTCACAAAAATTAAATTTAAACCCCATGTGATTTTTGATAGATTTTCATAAATTAATAATTAATAGGCATGAGTGTGGATGGAAACGCCCATTCATAACCCTTCATACATGGGTAAGGTCAGATTCTAAAGTTCTTGAATGCCCAAGGGTGAATTGATAGGGAAAAGCTTGATTATATGCTTGATCTCTCTAGAGTTCTCTTAGTATGCATGCATGGGAGTGATCTATGCAATAGGGACTTAACCTATCTTAAAATACCCATAAAAATACATAAAATGATGTAGTTTAGGTGCTTAGAGTATAGAAAGGTTGGAAATACCCTTAATGAAAAGTCCCTGAAAAACTGCCCTGGATGAACCAACGACTGATCCCATGAGTTGTTGTGTGAAATCACGACTCGTGGTATCCAATTGTTGGATCCATTGTCTCAACAATGCCTTCAGATCCTTCCCACGACTTGACGGGACGAAGTCCAAACAATGGGTCGTTGAGTCGGCCGTTGTCAACTCCCTACCAAACCTGAACATCCCTTACCACGAGCCTCACCACAACTCGTGGTTGCTTCCAACGAGTCGTGGTCTTGATCCGTTGAGTGCATTGGAAATCTGACCATGTAGAAAATGATTGCTGACAACGGGTCATTGAATGACCCGTTACTTCCTCAAATGCTAAAGTCCATCTCTCAACAAGACCACAAACGATGAGTCGTTGTTTCTCACAATGAGTCGTTACATTGGTCGTTATTTCCACTACCACACGGACTCCTAAAACCATGAATGGTAACAACGGCTTGTGGTTTCCAACAACGAGTCATTACACCTCTTGTCCTGTGATGTTTTTCCCAGTTCCTACAGTTTTCAACTTTTAACTCCCAGGTCTACTCTTAGGCACTCCCGGGGTATTACCAATCTCCCCCTTAGGAACATTCATCTTCGAATGTAGGAAACAAGTAGAAAATAGAAACATGCAATTATCATATTCAAATACTGACCATTTAAACCAAAAACCAATAGAATGACTACCTCCGATTCAAACCACATGGCTGAACTGATCTCATAATTCACATGCATATCCATACACATAAAAGAAACTTGAACACATGATTTGAACATGAGAACTAAATAGAGTTATAGGGAAAAACTGATACCTCAGGTCGGAACTGCGCCGATAGAGAATAAATGTGGATATTTAGCCGTCATATCCTCTTTGGCTTCCCACGTAGCTTCTTCAACATGCTGATTCCTCCATAATACTTTAACTGAAGCTACTTCCTTGTTCCTTAACCTCCGAACTTGATGATCCAATATTTCCACTGGAACTTCCTCATAGCTAAGGCTATCGTTTACACCAACACTGTCCACCGGGACTACTAGAGTCGGATCTCCCAAACATTTCTTCAAAAGCGATACATGAAACACAGGATGCATGGAAGATAACTCCAAGGACAAGTCCAACTCATACGCTACCTTACCAACTCTTCTTATAATCCGGTAGAGACCAACATAACGGGGACTGAGTTTTCCTTTCTTCCGAGATCGCATGACTCCCTTCATGGGAGATACCTTTAGAAATACCCAATCGTCCACCTCGAACTCCAACTCTCTCCTTCTCACATCAGCATATGACTTTTGACGACTTTGAGAGGTTTTCAGCTTTTCCCTTATCAACTGAACCTTCACCATAGCCTTATGAACTGAATCTGGACCTATCATAGCCGCCTCACCAACCTCAAACCATCCGATGGGCCATCTACATCTCCGCCCATAGAGAGCCTCAAATGGTGCCATTTGGATACTGGAGTTATAGCTGTTATTGTAGGCAAACTTGATTAAGGGAAAGTGATCATTCCAAATACCTTTAAAGTCCATCACGCAAGCTCTCAACATGTCCTCGAGAGTTTGAATTGTCCGCTCCGCTTGACCATCTGTTTGCGGATGAAATGATGTGCTGAGCTTAACCTTTCCCAAGCCCTTTTTGAAAAGACTGCCAAAACTGAGAGATAAATTGAGTACCTCGGTCTGATATAATGGACAAGGTCACTCCATGTAATCGAACCAACTCCCGGATATACATTTTGGCATAATCATCCGCTGAATCTATGGCTTTCACCAGTACGAAATATGCAGCCTTGGTCAACCTATCTACCACCACCCAAATGGAATCATATTGTTGGCGAGTATGAGGTAATCCAGTTATGAAATCCATATTAATATCTTCCCACTTCCAAGTAGGAATGTTGATATCCTAAAGTACTCCCCCGTCTTTTGATGCTCGACCTTCACTTGCTGACAATTCGGGTAGTTGGCTACGACTTCTACGATATCCCTGTTCATGTCATTCCACCAATATATTTCCCACAAATCATGATACATCTTGGTGGCACCCATATAAATAGAGTACCTAGATCCATGAGCCTCATGCATCATCCGACTCCTCAAATCATCGACATCCGAAACACATAGGCAACCCTAGTACCGAAGGACACCATCTCCCCCTTGGGAGCAGACCTCCACCTTCTGACTTTGAGCGACTTCTTTCAGCTTTACCAAAATCGGATCCTCATATTGTCTAGCTTTCACATCCATCACCAATGAAGATTCTAATCCATTCTGCACAACAACCCCGCCATCGGCTGAGTCGACCAACCTAACTCCTAACCTTGTAAGTGGATGGACGTCTTTCAACAGCTCCTTCTTTCCCTCATCCACATGGGACACACTCTCCATAGAGAGCCTACTAAGTGTGTCTTCTACCATATTAGCTTACCTAGATGGTAAAAGACACTTATATCATAGTCCTTGAGTAGCTCCAATCACCTCCTTTATCGAAGATTGAGATCTTTCTGCGTGAACACATATTGTAAGCTCTAGTGGTCCGTAAACACATCCACATGGACCCATACAAGTAATGTCGCCATATCTTCAATGCAAGCACCACCTCAGCCAATTCAAGATCGTGGGTTGGGTAATTCTTCTCATGGAATTTCAACTATCTTGAGGCATATGCTATCACTTTTCCATGATGCATCAATACACACCCGAGTCCAATCCTCGAAGCGTCACAATACACCACAAAACCATTAGTACCCTCGGGTAGGATCAATACCGGTGCTGAAGTAAGTTGAGTCTTCAACTCTTGGAAGCTCTTCTCATAAGCCTCCGACCATTGGAACTTTACCTTTTTCTGAGTCAACTTGGTCAAAGGTGCTGCAATAGATGATAAACCCTCAACAAACCTCCGATAGTATCCAGCTAGACCCAAGAAACTCCGAATATCCAAAGGATTCACCGGTCTAGGCTAATTCTTCATCGCCTCAATTTTTTGAGAATCTACTTTTATGCCTTCGCTTGATACAACAAGGCCTAAAAATGCCATCGAGTTTAACCAAAACTCGCACTTGCTGAACTTTGCATACAATTGGTGATCCTTGAGAGTTTGAAGCACTACTCTCAAATGAGCGGCATGCTCCTCCTTGCTCCAAGATTATATAAGGATGTCGTCGATGAACACGATAAAGAACATATCCAAATATGACTTGAACACCCTATTCATCAGGTCCATAAAAGCTACAGGAGCATTTGTTAGTTCAAAAGACATAACTACAAACTCATGATAACCACACCACGTCCTAAAAGATTTCTTCGGAATATCACACTCCCGCACTCTGAGCTGATAATACCCGGACCTGAGATCTATCTTTGAGAAACACTTGGCACCCTGAAGCTGGTCAAACAAATCATCAATCCTGGGTAAGGGATACCTGTTCTTAATGCTGACCTTGTTCAATTGCCGATAATCAATGCACATCTGAAGCGAACCATCCTTCTTCCGGACAAATAACACTGGTGCACCCCATGGAGACTTGCTCGATCTAATGGCCCTTATCTAACAGGTCCTTCAACTGATCCTTCAACTCTTTTAGCTCGGCTGGAGCCATTCTCTAGGGAGGGATAGATATAGGCTGCATGTAGGGTAGAAGGTCAACACCAAAATCAATCTCCCGCTCGGGAGGAACACCTGGCAAATCATCATGAAAGACCTCTGAATACTCATGCACCACCGGAACTGACTAGATTGTCGGGGTCTCAGACTCAACATCCTTAACCCTAACTAGATGATACATGCAACCCTTAGAAATCTTCTTTTTTTCCTTAAGATATGAAGTAAATCAACCTGTTGGTATAGCCGAACTACCCTTCCAGTCCAAAACTGATTCATCTGGAAAACGAAATTCCACCGCATGGGTTCTACAATTTACAAAAGCATAACACGGATACAACCAATCCATTCCAAGAATAATATCAAAGTCAGTCATGGCTAACTCTACAAGGTCTGCGGAGGTGACTTTATGCAATATAGTGACCGGGCATCCTCTATACACCCTCCTAGCTACATCCGAATCACCGACAGGAGTATAAACTGAAAATGGTTCTGTTAGAGTCTCGGGACTAACTCTAAAGTTACTAGCAACATAAGGATTCAAAAAAGATAAAGTAGCCCCGGATCTAGTAAAGCATAAACATCAATATGAAAAACTCGCAACATACCAGTGACCACATTCGCTGAAGTCTCCTGCTCCTGACGCGGGGCAAGGGCATAGAATCTATTTTGGCACTGTCCGCCACCCCCACTAGAAGATTCTCCTTGCGGAGCTTAACGTGCTGGAGCTTCTGCTGTCCTGGTGGTCTATTTATGGCCCCTATCATAATCCTGTTTAGCAAATGGACATGTTCGGCGCATGTGGCTGGTCCTCACCCATAGAAAATATCTGAGACGAGCAAACACTCCCCGGCATGACTCTTGCCGCACTTTCTGCAGGCTGGGAAGGTATGCTCTACCTGTGTGCCCCTCTGATCCCTCGATCCTGAAGCCCTGCTCTTATGATCACCCTTGGGTCTGGATGGAACACTAGCTGATGATGGTGCTGGAGCTAGTGACCGCTGCTGAAACTGAGGGCGGTGCCACCGCCAGATCTTTGATGAGTAAACCTATGGCTATCTATCTGAGCCCTCTTTGCCTCCCTCTCCCTCACATGAGCCGCCTCCATCTACTGGGCGTACAGTACTATGCGAGGAAAGTCTATATCCTGATGAAGTATGACAGTCCTGCAATCCTTGTCCAAATAACTCGCTACTCCATGGACGAATCTACTCACCCGCATGCTCTGATCAGCTACCATCTCTGGGGCATATTTCGACAGGCATGTGAACTCAAGGGCATACTCTTGTACAGTCATTCTCCCTTGTTTCAAATTAACGAACTCAGTTGTCTTCAGCTCCCTCATCTCACAAGGGAAGAGCTGATCTAAGAGTGCAACATGGAACTCTTCCCAAGTGACCGGACCTTCTCCCGCGACCCTGCTATCCTTCCATTGACAAAACTTGATATGCGTGACCCCTTTTAACTGATAAGAGTCCAACTCAGCGCACTCAACCCCATTCACCCCCATGACTTGGGTGATCTTGACAATCTCGTCTATGAACTCATGTGGGTCCTCATCTACCTTGGACCCAAGGAACTCTGGCAGGTTCATCCTCAAGAAGTCTCTAACTCAAGGCGTCACTACATTGCCATTCTACGGAACATGCCCAATGGTCTGCTGATTGACCTGAGCGGTCAAGTACTGCGCAAGCATCTAATAGCGGCCCGAAACTCAGCATGGGCAACTGGCTCTGGTGCCTGGGGCTCCTAAACCGATGGAACTTGCTGATGCCCATGACCATTTCCATTCTCGTGGCCTTCACCATCCACATCCCTCCTTCCGTTCAATCTTCGAGGAGCCATGATTATGCAATCACGAATAGCACAAATTAGAAGGGTAGAAATACTTTTCATCGCACGACATGAATCATGAAAGAAGAGAACATTTCCTAAACATCTCGTAGCCTCTTCTTCATAAGTGTAGCACGCTTCACACCCATGAAAAAGACTACTTAATGCAGCTTTTAGACACCCTAGGACACTTCAAGCCTATGGTTCTAATACCAAGTTTGTCACGACCCAAACATAGACTCGGATCGTAACACGGGACCAGGAAACCCGAAAGGCCCCAAGTCGACCCATGGCATAAACATACATCTACTTCATTCACTTTAAATGGAAGATTGAACATAAGACATATAGAAACTGTAAACGTAACATAACATGTCATGACATTCAGAAACTGCAGACATATACATAAGCTGAGTTCTACATACTATCTAAAAGGCTCTACTATATAAGATGAGTTGATGGGACAACATCCCCAACTAACCCAGCCAAATATTGTAATATAGAATAACATAAAAGTCTAATAAATGGCCCTCGGAACATGAGGAGTCACCAACAAAGCTAAGAGCAAACTCTGAGGTGATCTAAAGATGAGGATGAGCCTGAGAGTTGGGTCCTATATCATGAAATGATACAGAATAAAAAATATGCGGTCAGTACGTGGAATGTACCTAGTATGCAAAGTAAGTAAAACAGACATTTAAAAAACATGAAACTCGTAAAACATCATGAGAGTAGGACATTATGCTCATATTATAAATATCGTGACATACCGTAAGGCTCAAGGTTTTCAAATCATTCATAAATCATTCATTTTCATAATCATAAGAGAGACTTTAACAAATCATCACTTGAGGCTAATATCACGAACATAAAAATGCATAAAACATGAGGGACAATGGGAGGACTCATCATAACCGACACCATCATCGTAGAGCCTTTCATGATGTCCCAACTATCTCACTCAAGTGGGAAGAGTCGCCCCTGACTTGCTAGGCGAGGGACATGTATTATGTGATATCACGAAAAGAGGGGATCATCATCACTGTAATGTATCATTTTAGCCCCACGGTGGCACGTGGTTATGAGACACCGGCATAATCCTTTAAACGACGGGTTTCTCAGTGCTAGACACGGCTCCCAAAAATATGCATATAGGCTCATACATAAATCAATAACATCTTTCATTTAGATTAATGGCTAAAACAAACATTCATCATTCATTGATCCCCATTAAACCTGATTAGCCATGAATCAAAGGCCCTTTAGTCAGCCAACATCATAAATCAATAAATCATGAGAATCATTTCATAAACTGTAAATCATTCATCATCTTGTGGGCATTGCCCAATATTTTACCATGCTTTACAATACTTAATTCATTCAAAAATATGCTTATAAACATGGGTAACTTGAAAATAATCTTTTCATCATCAATAGTTCATAAATCATAAGGCCTATGCATACTTGAAATCACGCACAAAATTGTAATTCATCAAATCATGTTGGGTATTTGAATAAACCCATATTTCAAATCATAGATCATGTTGGGTTTGAAAATATCAACAATTGAAGAGAATATCATAAATTGATTCATCATAGATCATTCATAATTAGGCTTAATTGAGTAGAGATTGAAATCAATAAATTTATAACCGAAAAAGCTGTAAAACTTGATCAAAACCCAATAAAATATGATGTAAATAATAGATCATAAAATCCCATTAGAAAATCATTAGATTTTCACAAAAATTGAATTAAAACCCCATGTGATTATTTGATAGATTTTGATAAATTAATAGTGAATGGGCATGGGTGTGAATGAAAACACCCATCCGTAGCCCTACATACCTGGGTAAGATCAGATTCTAAAGTTCTTGAATGCCCAAGGATGAATTGATAGGGAAAAGCTTGATTCTGTGCTTGATATCTCTAGAGTTCTCTTAGTATGCATGCATGGGCCTGATCTATGCAATAGGGACTCAACCTATCTCAAAATTCCTAGAAAAATACATAAAATGACGTAGTTTAAGGCATTAGAGCATAGAAAGGTTAAAAATACCTTTAACGAAAAGTCCCTGAAAAATGGATGAACCAACGACTGATCCCACGAGTCATTGTGTGAAACCACAACTCGTGGTATCCAATTGTTGGATCCACTGTCTCAACAATACCTTCAGATCCTTCCATGACTCGACAAGATGAGTCATTGGTCCAAACAATGGGTCATTGAGTCGGTCGTTGTCAACTCCCTACCAAACCTGAACATCCCTTACCATGAGCTTCACCACGAGTTGTGGTCTTGATCCATTGAGTGAACTGGAAATCTGACCATGTATACAATGATTGCTGACAACGGGTCATTGAATGACCCGGTACTTCCTCAAATGCTAAAGTCCATCTCTCCCCACGACCAAAAACGATGATTCGATGTTTCTCATGACGAGTTGTTACATTGATCGTTACTTGCACTGCCACCTGGAATCCTGAAACCACGTCTAGTAATAACGGCTCATGGTTTCCAACCACAAGTCATTACACCTTTCGTTCTGTGATTGTTTTCCTAGTTCCAGCAGTTTTTAACTTTTAACTCCCTGGTCTACTCTTAGGCATTCCCGGAGTGTTACACTATTGGTGATTCCTCATCCTTCGAGGATGGAGAATTATTGATTCAGTTATACTTTTCTTTTTTTATTATTTAGAATTGGAGCTAGCTGGGGGGTTTTCCCAGCAACTTATCAGTCATAGTGGATTTTAGACGTAGATTGGTTTTCAGACTCAGATTGGATTTTATTAGACTTGTAGTTTTGTTTTAATATTTTTAGATATTTATATTTTTCTTTAAAATTCCACTATACTCAGGATGCCTGTGTATGATAGATTTGGGGTTGACTTTGGGTCACTTGTGACTTCAAGTACCGTGTTTCGTCCAGGGTGTAAACTCAGGGCGTGACACGGCTCTGCCCACTTGAGCGAGATAGTTGGGGTATCATGTAAGCTCTATCATGATGGTGTCAGTTATGACGAAGCCTTCCATTGTTTCTCATGTTTTAAGTTCTTGTTCATGTCTTGTGATATTATGTTGTATAGCATATTTGACCCATTAATCAGTTTATGAGTTTTCACTTATGACTTCAAGTATGGTACACTATATGATTTCTATTTCTAAACCTTTGGTCACTATGTTCAGCTTATAATGAGTATTTCATGATTATGATTACTTTAGGAATATGACTTTTAGCTTGATGTCCTTACTCTCATGTTCTATCTTATTTTATATTCATGATTTCAGACTATCGTTTTAGTAACGTGTTTTACTTTCTCTACATATTCAGTACATTCTAAGTACTGGTTGCATACTCTATGCTATACTGTCTCATGATATTGGTCGTAGTGATCAGTCTTAGTCTCGATATTAACTCGCGCTCGCTTTAGTACAGTATCATCCCCAGCCTTGGTGAGTCCTCATGATCCGAGGATGATAATATTAATTCATGTCTCTTTACTTATGTCTTTTAGTTGAGACTTAGCGAGCTAGTTCGTGGTGTTGTCCCATCAGCTCATCATTTTAGAGTCTTTTCAGACAGCTATGTATAGATGGTTCTGCATTGTTGACTCATATCTACGTTTATGTTTTTATGTTATGCAGACTTTTGCTTATATAACATTTCATGTTTTATTTTTGCTTTGTGATGCTCTTATTCATGTTATGTATGTTCCATGGGTTAGCTTGGAGCCATTCGTGGTTCTAGGCCCCATGTCTCGATCCAGGATCCATGCTTAGGTCATGAAAAATTTGGTATTAGAGCCAAGGTTTAGGTGTATCCTAGGGTGTCTAAAAGCCCTCATTAAGTAGAGTCTTTTCCATGGGTGTAAAGTGCGCCACACTTATTGGGAAGAAGCTATGCAACATTTTAGGAAATTTTCCTTCTTTCACAATCTATGTCATGCAATGAAGTTTATATCTCTATTCCTCTATCTCGTGATATATGAGTTTGTAGAAATATGCCTCCCCCAAAGTCAATGGAAGAAGAAATGGCAACGACAATGGTCATGGCAAAATCAATGGCAATGGAGATGGGCATCGGCCAGCCCCACCAGCTCCAACTGATTCCTTGCCAGAGCAAGGTAATCATGATGACTTCAAGGATGCATTTTAGATGTTAGCACAGACCATGAACGCCCAGGTCAACCAGTAGGTTGTGGCTTATGTTAACCAAAATGGGAATGCGGTGGCAGCTAGGGTGCGAGACTTCATCAGCATGAACCCATCTGAGTTTCATGGGTCAAGAGTGGACGAGGACCCATAGGAGTTTATTGAGGAGGTCCAGACGATTACGAAGGTTATGGTGTTTCAGGAGAGAAGAGTGCACACTTGGCTTCCTTCCAGCTGAAGAGGGTTGCTTATGTATGGTTCCGATAGTAGAAGGAGAGCAGGGGAGTTGGTGTAGTCCCAATTGGTTGGGACGAGTTTGTTATGACTTTCTTGGATAGATTCTTCCCCTAAGAGTTAAGGGAAGAAAAGGCAATAGAGTTTGTCAACTTGAAGCAAAATGACATGACTCTTTAGGAGTATGACCTGAAGTTTACCCAGCTGTCCAAGTATGCTCCGGAGATGGTTGCTGATTCGAGGGCTCGTATGAGCAAGTTCACGAATAGGGTGGAAGACTCATTGGTCAAGGAGTGCAGGACTGCCATGCTGATTAATGATATAGATATCTCCCGACTGATAAAATATGCCCAAGAGATGGGGGCAGAGTAGATGAAGGAAATGGAGAGAGAGGCCAAGATAGACGGGGAGTTATGGGTACTCTCAGCAGAGGTCCAGTGGTGCATCACCCTTAATCCTACCAGAGGTCATCAGCCCTATCTCCATCATCAGCCAATGTTCCATCCAAACCTCGAGAAGATCAAAGAGGCAGAGCATTGATGCGTTGTGAGTTTACAACACTTTTGATGCTTAAACTGAGAAAATAGCATGGACTTAGGTAGGTTTATATGGATATGAAGCACTTTTACTTTGATTTCAGGGAAAATAAGTGTTGGAGCAAAAAAGTGCAAAAGAGGCCTAAAAAATGCAGAAAATCAGCCAGGTACAAATCTCAGTATGAGCCGTACTAAGAACCATTGTAAAGTCAGAAGGATGGAATAAGATGAAGGCAACATACGACTCTCAGTACGAGCCGTACCAAGATGGTATGAGCTGTAAATGGAGTCATGGAATTATTTAGAGAAATTTGCACAAAGGCAGTCTCTTGGTACGGGTGGAACCCACGGATCATAGCACCCACATACGACCCATACCATGAGTAGTGGTAAGATTCAAGTAATTCTTCAACACTTGGCGAACTTCAGACACAACAAGCAGTGCGAGTCGTAGGAGGAAGGTACGAGGCGTACCACAAAACTCGTGGAAAACCTAAGAAGATGTCAGAGTTCTCAGGGCAAAGCCGCAGATGCATTGTGCTACTCATAGGACTATGGTACGAGTCATACCAACCTGCCAACACTTAGAAAAATCTATAGCAGCCAAGGATGTACGAGAAGTAGGTACGACCCGTAAAAACCTGCTACGGGTCGTAGGATCAGTCGTGATACAGTCCGCGCCAGATATGGAAAATTCCCTGTTAGCTTAAGAAAAGGTTTTCTCATGTCTGCATAAATAGATTTTATTTTTTATTTTAGTCAAAGAACATAGAAACGAAGTAGGAGAGACATATGAAGAATATTTCTTGTGAATTTTTATCAAGTTTTGGAGAGCAATTCTTAAGATCAAACACTTAATTTCATCCATTATTCTTGAGATTGTTCTTTGATGTTCAGATCAGGTTTCCTTCCAATTATTGTTGTAAGTACTTAATTATGTGTTTGTCTATGAATACAAATTGTAATCTTACAATCATGAGAGGCTAAACCTCCACAACTAGGGGTTATGGGAATCATGGTGGATTAACGAAATAGGGTTACACAAAGTGATTCGAAATTAATGCTAAATGCTTGTATTGTATTTTGTTCATATTTAAACGTTTCTTAACAGTGTACACGTTAGAACTTGCTTGAATTCTTTACTTTCTTGAACCTAGAGATGTAGAGATTAAAAAAGAGAATTACAATAAAGTCTTCGTCTTTCATTGTATTAACTTGAGCTAAGGTTGCAGGATAGTTAAAATTTGGAACATATTGATAATGGTTAGTTTGTAATCGCTCATGAGACCTAATCTAGTGAATGAGTAAAGTAATCTAATAGGGACGAACCAGTCATTTGGATGAACCCTAGTTATCAGTTCTACAAGTTATCATTGGGATTGATCACGTGTGTATACCTGAAGTAGTTATGAACCCATGGGGAACACTTACCTTAGTTATTTACAAATCTTGATATCAATCATGATAATAATTTTGTTTTAATACTGGTTTCTTTGAAACCCCCCAATTTGGGGTTAACTCACCAACAAGTTCAATTACCGGCATTAGTCTAGATCTTACCTTATTACATGTGGTTTGAACCCAACCTCTTAGTTGGGTTCTTTATTGACAACGTCTTCTTCATACTTATCCATGAAGTGTGAGTTTGAGAGTTATCAAAAAGTGGCACCATTGTCGGGGAATATGACTAAGATGAGTAATTGCTTGTATTTGACTTTTTGCTGTTATTTCCCCATTTATGTTTTCTTGGTTTTTCTTTTATGATTCATTAAGGCCAACATCAAGGGAGATACCTTCGCAAAAACCTAGATGGAAGACAAGAGGCTACTAGCGCCATGCGAAAGATGATTAATATTGACACAGTAGCAGCTGTCTTGATTAACCATGAAGGAGATGGGGTATCGGGGTACATGGAGCTGGTGAATGCCCTAGACGGAATGGGGTCATATAACTTCAGACCAAAGAAGTTAGACCTTGATTTGAAGAACCATTTGACTCCGAGAGCAAAGCCATCAATAGAGGAACTGCCAGTCCTTGAACTGAAGGCACTACCTCCCCATCTCAAACACGCATTCTTGGGTGAAGACAAAACATTGACAATGATTATTGCAGCAGATTTGACAGAATGGCAAGTGGAAGCTTTGGTCACAATATTAAAAATGCACCGAAAGGCAATTGGCTGGACCATCGCTGATATCATCGGGATCCCTCCAAGCATATGTACTCACAAAATACAACTCGAGCCAAACTACACACCAAGTATAGAGCATCAACGACACATGAACCCACCAATCCAAAAAATAGTGAAAAAGGAGATTATCAAGTGGCTAAACGCTAGTGTAGTTTATCCCATTGCGGATAGCAAGTGGGTAAGCCTGGTACAGTGTATGCCAAAGAAAGGTGGTATCACAGTGGTACCCAATGAGAAGAATGAGCTGATACCAACAAGACCAGTCACAGGATGGCGTGTATGCATGGATTACAGGAAGCTCAACCACTGGACCCAGAAGGACCACTTTCCAAGGCCATTCATGGATCAGATTCTTGACAGATTGGCAAGTAGAGGCTGCTACTATTTTCTTGATGGCTACTCGAGGTATAATCTGATTACTATAGCCCCGGAAGATCAAGAAAAGACTACTTTCACCTGTCCATATGGAAAATTTGCTTTCAGGAGAACTCCATAATGGTCGATATTCTCATGTATGGTGGAAGACACCATCGAGGTATTCATGGATGAATTCTCAGCTATGGGTGACTCATTCGAATCTTGCCTCAAACACTTGGGCAAAGTGTTGAAAATATGCAAAGAAACTAATCTAGTCCTAAATTGGGAAAAATATCATTTTATGGTCAAGGAAGGAATAGTACTGGGTCAAAAAACCTCTGGAAAGGGCATTGAGGTGGACAAGGCAAAAATTGAAGTTATAGCAGGTTTTCCACCACCTATTTCTGTAGAAGGGGTCAGAAGCTTTTTAGGGCATGCAGGATTCTATAGGAAGTTCGTCAAGGATTTTTAAAATATTGCACAGCCATTGTGCAAATTGCTTGAGAAGGAGATGAAGTTCGTATTTGATGAGGCATGTCTAAAGGCTTTTGAGTTCTTGAAAGAGAAACTCACCGCTGCTCCTATTATCATAGCTCCAGATTGGTCTTCCATTTGAAGTAATGTTTGATGCTAGTGGGGTTGCTCTCGATGCTGTCTTGGGCCAAAGGAGAGCAAAGGTATTCCATCCTATCTATTACACTAGTAAAACACTCAACACAACCCAAAAGAACTACACTGTCACGGAACAGGAGTTGCCAGTAGTGGTCTTTGCAATCGAGAAGTTTCGAGCATACTTATTTGGAACTAAGGTGATCGTCCATACAGACCATGCCTCTTTAAGATACCTGGTGTCTAAAAAGAATGCTAAACCCAGGTTGATTAGGTGGTTGTTGTTTCTTCAAGAATTTGAGTTCAAGGTGAAAGATCGGAAAGGAACTGAAAATCAAGTAGCTAATCACTTATCCAGACTAAAGTCTGAGGCTAGGTGTCACGCCCCAAAACTAGGGGAGGGTGCGACTGGCTCCCGATACCTAACTGATCAGGAAGCCATCTCTATGACATCTGTAACTGTAACACTTAGGTCATCCAGGCCACCTGTCACAATCAACTAGAGTACAAACTGGACCCAAAATGTCTCAATAATACAGGGTAAATAACTGAAATGCAAACAAGGATATGAGTATGCTAAACCAAACAACAAAAAGCTGACAAGGCCCCAAACTGAATAACACTGTACACAAAAAGTCCACAAAGCCTCTAAAGAGTAAACTGGTTGATGATCAGAATAGGGCTCCAACCTACACATTACTACATCTCAAAACTCTAATTGAAACAAAACTAGATCTTAGCTCCATAAATAAAGGAGCATACCGACAGATTTGCTGATCTCACGAACTGCTACTGCAATTGGCAATCGTGACCTCTACCTGCACCTACGGCACCAACACAGGTCCCCAAGTGAAGGGACGTCAGTACGAATGAAATGTACTGGTATGTAAGGATGAAAATTGTAGATATATAAGATAGAAATGATAACTGAGCCAGAAATAAGGAATAGTAACAACCTGGAATCCTGGAAATTGAAACCTAACAATAAGTCAATACTCAAGTGCAAATGCAACCAAGTAATGCACAAAAAAAACTATAACTATAATGTTGTCAGCCAGCCAACCATAAGATCCATATAAAAATGCCTCCAGTCGGTGTACCATACCGGGGTAAAATAAAAATATCTCCAATCGGTGCGCTACCGGGATAAAATAAAAATATCTCCAAATGTACCATACTGGGGTAAAATAAAAATATCTCCAGTCGGTGTGCAATACCGGAGTAAAATAAAAATATCTTCAACCGATGTGTCATACCGGGGTAAAATAAAAATATCTCCAGTCGGTTGCCATACCGTTGTAAAATAAAAATATCTCCAGCTGTTGTGCCATACCATGGTAAAATAAAAATTTGTTCTCAATTATAATCATAAATGGGGCTGATATGGCTTATACTGAGACAATTTAACACATATGACATATAAATAACAAATGTTAAATCTGTAGCCAGAATAGGCCTCTTTCGTAACACATAAATGCAAGCGAGCACAAATATCATGTAACGCTAGAAAATATGCATATATATCACGTAAAGCTTTCAAAATATATAAAAACATGTCAACTCAATTACTCAATGGACCTTCAAGAGGTTTATCCAACATAAGAACTTTGTAGGCTTACAAACAATGTACTACAAATTATCCTACCAATTTAACGTATCGCTTGGATAGAAACAGATAGAGCTCATTTCTATACAATCCTTTAACATCTGGGAACTGCAAATCTATACTACCCACCAGGTGGTTCCTTTACCTGTATTGACAACTATACATTGGAATTTCATTTCCAGACTTATCACGTCGATGAGCACATACAACTGTTAATTTATTTGTCTTATTTGTAGGAAAACATGGGACTTATAACTTGGAACTTGGAGTAATTTTCATAATGCTTAACGTACACATAAATCTGAGAGTTGAACTACAAACATACAACGTACGAGACTTATGTGTAACGTATAAACTCATATTTAGTTAACTGAGTGACCTCCAGGAGACTTCCTGAGATTAGAAGTTCTAAGCTTAACTGATCATTATCATAGCCTATTCTTATACCTACTTCGACGTTAGGGACATTGGTACGTGGGAGAATCTCTCCTCTAAATTTAGGAATTTCAAAAGGTAACTCAACAAGAGTTGAATATATAGATGTATATCATGAGTATAACTGAAAGAATTCAATTGTATGCTATGACATTAAAACCATATACATTAAGACTTCTTACTAGAAAGACTTATAAAGACTCGAGTTCTTAGGCATGTAGGCAACATCAAATACTTGACCGTGACACTAGCATGATTCTCGTAATATTTTTTTCTTGAAAACTTCTTAGATTAGCTAGCACTTTTCAACACAAATCGGGGACATGAAAACATAACTTACAAATCTGAGACTTGGAGCTCTGTAACTTGGGAACTCGTGAGCAACTCTCTAAGTGATGCCTTATGGGCAAATAAAGATATATAGCCATAATTCAGACGATGCAGGATTGACTTGTACAACTTCGCAATTATCTGAGGAGCTTAAGAAAGATTACATCATTATAAGAGACTTAGAAGATCCTAGGATTACCCTTTTCAGACATGGAAGATAATTTCAACACTTAGGATGGATAATTTAACATAATCATTTAGGGGTATAGCAGAGAGCTTTTCATTAACTTAAGTTACTATTTACATATATTCAACTCTAATTGATTCATACAAGGTCATCGCATAAGATTCATTATATCACTTTACCACATAACGTATTTAGACCACTTATTTAACTTAATATCTTGGCGACTCTCAGGAGGTTCAGATAGCACAAGGGTTCTCGTAAACTTACGGCGGCATTCTAAAGACAATTCTTATTTCCTTAACATGTAACTTGAACATAAGCATAAGCATAAGAATAAATATATTCTTATTTTCGTAGAACCTGCTAACATTAAGATATTGTGTATAACCTGCCCATAAAGATGGTTTTACATAAATATCGATAATTTACTCATTCAAGTTCTATTTTTCAAGTACAACATATCGGTTGGTTTGAAAACTCATTAACTAGATGATTAGCTAAAGGGATAAGAATCGAGGAATCTCTTCCTGGACTTATGTACCTTAGAACATGCGTATAAGAGGGTGGATGACTATCATACGACATTTCTTTTTCGATGTTCTCATTAACCCTTATTTAGCTTAAAATCATTTTCTAGCGTTAAGTTTGTTCGCGCATCATTGTCTTGCCCTCTTTACCAATTTCACTCAGCATTCAGCATTTATCACATTTGGTACCACATATATGTAACATAAATAAGGGACCAGCTTACAGTGCTCACACTGAAGGGACTTCAGACTCAATTTACAACTACGAAAATAATCATAAACAATTCGTCTTCCATTTTACTTTCTTTTACTTCCAACACTTTCAATTCTTCTAGCTTGTTATCTAATACTTTTAACACTATGGGCAGAATCATATATGCCCCAATACGAGTCCAAAAAACATAGGGACATTGGCCATTTCAACAACAAGATTTCGTGCTTGGGAACAAGCATAGATGCGCCTTTACATACCTTGCTTCTTCGTATCTCTTTTAGCCAATTTCCTCCGCTTGCTAGCAATGCCGACACCTTCAAATTCCTTGCTTACAAATCATGAAATGGAGGATGGCTTATGCCAAGATTCCATCAATAATCCAAGTCGGAAACACGCCACAAAACAGCCACAAAACAACCACAATTTATAACAACTTTCAACAATTTTGCACACTTTATGTGCAGCATAATTGAAGGATTTAAAGAGAGTTTCACTTACCTCTTTTTGGTAATTAATTCCGACAAGGTTGGGGAAGACTTCCAAAATCCACATGGCTTTGTCACCTTCCCAAAAACAAGCAGATACCAAGTTTTACTTCATCTCCTCGCTATACTTTGCGAATTTTGAGCAAATAAAATAAGTAGAAATACTTACCTCCTTTTGTATTCAACTCTAAACAAGATGGAAGTAAAACTTCACTTCCCTAGTGCCCAAAAATGCAGCAACTCCACAGTTAGAAGCTTACGACATAAGAAACCTCCTTCTAATCTTGTATTATAAGGAAATTTGGCCTATCCATAGCAGTTCTTACCTGGGATTTATTTTCACCATTGGATAAAGCTCTGAATTATCTGAATTCTGAAAAAAAAACAAATAAAACGGTGTAGAAATGAGCTTTCTAGCTCAAATTTACTTCATATAGGTTAGTTGGCCAAGGCCTTGGTGGTTCCCGCATGCGGTGCCCGTGCAGCGTGCCCTCGCACGCGTGCGCATGCCTGCTGCCTGCCTGTCTTGGCGCCCACACGCATGGGCGCTTTTCCAGCCTATGGTGTTGTCTTCAAATGAGCATAACATTTTAATTCGAACCCCGATTGACGAGAGGTTTTTTCACTATAAACTAGACTCAAATACCTTTCATTTGATAGGTTATGGGACTTCTTAATCATTATATATTTGGAGATATGTCAGTTTAAAGTTGACCCTTATTTACAAACTTCACATACTCTTCGCTTTTCCCTTTGGACATGCTTCCCTCCTCACCTACAGACAACATACAACCCATAATTCCCTTAATATGGCATATAACCATCAAATAATCCTTAAAAAAACTTCAAAGTTTAACACTAGGGAAAGAGAGGAGATTGATATCGATGACGCTTTCCCAAACATGCAGGTACAAGCTGCATCCCAGGACTTGATTCCCTGGTTCGATGACTTTGCAAATTATTTGGTCAGTGACATGATCCTAGCAGACATGACTCCCAATCAAAAGAAGAAGTTTTTATTTGATTTCCAAAGACACTATTGGGATGAACCATAGTTATTTCGCATCTATGTAGATAGGATCATTCATAGGTGTGTGCCAGAGGTAGAAATGTTGAGCATTCTTGAAGCCTGTCACTCATCCCCAGTTAGGGGTCATCATAGTGGTATTCTAACCGTACACAAAATCCTGCAATGCGGGTACTACTGGCCCTCTAATCACCCAAATGCCTATGATTATGCCAAGGCATGTAATCAATGTCAAAAACAGGGTTGCATTACTCGCAAGCATAAGTTACCATTGACCCCTATTCTAGAAGTTGAGTTATTTAATGTATGGGGTATAGACTTCATGGGCACATTTGTTATCTCATATTGGATGAAATACATCTTGGTGGCGGTGGATTATGTCTCCAAATGGGTGGAGGCCATTGAACTACCTAGAATTTCTGCGGAAGCACATATTCGCTAGATTTGGTACTCCCAGAGCAATCATCAATGATGGTGGATCACTCTTTTGTAACAATATCTTTAGAACCCTATAGGAGAAATATGGAATCAAGCATGTCATGACCCGAACGGAGGCCCGGATTGTAACACGGGAAAAGGAGCCCTAAGAGACCCCAAGTTGACCCATGGCATAAGCATACATCTAACTCAATCAAGAAACTGAATAATCAACAATATACTCATAGCGGAAGTCTAACTTGAACATAACATCAGAATATGAAATTCGAAGTTGAATACAAACATATGTCTGAAAAGCCTCTAAACATGACGAGTTGATGGGATAAGACCCCAACTAACTCAACAAAACTAAAAATTAAACACACATAAGAAATCTGAGTAGTCTAGTCCTCGAGAGATGAGGACCCGCCAACAATGCAAACGCTAACTCTGACAAGCTAACTACGAGCGGGGCTGAACCTGGGAGCCGGGTCTTGTATCATGAAACGATAAAGCATAGAGTACGCGGCTAGTACATGGAATGTACCGAGTATGCAAGGTAAGTAAAAATGGACATTTGAAATATATAAAAATCATAAATGGTCATAAGAGTAGGACAACATGCTCATAACATAAATAACAAAACATAACATAAGGCTCAAGGTTTTCAAACATTTGTAATACAATGTCATAATCATAAGAGAAAAGCTTTATTGAACATGACTTGAGACAATATACACAGTCATAAACATGCAGAAATCATGAGGAACAGTGGGAGATTCTCATAACCGACATACCCTATACGAGCACACATGGAGCCCGACCTGTAACCTTAGTCGGGAGGGCGTCGGTACCTTGCCAAGGGTAGAACCATGAAAGGAGTGATATCACCATGAAAATGGCCATTTGGGCCAGGGGACAGTCACAAGGAAGGTCCCATCATGTCCTACGGTGGCACGTAGTTCTGTGATTCAGGGCAAAACCTAGGCCCCGAACCTACTCGGTGTTAAATACTACTCTCAAAATATATATAGTGCTCATAGTATAATATGCATGAGATTCATGGGCTAGTTAAATCATGATAATTATAAACATGATTGTTAATTCATGAACTAGCCAAGAGATTAAGGCCCATGAGTCGGCCAAAAAAATAATTCGAAAATCAGGGGATTCATGCATACTTGAAGATCATACATATACTTTGCAAATCCTCAAATCATAATGGGTATTTGAATAAATCCCTATTTCAAATCTTAAATCATTATGAGTTTATGAATATCAATAATATTAGTAAAGATTATAACTTGATTCATCATAGAACATGCATAATTGGGCTTAAGTTAGGAGAAATCGAAATCAATAATTTTAATATCAAAATAGTTGTTGAATCTGATCATAATTAAGAAAATATAATATAAATCTCAAAAGAAAATAACCCATTAATAGATCATTAGAATTCCACAAGATTTAAGTCAAAACCCCATGAGATTTTTTATCAACTTTTATGAGTTAAGAGAGATTGGACATGGGTATGAAGGAAAACACCCATTCATAACCCTACATACCTGGGTACTCCACTCCTAGAAAGCCCAAAAGGAAATTGATGAAGAACACCTTGAAGACTAGCTTGATCACCTCTAAACTTTTCTAACTTTGCATGCATGAGAATGAATAGGTTAGGAAGGATTAACCTATCTTAATACACTTCAGAAAATAACATAAAATGACATAGTTTAGGCCTTAGAAACTTAATAATTATGGAGAAGCCCTTACTGAATCGCAAAAAGCAACTGCTAGGTGGTCCTAACGGAGGACCTAATGACTAGTTGCTCAGGGCCACGACTCATGGAGTCGGTCGTGAAGTACATTTCTTGGGCTTCAACAAAAACATACTCTACTGGACCACGACTCATGGGGTTCTCCCATCGAGTGCATTACCTCCCTTCTTCTCTTTTCTTTCCTCACCCACCCCACGACTGACCTAACGACTCGTGGGGTCTGACCACGAGTCGTTGTAATGCCCGTGGGGTCCTTTTTCTCAAACTCCCCACTAGCCTTCCCACGAGTCACACCATGACTCATGGGATGCACCAATGAGTCATCCCACAACTCGTGCTATGCCTGGTGCCAGTTTTTAAGCTTTTCTCCGTTTCAACTCTCGAGTCTGATTTGGGCTTTCGGGGTATAACAATATCTCCCCCTTTGGGAACATTCGTCCTCGAATGTTGGAATACACACAGAAAAGCAGAGAACAATGAAATTATCATATTAAAATACTGATCATTTAAACCGAAAACCAACGGAATGACTACCTCCTATTCAAATCATATAACTGAACTGATTTCATGAATCGTACACATATCCATATACATAAAAGAAACTTGTGCACCTGAACTGAACATGAAACTAAATAGATTCTGAGTGTAAAACTGATATCTCAAGCTGAAACTGGGCCGATAGAGAATAAATGTGGGTATCTAGCCATCATATCTGCTTCGGCTTCCCACGTAGCTCCTTCAACATGCTGATTCCTCCATAACACTTCGACTGGATCTACTTCCTTGTTCCTTAGACTTTGAATTTGATGATCCAATATTTCCATCGGAACCTCCTCATAGCTAAGGTTGTCTCTTACACCAACACTGTCCACCGGGACAACTTGGGCTGGATCACCCAAACACTTCTTCAAGAGCGATACATGAAATACAAGATGCACAGAAGCTAACTCGGAGGGCAACTCTGAATCATAAGCCACCTTGCAAACATATCTCACTATTCGGTATGGACCGACATAGCGGGGACTAAGTTTCCCTTTCTCTCCAAACCTCACCACTCCCTTCATGGGAGACACCCTCAAAAATACCTAGTCATCAACGTCAAATTCTAATTCTCTTCTTCTCACGTCTGCATAAGACTTTTTGCGACTCTGGGCAGTTTTCAACCTGTCTCTTATCAACTGAACCTTCTCTATTGCCTCCTGAATCGAATCCGGCCCTATCATTGCCACCTCACCAACCTCAAACCATCCGATGGGCGATCTACATCTCTGCCCGTAGAGAGCCTCAAACAGCGCCATCTGAATACTAGAGTGATAACTATTATTGTAGGCAAACTCGATCAGGGGAAAGTGATCGTCCCAACCACCCTTCAAGTCAATCACGCATGCCTTCAACATGTCCTCAAGAGTCTGGATTGTTTGCTCCGCTTGACCATCCGTTTGAGGGTGAAATACTGTGTTGAGCTTAACCCACGTACCAAGCCCTTTTTGAAATGATCTCCAAAACTAAGAGGTAAATTGAGCACCTCTGTCTAAATGATGGATAAGAGAACTCCATGCAATCAAACTAACTCCCGGATATATAGTTTGGATAATCCTCCACCGAGTTCGTGGTTTAAACTGGTAGAAAATGTGTAGCCTTAGTCAACCTGTCTACTACAACCCAAATGGAATCATATTGTTAACGAGTATGAGGCAGACTTGTGATAAAATCCATATTAATTTCCTCCCACTTCCAAGTAGGAATGCTGATATCCGGAAGCACACCTCCCAGTCTCTGATGCTCAACCTTTACTTGCTGACAGTTTGGACACTTGGCTACGAATTCTGCAATATCCTTCTTTATGCCATTCCACCAATAGATTTTGCGTAAGTCACGGTACATATTGGTGGCACCCGGATGGATAGAATACCTGGATCTATGAGCCTTATACAACATCCGGCACCTCAAATCATCGACATTCGGAACACATAGGCGACCCTGGTACCAAAGCACACCATCTCCCCCTTGGGAGAAGACCTCCACCTTCTGACTTTGAATGGCTTCCTTCAACTTTACCAACATTGGGTCTCCATCTTGTCTAGCTTTCACCTTAGTCACCAAGGACGATTCTGATCCGTTCTGCACAAAAACACCACCATCGGTAGAGTCGACCAACTTAACCCCCAACCTTGCGAGTCGATGTACATCTTTCACCAGGTCCTTCTTCCCCTCATCCACATGGGACACACTCTCCATCAAGAGTCTACTAAGTGCGTCCGCCACCGCATTAGCCTTACCCATATGGTAAAGGACATTTATATCTTAGTCCTTGAGTAACTCTAACCACCTCCTTTGCTGAAGATTGAGATCTTTCTGCGTGAACACATATTGCAAGCTCTTGTGTTCCGTAAATACATCCACGTAGACCCCATACAAATAATGTCTCCATATCTTCAAGGCGAATACTACTGCGACCAATTCAAGATCACGGGTCGGGTAGTTCTTCTCATGGACTTTCAACTGTCTAGAGGCATATACTATGACATTCCCACATTGCATCAATACACACCTGAGACCGATTCTTGAAGCATCACAATACACCACGAATCCATCGGTACCTTTGGGTAGGGTCAACACCGGTGTTGAAGTAAGTCGAGCCTTCAACTCTTGGAAGCTCTTCTCACAAGCCTCCGGACATTGGTATTTCACCTTCTTCTAGGTCAATTTGGTCAAAGGTGTCGCAATAGATGAGAAGCCTCAACAAATCTTCCATAATAGCCGGCTAGACCCAAGAAACTCCGAATATCTAAAGGATTCACCAGTCTAGGTCAATTCTTCACCGCCTCGATTTTCTAAGAATCCACCTTTATACCCTCACTTGCTATCACATGGCCCAAAAATGCCACTGAGTTCAACCAAAACTCACACTTACTAAATTTGGCATATAGTTGGCGATCCTTAAGAGTCTGAAGCACTACTCTCAAACGAGCGGCATGTTCCTCCTTGCTCCGAGAGTATATCAAAATATCGTCGATGAACACAATCATGAACATATCCAAGTATGGCTTTAACACCCTGTTCATCAAGTCCATAAAAGTTGCAGGAGCATTCTTTAGTCCAAAAGACATAACTACAAACTCATAATGACCATACCGTGTTTTGAAGGCTGTCTTCGACATGTCACTCTCCCGAACTCTGACCTGATGATACCCGGATCTGAGATCTATCTTCGAGAAACACTTGGCACCCAGAAGTTGGTCAAGTACCTAGGTAAAGGATACCTGTTCTAGATGGTGAGTTTGTTCAATTGTCGATAGTTAATACATATGCAAAGAGAACCATCTTTCTTCTGGACAAAGAGAACTGGTGCACCCCATAGAGATTTGCTTGGTCTGATGAAACCCTTATCTAACAAGTCCTTCAACTGCTCTTTCAACTCTTTTAGCTCGGCTAGAGCCATTCTATAGGGAGGAATAGCTATAGGCTGCGTGTCGGGACGAAGGTCAATCCCAAAATCGATCTCCCACTCAGGAGGGATTCCTAGTAAATCTTCTAGAAAGACCTCTGGATACTCACGTACTAATGGAACAGATTGGATAGTCGGGATCTCAAACTCAACATCCTTAACCCTAACTAGATGGTACACACAACCCTTAGAAATAATCTTTTTGTCCTTAAGGTAGGAGATGAAATGACCTATGGCACAACTGAACTACCCTTCCATTCTAAGACTGCCTCACCCAAAAATCTGAACTCTACTGCCCGGGTTCTACAATTAACTGAAGCATAGCATGCAAATAGCCAATCCATGCCAAGAATAACATCGAAATCGGTCATGGATAACTCTACAAGGTCTTTGGAGGTGACTTTATGCAATATAGAGATCGGGCATCCTCTATACACCCGCCTAGCTACAACCGAATCACCAACAGGATTAGAGATTGAAAATGGTTCCGATAGAGTCTCGGGACTAACTCCAAAGCTACAAGCAATGAAGGTGTCACAAAAGACAAGGTATCCCATGGATCTAACAAAGTATAAACATCAAGATGAAACACCTGTAACATACCAGTAACCACAACTGGTGAGTTCTCCTACTCCTAACGGGTCGCAAGGTCATAGAACCTGTTTTGGCGCTGACCACTAGCTTAGCTAGTTGAGGAACCTTACTGAGGGGGACGTACTGTTGTAGTAGTTAAGCTAGCGACTAGCATAAGGGCTCCTCCGCCCCCTGATCTGGCCGAAGGGCAATCCCTAAGTCGGTGTACGGGTTTTCCACACCCGAAATAGGCATCTATGCCAACTACGCACCTTCCTGGGTGATTCTTACTGCACCTCGCACAAGCTGGGAAAGTGTGCTCTATCTGTATACCACCCTGGCCTCTCGAATCTGAATCCCTGCTCCTCCGATCTCATCGTGATCTAAATGGTGTACTGGCTGATGATGGTGTTGGAGCAAAAGAGCTGTGCTGAGACTGCTGGTGCTGTCCACCCCCCGATCTAGCCTAAGAAGTCCCATAATTTTCTATCCTGGCCCTCCCGGCCTCTCACTGCCTCCAATACACTGACTCCATCTGTTGGGAATACAACACTATGCGGGGAAAATCTATATCCCGATGCACCATGGTGGTCCTACAATTCTTATCCGGGTAGTCTGCCACTCCATGCACAAATCGGCTCACTCGAGCCCTCTGGTCTGCCATCAACTCTGGCGCATACTTGGATAAATGGATGAACTCCAGAGTGTACTCCTAAACTTACTTATCACCGTGCTTCAAATTTACAAACTCGGCTGCCTTCAGTTCCCTCATCTCACAAGGGAAGAACTGATCCAGAAAGGTCGCATAAAACTCATCCCAACCTATAGGGCCTGCCCCTACTTCCCTAGCATCTCTCCATTGCTTGAACCATATATGCGCCACCCCTTTCAGCTGATAAGAGGCCAAATTAACACCTTTCTCAATTTATCACCCCCATGACCTGGGTGATCTTTAGAATCTCATCGATGAAGTCATGCGGGTCCTCATCTACCTTGGACCCTAGGAATTCCGGCGAGTTCATCCTCAAGAAATCTCTGACCCGAGCTACCACCGCATTGCCATTCTATGGAATATGTGCAATAGCCTGTTGATAGACCTAAGCGGTCAAGGCCTGCACAAGCATCTGGATAGCTGCCCGGAACTCAACATGGGCAACTGGCTTTGGTGCCTGGTGCTCCTGAACTAGTGGGGCTTGTTGGTGCCCATTACCGTTGCCATCCTCGTGGCCTTCACCATTTCCATTTCTCCTACCATTCATTCTCTAGTAGAGCCATGATTCTGCAATCGCAAATAACATGAATTAGAAGGACAGAAAGACTTTTCATTGCATGACATAGATCATGAAAGAAAGGAACATTTCCTAAACGTCTCATACCCGCATCATCATAAGTGTGGCACGCTTCAAACCCATGAAAAAGACTCTACTGAACGCGGGTTTCAGACACCCTAGGACACTTCAAACCTATGGCTTTGATACCAAGTTTATCACTACCCGAATGGAGGCCCGGATCGTAACACCAGACAAGGAGCCCCGAGAGACCCCATATCGACCCATGGCATAAGCATACATCTAACTCAATCAAGAAACTGAATAATCAACAATATACTTATAGCGGAAGTCTAACTAGAAAATAACATCAGAAGACGAAATCCAAAGATGAATACACACATATGTCTGAAAAGCCTCTAAACATGACAAGTTGATAGGACAAGACCCCAACTAACTCAACAAAACTGAAACTGAAATACACATAAGAAATCTGAGTAGTCTAGTCCTCGAGAGATGAGGACTCACCAACAATGCAAACGCTAACTCTAACAAGCTGAATATGAGTAGAGCTGAACCTGGGAGCCGGGTCCTGTATCATGAAATGATACAGCATAGAGTATGCGGTCAATACGTGGAATGTACCGAGTATGCAAGGTAAGTAAAAATAGACATTTAAAATATATAAAACTCATAAATGGTCATAAGAGTAGGATAACATTCTCATACATAAATAACGTAATATAACATAAGGCTCAAGGTTTCAAACATTCGTAATATAATCATAATCATAATCATAAGAGAAAAGCTTTATTGAACATGAATTGAGACAATATACATAATCATAAACATGCATAAATCATGAGGAACAGTGGGAGATTCTCATAACCGACATACCCTACACGAGCACACATAGAGCCCGACCTATAACCCTAGTAAGGAGGGCGTTCGTACGTTGCCAAGGGTAGAACCATGAAAGGCGTGATATCAAACTTGAAAAGGGCCATTTGGTCCAAGCGACAGTCACAAGGGAGGTCCCATCATGTCCTACGGTGGCACATAGTTCTATGATTCGGGGCAGAACCTAGGCCTCAAACCTACTCGGTGTTAAATACTATTCCCAAAACATATATGGTGTTCATAGTATAATATGCATGAGATTCATGGGCTAGTTAAATCATTATAATCATAAAAATTCTTGTGAATTCATGAACTAGCAAAGAGGTTAAGGCCCGTGAGTTGGCCAAAAACATAATTTGAAATTCATGGGAATACTTGTAGATCATACATATACTTTGAAACTCCTCAAATCATAATAGGTATTTGATAAATCCCTATTTCAAATCATAAATCATGATGAGTTTATGAATATCAACAATTTTAGTAAAGATCATAACTCGATTCATCATAGAACATGCATAATTTGGCTTAAGTTAGGAGAAATCGAAATCATTAATTTTAATATCAAAATAGTTGTAGAATCTGATCATAATTCAGAAAATATAATATAAATCGCAAAAGAAAATAACCCATTAATAGATCATTAGAATTCCACAAGATTTAAGTCAAAACCCTATGAGGTTTTTAATCAACTTTCATGAATTAAGAGAGATATGGTATGGGTATGAATGAAAACACAGTTCGCTCATCCTAGCCATCTATCTGTGGGTGAAAAGTTGTGTTGAGCTTGACCTGATTGCCAAGTCCTTTCTGAAATGACTTCCAGAAGTGCAACGTGAACTGAGTACCCCTATTTGAAATGATGGGAAAGGGAACTCCATGCAGTTTGACTAACTCCTGAGTGTATAGTCTAGCATAATCTTCTGCTGAATCTATGGTCTTAAATAGTAGGAAATGTGCTAACTTAGTCATCCGATCTATAACCACCCAAATTGAGTCATGCTGCCGGCACGTACGAGATAGACCTGTAATGAAATCCATGTTCACTTCTTCCCACTTCCACATAGGAATCCTATTATCCTGAGTCATACCCCTAGTTCTCTGATGTTCAACCTTGACCTGTTGGCAATTTGGACACTTAGCTATGAATTCTGCAATGTCTTCATGCCATTCCACTAGTAGACTTCCCGTAGATCACAGTACATCTTGGTGGCACCTGGGAGGATAAAGTACCTGGTGCTGTGAGCCTACGTTAATATCCATTGCCTTAAATAATCTACATTGGGAACATAAAACTTGCCTTGATAATGGAGCACACCATCTCCCCCTTTAGAGAGTGCTTCCACCTATTTCTTTAGGACTGCTTCCTTCAACTTAAGTAGAATTGGGTATTCATCCTGCTTTGACTTAACCTCTACCACCAGGGAGGATTCTAACCTGTTCTAGATTATAACTCCACTTTCTACTGAATCAACCAACTAGACCCCTAACTGATCCAGTATGTGAATGTCCTCTGCCAACTCCTTTTTATTCTCCTCTACATGAGTGACACTCCCCATAGACAATCTACTGAGGGTATCAGCCACTACATTGGCTTTTCTCGGATGATACAACACACTTATATCATAATCCTTTAATAATTATATCCATCGTCTCTAATGCAGATTCAGGTCCTTTTGATTGAACACATATTTTAGGCTCTTGTGATCAATAAAAAAATCCACATAAACCCCATAAAGGTAGTATCTCCAAATCTTCAAGGCAAATACTACTGCTGCTAGCTCAAGATCATGAGTCATATAGTTCTTCTCATGAACCTTGAGCTATCTAGAAGCATAATATATGACCTTATCATACTGCATCAAACCACAACCAAGGACAACTCTGGAGGCATCATAATGGATCACGAATCCATCTGACCCTTCTAGCAGAGTCAAAACTGAGGCTGTAGAGAGTCGACTCTTCAACTCCTAAAAACTCTTCTCACATTCATCAAACCACTGAAACTTCACCTTCTTTTGAGTTAGTCTTGTTAAGGGAGAAGCAATGGAGGAGAACCCTTCCACGAACCATCTATAATAATCGGCCAGGGCCAAGAAACTCTTGATGGAGAGATGGGTCTTGGCCAGTCCTTGACTGCCACTATCTTTTGAGGATCCACCTGAATACCCTCACTAGAGACCACATGATCAAGAAATGCTACTAATTTCAGCCAGAATTCAATCTTGCTAAACCTAGCGGACAACTAGCGATCCTTGAGAGTCTATAAAACTATTCTCAAATGATTTGCATGCTCCTCCTCTATTTTGGAGTACACCAGAATATCGTCTATAAAGACAATAACGAACATGTCCATGTACTGCTTGAATACCCTATTCATCAGATCCATAAAAGCTGCATGAGCATTGGTTAGTCCAAAAGACATAACTACGAATTCATAGTGACATACCAAGTTCTAAAGGCCATTTTCAGAATGTCACATTCTCTGACCCTGAGCTGCTGGTACCCTGATCTGAGATCTACCTTTGGAAAAACAACTAGCGTACTAAAGTTGATCGAACAAGTCAACAATCCTGGGTAGAGAATATTTGTTCTTTACTATGGTCTTGTTCAGCTGATGGTAGTCGATGCACATCCTGAGTGTACCGTCTTTCTTTTGCACGAATAGAACTGGGGCACCCCATGGAGCGATGTTGGGTTTGATGAAGCCCTTATCTAAAAGGTCTTTCAGCTGTTCCTTTAACTCCTTAAGCTCAGTTGGAGCCATTTAGTAAGAAGGAATAAAGATAGGTTGGGCTTCTGGAAGAAGCTCTATGCCGAAGTCTATTTCCCGCTTGGGAGGGGCTCTGAGAAGATCTTCAGGAAACGCATTGGGGAGCTTATTTACAACTGGAACTGACTGAAGAGTTGGGGTTTCAGAACTAGAATCCTTGACCTTAACCAAGTGATAGATGTACCCCTTTGAGATCATTTTCCCAGACTTAAGGTATGAGATAAACCAACCCTTAGGCACTGAAGTACTACCCTTCCACTCTAGGACTGGTTTGTTAGAAAATTGGAATCTAACAACTTTGGTTCTGTAGTCAACTGAGGCATAGAAAAAATGTAACCAGTCCATGCCAAGAATGAGGTCGAAGACGACTATATCTAACTCTACTAGATCAACTGAGGTGACTTTATGCAACTCAAATTTTTGTATGCCCGATTGGCTCTAATGATTCACCAATTGGAGTAGAGACTGAAAATGGCTTTGGGATAATTTCTGGACTAATATCAAACTGGACAACAATATAAGGAGTCATGAAAGAAAGTGTGGCTCATGGATCTAGTAAAGAATACACATCTATCTAAAACAGGCGTAACATACCAGTGACTACATTAGGTGAGTTTTCATGGTCCTGACAGGAAGATATGGCATAGAAGCGGTTCTGGCACTGACCACCACCTATACCGGAGGTAGTGCCCTGCTGAGCTGAGCGACCTGGCAGAGGTACTGATATATTGGACTGGGCCTTCCCCCATCCTACTAATGGGAAATCTCTCAACCTATGACTTAGCTGGCCATAACCAAAACAACCCTTCTTGCCTAGACGACACTCACCCAGATGATTCTTACCACAATTAGAACAAACTAGAGAAGTACGGCTGCTGGAGACATATCTTTGTGACTAGCAGCTTGATGTTCCACCCCTCCAATCTTTACAGGGCCTAGAAGAAGGAGCACTGGCTGATGAGGATGCTGGAGGTCTCTGTTGCTGCTGTGGGGGACTACTACCACCCGACCTCTGCCGGGAATACTTAAACTTTCCTGTCTGTGCATGTTGACTCTCCTTCTCTATCTCTTTCACTTTCTCCGCCTCTATCTATAATGCGTGGATAATGAGTCTAGAGATGTCCTCTCATTGATAAGCATGGTAGTCCTGTACTCCTTGAATACCAAGTTTGAGACTCCGTTCACAAACTTGAGCATGTGAGCCCTCGGTTCTGCAACCATTTCTGGAGCATACTTTAACAGTTGAATGAATTTTAATGTGTAATCCTACATTGTCATGTTGTTGTTCCTCAATTTCAAAAACTCAGTGGTCTTAAATTCCCTTAACTCTCTCGGAAAGAATCTGTCCAAGAATGCAGTCACGAACTCGTCCCCCTCCACCGGACTTGCACTATTTTGCCTTCCCTCTTTCCACTGCTTATACCATATATGAGCCACCCCTTTCAACTCATAAGAAAACAAATCTGCACTTTCTATAGAAGTAACACCCATGATTTGGGTGATCTTCTAAACCCGTCAATGAACTCCTACGGGTCCTAATCTACCTTAGACTCGTGAAATGCTAGGGGATTCATTCGAGTAAAATCCTGAACATGGCAGCAAATACAGACCCATTAGCATTGACAGGTACGATGACCTACTGGTTGACCTGGTTGGTCATTACCTGAGCCAGCATTTGGATAGCAGCCGAGAACTCCACATATGACATCTGATCATCCTGAGGGGCTGTTGGAGCTAGTGGGGATGGTTGGTTAGCATTTGTTCCTCCTTCCATTTCCTCTTTTACGAGGCATTGTCAACTAAAAATGGTGGAGCACGAGTTAGGAGGAAATTTTAGAGACTAAAACTCTATGCATGATAAGAATCATGAAGAAAGGAAATTTTCCTAAAAATTCCTCATAGCCTCCCCCTCATAAGTGTGGCACGCTTCACACCCATAAAAAGGACTCTACTTGACTTAGCTTTCAGAAATCCTAGGACTCTCTAAACCTGATGCTCTGATATCAAGTTTGTCAAGACCTGACTTTGCACCTTGGACGCAAAACGGTACTTAGGATAACAAGTGACCCCATGCAAACCCATGGCATAACATAATTCTATAGTGACTGAATTACTCAAAAGAATTATAAGCGGAAGCTGATTGCAAACAATTAAACAAATACTAAATAAATAAAGATCGTCTGATAAATTACCGATATTTGCTCAAATACTGAAACTCAAGCTAAAACTAACGGATTCTTTTTTAAAACCTTCTAAAAGAAACTGATGAGTTGTTGAGACAAATCCCCAGATAACTCTAATTTTTGAAAATAAAATTGAAAATGACAAGTGTTGAAGATGAAAACTCCAGTCCTCAAAAGATGAGGACTCACTAATGGAGCTCTGCAGCAATAAGCCTGAAAGAGAAGCTAAATACGCTGCTGAGCCTGAGAGTCTAAGCCTATATCATAAGATGATATAACACAAGAAAATATGCGATCAGTACTTTAAATGTAATGAGTATATGAGATATGCAACTAGAATATATAGAACATACTGATAATCTGAAAAGAAGTGCTAAAATGTATAACTGAACTGAAGTACTATGACCCTTTCTAAGATACATAAATATTTATAGTAGTCTAAAAAAATATGTGTTAAAAGTACCAACAAAACTAGTTTAAGGGTCATGTACATGTACTAAAACTGAGTCTGTAACTGTAACTGAGATTATAACTATACTGAATGATGGAGAGTATATTAACCGACATATAACCATGGGAGCTAACCATAGAGTTTGATGTACACGCGCCATAGATAGGACCTAATATACCTTGCCAGGTTATAAAAAGGCATGGATGGTGTGACCACTAAAACTGATGCCCATTTGAGCTAATAACTTACGAAGGCACGTAGTTCTGGGTCTTGGGTATGCTGAACCCTGGACCAGCTCGATGCTAAAAACTACTCCTAATGATAAGCTTACTGATAAGTTATAGATAGCTTGTACAATAGTATTTTTAAAGCTAAGTTAGAAACTTTATCAGATAATATTCTGAGAGCTAGAGAACCTAAAAATATTGATTATGATGTCAACATTCGTATAGTGAAATAATGATAAAATCAGGAAAATTAAATATGAATCCATGCTGACTCAAAGCCGTATAGAAGCAAAATACATATTTATATAACTAAACTTGAATCATGTGGAAAATCTATCATAAAAGTATCATTTATAACTGAATTTGTAAAATCATGAATATCACATACTAGAAATCACAGGAGACTGGAGAACATTGAAGTAATAAGGGAATTCATAACTAAACATGAATCCTAAGACATTATTTCTAGGGAACTTGAAAGAAATCTAGGGTTCACACTGGATAATTTGGGCACAAGAGCGAAAGGATACCTTTGTTGAAATTCTACATACCTGTAAATAAATCCTTTGAGAAAATTCTTGGAAATACTGAAGAAGAAGCAAAACCCTAACTCTTACCCTGAGAAGCCTTGTCTGAGTTTCTACATATTTTTCATGTATGTTTGGGAGAGAATAAGAGGAGAACGTCAATTATTTCCCTTAATTCCCCTCTAACCATACCCCAAAATGATGAATTTTAGGAGTTAGGAGCTTAGGATTTTACAAAAATACCCTTGGGTAACCATTTCAAAATTTGATTTTCTAGATCCAACGGGCCATACAATGAGTCATTGGTTGTGACCACGACTTGTTGGTGCCAATCATTATTTTCGGGCTGGAAATTTCCCTTCTCTATAATTCTCACAATGGATGACACCACAACTCATTAGTGGGTATAATGGGTCGTTGTTTCTAATCGTTGCCATTGGGGAAAGTTTGAACAGTTTCTGGACTCCTCCCAATGGATGGACAGAACAACCCGTTAGCTAAAACAATGGGTCGTTGTTTCCACCCATCGTCAATGGAGGGATATCTGCAAATGATTTATGTGTTCTGCTTCTGCGGGAGTACACCAGGATGTCATCGATAAGTACTATCACAAACAGATCTAAATACGGCCTGAAGATGTTGTTCATCAAATCCATGAACATCGTTGGGGCATTTTTCAACCCGAAAGACATGACTAAGAATTCAAAATGACCATACCTGGTCCTGAAAGCTTTCTTCGGAATATCTTTCTCCCGAACCCGTACCTGGTGATACCCTGGCCTTAAGTTGATCTTTGAGAAATATTTTGCCCTTTGTAACTATCAAAAAGGTCATCTATCCTAGGAAGTGGGTATTTATTCTTAATAGTAACCTTGTTCAACTGCCGATAGTCTATGCACATGCATAGGGATCCATCTTTCTTCCTCACAAACGGAACTGACACATCCCACGATGACGTACTCGACCTGATAAAATCCTTGTCTAACAGATCTTTCAACTGTTCCTTCAGTTCTCTCAATTCAGCCGGAGCCATACAGTACGGAAAATTTAATATAGGTTGAGTACCTGGTAGCAAGTCGATTGAGAAATTGATTTCTCGTTCTGGGGGAATACCAAGAAGTTCATCTGGAAACACGTTTCGAAATTCATTAACCACTGGAATGGAATGTAGAGTCGGGGATTCTTCTTGCATATCCTGAACCCTGACAATATGATATATACAGCCCTTTGCTATTAACTTTCTTGCTCGAAGATAGGATATGAACCTACCTTTTAGCGTAACTGCACTGCCTTTCCATTCTTGCACTACTTCCCCTAGAAAGTGGAATCGAACAACACTCTACATTGGCATAGCATGGAGCTAGCCAATCCATGCCCATAATTGCATCAAAATTGATCATTTCTAGCTCCACTAAATTTTCTAATGTCTGGCGATCAACAACTTCTATTGTGAAGCCCCGGTAGATCCTTTTAGCTATAATAGAATCACCGACGGGCGTAGATACTGAAAAAGGTCGCTGGAGAAATTCTAGCCTTATACCAAACATCCAGGCCACTATTGGGGTAACATAGGACAAAGTGGAACCTGGGTCTATCAAAACATAAACTGAGTAAGAGCAAATGTCCAGCATACCCGTCACAATATCTAGTGACGACTATGACTCTTGTCGCCAGGGTAAAGCATAAGTGCGATCTGGACCGCTACCTGAACCGGATGCCCCCGACCTGCCTCGGCCTCTTTCGGCTGAAACGGAGGGCTTGCGCCCTGCTGAAGGTGCTAGGGCATGTAACCCTGCTGAAGATCTATCCTGTCCGTCCCGATCACCCTGACCTCTAGCTGGACAATCCCTCATCATGTGACCCTCTTGTCCACAAGTGTAACAAGCAGTAGAACCATACTTGCATGTCCTAAGATGACGTCGACTGTGAATAGCACAACGTGGCATAGTAGGCCTGCTCTGATCTGACCCCCTCTGCTGCTGGGAACCTACTTTCACTGAGCTCTCACGGGGTCTTGACTGCCCTCAACTGTCTGATCTACCACCCTGCTATTGTAGAGGTGGGGATCTAGGTGGCCTACCTGATATTTGTGTCCTAAGTCCGCCTTGAAATTCTACCTGCATGTAACTGGGTCTGGCCCTACGGCGCTGCTCTTGATTGTTCTCTCTGTCCCCCGTTGTCACTACCTGATCCCCTCAATATTCTGAGCGAAGGCCTGAATGTGGGCAATGTCCATATCCTCCCAAAAAGTGTCTGTTAAACAAGTTTCCACGTACTCTAGAAGCAGCTTCATAATAAACCGATGCACTCTAGCCGGCATAGTGTCTACAAAAGCTGGTGCATATCTGGCCAGGGAATCAAATCGCATAGCATATTCCCAGATACTCATTGAACCCTTCTCCAGGAGCAAAAACTGATCTACCTACGGCTGTCGAATTTCCCGCGACAAATAGTAATCCAGAAAGGCCTCCGAAAAACTAGACCAAGTGGGAAGGGGAGCTTCTCTACCTCGGGACTTCTCCTAGCTCTCGTACCATAACACTGCTATGTCCCATAGTCTAAATACTCTAACTCAACCACTCCGCAGGCGTAGCATGCATCACTCTAAAAATCTGTTGTAACTGGTCCAGGAAGTCCCGAGGGTCCTCTTCCCGATTCGTTCCCGTAAACTGCGGGGGACTTAGGGCAAGGAACACCCAGACCATCAAACACTTAGGTCCTCCCGAAGACTCCGCAACCACTGGTACCATAAGTTGGCGCTGAGCGCCCATCATCTGGGCTAACATATAGACAACGCTCCTAACCTCCTAATCTGATGGTATAAGTATAGGAGCTGTTGGAGATGGTGTCGACATGTCCGCTGCCCTGTAAGACCTAGCGTGGCGGAGACTGCTGAGGATACCGGGATAAAGTCTCCCTATTGCCCTCAAATCGGGCTAGCTCTGACTGGGGCACCCTGCTAGTTCCCTCTCCTGCCGCGGCATCTAATTTCTGGTCAGTCGTAGTCTGTCGCGTGTCCGACATTTCTCTGTAGACAAGAAGAATATAGTAAGTCTAGGGACTCAACCCTATACAACACAACTCGATAGCATCATTAGAGGAGAAAGAAGAGTGACCACCCTATTATGCCTCGTAACCTTCTGTATATAGAATGTGGTGCACAACACATCCATAGACAAGACTCTACTTAACACGACTTGTAGACTCCATGGAATACGACCTGCTCTGATGCAAAGTTTGTCACGCCCCAACTTGGGAGGCATGACTGGCACCTGGTGCCTCACTGGTATCTGAACTGACCTGACTGGGCTTATGCACTTCTGGTGCACGCCTGCTCTTTAATTGAAGAAAACAACGAGCTATATCTAGGCTGTAAATACAGCCTCCGGCCGACAAGGCCGCATAGCTACTTGTAGAAAGAAAATAGCTGATCAACAACATGTAGTAAAGAGGATCCTAAGCGGGCCGACAAGACCACCATGTTATCTAGTTTGGTAGAAGGAAAAACAGACAATCATAACTATACTATAACTGACAATGCTGCTAACTAAAAGCTAGACTAGGCCCCACACGGCCAACACGCAGAAGAAAATATACATAGGCCCTACACGGACAACAACAAGAGCTAACAATTGGAAATCTATAGCCTGCAAGCCTCTCAGAATGGAATAACGGCCGGGACAAGGCCCCGACCTACCAATCAATTGTACAACAAAAGAACAAACATTCTCACTAACAACTCCGAGGCAAAAGGAGCTGATCAGACTGCTGAATTGGCTGATGACTAAGGAGGTCCCAAACTGCGTCTAACCGTACCTGTAGGCATGTAATGCAGCGGCCCAATGATAGGCGTCAATACAACATGTATCGAATATGTAAGGCTATAAATGAAAATGAATGAATAATACTGATAATGAAACTGAAATAATTCAATAGTAGGGATAGAGAGTTAACCTGATATAACCCTATAACTTGTTGTACAACTAATAATGAATAGCGCAAACAAGAACCTTACTTAGCCTTCATAAGCCCGGAAGGTACAACCAGCACAAAATAACTCGTCCGTGGCCCCCATAAGCCCTGACTAGTACACTCTAATCTATATACCCCTAACAAGATCAAAATGAGTCAACAGGTAACTATAGCCAACCTACCGACCCTCTAGGTCTGCAACTAAGCCCGCTCAGCTCCTGATCTGTAGCTATGTCTAAGTCCGGTGGACTCCTAATAGCTGCACCTTGGGCACCAGGCTCGACGAGGGTTAGTGACGCTGGTACAGCATAAAAATAATAGTCCATCCATGGAATGGACTGTAATATGGCTCTTAGGCCTGTGCATCATCCCTTGGGACGGCATATCGGGTCACGCCCCAAGCCTATACCCTGGACGTAATACGGTACTTGAAGCCACAAGTGATCCCAAGTCAACCCCTGGTCTATCATTCACTAGTATTCTGAATAAAAATGCACAACAGAAATTTAAAATAATACATAATGGCATTTATGATAAATTAATGACTGAACATAGAGATTTAAAATATCTGAAAATCTGAAATCAAGTTTGGTCTGAAAGCCATCTAACTGAGGAGTTGCTGGGACAAGCCCCCAGCTAACTCTAAGTCTAGATGAAAACAATAAAGAAACTGAAATAAATAAAATGTGCCCTCAGAATATGAGGACTCACACTGTTGCTGCTGATAGAGAGACCTGAACGTAACCGGCTAATGGTGCTGGGTTTGAGAACCTGCAGCTGTATCATGAAACGGTACAACATAAAAGTATGCGTTAGTACTTTGAATATACTAAGTAAGTGAGAGAAACATGAATAATATGATAGAACTAATAACTAAACTGATACGACATGAAATGACCAATTGAAATACTAAAAACTGATATAACTGGCATAAAACTGATATGGTCAAAAGTGACCCTGGCTGATGGTCATAAATATGTCCTAAGTCTGAAATATTGAATCTGAGATACTGCACCAAACTGATCTGAACTGAGAAATCGGATAGTAAACTGAACTGACTAGCGGGAGAGGCTATAACTGACATATAACCACGTGAGCTAGACGTGAAGGCCGATGTATATACCCCACCGGTAGGACCCAATATACCTTTTCAGGGTATAAAGGTATGGACTGTGAGAATCACTGTCAGAGGGGGGGCCGTTAGGCCAAGTAAATAAAACCTACGGTGGCAACGTAGTTCTGGAACCTGGGTGCGCTGGAACCCCATCCTTTTCGATGCTAAGTCCTACTCCCACTGGATAATCCTATTACTACTTCTGACAAGCGGATAGCTCAGTACTGGGTTCCAAGACTATAACTGACCCAGGGATACTGTTTGAGAGTTCCCTGAGCATCTTATAGGACCAGATTTGGAAACTGAGTTCTAAGACTGGTCAGAGCTGCTTATCTGAAAGCGTCGTAACCGTCTAAATAACAAACTGATAACTGAACTGGGGTCCCGGGGCTGGCCAAAGCTATGTAGTTGGAATGTCATGACCGCCTAATAACCAAATAAAATAAATTCTGAGTCTGATTCTGTTAACTGGGAGGCACCACTGACATCTCGGGAATAGACTGGAGTCAAACTAATCAGCTGACATTTCTGACTAACACTAAATATTCTAGTACTTTGACTGAAGCTGAACTAACAATTCTGAGAAAAATACAAAGTATATAGGCTTTCTGACTGATCTGAATTTCATACAAGTAACTGGGTTTTTAAAACATACAAGTATTATAGAAGCCCCTAACTCCGAAAGATGCAAATAATTTTCAAAAATTCAAATCTTAAGCAGGATTCTAATTTCTAACTTTTCAAAAGTTAGGGCTGAATTTCTAAATTGATGGAACAAGTATCATTTTGATTACAAGATGGTGGAAAATAGCTATAATTAACATAGGATGGGATTCCACATGAAATAATCCAAGAACAATAGCAATAATTTCGAATTTACAATCTTAGGGCTATGACTGAAAGTGAACAGGGAGAGCTTTAGGGGACGCAAGGGGAGAACAATCTCCTTACTGAATTCCCACATACCTGTAGAAGAAACTCTGGTGAAAATCTCTGAGAAAAACTGAGAAGATTGTCGTTTACCCTAGCTTCTGCTCTGAACTCCCTGACTATTTCTATGCTCTGATTTTTGAGGGGATGAGTGAAAGTGAAGGGGAATGTCGTTCTACCCATTTTTCTCCCTCCTAAGTAACCCTAAAAATCATGACTTAGGGATTAAAAATGTGAGAAATTACAAAAGTAACCCTGGGAATTAAAATGAAATCTGGCCGACAAAAACCAACGGGCTTCAGAACGGGTCATTGGTCAAAATGATGGCCCATTGAATCCAACCGTGGTTTTTGAGTTCAGAAACTAAATTTACAAGGGTGACCCACGGTTAGGTACAACGGTCCGTTGGAAGTAAAAACGAGCCGTTGATACCTCCCGTTGGAACTGGTAAGAAAACAGGGCACGGGGACAACGAATGATAACAACGACTCGTTGGTAGAACCAATGGGCCGTTGTATCCCCTCGTGGTTCACACTCCTGGGTTCTGGAACTGAATGACGGGTGATCACAATGGCTCGTTGGAGGCTATTACAGGCCGTTATTCCTTCCCATTGACTCAAGGAAGGGTCCGGTAGATCTCTGAACTCGGGATTCAATGGACAATAGGACGACTCGTTGTTAGGTTCAATGGCTCATCCTATATCCCGTTGTTTTCCACTTGAAGAAGCCTGTTGCAACCCATGACCCTATACAATGATCCGTTGGTTCCACCAACGGTTCGTTTTGGCTATGTTATTTTCTTTAATTAAATAAGGACAAAATTAGAACAATGTCATTAATATCTACTTGATTAGGTGAGATACCACCTATTTTGAAACAAAATAAAAAATGAAAACACCACTTATTTTGAAATAGAAAGAGTATATATCTTATCTCCTTAAAATGTATAATTTTATTTACATTTACTTCTAAATTTAAGAAAATTGCATATATTTATACTCTAAAAAATTTAAAAGGTATATGTGTAAATTATCATATTTAGCTATAATTTATATCATATTAATAATTGTCAATGTCTTTTAACTTTTTAGTGAAAATACTATATTGTCTCATTGGATATGTAAATCTCTTTTGAAACTATTTTTTTATTTATTGTATTAAATTATTACCTTAATTTTGGTATATACAAGACATAAATTAAAGTAATCGTATTTTTTTCTTTTCATCTTCTATGATCACGTATTAAAAAATACATAAGATACTTATATTTTTTAAACTATTATCCAAAATGCTCAAATACAGAACGTAAAAAGCATGTCACTTAAATTAAATACTCAATTCAATGTTTGAATTTAATGTTGAGTGAATGTTGAAATAACAAGCAATAAAACATGTAATCCTTTTAAGTTAGTATATTACTTAGTTTAATAAATTAAAAAAATAATTTATTAAGAAATATAGAAGAACCTTATTATTGTTCTTTATGTGCTTAGATGAAAAGAACAAAAATTAAATAATTTTATTCAAAAATAAATAAATTAAACTTGTAATGTTGGGCCCGTAAATGGGCCCTTTCCTCATCTAATTTCTATTTCTATTATACATAAAGATGAAGAGGTAGAGTAAAAAAGTAATCTCAAATCTATTAAATAAGCATATTGGTCAATAATAACTATTGAATTTCTTTACATGAACCCACTTCTTATTCAATTTTCTTCTTTTTTTTAAACGCCCTACGTTTCACCTTTGCTATGTAATTAAAAAAAATCTCAAATAAGTTTCTTTATGTAGTGTTTTTAATTATAAATTTTCTTTTTGATAATTTTATAACTAAATGCACAACAAAATATGATATTTATATATAACCAAAAAAAATAATTCTTTAAGAGAAACTATTTCATTTGTATTTTTCATTGAGTTTTTAATTATAAAAAATATCATTTTAGTAATTATATAACTTAAGTGTTCATTTTTATTTAGTAAAATAACAAAATATGAAATTTATATATATTAATTTTATTATTTCTTTAATACACATTATTTCATTTATATTGTTTATTTTTTTATATTAGGTAAAGAAGGTAAAAGAATTTTCTTAAAAAGAAGCTCACGATAAATATAATTTATATAGATTTACAATTAAATATTTGTTATACTATTACAAATTAACATCCTTCTACAAGTTTTAAAATTTCAATTACTGCATTGAGTTGCATTTTGTTTGGTGCTAACTTTGTTTGACAATGATTCAATATACTTGATAAAATTTTAGAAAGATATAAATTTTATTTTAAGTCCTTTTTTTAATAATAAAATGTTAAAATATTCTCAAATTGTACATAAAAAGGTCTCTCTTTAAAACACTACTTAAAAATTATTTAAAAAGAATATAGTCAGTACATATTTGCCAACATGAAAAGTATAATTATGCAAGAACATATTTCTCCATCTATGGTCAAACTTAATTGGATATGCTTCTTTTAATATGGTCAAATTTAGTTGGGTACTTTCGCTGTGTTCATTAAGAATTCAATATTACATAAATTTTAAAATACACAAATATATAATTAATGATACTGTTAGAGAAAAAAAAAGAGGCAATATAAAATATGAAAGGAAAAAAGATGAAAAATATTTTTTTCTTTAATAATATATCATAAAAGAATGAAATATATTAGAACAATTAAAAATACCAAATGAGTATAACTATGTATTTTAAATTTAATAAGAATTTATACGGATAATGTTTTTTAAAGAACTAACCAATTTTTAGTTTAGTGGTATAGAACCTTTTAAGAATAAAATAGAAAGGTTAGAATCTATCTAAATAATACTACAAGTTGGGTAAAAAAATTAATATACTGTAAAATTTTATGTAAAGTGTAAAATCTTGATAAATATTATAAAGTGATAGAGAAGTCTGAGATATTAATAAGATCTTTAAAAAATTAAAATAAAGAAACATACTATAAAAAAAGATAATACTACCTCTATTTCAATTTATTTTTCTTACTTTTCTTTTTAGTCCTTTTTTAAAAATGATTTTTTCTGTTTTAACAACTGTTTAATTTTAATTTTCAATATGTCATGTTTAATATCACAAAATTAAAGAGAATTTTAGTACATTTTACATATCCTTAGTTTAACTAGTTTCTGGACACGTGCTTCGCACGGATATATCCATATTAAATAATTATATATAGAGTTGTGATAAGTGTAAATTTAAAATGATTGAATTGGTGTCTTGGTTATCTTAGTTTGCTAATTATGATTTGATAATGATTATGTATAAAGCGTGACAAGGTCATCTAAATAAAATGAAAACAAAAAAAATTTAAACACTAATGTAGAAAAGTACAAGAATTACATAAAATACATTTTAACATGATGGACATAAATATAAGCCATGAACCAAGAGTAAATTTAGTCTGCAGGTTTGAGGCTGCTCTATCAAATTTATGGACATTTCATATAAACCCAAAATCTCAACAACAATAAAACTAGAAGGTAAATCAGAAAATATTTGAAAAGCTATCAAAAAGAAGAAGAAAGAATGCAACAACTTCATATTACCTATTAAAAGGTGTAGAGTATGATTATGACACAAAGACATATATTTTTCATATTAAGTCTGCTTAATGGTACAGATCTTCATTAGAGGATTGTGTATAAATACTATTGTAACCAGTAGAAGCTTAGAAGATAAAATAATTGAAAGGTGAAAAGGTAGTATATGAAATAATAATTTTAAAAATATAAAAGTGTAACTTACAATAGTTACTAGTAGGTGAAATAATCCTCCTCATTTACTCGATTCAATGAATGACTTTATTCATATATTTGATGGTAAAATATTAGTATTTTAATTAGATATTTTATTATATTTTAATTTACTACAGGGGCAAAATGGTAATCCGACGTTTAAGATAAGAGCATTCCACTTTTAATTAGTATTATAATAATAATAATAATTATTATTATTATTATTATTATTATTATTATTACTATTATTATTATTATTATTATTATTATTATTATTATTACTACTACTACTATTATTATTATTATTATTATTATTATTATTATTATTATTATTATTATTTATTTATTTATTTAGTTAGTTAGTTAGTTAGTTAGATAGTTATTAATTATTATTATTTATCATTATCATTATTATTATTTATTATTTATATTTATTTATTATCATTATCATTATTTATTTATTATCATTATTATTATTTATATTTATTTATTATTATTTTCTTATTTTAAATTTTAACTTTTTGGCTTACCACTTATATAGTATAAATATATAAATATGATATGATATGATAAAATATTAATCTTTAATGTATTAATTAAATTTTAATTTAGTGGAGGGAAAAATGGTAATCTAACTTTCAACTTAGGGGTTTCCCACTTATATAATAATATGATTTAAGACCACAAGATTCAAAAATCTTCTTTACTTTATTAAAATTAGTGTCAAGTTAAAATCAAACAAACAATTAAAACGGAGAAAATTAAAATCGTGGCTCTAATATATCAGCTCTCATCACACAAAAACATATTTACATTTTATTTTTCTATTTTAAAATATTTATAAAGTGTGTAATTAGCAATAATTTATAAAATATTACATATATATATATATATATACATAAATTTATTGGGCTCGTGCATCGCACAAGTTATATAATCTAGTATATATTTATATTTCCATTATATAGAAATGTGAGATGGGACGACCAAGGGAAAAATAGTCCTTTTGCTCAATGACAAAAAATCTTCTCCTATGGATTCTCTAAGTGTTCACTGTTGCTTTTCCTAACATAATTCTAGAAGAATCTGTTCCAACGAAGAGATATGACTCTTTAGAATACTCTCTTCTCTAAATTTTCTCTAGATTTTCAAGAATTACTCTTGGAATTTTTTATGTCTTTCTCATCTGAATTTTATAATTTTTGGTAAGCTTTTATCTTAATTTTTACCCTAATTCTGGTTCTCTTAAGATTTACACTATCTGCCTATCTCTTGATTGTTCTTCAACATTGAATTCATTCCTTTTGCTTACCTATTTTGGCCTTAATCAGTCTCTTTTACAAGATTTTTATTTTGCTCCAACTTTCAAAGACTACCGTGTTCTAATTTCAGTTATGCTTTTTTTTTTTCAAAATTTCGTCCAATCCTCTTCATTTATGGCTGAAATTCATGTATAATATCGTCATTATTCTATATAATTCTTTTTCCAATTTCATGTCTAATGTGAAAGTTTTTGTGTCCTCACATAATTGCGATCTTTTTTATATTTGCATATTTGTCCTTCCTAAAATCACAAATTATATGCACTTCCTTCGGTTAGCTTCCACTTCTACTGTAGCTGATGAATTTATTGTTATTTTACCTCTTTGTTGTTTTATTGTTGCTGTTACAAATTTTCTTTTTAAATTTATGTTGGTGAGTATTTGTTCTTGTAATTTTGTTTGATGTTCAAGTACCTGTGACCTTAGAATATGGGTCCTAAATTCAAATGCCATTTATGTTATCTCTTAATTATCTCTTTAGCAACGTTTCTCTAACATTCTCTTGAGGGATTTTTTTTTGGTTCTTATTGTTTTAATTTTTTCGTGTTATTTATAGGTTACGAGTTTAGCAGTATGAGTTTCTTGATAATTTGTAGAATATCATGTAACTATTCTTGTTAATATGAAATATGAAAGAAACATAAGTCTTTGTCATATACTTTATAATATGTTCTATATAAGAAACAAGAAAAATATGGCCATCGCAAGGTGCCAGTAATGAGTATATAAGGAGCAATTTTCAATAATTCTTAAAACTATTGAAGTTCATTGTCAATGTTCTTGAGATCTAAATAGTAGTATAAGAAATATTTTATGAGAACTACATTGAACTAATTGTTAAATGCTCAAAATATTTCAGCTTTGGATAACTCGTTCTTCACATAATATATGCACCTTCAATCGTCTTAAAAATCAAGTAAAAATTTGTAACTAACAAACTTAATTCAAGTGAAGTATGCATTTCTTACAGGTAGTTTCTTATCATTTTTTTTTTAATTTTGTGTCTCACTTTTGGTTTTCTTTTTAGAAGTTCAGAATTTTAATTTGAGTTTTTTTATGGTGATGCTAACTAACAGGTTAAAGTTCTTGCATTGAGGATTATCCATTTGATCTTCCAATTCCATAAGATGATATTTGTTGTATCACTCCTATACCTTTGGAAGGTGTGAGCCTTATTTTCATCGTTGTATGACCATGATCCTATAACTCTTTGTGGAAGTGTTTATGTTGATTTCTTATAGAGCAACCAAATTGAATTAGATTTAGTATTTGCAATCTAATTTCAAAGTGATGGGTTGAGTTATCAATAAGTCCAATTTATATTGGTAGGAGTTAGTTTTAATTGTTTCTTCACCATTGTCTCCTCAAAGCTCCTCTGCTCTTCTGGTAGTCTTTTTTAATAATAGATGCAAATATCGAAAAATCAAGTTCATCCATTTTTTGTCTCTCTTAGTTGTATGTTATGTATGCATGTACAAGTTCTTTTCCAATTTTACCTTTTCTAATTTAGATGTCACTATATTTTTCTTTCATGTATGAACATTATTAATTAGTATTGCATTTACATTTGAACTGTAGTTGGCTTCAAAGCTCAACAAGAACTCCATTAGGTACAAAGTACCAAGGGAGTAAAGTTGAGATTTCTAGATTAACATAAGCCAAATGAAGGGATGTAACTATGTATTAACCTCTCCCAAAAATTGTACGAGTCATCTAAAAAAGACCTATCTTGACGAGGGAGATAAAAGTACTATGGAATGGAAATTGGTGGAGAGTCAGTTGTCTAAGAACATTAGTAGGTTTAGAGTCAAATAGGAGGTGAATGAGTTCATATTGGCTTTTTTCACATTACATGCATTGACCATGTTCAAGGTTTGCTTCACCTACCCTTTTTCTTATATTTTTATTTTTATTTCATTCACTTTAATGCTTACACGACTTACCATTTATATATGATAGACTAAGTTTCGAAGAATAAAAAATAACAAAAAGTGTGCTAATCTGAGGGCAGCAGGAAGGTTATCGTTGCCCTTTTAGCTATATAGTTGCGATCTTACTCTTACCTCATGCTCAATTATTGAAGCACTCTCGCCCTAATAGTAGAACTAAAGTAGTCGTCAATAACCAACATATAGTCATTCTAATTATAACCATCAATTCCCTTATTTCTGATCATAGAATAAGAAAGAGGATTTTTTAATAATGTTATACTTAGCACATACTCTTAGTCATGAAAACACTATAAGCTTCCACAACAAAAGATAGAAGAACCTTTTGATATATATGTGGTAAAGGATAAATTGTCCTTCCTGAAATGGCAAGTCTATAATTTTACAAATTATATCATATACATTAGAATTATAACTTTAGTGAGCTTCAAACACCTGAGAAAAGTTATCCTGGTTCTGTCATATTTGTATCGACATTTTGCATCCTATTCATCTATTGACTCTTATTATAAATATAAATACATTACCGTAGATGGTGTATCATTATAAATAATTTTATATATATATATATACACAACTTACCAGTCTTGATCGTTACAAAGGGCGATGCGAGCTAGGACCTTTGTTTATACGGTCTAGATAGGACTAAAAGAGGGGATTAGAAATAAGCGACATGTGATGTATTTGAAAGTGGAAAACCTATAATAAAATAGGTGAAGATCTCATCCTGATCAATTATAATTGTTGTCCCAAATATTTTACTGGTCGAAGAGAGAAAAAATTTAAATTATTAGTTATTGATTATATGAGCTTTTTTTATGAATGATCTTTCATCTTGAAGAGACAATAAAGGTTTTGAACAAGAAGTAAAAAGGGTAGATAGTTATTTTGCATTAGCTTTTTCTAAACGTTGTTGATTAATATGCGGCCTAAATGACACAAAATATTTATGAATAATTTTATAATTCTCTTTTAGGGCTCTATTAAGAGGTGATAGTCATAGAGCCCGCAATAGAATTTTCATAAGTTCCAATCAATTAAGTGAATTACTTGTTGAGAACTACTTTGAAAGATTCAGTAGTTTGTAATTCCCTCACTTATTTGAGCTTGTACTTGCAACAACAAGTAGTATACTGATTGGCTGTCTTGGGAAATTGAATTTCAAAGGAGATGTTCGCATCTCGAATTATGAAGGATCTAAAGAGCTCTCATTGCCTAGAGCATCAAACATTTCTTTTACTTCATTGCCAACAATGCATTTAAATGAACAGGCAGCAGAGATTCTCCTAGTATAGCTAACATTTTCACCTGCTGTTGATGGACAAATACATTCAGGTTCATGCCTAGACCCAATTGTTTATGGTGAACCGCCAATTACTTCTTATCCACAGAGAAAATATTTTTCTTCACACCAATCAACAGAAGTTGTTCATAAAATGATAGATGTCAGCCTCATAATGTGCCTAAAAACTTGTATATTGATAGATAAAATAATTAAAAGAATGTGTGGTTGTTGAATGGTAGTTTGATGATATGTTTTTGTTGTTCCGCAGAAGGGTCATGTTTTTAAAGCATTGTGTCGTGTCGATGCCTACAATAGACTTGAGGTAATCTGTGGTAACAGATTCAATTATCTCTTTGCTGCTCCATTTTAGTTATGCATCAATTTGATAATCCTTTTGATGCTTTCATGAGAAACTTATTTATATAATCCCTGCTTCTCAGGCCTATTGCAAAGTTGATGGTGTGCCAACAGATGTTCTTATTAGTGGAGCTGCAGCTCAAAACAGAGCTGTAAGTATGTTGTATCTTTTGTCCTTGATTAGTTATTTATAGTTGTCAGTTTATTTGTTAGTTGCTGAGTGTGCCATATGCAGGATTACCTTTTATTTCTACTATTTATTACAAGTTGAAGGAGACATTGTTGCTGTTGAAGTTGATCCTCCTTCTCTTTGGGATAGAATGAAAAGACATACATCAGATTTTGTCATTGTAGTTGGAGAGCTACGATCTGTGATTTTACCTTATGAAAAATAAATCTCAGATTAATGTGTGTGTGAAATTATTGTCCAATATTTTTGAAGTGGTTGTGTGATATATTTAGGTGGAAAGCTTCGGATTTTTAGCTCTCAAAAGGAGGGCTATGTCATTCTTCAATGTGAAGAAATCAGAAGTTTCTATCTTGAGGTGAGCTAAAGCATGTAATAGAGTTACCAACGTGGAATTTGGCTGTTAAAACATGAGAAACTTTTAAAACTTGCTTTGTAGCAGTGTCTATAAGCTTTAAGTTTCACATATATTGCTTAATATAAGTAAAAGGTATACTTTAGATTCAAAGTATATGCGAACTTGAACATTTATTTATATAGATGAACTTGTATGCAATTATGCATTAGTATATTTGTCAGATCAATAATAAAGTTGTCTAAGTAGAAGTGAAACAAAAAATAGCAGAAGAAGAAATTTTTTCATCTTTATAGTTGAATCAAATGTCATTGGATTAAATTAGTTTGGTTTCCTTTTGTTTTGCTGTTGTTATCACAGTTAGTTCAGTAGGACTGTAAGGGTCGTTTGGTTTAAAAACGAAGTTATGTTGGCATTAATTATTTCGGTATTATTTTTTATTGATTGTTTGGTATATTGTATTAAAAATAACATGCATTGCATAATTCTTAACAATAATTTATTTGTTTACAAAAATATCCTTCAACTTATTTAGCCTTTTATATTTTCTTTGCAGAATTGATTTAGAATATCGGGAATGCCTTTCAAACAGTGATTTCATATTGCATTGTGTCATTGAAAAATGCTTCAGATGTTAGGTCTAAACTGTTGGAGTAGATGCGGAAAATTACGGATAAATTATCAACAAGGTCAATGAATGTTCATGTGGCATCTCTGTGTAAAGACAAACAATTGTAGAAAGCTGAAGTTGTTATAGTTGATGGCATAAGAATTGAATTACAACCAGATGTTGTCACTTACAACACATGGATTTCTGCATATTGCCACTCTGTCGGCATAGATGCTGGTTATTCCGTCCTTCATAGGATGAAGGACGCTAGAATTAACCCTGATGTTATTACGTATAACTCTTTGATTGCCGGAGCTACCAGATATTCCCTGTTATCTAAATGTCTCGATCTGTTTTATGAAATGATTGAGATGAGTCTTCCTGATATTTAGAGTTAAAAAACATTAATGAATTATTTCTTTAACTTCGGAAAGCCAGATGAAGCGTACAGGGTTTTTCAAGTTATTCTTTTGAAAAATACTTCTGTTCATTCTAGCAATGTTCAATATTTTAATTAATGGTCTATGTATGAATGGATATACTGAGAATGCCCTAATGTTATTTAGGAGTTTAAAGCGTCATAGATTTATTCCCCATTTGGTAACTTACAACATTCTTATTCGTGGGTTGTGCAAGTCAGGACGAGGAAAAGCTGTAAGAGAGTTCCTTAACAAACTAATAGAATCAGGTCATATCCCGAATGCCATCACTTATGCAACTATAATGAAATGTTGCTTCAGTTATGATGCCTTTGCTAACTGTATAGTCGCAAGTATGTAACTTAAAACTGGAAGGATAACTGAGGCTAATGAGTACCTAGGATATATTATTACAAGTGGCTTTAGCCTTGATACTGTGCCTTTTAATACCATTCTTAATCTATATTGTAAGGAAGGACAACTGGATAATGCTTCTAAGTTATTATACGAGGCATAAAAAGCATGCTTGGAATTTGACAAGTACACCCATGCTATCTTGATTGATGGCTTGTGTAGGACTTGTAATTTCCAAGAGGTCCAGCAACAATTGAACTTTATGAGTATGACAAGTTTTGATTCTAACTTGGTTGCATGGAATTCTTTTATCAATGGGTTGTGTAAATCTTGTCACTTGAATTATGCTACACAGATGTTTGAGTCAATGGATGCAAAAGATGTTGATAAAGAATGGTGCTCAACTTTACCGTTGAAGTTTTAACCTCATTTATTGGTCAAGGTTTTGCATTATAATGATTTTGTGGAAGCTGAAAATTCATAGAGATAATGCAACTGAGAATACAATCTATCTTAACCAATTTTAAGTGGGTAGAAGTATTCAATCCTCTTGTGAGAGGCAAACACAATTACGCACGATCTGTTTTGAGCAGGCAAATGATAACTTTTAGAGATTCTTTGGAATGACTCAAGCATAAAATTTATTTTCTCAGCTACAAGACACAATTGTTCTATCTCCCAGGGAAAAAGTTTCAACTAGAGAGGAGGTGCACAATTCCAAATTGACTATTTTTGCCAATTTCGCTATTTTATCATGGGATAAGTTATTTTGTAATTATTATTCCACCCGTTGACAAATATAAGTTATCTTAAATTAGTAATCAAACAAAGAAATATGAGGATACTAAATATTTATTCAAGAATTATTTTTATTTATCAATAATATACAAAATGAGCCTTACAAGTGTTAGTTGCAATATTAGGCCTGTGCTAGGCACGGGCATGTCTATCTAGTATATATAGAAGAGTCTAAGTTGGAACGATCAAGGGTAATATTGTAATTTCACATCTAAATCATAAATTCTTCAAGAACATGTGGTAAAACTTAAAAATTGATATTTGTTTTATTAAAAAAATATAAAAATACTAGAATATTTCATTTTTCTTGATTTATTCTTCTCTTTCTCCATTTAATTTATTTACTACTTTTTTATTTTTATCTTAACTTTGTTGTATATTCAATTCTCCATCCATCTTCTTCTTTTCATTAATAGTGGCTAGATATTTTTTTCGTGTCATGCCCCACCTTGGGAGGCATGACTGACACCTAATGACATACTGGGACCTGAGATGACCTGGCTGGGCCTATGCACCTTTGGTGCCTGCCGGCAACTCAAATCAGGAAAACAAACTACTATATCTCGGCTGTAAATACAACCTCGGGCCGATAAGGCCACATAGTAAACCTGTAAAAGAAAACAGCTAACCTAGAAAAGTAACAATAAAGGGATTCTATGCGGGCCGACAAGACCACTATGATGTCTAGTCATAACAGATTGAAAACAGGCAGTCATATTCATACTATAGCCGACAAGGCTGCTAACTAACTAGCTAAACTAGGCCCCACACGACTAACACGCAAAATATAATATACGTAGGCCCTGCACGGCCAATAACAACCAACAACTGAAAGACTGTAGTCTGCAAGCCAATAAGAGTGGAATAATGGTCGAGACAGGGCCCCGACCTACTCAAAAGTTGTACAACAAAAGAGTAAAACTTTCTAACTATCAACTCCGGAGAAAAGAAGCTGACTGCACCGCTAACTCTGGATGATAGCTAAGAAGGTCCTGAACCACGTCTATCCGTACCTGCAGGCAAGTATGCAGTGCCCCAAAGATGGGCGTCAGCATAATATATACCGAATATATAAGGCAGTAATGAAAATGACTAAATAGGACTGATAAAAGAACTGAAAGTAAACAATAGAAAGGATAAGAGTTATAACCTGAATAGCCTCACAACCTGAAGTATATCTAACAAGTAAGTAATACAAACAAGAACCTTACCTGGCCCCCATAAGCCTAGAAGGTACAATCAGCATAGAATAACCCACCTGGGCCCCCATAAGCCCTGACAAGTATACTTCAATCTATATACCCCTAGCCTAGTCAATATGAGTCAATGGGTAATTATAGCCACCCTACTTGGCCTCTGAGTCTGCAATTGAGCCTACTAGGCTCCTATAGTTGTGTTTGAGCCCATTGGGCTCCTATAACTGCACCTTAAGCATACAAGGCTCGACGGAGGATTAGTGATGCCGATACAGCACAAAAGTAGAAGCTCATTCATGGATAGACTGTAATATGGCCTTATAGGCCTGAATATAGTCCTGTTAGACAACATATAGCTCCTCTAAGCGATCTATAGCCCCGTAGGTGATGACACAGCTAGTAACCCTGAGGTTGGTCGACGGAAGGCTATATTGGGTGGGGTCAGTCCCAACCGAAATAGTAAACGTTAATCTCAAACTAACGGTAGTAGCTAATCGCAACATACATGTTTATGGATTTCTTACAAGGATATAGGTCGTATTAATATACAACAAGAATAATTTGCCGAAGAGATTAACCTTAACATACCTCAAATGTCGGTTCCTGTTTATCCAATTAGTTCCAACCTGTAGTAATTGATTCCACTCAATTAAAGCCTTTACACTGAGAAAAAAGGCTATTTTCAATGCTAAGACTCAGCAAACAACAATATCTTTCAATAATATTATCTATAATTCAACTCCATTTAATTCGGGTGAAAAGTCACAAATTCTCGAGAGTTTAGAAGGTAGAAGTGCTTACCTATCACTTGTAGTCGCGTAGAAGTAAACTAGAAGTAATTTTGACAACTTTTACTCGGTGGGGTTCCGGTACTCCGAGCGAATTTTCAAGAAATAACTCCGTGGGGATGTTCCTCATAAGCCTAGAACTCGTTAATCCAAGATGAATTTGCATTTGGACAGAGTTTAACGGCATAATTTTGCTAAAAAATGATGAGAAATTGAGAGAGAATAGTCGTAGGGCCAAATTCTTATTTGGGAATTATTTCTTATGATTTGAATTTGAACTTAACTATATATATAGGTAGGATTCGGTGGTTAGGGGGTGCGGCGCACCGGCCGTAGCGCCAGGCCAGGGGCGCAGCACGCCGGCCATAGGGCTAGCCTAGCAGCGCGATGCGGCGCACAAGGCGCCTGGCCTCTAGCACAGACCTCCTTCTTTCTCAATGTCGTGCTTGTATACTCAACCCCCAGGCCTTTCCCCACATGCGCCATACTCCAAAACTCTCAACATACGTATGTGTGCATCCGTTAAACAATAGAAACTTACGAGGTGTAACATCATCCCCCCCAGGAACATTTGTCATTGAATGTAATCTTAAGCTTAAGAGACTTAACTCCTTTAACTGTTGCTAGAAAAATTTCGGCAGAGTCTCCTCCGTAATATGGACTATACGAAAATCTGAAACGCAGAAAAGTCCAACATAGGCGTCTCACATGACGCTACAAGCAATGATACAATATAGATCCATATCAAAAAGGCGAATAACTAAACAATACTAATAATATAGCACATGACAACAATTAAAAAACTATCTTACCTCAACTGCATAACCTGAGCCAAGCCTAGAATAAGTGAGGATATCTAGACCTCATGTCATCCTTAGCTTCCCAGGTCATCTCTTCTACATTTCTGTTCCTCCATAATACCTTAACGGAGGCTACATCTTTAGTTCTTAGTCTACGAACCTGTCTATCTAGTATAGCAACTAGAGTCTCTTCATAGGACAACTCTTCAGTAACTTGAACATCCTCCACTGGAACAACTCGAGATGGGTCTCCTATACATTTTCATAGCATTGACATGTGAAAGACTGGATGAACGGATTCTAGCCTTGAAGGAAGTTCTAACTCATATGCCACTCGGACTATCCTTCAAAGAATCCGATACAAGCTAATGAATCTAGGGCTAAGCTTGCCCTTCTTGCCAAATCTCATCACGCCCTCATCGGCGAAACTTTGAGAAACACCCAATCATCGACATTACTCCAAGTCTCTATGCTGCACATCGGAATAGGACTTCTGATGATTATGGGCTGTTAGCAACCATTCTCTGATAAGTTTTACCTTTTCTTCTAATTGATGTATCATATCAGGTCCGATCAACCTTTCCTCCCCTACTTCAATCATCCTATGGGGGACCTGCATTTCCGTCCATATAGAGCCTCATAAGGCGCCATCTGAATAGCCGAATGATAGTTGTTATTGTATGTGAATTCAATAAGGGGTAAATGCTCGTCCCAGCTCCCTCCAAAGTCAAGAACACACTCCCGTAGCATATCCTCGAGCGTCTGAATGGTGCGCTCTGGATGACCGTCTGTCTGGGGATGGAAAGTTGTACTCAAATTAACCTGCATCCCTAAACCTTTCTGAAATGACTGCCAGAATCTAGTTATGAATTATTCCCCTCTATAAAAAATAATATACATTGTGATACCGTGTAGTCGGACTATATCCTTAATATACAACTCAGCATAGTCTTCGGCTAAACGTAGTCCTAACTGGCAAAAAATAGGCTGACTTCGTCAATCTGTCGACAATGACCCAAATGGAGTTGAATTTACTCCTGGTGCGAGGTAAACCTATCATAAAGACCATATTAATTGCTTCCCATTTCCACATAGGTACCTCTATCTCCTGAGTCAGTCCTCCAGGTTTTTAATGTTCAGCTTTTACCTGCTGGCAATTAGGACACTGTGCTACAAACTCCGCTACACCTTTCTTTATTCCAGGCCACCAGTGTATCTCCTATATATTATGGTACATCTTCGTCGAACTTGGATGAAGAAAGTAACGAGAATAATGTACCTCTTCCATGATCTACTGGCAGCACCCTGCTATATCTGGAATGCAGAGTCGACCTCTAAATCTTAAGACCCCATCTTCTATTAACTCAAAGGCCGATAGTTCACCCTGCTGAACCTTGTCTCTGAACTGTGCTAGACTAGGGTCCTCATACTGTCGTTCCTTCACCTCTACAACTAGGGATAACACTGTTGTATTCTGGATCACAACCCCATTATCTTCTGAATCCACTACCTTGATGCTAAATTGGTTAATTGGTGCAGCTCTCGAGCCATTTCTCGTTGTTCTAGCCTCAAATATGCTAGTCTGCCCATGGATCTGCGGCTAAGGGCATCGACTATGATATTAGCCTTCCCTGGGTGATACAAGATGTTCACATCATAGTCTTTTAGCAATTCTAGCCAACGACGTTGCCGCAAATTCAACTCTTTCTGCATGAAGATATACTGGAGGCTTTTATGATCAGTAAAGATGTTCACATGCACACCATATAAATAATGCCTCCATATTTTCAAGGAATAAACCACCGCAGCTAACTCTATATCATGGGCGGGGTAGTTCTTTTTGTACTTCCTTAGCTTCCTTGAAGAATAGGCAATCACCTTGCCGTGTTGCATTAGAACACACCCTAACCCCACGCTTGAATTATTAGAGTATACAGCGTAGCCCTATGAACCTTCCAGTAAGGCTAGTGCTGGCGTAGATGTCAATCTATTTGTTAGATCCTAAAAACTCTGCTCACAAGCCTCGGTCCAGTGAACTTTAGCTAGCTTCTGATTTAACCTTGTCAACGGTGCTGATAAGGCAGAAAATCCTTCCACGAACCTTCGGTAATAGCTAGCTAACCCTAGGAAACTACGTACCTTGGTTGGAGTTATAGGTCTAGGCCATGTCTTTACTACCTCAATTTTCTATGAGTTAACCTGGATACCTGCATCTGATACAATATGTCCCAAGAAGGCTACAAATTCAACTAAAACTCACATTTTGAGAACTTCGCATATAACTGGTGGTCTCTAAGGATCTGGAGTACCATTCGCAGATGATCTCTGTGTTCAACTTCTGAGCGGGAATATACCAGAATATCATCAATAAACACTACCACAAACAGATCTAAATACAGTATGAATATGTTGTTCATCAGATCCATAAACACTGTTGGGGCATTCGTCAATCCGAAGGATGTGGCCAAGAATTCAAAATGACCTTACCTGGTCCTAATAGTTGTCTTCGGAATATCCTTCTCCCAAACTCGCACTTGATGATACCCGAAACTTAAATCAATCTTTGAGAAATATTTCTCCCTCTGAAGCTGATCAAACAAATCATCTATCCTTGGCAGAGGATATTTATTCTTGATAGTAACTTTATTCAGCTGTCGATAATCTATTCACATTCATAGGGAGCCATCTTTCTTTCTTACAAATAGAACTGGTGCATCCCATAGTGAAGCACTCTGCCTGATAAAGTCCTTTTCTAGAAAATATTTCAACTGCTCTTTCAATTTCCTCAGCTCAGCAGGAGCCATTTGATATGGAGGGGTGGATATAGCTTGCGTGCTTGGCGACAGGTTGATAGAGAAGTCGATCTCACGCTCTAGGGGAATACCAGGAAGCTTATTTGGAAACACTTCTGGAAACTCACTAACCACTAGGATGGACTGAAGAGTCAGGGATTCTGCTTGCATATCTCAAACCCTAACAATATGGTAAATACAACCCTTCGCTATCAACTTTCTCGCCTAAAGATAGGATATGAACCTACCTTTTGGCGTAGTTGCATTGCCTTTCCATTCTCACACTACCTCCCTTGGAAAGTGAAATCGGACGGTCCTATTCCAACACTCCACATTGGCATAACATGGAGCTAGCCAATCCATACCCATAATTATATCAAAATCAATCATTTCTAGCTCCACTAAATCTACTAAGGTTTGACGATTGACAATCTCTACTGTACAACCTGATCTTGGGCATATTTATATGCCCAAAGACTATTTTATACCCATGTTTTATCCATGTTTATACTTTAATTTAAGAATAATCTCATGAATTTTGTGTAATTTGTGGCCATGGACTAACAAATATGATTAGCTCTCTTTGTAGGTTGAAATTGCCAATATATGGAGCTCATTGTAAAGATAATGGTCCTAATATTGCAGATAAATGTTAAGGGACGGATTATGGATGGTGAGACAAGCTAAAAAGGACATTTGGAGTCAACTCCGTGCCACAGAGAAGCATTGGGGCATTTAACAACGTGCCACAGAGCAAAGAATTAATTTATATAAATAAGGCCTGCAAAACAGTGAGCATCCGCGACAACAGAGTGTCACGGAGGCAAATCTCCGTGATGGGCAGCGTGCCATTGAGCTGTCTCACCACAGGCCAAATTTTGTATTTTTCCAACTTATTATAAATTGAACCCTTAGCTTCTAAATTGATTATCACGGAATAATTTTGTGAAAGCAGAGAGGAGCGAAGGAAGAAGTGAAGAACTTCACCTAGGGTTCATTATTTTTCATTCTCTTTTAATTACTTTTGTAAGTACATTACTTTAATTATGTTTTTGAGTAATTGTATGAACATGAGTGGCTAAAATCCTTCCTCTAGGCTTGAGGCCACTGATATGATTGTAAATGCATGAATTCATCTTTGGTTTGAGTTTTTAGTTGTTGTTTTGTCTTGCATTCTTAATTATTGATATTTTTATGCTTGATCACAATAAAAACAAACTCGTTAAGCTTAGGTAAAAGCTCGAAAGAGTAACCCTAGATTAGAACACGAGAATGCAGGGAGCAAGTTCTTATCTTTACGATAGGATTCACAGTTAGGATAGAAACTATACCTAATTTTTCTTGCTTGGTTAATAAAACGGGATGATAGCTAGACACCGACTTAGAATTGTCATATCACCACTAGTAGAAGTAGTTGTGAAGCTAAGTCAGTTTAAATGATTAGAGCTACAAAAGTCCATAATAAGGGCTTAAACCCCGTAAACCACATCCACATAGTTAAATTGCTCACGGATAAGGACGTCACATCCCCGCTCAATGATGTAGGTGTGAGACTAGTTTATTGTGTTTAGAGGCTCGAAAGACCATGAACACTGCATTTTGGCTTTGTGAGACAACAATTGAAGTTTTAATACTCAAACCATCATGAATTGTAGCATTGCATGATTGTTAGGCCTTAACTCTAGATGCTTCTTGTTATTATTTTCCGACTATTTTGTGATCACCCTTAGATTTAATTACAATTATCCAAAATCTCTTAAATCAACAATTGTGTAGGTTAACTTGACACTTGAACTTAAATATTTGCTGAAATAGTCCAGTCCTTGTGGGTTCGATATTCGGCTCTTAAAAGGGCCAGTGTATTACTTGTACGACCGCATGCGCTTTCCCGTGCACTGGGGCGCAAACAAAACGCCGGTTAATTCTCTTAGAAATAATAGATTCACTGATGGGTGTAGATACCGAGAAGGTCGCTGAAGCAATTTTGGCTCTATATCAAACTTTCGGCCACTAATGGAGTAATATAGGACAAAGTGGAGCCTGCGTATATCAAAGCATAAACAGAGTGAGAGCAAACATCCAGCATACCTGTCACAACATCTGGTGACGACTCTGACTCTTGTCGTCCTGGTAAAGCATAAATGTGATCCTGACCACTTCCAAAATTAGATGCCTTTGATCTACCTTGGCCTCTGCCGGCTGGAGCTGAGGGTCTGCACCCTACCAAAGGTGCTGGAGAATGTGATCCTGTTGTGGACCTATTATGCTGGTCCTGGTACCCTAATCTCTGGTCGAACAATCCTTCATCTTATGGCCCTATTTTCCACAAGTATAACAAGCAGCGGAATCGTATATGCACCTCCTAAAATGCCGTCGACTGCAAATGGTACTACATGGTATAGTGGGCCTTCTCTGATCTGATCCTCTCTGCTACTGGGAACCTGATGCTTGCGAGCTCTCGCCGGGACCTGATTATCCATGATGATCTGATCTACCACTCTGTTGTCAGTAGGGTGGAGGTATGGGTGGCCTACCTGATAGTCGCGGCCTGGGTCTGCCTTGAAATTTAACTACTTGTCAGTGGAACTGACCCTTTGGCGCTGCTCCTGATTCTCCCTTTCCACCTCATGCTGACGCCGCCTAATTCCTTCAATATTTTGAGAGAAAGCTTGAATTCGGGCAATGTCTATATCCTCTCAGAAGGTAGCTGTAACACAAGTTTCCACATACTCTGGAAGCAGCCCCATGATAAATCGATGTACCTTGGCTGGCATGGTATCCACAAATGCTGGTGCATATCTGGCCAAAGAGTCAAACCTCATTACATATTATCGAATGCTCATCGTGTACTATTTCAGGTATAGGAACTGATCCACTCGGACCAGTTGGATTTCTCATGGAAAATGGTGATCTATGAAGGCCTCTGAAAAATTGAACCAAGTTGGAGAGGGTATGTCTCTGCATTGGGACCTTTCCCAACTCTCATACCATAACACCGCAATATCTCATACTCGAAATATTTCAAACTCGATTGATAATGCGGGCGTAGCATGCATCACCCTAAATATTCATTTTAATTGGTCTAGAAAGTCCTGAGGATCATCCCCGCGGTCTGTCCCCATGAATTGTGGGGGACTCATGGCAAGAAACTCTCGGAACCTCGAACTTCCAGGTCCTCCAGTAGATTAAGCGACAACTGGTATCACAGGATGGCGTTAGGCGGCCATCATCTGAGCCAACATATAAACGACACTCCTAACCTCCTAATATGATGGTATAGGTATAGGGATTGTTGGGGGTGCTGCTGTCATATTTGCTGCCCTGAGGGGCTCCTAATATGACGGAGAATGTTGGGGAGACTGGGATGAAGTCTCCCTATCTCCCTCAGATCAGGTCAGCTCGAGTGCCCTCTCCTACGACAACATCTAGCTCCTGATCAATCGGGGTCTGTTATGCGTCGGACATTTACTCTATAAATAAGCAGAATGACATAAGCTCAGGAATTCACCCTAAACAGCATAGCTCTATAGCATGACTGGAGATGAAAGGAGGGTGACCACGATATTATGCCTCTAGCCTCCTGTCTATAGAATGTGGTGCACAACACATCCATAGACAAGACTCTACTAGACACGGCTTGAAAATTTCCTAGGATACGACGTTGCTCTGATATCAAGTTTAACATTCCCCACCTTGGGAGGCATGATTGACACCTAATGCCATACTGGGACCTGGGCTGACCTGGCTAAGCCTATGAACTTGTGGTGCCTGCCAGCAACTCAAATCAGGAAAACAAACTGCTATATCTAGGCTGTAAATATAACCTCGGGCCAACAAGGCCACGCAGTGAACCTGTAAAAGAAAATAGCTAACCCAGCAAAGTAACAATAAAGGGATGCTATACAGACCGACAAGACCACTATGCTTTCTAGTCATAACAGATTGAAATAGGTAGTCATATTCATACTATAGCTGACAAGGCTCCTGACTAACTTGCTAAACTAGGCCCCACATGGCCAATATGCAAAATATAACATACATAGGCTCTATACTGCCAACAACAACCAACAACTAAAAAACTATAGTATGCAAGCCTCTAAGAGAGAAATAAAGATCGGGACAGGGCCCCGACCTACCCAAAAGTTGTATAACAAAAGAGGAAACCATTCTAACTATCAACTTCGGAGAAAAGAAGCTGACTGCACCGCTTACCCTGGATGACAGCTAAGAAGGTCCTGAACCACGTCTATCCGTACCTGCAGGCAAGTATGCAGAGCCCCAAAGATGGGCGTCAGTATAATATATATCAAATATGTAAGGCAGTAATGAAAATGACTGAATAGGAATGATAAAAGAACTGAAAGTAAACAATAGAAAGGATAAGAGTTATAACCTGAATAGCCTCACAACCTGAAGTATAACTAACAAGTAAGTAATATAGACAAGAACCTTAGCTGAACTCCATAAGCCTGGAAGGTACAATCAGCACAGAATAACCCACCTGGGCCCCCATAAACCCCGACAAATATACTTCAATCTATATACCCCTAGCCCGGTCAATATGAGTTAACATGTGACTACAGCCAATCTACCTGGCCTCTAGATATGCAACTAATTGGGCTCCTGTAGCTGTGTTTGAATCCGTTGAGCTCTTGTAACTGCACCTTGGTGACACAAGGATCGATGGAGGGTCAGTGTTGATGATAGGCGATTGTGTCAATGGCACGTGACGATCGTGGTGACACTTGGGCTGATTTGACTGTGTCCCTTGATGTTAGAGGTAAGTAGAGTGGCGTGTCAGTTGTTTGTAAATCTTGAGGATAGAAGGGTTAGGATGGAAATCCTTAGCTTGGTTAGTGGCTCGTTGGTGGATGGCTAGACGTGAAAGAATAGTATTGTGTTGTAATAGTTGGGTTGTGAGGTTTGAGAGCCGATTGTGGGCTGTTTGAGCATGTATTACTATTGTTGTTGCTTGTGTGTGTTTTGTATTGAGGCCTTGTGGCTTGGGGATACCTGATGCACGAGAGTTGTTCCGGCTAGGGGTCGAACCCGAGGTGCCTTGTTGCTTGTGGATACCCGACGCATGAGAGTGTTTCCGGCTGAGGGGTTGAGCCCAAGGAGTGAAATGACCTATAGGGTTGAGAATGATGTCCTCTGTAGTGTCGAGTTGAGACATGATTCGAGAGTGGTCTGACATATCTGAGCCTTCCTGGGATTGCGATTGGTTATCCTATATGGATTGAACTCCGCTAACTATGCACAACCGAGAGAGTGTCCGGCAGTGCTAGATTGATGATGTTGATTAACTGGTATTTACTTGTGATTTTTTTGGCATTATATTGTGGTTGTTCCTTGTGTTATTTTTTATCTGATAGCAGTGGATGCTAGATGTTGGCTGGTGTTAGCTGAGGCCATTGAGAGGTCTAGAGGCGATGATAAGTGAGCTGGGTCAGCTAGGTGTCATTGTATTGTTATTTGCTTTTGGACTTGCTGGGCTTATGGGTCCAGGTAGGTTCTGTTTGTATATTTTCTTTTACTTGCCAGGCTTATGGGGCCAGGTAGGTTTTATGTGTTTACTTAAGTTCAGTTCTCCTTCTGCAATATTTGGTATATCTTTTGATCTCTGATATTTGTCTTCCAGTTGTTTCTGCCTTTCATGCTTGGTACATTATTGTACTGATGCCCTAGTCGGGGAACTGCATTCATGCCTACAGGTGATGGTAGGCTGTTAGATTAGGTTCTTGGTTGCTGAGTGGAGTTCCAGCTGAGTCGGTGTGCTACAATTCTTTTGGAGTTGCCATAGGTTGAGTTATGGGTAGTTCGAGGCCCTGTCCCGGACAGTTGATTTCTATTATAGTTTTAGAGGCTCGTAGACATTTATTGTTGGGTGTAGTGTCATTGTTATAGGCCAGGTGGCCCATTGTGTATAGTTGTTCTTCCATTCTGTGGCCTCGACGACATATTATATTTATTTTTATTGGTTGGTCGGGTGAGCCAGCTTCTGTCATAGTCCATCGTCTTATTCTTATTGTATAGTTGTTTTGTTGTTGAACCTCATCGATTCTGGTCTTTGTTTTATTTTGGGCGTCGGGTATGCTCATATCAGGGGTGGCACCATTTGCCAGTCACGCCTCCCCTGTTTTGGGGTGTGACATATACTCAACCCCCAGACCTTTTCCCAATGCGTCATACTCCAAAACTCTCAACATATGTACACGCGCGTCCGTTAAATGATAGAAACTTACGGGGTGTAACATTTTGCAACATGGATGACCATGGCTATGAAGAGTTGTACAAAGAACAATTCAAATTGTACTGTATGATATATTTGGTCTTCATTTTATTTTCTCACCAATTATCTTTAAACATATATAATATATATGATTGATAATTATATTTTTGTAAGATTTATGGCTACACAAACTATTGAGAATAGTTCTAGATCTGGTCCAAGACGAACTACAGTAGGAGATTTATTAAAACCATTGAATTCAAAATATGGTAAAGTAGCTCCTGGGTGGGGAACGACTTCTTTGATGGGCGTCGCAATGGCCTTATTTGCGGTATTTTTATCTATTATTTTGGAGATTTATAATTCTTCTATTTTATTGGATGGAATTTCAATGAATTAGATTTATAAGAACCGCAAAGTGGTTGCTTTTGAGTCCAAAATGAATCATTTAAAGCTCCGATTTCTAGTTCACTCTTTTTTCTTTTGGTAGTTCGATCGTGGAATTTCTTTGTTTCTATATTTCCGGAGAATGAGTGTGTGACTTGTTATAATTGATTCTATTGATAGTACTGAGAATGGGTTTGTCATCTTGATAGAGATGGTTCTACTTCGTCAGATATTTATTCTAATATTTGGAACACAAAATAGATTAAGAAATATTTGAACTATGATTCATACTTAATATTCAGACATTTTTTAAAATCACGTAGCTATCATAATCAAGAACTTTTTTATATATAGACTTATTCAATCCCATAAAATTTAAAATATTCAACTATTATCAAATTTTATTCATATTTTATTTTTTCTTCACTCTTTTAAAAAAAAATTATTTCACTAATTATTTATTACTAATAGAATGTACATTTAACAAAAATATAATACCTTTAAACATCAAATTGGCTTATGAATTTCTATAAATATATTTTTAAAATTCAAAATTTCTAAAATTATATTTTAATCCAAAAGCTATTGTCATAAATTTGTACTAACGAATGTATAAAATGCATTAAAATTGATCTATATGCCATATATGAAGATTATATTATATGAAAGTTAATTCCTTATTTGAAATTTAGTGCACTATACAAAATATAATTATTAATAAGTTCAGTTTTAAAATTTTAAAATAGGACTTTAAATTGTGATTGTATTTAATTTAAAAATTATAATAAAATAAGAAATTATAATGGATTAGAACTAAAACGAAAATAAGTGATATGGTTACATTCATACTTAGAGAAAATAATTTAGTTAGTTTTTGAATCAGATATATTAAAATTCCTCATACGCAGTAAGTTGAATTTGCAAATATAATACGTTTTATTTATTTTTCTTACATAACATAGATAATGAATACATACAGAGATGAATTAAAAAGATTTTGAAGCGCGAACATAATTGACTAATACAGTTGACCTCAAATTTCAGAAAAATTATGACCATATCACGATCACCATCGGTTCCACAATTTTTTTTTGTTGCGTAACACGAGTATTATTGGAATCTACAAAAAAATCATTACATGAATGACCACGACCATGAAGAGTTGTACAAAGAGCAATTCAAATTGTACTGTACTATATATTTGGCCTTTATCATATTATCTCACCAATTATATCTAAACATGTGTAATATAAATGGTTAAAAATTATATTTTAATTGGACCCATTCTTTTAATATCATGTTGCTATTATAAGTGATAACTTTTTTTAATAAAGACTTATTCAATTTCATAAAATTAAAAATATTCAACCATTATGAATTTTTATTCATGTTTTGGTTTTCTTTCAATTTTAAATTTTTTTATTTCACTAAATATTTAATATTGATAGAATGATGCATTTAATAAAAACACAATACTTTTAAACATCAATCGTCCTTTTGAATTCTCTAGATATATTTTTAAAATTCAACGCTTCTAAAATTTTATCTAATAAACTTGTACTAAAAAACATATAAAATGCATTAAAATTAATCTATTAATCATATACAAAAATTATATTATACAAAAGTTAATTCCTTGTTTGAAGTTTAGTTCACTATGTAAAATATAATTATTAATTAGTTAAGTTTAATTTTTTAAAAGATGATTTTAAATTGTGATTATATTTAATTTAAAAATTATAATAAATAAAAAATTATGATGAAATTGAACTAAATTGGAAATAACTGATATGTTTACATTCATACTTAGGGATGTCACGGTTTAGTGAAAAATCAAACCCAACCATAATCCAAACCAAATCGATTGAAAAAGACTGACATTTAATTTGGATTGGTTTGATTTTTAAATTTTAAAAACCGATAATATTTGGTTTGATTTTGGTTCTACTAAAAATATTGAAGAAATAATCAAACCGAATCGATAAATTATACATTATAGTTATATGAATATATGATATTAGTTTTTCATAAATAATTATAAATATTTTATATCTTTTAATCATTAATTTGGTTTTAGTATACTTTTTTCGCATGCATTACAATACTTTAAATTTTATTTCTTAAAAAAACCGTTCAAACTCAATACTCTAAGTCTAATTGTTTATATGTGGTATGACGTACTTTCAATTTTTAATTTTCTTTGTTAAGACATTTATCTACTCTTCCATCGTTCGCCCTTTTGATAGTTGAAGGGTTGACCATTCTATTTAAAGTTGTGTAATATTTTTTTTGTATATATTAAACATGTGAAGTGGAAGAATCTCTATAGTTATGCAACTTAAACATGCTAAAACTTGAATTAATATTGAAAATACTAGAAAATTCAGATACATTCATCTTGTGATAGTAGAAAGAAATTTGTTAATTCATAATGTTCATTTGAAATAGTTATTTCATGTTTTTGTTGCTTTACTATTATCAATTTATTATTAGCTAGTTATAAATCAAGAAATCAAATCAAACCGATGATTTTTATTTTATATGGTTTGGTTTGATTTTAGAAATTTAAAAACCAACTAAATTGTTTTTTTTTATTTTGATCAAAAATCGATCCAAATCGAAGCTTGAACATCCCTATTCATATTTAGAGGAAATAACTTAGTTAATGCTTAAATCAAATATATTGAGACTCCTCGTATGCAATAAGTTGGATTTGTAAATACAATATATTTTATTTGCGTGGATACATTTTTTTGTAATATAGATAATGAATACATATAGAGATAAATGGAGTTCCTTTTGAAGGATGAACATAACTTATCAATACAATTGACCTCTAATTTTAGAAAAGTCACTACCATATCGTGATCACCACCAGTTACACGATTTTTTTACTGCGTAACATAAGTATTATTGAAATCAAAAAAATTTGTGGGGTAAAATTTTACATAAGAATACGTAGAAAGCATATCATAGTCACAATTTCCTTATGGAATAATACCCTTTATATCGCCACACGTTTTAAGGCTTAAAATTTTTTCTAAACCTGTTGAGTCTTTTTTTCTCACCAATTAATCGAATTCCTTTTAATTTACATGTAGAATTTACACACGAAATTTGTAAGCTTTCATAAAGGTGTATGATCAAACTCTAAACCAAGACATGAATTTCATAAATTAATTATTACTGCGGCAATGTATATTGCTATCCTATTTTTCAAGCATACTGATCCAATTTTTTTATTATTTTAATAAAATAAAACAAAAAATAATATACGCATTAAATAATGATTATATCAGAATTAAGAGTATCAATATATATTTAATGGACTAGAGAATTATTTTATCAAGTCAATATAAAATATTTATCTCTACTTAGTGCATTTAATACATACAAGATGCACTAGCACAATAAGTTAAAATTATACTACTCTTACAATCAAGATAAATTATATATAATCGTGTCCTATAATCATTCTGGAGGCTTATCCAGTCCCATATTAGAGTGTAAACATAATCTTTGTAACTTATAAAAACTGATAATTTAATCTTCCTTATATAAAATAAACTTTATACACTAAATCATCTGTTATATAAGTAAAGAACATACCGCAAATAAATTTTTCTTATTATAAAAAATTGATGTAAAGTTTGTATCACACCCCGACCTAGGGCCTACGCGTGGCCGACACCTGACGCCATTGCTGGCCCGAGCGAACCACATAACATGGCGTTCATCAAGAGCATATATCTAACATAAGTGGAAGAACCATTAGACTTAATTCTTTTTAAAAAATAAAAATTAAAAAAATAGATCAATTTATAGAAAAGACCTCCCAAGTTTTACATCGACATGAACCATAAGAATCTAAGAAGCCTATATCATAAATAGACTAACTGTTTTACTGGGATAAGACACCCGACATACCTTATAGTCAAAAACTAATAAAACAGAGTAAAGTAACAAAGCCCAAAACAAGTGGTGCTCACCAATAGATGAATAAGAAAATCCTAGCATGCAGCTCGATCGTCGGTATAAGTATCTGAGTCTGCATTATAAAACAATGCAGCGCCCCCCGCAAAAGGGACGTGAGTACATAGGATTGTACTATATGTAAAATGGCTAAATGAAGCATAAGCATAATTGATAATAGAAAGGACAACCAAAAGCATAGACATAATATGAAGGAAGTCAAGAATATGAAATTAATAGGTTGACTATAAAAAATATTCAAATTTTACATTATCATTCATTACTTCACCTTGGGAGGTTCTTAACTTAATCGACATAAATCACCATGTAAACATGGAGTTCGATCTCTGCCCCATCAGCTAAGCCATCGCATACTTTATCGGGGTATGAGACATACATATCATAGTGCTAGCAAGGATCCATAACAGCCCGTACCAGGTGCACATAAGGAGTCACCCGAAACAACGAAAATGATCTATCACCTACGTTGGCATACGTAGTTTCAAAAATGAAGTCTTCTCAGTTAATAATACTACTCCCTTTTTTATTTCATAAAGTGATTTACTTGAAATCATAATTAAGCAACCAAGCATATCATCATAAGTCATCATTGTATCATAATCATAGTTCATCATTGTCATAAGACCTTTAAATTCATAAATCTTCATGTCGTAATCATTCTTCTCTTTTAAAGAGAAAAATCATAGTTCATAAAGTTATTAAAACTACTCTTGTAGAGGAAAAACCATAATTTATAAAATCTTGAAACTTCTCTTGTAGAGGAAAAATCGTAGTTTGTGAAATTGACACTTTTCATAAGAGGACTTATGAAACTCATAGAAGGATCAGAAGGACCATAAACATACATATAGACTTATGGAGTAATCAAGAAAGATCATAAAACATACGTAGGAGCTCATAGAGTTTTGAAATCATACATTATAGACATAATGTTCTTGACCGTTAACCGTAACAACTCAAGAAGGAGAATTTTGTAAGTAAATCCTTAAGAGAAATCATCAAACTCTAACTTTGAAGAAATTTCGTATCTTTTATGCTTTTGAAATTTTGTGCAGAAAATCATAAAATTCTTGGAAAGGATGGTCATAGAGGAAGAGCAACATCATAGGCAAGTCTTGAATTTCATAAGAATCAATAAGATCAAGGAATCGTATTTTCTTCATAACTCTAATTGATACATGAAGGAAAAGCTCAAAGGCATGAATAACATAGTGCGGAGAAGAACAATGAAGTTTCCACACATAGAGATAGCCTTACATACCTTATCCTTGGCCTCTGAATAATCACCGCAAAGAAACAATTCCTTTATGATACCAATCTACGATAATTATATGGATAGGAACTACAATCAACACCTTAACAATGAATTTCAAGTCATAGAGACATTTCATCGAACATCCAGTGGGCATAGGATATTCAAGCCTCCTATGGGTGGGGTGTACTAACATCACCTCTTTATACTACCCATTAACAACATGCATAACTATTTCAAGTTCAACCAAAATAACTACATCCATCCTCAACACCAAAGCTATCCTATAACCCTAACCCATGGGTCATCACATAAACTCATGGCTTCCTAGCACCGTCCCATGAGTTCTGACCTTAGAAAATCCCTAAGAATTAGAAAAAATACTTCATGATAGATTTTAAAAGAGTTACTTACCTTGGAGAAAAAAAAATACATGCTAAAGATTCCAAGTCTTGAACCTAAAAGTCAATCTTGACCTTGCTAGAGGATAGAGAGGATTTGATGTCAAAATCTTGAGAGATTTGTAGTTTTATGCTATGAAACCATGGGAAATTTTCTCCATGCTTAGAAGGGTTTTTGAGAACTTTTGGGGCTGCTGGGGTCGAGTTGGGTTGAATAAATAAGGAAGAGAATCCAAAAATCACGTTTTAAATAGGGGCTGAAATCATATTTTACGGAAACAAATATGCGTTTCACAGCCAATTCGTGGTCCGCGCTTTCCAAGGTGCTGCCTGCGGTTTGGTCCATGTTTTTGGACCCTCTAGTGATCGCTCACTGTTGCATTTTGCATCCAATCCACGGTCTGCGCTTCCAAAAGTGCTGGCCGCAGTTCGCAACAGCTTGACAATGCTTCAATAAAATATCCATAACTTTTTACTCCGAACTCCGATTGATGCAAGATCGGATGCGTTGGAAAGAAGATTCAAAGGGATTCAATTTTATAAGTTGAGTAGCCCAAAAATACTTATTAAATTAGGATCTATGATTGTTTAAAGTTGATCCTTATTCACAAACTTTATATATTCTTCCCTCTTCTCTTTATAGATGTTTTCATTCTCACATACGGTCAACATTCGGCCCGTACATCCCATGTATGCTATGTATATGTCTTCATAGCTAGGAATAGTAGTTTTCAAGTCTTACATCTCATTTACAGTTCAGGTATGGTTCGTACTCTTACCTGCTCTTGGCAAAAGTCACAAAAATCGACCCCTTTCAATTTCTAACCAACTCCAAACTTCTTTAACACATTTTAGCTCATGATTGACTCCTCCAAACACTTAATATTCATCAAAAAAATTTTGGGTCAGTCTTACTCACATCCATAAAATAGTTCAAATCTTAGTACGACGGTACAGGGTGTTACAATATCTCCCTCTTTGGATCATTCGTCCTCGAACGATGGTTATAGGCACTAATAGATTCTATATCTGGAATTTTCTAAAAATTTTGGCAGAGTTTCCTTTGTAAATTATACTATTCCAAATTTCTCAAGCTTGTGCCAGCTAACCAGAAATATCATCATAGTCTCACAGGGCACCAAACTTTGCGTTAACATGAATGAATACGTAGAAATCATACTAGGTCCTCATTGTCCTCTTAAATCATAAAAAAAAAAAGAAATCCTCCCTATAACTTGCCTTTTTCTTTATTCATTATCATAGGCATCATCACCGTAAGGAATTTCATAACGTTCTTAGAAAAGAGCCGTAGGCACAAGTCACATGGGACATTTAAGCTTAGAAAGGACATGTCAAAGTAAGGGTTCTTTCGAATATGGAGAACATAGCATAAGACATGAGCTTGTGGATTATGACTAGCATAATGTGGGACATGAGTTCATGAGATCAATAAAATAATACCTCTCACCATTATCATCATCATAATCTTACTTGTAACACATGTCGTTAACGAAAGAAGGACTATAAGCAGGAATTATATGAGATGTTAGGGATGGAACATTAACATAGCCTAAGTACATTGACCATTGGACATGGATTTGTAGGACACGACTGGCATTGCATTGTACATAAGCTTCATTTTGTCTGAATGATATAATCATGGATCATGAGTGCGCTAGACATACGATAGAATGGAACATCGTCATTAAGAATTTTCTTCTAGGTCAAGTAACAAATGGAGATAATTTGCTCTCATTTATTTCTTAGCTTTTCAGGTAGCCTCTTCAATACCCTAATGCAACACCCCAGAAACTCAAAATCCAATTTCGGGGCTTAAAACAGGAAATATGAAAATCTGTAGAAAATGCGAAAATGCCTCAGAACGACCGACTTAACGAGTCGTTATGGGACCTAACGACTCTTTAAGTCAGTCTTGGGGAGAGGCAAAGGTGGGGGAAAGGAAGGATTGATGCAGTGTACTTGACGGATGGTGACCACGAGTCGTGTTCACCACTAACGAATCATTGGTGACCAGACGATCAGTGTACTTAACGGATAGTGTGACGAGTCATGGTCACGAGGGATGACTCATCGAGTGACCCATTAGGACCTCGTCGACCAGTTTTCAGAATTTTTATTAGGGTTATTTTAGTAATCTCCTATCTACTCAGTCCCTAAACTACGTCGTTTTAGACATAATTTAGACCTTTTAGTGGTATTAGACGATTCCAATACTCATTCCTCACTCAAACACTCAGAAAATAGACCGTAAGTTCTCTCTGGAGTTCTCAGAGCAAGAACTAGGGCAGCCTTCTTCTCCTCATTTTCTCAAGGTTTTCGTGGGTTCTCAGCAGGTATGTGGGGTTTTAGAAAGGGGATTGTTCTTCCCTTGTGTCCCCAAAATCCTCCTTAATTTCTTCTATCAGTTTTAAGCCCTGAACTTTCGAATATGAAGAGGATTCAAGTTTTATTTTCGTTGATTTCACTTAGAACGATGTTCATGTATATTGTTGATATGATCCCCATAAATTCCTTATCAAATTGTCAGTGTTTATACAAAAAGTAAATTTAAGCCCTAATTCTTTGAGTAATGATTTTACTTGTTAAATTCCCTCTAGTGAATGAAGGATGCTATGGGTTGAATTCCTAGAATTTCTTGCTATACGTATATGTTGGGTAAATATCCCAAAATGAATTCAGTTCGTTGAATGAAATTCCTATAATTCTTGAAATTTCTCTATATTATGAAACTCCCATGTTGTTGGAATAAGTTTAATTCTCTATTAGTTGCTAGTAGTCCAGACTAGTTAGAACTTAGAATCTCTCCAGAATCATATCAGTTTAGTCTCAATCAGAATGCTAGAATCTTCAGTGATATTCAGAAAAATTGTCAACTGATCAGTTTGACTTCAGTCTTATTTTAGGTGTCAGTGGTGCCTCTTCGTTATCAGAATCAGACTCAGATTATAGTTTTGGTCCATTATGCGGTCATGACATCTTAGTATATAGCTATGACCATCCCCAGGATCCCAATTCAGTTACAACTTGTTCTTAGATGGTTACGACGCTTCCAGATAAGCAGCTCTGACCAGTCTAGAACCCAGTTTCAAAATTCGGTCTGATAAAAACTCTTAGGGTACATGCAGTTATACGTCCCTGACTAGTCTTGGACCCCAGTTTTGAGCTATTAGCTTAGTATTTTAGTTTAGGTTTTTCAGTGGGAGTAGGACTTAGCACCGAGGGAGCCGGGGTTCCAGCGCACCCAGGTTCCCAGAACTACGTTGCCAGCATAGATTACAATATTACTTGGCTTGACTGGTCCCAGACTCTTATGATCACTCAGTTCATACCTTTATATCCTAGCAAGGTATATTGGGTCCTATCGGTAGGTGTATACATCAGACTCCCCGTCTAGCTCACGTGGTTACATGTCAGTTTTAGACTCTCCTACTAGTCAGTCCAGTCCAATATTAGAATAAGTAGCTCAGTTCAGTACAATATCTAGGATTTAGTATTTCAGACTTAGGGCATGTCCTTAACCATCAGACAGGGTAATCTTGACCAATTCAGATTATATTATTAGTTAAGTTCAGCTTACCTATTAGTCATTGTGTATCATTTCAGTTCAGACTTTATATTCAATTATATTTCTCCCACTTACTCAGTACATTCAAAGTACTGACACATACTTTCATCCTGTATCGTTTCATGATATAACTGCAGGTTCTCAGACTCAGCACCGTTAGTTGCCGCAGTTCAAATTCTCCATCGCAGCAATTGAAGTGTGAGTCCTCATCATCCAAGGCACTGTTTTTCTTCTTTTAGTCATGTAGTAGTTTCAGTTAGACTTAGAGTTAGCTGGGGGCTTGTCCCAGCAACTCCTCTATTAGATGGCTTTCAGATAGATAGGATTTTCAGATTTATCAGTATTATTCAGTTGTTTGAACTTTATGTTTTCAGATTTATCTCTCATAAATATTTATGATATTATTTCAAAGTTCCGTTGTGCTTGTTTACTCAGGATGCTAGTAACTGATAGACCAAGGGTTGACTTGGGGTCACTTATGGATTCAAGTACCGTGTTACGCCCAGGGTGTAAGCTTGGGGCGTGAAAAGCTTGGTATCAGAGCTAGGTTTAGAGTATCCTTGGAAAATCTAAAAGCCGCATCGAGTAGAGTCCTCTTCATGGGTGTGAAGTGCATCACACTTATGACGAGGAGGCTACGAGATGTTATTAGGAAAATTCTCTCTTGTTCATATTCTTTATCGTGCGTTAAAGTTCAATTTCAGGAATGCCCTTCTAATTCGTGCTCTATTTCGTTTCAGTAAACCATGCGTGCCAGACGTGGTAATGGAAGAAGGGCTGCAAATTTGCGTCGGACTTTGTTGAAGGAGACGCACGATGCTGCTTATGCTGGTCATCTGGGTGTTGAGAGGATGCTGGCATTACTGTCCCGGAGTTATTTTTGGCCGAAAATGGAGGATGACATTGAGGCCTATGTTAAAACTTGTCTTGTGTGCCAGCTTGACAAGTCAGAATGGAAGAAGGAAGCAGGTTTGCTGCAGCCTTTGCCGGTTGCTGAACGTCCTTGGGCTTCCGTTTCGATGGATTTTAATAGTGGACTTCCGAAAGTTGATGGGAAGGCATCAATTATGGTTGTGGTTGACAGGTTCTCGAAGTATGGAGTGTTCATTCCTGCTCCAACTCTATGTTCCTCAGAGATAGCTGCCGATTTGTTCTATAAGCATGTGGTGAAGTACTTTGGTGTTCCGACTGACATTGTGAGTGATCGAGATGCTCGGTTTACTGGCCGGTTTTGGACTGCTTTGTTCAAAATGATGGGGACATAATTGAAATTCTCGACTGCAAATCATCCACAGACTGACGGACAGACCGAAAGGATCAATCATCTGCTTGAAGAGTACTTAAGGCACTATGTGACTGCGAGTCAGAGGAATTGGGTAGAGTTGCTGGACAGTGCGCAGTTTTGTTACAACTAGCACAGGTCATCGGCGACAGGAATGAGTCCGTTCGAGATTGTGTTAGGCAGGCAGCCTGACACGCCACTGGAAGTTGTTAAACAGAAATCACAGGGCAAGTGCCCTGCCGCATACAGATATGCGCGTGATAAGCAAGAGTTGCTTGCTGAGGCGCAGGACAGTTTGCGGAAAGCTGCCAAGAGAATGAAGATGTATGCTGACAAGCATCGCCGTGCGTTGGACTTTCAGGTTGGTGATAGGGTGTTACTGAAATTAACACCTCAAATCTGGAAGAAGATCAGTAGCAAGACGAGACATCGTACTTGTTCGGGCAGTGTTTTCTATAGGTGTAAAAATCGACACGCAAGTGCACGTGGTCAAACAAGTAATAAAGTGGCTAAGTAAGCCAAGTATCGATCCAAGGAGACTCAGGATAAGTAAAATTTCTTAAGTACACTATATTCTTATCTTACTTCTAATTATGCTAACAACAGCGTAACCAACAGTTAAATAAGTTTGTGTTTATAAAATATATATATACTAAAACTATTAACAATTATTTACTGTGAATTTAAACTATGGATATGAGCATGCCAAGGTTAAGAACAAGTAATGAATTCGATTATAATAATAATTTGGGTAATCTCTTCTTCATGTTGCTAGCCAAGAACAGTAGCCTAGAAATTAAAACTCTCGTATTTAATTTCACTTTAGAATCATAAACCATCCGTCTACATTTCTGTGATCAAATACAATTTATGACGTAGCAATACAATTCCGGTTCCTAAACTGACTAATACGGCTTTCAAGTATATTTCTATCAGGAAAGCACATCAAAATCCAATTTTCCCAAATCAAGTTAAGAACAATACCCTATTAATTCACAACTTTCCAATTTCTTGCTCTCTCGAGTGAAATTGGACTTTTTAGATGTACATTAATGTCGGCCACACACTAATGCAGTAGAAACAAGAATTAATAGAACAACATAGAAGAAGAAGAAGAAAACCATAAAATTAATAATCAAAATTCATCACAAATGTTCATAACCTCAGCAAGGAAGAGAATTAGCCACTCATTTGTGGATTGATCATCCTAAAACAAGTGTAAATCATACATACAATTGAAAGAAAGAAGAAAGGAAGAGAAGAAATCCCTTAGCTTTTTCGTCCCTCAACTGCTTCTAACCCACGTCCTTGCTCCACCAAGTCTGAACTAATTAAAATAAACCTAAGTGTGCTATTTATACTAGTGGGAAATTTTTCCCGGAATAACAAGCAACGTGTCACGGAGGCCAACGCGGAGCACTGCCTCCGTGACATGGCGTGGACGCGGACCTTCACTGGAAATCCAGGGTCCGGTAAATTAGCCTCAACGTGGCACGGAGGCCAACGCGGAGGTCTATCTCCGTGCCATGGAGCTGTCGCGAGGCCACACTGGAATTTGCCATTTAATTTCCTCTCCAGGCAGTGTGCCTCCGCGATGGTAGCGTGGCACGGCTCCATCGCGGAGCCCCTATACTTTGTGCATTCCAATGTCTTTTCCATGCTCGCATCCGAGTCCAACTCCGATATTGTTCCAACACGCATTTTAGCTCCTAAAAATCATATTTACCTGCAAAACAAATGCTAATCATGTTGGTTAGTATAAATTCACATTTTATTACCAACTACATGAGAATATATACACATTGCACAACAAACAAGGCGAAAATGATACGTTTGAGTATCACTTGGGCATATAAATCTGCCCAAGATCACTTACCCCACACTTAAATCCTTGTTCGTCCTCGAACAACACATACACAACTCATGCAAATTACATCCCAACCTTTGTCACTATGGTGCGACAATTTACACTACGGTCATACCGATTATTCAATTTTTGCAAATCATCAAGAAAACATGCATGGTCTTACAATGCAAATGACCTTTCATACATCAAGACTTCCTAGACTTTAAGAATTGACTCTTGACATCGGCAAACTCATGCAAATCAGCTAATCAAGATATCCGACACGAAAATCAATCTTTCATCAAGCATGTGCCCTCACAACTCAAGAGAATCTTCCCCTTTATGTTCATGCAACACACAAACATTCAAGTAGGGGCATGTAAAAATTAATTTCACTCTCTCTCCCAAAAGAATTCACATGCTTCATGTCATGACCCATAGGCTTGCCCTTAGTGTATTACTCCACTAATATAAGGAAATGCAATGTAAGATCAAGTAGGACTTTAATGGGTTGTAATGGAAGTTATGGAACTAGTATATATTGGATTAGCCAATAATAGTCACTAGCATCCTTAAGCACCTTTTCAACACATTCCCATCGACTCATGGATATTGTTCTTCTTTTTCTCTTTTTCACCATCCCATTCATGCTTGTTTACTTTTGTATGGCCCATTTCCTCAAACACACTTGACACAACAACAAAGGGTTTTCATGCACCTTTATTATCCTTTCATTATACCAAGTGCCTCTTCAACCTCTTCTTTTCTTTCTTCACTCTGCTTTTCTTTTCTTTCCACTCTTATCACTCTTTGACACTTCGAGAAAATTTTTCTTTTCTTCTTAAGCGCTTAAGAGTTTTGTATAGACTTTACGGCTAATGAAAAGAAGGAATAAAGCTTAGTTTATACAATTTTGGACAAAAGAAAGAAATAATCGGCTAAAGGCTCAACGGGCTGACTAGGGTATACAATCACATAAAAAGGTAGAGTATGACAAGAAAAAAATAGAAACTCTCGGTTAAAACAAAGAAATGCCTACATCCTTTCCAACACTACACCTCCTTCATTTCGTTTCGTACACACACCAGGCAAGTTCTAGACACTTCACAATAGCATGGAATAATAATACCTCACTTCACACACTTCATGCACATGCTCGATTCAAGATGCATTCACAGACTCTTTAATTAGCCAATTGCATGAATTCAAAAATTAAGCCTCAATCACACCGAATCGAATTCTACAGCCTAGGTAGCTCAACATATTTACAAATTTGCATGCTTTCAAACGAATCACTTTTGCATTTTGAACATCAGTTACAACACGCAACGAAATTTTGCAACCATAAAGCAACTACAGGTTCATTGATGCAATCCACCAAAGAAAAACTGAAAACAAATTAAAATCCTACTCCTATCGACTACATTTCCCTTAAGACAGTCGTCATCCATCCATCATAGGGAACGGTCACTAACTATGACATCGGTTCAATGGGACTATTCTCGGTAAAAGAACCGAAAACAAACTCCGAGAAACCCAAAATAAAATGAAAAATTTTGCAACACATCGATCATTTCGATAGAAAAATATTTACAAAAGATTTTGATAAGTGCAAAATATTTTCGCAAAAAATTTTGAAAAAAAAAATATCGATCATTTCGATATACAGAAATATTTACAAACTATTTACCTTGGCAACCATAACTTGTCACAACACACATCATTAACCACAAAAAAATATATACAGATACAACACAAATCAGTTCACAACAGGGAAACATAAACATACATACAAACCAAGGAAAAAGCATACAGCAGATTAGCCCAGCCCCAGCACCTAACTACTTCCCACCCCACACTTAAATCGAACACTGTCCCCAGTGTTCACAAAAATTAAGATCACAAAAGTTCGGGAGGTGGAACTCCCTGCTCAGTCGAAATATTTGACTTCTTCATCCGGTGCTGCTGCCTCGTCGCCCATGTTGAGTCAGCTCCATCGTCGTCATCGGACTCCACATCGAAGTCCTCCCGACGTGTCTCCTCATCGGTGGGGACATCGTCATCGGTAGACTCAACGAAGGCTGGTCCCACTCGGCATAAGGCTCTGGCGTTCTCGCCGAATGGGTAGTCCAGCTCCAGCTGCCATAATTCTTCCTCGGTGGCTGGTCTCCCACCAATCCGTAGCTGACGCATCTGCATGCCGAACATACGTGCCATGTACTGATCGTCACGAGCATGTCGCTTGCCCAAAGTCAGCACTGGCCCGTGTGTGGTGTCGGGGGCCTTAGTTTTTGTCACATCGAGGGCCCTCCTCTCCAACTTCGGGATGTAATCCAAAGCCTCTTCCTCGACATCGAGGCCTCGGAGGAAGGTGGTGATGAGTCCGCCGAACCCGTATCCTGGCCCTGGTGTAGTCTGGCTCTCTTCATGGCGGATATAATGACCGCCCCAACATTAATGTCAAGCCCTTTCATAAGGGCATACACCAAGCAGACACGGTCCCGGGTCACATCCGTCATGTGAACTCCCGGGATCAAGCAAGAACACACAATCTTCAGCCATATTCTGGCCTCCCTGTTCATCTGCGAATAAGGCAGAGTCTGGTGGTAACCCCTCTCCTTATGTCTACTCCATCGGGCTGTGGATCGAGCCCCACACAACGTACGTCTGATGTCGGCGTACGGTGGGGTGATGTTTAGCTGGCGGAGAACGTGGGCGTCTGTGTCCCGCGCTCCAACGATGGCATTAAATTGCTGGGGTTCCAGAGTGACAATCTGCCCTCTGATTTTTATTGTGTGGCTTCTGATGGCCGGGTTCCAATTTGCGTAGAACTCCCGGACCAAATGTAGGTTGCACTCCTTGGGCTCCTGGAATATAAAGCTGAGCCCAGCTGCTTCAATCCTTTGCACAATACGGGGGAACTCCTGTGCTAGTGGTTCCCGTGCAATATGTTCCTCTGGGAAGTACTTGCTTTCCTTATGCTTAGCATACCACTTCTTCCCTTCCTCGGTTACCCACCTTGTTCCGTATTGGCGGCGTTGGCCGCGCGAAACAGCTGGTGCAGCTGGGACTGCGGTGCCCATTCTCATTCTTTTCCTCCCGGTGCCAGAAGTAGAAGCACCTTTGCCCTTATCCTGCCTACTCGCCATTGTACCTTTGAGTTGAAGAACCGAAGAAACTTGAAGATTTCTTTGCCTAGTAGCGTGGCACGTTGGTTGGGGAGGGGGATTTGGGTGTTTGGTCGCGGAAAGGAGAAGGAATGGGGAAAAATTGGGCGAAAATCGGGGTTTAATTAAAGAAAAACACGCGGGTCACCCGGCAACCCGGTGTGACCCGTCACCAAATACACGGCAACGTGTCACGGAGGGTAACGCGGAGCCCCTCCTCCGTGACACGGAGCCAACGCGTTGGCTTACTGGAAATTTTAAAAATCCAGATTTTACCTTCAACATGTCACGGAGGGTAGCGCGGAGCCCTTCCTCCGTGACACGGAGCCAACGCGCCAGTGCACTGTTTCTTCAATTAAATTATTTTTTCATACCTTGCCTTTTTCTTCCCGATTCCATGTATATTTTTCTCCGTTAGACCTGAAAAATCACCTCACTAAACAAAATTGGTTAGATTAATAGATTTCCCTAACTAAAACGAAAAATATTAACTACAACAAAAATATATACCAAATCAAGAAAAGAAAAATAAAAAAATAAAAATTATTTACACTAAAAAAGAAAGAAAATATTTTTCACGGGTTGCCTCCCGTGCAGCGCCTGGTTTACCGTCGCGGCTCGACATACCAAGTTCCACCGCTTTTTCCTCCTCCTTGAGGATATGAATTTCACCCCTAATTTCTTCTCTAATTTCCTCTTATGCTCCTGGGGTGGTGGTGAAAAATTGTAAGGACCAAACAGTAGATGTTTTCTTTTGAACTTATTGGCCCTTGAGGAAGTGAAGTCATTTCGTTGCTTCGAGTTAGCAAATTTCAGAATATACGGGGCTTGGTCCTCCTCTAGACATTTCTCTATAATCTTGGAAGACTCTATTTCTATGTTGTCGACCAAACTTAATGTCGAAAAATGCTTCGAGTGTGGTCCAATCAACCTCAACTCTGAAATTGCATTGTGCTTTACTTCCTTACTTGTGTACACCTTTTCAACATCAATATCTATTTCTCCATTAAGGTCAAATGGGAGATATTCTTTCTCTTCTTCCATGAATGGATTTTCTATAGGTATGAACCGATCACGGGGACACTCAAGAGATTCTAATTGTTGGGATTCATCCAAAAATTCACCCTTGTATTCCTCTTGTAGTTCCTCTTGAATATCGGCTAAAACTGTCACCTGCAAATTATCACAAGCTTCAGCCTCAGCACACATCTCCGTGAGTTTGACGCTCATCCTGCTTACAGCCTCTGCATTCTCCTTTTGCTGAATTATCAATTCTGCCACCGACTCCTTCATTGCTTCTGATTGCTCCAAGAGTTGTTTCATCATGTCCTCTATTTGAACTTGGTGTCCCAAGTCCTCATTTTCAACATGCCTATATTCAGCAAAAACAACAGAATGATCATAGCGGGGGCTTGGGGGAGGAGAATATGCCTTTGGACAATCACCCCAATGGCCATATTGACACCCACATATATTGCACGTGTTGCAGTTTTGCCACAAGTGGGGTCCTCCGCAATTCATGCAAGATTCGCCGAAATATGTGTATCCACCATTTATATTCTAAGATGTCATGTCAATGAGGGTATCCGAAAGAGAGAAGAATTAAAATGAACAAAGAATTAAAACAAATACTACGACCAAGTTGTCAACACTTACGAAAATAAAACAAAAATACAGTAAATTTACACTTATCACAATTTCACCAATTGCCTAGCCTCCCCGGCAACGGCGCCAAAAACTTGTTCGGGCAGTGTTTGCTATAGGTGTAAAAACCGACACGCAAGTGCACGTGGTCAAACAAGTAATAAAGTGGATAAGTAAGCCAAGTATCGATCCAAGGAGACTCAGGATAAGTAAAATTGCTTAAGTACACTATATTCTTATCTTACTTCTAATTATGCTAACAACAGCGTAACCAACAGTTAAATAAGTTTGTGTTTATAAAATATATATATACTAAAACTATTAACAATTATTTACTGTGAATTTAAACTATGGATATGAGCATGCCAAGGTTAAGAACAAGTAATGAATTCGATTATAATAATAATTTGGGTAATCTCTTCTTCATCTTGCTAGCCAAGAACAGTAGCCTAGAAATTAAAACTCTCGTATTTAATTTCACTTTAGAATCATAAACCATTCGTCTACATTTTTGTGATCAAATGCAATTTATGACCTAGCAATACAATTCCGGTTCCTAAACTGACTAATACGGCTTTCAAGTATATTTCTATCAGGAAAGCACATCAAAACCCAATTTTCCCAAATCAAGTTAAGAACAATACCCTATTAATTCACAACTTTCCAATTTCTTGCTCTCTCGAGTGAAATTGGAATTTTTAGATGTACATTAATGTCAGCCACACACTAATGCAGTAGAAACAAGAATTAATAGAACAACATAGAAGAAGAAGAAGAAAACCATAAAATTAATAATCAAAATTCATCACAAATGTTCATAACCTCAGCAAGGAAGAGAATTAGCCACTCATTTGTGGATTGATCATCCTAAAACAAGTGTAAATCATACATACAATTGAAAGAAAGAAGAAAGGAAGAGAAGAAATCCCTTAGCTTTTTCATCCCTCAACTGCTTCTAACCCACGTCCTTGCTCCACCAAGTCTGAACTAATTAAAATAAACCTAAGTGTGCTATTTATACTAGTGGGAAATTTTTCCCGGAATAACAAGCAACGTGTCACGGAGGCCAACGCGGAGCACTGCCTCCGTGACATGGCGTGGACGCGGACCTTCACTGGAAATCCAGGGTCCGGTAAATTAGCCTCAACGTGGCACGGAGGCCAACGCGGAGGTCTATCTCCGTGCCATGGAGCTGTCGCGAGGCCACACTGGAATTTGCCATTTAATTTCCTCTCCAGGCAGTGTGCCTCCGCGATGGTAGCGTGGCACGGCTCCATCGCGGAGCCCCTATACTTTGTGCATTCCAATGTCTTTTCCATGCTCGCATCCGAGTCCAACTCCGATATTGTTCCAACACGCATTTTAGCTCCTAAAAATCATATTTACCTGCAAAACAAATGCTAATCATGTTGGTTAGTATAAATTCACATTTTATTACCAACTACATGAGAATATATACACATTGCACAACAAACAAGGCGAAAATGATACGTTTGAGTATCACTTGGGCATATAAATCTGCCCAAGATCACAAATGTCAACAGACCTGTCCCATCAGCCTCAGTAGCTCCTCAGGATGAATCCATATCCACCGCCGGGCGGCCATTCAATTGCTAGCTCAAACAGTCACCAACCAGGCGAACCAGCAAGTGGTTCCAGTAGCCACAAATGGGTCTGCAGCTGCTGCTCGAGTGCGGGATTTTACCCGAATGAACCCTTCAGATTTTCATAGAACGAAGGTGGGAGAGGACCCTTAAGAGTTTGTGGATGAGATTAGGAAGATCACGCAAATTATGGGTGTCAGTTCCTCTAAGAGTGCCGACTTGGCTGCCCACCAGCTGAAAGGGGTAGCTCAAGTCTGGCACGACCAGTGGAAAGAAGGGCGGCCAGGGGAGCAGGACCAGTGGAGTGGGAAAAATTTCACATAGCCTTCTTGGACAGATTTTCCCCTCGGGATCTAAGGGAGGCTAAGATGGCAGAATTTATGAATTTGCATCAGGGCAATAGAACAGTGGAGGAATATGCTCTAGAATTTACCAGACTATCCAAGTATGCTCCAGAGATGGTAGCAGAGCCTAGGGATCGCGTGTTGAAGTTCATAAACGGAGTATCTAATCTGGTCCTCAAGGAGTGTAGGACGACTCTACTAATTAAGGATATGGACCTCTCTAGCTTAATTGTGTATGCCCAGTAGATTGAGGCTGAGAAGCTGAAAGATATGGAATGTAAGAACAAGCGAGCAAGGACTGACCAGTCAGATTTCGGCCATCAAAGGTATAGCAATAGTAGCCGCCCACAACAGCAACAGCAGAGGGCCCCAACACCTAGCTCAGCCAGCACCCCAACTTTTCGGTCCCACCAGGATCAGAGGGGTGGGTCATCTGGCACTCAGTCTCAGGCTCACAGTACCGACAACAAGTATCCATCTTGTCCCAAGTGTGGTAGGAATCACCTAGGAGAATGCCTTCAGGGATGAGAGGGCTGCTTTGGGTGTGGACAACTTGGACACAAGCTTAGGGAGTGCCCATCAGCAGGGCGAGGGAAATTACAATCCACTACCTCAGCAGCTCCAGCAAGCCAACTCATCAGGTACAGATGGCGGTCAGCACCAAAATCGTTTCTATGCTCTATCTTCTCATTAATATCAATAAAGCTCACCTGACGTAGTTACTAGTATGTTACGTCTCTTCCATCTAGACGTATATTCCCTCTTAGATCCAGGAGCTACTCTTTCGTTCGTGACTCTGTATATAGCAGTTCAGTTCAGTATAAGTCCAGAGGTACTCTCAGAACCATTCTTAGTTTCCACCCTAGTTGGCGAGTCAGTTAGAGCGAGCCGGTGTATAGAAACTGCCCAGTTTCAGTCCTGAACAAAGTAATTCCAGCTGATCTCGTAGAGCTAGACATGGTCGACTTCGACCTTATTCTCGGCATGGATTGGTTACACTCCTGCTATGCCTCGGTTGATTGCAGAACTAGAGTTGTCAAATTCCAGTTTCCTAATGAGCCAGTTTTAGAATAGTCGGGCCGCAGTTCAGCGCCTAAGGGTAGGTTTATTTCTTACCTTAAGGCCCAGAAACTCATTTACAAAGGATGTATACATCATCTGGTTGGGGTCAAGGATCCCAACTCTGAGACCCCAACCATCCAGTCAGTTCCAGTAGTCAGTGAGTTCACAGATGTTTTTTCTGAGGATCTTCCCGGAGTTCCCCCTGAATGGGAAGTAGACTTCGGATAGATCTTCTCCCGGATACTCAGCCTATCTCCATCCATCCTTACAGAATGGCTCCATCTAAGCTTAAGGAGTTGAAGGAGCAGCTAAAAGATCTTCTTGACAAGGGTTTTATCAGACCCAGCATCTCTCCCTGGGGTGCTCCAGTGTTATTCATGCGTAAGAAAGACGGTACCCTCAGAATGTGCATAGATTATCGTCAGCTGAACAAGGTCACAATTAAGAGCAGATACCCCCTACCTAGAATTGATGACCTGTTCGACCAACTTTAGGGAGCCATTTGTTTCTTCAAGATCAATCTTAGGTTAGGATACCATCAATTAAGGGTTAGAGAGTGTGACATACTGAAAACATCATTCAGAACTCGGTATGGTCATTACGAGTTTGTGGTGATGTCCTTTGGACTCACAAATGCCCCAGCAGCCTTCATGAATTTGATGAATAGGGTCTTCAAGGAGTACCTAGATATGTTCATCATTTTATTTATCGACGACATTCTGGTGTACTCCAGAAATGAGGAAGAGCATGCCAATCACCTAAGGATAGCATTATAGACCCTCAGAGATTGCCAGTTATTCGCCAAGTTCAGTAAGTATGAATTCTGGTTGAAGTCTGTAACATTCTTGGGTCATGTGGTATCGGGTAAGGGAATATGTGTAGGCCCTCATAAAATAGAAGCAGTAAAAGATTGGCCCAGACCTACCTCTCCTACTGAAATCAGGAGTTTCCTAGGCTTAGCGGATTATTACTGACGATTTGTGGAAGGTTTATCTTCTGTAGCATCCCCTCTAACCAAGTTAACCTAGAAAAAAGTAAAATTTTAGTGGTCAGATGAGTGTGAGAAGAGTTTTCAGGAGTTAAAGACTCGACTCACTACTGCTCCAATTTTGACCCTGCCAGAAGGAACAGATGGGTTTGTTGTATATTCTGATGCCTCCAGAGTTGGACTCGGTTGCGTGCTGATGCAACGGGGCAAGGTGATAGCCTACGCCTCTAGACAACCCAAAGTTCATGAGAAGAATTATCCAACTCATGACTTGGAGTTGGCAGTGGTGGTATTCGCATTGAAAATATAGAGACACTACTTGTATGAGGCTCACGTGGATGTGTTCATAGACCAAAAGAGCCTTCAGTATGTGTTCTACTAAAAGGACCTAAACCTGCATCAGAGACGGTGGTTGGAACTGCCAAAGGATTATGACATGAGTGTGTTGTATCTCCCGGGAAAGGCCAATGTGGTGGATGACTCCCTAAGCAGGCAGTCTATGGGAAGTGTAGCTCACATTGAGGAAGGCAAGAGAGAGCTAGCGAAAGAAGTTCACAGGCTAGACTGGTTAGGGGTACAATTGGTGGATTCAGCTGAAGGTGGCGTGGTAATAAAAAGCGGGTCAGATTCATCCTTGGTAGTTGAAGTTAAGTCCAGACAAGATGAAGATCTAGTTCTACTTAAATTTAAAGAAGCAATACTCAGAAAGAAGGTTGGGGCTTTCTCCCAAGGGGGAGATGGGGTGTTTCATTACCAGGGCAGGTTGTGTGTACCGGATGTGGGTGAGTTGAGACAGCAAATAATGGCTGAGGCACACAGCTTGAGATACACCATTCACCCCGGTGCTACCAAAATGTACTACGATTTGCGGGATATTTACTGGTGGAACGGCATGAAAAGAGACATTGCTGAATTTGTAGCTACGTACCCGAACTGCCAGAAAGTAAAGGTAGAACACCAAAGACCACGAGATATGACTCAGGATATTAGCATACCCACATGGAAGTGGGAAGAAGTAAATATGAACTTCATTACGGGTCTACCTCGGACTCATCGACAGCATGAATCAATCTGGGTAATAGTAGAATGAATAACTAAGTCAGCACATTTCCTCCCAGCAAAACCACAGATTCAACTGAGGACTATGCTAAACTTTATATTCAGGAGTTGGTTAGACTTCATGTGGTGCCATTGGCCATTATTTCAGACAGGGGTACCTAGTTCACCTCCCATTTTTGGAAGTCTTTTCAGAAAAGACTTGGCACTCAGGTCAAGCTTAGTACAGCTTTTCACCTGCAGACAGATGGGCAAGTTGAGCGGACAATTCATACTCTAGAAGAGATGCTAAGGGTGTGTGTGATCGATTTTAAGGGTAATTGGGATGACCATCTGCCTCTTATTGAGTTTTCATACAACAACAACTACCATTCTAGCATCCAGATGGCCCCATTTGAAGCATTGTATGGTAGGAGGTGTAGATCTCCTATAGGGTGGTTTGAAGTTGGTGAAACCACCTTGATAGGGCCAGACTCGGTTCATGAGGCAATGCAAAAATTTCAGCTCATCTGAGAAAGGCTGAAAATAGCTCAGAGCTGCCAGAAATCTTATGCTGATGTGAGGAGAAGAGAGTTGGAGTTTGCAATTGATGACTGGGTATACCTAAAAATTTCTCCCATGAAAGGGGTGATGAGCTTTGAAAAGAAGGGGAAACTCAGCCCGAGGTATATGGGACCTTATAGAATTTTGAGGCGTATCGGCAATGTGGCTATGAATAAGAGTTACCTCAGAACTAGCAGTTGTACACCCAGTTTTCCATGTGTTACTTTTGAAGAAGTGCATCGGAGATCCAACCTCGGTTGTGCCCTTAGACAACGTGGGAAAAAAAGATAGTCTCTCATATGAGGAAGTATCAGTCCAGATCCTTGACTATCAGGTGCGTAAGCTGAGGAACAAGGAAATAGCTTCATTCAATGTCTTATGGAGAAATCAGTATGTTGAGGGAGCCACATGGGAGGCCGAAGCAGATATGATGGCCAAATACCCGCACTTGTTCTCTACCGACTCCAACACAGTTTGAGATATTAGTTTTGATCATAGAATTCAACTTAGTTTTCATGGCTCAGTTCAGAGGTTGAAGTCTCTTTTATGTTTTTGAATGTATGTATGAAAAGTAAACTCAGTTTAGATATGTATTTTGAAACGGAGATAGTCATTCCGACAGTTTTGGAGTTAAAAGAGCAATATTTGAAGATTTTGATGTTATTTTCTGCTTCCTGTGTGTTTTCTAACATTCGATGATGAATGTTTACAAGGGGTAGATATTGTAACACCCCAATAATTTAAAATCCAATTCCGGGGCTTAAAATAGAAAATCTGGAAATCTTCAGAAAATGCCTCAGAACAACCAACTTAACAAGTCTTTATGGGACCCAACGACTCGTTAAGTCAGTCGTTGGGAGAGGCAAAAGTGGGGGAAAGGAAGGATTGAGGCAGTGTACTTGACGGATGGTGACCGCAAGTCGTGTTCACCACTAACGAATCTTTGGGTTGCCCGTGATGAACCCAGGTGACCAGACGACCAGTGTACTTAACAGATAGTGTGACGAGTCGTGGTCACGAGGGACGACTCGTTGAGTGACCCGTTAGGACCCCGTCGACCAGTTTTCAAAATTTTTACCAGGGTTATTTTAGTATCTCCTATCTACTTAGTGCCTAAACTACGTTGTTTTAGACATAAATTCTCACCTTTTAGTGGGGTTAGACGGTTCCAATACTCATTCCTCTATCAAGCACTCGGAAAATAGATTGTAAGTTCTCAATGGAGTTCTCAGAGCAAGAACTAGGGCAGCCTTCTTCTCCTCAATTTCTCAAGATTTTCGTGGGTTCTTCAGCAGGTATGTGGGGTTTTAGCAAGGGAATTGTTCTTCCCTTATGTCCTCAAAATCCTCCTCAATTCTTCTATCAGTTTTAAGCCCTGAACTTTCGAAGATGAAGAGGATTCATGTTTTATTTTCGTTGATTTCACTTAGAACGATGTTCATGTATATTATTGATATGATCCCCATAAATTCCTTATCAAATTGTCAGTGTTTATACATAAAGTAAATTTAAGCCCTAATTCTTCGAGTAATGATTTTACTTGTTAAATTCCCTCTAGTGAATGAATGATGCTATGGGCTGAATTCCTAGAATTTATTGCTACACGTATATATTCGGTAAATATCCCATAAATCAGAATGACTTCAGTTCGTTGAATGAAATTCCTATAATTCCTGAAATTTCTCTATATTATGAAACTCCCATGTTGTTGGAATAAGTTTAATTCTCTATTAACTGCTAGTAATCCAGACCACTTAGAACTTAGAATCTCTCCAGAATCATATCAGTTTAGTCTCAGTCAGAATGCTATAATCTTCAGTGATATTCAGAAATTATCAACTGATCAATTTGACTCCAGTCTTATTTGAGGTGTTAGTGCTGCCTCTCAGTTATCAGTATCGGACTCAGATTATAGTTTTGGTCCATTAGGCAGTCATGACATCTTAGTATATAGCTCTGACCAGCCCTAGGACCCCAGTTCAGTTACATCTTGTTCTTAGACAGTTTCGACGCTTCCAGATAAGCAGCTCTGACCAGTCTAGAACCCAGTTTCAGAATTTGGTCCGATAAGACTCTCAGGGTACATGCAGTTATACGTCCCTCACTAGTCTTGGACCCCAGTTTCGAGCTATCAGCTTAGTAGTTCAATTTAGGTTTTCTGATGGGAGTAGGACTTAGCATCGAGCAGGTCGGGGTTCGTACGCTTACAGTATTACTTGGCCTGACTGGCCCCAAGCTTTTGTGATCACTCAGTTCATGCCTTTATATCCTGACAAGGTATATTGGATCCTACCGGTAGGGTGTATACATTGGACTCCACATTTAGCTCACGTGGTTAAATGTCGATTTTAGACTCTCCCACTAGTCAGTCCAGTCCAGTATCAGAATAAGTAGCTCAATTCAGTACAGTATCTCAGATTCAGTATTTCAGACTTAGGGCATGTCCTTGATCATCAGACAGGGTCATCTTGACCACTTCAGATTATATTAGTAGTTAAGTTCAGCTTACCTATTGTTCATTACGTGTCATTTCAGTTCAGACTTTATATTCAGTTATGTTTCTCCCACTAACTCAGTACATTCAAAGTACTGATGCATACTTTCATGTAGTATCATTTCATGATACAGCTTCAGGTTCTCAGACTCAGCACTGTTAGTTGCCGCAGTTCAAATTCTCCATCGCAGCAGTTGAAGTGTGAGTCCTCATCATCCGAGGGAACTATTTTCAGTCTTTTAGTCATGTAATAGTTCCAGTTAGACTTTGAGTTAGCGGGGGGCTTGTCCCAGCAACTCCTCTATTAGACGGCTTTTAGATAGACATGATTTTCAGACTTATTAGTATTATTCAGTTGTTTGAACTTTATGTTTTCAAATTTATCTCTCATAAATATTTATGATATTATTTCAAAGTTCCAGTGTGCTTGTTTACTCAGGATGCTAGTAACTAATAGACCAAGGGTTGACTTGGGGTCACTTGTGGCTTCAAGTACCGTGTTACGCCCAGAGTGTAGGCTCAGGGCGTGACAAGCTTGGTATCAGAGCTAGGTTTAGAGTATCCTCGAAAAATCTGAAAGCCGCATCGAGTAGAGTCCTCTTCATGGGTGTGAAGAGCGCCACACTTGTGACGAGGAGTCTACGAGATATTATTAGGAAAATTCTCTCTTGTTCATATTCTTTATCGTGCGTTAAAGTTCAATTTCAGGAATGCCCTTCTAATTCATCCTCTGTTTCGTTTTAGCGAACCATGCCTCCCAGACGTGGTAATGGAAGAAGGGCTGCGAATTTCAGCAGACCTGCCCCATCAGCCCCGGCAGCTCCTTAGGATGAATCCATATCCACCGCCGAATTCAGGGCAGCCATTCAATTTCTAGCTCAAAAAGTCACCAACCAGGTGAACCAGCAAGTGGTTCCAGTAGCCACAAATGGGTCTGCAACTGCTGCTCGAGTGCGGGATTTTATCTGAATGAACCCTCCAGATTTTCATGGAACGAAGGTGGGAGAGGACCCATAAGAGTTTGTGGATGACATTAGGAAGATCACGTGAATTATGGGTGTCAGTTCCTTTGAGAGTGTCGACTTGGCTGCCTACCAGCTGAAAGGGGTAGCTCAAGTCTGGCATGACCAGTGGAAAGAAGGGCGGCCAGCAGGAGCAGGACCAGTGGAGTGGGAAGAATTTCACATAGCCCTCCTGGACTGATTTTTACCTCAGGAGCTGAGGGAGGCTAAGATGGCGGAATTTATGAATTTGCATCTCCGGAGATGGTAGTAGAGCCAAGGGCTCGCATGTTGAAGTTCGTAAACGGAGTATCTAATATGGTCCTCAAGGAGTGCAGGACGGCAATGCTAATCAAGGATATTTCATCCCCGAGAACATTATGCAAGAACATTATCCATCCTTATCACAATGATCAAACTACCTCGAACTTCATGAAGTAGTCGCAAATGCAAGAATCCACACATTTACCAATACAACACTTAAGCCTATCGCTACATACATTTGTATTACTTCCTTGCTGTTAAAACCATTGAGAACTTTCTCGTCTTCTAGAACTCCACTAATATCAATAAATATATAAGACTATATGAGGATACATCCAATACTTCCATCCAATCACTACACATAGTTAAAGTGTAACTTCCTTCACTTCCCGCTTTCTTTAACTTTTTATGAAACAAGTATACTTATTATTGCCAACATAAAGGGAATGCCTACCCTCTCCAGTCTACCATGTATTGCATCATAAGCGAGAGTCATTAGAGGAATATAGCATAAGCATTAACCTCATGAGATCTGACTACAGGTCTAAGTCTTGATCATAAGCATAAGGTATGAGTAGAGTGCCACCTTTCAGGGCATACTCATAAGAAACGAATGGACTATTGTCCAACACCCTGAATCTCATCATAACATCATCAACCTGACTGGAACTCATTACTGAAATAACCATAGGCACAAGTACTTTGTACACCAATCATATGAGGTATGAATAGGGAATCACTTTGAGCATATATAGGACCTAGTTTCATGGAAAAGAAAAAATGAACACCCTGTTCGTAATTTCAATCTAGGTTCGCAAATCTTTCTAAAAGAGTGTACATCACTAGAACACCCTCCTCTTCCTTTAGGATTCACATTCTAGTGTTTTCATGGGCATCAGGATCATGAAAACGATTAGCGAGTACGTAGGCATAGAACATTACATGAATACATAAAACATCAGATGAACGTCGTCTTGACGAAGTATTGGGATTTCGTTAGAATAAGAATAGTTTGTTATCATTACATTTCTCCTTGGAGTCCTTCACTGCCTTGGATATGTGTCATGTTTGGGTACTTTACCATACCATCTCCCCCTTAGTCCAAAAGTTGGTGTTTTAAGTCTGTACCCCTTCTCTAACAGAGTTTCAGATGATCATTTTCTTATTTTTCCTTTACTTCATGCGGTTCTTGCACTGAGCATAGCTAGAACCTTCTTACATATTTACTTGATAAAAAACAAATATCCCTTACTGGTCTTTGGTTGTATTACTCTGCATAGTAGTGATATCAACATATTCGTTCCTATCACACTTCTCTGATGGGATATATTCATGGGTACTACAATTCATGGTAGGATCTTCGTCCAAGATATCTCTTAATTTTCTCCCTCCTCTAAGGCTATCACTGTATAACTCATACTCTTATTATCTTTCTTATTCACTTCCTTTATCACCTTGACAATATGATTTCCTCATAGAAGTTTACTCACATCACATCATCAAATTTCTGTCCACCCAATTCAAATGAGTGCAAAACATTAATTATATTAAGAGGCTCAAAATCATCCATTTATTATTCTTTCAATTCAGCTCTTGAGTGCACTGTAACAATACGCCTAGTATTTCCCCGCCTTTCACAACTCGAGAATACTAAATTAGGCGTACATGGAGTTTAGAAGTTTAGTATCTCATGCAACAATATACCTCATTAGGTCACACCATCTCCCTTCATACTTCTTAAGGTTTCATCTTTATCTAATGACTTGGCCTCCATTCACTTATTCATCTAGAGCTCACATATATCATGCTTAAACCTTCACAAATGTCGTAAGTTCTTGCATTCTCTAAATCAAACATTTTGAGATACAATCTCAAAACTAGTCTTATCACCCTCATATTTTCATTCTTTCATCATGTGATCCTTCAAAGTTTTGGCCTAGTGTTTTTCTACTAAAATGGGTAGCAACCTCAATCCTTTATACAACATAGAAATATAGCTACAAAAGCGAGATCATGGAAATGCTAGCCCATTGATAATCCATGATAAAATAGTTTATCCTAATCACGCAGCCCATCAAATTGTAGCCTCCAAGCACATTCTAAATCTTCGCCAAACTCACCACCTCTTTGACAGTGCCTAAGAACATAGTCATTCCACTATTTACCTAAAACTTATACGACTCTAGTTGAATATTTCAATCAATCACTATCTCCACTTCTTGGCTACAATATTCATGACTTCATATCTTGGATCTGGCATATATTTTGCTACTTATGGATTATAACAACTCATATCATCCCTCAAATAACAACTTTACCCAAGCCTTGAGATTCATACTTTCCCTTAGAGGGTATTATTCACGTCGATACTTCAAGAAGGATTTGAACAAACATCTTATCTTAGACTAAAATGCACGATTTATCTAAACTAGAGTATATCCCTTAAAATAAGAGATTTCAATGCACTAAAGGGCTTACCCCAAGCCTAGTATAATCTCTTTCACTTTTCATGACTCTATCCAAAAGTATCATATAGACAAGAGCTTTATTATTTCAATCACTTTGAAGGTGAGGCGTAGTCAGCGGAACTGGAGAGTAACGCAAGAATCAGAATAGTTTTTTATGATATGGCACTGTTGCACGATCTAGAATAAAAAAAAGAATAGGAAACTTTTCTTAAATGTCCATATTCCCTCGTTTATAGATGTGGGGCCCTCACAATGATAAATGAGACTCTACCGACACGGCTTCATAGACTCCCTAGGATGTTTGAGCCTAATGGTCTGATTACCAAGTTTGTCATGCTCCGACTAGGGCCTAGGTGTGGCCGACACCCGATGCCATTGCTGGCCCGAGCGTACCTAAAACTTATACGACTCTAGTTGAATATTTCAATCAATCACTATCTCCACTTCTTGGCTACAACATTCATGACTTCATATCTTGGATCTAGCATATATTGTGCTACTTATGGATTACAACAACTCACATCATCCCTCAAATGACAACTTTACCTAAGCCTTGAGATATATACTTTCCCTTAGAGGGTATTATTCAAGTCGATACTTAAAGAAGGATTTGAACACACATCTTACCTTAGACTAAAATGCACTATTTATCTAAACCAGAGTATATCTCTTGAAATAACAGATTTCAATGCAGTAATGGGCTTACCCAAGCGTAGTGGAATCTCTTTCACTTTTGAAGACTCCATCCAAAATTATCATATAGACAATAGCTTTATTACTTCTATCACTTCGAAGGCGAGGCATAGTCAATGGAACTGGAGAGTAACGCAAGAATCAGAACAGTTTCTTATGATATGGCTCTGCTGCAGATCTAGAATAAAAAAAAGAATAGAAAACTTTTCTTAAATGTCCATAGTCCCTCGTTTATATAAGTGGCGCCATCACAATGATAAATGAGACTCTACCGACATGACTTTATAGATTCCCTAGGACACTTGAACCTAATGCTCTGATATCAAGTTTGTCACACCCCGACCTAGGGCCTAGGCGTGGTCGACACTCGATGCCATTGCTGGCCCGAGCGAACCACATAACATGGTGCTCATCAAGAGCATACATCTAACATAAGCGGAAGAACCATTAGACTTAATACTTTAAAAAAATCAAAATAAAAAAATATATCAATTTATAGAAAAGACCTGCAAAGTTTTACATCGACATGAACCACAAAAATCGAAGCCTCTATCATAAATAGAATAATTGTTTTACTGAGACAAGGCACCTGAAATACCTTATAGTCAAAAACTAATAAAGCTGAGTGAAGTAACGAAGCCCAAAACAAGTGGGGCTCACCAATAGTTGAATAAGAGAATTCTACCATACAGCTCGATCGTTGGTCTAAGTACCTAAGTCTGCATTATAAAATAATGCAGCGCCCCCCGGCAAAAGGGTCGTGAGTACATAGGATTGTACTGTATGTAAAATGGCTGAATGAAGCATAAGCATAACTGATAATAGAAAGGACAACCAAAAGCATAGACATAATATGAAGGAAGTCAAGAATATAAAATCAATAGGTTGACTTTAAAAAAAATATTCAAATTTTTACATCATCATTCATTAATTCATCTTGGAAGGTTCTTAAGTTAACCGACATAAACCACCATATAAATATGGAGTCCAATCTCTGTCCGATCATCTAAGTCATCTCATACTTTACTGGGGTATAAGACATACATATTATAGTTCTAGCAAGGATCCATAACAGCCCGTACCAGGGGCACATAAGGAGTCACTCGAACCAACGGAAATGATCCATCACCTACGTTGGCAAACATAATTTCAAGCATGAAGCCTTCTCGGTTAATAATACTATTCCCCTTTTTGTTTTATAAAGTACTTAAAATCATAACTAAGCAGTCAAGCTTATTATCATAAGTCATCATCGTATAATAATCATAGTTCATAATTGTCATAAGACCTTTAAATTCATAAATCTTCATGTCATAATCATTCTTCATAAAAATCATCAATACTTCTCTTTTAGAGGGAAAAATTATAGTTCATAAAGTCAGTAAAACTACTCTTGTAGAGGAAAAACCTTAACTTATAAAATCATTGAAACTTCTCTTTTACAGGAAAAATCATAGTTTATAAAATTTACACTTTTCATAAGAGAACTTATGAAACTTATAGAAGGATCAGAAGGATGATAGACATACATAGAGACTTATCGAGTAATCAAGAATGATCATAAAATATACGTAGGAGCTCATATTGTTTTGAAATAATACATCATAGGCATAACGTTCTTGACCTTTAAACATAACAACTCAAGAACGAGAATTTCTTAAGTAAATCCTTAAGAGAAATTATCAAACTCTAGCTTTAAAGGAATTTCGTATCTTTCATGCTTGTGAAATTTTGTGCAGAAAATCATAAAATGCTTAGAAAGGATGTACCATAGAGGATGAGCAACATCACAGGCAAGTATTGAATTTCATAAGAATCAATAAGATCAAGGAATCGTATTTTCTTCATAACTCTAACTCATACATGAAGAAAAAGCTCATTGACATGAATAACGTAGTACGGAGAAGAACAATGAGGTTCCCACACGTATAGATAGACTTACATACCTTATCCTTGGCCTATCAATAATCACCACGGAGCAACAATCCCTTTATGATGTCAATCTACAACAATTATATGGATAGGAACTACAATCAACACCTTAACGATGAATTTCAAGTCATAGAGACATTTCATCGAACATCCAGTGGGCATAGGATATTCAAGCCTCCTATGGGTGGGGTGTACTAACACCCACCTCTTTCTACTTCCCATTAACAACATGCATAACTATTTCAAGTTCAACCAAAATAACCACATTCATCCTCAACACCAAGGTTGTCCCATAATTCTAACCTGTGGTCATCACATGAACTCATAGCTTCCTTGCACCGTCCCATGAGTTTTGACCTTAGAAAATACCTAAGAATTAGAAATAATACTTCATAAAAGATTTTAGAAAAGTTACTTACCTTGGAGGAAAAAAAATTCATGCTAAAGATTTCAAGTCTTGAACCTAAAAGTCCTTCTTGACCTTGTTAGAGGGGAGAGAGGATTTGATGTCAAAATCTTGAGAGATTTGTGATTTTATGTTTCAAACTCATGGGAGATTTTTCTCCATGCTTAGAAGGGTTTTTAAGAGATTTTGGGGTTGTTGGGGTCGAGTTGGGTTGAAGAAATAAGGAAGAGAATTGAAAAATCACGTTTTAAATAGGGGCTGAAATCATGTTTTATGAAAACAATATGTGTTTCGCGGCCAATTTTCGGTCCACACTTTCCAAGGAACTGGCCGCGTTTTGGTCCACATTTTTGGACCCTCCATTGACCACTCACTGTTGCGTTCCACGTCCAATCCGCGGGCCGCGGTTCACAACAACTTGACAGCACTTCAATAAAATGTTCATAACTTTTTACTTCGAACTCTGATTGATGCAAGGTCGGATGCATTGGAAATAATATTCAAAGAGCTTCAATTATATGAGTGTAGTCACCCAAAAATACTTCTTTAATTAGTATATATGGTCATTTAAAGTTTACTCTTATTCATAAACTTCACATATTCTTCCCTCTTCTCTTTATACATGTTTCCCTTCTCACATTCGGCCCGTACATCCCATGTATGCTATGTATATAGCTTCATAGCCAGGAATAGTAGTGTCGATGTCTTACATCTCATTTACGGTTCAGGTATGGTCCGTGCTCTTACCCTCTCTTGGCGAAAGTCACAACAATCGACCCCTTTTAATTTCTAACTAACTCCAAACTTCTTTAACACATTGTAGCTCATGATTGAATCCTCCAAACACTTAATATTCATCAAAAAAATTTTGGGTCAGTCTTACCCACATACATAAAATAGTTATAAATGTTAGTACGACGGTACAGGGTGTTACAGTTTGCAATCAGTTATATTGGACCCGTGCATTAGCCTTAAATTATCTAATGTATGTATATATGTGTGTGTGCGCGTGTGTTTGTAACAAATAATTAATAAAATAACTAATAATTAATAAAGTAATTTATTTATTAAAATAATATAAATGTCATGTAGATATTTTTTGAGTCTATTTTCTAGCTCCCACAAATTATAAAAAGAGTGAAGTCACTCTAATGTCACATAGATATTTTTTTAAATTTTTCAAAAAAAAATTACCCCTAATAAAATACATAATATATTTCTCCCACACATGAGTTAAATTGTTTTAAAAAAAATTAAAAGACCCAAGTGGGTTGCTATTATAAAATAAACAAGAGTTCAACCACACAAATTTATTGGGCCAAAAAATAAGGCCCAAAAGACACAAAAGAAATGATAAAAAAAAGTCACAAATTCAAGTTTAAAATCAAACTAAAACTATTCAATCATTCTAATAAAAGATTTGATGCCTTAACAGTCAAATGCTCTTCTCTCTTCTTCCTGACTGAGCTCCAATGGCGGTCGGTATCCACCCTGACTTTTGTACATAGCAGGAGAAACAAGTGAGTTTTCTATCAGTGATACACTTCTATTTTCTGTATATAGCTTCAATCTATCTTCAATCTTCCGATTATAGGTGTGATTTTTTCATTTATGATTTTTGGATCGATGCAGTTCATACGCCTAAAAATTCTCACTAGGTGCTAAGTCATTGATTCAGAATCAGGGAGAAAATTCATACATATATTCTTCGAATAAGCTAAAGTGAAGCTAGAAATCTGTCAAGATAAGGATTGACCAACTTGTTCACTAAGACCCTTTCGACAGATTGAACCTTCAAGAAGGTCGATACCACACCTTGATTAGGATTTCGTTAGAAAGGTTGATTTATTTATCTGCAAGCAAATTAGGCTAGCAGTAACTATAATAAGTGGCCTCTATAAATCTTTGTGGGATTTTATCGGTTTTATTTTCTTCTTTTTGTTATTTCTCTTTAGTTGTGATTTATATCTCTATGTTTATGATCTTTTTTATGTTTGCTGATGAATGCTTCTTCTAATGTCATTTGTAGCACCATCATAGTTTGGGTTCTATGCTCTCCTTATTCTAAGATCTGAGATTTGGGCTTTATAATTTTGAAATTTCACATCTAACCTATAAATACTTCAAAAAAAATTAAATGTTAAAATTTAAAAGTTGATATTGTTTCATTAATAAAATACATAGGCACTAGAATGTTCCATTATTCTTAATTTTTTCTTCTCTTTCTCCATTAAATTTATTTGTTGATTCTTTTTTTATACTTTAATTTTATTATATATTCGATTCTCCATTCATATTTCTTCGTCCATGAATAGTGTCTAGATATTTGTCATAATATCTCACAAAATCATTCAATTTTAAAAATCTATATTGCAAAGTTATGAAACATTTTTTGGAATTAATAACGTCACTCAACTTAGAGTATGTCTCTTACGAAATCACTCAACTAAATTTATCATTAAAAAAATTAACATGATAAAATAGTTTTGTTGCTATGTAAATATGGACTTCACAAATAAATAAATAAATAATTTATGTAATTTTAAAATAAATTATTATTTTATATTTATTTTATTTTATTTTTACTATTATATAAAATCTATTATATATAAGAGCCATGAGTTAGGACGATCAAAGGTAATTTTGAAATTTCACATCTAACCTATAAATACTTTTAAAAAAATCACATGTTAAAACTTAAAAGTTGATATTGTTTCATAAAAAAAAAAATAGAAAGGCACTAGAAAATGTTCCATTACTCTTGATTTTTTCTTCTCTTTCTCCATTGAATTTATTTATTGATTCTTTTTTTTTACTTTAACTTTGATTTATATTCAATTCTCCATCCAAATTTCTTCCTCCATGAATAGTGTCTAGATATTTTTTTCATAATATCTCACAAAATCATTCAATTTTGAAAATCTATATTGCAAAGTTATTAAATTCTTTTTGGAATTAATAGCATCACTCAACTCAGAGTATTTCTCTTACAAAATTACTCAACTAAATTTATCGTTAAAAAAATTAACATGACAAAATAGTTTTTATGCCATGTAAACATGGACTCTGCAAATAAATAAATTTTTATTTATGCAATTTTAAAATTTTAAAAATAAATTATTATTTTATACTTATTTTATTTTATATTTTACTATTATATAAAAGAGTGAAGAGGTAGGACGACCAAGAAAAATTTAATCAATTAATAAAATATCTAACTTAAAATAGTTGTACATCATGCAAAGAGAGTATTGAATTTTCAAAAAAATCAATCAAGTTCTAAAAAAATTTAATGACTTCCATGTGTAAGAAAAGTAAAAAAAATCATTTGCATATTTAAAGTATGGGGCCTATTTCTTATTTTCGAAAGATTATAGAGAAGTTATTTTTTTAATTATTATTATTTTTTTAAGTATTTGAACTTTGTCCTAATCAACTGAAATTATATTAAGAAAACAAATTAAGGAAATACACACGGGATTTTATGTGCCCCATGCTACTCGGGTCAGAGCATAAGCTAGTGATGCTTTCGGCTACTGGACTTTCGTCATCTAGGGTGCAGCAGGGGTAGTGATTTTGCATTCATTTTTTATTGTCTTGGTATGTAAATAATCCATGATGGAGCTCCAATTGAAAGTATATACTTTCTTTTTTTTTTTTTGAAGTTAGTGTAATATCTAATATAATTTCTCTATTTTGCTTTCTCTCACTTTAATAACATATTTTCTACTCATATTATTTACTAAAATATTTAATATAAAAAAGTTATTATTCTAATTTTAAAATATAATTTATTATTTTTTACCTTCATTTTTATTCTAATAAATATAGAAATAAATTAGTGTGGTAAAAAAAGTATATTAAATTGAGATCAAAGAATAAATAAGAATAATTTAATTAAATTACTATTTCTATTTTTTTAAAGAGTAAAAATAATATGATAAATAAAATAAACTGGATGAAATACTTGAAATTAAAGTAAACTAGAATTATCCATTATGTTTTGAAATAATTGTTCTTCATTTAATTAGAGGATCAAGTTTATATTTTGTTTCATTTTGAATATTTGAAATAATATAAGTTTGATTATTTTTTGAAGTTATCGAATCAATTTTAGATTAAAAAAAAATAAGTATCTTTTTAGTCCAATTTATATATATTGATAATGGAACATCTTTATATTTTAAAATTAATCAAATTAAATTTAATTAATTATAATAGATGACTTACTTTATTTTTTAAGTTATCAATTAATATTTAATAATGCTTTTGTTTTTGTCTAAACAAGAATGAGAAAATAATTTTATTTTGAAATAAGTTAGATTTTATAATTAAAAAATTAATAAATCCCATAAAAATATTATTTGAGGAATTTAAATTTTTACAACCTTTATATTTGAAGAAAAATAATAAAATAAAATTTTGAATGTAGAATATAAACTATAACATTGATCATATTTTTAACGTATCACTTATTAGTAATTAGAGAAGTAAATAAATTTTAATTTACTTGTAAATACTTATTTTCTTGATAAATAAAACTACTTAATTACAAAAAAAAAAAATTAAGCGGTTTACTATTTTAAAAAATGATAAAAATAACAAATGCATAATTATATATGAAAAATTACATAACCAATTAAAATTAATAAGAATAAATTTTAAAATAAAGACTCATGATTGTTATATAATTCAATTAAATCGAACAAATGAATTATCTTCGAATTTTAATAAACTTGTTACGCCCTTCCTTGGGAGGCACGACTGGCACCTAATGTCACATTGGGATCTGGGCTGATTTGGTTGGGCATAGGCACCTCTGGTGCCTACCAACTACTCAAAATCAAGAAAACAAACTATTATATCTCAGCTGTAAATACAGCCTCGGGTCGATAAGCCCACGCAACTCCTGTAAAAGAAAACAGCTAACCCAGCCAACGTAACATTAATAGGGATCGTATGCGGGCCGACAAGACCACCATGTTGTCTAGTTATAGCATGAATGAAAACAGGTAGCTATACTAGGCCCCACACAGACAACATACAAAACATCACCAATCTAGGCCTCACACAGCCAACACGAACCACTAACTGAAGACTGTATTCTACAAGCCTCTAGGAGTAAAAACATTGGTTGGGAGAGGGCCCTAGCCTACCCAAATGCTGTATAGATAAAAGACAGATAAACTTCTACAACCTGGCAACTCTGAATGAAAGGAGTTGGCCGAACTGCTAACTCTGAATAGCTGCTAGGAGATCTCACAATCTGTCTGTCTAAACTTGTAAGCAAGTATGCAGCGCCCCATAGCTGGGTGTTAGTACAATATGTACCGAATATGTAAGGCAGTAATTAAGAAGCTGAATAGAAGTTGATAAAGACTGAAAGTAAGTTGCAAGAAGGGGCAGACGTTAACCTGTAAGATTTCTTATCCATAACCTGCATCTAGTAAAACACTACACGTATATGAGCTGAAACTATACGACTATACATTTATAGGCTATAGCTCACAGAAAGTATACAAACAAGAACCTAACCTGGCCCTCATAAGCTTGGAAGGTGCAAGCAACACAGAAATAACCTACCAGGGACCCATAAGCCCTGGTAAGTACAATCCAATCTATATACCCCTATCCAGGTTCTTATGATTCTACTGGTACTATAGCCAACCTACCTGGCTTCTAGGGTCTACATCTGAGCCTACTGGACTCCTGTAACTGTGTCTGAGCCCGTTGGGCTTCTGTAACTGCACCCTGGGTACATAAGGCTCGATGGAGGGTCAGTAATATCGATATGACATAAAAATAGAAGCCCATTTGTAGATAGACTGTAATATGGACCTTGGGCCTGAATATAGTCTCTTGGGACAACATATATCTCATTGGAGAGATCAATAGCCCCGCAGGCTATGATATTATCATATAGCTCTTCTGAGCGATCAATAGCCCCGTAGGCGATGACACAGTTAGCGACTCTGAAGTGTGTCAATGGAAGGCTATCCTAGGTGGGGTCAATCCCAATCGATACACTACATCTTAGTCTCAATCTAGCCACTCAGAAGGCGTATCTGGATCTTAAGGCCTAACGCAACCGCTACTCGCCCCTAGGATAGTCTGTATAGCTGCCAACAGGCACACCTCGTGTGCCTATATCTGATCAGAGGATCCTGATAGTGATCATAATCTCTAATGGTCTAGACCGGATAGGGCGAGATCTGGAGTGGCCTAAATGATGCTTTGATTATCATGTTAGGACAGTGATAGCTCATAAGCGAATCGTAAGGTCACGAACGACCAACTATTCAGTTTCTTTGTTTAGAACAACTGTGGGGCTGCTACTTAATTGGACATGCTCCTGACTAGTCAGCCCCTAACCTTCCCCAGGGGGTTTACTATAATTCTTAGCCTGAAGGTAATACTGTACTATTGTGGTTCTAATCTCTTAGATCTTAGCTTGTCCTGTTCAGATTTCATATATCTTCTCTGGCGATTTCTAACCTTGTAAGTAAGTTTACCTGGACCTTGCCAATCGCAGCAACCTGTACCTGAGTATCTATAAGAGTAGGCTGGGGCATTGGCCCCGCATCTAACTACTGATAAGGTTCCCTCCTTAGGGTACCCATGGGTCTATCTGACTTGGATAACTAGGATGACTTCCTGGGTGACCTGTATGATAAGCACTAACTCGACTGCAACTAATAGACACTAGCAGTGGCTAATTACATGGCAGGCTGTCACTCATTCACTGGGCAATCCGGGTGCCGCTGACTCTAGGGTAGATCCATCCTACTCAAATTCTGTCCCTGGAGGCATCAAGGTATGCCAACGGCCTCTAGGCGGGCTTTACTAACAATACAGGTGTCAAACTAAAAGTTATATCGCCCAGCTGCGCCCGATGCTGTCCAACTTAGATCAAGCCCAACAGCTAACCATAAACTTCTAAGGCCTTTGGGATGACAGAAAAGCATCATAATTCTACTAGTACTGTGAACAGAAGAACAGAGGAGTTCCTATGACGCTCCTAGCGTGATTCATACTTAACATACTCTTTCCCGATGAGGGGTACTACAATATACTCTCAATACGCTTTCTAACAGCTAACTACAACCTATATGATCATAGTCTACGGACAACAGTTAATCACAACATATATACTCATAATCTACGGCAAGCAGCTAACCACAACATATATACTCATAATCTACGGACATCAGCTAGTTACAACATATAGGATCGTTATCTCCGTTCAAGAACATGAGTCGTATCATTATACAATGAGAATAACTTACTAAAGGGGTAAGCCTTTGACCCCTGGGATTTGACGGCGGACATAAAAATCTTTTCAAAAAATTTCCAAACGAACAATTTCAAATGCCCTTTGATTTCACCTGTTTCATCCTGTTCTTTAAAAAGTGCTTCGGAACAAAATATCTTAACATACCTCGAATGTCGATTCTCGTTTAACTGATGAGTTTCAACCTGTAACCAGCGGTTCCACTCAACTGCAGCCCTTTCGTTGAGAGAGTAGGGCTATTTTCAATACTAAATTCGACAAACAACAATATCTTTCGATAATAATAGTAACTATAATTCAACTTTATTTAACTCAATCGAAAATCCACAATTTCTCGAGAGTTTAGAAGAGAGAAATTCTTACCTATTGTCTGTGGCCGTTTAGAATCTAATTTGGAGCAATTTCGACAACCTTTACTCGGTGGGGTTCCAGTATACCGAGTGAATATTCAAGAAATAACTCCGTAGAGATATGTTTTGTAGGCCTGAAACTTGTTACTTGAAGTTAATTTGTGTTTGGATGGAGTTTGATAGCGTATTTTACGAAAATCAATCAAAACCCATGTTTCCTCTCTATTCTGGTCGAAGGAATACTTGGGAAATGATTTAAATTCAACAAGGAAACTTATATATAGGCATAGGGCGGTGGAGGGGGGTGCCTCGCGCTTCCCAATGTGCCACGGAGGGTGTCGCGCTGTGCTGCCCCGTGCATAGACAGGCTGGCGCGCCGCGCTGTCGATTGGCGCAGGTAGGGCTGGCGCTCTTGCAGGCCCTCGCGCTCTGGCCTCGTCCGACCCTGCTAGTTCGCTCGATGATGTCCTCGCTCGCCCTACCTCTGAGGCTCTTCCCACACGCGTCAAGATCTCTTTGCTCACCACAAGCCCACGCACACGCGCACTAGCCGCTAATATCTTACGGGGTGTAACAAAACTTATTCCATTGCGATAGTAAAATGCAAATTAAATATTAGATCCTAAGTGTTTTACGATTAGAAAAATGAATCTTCTCATAATTGATACCAATAACTCTTTAAAATATTTCTGAGTTAAATTATTTTATTATTGTATTTTATTTATACTAAAATTTTGATAGGGATAAATAAAAAATTATCGGTCAATATTGTTTCAATTTTTTTAAAAATAGTAAAACTAGAAATTTTCTTTATATAAAATTAATATAAAGTTTGTAATCAGTTATATATGGGCTTTAAATTATCTAGTGTGTGTGTATTTATATAACAAATAAAAATAAAATAATTAATTTTTAAAAATAATATAAAATGTCACATAGATTTTTTTGAGTCTATTTTCTAGCTCCTACAAATTATAAAAAGAATGAAGTCACTCTAATGCCACTTGGCATGAGAAAAGGGGTTAAATTGAAAATGTTATAGTTCAAAGGGATAACAATAACATCCCATAATTTTAGTAAACTAAAAACTTATGGATAATTCAAGATTTTTTTTAGGTATTATCTCTCTATTATATTTCACTGTGTATGTATTATTTTTCAAAAAAAAATCACTCCTAATAAAACACATAATATATTTCTCCCACACATGAGTTAATATTTTTAAAATTAAAAGACCCAAGTGAGCTGCTATTATAAAATAAACAAGAGTTCAACCATACAAAATTATTGGGCCAAAAAATATGGCCCAAAAGGCACAAAAAGAAATGACAAAAGAGGGCCCAAATTCGAGTTTAAAATCAAACTAAAACCATTCAATCATTCTAAAAAAAAGATTGGATGCCCTAACAGTCAAATGATCTTCTCTCTTCTTCCTCACTGAGCTCCAATGGCGATCAACTTGCACCCCGACTTTTGATCATATCATGAGAAACAAGTGAGTTTTCAATTAGTGATACACTTTTATTTCCAACGTATAGCTTCAATCTGTCTTCAATCTTTCGATTATAGATGTGATATTTTCATTTATAATTTTTGGATCGATACAGTTTATATGCCTAAAAATTCTCACTAGGTATATTCTTTGAAGACTTCTTCAGAATCGGGGAGAAAATCTACCCCTATATTCTTCGAATAAGCTAAAGTGAAGCTAGGATTCTGTCATGATAAGGCTTGACCAACTTGTTCACTGAGACCCTTTCAACAGATTGAACCTTCAAGAAGGTTGATACCACACCTCGTTAGAATTTCGTTAGAAAGGTTGATTTGTTTATCTGCAAGCAAATTTAGCTAGCAGTAACTGTAATAAGAAGCCTCTATAAATTATTGTTGGATTTTTTCGATTTTATTTTCTTCTTTTTATTATTTCTCTTTAGTTGTGATTTATATCTTTGTGTTTATGATCTTTCTGGTGTTTGCTGATGAATGCTTCTTCTAATATCATTTGTAGCACCATTGTAGTTTGGGTTCTATGCTCTCCTTATTCTCAGATCTGAGATTTGGGATTTAATCAAATTTAGGATTCTTTTCCTTTCTATTGGTGGTGACTGAAACATCCAAAGATTGATTGTACTAGTAATATCAAAATTTAGGTTAGAAAAAAATTCGCAAGTTTAGGCCCTTCATTTTAACACATGTTCCACCGTGACATTTCTAGTTCTTTAACACTTATTGATCTCCTACACTATCATCGTTATTCTCCAGGGGACTTCATAATTACCATATAATATGTTCTTCATGCTCAAAGAATCTATTTCCCTAGTAACTAAGATAAACTAATTATAAAATGCAATAGGCTAAATGATAACGTCCAAAAACAGTTCTCCAATTAAGGAGATGCCTATGGTCGTTGACAAAAATATTTTTTTCAACGAGCATCGGAGTCGAATCAGGAAAGGATTGGGATTGAATTATCCAATTATCGTAAATCAACTAACACAAGCAAACGTCATGCCTCAATAATGTAAACTAAAATTTAGGGTAATAGACTGGTCAAATAATGATTTCAAATGTAAAAAAACCAAGGAAAAAGTGACCTATTGAAATCAATGAGAGGGACTAGGGGTGTGCATTTGATGGGGTGTTGACTAGAGAGGGGTTGATTAAAAGCTTTAGACTTGACTAGGGCATGGATAGACTTGGCTATGGCTACCCCCTATATTTTCAACCAAAAGGATGTGTATAGCTTGGGTTTTCTCAAACCCCAAAGCCACAATCACAAAACAACCATTAAGCTTGAGGAAGGGTTAGACTATTGCTAGCTCTAATCCTTTAATGAAGTATGAATTTGGGTTTTGACCATCTCTAGCTCCAACCCATATATCCACACTCCAATTCCTCACTATTGTATTCTTACCCAACCTTACTTCTCTCTTTCAAGCAAAAGCAAGATTAGAAAGCTAAATCCATATTTGCAGCCATCAATTATTGAATTAAAACTTGAAGAAAGTAATAGATCCATACTTGCTAATCAATTTTAAAAACAAATAATCAACACCCACTTAGGCCTAGACACCATCATGTATACATACCCCTAACAAGAATTTTTGCTACTTATAATCAAAGAGAGAGAAATTATGCCCATACAGAATTTCTCTAAACTCATCATATTAAGTAAATAAATTTAATTCCAGCTCAAGGTATGCAACAATGGTGGTTTTCCCAATAAAGAAGAAAGCAAAAAATGTACTCTCCCTATCTCTATTTTGTACTCTCTCTTATATTCTCCTCTAATCTCTCTCTAATGACATGTGTATGTACAATTGGGGTGAAAATCTCTGAAATTTTGTTTGCATAGCTCTTAAATTGTCAAAAACTTCTAAGGTACACTTGTGCATTTCTTGACGAGATTTCCCTTCAACACTAACACGGCTCACTTGCATGGCACCTTCTTTTCGCAAGTGCCCTTTTCCGGCTCACAGATCTCCTCTCAAGATTAACCAGTGACCCTTTCATGTTGTTTGTGTTAGCATCTGTGGTCCGCAGATACAAATTTGTGCCTTGCAGGTCTGGTTCACCAAATCTTCCAGTGTCATCTTCTTGGCACCTACATTTCACATGTGCCCATGTGCGGCACACATGTCCCTTTTTCTTCTAATAGATTTCTTTTAGTTCAATTCTTTCATTTTCTTTGTATAAGTTAAATGCCTGCATAAAATAAGAGAAAACGCATAAAACCTTCCTAAATTGAGTGAAAATAAGGCAATAACTCATACTTAAAAGCCAAATAAGTTGGTAAATTACCAATTCATCAAACACCAAAACTTGAACTATTGCTTGTCCTCAAGCAACACATTCACTCACAAATAGAATTGACTTAAGCATATCACATCATGAGAGCTGCATACAAGTCCATTTAGACTCGAGACAACTCCAAAAACAACAGACTGACTCAAAAAATTTTAAAAAACTCAAACAAATGCACAAACTTCAATTGGCACTACCACAAGCACTTTTCCCAATCACCATCATTCTTTCAATTCAAAACAGGGGACATTTTCATTCAAGTCGGGATCAATAATCATCTCAAGTCATTAGCAATCAGCATTCAAGGTTTTCCTAGAATTTCACTACACAACTTGTCGCATTCATAGCTCTCAATTGAAATCACAATTTTAACATTCACTCAAAGGATGTAATGCCACTCACCATAAAGGAGAATCCTACTCACAATATGTAATTAACAAAAATAGGGATCATAAGATGATGCAAAAATGCTCACTCTCTCAAAGACATTCAAGTCTATGCGCATCGAACCATAGGCTTGTCGTTCACGTAACTCTCCACTAATATTGAGTCGCCAAACTTGGAATCATGAAGGACTTGCAGGTCATAATGTAGGTTAGGGATGATAGGATAACATTTAGTTCAAGTGACTAGAACGTCCTTAATGCCTTTGTGATACCATTCAAACATCTTTCTCACACATAGAGAGTCAACTCCACCTTATCTCTCCCTTTTTTTCACCATCCAAATCTTCGCAAAGAGCCACCCTTGTAACACCTTCGATTTCTATATCAGACCTTCTCTATACAAGAGATAGCACCATCAATTCTTTTATTTTTTCTTTTGATCAAAGGGTTTTTCAACCAGTCATTTTAATTTTTTACATTAAGTAATTAGTGCTACCTCACATTAAAGCTCATTCCTCTTTTCTCTTTTTTAGGCACAATCCCAACTTAGGCTTTTTCCTACATCACATTTCGTTTTCTCATTCTTCCCCAAATCTTGGGCTTCAAGCCCCCACTTTTCTTTTATTACTATCAATTAGGGAGGAACGGATGCCAGAGTAGAGGATTCCAAAAGGATTTAAGGCTTGTAATATGGTGTCAAATAAAAAGGCTTAAGGCTCAAAAATTAGTTACCTAGGATCGATGTTAAAGAAAGGCTTTGTTTTTTATAAAGTGACTGTCCAAAAAGGGCCTAACGTCATTTTTCAAGATCATCTACATCTAGGATTTCGCCTTGAATTACATTTAGGGCAAGTTCTAGATGATATGAATACAAAAGAATCAAGAAAAGACTTTACTGCAGAAGGCATCACACTCCAAGGAGTTTCAGCTATTCACAATATCAGTTAAAAGGCATGGCTTTTGACAAGCTATTCCAAGTTTTGCACACTCGTCTTGTGAAGAAAAAAGTCAAACAGAGAATGTGGACATCATGACAAAGGAATGATCTTTCCAAATTCATTTGTCTCTTTTTATCTCAAAAATCACATTATTTTAGGCCAAGTAAAAAAAATTGTGGTGCAGCTCAAAATAAGTGCAACAAGGACTCAAAATTGATACTAAGACTTGACATTTTTCCTTAAGAAAGTTTCCTCTCAATCTATCATAGAGAAATGTCACTCGGTTCGCACAAAAAATAAATAAAAGAAAATTTTGCTGCTTGAGAAAAGAACTGCGATATGAAGAAAACCCTTAGAGTTTATTTACTAACTACTATCTACAAAGGCGATTGTTAAGCACGGGTCATAGAACAATTGGCATGTACAACCAACCTGACAATGGAAACTCATATCATTATCATGAGAATAATTTAAGCTCGACAAGAGTCAAAATTTAAATCAAATCAAGACAATACCAGCAAGGGCATTCATTCATCCAACCTTTATTCAAATAAAAGTGCAAAATATCCAGAAACATTCAAACAAACAACAAACCCGAAAAGGGCAACAACATCAACTACCAAAAGAATATATCCCACTCCCAATTGAAATGTAAACATTGGCCCTAATGTTACCAAATGAAGGATAACGAGAATAAGAACTCCCTAAGGAAACTACTACTCATCATCATCATTCTATGGGGCTGCATCAGAACAAGTGCTTGCGTCGCCTCTAGGGGAGTGAGCCATACCAAGGGACTCAAACAACACATCCTACAACCCCATAGAAACCTCCACACCATAATCATCATTTTTGGCCTCATCATCCTCCTCTAGTCCCCCAAGTAAGTCATCAATTGGGTCTTTTGTGGCGTGTGGAGCTGCCATAGCTTCATCTAAGAAGCTCAAATCAGCACTGGACATGGAAATCTTGCCCTTCAATTTTCTCACATCAACCCAAAGAGATGCCACTTCTCCCTCAACCACGTCGACTCTAGAGCACAATTTATTTAAGTTGTCAAAGACCTCCTTCGTCGTGCTTATGACCGATCTCTAGATCAAGACTGGTAGGTTTTTGAATTTTCTAGTTGATTTTCATGGGAGTGGGTCATGTCAACCAGCTTTTGGAGCCCACTAGGTCTGAAGGATGGAGGTAGTGGTGAAGACCCCGAAGGTGGCACCTTCTCAGAAGCATGTCCCAACATTTTGGGAGTAGGTGTATTAAGGTCTTGTACTGTTACGACCCGAGCTGAGGCCTCGGATTGAGACATGGAACCTAGAACCATGAATGGATCCAAGTCGACCCATGGCATGAACATAGCGATTAAAGAGCGTACAACAAACGGAAATTGATAAACTAAACATGAATAACCCGAATTCTGGATACATATCAACCATACAGAGTCAACACTGACAAAGCTGAAGTTCTACATGTTGTTTGGAAAAGCCTCTAACAAAACTGAAGAGCTGACGGGACAACATCCCCAACTAGCTAACTAAAAGTCTGAAAACTGAAAGTAACACAACTCAACAATCTGAAGATCCTCGAAGAATGAGGATTCACCAAAAAGAGAACTAGACTAAGCTTTGGGGACTGGCTAACGACGGAATTAAGTCTAAGCGTCTGAACCTATATCATGAAATGATACAACATAGAGTATGTTGTCAATACTTGAAATATAGTGAGTATGTAAGGTAAGTAAAACAAGTTAAGTATAACTAAAATCATGCACATAACATAAATCATAAGATCGTGAGAGTAAGGACTACATGTTGATATCCTGTCACAACCTGAGTCTATACCCTGAATGAGACACAGTACGTGGTGCCACAAGTGACCCCAAGCTAACCCATGGTCTATCATTACACTGATTTACTAGGTAACACATAAGAGGAAGATTTAAATAAATGAAACCATTTAATAAAACTGATTTGACAAGAGTCAATACATCTGAAAACTATACAGAATATCTGAGTCTATGTCTGAAAGCCAACTACTAAAAGATGAGTTGCTGGGAAAACCCCAGCTAACTCTAAAGTCTGACTAAAAGAACTAGCTGAAAATAAATATCATCCTCGAAAAATAAGGACTCACCAAATGCAGTTGTTGATATCGTCCGGGGAAAACTACTGATGATGTTGGCACTGAGAACCTGCATCTATATCATGAAATATGCGTCAGTACTTTGAATGTACAAAATAAGTGAGAGATATAATAAACATGAAGAACAAATGACTGAACTGAAATGACATGAAATGATCAACTGAAATACTATAAACTGATACAACTGAAAAATAACTGATATGGTCAGTAATGACCTTGGCTGGTGGTCATAAACATGTCCTGAATTTGAGATACTGAAATGGGCTAAACTGAAGTGAACTGAATTGAGACTGTATTGACTAGTGCGAGAGTATATAACCGACATATAACCATGTGAGCTAAACATGGAGTTTGATGTATATGCCCTATCGGTAGGACCCAATATACCTTGCCAGGGAATAAAGGCATAAATTGGGTGATCACAAATATGGGGCCATTAGGCTAATAAAATAACCTATAGTGGCAACGTAGTTTTGGGATCCTGGGTATGCTGGAACCCCGGTCCGGTCGGTGCTAAGTCCTACTCCCACTAGATAGTCCTAATCTGATTACTAAGCTGATAGCTCGAAACTGGGGTCCAAGACTAAATCACAGATACTTATCTGGAAATACCCTGAGAGTCTTATCGGACCAAATTGTGTAACTGGTGTTCTAAGACCGGCCAGAGTTGCTTATATGGAAGCGTCGTAACCGTCTATAGAACGAACTGGTGACTAATAATTGAAAACTGATAAATGACGTCTAATAACTAGGAGTTATTACTAACACCTCAAGAACTGACTGTAGTCAAACTGATTAGCTGACATTTCTGAAATATACTGAAGGTACTAACATTCTAACTGAGATTGTACTAGCATGCAACTGACTGAAAATTCATAAGATAATAATAATATGGGAATCTCACCACTGATAGATTCCAGCAACGTTTATATCTAACCAACATGCAAGACCCACATTACTGCATTCATGAAGTAGGGCTAAAATCATCATAATTCATATAGGGAGAAACTGACCCAAAATTTATCACTAATAGCAATCCTCGATACACAAGAGAATTATAACAGGAGGGAATTCCATAATTACTAACAATTAAACCCTAACGGTGAACTTCAGGGCTAAAACTGATAGGAGATTTTAGGAGAGTTTTAGAGGCACAAGGAAATAACAATCCCCTTGTTAAATAGCCACATACTTGGTGTAGAAATCCTGGAGAAAACTCTTGACAATCTGAGAAGAAGAGTCGAATGCCCTAGCTTTCTCTGGGAGAACTGTCTGCGTAAATCGTACTTCTGATATTGGGAGGTCGAGAGTTGAGTGAAAGAGAGAGGGATTTAGTCGATTATCCCTTTAATACTCTGCAAAATGTGCCCAAAACAATGTAGTTCATAATCTAGGAGTTTAAAAAATTACGAAAAAGTCCTTAAGAATTTCGCAGAAAAATTACACTGCCAGTCCCCACGAGAGACTGGATGATTCATCGCCACTAACCACGACTCGTGGTCATCACTCGTTGCCAACACTGGAAATTCTTCATCACGGGTCACCACGAGGGACACCACGACTCGTGGTGATCAAGTCATGACCATCACTACCCACTTTTTCCACTGCAAGTCAACCTCTGACCACGAGCCCATACAGCCAGCGGGGAGGATGGCACTACTGGCAAAGACCGTCTGGCGAAAACGCCGCAGGCGCGAAGCATGGTAGGCCTGCACCGGGGGAGCATACCATAGGGAGGAAAGGTCCCCCAGACGGTGGAAAATCCAGGGGAGGCCAGGTCATTTGATGGAAATGGAAGGCTTTCTCTAATCGTAGTCCAGACCACAACTCGTGATCTAAGCCATGGTCAGCCCTAAACCAAAAATTCCAACCAAGGATACCCTCCTCCCCACAAGTCACTTAACGACTCGTGGTATACCTCACGGGTCATTGGACGACTCATCCTATGACCTGGTGCAGAAAATCATATTTTGTTTGAATTCATGCTCGGGTCTAATCTTAGGGCTTCCAGGGTATTACAATATCTCCCTTGGGAACATTCGTCCTCAAATGTGGAAAATCACACTGAAAAGCTGAGAAATACAATCATCATACCAAATACTGAACAATTTAAGCTGGATACTAATAGAGTGACTGACCACAGACTGCACTACATGACTGAACTGAATTCATGAATCACACTTATGTACATAGACATGAATGAAACTCGGGCACATGAACTGAAAATGGAACTGAATAGAGTACTAAGGAGGAATTTAATACCTGATGTTGAAATTGAAATGGAAGGGAACAAATTAGGGTATTTAGCCATCATGTATGCTTCTGCCTCCCATGTGGCTCCCTCAACTAGCTGGTTCCTCCACAAGACTTTCATTAAAGCGATTTTATCGTTCCTCATCTTACAGACCTGACGGTCTAGGATCTAGATTGGGACTTCTTCATAAGATAGACTATCTTTGACTTCCACATTGTCTAATGCCATAACTGAGCTTGGATCACCGATGTACTTCTTCAATAGTGACACATGAAAGACTGGGTGAATAGATGCTAATTCTGTAGGTAATTCTAGCTTATAGGCTATATTGCCAATTCACCTACAAACCCTATAGGGTCTTATATACCTCGAACTAAGATTTTCTTTCTTTCCAAATCTCATCACCCCTTTCATGGATGAAATTTTCAAATAGACCCAATCATCTACTGCAAATTCTAACTCTCTCCTCCTCACATCATCATGTGATTTCTGTCGGCTCTGAGCTATTTTCAACCTTTCCCTAATAAGTTGTACTTTCTACATAGCTTCATGAACTGAGTCTGGTCCTATCAAGGTAGATTCACCAACCTCAAACCGCCCTATAGGAGACCTACTCCTCCTACCATATAAGGCCTCAAACAGGGCCATCTGAATACTGGAGTGGTAGCTGTTGTTGTATGTAAACTCATGAGAGGTAGGTGATCATCCCAACTGCCCTTGAAGTAGATTACACAAACTCTCAGCATATCTTCTAAGGTCTGAATAGTCCGCTCAGCTTTTCCATCGATCTGAAGGTGAAAATTTATGCTAAGCTTGACCTGAGTACCGAGTCTTTTCTAAAATGACTTCTATAAATGCAAGGTGAACTGGGTATCTCTATCTGAAATGATGGACAAGGGAACTCCATGTAGTCTGACCAATTCTCGGATGTATAGCCTAGCATAATCCTCGGCTGAGTCCGTAATTTTAACTAGGAGGAAATGTGCTGACTTGGTCATCCGATCTACTATCACCTAAATTGAGTCATGCTACCAATGAGTATGAGGGAAACCTATAATAAAGTCCATATTCAATTATTCCCACTTCCAGATGGGTATGCTGATATCCTGAGGCATACCCCCAGGTCTTTGATGTTCCACCTTAACCTGCTGGCAGTTCGAGAAACTTAGACAAAAATTCTGCAATATCCTTTTTCATGTTGTTCCACCAGTAGATATTCCGTAGGTCACGGTACATTTTAGTGGCACCTAGGTGGATAGAATATCTAGAGCTATGTGTTTCCGCCAGTATCTGCTGTCTTAAGTCATCTACATCCGATACATAAATTCTTCCCTGGTAATGAAGCACACCATCTCCCCCTTTGGAGAAAGCCTACACTTCTTTTATAAGAACTGCTTTTTTCAACTTAAGCAGTATAGGATCTTCATCCTGCTTTGACTTAACTTCAACAACTGTAATGCCGCGAAAACTCATAGACTAAATCCGAGTCTTAAATTAGAACATCTAGAAAAAAATCTGCAGCAGTTGTCACAGAAAGACTCACCTAACGGATCATTGTGAGAGCTAATGACTTGTTAGGTAAGTCATGAGAAGGAGGAGTAAGTATTGATAAGCGAGAAGCAGTGTACATGACGGATGGAGACCACGAGTCTTGGTCACCAATAACGACTCGTTATGTTCCCCGTTATCAGCCCTAGTCGGTTGTTAGGCAATTGACCTAACGAGTGTCACCACAAGTTTTCATTATTGGTAACGACTCGTTGTGTGACTCGTGGTCAATCCTAGTACAAAAGCTTCAGAAGTGAGACAGTGTGGTGCACGATTGGTGACCACGACTCTTTAGGTCCCTCGTGGTGACTTACGGAGAATTCTGTCAGTTCACTCCACGGGTCTGACAATGAGTCGTGGTCAGTTACCACGACTCGTTAGGTCACCCATTAGGATCACCTGTAAGTTTTTTCAGCGATTTTCTAAGGGCTATTTAGTAATTTTATACTCTCTTAAGCTTTAAAATACGTCATTTTGGACGTAAATTCAGACTTATTAGAGGGTTTGGACGGTTCCTTCCCTCATTCCCACATTTATTCTCAAAAAAGCATCGAAAGTTCTGTCAAGAAACTCTCAAGCAGGCTTAGGGTTTTCCTTCATTGCATTAGTTCGGATCTTCTTCTCTGGGGAACTTTTAGTCAGGTATGTGGGAATTCAACAAGGGAATTGTCCTTCCCTTGTGTCCCCCAAAATCATCCTGTAGATTCTCTAGCAGTTTTAGCTCAGAGTTTCCGAATACGATGAAATTTCATGTTATTTTTCATTAATTTCACCTGAGATAATATTCATGTTTATTATTCGTATCATCTTCATCGGTTCCTAATTAAATTGTCAATGTTTTTACCAAAGTGAATTAATGTCCTAGATTCTCGAGTGGAGATTATTTGCATATTAAATTTCTGCTATTGTATGGAGTATGTTTTGGGCTGAACTTCCTAGTAACTCTTATTATATATATGTTGAGTAAATGCTCCATTAATAAGAATGATTTTTAGCCTTGTAGGATAAGATTTCGTTTATTCTTGGAATTTTACCTTATTATGGAATTCATGTGTTGTTGGAATGAGTTGAGTTCTCTATTAGCTGCTTAGTAGTTTAGTTCAACTAGACTGTAGAACCTCTTCAAAACTATTCAGAACTTGTCAACTGACCAGTTTGACTTAAGTCTTTTCCTGAGGTGTCAGTGGTGCCTCCTAGTTATCAGAATCAGATTCAGAATTCAGTTATTGGTCCATTAAGGCAATTATGACATTTTAGCTATATAGCTCTAACTAGCCTCAGGACCCCAGTTCAGATTACAGTTTGTTCTTAGACGGTTATGACGCCCTAGATAAGTAGCTCTGACCAGTCTAGAACCCAGTTTCAGAATCTGGTCCAACAAAGACTCTCAGGGTACTTTCAGTTATACGTCCCTGACTAGTCTTGGACCCCAGCTTCGAGCTATCAGCCTTGTAGTTCAGTATAGGTTTTTCAGTGGGAGTAGGACTTAGCACTGAGCGGGTCGGGGTTCCAGCACACCCAGGTTCCCAAAACTACGTTGCCAGCATAGGTTACAGTATTATTTGGCCTGATTGGCCCCAGACTTTCGTGATCACCCAGTTCATGCCTTTATACCCTGGCAAGGTATATTGGGTCCTACCGGTGGGGTGTATACATCGGACTCCACATCTAGCTCACGTGGTTATATGTCGGTTAGAGACTCTTCCACTAGTCAGTCTAGTCCAGTTTCAGAATAAGCAACTCAGTTCAATTTAGTATCTCAAACTCAGTACTTTCATACTTAGGACATGCCTTGACCAACAGACAGGGTCATTTTGACCACCTCAGTTTACTTCAGTAGTTAAGTTCAGTTTACTTATTGATCATTGCATGTCATATCAGTTCAGGCATTATATTCAGTTATGTTTTCTCCCACTTACTCAGTACATTTAAAGTACTGACTTATACTTTTATGCTGTATCGTTTCATGATAGGGCAGCAGGTTCTCAAACTCAGCACCGTTAGTCGTCGTGATTCAGATACCCCTCCTCAGCAGTTGAAGTATGAGTACTCATCATTCTAGGGACTCATTTTATTCTTTCAGATAGTTCATTATTTTTAGCTAGACTTAGAGTTAGCTGGGGGCTTGTCCCAGCAACTCATCAATTAGAGGGCTTTCAGACATAGGATTAAATTCAAACTTCAAATGTTCTTAAACTTTATGATTTCAGTTTTATTTTCATAAATGCTTTTATGCTAATATTTCAACGCTTCCTCTATATTTGTTTTACTCAGAATACCAGTGTATGATAGACCAGGGGTTGACTTGGGGTCACTTATGACTTCAAGTACCGTGTCTCATCCAGGGTGTAGACTCAGGGCATGACAAACTTGACATCATAGCACTAGGTTTAGAGTATCCTTGGAATATTTGAAAGTCGAATCAAGTAGAGTCCTTTTCATGGGTGTGAAGCACGCCGCACTTATGACAAGGAGGCTACGAGATGTTATTAGGAAAAACTCCCTTTTGTTCATACTCTTTATCATGCGTTAAAGTTCAATTCCAAAAATTTCCTTCTAACTTGTGCTCTGTTTCATTTCAATGAATCATGCCTCCTAGACGCAGTCACAGAAGAAGGGTCGGTAATACCAACAGACCTACCCCACCAGCCCTGATAGCTCCTCAAGATGATTTGGTGTCTACCGCCGAAATCAAGGTGGCCATTCAACTGCTGGCCCTAACAGTCACCAAGCAAGTGAACCAGTAGGTGGTGCCGATGAACACCAACAGGTCTGCAGCAGCTGCGAGGGTGCGAGACTTCACCCGTATGAACCCTCCATCTTTTTAGGGATCCAAAGTAGAGGAGGATCCCCAAGAATTCATGGATGAGGTCAAGAAGATTACCCGCATTATGGGTGTTAGCTTCTCTAAAAGTGCTGACCTGGATGCCTACCAGCTAAAAGGGGTAGCTTAGGTTTGGCATGACCAGTGGAAAGAGGGGTGGCAAGCGAGAGCAGGACCAATAGAGTGGGAAGAGTTCCACACAGCTTTCTAGGACAGATTTTTTCCTCGGGAGCTGAGGGAGGCAAAGATGGCGGAGTTTATGAATTTGAGACAGGGCAACAGAACAGTGGAGGAGTATGCTTTAGAGTTTATTAGGATGTCTAAGTACGCTCCAGAAATGGTATCCGAGCCAAGGGCTCGCATGTGGAAATTTGTGAACGGGGTGTCGAACTTGGTCCTCAAGGAGTGCAGGACAGTGATGCTGATTAAGGATATGGACCTCTCCAGCTTGATTGTCTATGCCCAATAAATTGAGGCCGGAAAGCTTAAGGATATGGAACGAAAGAACAAACAGGCAAGGACTGGCCAGTTAGATTATGGCCATCAGAGGTCTAGCCGTAGTAGCTACCCACAGCAGCAGCAACAGCAGCAGAGAGCCCCAGAACCCAGTTCAGCCAGCGCCCCAACATTTTGATCCCACTAGGATCGGAGGGGTGGGTCATTTGGCACTCAGTCTCAAGCCCACAGTACCAAAAACAAGTATACAGCTTGTCCTAAGTGTGGAAAGAACCACCCGGAAGAGTGTCTTCAGGTTCGAGAGGGATGTTTCAGTTATAGATAGCTCGGACATCAGCTTAGGGAGTGCCCATCAGCCGGGCGAGGGAGATCACAATCCACCACATCATCAGATCCAGCAGGTCGACCAGCCCAGCAGGCTAACACATCAGGTATGGATGGAGGTCAATGTCAAAACCATTTATATGCTTTATCTTTCCGTCAAGATCAGGAGAGCTCACCTGACGTAGTCACGGGTATGATACGTCTCTTTCATCTAGTCGTGTACGCCCTCCTAGATCCAGGAGTCACTCTTTCATTCGTGACTCTCTATGTAGAAGTCTAATTCAATATCAGTCCAGAGGTCCTCTCAGAACCATTCTCAGTCTCCACCCCAGTTGGCGAGTCAGTTAGAGCCAGCGGGGTGTATAGAAACTGCCCAGTCTCAGTTCTGAATAAAGTCATTCTAGTTGACCTTGTAGAGTTAGATATGGTCGATTCTGACCTTATCCTTGGCATGGATTGATTACACTCCTGCTATGCCGTAGTTGATTGCAGAACTAGAGTTATCAAGTTCTAGTTTCCAAATGAACCAGTGTTAGAATGGACGGGAAGCAGTTCAGCACCTAAGGGTAGGTTTATTTTCTACCTTAAGGCCCAGAAACTCATCTCCAAGGGATGTATCTATCATCTAGTTCGGGTCAAGGATTCCAACTCTGAGACCCCAACTATCCAGTCAGTTCTAGTAGTCAGTGAGTTCCCAGATGTATTTTTTGAGGATCTTCCCGGAGTTCCCTTTGAGCGGGAAATAGACTTCGAGATAGACCTTCTCCCAGATACTGAGCCCATCTCCTCCCTCCTTATAGAATAGCTCGAGCTGAGCTTAAAGAGTTGAAGGAACAGTTACAATATCTTCTCGACAAAGGTTTTGTCAGACCCAGTATCTCTCTCTGGGGTACTCCGGTGCTATTCGTGCGTAAGAAAGACGGCACCCTCAGAATGTGCATAGATTACCATCAACTAAACAAGGTCACAGTCAAGAATAGGTATCCCCTACCCAGATTTGACGACTTGTTTGACCAACTTCAGGGAGCCAGTTGTTTCTCAAAAATTAAACTTAGGTCAGGGTATCATCAGCTAAGGGTCAGAGAGTGTGACATACCGAAAACAGCATTCAGAACTCGGTATGGTCACTACGAGTTTGTGGTGATGTCTTTCGAGCTAACAAACGCCTCAGCAGCCTTTATGGACTTAATGAATAGAGTCTTCAAGAAGTATCTAGACATGTTCGTCATTGTATTTATCGACGAAATTCTAGTATACTCCATAAATGAGGAAGAGCATGCAAATCACCTAAGATTAGCATTGCAGACACTCAGAGACCGCCAGTTGTTTTCCAATTAAGAAAGTGTGTATTCTAGTTAAGGTCTGTGACCTTCTTAGGTCATGTGATCTCAGGTGAAGGAATACAAGTAGACCCTCACAAGATAGCAGCTGTAAAAGATTGGTGCAGCCCTACCTCTCCTACTGAAATCAGGAGTTTCCTAGGTTTGGCGGGCTATTACCAATGGTTTGTGGAAGGTTTCTCCTCTATAACATCTCCTCTGACTAAGTTAACTCAGAAGAAAGTGAAATTTTAGTGGTCAGATGAGTGTGAGGAGTTTCCAGGAGTTGAAGACTCGACTCACTATTGCTCCAGTTCTAACCCTGCCAGAAGGAACAGGTGGATTGGTTGTTTATTGTGATGCTTCCAGAGTCGCACTTGGATGCATTCTGACGCAGCGGGGCAAAGTGATAGCGTACACCTCCAGACAACTCAAATTTCATGAGAAGAACTATCCAACTCATGACTTGGAGTTGGCAGCGGTGGTGTTTGTGCTAAAAATATGGAGGCATTACTTATATGGAGCTCACGTAGATGTGTTTACAAATCATAAGAGTCTTCAGTACGTGCAGAGTCAGAAGGATCTAAATCTACGTCAGAGAAGGTGGTTGGAGTTGCTAAAGGACTAAGACATGAGCATGTTGTATCACCCGAGTAAAGCCAATGAGTTGGCTGATTCCCTAAGAAGATGGTCTATGGGGAGTGTGTCTCACATTGAGGAAGGCAAGAAGGAGTTAGCGAAGGATGTTCATAGACTAGTCCGGTTAGGGGTGCAGTTGGTGGATTCAGCCGAAGATGGTGTGGTAATGCAAAGCGGGTAGGATTCATGGAAGTTGAAGTCAAGTCCATACAGGATGAGGATCCCATCTTACTTAAGCTTAAGGGAGCAATTCTCAGAAAATAAATCGAAGCTTCTCCCAAGGGGGAGATGGAGTGCTCCGTTACCAGGATAGGTTGTGTGTATCGGATGTCGGTGAGTTGAGACAATTGATATTGGCTGAAGCGCACAATTCTAGATATTCCATTCACCCTGGTTCTACTAAGATGTACCGTGATTTATGAGATGTTTACTGGTGGAACGACATGAAAAGAGATATCACTGAATTTGTAGATAAGTGCCCGAACTGCCAACAAGTCAAGGTAGAACACCAGAGACCGGAGGTATGACCCGGGATATCAGCATACCCACATGGAAGTGGGAAGAAGTAAACATGGACTTCATTATGGGTCTACCTCGAACTTGTCGGCAGCATGACTCAATCTGGGTAGTAGTAGACCGGATGACTAAGACAGAGCATTTCCTCCCAGTCAAAACCACAGATTCATCTGAGGACTATGATAAACTTTATATGCGAGAGTTATTCAGACTTCATGGGGTGCCTTTATCTATCATTTCAGACAGAGGGACTCAGTTCACCTCACACTTATGGAAATCATTTTAAAAGGGACTAGGCACTCGGGTCAAGCTCAGCACAGCTTTTCACCCGCAGATAGATGGTCAAGTTGAGCGGACTATTTAGACCCTAGAAGACATATTTAGAGAGTGCACAATCGATTTTAAGGGTAATTGGGATGACCATTTGCCTCTTATCGAGTTTGTGTATAACAACAGCTACCACTCTAGCATTCAGATGGCCTCATTTGAAGCATTATATGGTAGGAGGTGTAGATTTCCTATAGGATGGTTCAAGGTTGGTGAAGCTACCTTGATAGGGATAGACTCAGTTCATGAGGCAATGCAGAAAGTTCAGCTCATCCAAGAAAGGTTAAAATAGCTCAGAGCCGTCAGAAATTTTATGCTGATGTGCGGAGAAGAAAGTTGGAGTTTGCAGTTGATGACTGGGTTTATCTAAAACTTTCACCTATGAAAGGGGTGATGAGAATTGGAAAGAAGGAAAAACTTAGCCCGAGATATGTGGGACCTTATAGAATTTTGAGGCGTATCTGCAATGTAGCCTATGAGCTAGAATTACCTTCAGAACTAGCAGTTGTACAATAGTTTTCCATGTGTCACTTTTGAAGAAGTGCATCGGAGATCCAACCTCAGTTGTGCCATTGGACAGTGTAGGAATGAAATATGGTCTCTTATATGAGGAAGTACCAATCCAGATCCTTAACTGCCAGGTATAGATTCAGTCAAGGTTTTATAGAGAAATCAGCAGGTTGAAGGAGCTACGTGGGAGGCCGAAGCAGATATGATGGTCAAATACCCGCACTTGTTCTCTACCGGTTCTATCACAGCTTGATACATTAGTTTTGACCCTAGGACTCAATTTAGCTTTCATGATTCAGTTCTGGTGTTCATGTCTCTTTTATGTTTTTGAATGTATGTATGAAAGGTAAATTCAGTTCAGTCATGTATTTTGAAACGGAGGTAGACATTCCGACAGTTTTGGAGTTAAATGAATAGTATCTGGAATGTTTGGTTGTTATTCTCTACTTTCATGTGTGTTTTATAACATTTGAGGACGAATGTTTCCAAGGGAGAGATATTTTAATGCCCCGGAAACTCAAAGACTAAATCCGGGACTTAAATCGGAAAATTTGGAAAAAATCTACAGTTGTTGTCACAGAATGACTCACCTAATGAGTCATTGTGAGAGCTAACGACTCGTTAGGTCAGTCGTGAGAAGGAGGAGTAAGTATTGGTAAGTGAGAAGTAGTGTACTTGACGGATGGTGACCGCGAGTCATGGTCACCAATAACGACTCATTATGTCCCCAGTTATTAGCCCTAGTCAGTTGTTAGGCAGTTCACCTAACGAGTGTCACCACGAGTCATCATCATTGGTAACGACTCGTTGTGTGACTCGTGGTCAAGCCTAGTATAGAAGCTTTAGAAGTGACACTGTGTGGTCCACGACTAGTGACCACGAGTCGTGGTCAGTGACCATGACTTGTTAGGTCCCTCGTGGTGACCTACGGAGAATTCCGGCAGTGCACTCCATCGGTTTGACCATGAGTCATGGTCAGTCACCACGACTCGTTACGTCACCTGTTAGGATCACCTGTAAGTTTTTCCCAATGATTTTCTAAGGGCTATTTAGTAATTTCCTACTCTTCTAAGCTTTAAACTACGTCGTTTTGGACGTAAATTCAGACTTACTAGAGGGTTTGGATGGTTCCTTCCCTCATTTCCACATTCATTCTCAGAAAAACATCGAAAGTTCTCTTAAGAAACTCTCAAGCAGGCTTAGGGTTTTCCTTCATTGCAGCAATTCGAATCTTCTTCTTCGGGTAACTTTTAGTCAGGTATGTGGGAATTCAACAAGGGAATTGTCCTTCTCTTGTGTCCCCCAAAATCCTCATGTAGATTCTCTAGCAGTTTTAGCCCAGAGTTTCCGAATATGATGAAATTTCATGTTATTTTTCATTAATTTCACCTGGGATAATGTTCATGTTTATTATTCATGTTATCTTCATCAGTTCCTAATTAAATTGTCAATGTTATTACCAAAGTGAATTAAAGTCCTAGATTCTCGAGTGGAGATTATTTACATATTAAATTCCGGCTATCGTATGGAGTATGTTTTGGGTTGAACTTCCTAGTAACTCTTATTATATATATGTTGAGTAAATACTCCATTGATAAGAATGATTTTTGGCCTTTTCGGATAAGATTTCATATTATTATTGGAATTTTGCCTTATTATGGAATTCCTGTGTTGTTGGAATAAGTTGAGTTCTCTATTAACTGCTTAGTAGTTCAGTTCAGCTAGAACGTAGAACCTCTACAAAACTTGTCAACTGATCAGCTTGACTTTCGTCTTTTCTTAAGGTGTCAGTGGTACCTCCCAGTTATCAGAATTAGATTCAGAATTCAGTTATTGGTCCATTTAGGTAGTCATGACATTTTAGCTATATAGCTCTGACTAGCCTCAGGACCCCAGTTCAGATTATAGTTTGTTCTTAGACGGTTAAGACGCTCTAGATAAGCAGCTCTGACCAGTCTAAAACCCAATTTTAGAATATGGTCCAACAAAGACTCTAAGGGTACTTTCAGTTATACGTCCCTGACTAGTCTTAGACCCCAGCTTCGAGTTATCATCCTAGTAGTTCAATATAGGTTTTCCAGTGGGAGTAAGAATTAGAACCAAGAGGTTCGGGCTTCCAGCGCACCCAGGTTCCCAGAACTACGTTGCCAACGTAGGTTATAGTATTACATGGCCTGATTGGCCCCAGATTTTCGTGATCACCCAGTTCATGCCTTTATACCCTGGCAAGGTATATTGGGTCCTACCGGTGGGGTGTATACATCAGACTCCATGCATCGATCACGTGATTATATGTCGGTTAGAGACTCTCCCACTAGTCAGTCCAGTCCAGTTTTAGAATAAGCAGCTCAGTTCAATTCAGTATCTCAGACTTAGAACATGCCTTGACCATCAGACAGGGTCATTTTTACCACCTCAGTTTACTTCAGTAGTTAAGTTCAGTTTACTTATTGATCATTGCATGTCATATCAGTTCAGGCATTATATTCAGTTATGTTTTCTCCCATTTACTCAGTAAATTCAACGTACTGACGCATACTTTTATGCTGTATCATTTCATGATACAGTTGTTGGTTCTCAGACTCATCACCCTTAGTCGCCTCGATTCAGATACCCCTCCTCAGTAGTTGAAGTGTGAGTCCTCATCATTCGAGGGACTTATTTTAATTCTTTTAGATGGTTCATTATTTTTAGCTCTACTTAGAGTTAGCTGGAGACTTGTCCCGGCAACTCATCAGTTAGTGGGCTTTCAGACACAGGATTTATTTCAGACTTCAGATGTTCTTAAACTTTATGATTTCAGTTTTATTTTCATAAATGCTTTTATTCTAATATTTCAATGCTTCCTCTATATTTGTTTTACTCAGAATACCAGTGTATGATAGATCAGGGGTTGACTTGGGGTCACTTATGACTTCAAGTACCGTGTCTCGTCCAGGGTGTAGACTTAGGGCGTGACAACAACTAACGAGGAATCTGACCCACTCTGCAGTACTACTCCGCCCTCAGTTGAATCGACCAATTGCACTCCCAATTAAGCTAACGTGTGAATATCTTTTGTCAGTTCTTTTCTGCCCTCTTCAACATAAGCTACGCTCCCCATAGACATTCTGCTTAGGTCGTCAGCAACCACATTGGCCTTTCCTGGGTGGTGTAGCACGCTCATGTCATAATCCTTTAGTAATTCAAACCACCTTCTCTGACGAAGGTTCAAATCTTTCTGGACACGTACTGGAGGCTCTTGTGGTCGGTAAAAATATCCACGTGAACACCATAGAGATAATGTCTCCATATCTTCAAAGCAAACACCATAGCTGCCAATTCAAGATCATGAGTCAGATAGTTCTTCTCATGAACCTTGAGCTGTCTGGAGGCATAAGCTATCACCCTACTCCTGCATCAGAATGCAACTGAGTCCAACTCTGGAAGCGTCAGAATATACTACGAACCCATCTGTTCCTTCTGGTAAGGTTAAAACTGGAGCAGTAGTGAGTCAGATCTTTAACTCCTGAAAACTCTTCTCACACGCATTTGACCACTGAAACTTCTCCTTTTTATAAGTTAGCTTAGTTAGAGGAGACGCAATAGAGGAAAATCCTTCTACAAACCGTCGGTAGTAACCAGCTAGACCCAGAAAACTTCTGATATCTATTGGGGGAGTAGGTCTTGGCCAGTATTTCACCACTGCTATCTTTTAAGGATCTACCTAGATACCCTCATCGGAGACCACGTGACCAAGGAAAGCCATAGACTTCAGCCAGAATTCACATTTACTGAATTTAGCAAACAACTGGCAGTCTCTGAGAGTCTGCAACACTATTCTAAGATGGTTAGCATGCTCTTCCTTATTTCTGGAGTATACCAGTATGTCATCAATGAATACAGTGACAAACATGTCCAAATACTGCTTGAAAACCCTTTTTATTAGGCATGAAAGTTGTAGGGGCATTAGTTAGTTCAAAGGACATAACCACAAATTCATATTGACCATACCGAGTTCTGAAGGCTGTTTTCGATTTGCCACATTCCCTCACTCTAAGATGATGATACCCAGACCTGAGATCTACCTTGAAAAAACAACTAGCTCCCTAAAGTTGGTTGAACAAGTCGTCAATCCTGGGTAGGGGATACCTATTCTTAACTCTAACTTTGTTCAGCTAATGATAGTCGATACACATCCTGAGAGTACTGTCTTTCTTTCACACGAACAACACTGGAGCACCCCATGGAGAGATGTTGGGCTTGATGAAACCTTTATCAAGAAGTTCTTTTAGTTGTTCCTTCAAATCCTTAAGCTCAACTGGAGCCATTCTATAAGGAGTAATCGATATGGGATGAGTGTTTGGAAGAAGGTCTATGCCGAAGTCTATTTCCCGCTGGGGAGGGACTCCGGAAAGATCTTCGGGAAACATGTCAGGGAATTCGCTAACAACTGGAACTGACTGGATATTTGGGGTCTCGATTTTAGAATCTTTGACCCGAACTAGGTGATAGATGCACCCTTTAGAAATGAGCTTCCTTGCCTTAAGATAGGAAATAAACCGACCCTTAGGTGCGGAACTACTACCCATCCAATCTAAAACTAGCTCGTTTAGAAGCTGAAATCTGACGACTCTAGTTCTGCAATCGACTGAGGCATAACCGGAGTGTAGCCAATCCATGCCAAGAATGAGGTCAAAATCAACCATGTCTAACTCTACTAGATCGACTGGAATGACTTTACTCAATACTGAGACTGGACAGTTTCTATACACCCGGTTGGCTCTAAATGCTTCACCAACTGGGTAGAGACTGAGAATGATTCTGAGAGGACTTTTGGACTGATTTCAAACTGGACTGCTACATAGGGAGTCATGAATGATAGTATGTCTCTTGGATCTAGTAGGGAATACACATCTAGATGGAAGAGACGTAACATACCCATGACCACGTCAGGTGAGCTTTCCAAATCCTGATGAGAGGATAAAGCATAAAAGAGGTTTTGGTGCTGACCGCCATCTGTACCTAAAGTGTTACTCTGGTGAGCTAGACGGCCTGCTGAGGCTACTAAAGTGGTAGAATGTGATCTCCCCCGTCCTACTGACGGATATTCTTTTAACCGGTGACCTAGTTGTCCACACCCAAAGTAACCCTCTTTTCCCTGGAGGCATTCACCTAGATGGATCTTGCCACACTTAGGGAAAAGTTGGATAAAGATTGCTGGCACTGTAACTCTGGGACTGAGCCAGATGTTCCATCCTTTCGATCCTTGCGAGACCAGGAAGTAGGGTCACTGGCTGAAGTGAGAGTTGGAGTCCTTTGCTTCTGTTACTGTGGGCGGATACTGCTGCCGGACCTCTAGTGGCCATAATCTGATTGACCCGTTTTAGACCGTTTGTTCTCCCGCTCTATATCTTTCAACTTTTCTACCTCAATTTGTTGGGCATGAACGATGAGGTTGGAGAGGTCAATATCCTTTATGAGCATCGCGGTCCTGCACTCCTTAAGTACCAGGTTTGATACCCTATAGACAAATTTAAGCATGTGAGACCTTGGCTCAGCTACCTTCTCTAGAGAATACCTTGACAACCGCGTGAACTCCAATGCATATTCCTCCACGGTCCTATTACCCTGTTTTAAGTTCATGAACTCTACGACCCTAAGCTCTCTTAAATCCCGGGAAAAGAATCAATCTAGGCTACCCCTTTCAACTGGTAGGCGGCCAGATCAACACTCTCCGCGGAACTACCACCCATAATTCGGGTGATCTTCCCCACTTTATCTATAAACTCTTGTGGATCCTCTCCCACCTTAGATCCATGAAAAGCTGGAGGGTTCTTTTGGGTGAAGTCCCGAACCCTAGCAGCTGCCTTAGACCCGTTTGTGATCACCGAAACCACCTGCCAGTTCACTTGATTAGTCACTGTCTGAGCCAGCAGCTGTATTTCTACTCTGAATTCTGCTGAGAACACTTGGTCATCCTAAGGGGCTGCTGGAGCTGGTGGGGCAGGTCGGTTGGCATTGCCATCCCTTCTTCCGTTTCCTTGTTTTGGAGGCATAGTTTCACTTAAACGAAATAGGGCACTAGTTAGGAGAACGTTTCTAGAATTGAACTTCATCACACGATAAGGAGTATGAACAAAAGGGAGTTTTCCTAATAACATCTTGTAGCCTCCCCGTCAAAAGTGTGGCGCGCTTCTCACCCATGAAAAGGACTCTACTTGACGCGACTTTCAGACATCCTAGGATACTCTAAACTTAGTGCTCTGATACCAAGTTTGTCACGACCCGAGTCTATACCCTGGATAAGATACGGTACTTGGTGCCATAAGTGACTCCAAGCTAACCCATGGTCTATCATTACACTAATTTACTAAGTAACACATAAGCGAAACCTTTAAATAAATGAAACCATTTAAGAAAACTGATTTTACAAGAGTCAATACATCTAAAAATAGTACTAAATATCTGAGTTTATGTCTACAAGCCAACTACTAAAAGATGAGCTACTGGGACAAGCCCCCAGCTAACTCTAAAGTCTGACTAAAAGAACTAGCTAAAAATAAATATTGTCCTCGAAAAATGAGGACTCGCCAAATACAGTTGCTAATATTGTCCGAGGAAAACAACTAATGATGCTGGGATTGAGAAGCTGCGCCTGTATCATGATATGATACACCATGAAAAGTATGCGTCAATACTTTGAATGTACTAAGTGAGAGATATAATAAACATAAAGAACAAATGACTGAACTGAAATGATATGAAATGACCAACAAAAATACTGTAAACTGATACAACTGAAAAATAACTGATATGGTCAGTAATGACCCTGGATGGTGTTCATAAACATGTCCTGCATCTGAGATACTGGACTAGCTAAACTGAACTGAGATTGTACTGACTAGTGGGAGAGTTTATAACCGACATATAACCACATGAGCTAAACATGGAGTTCGATGTATACGCCCCATCGATAGGACCCAATATACCTTGACAAGGTATAAAGGCATGAACTGGGTGATAACTAGGGCTATTGGGCTAATAAAATAACCTATGGTGGCAATATAGTTTTGGGAACCTGGGTGCGCTGGAACCCCGGTTTGCTCGATGCTAAGTCCTACTCCCACTGGATAGTCCTAATCTGACTACTAAGTTGATAGCTCGAAACTGGGGTCCAAGACTAAATCAAGGATACTTATCTGGAAGTACCCTGAGAGTCTCATCGGATCGGATTCTGTAACTGATATTCTAAGACTGGCTAGAGCTGCTTATCTAGAAGCGTTGTAACAGTCTATAGAACTAACTAGTAATTAATAACTCAAAACTAATAACTGATGTCTGATAACTAGGAGGCATTACTAATACCTCAAGAACTGACTGTAGTCAAACTCCTCATCTGACATTTCTGAAATATACTGAAGGTACTAACATTCTGACTGAGACTGTACTAGCATGCAACTGACTGAAAATTCATAAGATAATAATCACATGGGAATTTCACCACTGATATAGTCAAGCAACATTTATATCTAACCAACATGCAAGACCCATATTACTGCATTCAAGAAGTAGGGCTAAAATCATGATAATTCATGTAGGGAGATACTGACCTTGAATTTATCACTAACAGCAATCCTCAAATACACAAGAGAATTATAGCAGGAGGAAATTCCATAATTACTGACAATTAAACCCTAACTGTGATATTCAGGGCTAAAACTGATGGGAGATTTTAGGAGAGTTTGGGGGGAACAAGGGAAGAACAATCCCCTTGTTAAATGCTCACATACCTAGTGTAGAAATCCCAGAGAAAACTCTTGAGAATCTGAGAAGAAGAGTCAAATGCCCTAGCTTGCTCTGGGAGAACTGTCTGCATAAATCGTACTTCTGATATTGGGAGGTTGAGAATTGAGTGAAAGTGAGAGGGATTTTGTCGATTATCCCTTTAATTCTCTGTAAAACATGCCCAAAATAATGTAGTTTAGAGTCTAGGAGTTTAAAAAATTATGAAAAAGTCCTTAAGAATTTTGCATAAAAATCACACTGCTAGTCCCCACGAGGGACTAGACGATTCATCGCCACTGACCACGACTCGTGGTCATCACTTATTGCCAACACTAGAAATTCTTCATCACGGGTCCCCCCTACTCGTGGCGTACCCAAAAGACTCATGGTGACTAATTTGTGACTATCACTGCCCAATTTTTCCACTTCAAGTCAACCTCTGACCACGCGTAACCTAACGACTCGTGGTCCTGACTATGACTCATGATCTAAGCCGTGGTCAACCCCAAACCAAAAATTCCAACCAAGGCTACCCTCCTCCCCACGAGTCACTTAATGACTCATGGTGCACCTCACGGGTCACTGGACGACTCGTCTTGTGACCTGATGCAGAAAATTCTATTTTCTATTATTCCACCCTCGGGTCTGATCTTAGGGCTTCCGGAGTATTAAATATCTGAAAACATGTATAATCATAACTGAATCTCATATATGAATAGAATGACCGAATGCTAGAAATAATCATATGGCTTGCCATAGCTGAAATCATAAGTAAAAGCTTATAAACAGACCATTGGGTCAAACCTGTTGAAAACATAATATCATAAGTCATAAACATGCATAATTGGAATCATAAGGAACAATGGGAAGACTCGTCTTTACTGACACCATCATGATAGAGCTTACATAATGCCCCAACTATCTCACTCAAGTGGGCAGAGTTGTCCCAAGCTTGCTAAGGCAAGGAACGATACTTGGCGTGATAGCACTAATAAGGACCCCGAGGGGTTAACCATGAATATAAACCTATGGTGGCACGTAGTTTTGAGACCTCAAAGTTTACCTGAACGTTGGGCCTACTCGGTGCTAGACACTACTCCCAAAAATATACCCATGAGGGCACATATGATTATCCTGAAATCATACATGAAGTTCATAATCTAGTTAAATCATAACATATTTGATCATACTTGAAATACATGACTAGCAACGAAATAAGGGCCTGTGAGTCGGCAAACTCATAAATCATGAAAGACATACATGTTTGAGAAAATCTCGATGCTTGAAATGCATAAATTCATGAAGAATACTTGTAGGAAATCATATCATAAATTATAAACCATAAATTAGGGCTTAGGAGAATATAAATCATATTAGAATCATAAACTTGACTTTTCATGAAACTTGCATAATTTGGGTATAATTTTCTAAATCTCATCCCCTTCCCACGAGTGCAGCCACAACTCATTGTTTCCCATAACGAGTTATATCATGACTCATTCCTTCCAAATTTGATACACTAGAAACCTGCTATGACCACTAACCACGAGTCGTATCACCAATCTACGACTCATGGTTTGCTCTCGTGGTTCACCTGTCCAGCTCCTCCATCCTCTGAATGAGTCATAAAATGACCGATGGTTTCCCATGATGGGTCTTACAATGACTCATACCTTCTAACCGGGGTAGCTTAGTCCTCAGAAAACGGTTCCTCCTACGACTCATTAGTCCTTCCCTCGACTCGTACCACGAGTTGTCCTGAGATATTTTTCCAACCTTTTCTGTTGATCACATAATCCCGAGGCCAATCTTTGAAACTTTTGGGGTATTACAAGTACCAATAGGGAACTATTAATATCAGGTGTTGTGGAGTCCTCAAGGACATGCCAAGTTTGCATTCTCCTCCTTTTGCTTTCGGGAGCATCCGCATCCCACCTCTTATCAATATCAATAACTCCAGTAGTGGAGATAACACGATCATCAACAAAATATGGACCTCCGCTCTAGCACATAATTGGTTGATCAGAACTAGAAAAGGCATGGAGAGAGTCGGTTGCTGAGCCTTTATTTTCATTTATGTGGTGACCACCTCGCCAAAGTTTACATGCAACCTGAACATGATGCAGGCTATCAAGATGGCGTCCTCCAAGTGCACCCTTTGGTCATTTTTGTATGGCATGAGGCGGAAGCAAACTAAATATAGCCACATCTTGGCTTTAAAGCGGAGATATTTTTGGATTTCACCACCTACAGTGTCCCACATTGGTTGTCCTATTGCGATAGTTCTAGCTACCCATTGGAGTTGGTTGCTCTTAGTAGAAATCTTCTCTACAAACTCGGTCTCCCTGGAAATTGGCTCTGCCCAATAAATAGAATTATTGGCGTCCGAGGTGACATCAATCTTTATCCCCCAGACCATGATGGATGGCAGATTCAAAAGTTCATCTACCCTCCAGGAGTGTTTCATCGAAACTTACCTCACTTGATAGGAGGCATAGAACTCCACCACAAGGTTGGGGCAGTATCCAGCTAGAGCATCCAGGAACGGGTGCCACTCTCTGTCGGCAAACTGTTTGTTGATGTTGAGAAACTCCTGGCCCAACCCAGCTAAGTTGAAGCATTTCTCAGGTGTGAATGACCGGCTCTGGTATTTGATGAAGTAGGGTTTCATGACCTCCACGCAGAATCGGAGACTGTCCTCAATGTTGGCAAGGACTTGAGTCTCTGTGCTTTTTCCTTTTCCTTTGCTCTTGCCTTTACTAGAGGCTGGAGCTTTTCCTTTGTCTTGGCGCCTGGATGAATACATTTTCCTTCAAAATGATGTGAGTACCACAAAATACATACCATACTATTTTTGTATTTTTTTTCTAATAGAGAAATAAAAGAGGCATCTACACTAAGCTAAGAAAAGAAAAAGAATTGAATTGCAAAAAGGAAGAAGTTGTGTAGACTGTTCGTGTCTGTGAGTCATCTGCATTTTCCCGGTCAGGATCCACGGAACGCAGATGAACTGCAAGTGTAAGGAAGTATCACTGATAGCAGCTTGGCCATCTGCGTTTCATTTGCATTCACAGATGAAGATCTATGGGGTGTAGGTGGAAAGCAGGTGTGAGGTAGTGAGCCTATAGCTCATTGCTCCTACCTGTGTTGAACCTGCATTCCGTAGAGCAAGATCTGCGTTATGCATATGCTCACAGTGCCATGTACATTTAATTCACAAGTTTTAACTCAATTTTCAAGCAAGTTCAAATAATTTTAAAATCTACCGGGTAATTAGACTTCCCCAAAAGATATATAAACAATTTCAACAACAAATTTACCATGAAGACTACTCAACGAATTTCCTTAAGAAAGACATTACGCCATCTATCATCGGAAAATGTCAAGTCACCATTATTATTACCATCATCAACATGAATTCATTTACAACAACCCAACACTCTCACTAGCATGATTACATTGCCAAAATCATCAAGCATAATAAAATGCCAATCTAAATATCAATGACACCAATCAATTAGGACGCAACTATAATATTTCTTTAAGAAAGATGTCACCCAATCTATCATTAGGAAAAATCAATCATCACAAGAAAATGGATTACTCAGAATTCACCCTCAATTACAACATCATGGAATAAAATATCATACTTAAGCATACCAATTCACATGGAGCAAGAATTCCCAATCATTTTTCAGTTTCACATCTACTCACACGTACCTACAAAAATCAATTTCAAGATAAACACGGAGAACATACATTAGGGAAATGGGGGAAATGCTACCTTTATCTAAGAACAACAATGTTCCACAACCTCTAAAGAAAAAGGGAAATTAATGCATAAGAGCATACCAAGATAGAGTGAGTAGGAATGGGGAGTTGAAATTTTAAGCTTTTCACAAAAGGGAATAGTGATTGTGGTCGACCAAAGCACTGGTACTATGATGTTTTGAGGTTTTGTGATGGAAGAAGAGGAAGAAATGGTGAGATTTACAGGTGAAAGAAGGTGAAGGATTGTGGGGGGGTAAATGGTGGAATAGTCGGGAGTTAAAAGGTGGTGAAATAGGGTTATGGTGCTAAAAATCAGGGTTTTGGAAAGTGGGGAAAAAGATGAAAAGTCTTGGGTCAAGTCGGGTCGGATTGGTCAAACGAGTTGACCAAACTTTTAAAATTCTTCATACTTGCACCTTGCTGAACATGCGGCCGCAGAATGGGATCTGCGAGATGCATGTCTAGTGCAGGTGTGTCTCAGATTGCCTAGTTCACTGCTTTGGATAAGCGTTACACCATTGTGTCGCAGATCCATGACTGGGTTTTGCAGATGAGGAGCAGTTCCTTTCCTTTGAACATCCTATTTCCAGTTATTCTGCCTTGGACCTGTGCTACACCTGTATGTCGCAGATCCATGACTATGTTTTGCAGATGAGGCGCAAGTGAGTCACTTTCAACATCTTTTTCTCAGGCATTCTGGACTATACCTGTGAGACACCTTCATTCTGCAGATTGGAACCTGCATTTTGCAGGTCCAGCGAGACACTCCACTTTTCTTCCTTCAACTTTTTCCACAATCCAACATCCTACAACAACAAAAACAGCAAAAAGGTGAAGCAAAAAAGAAGTTTAAAAACACTTGGCTTGCCTCCCAAAAATCATTTGATTTAACATCGTGGCTCGACGATATCACCTCATTTGTCAATGTGGGTCTAGAGGCTCAACCTCCTCATATGAAACCTCTCCCAACTCGTCCCTTGCATTTATTATGGCTGCCACTTTTAACTCATTTGGGGCTTCATTGGCTTGCACACATTGAATGTAACCTCATCGTCACCGACTCGAAATTTAAGCTCTCCTAGCTCAACATCCACTAAAGCACGTCCGGTGGCCATGAATGGGTGCCCTAAGATGATAGGCACCTCAAGGTATACATCACAATCTAACACCACAAAGTCTACGGGGAGGATGAATTTCTCCACTTTAACCAACACATCACAAAGGATTCCCACTGGAAATTTGATGAGCGATCGGCCATGAGCAACCTCATAGTGGTAGGCTTGGGATCTTCCAATCCTAACTTCTTGAAGATCATAACGGGCATCAAGTTAATACTCTCCCCTAATTCACATAGGACCTTGTTGAATAAATCCTTATTTCTAAGGTACACTTGTGCATTTTTGGACGAGATTGTCCTTCAGCAGTGACGCGACTCATTTGTGTGGTACTTGCGTTTTGTAGGTGCCCTTCTGCGGCTCGTAGTTCTCCTCTCAATCTTAACCAGTGACCCTATTACATTGTTTGCGTTAGCACTTGTAGTCCGCAGATACAAATCTACGGCTCATAGGTTTGGTTTACCAAATCTTCCAGTGTCATCTAACACAGGTGCCCATGTACGGTACGCATGTCCCTTTTTCTTCCAACAGATTGCTCTTAGTTCAATTCTTTCATTTTCTTTGTCAAAGTTAAATGCCTACAAAAAATAAGAGAAAAGACATAAAATCTTCCTAAATTGAGTGAAAACAAGGCAATAGCTCATGCTTAAAAGCTAAATGAGTTGGTAAATTACCAACTCATCACTAAATCCTCTCTAATTGCTAAGAATTCTACTATATCAAGACATTCCCATCATTTATCCTCCTTGTTTAGGCCTTTACTAAGTCTTCTTCTGCATTTCTAATACAACAGTCAAGGCCTAGGTTTTCTCTCGAAGCCCTATCTATGTTGTATTTGAACTTATTAATGTCTGATTTTCTCCATTGAACCATCTTATAACTTATTTGAGGACTGTATCTTTCTAGAGAATATACTATCATTCACCATTGTTTGGGCATATTGTATAACTACGGGTATAATTGTCTTTCTAGTAATTGGATATTCTTGTTTATTTCGAACATAACTTTTGCACAGACACATTATTTTCATGTATTATTGTGTTTCCCTTTTTCCATATATGCCATAGGATAAAAATTGAGTTAAATTTATATATAGGCTTCAATTTGGTCTGACAATATGTTGTCCATCATTTGTTCAAAGTTTGATGTAGTTGCAAGAAAGATCCATATATACCTTTGTAAATGCAAAAAAGTTCATACTTTCTTTGTAGATGAGCGAGTAATGGAAATATGGTTAGTAGTCTCTTGATAATTTCCGGTGCAACAACTGCATCTGGATACCATGAAAAAATCCATTCTAGTTAGAATACCATCTATTGATGACTTCTGTTTCCATAATCTCCAAAGCAAAAAAGAAAATTTTGAATGGAATTTCTTTGCTTCACATATTATGACTTGTGTGTTGAGTGTCCTCTCATTGTCTTAGAATGTTCCAAGCAATTGAGACTGTGAATTTTACATTGCTAGTTAGCATCTCAAGGTTTATCTCACTCTTATGTCATTCTAGTTATTTGAAGCTTTTTTTAAACATGATTGACTATGTCTGCTGGTAGTAAAGATGCAATTTGTTTGCATTTCATTCTCCCTGATCCATTAGCTCGTACATCCTTTAATGGATTTTTCAATATTAATAGTGGGAGGAATTACATAGTATAGAGGTCCAAGCTTGGTCCAATTATCAAACTAAATATTTGAATGCACAGACTTAATTTTTCACCATATCTCTTGGTCTATGTTATCTCTGGCTTCCAGCATCATTTTTCATAATTTTGATCCGCCTTTCCAACCTATTATTCGTGGGATGTATTTTTACAGTATTTATTCCACATATAGTTAGTGCATAAGAATTTTTCTATTCTAAATATCCACCATAGCTTTGCAACTAGTACTTTTGATACATCAAATACACTTCTAAACCCCAATCCACCTTCTTGCTTTGATAATGGATCATCCTTCTTCACCCCTTCAGTAGAATGAAAAAATTTATGTGTTTGTCCATTGAGTAGAATAGATACCAATCTTTCGAAATTTGTCTCCAAACTTTATCTAAGAACAACTCTGAAAAACTCATTCTTCTCATAACAAAATATGAGAAACACCCATGAAACCCTATCATAAGATTTTTTTTTTCATATCCAATTTAATAGCCACATAGCAGGCTTTCTTCTCAGCCTTATATCTGTGATGATTTCTTGTGCCGATAAAATATTCTCTATTATGTTTCTTCCATTAACAAAACAAGATTGATTTTTTTATATAGACTTATGAAGAACTCTTGTCCGTCTTTCATGAATCACCCTTGAGATAACTTTGTTTAAGAAATTGTTGAGACTAATTGGTCTCATTTCTAAAAATTTAGTCACTTTTTCTTTTTTAGGGAGCAAGACCAAGTTGGAATGTGTTATGGATTCACCACCTTGATGACATCTTCTCCAACTATCTCCCAGCAAGCTTGATAGAAAGTACGTGTCAGTCCATCCGGACACTAGCACTATTTCCTTCTAGATCAAATATTGTCTTTTTTTTACTGCTACTTTTGTAGGTTTTTCATTCAAATGCTGGTTCTCCTCTTATGTAATCATTTCTGGATATGGCTTAGCAAAGAGTAATTTTGTACCTCCTGTTTCTATGTGAATTACTTTTGGTAAAAAGATATTGCCTCCTTTGCCAATTGTTCTTCTCCTTCAACCAATTTCCTTCTGTATTTTCCACTCTCTTCTTCTTTTCCATTTCACTTGATTGTGAAACAATCTAGTATTCCTATCTCTCTCTGAGATATATGCAATGCCTATTTTTTGTCTTCAAAATTATTCTTCAAAATGTAAATATTTTTTCATTTCGATTTACACTTATTGCAAAACTGTCTTATTATCAACTGTAGGGAATTCTTCAAATAAATCTTCCTTATTTCTGACAATTTTCTCCCTTATGATAAGTTACTTTAATGATATCTCCATAACATTATTTGCTCCATTTTTGATAGTGCATTTCTCACTCTTTTTTCCTTGAATAGATATGAATTAAATAATTTTTTTAGTAAAAAGAAGAATTTTGATATGACATGAGATGCCGACTAGGAGGGAATGAGGCTTTAATGATTTTGTTATCTTTTAAGGGAAAAGACGATAATTGAATGAATTTTATTGTCTTAAAAAATAATAATTTTTATAGGCAATTCTCAAAACTTGAAAAACCATTCACTGAAGTAACAAGTTATCTATCTCCATATGAAGTTCGTCCAAGAGAAAGACAAAGGAAAAACTTATTCTACAAAAATGAGAAATTGCTTCGAAAAATAATTTCCGGGAAAGATTTGCGCTAGGGGTGTCAATATATGGTTTGACCGGTTATTTTTATAAAATTTATATTATATTAATTTTTTAATTATTTTATTTTGTATAGTCAAATTTAGACTTCTTAAAATTAATCATCATCTCAAATTTTTTTTGGTATCAATATGGTAAACTTATTTTTTGGTATTTTTTTTAAAACGTCATGTAAGAGTCTCAAGAAAAATTAGAACATGATACCATACATATTTCTATTGGACTTTGAAAAAAACATTTCTATTAGAGCACAAGATATTTAATTATTCTTAAATTTAGGGCCCGTCTATTCATGCGAGATAAAATTATGATATGAAATTATATGAGATGAAGTTAAAGTTTTGTTTGAACATTCAATTTAAAATTCTTAAATTGTATTTTTTTCCTGATGAACATAAAAATTTCATAGGCTGCGAAAACTATCAAAATTTCTCCAATTCTTATACAATCTTAACAAATAACTAAAAGTTCATAAGAAAGAATAATACACTATCACAAAGTTATTCTTTAAAAAATACAATAGTTATTCATTGAACTTTAGTTCAGCAAAAAGTAAACTTTAACATGAGTTGTAGTGTACAACTCTTTAGTAATACCAATGACAAATTATGTTAAATAAATAGTAAGAGTACCAACAACAAATTTTGTCTACATTTGAAATAAATAGTTGGTAAATATGATTGGTATATATAAAATGATGAAATTCTTTTTTATTTTTTACAATATATAAACTTGTAGATCAAATTTTGTATTTGAAAAAGTTCATATCATGATTTGGAATTTCAAATCAAGTTTTTTTGAGAAATTGAAATTTCATCTCATGATTTTAAATCACATGTCCAAATGCCTAGTTAATATATAAAATATATTCTACACATATATATTTATTTGGTAGAATTTTGTATTTTTTTTCAATTTATTAATTTTTTTGATATAGTTATAAATTTATGTATAAATGTAGGATCTTATTAAAAAGAAACTTAATAATTGATTAGATGATTAAGTCGATTTAAAAAATCGTTGACGCCCCTACTTCTCAACCTTAAATTGATTCCGAAGTACCTTTCTTGCTGAAAGGATTATTATGTTTCACACCCTTGTACTCTCAAGGCCTAAATACATACTTTACTCTAACTTTTATTGGGTAGGTACACGGATAACACACTGAGTTGTCTACGACGTGTTGACTTGTACAAAACCAATTAAAGCTACGAAATTACCATGATATCGCCCTTTCCCTTCACCTAAACAATTTTAATACCTCTAAACCGCCCCCTTTTATATTTCCATTTGCGACCATTGTTCCTTCACCAATACACTGAAGTTTCACTACATTAAGTCTTTTTTTTCTAGTCTCGTGATCAAATCAACAGTAGTAATTCATTCTATGGATCCAACACAAGTCAAGACCGGTCATTCATCCACCCATAAGCCCAACAGCCACCCAAAGCCATCCAAATCTGAGCTGATGTCCAGCGCCAAGCTAGTGGCTGATGCGGCCAAAGCAAAACTCCATCACGATCCCAAAAGGTTTGAAAAGTCAGAGCTCGCCGGAGCCGCCGCCGACCTCCTTAACGCCGCCTCGAAGTACGGCAAACTAGAAGAGACAGGGATCGGGAAATTCGTCGGAAAAGCAGAGACTTATCTCCACAAATACGAAACTTATCATTCCACCACCACAACCGCCGCCGCCGCGTCGCAGTCCTCCGGGCATACAGGGGGTAAACATGAAGAATCCGGAAGTGGGTACGGCGAGTATATTAAAATGGCAGAAGCAATTTTCAAGAAACATTCCGATGGCACTCAGTCATCGGAATCCGTCGGTGGAGGTAAAAAAGGAGAGTATCTGAAGATGGCTGGAGATTTCTTGAAGAAGCATTGACCTGTACCATACGACGCGACATTATCTGATATGTGATTTGTAATGTGTGGCTGCATTGCCACATCTGTTAAGCCAATGAAAATAAATTTGTTTTAGAGAAATGATAGGATGAAGTATTATTTCATTTTTTTGTTATTAATAATATTTTTTCAGTTTTTCATTGTTTATTATTTACTCCATTCTTTTATTTCTACTGTCAATCTTCTATATATAATAGTTTTCGATACTTTTTGAGTTGCACGTGTGTTTCAATTTAATTAATATAATTATATTAAAATTATATTTAATGAGTAATTAAAAATATTGAAGAAACAAAATACAAGCTGAATTTGATATATAGTTAATTTATTCGGATAAGTTGATATAGGACGTGTGACATGTAAAGTTATAATTTTGACCTAATTAGATGTCAACATGTGATATGATTATTTCTCATGAGTTATACTTCTTTACGGAAGAATATTTTGATTGCTCATAACTGAAGATCAGCAGGTCTCATGTCATGGATATTAAAACTTCAATTATGAACACATTTTGAATTTTTTTGTCGCTTTGTCATGGCTTAAGAAACTATTTAAGTTTAAATAATTAATATAATAAATAATTTAGTAAAAAGATAAATTTTAAATTGCACGAGAAGGAATATAACATATTCAGTCAAAATTATTTCCTTACAATAATCATACTCAAATCAAAGTATATGTTGAATTTTTTTAAGTTCGATTTCATTTAGTCTTCTTGAGCTATTATTCTTTATCTGATCCATTTATGAAAACAGAAAGAAAAAAAAAAAAGTAATATATTTTAAAATTAAGAAGAAGAGAATAATTATAATATTTAAAATCACGAAAATTTGAGACATGCATAAACCTCCTTTTGACCACAACATGGTGAATTTTTCTGGATTAAAAATAGCAGAAAATAAGCATCTCTAACCTGATAAGAAATAAATTTAGCTGGGCATTCAGCTGAGTAAAATAACCAAACAAAATCTTATACCCGGCAGAGGAAATTTCTGAAGGAAAAAGGAAAAATCGATAAAATGATGAAGTGAATTGATACTATGGTGCCTGTTTTTATAAAGTGTGATAAAATATAAGTAAATGTTATGTATAGCGATAAAAATTTAGAGGTCCAAATAATAAAAATTGCAGTATGAAAAGATGATATTCTTAATAGTTCTATTAAGATTTTCTTTTTTTTATTTTGAAAATAAAAGCACGATTTTTTTTATATTTTAGATAACTACCGCGGAATGACTGAAAACCTAAAATAACTACCTGTAGAAATAGATGAGGAGGCTCATATAATAAACAACACAAATACTGGCTCCATCTGGGAAATTTTAGACTTTGACATCATCCATACGATAGTATCAAGAAGTCTGAAAATATTTATTGTTATCCAGAGCAAATGATAACTTACGAATATTTAAAATTACCTGATAAATAATTGCTTAGAATATTTTATATGCAAAAGTATATGAACGAAAGAGGTAAAGAACACTAGTTAAAAAAAAAGTAAATATTAGTAAAAGAAGAAGCCACAAGCATACTGATCCACATCATATTCCAAGATAAATAGTTCCATAAGAACCTAGAAAAATACGGATAAAGAAAATGACAACGAACAAGTAAAAAAAAAGGCGATAGTAGAAACTGTCAAATGAATTTATTTTAAAAAATATAGCTATAAAGTTTGTGCAAATTATTCAAAGCAAAATTGATGTGTTAGTTTCAGAAATAGATATGCAAAGGTATAAGTACAATTGACTACAAACTTCTTATTATTGTTTACAACAAAAGCATCTACGATGGCGAAAAATTTTAAAAAAATTAATAATGAAAAGAGTAAATAAATAAAATAAAAAAGCAAACTACATCCTTGCCTGATTTAAAAAATAAATAGCCTTGTCTTTTACAATTTAAGTGTAAATGAAATTTCACGTACCTTTTCGAATATCCTCTTCAAAAGTTTTGGCATCTTTAATAAGACACAAAAAGTTTTCACCGGAAAGGCATATCTAAAGGTAAACTTTTAAAGGAAAAAATAAATTAAAATTAAGAAATGAAAAGTCTTACTTGTGAATCAATCCAAGATTGTCATTAATCATATTTAGTATGGCTGTAATTTACTATTTAATCAGATTTCAATTAATTACTCAATTTAATTATAATTTAATATTCAATAGGAGGTTATTTTTATAATAGCCGAGGACAAAAGGATCTATCAACTTTTTTTAGAGATATTTTCGTAATTTAACTTTAGACTTAGTGACTTTTCACTTTTATTATAATATGATATATATGAAGTATAAAAAAGGCGATATGGCATCTCTCTGTGACCTAGAATATTATTTATCTTTTTTTGAAATTTTTTCTATTTTTTTCATATTTATGTGTCATATTAAAAAAACTCAAAAATCACCTTTAATTCTCTTAACTATGTTAAATATACTATATTAAAGGAATATATATATATGAGATCAAAAATTCTATTTATCTTTTTTGTTTTTTTCCTTTTTTCTATTTTTTCATTTATTAACTATATATATCATATTATTAGATAAGTGGGAAGCCAAAAAGTGAAAAGTTAACATATTAAAATACCCTTCAAACATTAAAAAATAAATATACACTTCAAATAATAATAAATAACAAATAAAAATAAAAATTGAAATAGTAAAATACCTCCCAAACATTGAAAGACTAATATACCTTTCAAATAATAATAAATAATAAATAATTAAAAAGTTAAAATACTAAAATACCCTTCAAGTATTAAAAGACTAATATACCCTTCAAACAATAATATAAATATAAATAATAAATAATAAATAATAATTAATCATATTATTACTATATCTATCATTTATACTATTCTAAAAATGGGAATCTAAAAGTTAAAAACTTAAATTATCAAATGTTCATCAAATATTGAATAACTATTTTACCCTTTAAATAAGAATTATTCCTATGATATTTTTGTACCAAATGTAATTATACATTCTAATAATGCATGCTACTCCATCAAATCATATTATTATATAAGTGGGAAGACCCTAAGTGAAAAGTTAAATTACTACAATATCCCTAAAAAGTTGATTAACCATTTCATTCTTAAAAAAAATTAATTATATAATTATTTTAAAATACATTAAACTTGAATGTGGTAATTCTTCTATCTACCCATAATTATTATAGATATTAATTTACTTAATTTTTATATAACTTTTACAAAATACTGCTCTCATTCGACAATAATTTCGTGATATGAATATATGCAACTGTAAAAAGGTGGAGACTACAGTTTCATAGAAAGAAGGAAAAAACTTTAAGACGTGAAATATTTTATAACCGTAACCAACATTTAAATTATGTGTGTAAAGCTTTTGTCACATTTACTTGTGTTGTACTGTCTTTTTGTTGTATCGTCTTTTTGCTTTCTTTTTTATGCTTACACCAACCTTGATAGTATTTAATCAAAAAAAGAAATTATGGTGTTGTGACTGTTCGCAACAAATTTTTGAGTCTAGAAAAATAATAATCAAGATAGAAAAATCGGGTAACAAAATATTTGATTTCAAGTATGATGAGTGTTACAATCTCTATATAATCCTCTGATTCTCCCAATGATAATATGAAATATGTTGAACTTGAATTTGATTTGGATTCAAGGGCCTAATTAGCTTAATCTTGAATCTTCGTCTTTGAATTATTTATCACGAACAAGTAACTTGATCTTGAATGTCTTGATATTTACCTTCGTTCTTGATTTTGATCTTGAACTTGATTGCTTAAGCTTGTAGCTTGAACTTATAGCTTGTAGAGAATTTGCAGTCTTTGATCCACGAGCTCTCTTCTTGCTTTTGTTCTTAATTTTTCTTCCTTTTTCTGAGGTATAAGGACTCCTATTTATAGTTGTAGTGGTGATGCCTTTGTGTGATTTGATTGGTCAGTTTGAACTAACCAATTATATTCCTTGGTGACATACTTCAATTTGATTGGCTATAACATGTCACTTACACACTTGGCATGATTTTATTGGCTCATTTGTTTGGCTTGGATTGCCACCTCATTTTGACACATGGCATAATTTTAATGGTTCATTTGTTTGACTTGGATTGCCACCTCATTTTGGCATGTGGCATAATTTTAATGGCTAACTTGTTTGACTTGGATTGCCACCTCATTTGACATGTGGCACCTATTTGGGCCTCTAGAAAGATGACATCTTAGGCTCAGTAAAGTGGGTTCATCATTTGTAGCCCAATTTGATGGACTAACCCAATAAAATTAGATCATTAATTAAATCTGTATTTATTAAACTCAAATAATTAATTTAATTATATTAATCCATAATATTTATTTGGACTAATTTAAATTTAATATAATCATAATTATTTTACAGATTTAAACCCAATAAAATTTGATTGATTACAAAATGCCCCACTTCATGACTTAGTCTGAAATTTTTTGAAGACTAAGCTTGAAGTAATAATTAAATATCGATCATTTTTGTTTGAAAATAATTCGATCTTAAATTTTATTACTCAAAACCGAGTGAAATTGTTGAACCCAAATCACCGTGTTAATTAAAAATATTTTAACTTTGCTCCTATGAATTTTCCACGTTGAAATTTTTTTTTAATAAAACTCCCTCAATTTTAACAAAATCTTTTGATCTCCTTTTTTTTTTATAAAATAAACTTAAATAAGGAATCATCTCCTACTAATAAGCGCAACAAATGAGAACATAGTAAGGCGACGCTGATTGTAAGGGATTAAGAATCCCTTTTGGATTGAAATTGTACGGCACGGGGTACAGCCGTCAAATTTTTTACTTTTTTTTTTTTACAGTTTCTCAATTCTATTAGATATCAGGTTTGCTAGCTTTGTTAGAACTCTGGACAGGCACATCTGATGCTTCTTTACTCTATAAATAGGGAGAGTGTCCATCATATTTTCACAGTAACTTCTCTACTACTTATTTACTCTAGGAGAGAGTCTATCATATTCCCACACTAATTTCTTGGAGAGGCACACGTCTTCAACGTTTTTGGTGAGTATCTTTTTTCTTTTTTTCTTTTAAGCCTCTCTCTCTCTTTTATTTTTTGATCAAAAGGGCATGTTCTGATTTACTGCGGATTAATCTCGATAGAATATCCATCATTGATGGAATGTTCATATTTTCTCTTTAAAGAGACCAAACTTAAGGCGTAGCACAGGATGAATTTCATCCATGCTTTAAGATTTTGGTTATGTTCTTGAAAAAATTAAATTTAAGGCGTAGTACAAGATGAATTTTATCCACGCTTTAAGATTTTGGTTATGTTCTTGAAAAAATCAAACTTGAGGCATAGTACAGGATGAATTTTATCCACGTATCAAGATTTTGGTTATGTTCTTGAAGAAATCAAATTTGAGGCGCAGTATAAGATGAATTTTATCCACGCCTTAAGATTTTGGTTATGTACTTGAAAAACAAACTGAGGTGTAATATAGGATGAATTTCATCCATGCCTTAAGATCTTGGTTATATTCTTGAAACCAAACTTAAGGAGTAATATAGGATGAATTTTATCCACGCCTTAAGATTTTGGTTATGTTCTTGAAGAAACCAAACTTGAAGCGTAGTACAGGATGAATTTTATTCACGCTTCAAGATTTTGGTTATGAACTTAAAGAAACCAAACTTGAGGCGTAGCATAGGCTGAATTTCATCCAATCCTTAAGATCTTGGTTATATTCTTGAAACCAAACTTGAGGCATAATATAGGATGAATTTTATCCACACCTTAAGATTTTGGCTATGAACTTATCGGTCATGATATTTATATTCATCCTTGTGTTCTTTGAGTTGGATGGTGATTATACTTTTTTTTCTTGCAACTTAACCAGATGGTGAACTTTAGAGACTATATCTCTCCTTCATCCAAACTAAAGTATCTTATTATTGAAAGTACTGAAAGTTCAGTGCAAACAAAATTATTGATTCACACTCCCTTGACTGGATGGTATGCAGGTCCATGGCCAACTCTTAGAAACACACTTCATGTGACAAATTGGACTTCAGAATGCAAAACCACTACAGCTCTATCTTCTCAGACGTGATCTCTTCAGGCGCCTCACCACCGTTACACAAATATTGCAATCCCTCTTCCTAGTCTGGGTCATTCCTAGTCTGGGTCATCGCATAGTTCGATGAGACATATGCTGGGGAGAGACAATAGTCTTTGAGGGTGAATATTGTCAAATTCCCGGGTATTGGGAGTGGGCTGAGGATACACTTAGCAGAAGTCAGGAATTTTTAGTTGCCGCAGATATTTATGACGCCGTTTATGCCTCACTTTTCACCTATGATCGAAATTCAGACATATTACAAGCATTTTGTGAGGCATGGTGCCCAAAGACAAATACAATTCTTACATCCGTTGGCGAACTATCTATTTATTTATGGGACTTACATACCCTTGGAGGCTTTCCAATTAGAGGTTCCTTTTATGAGGAGGTCATTCCTGAGGCTATGGAACTCACATGTGTTGATGCGAAGGACCAGAGATACATTCCTCGAGTTTGCAAGTACTTGTTCACAACTTTTCACTATTTGCAGGAGAGTAAGACTGACAGCTTAAAAGTCTCTTTGAGCAGGTGGATAGGGTTTTGGTACAAGAAAGCTCTAAGGTACGAACCTGCTCTGCCGAGGAGGGAGAAGAAGACTGCCCGCTTAAAATTTATGCATAACCCTACTGGGGATATACCTGAAACATGTCAATGGTCAAGAGATGAGGAAGGGGTATTTTCTAAACTTGGGGTGAGGCCTGCAAAGGAGGAAACATATCTTGCAGTATTTTTGTCATGTTGGTTGTGTGCTTTCGTGCTCCCTTCTGGAGAGGGTGATTTTATTCGATCAGAGACTTTTAAAATGTCAACTATGATGGCTACCAAACGGAAGATTAGTCTCGCAGCGCCCGTTTTAGCAAGCATATATAGTGGTCTTAGTAAAATTTCTCAATCGTCACAACTTGATCTTGTCAGAATTTGCTTTCCCATCCATTATGTTGATGGTTGGCTTGCTCATTATTTCAAGACTCATTATGCGTTTGCAAATGGGCTGTCTAATCCACTCATGGTAGCTTTTTCAGAAGAGGGTGCTGCACGATACTATGATAAAAAAGAAGCGAGAAAACGCATCCACCAAGGAGATAACATTGCTTGGGCTTCGACGATGTTAAATAATTTTGGAGCCCTATGACTATATTGATGATAATGATGCACCAGAGTTGGAGTTAAATTACTATGCGAGCATCCGCTTTGGCTATCTCCCTTTGAGAAATGAAAATTCGGTCATTATTGAGCCATATAGTCCACACCGATTCAGTAGCTAATTTGGGTTTTATCAAAGAATCCCAGGTGTTTCAGCATATGATAATCGTAGTGCTTCATTAGATGAAGGACTCAGATATTGGCGAATTTGCGTGTTGCATCGATCCATGTCCCGTGTGACTTTTTCCCCTGTTACACCTAACATGAAGAAGCTCTTTGCAGACGACTATAAGACTTGGTGGTCGAAAACACATGGGAATTTTCTTGACAACTATTTTCAAATCTTGGTGGATGCAGCTGGGCCAATTTCTACTAAGATTTCAGAGGTCGGGACCTCAAGGATGTAGCAATGCAACCCCTAATACTGGCAATTCCTCGGCCTCAAAGGTCATGTTATCCGAGCAATGAAAAGGCAAGGAACCTCAGTTACTTATAGAAGCTCCAACTGAACAAGCATATAATCAAGATAACTAGGGTGGTAAAGACTCTTTTCCCTTAAGTATAGTTGCTCATGATTCTGAAAAGTGATCATTTCAGGGCAAGAGTACTAGTAGTCATGAAGATCATTGTTGGAAAAAAGTGAGGTCTTCGAACAAATCAGGAGACGCAAATTTAGTAGTGCTTGAGATTCCTGATAGTGTTGATAGCCCTTCGAGGACCTTGACCGTTCCTTTTGAAGAGGTATGCTTAACTCTTACTTTACCCAATATGTCATAGTGGCTTTTACTAATTATTTGTCTTACCTTTACAGTCAAATTGTGCTGGAGTCTTACCGAGAGGAGGGTCATAGGAGAGTGATGAGTGTGTTTCTGGTCCGAATCTAATAAAATCATCTTCTGCAGGTAAAACAGAAAAAGAGGCAACTTTTATTCGTCGTGATGGAGTAAGAGCGAGGCTGAGTTCCGATTAGCAAAAACATCCAACAACTGCAGTATCTGTGTTCGATGGAAAGAAGGTTGTCCTAAACTATCGAAAGATGTTTATTTTTGAGGTTTGGAGTGTGATTCGAGGGAAGCTTTCCGGAAGCGATGTAGATTGTGCTTCCTCTCTTAAAGAAGAGATCCAAGTGATTCTCGAGGAGATGGATAGAAAGGATGTATACGTTTCCCCTTTGATGAGATTAATGAAGTCCTTTTTTGAACTTGCTACTATATATGATCAGGCACGATCAACTCTACATGATAAGGATATGGAAGCTACAAAAAAAGAGTTGTCCATAGCAGTTGGAGAACGTCTTTCAAATGCCATATTTGAAGAACACGAGAAGATTGAAAAAAGCTTCCTCTATTCGTCAGTCTCTAAGTGAGGTGAAAGAAGAGATAGAAAAGTTGCACAAAAAAGAGAAGGATTTAGAAGTCCTCTTGGAAGCCTCCGAGAAAGAAATTGAAGAAGCCAAATTAGGAGTCTTAACCGCTGAAAAGGATTTTGATGCATGCAATGACGCAGACTTGTTGAATGATGATGACTTGACTAATTTAGAGCAGAAGAGGGAGCGCCTGGAAGCTATGCACCAAGACTTAATCAATTACAAATTATGTTTAGATTAGTCTTTTTTTTTATTCAACAGTGGATACTCTTATTATGAATAAAGTCTATTTCCCTTTTGCCTCAAATAATTGTATTTTTTTTAAATAAACTTTAAATATTGATCTGCTAATAGTTTCAAATTTGCGCGTACACACCAAAAAAAATTGTATCTTTATGCATGAATATTAGAATCACAATCCGCTTGATTCGCTAGAAATTAAACTTCTCAATTTTGAACATATCCAAAATTCAGATTCTTGAAGTCATCAAGAATACCTCAGATTAATTTTTATTTTTTTCTTTGAAACCGGCTTTGAATTCTAGCAAGCTGGCAATTTCAAATTCTTGCGGCTTCATCAGAAAAATTATATCTTGATAAATAAATGCCGAAGTTATAATTCGCTTGATTACCAAGGAGCTAGACTTGTAAATCTAGAATATATCCAAAATGCATATTTTAAAACCTTCGGGAATGTTCCAGATTGATTTTTTGAAATCGTCTTTGAATGCTGGCAAGCTGACAATTTCATATTTACCTACATAGTGGATTTGAACCTACAACTCAAAAGGCTTTGCAAATTGAAGACTCCGACTCACGAATTTGACGATCTGCTAAAAGATGTAGTCATCTTATTGGGAAAATTGATTTTTCACTGAGGTTTGCCCCCATTATATTGAACCATCAAGGTCTAATGAAGGTTCGAAGTTCAAAAAGAAAGAAAAAATGTAAACATAATTTTTATGTGTAGGGTAGGTGAATTTTATCTCATCACCTATCTCTTCAACATCACTTAGAGGGATATATTTCTTTTTTAAACTCATGAGACTAAACTTAGAATAAAAATCTAAGCTACCTACTTACCCCGGTGAAGAGGATCAAGTCATTCCGTAGTTCATAATGAGTGAGTTTAATTTTTTTTTTTGGGTGTCCTAACTTTTGCCTAGGCCGCCTCTTGTGAGGTTTTTGTCACACCCCACCTTGGGGGGTATGACGGCACTTGGTGCCTGTTAGACTCTGAACTGCTAACTGGTCCAGCCTGAGCACATCTGGTGCTTTGGCTGGCTATGGCTCTATTTCAAGAAACAAGTCGGCTATGTAACGGCTGTAACTACAGCCTCCGGCCAACTGGCCTGTAGCCATCTGAACCTGTAACAACAGCTAACCAGAAACAGACCTGTAACAAGGAACCTATGCGGGCCGACAAGGCCACCATGCTGTCTAGTTATCTGTAACTCAACACAAGACTGCTGTAAAACTACGTGACCAGCAAGGTCACCACTACTGTCAAACTAAGGCCCCACACGGCCAACATAAACTGGAATACAAAACAGCTACAGCAGACTGCACGGCCCCACACGACCGGCTCAAATAACCACAGGGAATATATACAGACTGCAAGCCTCTACGAATACTGTAAGAAACTAATAGAAATGATCGGGACAGGGCCCCGACCTACCCATACTGCACAACAAAAGAAAAGGAGCTACACCTCTGGGAATCAGACTCCGGATGACAGAAGCTGATGACTCACTGTCTGGCTGGAATCACGAGGGATCGGCTCCTCGTCCGTGAGTACCTGTAGGCAAGCAATACAGCGCCCCGCTGGGCGTCAGTACCACAGGTACTGAGCATGTAAAGCAAACTGAAATATGCAACTGAAACGAATAGCACAATAACATGACATTTAAGCAAGAAGTAGCTGAGTCTATCTAGCTGAGGATAACTGGGGAGAGTTTATACATTCTGCAACTAACTGAGCGTACCTGAAGACGTATCGTCCTTCTGTCTATCAGTATCTACTAGCACATATCAATATACATAATAATACATACAATACCTGACCGACCCCCATAAGCCGGAAGGTGCCAACCAAGCAAGCAATCTATTTACCCCTACCCGGGTCTAAACCAACCAAAAACAAGTCACTCCACTCATCTGATAACTGTGAGCTCCTCCTACCGGCCCCCTTGGGTACGTAGCTCAGGCCTTGGCCTCTGACAATAAACTGTGTCTGAGTCCGAAGACTCCTGCCTCTGGGCACAGGTGTGCACACAGAGTGGTCTACCCCTGTAAACAGGGTGTGCTAGCTCTGCGCAGAGTAAACTGAACTACCCCTGCAAGAAGGGTGGTCTGGACCGTATTATCATGGTGGTCGGCCATCATCGTCCTTTAGTCGGACGGCATCACCCAGCTGGTGGCGGTATCTGAATCTGGTATCGACACAGCTATAACCCAGGGGCGGTGGGGATGCTAAAGGGTGCCCACATGCCACAACAAGTCTCAACATACAAAACACTTACACAGCAAGCATGCTTAAATGAAAAATACTAATCATATTCTCTTCTTGTATCTCAAGGCCAGTTGGTATTAAATAACTGATACTATATTATGTTTTACACTATTTCTGATTGCTGGACTAACTGCTACCGGGCCTTTATCTGTCTATCTGATTATATCTGGATATAGCTCAATAACATAAAATGTACCATCTACTACTGGATACAATCTCAACAGATGTACTACGTATTGCCTGAATATCTACTATTCTGATTATCGCATGATACATGATTAATATACTAGCATGCTTGCTGGAACCGTACTAAAATCGTTCCTGTACGCTGGGTATCGGTTAATAGCCTTTACTCTATTTACTTTCTAAGCTATACTTCCTGGCTTGCCGAAAGAATAACTTTACATACCTGGTTTCTGAGTATCCGACTGACCGGTGTGATTTCCGTCGGTACTTCTGTTGTTTCTCCCAACTACATGCATATATACGTCAATTAGAACTAAATACATTAATACTCGGGAGAAATTGTCACTTTAGATATATATATTTATCCCAACTTTAACCTTTCGAAAAACGGTCGAAAACTCGTTATTTTTCAGCGGTCCAGAAGGGAGAAATATTCACTTCTCAGCTAGGAACACATAGACATTAATTTAGAGCAATTCTATTTACCTTAGTTCGGCGGCTCGCCGATTCGTCGGCCGTATTTCACGAAACTAAATCCGTAGGAATGCTCTCTGCTGCTAAATACATCGGTATCTAGGATTAATTTGAGTTTGGGCAGCGTTTGGCAGCGTAATCGGACGAAAATTATAATCCCTCCTTCGTCTTCCTCTGTTTTGCTGCGTATTCTGGAAATTAAAAGGAGTTAAATGATATTAGACCGAAGTGGGGGCTTTATATACTTGAACCTGAACTTGGGCAACGTGGCACGGAGCCATCGCGGAGGCCTTGCCTCCGTGACACGCTGCCATCGCGGAGGGGCTCTGCCTCGGCTCCTCCCGCGATGGTTCGACGGGTTCCTCGTCCGATCTTTTTCCCGGCCTTTCTCTAGCAGTATGGCCTTCTAATATGCTTGACCAACGTGTGAATAGGTCGTCTAGGTGCCGGAAATTCTACGGGGTATAACATTCTCCCCCCCTTAAGAACATTCGTCCTCGAATGTACACTGCTATCTAGAGGAATCCTTACTTACTTTCTAGAAAAATTTCGGCAGAGTCTCCCCTGTAATATGGACTATCGCAAAAACCTGAAATGCAGAAAAGTCCAACACAGGCACTGCACACAATATTCTAAGATCCACTGGATAACTAGATATCAATCTTTCTTTATCATTTACAAACATACAACCATAAGGTACTGTATAAGTAATAATACGGACATATCTGTCGCCTGACTAGGCCTGAAATAAGTGAGGGTATCTGGTTTTCATTTCCTCTTCAGCCTCCCACGTCATTTCTTCACGATTCCTATTACGCCACAACACTTTGACAGATGCAACATCTTTAGTTCTCAATCTGCGAATCTGTCTGTCTAGGATAGCTACGGGAACCTCTTCATATGTTAATTCTTCTGTAACCTGGACATCCTGAACCGGAACTACTGTAGAAGGGTCCCCTACGAACTTCCGTAACATAGAAACATGGAATACTGGGTGAACAGATGCTAACTCTGGTGGCAAGTTCAACTCGTATGCAACTCAGCCTATTCTTCGCCGAATCTGATATGGCCCAATGAATCTTGGGCTAAGCTTGCCTTTCTTGCCAAACCTCATTACCCCTTTCATCGGGGACACTTTCAGATATACCCAGTCATTTACCGAAAATTCTAAATTTCTGCGCCGCATATCTGCATAAGACTTCTGGCGGCTCTGAGCAGTCAGTAAACGTTCTCGGATAAACTTTACCTTTTCCTCGGACTGCCGAACAATGTCTGGGCCAACTAACGCTGATTCTCCTATTTCAAACCAGACCACCGGTGATCTACATTTTTTCCCGTATAATGCCTCGAAAGGCGCCATCTGAATAGCTGAATGGTAGATGTTATTATAAGCAAATTCAATTAACAAAAGATGTTCATCCCAGCTACCCCCAAAATCTAACACACACGCTCGTAGCATATCTTCGAGCGTCTGAATCGTACGTTCAGCCTGCCCATCTGTTTGAGGATGGAATGTTGTGCTCAAGTTAATCTGCGTTCCCAAACCTTTCTGAAACGACTGCCAGAATCTAGCTGTAAACTGTGCTCCCCTATCTGAAATGATAGATACCGGCACTCCATGCAATCTAATTATTTCTCTAATATATAATTCGGCATAATCCTCAGCTGAGAAGGTAGCCTTCACTGGTAGGAAATGAGCTGATTTTGTCAGCCTGTCAACTATTACCCAAATGGAATCATTTCTGCGTCTGGTACGGGGTAATCCTGTTACAAAATCCATATTTATCGCTTCCCATTTCCACATAGGCACAGCTATATCCTGCGTCAGACCGCTCGGTTTCTGGTGCTCCGCTTTTACCTGCTGGCAGTTAGGACATCTGGATACAAATTCGGCTATTTCAGATTTCATACCTGGCCACCAGTAAATGTCTCTGATATCGTGGTACATTTTCGTTGCTCCTGGATGGAGGGAATAACGAGCGTAATGTACCTCATGCATGATCTGCTGGCGAAGCCCTGAAACATTCGGGACACATAGACGGCCCCCACAACGTAGTACTTCATCTTCAGTCACTTGGAATTCTGTCTCTTTACCTTCCTGAATTCTATCTCTGAGCTAGACTAAGTCAGGGTCCTCGTACTGCCGTTCTTTTACCTCTGTAACTAGTGATGACTCGGCAGAATTCTGAATCACTGCTCTGTTATTTTCTGTCTCCACTACTCGAACGGCTAACCCAGCTAGTTGATGAATTTCCTTGGCTAATTCCCACTTCTCGGGCCGCAAATACGCCAAACTCCCCATTGACTTACGGCTCAGGGCATCTACTACTACATTAGCTTTTCCTGGATGATAGAGAATATTTACATCATAGTCTTTCAACAATTCTAACCAGCGACGTTGCCGCAGATTTAACTCCCTCTGTGTGAAAATGTATTGCAGACTTTTATGATCTGTGAAAATGTCTACATGGACGCCATACAGATAATGCCTCCAAATTTTCAGAGCGTGGATCACTGCGGCCAGTTCCAGGTCATGGGTCGGATAGTTCTTTTCGTGTTTCCTCAGTTGTCTGGAAGCATAAGCAATCACCTTACCATGCTGCATTAACACACAACCCAGTCCCAAACCTGAAGCGTCGCAATACACCGCATACCCATCTGTTCCCTCTGGCAATGCTAGTACTGGGGCGGAGGTCAATCGGTCTTTCAACTCTTGAAAACTCTGCTCACATGCCTCCGTCCACTGAAATTTTACTGCTTTCTGTGTCAGCTTTGTCAGAGGTGCTGCTATAGTGGAGAATCCTTCAACAAATCTCCGATAATATCCTGCTAAACCCAAGAAACTGCGGACCTCGGTCGGAGTGGTAGGTCTGGGCCATGTCTTGACCGCCTCTATTTTCTGTGTGTCTACCTGTATACCAGCATCCGACACGATGTGCCCAAAAAAGGCAACTGAGTTCAGCCAGAACTCACACTTAGAAAACTTGGCGTACAGCTGACGTTCTCTAAGGATCTGGAGTACTGTTCGTAAATGGTTCTGGTGATCTGTCTCTGAACGAGAGTATACCAGAATATCATCGATAAATACTATCACAAACAGATCTAAATACGGTCTGAATATGCTGTTCATCAGGTCTATAAACACTGCGGGAGCATTCGTCAGCCCGAAAGACATAACTAGGAATTCAAAGTGACCATACCTGGTCCTGAAAGCAGTCTTTGGAATGTCTCTCTCACGAACCCGGACCTGGTGGTATCCGGACCTCAGATCTATCTTAGAGAAACATTGGCCCCCTGCAACTGGTCAAACAAATCATCTATTCTCGGGAGCGGGTATTTGTTCTTCACTGTAACTTTGTTTAGTTGTCGATAATCTATGCACATTCGGAGCGAGCCATCTTTCTTTCTCACGAATAAAACAAGCTCACCCCACGGTGAAGTACTCGGCCTGATAAAACCTTTATCTAACAAATCTTTCAACTGCTCCTTTAATTCTCTGAGTTCTGCAAGAGCCATACGATAAGGAGGAATCGATATCGGCTGAGTACCTGGTAGCAAGTCGATCGCAAAATCTATCTCCCTTTCGGGAGGGACACCAGGCAACTCATCCGGGAATACGTCAGGGAATTCATTGACCACTGGAACAGACTGAAGAGTCGGAGGTTCCACCCGAACGTCCTGGACTCTAACTAGGTGGCAAATGCATCCCTTTGCTATTAATTTTCTTGCCTTAAGGTAGGAAATAAACCTACCTTTCGGCGTAGGTGTACTCCCTTTCCACTCTCGCACTGCTTCCCCCGGAAAGTGGAATCGGACCGTCTTGGTCCAGCATTCTAAGTCGGCGTAGCATGGCACTAACCAGTCCATACCCATAATGGCATCGAAGTCGACCATCTCAAGTTCTATTAAGTCTACTGTGGTCTGGCGATCAGCAACCTCTACCGTACACCCTCGGTAAACTCTTTTAGCTGTAATCGAGTCACCGACCGGTATAAGCACTGAAAAGGGCTGCTGAAGCAATTCTGGTTCGATACCCAACTTTCGGGCCACAAATGGTGTGATATATGACAATGTAGACCCTGGATCAATCAATACATAAACAGGATATGAACAGATAATCAATGTACCTGTGACTACGTCGGGAGATGCCTCTGAATCCTGCCTCCCCGGTAATGCATAGGTACGGCTGGGGCCTGCACCTGAGCCAGAGGCTCCTGGTCTACCTCGGCCCCTATTCCCTGAACCTGAGGGTCTGCGCCCTGCTAAGGCTGCTGGAACTCGTGGCCCTGCTGACGCTCTATCCAGATCATCCTGACTACCCTGTCCCCTGGCTGGACAATCTCTCATTAAATGCCCTTCCTGTCCGCAGTAATAACACCCTGGAAAGCCTTGCCTGCAGGCTTCAAAAAGTAGTCGGTGGCATATAGGACAAGGGGTGGATGTAAATCTACTCTGTTCTACCCTCCACTGCTGAGGTGAGGCTACTGTCCGTGAACTGCTACCGGACTCCGACTGACTCCGGCGAATGAACCTGCCCCTCTGCTACTGTACCGGTGGTAGAGATCTGGGTGGCCTATCTGAAAACCGTGGTCTCGGACCCCTAGGAATTTCCCTCTGAATCTCAGCGGGTCTGCTCCTACGGCGCTGCTCTGAAGTCGCCTGTCTGTCACCCCGCTGTCACTGCCTCAGGCCCTTAATTGTCTGTGCAAAGGCCTGCACCCTGGCTATGTCCATGTCCTCTCTCACAGTAGCTGTCATGCACGTCTCTATGTACTCTGGATTCAGGCCCATAATAAAGCGGTGGACTCTGGACGACATGGTGTCCACAAATGCTGGAGCATAGCGGGCTAAGGAGTCGAATTGCAAGGAATATTCACGGACGCTCCTAGCCCCCTGCTCTAAATGTAAGAACTAGTCCACCCGAGCCTGTCTGACCTCCCGGGGTAAGTAGTGGTCCAGGAAGGCCTCTGAAAAGCTGGACCAAGTAGGAGGGGCTGCATCTCTTCCCCGAGACCTCTCCCTACTTTCGTACCACAAAACAGCAATATCCCGTAATCGGAACACTGCTAACTCAACTGATTCTGCTGGGGTTACTTGCATGACTCTAAAGATCCTCTGCATCTGGTCCAAAAAGTCCTGAGGGTCCTCCGCTAAATCCGATCCAGTAAACTGTGGGGGTCCCAACGCCAAAAATTCTCTAACCCTAGAACTACCTGGCCCCCCTAAGGATTCTGCTGTTGTAGGTAGTGTTGGCTGACGCTGAGCAGCTAGTATCTGAGTCAACATAACCACCGCACTATGTAGCTCCTGATCAGATGAAATGGGTGCAGGAGCTGTGGGAGGCGGTGCTGCCTCAAATGGTGTCTGGCGAGGCGGAGACTGCTGGGAGGGCCGAGATGACGCCTCCGTATTGCCCTCGGACCGGGCGGAGTCTGGCTGTAACTGAGGCATCCTACTGTTGCCTTCGCCCGCTGTTGTATCCAATCTCCTACCTGTAGTTGGGTGCCACTGGTCTGCCATAATATCTGTGAGCAAAGAGGGTGGTGAGTTTCAAAAGTCAACTCTATACTGTACCGCTCTATAGCACGATTGAATAAGAAAGAAGAGTGACAATCCTAACATGCCTCGCAGCCTCCTGCCTATAGTATGTGGTGCACAACACATCCATAGACAAGACTCTACTTAGCACAGCTTGCAGACTCCCTGGGATACGACCTGCTCTGATACCAAGCTTGTCACACCCCACCTTGGGGGGTATGACGGCACTTGGTGCCTGTTAGACTCTGAACTGCTAACTGGTCCAGCCTGAGCACATCTGGTGCTTTGGCTGGCTATGGCTCCATTTCAAGAAACAAGTCGGCTATGTAACGGCTGTAACTACAGCCTCCGGCCAACTGGCCCGTAGCCATCTGAACCTGTAACAACAGCTAACCAGAAACAGACCTGTAACAAGGAACCTATGCGGGCCGACAAGGCCACCATGCTGTCTGGTTATCTGTAACTCAACACAAGACTGCTGTAAAACTACGTGACCGGCAAGGTCACCACTACTGTCAAACTAAGGCCCCACACGGCCAACATAAACTGGAATACAAAACAGCTACAGCAGACTGCACGGCCCCATATGACCGGCTCAAATAACCACAGGGAATATATACAGACTGCAAGCCTCTACGAATACTGTAAGAAACTAATAGAAATGATCGGGACAGGGCCCCGACCTACCCATACTGCACAACAAAAGAAAAGGAGCTACACCTCTGGGAATCAGACTCTGGATGACAGGAGCTGATGACTCACTGTCTGGCTGGAATCACGAGGGATCGACTCCTCGTCTGTGAGTACCTGTAGGCAAGCAATACAGCGCCCCGCTGGGCGTCAGTACCACAGGTACTGAGCATGTAAAGCAAACTGAAATATGCAACTGAAACGAATAGCACAATAACATGACATTTAAGCAAGAAGTAGCTGAGTCTATCTAGCTGAGGATAACTGGGGAGAGTTTATACATTCTGCAACTAACTGAGCATACCTGAAGACGTATCGTCCTTCTGTCTATCAGTATCTACTAGCACATATCAATATACATAATAATACATACAATACCTGACCGACCCTCATAAGCCGGAAGGTGCCAACCAAGCAAGCAATCTATTTACCCCTACCCGGGTCTAAACCAACCAAAAACAAGTCACTCCACTCATCTGATAACTGTGAGCTCCTCCTACCGGCCCCCTTGGGTACGTAGCTCAGGCCTTGGCCTCTAACAATAAACTGTGTCTGAGTCCGAAGACTCCTGCCTCTGGGCACAGGTGTGCACACAGAGTGATCTACCCCTGTAAACAGGGTGTGCTAGCTCTGCGCAGAGTAAACTGAACTACCCCTACAAGCAGGGTGGTCTGGACCGTGTTATCATGGTGGTCGGCCATCATCGTCCTTTAGTAGAATGGCATCGCCCAGCTGGTGGCGGTATCTGGATCTGGTATCGACACAGCTATAACCCAGGGGTGGTGGGGATGCTAAAGGGTGCCCACATGCCACAACAAGTCTCAACATACAAAACACATACACAGCAAGCATGCTTAAATGAAAAATACTAATCATATTCTCTTCTTGTATCTCAATGCCAGTTGGTATTAAATAACTGATACTATATTCTGTTTTACACTATTTTTGATTGCTGGACTAACTGCTACCTAGCCTTTATCTGTCTATCTGATTATATCTGGATATAGCTCAATAACCTAAAATGTACCATCTACTACTGGATACAATCTCAACAGATGTACTACGTATTGCCTGAATATCTACTATTCTGATTATCGCATGATACGTGATTAATATACTAGCATGCTTGCTGGAACCGTACTAAAATCGTTCCTGTACGCTGGGTATCGGTTAATAGCCTTTATTCTATTTACTTTCTAAGCTGTACTTCCTGGCTTGCCGAAAGAATAACTTTACATACCTGGTTTCTGAGTACCCGACTGACCGATGTGATTTTCGTCGGTACTTCTGCTGTTTCTCCCAACTACATTCATATACACGTCAATTAGAACTAATTACATTAATATTTGGGAGAAATTATCACTTTTGATATATATATTTATCCCAACTTTAACCTTTCGGAAAACGGTCGAAAACCCGTTATTTCTCGATTATCCAGAAGGGATAAATGCTCACTGCAACGCTAGGAACACATAGACATTAATTTAGAGTAATTCTATTTACCTTAGTTCGGCGGCTCGCCGATTCGTCGGCCGTATTTCACGAAACTAAATCCGTAGGAATGCTCTCTGCTGCTAAATACTTCGGTATCTAGGATTAATTTGAGTTTGGGCAGCGTTTGGCAGCGTAATCGGACGAAAATTATAATCCCTCCTTCGTCTTCCTCTGTTTTGCTGCGTATTCTGGAAATTGAAAGGAGTTAAATGATATTAGACCGAAGTGGGGGCTTTATATACTTGAACCTGAACTTGGGCAACGTGGCACGGAGCCATCGCGGAGGCCTTGCCTCCGTGACACGCTGCCATAGCGGAGGGGCTCTGCCTCGGCTCCTCCCGTGATGGTTCGACGGGTTCCTCGTCCGATCTTTTTCCCGGCCTTTCTCTAGCACGTATGGCCTTCTAATATGCTTGACCAACGTGTGAATAGGTCGTCTAGGTGCCGGGAATTCTACGGGGTATAACAGTTTTCAACCTAGCGGACTTTTTTTTAAAAGTCGTGCACAGTTTATACTCTTGCGGTCCAGGAGTGGGCTTCTCTTTCTTCAAGGATAGTATCTCTTCATGAATTTTCCATTGATAGGTCCAATTTGCTAACCTTCTGAGTCGACAAGCTTGTAAGCTCCATTTGAGTACACTTCCTGTACAATATAGGTCCTATCCCATTTAGCAGAGAACTTGCTTCCAGATCGACGAGAAATAATAATGGGCCTTCTTACAACAAGGACTTGATCACCTGTTTGGAAGCATCTAAGACGAACCTTCTTATTGAAAGATCGAGATATATGGGCTTGATAACATTCCAAGCTTTGTTGAGATTCTAGTCTTTTTTCATCAAGAGCTTCTAACTCTTCAAGGCATAACCGAGCATTCTCCTCATCAGTGAGTCCTTCTTGAATAGCAAGTCGCAAAGATGGAATTTGGCGCTTAAGTGGAAGGACTGTTTCAACTCCATAAACAAGTGAATAAGGATTCTCTTGTGTTGGTATGTGTATGTCGTCTTGTATTCCCAAAGAGATTCTTCCATTCTCTCATGCCAGTCCTGCTTAGACTTGGAAATGACTTTCTTCAACAAGTTGCAAATTATCTTGTTAAATGTTTCAACGAGACCTTTGGCAGCAGCATAATACATAGAGGAATTGTGTTGGTTAAAGCTAAAAAGGTCACATATTTTAGTCATCAACTTGTTACTAAATGGTTTGTCGTTGTCTGTCAATATATATCGAGGTATGCCAAAATGATAGATAATATTAACTCGGATGAAGTTTGCTACATTCTCCTTTTTTACTTCTATAAGAGAAACAACTTTGGCCCATTTCGAGAAGTAATCGATTACATCCAGAATGTACAAATGTCCACCAGAAGACTTTGGCAATGGTCCAACGACATCCAAACCCCAAGATTCAAATGACCATGAGGCAACAGTCGGATGCAATACTTCTGGAGGTTGTTGTAGGAAATTTGCATGGAATTGTCAAACTTTACACCTTCGGGAATAACTCAAGCAATCTTTCACCATAGTCTGCCAATAATACCCCATCCTTTTTATGTGAAAATGAAGTTTTACCCCAGATTGATGCGCTTCACATACTCCAGAATTTGTTTTTTGCATGGCTTGAATAGATTCATTCATCCTCAAACAATGTAAGAGCACTCCATCAAATGATCTTTTGTAGAGTGTATCCTTATAATAAAGAAAGCGAGGGGCTCGCCATAGGATTTCTGTCTTCCGTCGAAGATCCTTTGGCAATATACCATAGCACAGGTAATCAATTATTGGTTGTCGCTGGTCTTCGATTTCAGCCTCATAGGTTGTGATGACATGCTCAACTTCTTCTTCATATTCATCTGGAGGTGGTGTCACCCATCTTTGGCAAATGGAGACTTGCATTTGATTGGGCGATAGCAATGTAGAAGCTAAAGATGCCAATGCATCAACCCTTTTTATTTTCCGTCCTAGGTACATGTTGGATAGTCACCTCTCCAAGCCAATTTATCATCTTTTGAGCATAATTGCGATATGGAAGCAACTCGGATTTATTAACCTCATAACTACCCAAAACTTGATTGATCACCAACTTGGAATCTCTAAAGACTTGCAGCTGCAGTTGTTTCATCTCAATAGCCATTTCAAGTCCAAGTATGAGTGCTTGATATTCAACGATATTGTTGGAGCAATGTTGTGTAAGAGTGAAGGAAAAGGGAAAAACTTCCCCAGAGGAAGTGACAAATACTACTCCAGCACCAGCTCCTTCATGATGTGCAGCGTTGTCAAAGTACATCTTCCACGGAGGTTGAATTTCTATCAACATTGCATCCTCATTAGGTAATTCATCAGATAATTCCCAATAATCTAGGATCGGATGGTCGTCTAAAAAATGTGCTAGCACTTCTCTTTTCATTATTTTTTTAGGGATATACACAATTTCAAATTATTGAAATTGGAGGTACCATCTTGCTAGTCGATCACTTAAGACGGGCTTGGACATGACGAACTTGACACGATTTTCTTTCGAGATGAGTCGCACAACATGAGCTTGGAGTAATGCTTCAACTTTTGGATCGAAAATACAAGTGTCAGACATAACTTCTCAATAGATGAATACTTCACCTCATTCGATGTCATCATTCTACTCAAGTAATAAAGGGCACTTTATTTTCCTTCATTATTTTCTTGTGCTAGAGTGCTCCTACTGACCTTTCTTGTGCCGCAAATATATAATACCAAGGGTTTTCCAAGAATCAGAGCTACAAGAACCCGAAGCTTCATCAGGTAAGATTTTATACTCTCGAAAGCATTTGTGCAAGCTTCATCCCATTGAAAAGGAACATCTTTCTTCATAAGACGACGGAACGGTTGACATCTCCAAGCTAGATTTTAAATGAACCTCCTAAGGTACGCCAACTTTCCTTGCAAGCTTTTTAACTCATTAATATCTTTAGGCTCAGACATCTTCAAAATAGCATCTATCTTAGCTTGATCAATTTCGATTCCTCGATGTCGAATAATAAATCCTAGGAACTTCCCAGAAGTAACTCCAAAGGCACATTTCAAAGGATTCATCTTCAGTTGGTACCTTCAAATTCGTTCGAACACCATTCTCAAGTCATGCAAGTGGTCGCCTCTTTTCCTCGATTTCACCACCAAATCATCAACATAACACTCTACATTTTTATGAACCATGTCTCAAAAATTTTTTGCATAGCTCGTTGATAGGTAGCACCAGCATTCTTCAACCCAAAAGGCATCACCTTGTAGCAATATATACCTTTGGGAGTGTGGAAGGCTATAAGTTCTTTGTCTTTTGGTGCCATGCGAACTTGACTGTACCCAGATGAACCATCCATGAAAGACATTACCTCATACCCAGTCGTGACATCAATCATAAGCTCAGGGACTGGAAGAGGAAATTCATCCTTAGGGAATGCATTGTTAAGATCCCTAAAGTAAATACAAACTCAGATTTGACCCTTCTTCTTCCTTACAGGCACAATGCTTGAAATCCATGTGGGATATCTGACTTCACGAATAAAACTTGCCTCGATCAGCTTGTTGAGTTCAATTTCAATCAAGGGAACCAATTCAGGTCTAAATCGACGTTAAGCTTGTTTAATAGGGCGAGTACCTCTCTTTATAGCGAGATGATGAACTGCAACTTTGGGATCTAAACCTGTCATCTCCCTATAACTCCAAGCAAATACATCCCTGAACTCCATAAGCAACTCAATATATTTATTTTCTTCATCATCATTCAATGAGGCACTTACATATGAGGGTCTTGGATCTTCATCACTCCCAAGATTGACTTCCTTTAATACATCAACAGTAGTCTTCACCCCTTCCTCAAGCTCAAGCGGTGCATCTTCAGCGTCTTCATCTTCTTTAGGATCACTATGATCGAAGAATATATGATAACATGCATGAATGTCAGCAAACTTGCCTCAATGTCTGCATGAAAGGAGGTACTTTCCTCGTCACAGATTGTGATGTGACATGGTGACCCTACACTTTCCTCATCTTCCTCACGCTCCTTAGTATGGATTATAGTATGAGTTTTTTCTTTGAGAAAATATCTACATGAAACTAGAAGTTTCGTTTCTCGCCTCATTCTAGGAGGAATCAAACTTAGGAAATCCTCCAAAAAAAATTGCATTTTAGCGTAAACTGGTGCTTCTTCCCTTCTATTATTCGCTTGGCGCTTGTGTTTCCCTTTCAAAGGCCCCAACCTATAAAAAACTGAAGCTCTGGAGTTGGATTGGTAAGTCGTTCGAACATAGAAGGCCTTTTGTTAGACATCGTAGACTCTTCTTCAATGGTAATGTAGTTGTTTCTTGCCCTTCTTATAGAGATACGGATTGGTGATGGTTGTTTGTAACCTCATCCTTTACGCGGTTATTTGACAGCATACCCTTTCTCTATCATCATATTTTGAGTAGGGTTTAAGCCATAGTTTTCCTTTCCATCAGCTTCAGGCGGGAGTTTTCCTAGTTTGGAAGGTTCATTGGGATTATACCCAGCTTTTGCCAACAACTTGTAGGCGTTTGGGTCAAAACCCTTATCTGTGCACCTTTTAGTAAGTGCCTCATGGGGACTGTGGTTTATTGATTTGGCCAATCCTTCCACCTGTTTTGAAGATGATTTGATTGCATCAATTTGTTTGATAGGAAAAACTAACCCCCTTGAAACATTATGTTGCAACCCAGAAGATGGCCCATCAACCTTCCTTACCTTTGGGACATAGTGAGGAACATGAGTCACTTCTTCACTTGAAGATATACCATTCATCTTGAGTACTTTGTTCATATCAAAAAGTGCTCGATCCTTCTCAACTATAATCTTCATATCTCTAACCAGGACATCAGCCTTCTTTACAATATCAACCTTCTGGTCGGCATTGTGCTACCATATCCAACTTCTTTCGAGATGCAATTCTTTAGGTAGAATTTTGCATCTGCAAAGTGTGCTTCTGTTTCAGCAAAAGGTTCATCATCAACAACTACCTTCTTTTGAACCCCATCTTCAAAGTACTTAAAACATTGATGGTATGTGGATAGAACCACTTTATTTTTCATGTATCCATGGCCTTCTAGCAAGATATTGTATGAGGTCTTTGCATCGATCACGTGCATCCATGCTATCAAATGCATATCTCCCATGCTGATTTCCAGTTTGACCGCACCTATGGTTCTTTCCCTCCTTGATTGAATCCCTGAATCATCAGACGACTCTCAGATAGTTCATCCATCGAGATCCCAAGCTTCTTCACAATGCGAATGGGGATAATATTGACTCCGGACCCATTATCAACCATAATTTTGTTTACTTTATGCCCCCGCACAAAGCCTACCATATATAAAGGACGATTATGCAAGGTTTCACCCAGCAAGAGATCATCATTGGTGAATGTGATTTTCGGATCACAAATGTCTACTTCTTCAGACTCAATTATCTTTTCATGCAATGGAAGTGGATACAATGATAAGCCTTCATTTTGCATCCCTTCTTTATAAATATTATAACATGAGGCCTTGTCATCACAATGAGAAATATTTTGGTGAAACTAGCCTGGGCAGGAATTCCCCAATGTTACTAGACATCATGGCCTTTAATAGCGATTCACATCAATTTTTGCTTTCTTCACATACTTCTTCATGCTTTGATTTTTGGATTTCTTCATCGTCTCCCTTCTTGTTACTTGTTTACTTGGCGCCCTTTGCAAACCTGTTTTGCAACGTCTCCATCGTGTCACCAAAATCCATCCTTCATCATCAATGTGATCAACACGAGGTTGGTTTCTCTCTAGAGATTTCTCCTCTACTATTACTTTGCTCACTATAGGGAGGAGTAACGATGCACTAACATCAACTGGTTCAAAGTCACCAAATTTTATCATATTTATTGATGCAGCTAGGATATCACCACCTTCATATACTTCGATAAAATTGCAGAGAACGATCGGATCAAGCGAATCAAAAGTGACAAAGACTTGATTAGAACTTTCTTTCTCATCCTCTGGCAATATCTTTCCTTCGCTGGCCAAGTCCATGATCTTTTCCTTGAAGATGAAACACTTTTCAATGGGGTGACCTATCAATCAATGATATTTGCAGTAATTTGGATCATTAGACCTTCCAGCTTCATTTGGCCTCTTCATTTCAGGTAGCTCAAAGAGTTTCGACGCAAGGAGTTCTTCAAAAATTGTTGGAACATCTGAGTCCAAGAAGGAATACTCTTTTGCTTGCATTTTCTTCAAAGTTAACTTTCGACCGGCGTTATTTTGGAAAGATGAGTCTTCACACCCTGCTTCTTGCTTAGATTTGTGGTGACCTTTAGTGGTGGGGCATTAACATTCATTGACTCTTTATTCTCAGACATCGATGCAAACTTGCCCTCTTTCTTTACTTCTACCTTCTCTTTCCCCTTGCGGGGCTCATACACAGGCGGCCCTTGATTTCCGCTTGAGGACATGCTTAACTCCATATCATGAGCACGTGTGGCTAATTCTTTAAAAGACTTAGGCTTGATGCCTTGTAGGATATAAAGAAGTCCCCAATGTATCCCTTGGATACACATTTCTATCCCAGAAGCTTCGCTAAGTCTATCTTTACAATTGAGGCTTGCATTCCTCCACCGATTGATGAAATTAATGATGGGTTCACCCTTCCACTGACGCATATTCGTGAGTTCAACCATATCACGGTACCCCTCGTGCTATAAAAGCGATTGAGAAATTCATGTTCAAGTTGCTCCCAACTATCAATGGAACCATCCTCGAGATCTGTATACCAATCAAAGGCATTTCCTTGCAAGGAGCGCACGAATTGTTTAACAAGATAATCTCCATAAGTTCCAACATTATTGCAAGTTTCAACAAAGTGTGCTATATGTTGCTTTGGACTTCCCTTACCATCAAATTGTTGGAATTTTGGAGGTTGATAACCTGTAGGCATCTTCAAGTTATTAATTCTAACAGTCTATGGCTTCGAGTATGTAAAGGAAGACTTGACGGCAACTTTATATTTGTGTTTGATAGTTCCCATAATGAAATCCTTCAATTGATGAATTGGAATCAATCCTTCAGCAGATACTTGCAGTTCATCAGCAACATACGCTTGCTTCATTGATGAATCCCCTTTGTCTTGTGCCATAGGAAGTTTTCCAAGTGCATGACTTGAATCCCCCTCCATCACACTTTCAACTCTATCAGTCAACTTGACGATTTGATTATCCTAATCTTACACATATTTCGTTAAGCCTTCAATTGCCTTTTTTAAGATGGCAAGTTGTTCTTCAATAGTTGAGGTATTAGTCACTATTGCTTGGATAGCCGTTGTGGATAATAGATCAAAGCATGGATTCTCCCTCGAATTGAACTTTGAGTGGAATAGGTCACGTGGAATAATCGAAAAGATCCAGTGATCAAAATATTATCATCGCTTTGAATGGTAGAATTCTTAATCTTACATGGGTTGAGTCGAGCCAATGTCTTTTTAACTATCTCGGCGATATCATCTCCTTCTTCCAATTCACTTGGAAAGAATCTTGCCCTCTTTGAGGATCGAAGGTCCAAGGTCGGAACTGATGCAGACGGCACTTGAAGTACTTGTCGTCCCAACAAGTTTGCTTTGTTCCTAGTGATGGCCCCACACTTCCCGTAGTAACATCCAGTATGTTCTCTACCTTAGAGGAAAACTTGGAATCAGTAGCCTTAGCAGTAGCAGATGTAGAGTCAACTTTCTTAGATGTCATTTTTTTATGTTCTTGAAACTTAGTGCTTAATATGGAGAGATGAGAGGTAGATATGGTCCCACTGGGCATGCCAAATTTGTTCTCAACAAATTTTCGAGTCTAAAAATATAATAATCAAGATAGAAAAATCGTGTAACAAAATATTTGATTTCAAATATAATGAGTGTTACAATCTCTATATAATCCTCTGATTCTCCCAATGATAATATGAAATATGTTGAACTTGGATTTGATTTGGATTCAAGGGCCTAATTAGCTTAATCTTGAATCTTCGTCTTCGAATTATTTATCACGAACAAGTAACTTGATCTTTAACGCCTTGATATTTGCCTTCGTTCTTAATCTTGATCTTGAACTTGATTGCTTGAACTTGTAGCTTGTAGAGAATTTGCGGTCTTTGATCCATGAGCTCTCTTCTTGCTTTTGTTCTTAATTTTTCTTTCTTTTTCTGAGTTATGAGGACCCCTATTTATAGTTGTAGGTGTGATGCCTTTGAGTGATTTGATTGGTCAGTTTGAATTGACCAATCATATTCCTTGGTGACATACTTCAATTTGATTGGCTAGAACATGTCACTTACACACTTGGCATGATTTTATTGGCTCATTTGTTTGGCTTGGATTGCCACCTGACATGATTTTAGTTGCTCATTTGTTTGACTTGGATTGCCACCTCATTTTGACATGTGGCATGATTTTAATGGCTAACTTATTTGACTTGGATTGCCACTTCATTTGACACGTGGTATCTATTTCGGCTTCTAGAAAGATGACATCTTGGGCTCAATAAAGTGGGTTCATCATTTGTAGCCCAATTTGATGGACTGACCCAATAAAATTAGATCATTAATTAAATCCGCATTTATTAGACTCAAATAATTAATTTAATTATATTATCCATAATATTTATTTGGACTAATATATTTTAAATTTAATGTAATCTAAATTATTTTACGGATTTAAACCCAATAAAATTTGATTGATTATAATGACATTGAAAGAACTTTTATCAAGTTGAATACTTGATATATTATAAGAAGTGCTTCAAATGTTACTTTTGAAATTCATTTGATAGCAATTTGTACGTATAATTATAATCTATAAATATCAATTGAATTTTGTCAATAACTATTAAGTATCTCTATCACAAATAATTACTCCCTCCTAATACTTTTTTGTCAAATTTACATGAACTTCTAATAATGACCGAAACAAAAAATAATACTATTAAAAATTACTTCTTTCTTCCCAAAAATGAAAAATATCCTTTCAACTTCATATCATAACGCAGATTTTCACAAGATTGAACTTTATAATAACACCAAATATCAATCGAATAGACTCACATTTTATTAGTTAGGCTTGCATTTTTCCCGTCAAAACTTCGTGTAAACTATTACTTAATATAAAATTATTTACATCATTGTATAAAAAATTATACTTATTAATAAGGAATACATGTGCAACACACGTGTCCGAATCTAGTATAATAAATTAGATAATTGAAGGTTCACACACTAATTTAGTGAATATTCAATTAATGAAGGTGAAACCATTCATTTTTACCTTCATTTACTTCTCAAAATGTTTCTCAGTGAATAATTAATACATGTTTTTTCTGAATATTTAAAAATGAATATCAAAATATCTATTAAAAGTTGATAGATCATTTTACCTTTTAAATAAAAAATAATATATATTTAATATTAAATAACATCATTAATTATTAAATATTAAATTATAGTTATAGTGAACATAATTAATCAGTAAATGTTAAATGCTTGCAATTCACATTCAAAATTTTTCACTTTGATATTCCACGGGCTAATAATATTTTTCATAATCCTCTTACATTTTATTTTTTATTTCACTCAAGTAATTTTTTGCAGAGTCTTTTTACATTCTCTTTTTTATTTCACTCTATAAAATTGCAATAAATTATCTTAAAGCATGATGTCAGTTATTAAAAAATATCATTATTGTTTAGACCCATTTTCAATTTTCTCATTATAGTTTTATTTCTTCATCTTCCACAATAACAGTAATAAATTTAGAGTCTCTTTATATTCTTCACTCTACAAAAATGTATACCAAATTATCAAAATCATTGTATCACATTGTTTTGTATTCTGTCAAAAAATCTCTTTTCGTCAACATATTCATCCATACATTTAAGTTTACTTCTTTTTTTCTCCTCTATTCCTTCTCCTTATTTATGTTAAACTACTTGCGTTTTCAACCGATTTTTCTTTATTCTTCAAGTAATTCTATGTTCAATCTATTTTCCTTAATGAGACAATATCAGAGGAGAAAAAAAAGAGAAAATTTTTTCCGCATAACATAGCGAGGGCAGTACCAAAAAAGTGTAGAAGAATAGAGTAGGATGTTCGTTGCATGTGTTAATAGTGATACAAGTAGTTTTCCTTGGGCTCTGAGATGATAGTTCTATTAAGTGAATGTTTATCACCGTCTTTTTTCATAGTTACTTATTGTGATTCCCAAGTTATTAATTGATTGTGTTTAATATATTTTGATCACTCAATTCATATCTATATATGACGATATAAAATTTTAATTTTTTTTTTTAAATTTGATTCTCTTATAATCTTGAATATTATTTACACGCTTTAACATTTATCTATAGTTGATAATATTTATCATGGGTCATGCAACTTATCTGAAGTCAGAACTTAGAAGTTGCTAGCTTCTTCTTTTTAATTTGTTAGCGATAAACATACATCATTTTGCTCAAGTTAATTTTATTTTTAAAAAATCATATATTTTTACTAAACTTTACACTTTTTGTCATAGAAAAAGTAATAACGGCATAATTCGTAATAACTATTAACACATACCTATGTTAAATTTACAGATGAAAGATTCATAATCTTGAATTATATAAATAGTCTTATATATAATAATTAGACATCTAATATACATAATTGTTAAATATCTCTATCACAAATAACTATTGCTCCCTCTGTTTAGATTTGTTTGGAATATGTCAAAATATCATTTAAATTTTGTGGTCTTAAATATATTGTGTGAAAATTTAAAATTAAAGAGCTGCCAAAAAATAAATTTAAATACGCATTCTTTTTGAAATGTATTATAAAAGAAAAGTAAGACAAACAATGAAGGATGTGCTATATTTTTCAAGGTGTACAAGATGACATATATATATATATATATATATATATTAAAGTTAGGCATAGACAACGTGATGTGCCACCTCTCTATGGCCTAGAAAAATACTTATTTCTCTTTTTTTTTTGGACATCTTTTCTATTTTTTCCTCATTTATGTGTCATGTTAAAATACTCAAAAATCACTCTTTTAACTCTCTTAATTATGTTAACACTATATTAAAAATATATAGAGATTGTTAAATGTAGCACAGTAATTAAAAAAATATATAATTAAGAGAAGTAAAAGAATAATTTTTTAAATTATTTTTTTAATATAACAATCTAAAGAGAGGTATCATATCACTCTTCTTATATATATATATATATATATATATATATATATATATATATATATATATATATATATATATATATATATATATATATATATATATATTATAAGTGGGAAGCACCTAACTTCAAAGTTGGATTACCATTTTATCCTTCAATCTAAAACTATTTCAATAATATTTTATGTACTAAAAAGTGAATATACATTCACAATAAATATTATTAGACTATTAAATTAAATAAGAAATCTATAATTGTCATAATAGAAAATTAATGTTTTCATTTATTTTACGTTATTTCACTTTATTCAAATTTAATTGTAATTATTTATTGGCATCTTCATCAGGATATAGAAAAATCCAAAGACATAGTATCATGGTTATTTCTTTTATTTAATATTCTCTTTTTTGTTATTTTTTAAAAATATTTATATCTATGTTTTCTACTAAAATATATTTTAAAATACTATTTGGTTGAAGGTTAAAAATATCGTTTAATACTTAATGGGTATTTTAGTTATTTAATTTTTATTTCGTGATTTTTCACTTTATAATTTAATAGTTGTATTGAAATATGAATATTATAGCTCATTAACTTCTCTTTTTTTTTAAAGAAAAATTCAAATATCTTTTAGTTTAGTCAGTTATTATTCACTTATATATAAATTTTTTTGTTGTTTGGTATAAAAAATATTATAAGAGTATTGTTTAAATGTAGGATAAAATAATCGTTCAATATTTGATGGACTAATATGTGGGACTTCCCACTTTTAGTGTAATATGATATGATATAATTCAAATATTATTATTTAATTAGATAATTAATTTATTTTTGATTCAATAAATAATAAAATATTATTATTTAATTAAATATTTAAATATTACTATATTAATAGATATTTAATTTAGTTTTGATTTAATGAATGATAAAATATTATCATTTTGTTAGATATTTAATTTGATTTTAATTCAATGAATGGTAAAAATATTATTATTTAATTAGATATTTTATTATATTTTAATTTACTGTAGGTGCAAAATAGTAATTCAACTTTTAAGATAGGGGCTTCTCATTTTTAGTATAATATGATATGATGATATATAGTTTCAACAAGAGTTAAAGAGAATATTATTTTTCTCATTTGTATGATAAATTTATATCAATGACCATTTGATAAAATATTTTCAAATAAATGACAATTATATAAGTCATTAATATAATTTATTTTGGTACATATCAGAAAGTAATACCTTGAATTTCTATCAATTTTGGTTGATTATAAATTACATTTATCATCTATCAACAATAATATATCCTTTAAATATATCATCTAACAATTCTACACAAGCTTACATGAGACACACGTGCAACGCACGTGTCCAGGACTAGTTATTATATAAGTGGAAAGCCCCTAAATTGAAAGTTAGATTACCATTTTATCCCTTTACTAAATTAAAGTTTAATTAATACATAATTAAATATTAATATTTTATCATATCTTATCATATTTATATATTTATTACTATATAAGTGAAAAGAGTAAAAATAAATAAATAAATAATAAAAAATAATAATTAGTAATAATGATAATAAATAAATAATAATAATAATAATAATAATAATAATAATAATAATAATAATAATAGATAATAACCAAATAAATAAATAATAATAATCATATTATATTAAAAGTAGAAAACGCTTATTCTAAAAGTTGGATTATCATTTTGCCCCGATAGTAAATTTAAATATTATAAAATATCTAATTAGATAATAATATTTATCATCAAATATCTAATATTCTTATATATATATATATATATATATATATATATATATATATATATATATATATATATTAAAACAAAAAGAAATGAATAAAGTCATTCATTGAATCGAGTAAATGAGGAGAATTGTTTTACCTACTACTAATTATTGTAGGTTACACTTTTATATTTTTTTTAATTATTATTTCATATACTACCTTTTCACCTTTCAATTGTTTCATCGTGTAAGCTTCTATCGATTACAATAGTATTTATACACAATCCTCCAATGAAGATTTGTACCATTAAGCAGACTCAATATTAAAAATATGTGTCTTTGTGTCATAATCATACTCTACACCTTTTAATAGGTAATATGAAGTCGTTGTATTCTTTCTTCTTCTTCTTGATAGTTTTTTAAATATTTTCTTATTACCTTCTTGTTTTGTTGTTATTTGCATTTTGAGTTTGTATGAAATGTCCATAAACTTGATAGAAGCAGCTTCAAATCCGCAAATTAAATTTACTCTTGGCGCGTGGCTTACATTTATGCCCATCATAGTAACTTGTATTTTATATAATTCTTGCATTTTTCTGCATAAATGTTGAAAATTTTTTGTTTTCATTTTATTTTGGTGATCTTGTCATGCTTTATACTTAATCATCATCAAAGCATGATTAGTAAACGAAGGTAACCAAAATGTCAGTTCTATCATTTTGAATATACACTTATCACAACTCTATATTTAATTATTTAATGTGGATATACACATGCAAAGCATGTGTCCAGAAACTAGTATGCATATATATGTATGTATGTATGTATGTATGTATGTATGTATGTATGTATGTATGTATGTAGAGCTAAAAAATATAATGATCTCTTTTCTTTTTTTTTCATTTATGTGTACATTAAAAAAATAATTAAAAACTTTATTATTTTAATTCTCTTAATTACCTCTTAATTATATTAAATGTGCTATATTTAACACTCTCTATACATTTATAAGATAAACGTATAAATTTACTTTCTTGTCAGTTTTGTTGGCTTTTTATATAATTCTTTTGATAACAAATTTGATTATATGTTTAAGGTTAAAATAGATTTATTTTTAATTAATTCTAAGAATAATTGTTAGTTTTCAACCTTTCCTATTCGGTAACTTGGAGGCACAAGAATCTCTATATCCATCAAACTTACATATATATATAAAATTAATGAACAATATTTCTAAAGGCATTTTCTGGGTGAGTCTCGGGGTGGGGTGTATCAAACACGCTCCGAGGCGCAAATGTAAGGCGTAAATTCGTAAAGCGTAACTCCTAGAATTTGAGGCATAAGACCCGGATGTAAAAGCGTAAGTTCTAGGCATAAAAGCATACGTCTGAGGCATTAAATTTGATTTTTATAACACCTGGGAAGGACGATTTTCTCGGGTATTATAACATGAGAATGAATAATTATATGTATAATCATTAAAAAGAAATAGCAAATAAAAGGAGAACAATTCTCTAATCAATATATATATATATATATATAAAGGAGACTTAGAGGCATGCTGATGTGGCATGCCTTTAAGGTGTCACACCCCACCTTGGGGGGTATGACGGCACTTGGTGCCTGCTAGACTCTGAACTGCTAACTGGTCCAGCCTGAGCACATCTGGTGCTTTGGCTGACTCTGGTTCTATTTCAAGAAACAAATCGGCTATATAACGGCTGTAACTACAGCCTCCGGCCAACTGGCCTGTAGCCATCGGTACCTGTAACAACAGCTAACCAGAAACAGACCTGTAACAAGGAACCTATGCGGGCCGACAAGGCCACCATTCTGTCTAGTTATCTGTAACTCAACACAAGACTACTGTAAAACTACGTGACCAGCAAGGTCACCACTACTGTCAAACTAAGGCCCCACACGGCCAACATAAACTAGAATACAAAACAGCTACAGCAGACTGCACGGCCCCACACGACCGGCTCAAATAACCACAGGGAATATATACAGACTGCAAGCCTCTACGAATACTGTAAGAAACTAATAGAAATGATCGGGACAGGGCCCCGACCTACCCATACTGCACAACAAAAGAAAAGGAGCTACACCTCTGGGAATCAGACTCCGGATGACAGGAGTTGATGACTCACTGGCTGGCTGAAATCACGAGGGATCGGCTCCTCGTCCGTGAGTACCTGTAGGCAAGCAATACAGCGCCCCGCTAGGCGTCAGTACCACAGGTACTAAGCATGTAAAGCAAACTGAAATATGCAACTGAACGAATAGCACAATAACATGACATTTAAGCAAGAAGTAGCTGAGTCTATCTAGCTGAGGATAACTGGGGAGAGTTTATACATTTTGTAACTAACTGAGCGTACCTGAAGACGTGTCGTCCTTCTGTCTATCAGTATCTACTAGCACATATCAATATACATAATAATACACACAATACCTGACCGATCCCCATAAGCCGGAAGGTGCCAACCAAGCAAGCAATCTATTTACCCCTACCCGGGTCTAAACCAACCAAAAACAAGTCACTCCACTCATCTGATAACTGTGAGCTCCTCCTACCGGCCCCCTTGGGTACGTAGCTCAGGCCTTGGCCTCTGATAATAAACTGTGTCTGAGTCCGAAGACTCCTGCCTCTGGGCACAGGTGTGCACACAGAGTGGTCTACCCCTGTAAACAAGGTGTGCTAGCTCTGCGCAGAGTAAACTGAACTACCCCTGCAAGCAGGGTGGTCTGGACCGTATTATCATGGTGGTCGGCCATCATCGTCCTTTAGTCGGACGGCATCGCCCAGCTGGTGGCGGTATCTGAATCTGGTATCGACACAGCTATAACCCAGGGGCGGTGGGGATGCTAAAGGGTGCCCACATGCCACAACAAGTCTCAACATACAAAACACATACACAGCAAGCATGCTTAAATGAAAAATACTAATCATATTCTCTTCTTGTATCTCAAGGCCAGTTGGTATTAAATAACTGATACTATATTCTGTTTTACACTATTTCTGATTGCTGGACTAACTGCTACCTGGACTTTATCTGTCTATCTGATTATATCTGGATATAGCTCAATAACCTAAAATGTACCATCTACTACTGGATACAATCTCAACAGATGTACTACGTATTGCCTGAATATCTACTATTCTGATTATCGCATGATACGTGATTAATATACTAGCATGCTTGCTGGAACCGTACTAAAATCGTTCCTGTACGCTGGGTATCGGTTAATAGCCTTTATTCTATTTACTTTCTAAGCTGTACTTCCTGGCTTGCCGAAAGAATAACTTTACATACCTGGTTTCTGAGTACCCGACTGACCGATGTGATTTCCGTCGGTACTTCTGCTGTTTCTCCCAACTACATTCATATACACGTCAATTAGAACTAATTACATTAATATTTTGGAGAAATTATCACTTTTGATATATATATTTATCCCAACTTTAACCTTTCGGAAAACGGTCGAAAACTCGTTATTTCTCGATAGTCCAGAAGGGATAAATGCTCACTGCAACGCTAGGAACACATTGGTACTAATTTAAAGTAATTCTATTTACTTTACCTCGGTAGCACGACGTTTCATCGGCCAAATTTCACGAAACCAACTCCGTAGGATTGCTCTCTGCAGCTTTATACTTCGGTACCCGAAGTTAATTTGAGTTTGGACTATGTTTGACGGTGTAATCAGATGAAAATTTACTTCAAACCCTTCTTTCTCTGTTTCTGGGCATTCTCAGGAGTGCAACATCATGCACACTCTTGCTACTAAAAGAAATAGAATAGGAAATTATACTATTCTATGTGTGGACATTATATATATATATAGGAAGTGGGTTGACTTTTTTTTATTATTATTAACTAGTAAGTGATCATTACTATGGATGGGTAATGGGATCACTTCTACACCAACTTCTCCCCCTTCCACGTGGGTGTGTAGGTGTATGCTCAATTTGGCTTCATCCATTATATTGGGGTGGGGCCCATGACATATTATTTATTCGGATTTTGCATAGGCTCGTGGTAAAATGCGCATAACTTTTTATTCTGAACTCGAATTATGAGGGATTATAAATAAATAAAAATTTAACACATATCACAGTTGAAAAAGTTTCATAAATATGGAGGCATAAAAAAAATTTTTTTTATCAAATTCAAACCTGATCTGATGTCCTCAAATGTGCAGGATGTAACATAAGGTCTCCAATCTTATTTTTCTTTTTTCTTGTTTTTTTAAATTTTTTTCTATTTTAAAATTATTTTTTTATTTCATTTATTTAAATAATGTCATTTAACGTTGAGTCATTAAATAAGATCTACTAAATAAAATAAATAAATAACAATAAAAATAAATTAAATTAAAATATAATAAAAGTGAAAATTTCCTAACTTCAAAGTTGCATTATCATTTTAACCCTCCACTAAATAAATAAATAAATAAATAAAAATAAATATAATATGTAAAAATCATCATCATATCATATTATTATATAAGTAAGAAGCTAAAAAGTAAAAAGTTAGATTACCATTTTGCCCCTTCACTAAATTAAAATTTAATTAAATATTAATATTTTATCATATTATATTATAAGTAGGAAGCCTCCAAGTCAAAAGTTAAATTACGAAAATGTTCTTTGCTTAAAAAAAATATTTATTAAAAGAGTAATTTTACTATAAAAATATTTCTTATTATACTCTTAATATTAATAGATAAACAAGTCTTTCAATGCAAATGTATTTAAAAAAAAAGTAAAAATATTTCATAGTAAATAGTCTTCTCATAATGTGGTGTTTAGTCTCTTTACTTTCTTATAATTATTATACTCTTGAAAGACATTATTTATTTGATATTATTACAGATGAACAAATCGTATATTCTGATTAAGCTTATTATTATTGCTAAGGATTAAGGCCTAATTTTCATTAATGATTTTAATTGGCTAGAGGGAATAAAAATGAAGATGAAAACTTAAAAGGAAGAAAATTAAAGAAGACGGAGAGGAAAGATTAAAGACTTCAATTTCTTCAATGACGAAGGACCTTTCATTAAGAACCATTTTTTACTTTTTTACTCTCCATATTTTTTCTATATACATCACTTAGAATCTTCACTTGCAATCACAACTTCAAGCCTATTCTTATCTTCTGTTGACAAGTATAATAATCATATATAAAGCAAACAAAAAACAAAAGGTTCTCTTTTTTCATCTTTATATATTGGTGTAGTAGACACTCAAATATCAACTTTCGATATCTTTATAATTCCTAATTTGTTACTTATTAGAAAATTTGTTAGGCCCAATTATTATTATATATTCTTCTTCTTTTAAAGTTTTCAAGTGTAAATGAGCTTATTGGTACATTGCGTATCCTTCAAAAATTTATTTTAAAAAATACAACAACAATGAATTTTGTCGAGAATTATGAGGACGTCTACCTCGAGATTCTTGCTCCAAGCCTCCAATAGGCAACATGTTGGAATTAAGAAGACAATATGTTAGCTTTTACCTTTTCGCATTCTTCAATTTTTTTCTTCAAGTTACATTTGTTAGTTTATTTTCTTTTATTTATTTGTTTAACCTTGAAATTTGCTATTATTTTAAAAAAAAAGATTTAAGATTGGGTTTAATTTAATTTCGTGTGGTTGTGTGTGTATATATATTATACTCTTAATGTTCTACAACTTTCATTTTTTTAATTAAATTTTTTTTTTTGTTTTATCCTAAATTTGCTTACATTTTAAAATTTTTTTTCCTGGTTCCGCTTAATTTGGTGTGGTATTAATACTTTGTTATTTGATGTTTTATTAAGTTCACAATTTATTTGTTATTCTTATGTTATTTGATTTAAATACCCATAAGGTTTGCGTTTAAGCTAGATAGGATTCTATCTCTTGGTATTGGTTAATTTTGTGTGATTATACTACGTATTTAGCTCTGCAATTTTTTTCGCAAGTTGGATAATACTCTAAGAAAATCTGTCAGTTACTTTTAGTATTTCAATTATCATTAAATATGTTTTTATTACATTCCAATTTAAGTTCATGAAATGCTCCCATTGAGAAATGAAAATACTAATGGCTTGATCAAAGAGAAAAAATTTCCTTCTCCCTGTTATCTTGATCGGTATATTTTGCAATAGAATTTGCAAATTCCCTGCTTTTGAAATATTAGATTGAACATGTAACACCCGGATAATTTGAGCGATAAAATTGTGCTTTTGAGGTAGGACTAAGAGTATTAAATAGGCTAAGAAAAAAATATTATGAGTTATTTGAATTACTCTATAGTCATATTTAAGATTGAACGTCGATCAAGTTGTAGAACAAAATTTTAAAAAAGTGATCGCAAAATTTCCTTCTTGAGATTCTTTGAAATTTAGATCAAATATCTCAAAGATTTTCTCCCAATCTATAAAGATTTATGGGGTGTGTGACCTATCAAATTAAATATCTACGAGTCTAATTTTCATAGCATCAAACCGTTCATCAATCCGACTTTGGAGAGAGAGATATTCGCGTTTTTGTGAGACCGCACAAACAGGCATGTCACGAGGGTCTAAGGCGGTGGAAGGCTATTTAAGCCCCTTTGGTCGGTTTTTGGTCATCCAAATTCATTTTCCAGCAACCTACTTTGTAATAAACCTCTTTCAACTTCTCTCCATTTTCTTTGGAGTTTGACGCTAGAAGTCATGCCTCAATATGATTTTGGTGTCGGAAAGTCCGAAATCGTATGTAGTCCATGATTTGGTGTTTTTTCCAGGCTGTTGGTGGCTGTTTCGTGCTGAAGCTGTTGGTAAACCTTCTCTATTTTGTTCTTCTTAGTTTTTAAGGTTGTTTATAGGTGTGTTAATGCTAGTAGGTTATTGTCTCGGAGTTTCTACCGTCGAAATTCTATGAATCTTATGGGGTAAGCTTCATTTGCCTTGTTTTGCTGTTGAGTTGTGTTGGATGCGTTTTGGCAGAATTTTGGACTACCTTTAGGCAATAGGTTCATGGTGTTGAAGGCTTCAAGTTCAGCTAGACTTAAAGTTAATATATGTTAGGCTTGTCCCTCCCTTTGTCGGCGTGAATTCCATAACCGTTGTTGTCCGTGTTGACGTGTGTGTTGGCTGTTTGAGATGACTTGTGTTTTTCTATTATTGAACTCTTATTCTGCTGTTTATATGGTCATAATGGTGTGTTTAAGGTGCTGGTTTGGTCGGTGGCATGGACTTGAGTGCGGAGAATCATAAACATGGCAAATTATTAGGCTCGTGTCGAGAAGTCGTATGTGAGGCGTGTAGTTCTTGTAGCAAGTTGTGGGATGTTTGAGTAAATAAGATTAGATGATTATGTTGACGAGTGAATGAGGGTTTAGAGTGGTTAAGGTCGATGGTCACGATGATCTGTTGTTATATTTGATTCGGCGGTCGTGTCGGCCGTGTCGATGGCACGTGAGGACCGTGGTGACACTTGGGCTGGTTTGGACGTGTCCCTTGATGTTAGTGGTGAGTAGAGTGGCTTGTGGGCTGTTTGATCATGTATTATTCTTGTTGTTGATTATGTGTGTGTTGTGTTTGAGGCCTAGTGGCTTGTGGATACTGATGCACAAGAGTTGTTCCGGCTAGAGGTCGAGCCCGAGGTACCTTGTGGCTTATTGATACCCGACGCACGAGAGTGTTTCCGGCTGAGGGGTTGAGCCCAAGGAGTGAAATGACCTACGGGGTTGAGAATGATGTCCTCCGTACTGTCGAGTTGAGGCATGATTCGAGAGTGGTCCGACATGTCTAAGGCTTCCTGGGATGGCAATTTGGTTCTCCCAGATGAATTGAGTTCCGCTAACTGTGTGCCAAGAGAGAGTCCGGTAGTGCTTGATTGATGATGTTCACTGACTGATGTTTACTTTTGATATGCTTGACATTATATTGCAATTGTTGCTCGTGTTATATGTTATCTAATAGCAGTGGATGCTAGAGGTTGGCTGATATTATCCGGAAGTCGTAGAGAGGTCTAGAGGCAATGACATGTGAGCTATGTTGGCTAGGTGCCGCTGTATTATTATTTACTTTTAGACTTGTCGGGCTTATGGAGGCCAAGTAGGTTTTGTTTGTATATTTGTTTGTACTTGCCAGGCTTATGGGGGTCAGGTAGATTTTATGTGTTTACTTATGTTGAGTCTCTTTCTGCGATATCTGGTATATCTGGTATATCTGTTGATATCTAATCTATATCTTCCAGTTGTTTCTGCCTTTCATGCTCGGTACACTATTGTACTGACGCCCTAGTCATGGCGCTGCATTCATGCTTGTAGGTGATGGTGGGCTATTAGATCGAGTTCTTGGGTGCTGAGTGGAGTTCCAGCTGAGTTGGTGCGCTCCAGGTCTTTCGGAGTCGCTAGATGTTTGAGTTAAGGGTAGTTCGGGGCCCTGTCCCGATCATTTGATTACTAATGTATCCATAGAAGTTCATAGACATTACTATGGTTTTAGTATGTCTTTATAGACCAGGTGGGCCATGTTGTATAGTTGTTTTCCTTTCCATGGCCTTGATGGCATATGGTATTTATTTTTTTGGTTGGTCAGGTGAATCAACTTTTGTTATAGTCTATCATTTTATTCTGATTTTATAGTTGTTGTGTTGTTGAACCTCATCGGTTGTGGCCTTTATTTTATATTTTGGGCGTCGATATGCTCATATCAGGGATGGCACCAGGTGCTAGTCATGCTTTCCCCTGTTTTGGGGTGTGACAGAACATTTAGATTACTTGAGATATTATACTCGTAATATTTAAGAATCAAATTATATTAATATATTTTGGCCTCTTTCATTCAATAGATTTCCAGCATATATAAAGTGCTAGCACTTTTATGTCTAATATTATTTAGGAAACGTAAATTTAAAATGAGATGATCTAAAGGATTTTTGTTCACTAGATTAATCCGCTATTTTACTCAAATGTCCATTTCTTTGTTCTCATTCGTTTAGTTCCTTTCACAGTTTATGTTTAAAGTTTTATGTCTCATCTTGGAATTTCATATAGTTTAGCATTTATTCATTTATCTGTTCTTTTATCAATATCTTTAATAGTTGTATGATCTATATTAATTTGCCTCTTTTTATTATTATTATTGAAAAGTTTTAAATAGGATTGTTTTTCAGTAAATTTGAGGTCGAATTTTTCGCTCTTGGTTAAATACCTATGCTGACAAAGTTTTGGCTTATAAGTCTTATAGTTTTCTTAAGCATCATCAGATTCAAAAACTTCTATTGTATATATCTTTACCCATCTGAAGTTTGTACAAATATTTTAAATATCATATATATTTTACATTAAAATATATGCATTTCTTTTATAATATATATTTTTCCCACAAGAAATCCATATGCAATTATTACCATGATATAAGTTAACATAAGATACACGTGCAACGCACGTGGCATTTTCAAGAAAAACTTACCATGTATTAGTCCTTACAAATTCTTTAAGGTTTCATATCTGGACTAGAAATTACTGTTCCATTAATTTGTTTCTTCTATTTGATGTCTTGTATCCACGTTAGGCTATCTAGAGCATAAACTCTCATACAAGAAAGATAAAAAGAAATAGTAGAACTTCTATAACCATTCTACTACATATTGGGATCGGTGTTGGAGTCAGGTTCGAATTAAGGTTGAAGGCTCGATCCATGATAAAGAAATGAATTTTAAGTCTAATTCAATTCAGAATTAGCTCATGAGAGGAGAACTACTCAAGATCATAAAAAGGATTAAATTTCTATTTCATGAACGATGTGAGATTGCAACATCCCCATACCCACAAGACTGAACATCAGGAGCGTGGACAAAATAAAATGAGAGCCAACATCGGAAATAATAAATTAAAATTTTGGATGACCCTGGCTCTGAAACCATGATAAAGAAATATATCACTACGAAGAAGTTCCGAGAGTTACGAAGGAAGCTTCGAGCTCATATTATTCATGGGTTGAGAACGGGAATTGAACTCTATAAGATGGAGACTTAGAGGCATGCTAATGTGGCATGCCTCTTTGAGCTCCATTCATATTTTGCTTATTTTTTAAAATTTTTTTATTTTAATTTTTTTTTTCTTTGGAAATATTTATATGCTATGTTTAAAAGCTCAAAAGTAACTTATTTAATTACTATCTTAATTATATTAAATATAGTACATTAAAAAAATTTAAAAATTATTTCTTTATCTTTCTTAATTACATCTTTTACCTTTACTCTTATTTATTTCCCACTTTTTCTTAAAATTTAGGAATCCTAAAGGTCTATCATTAATTGTCTAAATAATTTCACTTGAATAGCTACTAACTATATAGATATAACATGCCTCTTGGAGCTCCATTCATATTTTCCTTTTTTTTAAAATTTTTTTCTATTTTAAAATTATTTTTTCTTTTGGAAATCATTTATATGCTATGTTTAAAAGCTCAAAATTAACTTATTTAATTACTCTCTTAATTATATTAAATATAGTGCATTAAAAAAATTAAAAAATTATTTCTTTATCTTTCTTAATTACATCTTCTACCTTTACTCTTATTTATTTTCCACTTTTCTTAAAATTTAGAAATCTCAAAGGTCTATCATTAATTGTCTAAATAATATCACTTGAATGACTACTAACTATATCGATTAAACCTCAATTGAAGGAGGTTAGAGGTCTTAATCTTTTGTCAAACATCTTGATCCCGGTGATAATTATTTTTATCTTTCCCTACTAATTTTTTTGGTCTTATTATTCTTTAGAATTTATTTAATTTTTCTTACCTGTTACTTATTAACTCGGTCTTAATTTAAACAAATGACTACTAACTATAAAGATTAAACCTCAACAAAAGAAAGTTAAAAATTCTAATCTTTAAAATATCCTTACAAGCATCTTCAGTTATGTACCGTGAGAAATCACATTTTTCTCTAAAAAGAAAATTAATCTAATTATTCTTTAGAATTGAGTTAATTTTCCTACCAATTACTTATTAACTTTATTATAATTCTTATAATCTTTATTTAATTGAATAATATATTGTTGAAACTTTTGTCTTTTCCTTTTTTTTTGGTGTGTGTGTTGATTTTGTTATTTGTGAGAGTAATATTGATGAAGTCAATATTAGAGTAGCAAAATGGATAAAGAAATATTACAATAGTATATATTTTTAATCTATTAATTTTTTTTTATCTTTTTTTAGTTATTAATTTGTTTCATATGATAAATTTGTGCTATAATATGAAGTGTTATTTTTTCTTTTAGATTGATTACAAAGTTGTGATTGAAGTTAACATGACAGAATCTAGGAAATTCAAGTTTTCAATAAATGATCGCAAAGTCATGCTTAATATCAAAAAGGGATGACAAGGTCAATGGTGGAAAGAATTAATCTGGATTGAAAAATAATTCCACATACTTTCTTTTATTATATATGCTTTTATAAATAAATTTGGCGCTAAAATTATGTGATTTCTTGACAATGAGGACTACAAATTCTTATAAGATTGACATCTATGAAAAATTTTGAGATGAATAAGAAAAAATAAAAGGAGATAGAAATGATTTGTGCTACTGAAAAATGAGTATTTTTCTTTTTCTACAACTCAAAATTTGAAGATAAGACGGAATGAGCTTACAGTTGAAAAAATATATATTACTCTAGAAATTTATCACTGATTTATCCTCTCTTTTTTTTCAAAGTTAATTGCTTGATTCATGTTTTTTTTTTAATTTTCAACGATAAAATTGCGAAAGTAATTCTTAAATCTCACTTTCAATTTTTTTATATTAATCTATTTTAATTGAGAGTGATAATTAAAAAATACACAAAAATATAATTTAAAAGAAATAAAGTTTCAACTTACATAATTAATTAAGAAAATAATGAATAAAAAATATTTTTAAATTAATCAAGCTATGTTAAAGAATGACGTAAACGCTAAAAATATAAAACGAACATATGTATAATTTCATTTTGTGAATTTTGAATTAATGTACTTAATTTGTGCATTTTTTCTATATCATTCTTCTCTGGTTTATATTCCCTTTTTAAATGTTAAATAAGTAAAAAATTATGAGAGAGCTAACATTTAATTCTCTAATGATATAAAAAAATTAATATTTATATACAAATCTTAAATGAATAAAATTAAAAATTTTATATTTAAATTTATATATTTAGAGATCAATTTTATCATTCTTTGCTTTCTTAATATTTTTTTAAGAAAACTAAAAAAAATAATTTTACAGTTATTATTTTATTAAAATTTAATAATTAAAAAATATTTAAATATTTTAATATCAAAATATAATAATATTTTTTTATTATAAAAAAATTACTAATGTATATTATTTTCGCGCGAACAAGTCACCTACTGAGTTAAGTAAAGAAAGTTGGTAAGTAAAAAACGTGGTGGTTTCTTTCAAATCCTCCCTTGTTATAAACATATTTGTGTTGTAGTGAATGTCTATAAAGGTATTTGTATTGTACTAGATATATGTGTTTATATCATTGTGAAAGTCTATCTTTTGGAGAAAAGTTAGGAGAAATTATCCCTATAAATAGAGGGGTTCTCCTTCATTGTATTTAATCCCCATCAAGAGAAATAAGAATTTCTCCCCTTCTCTCTTTCTCTATAATATTCTTGTTCTTTCTTTATTATTTCATAACACGTTATCAGCACGAGTCTCTGCCTTGAGCACTCACTTTGAAAGATTTGAGGTAAAAAAATCAAAGTTTTCTTAGAAAGATGAAGGTTAGTATTTCTTGATATTTATGTATTTACTAATAACAATATCGATTTTGTATATGAACTTGAGGAACGACTTATTGATTCACTTGGCAATTCATGCCTCATAATTGTTCCAGAAGAACAATATTGTGAAAAATATATTTGTTCCAGAAGAACAATATTGTGAAAAATATATTTGTTCCAGAAGAACAATATGGTGAAAAACATACTTGTTCTAGAAGAACAATATTGCGAAAATATATTTGTTCCAGCAGAACAATATTGTGAAAATATGTAAGAGAAATCATCTATGTTATATGCATACCTCGATTTGCTCCCGAAGTAGCAATATCTTAAAAGAGGTTTTAAGCTATCATACCTTATGTGGTTAAGGCATATTTTGATGATCATGTTCCATTCCTGAAGAATGAGAAATTGAGAACTTTGATAAATGTTACAAATATAGATCTAATACAGATCTAGTCCCTGAAGGGAAATCAAAGCATCAAAAATCCATATGGATGCAATGGGTCTTGGAGATACCATTAAAAGTGAAAACAAAGCATCAAAACAAGATCGTGCTAAGGCTATGATATTTTTGCGTCATTATCTTGACGAAATTCTTAAAATTGAATATCTCACGATCAAGGATACACTTGTTTTGTGGAATAGCCTAAAAGAAAGGTATGACCACCTGATGATGGTCATCCACCCAAAGGCACTATATGATTGGATCCATCAAGACTATAAGTCTGTTCATGAGTATAGCTCATCAACATTCAAAATTGTTTCAAAGTTGAAACTATGTGGAGAAACTATTTTGATATGATTGATATGTGCTAGTATACAAAATTAATTGAGAGCTCCGGAAGAGCTAATGTATTACTACCTGAAGGAATGAAATTGTTGTATTAAGTCTCAAAAGGAAACTTATAAGTTTCAATGACATTGAAAAAAAAATGAGACTATAAATTATGGGAAGATCTAATATCTTCATGCTACTACAATTGAAGCGGGTTATAAATATTTATGTAAAAGATTACCCGCCATTTTTTTTTTAATTTGTAGTACATAAATATGGGTATGATGATGAAATCACATACGAAAGTAAACTAGAAGTTTACTGAAACAAGTTGGCATAACCGGTTGGCCATCCCGATTCAAATGTGATGCAAAAATAATTGAGAATTCACGTGGCTATATGTTGAAGAAATAAAAGATTCTTCAAGAATTCTCTTGTGTTGCTTGTTCTCGTGATAGAATGATCTTGATCAGCTAAGATTGGAATTATATTTCCTGAAATTTGAAAACTTATAAAAGGGTGAATATGGGCCCATTCACCTACCATGTGAACCGTTTGCTAACAGATGCATCTATGGAATGGTCACATGTGTTTTGATATCACTTGCAATTGATTTTTGTAAGGTTGTTGCTCGAATTATTAAACTAAGAGCATAGTTCCAAATTATAAAATCATGTTGATAATGCTGATTCATATCTATGTTGGTTTAGCGAGAATTGTATGCCTCCAATTATAGCTAAATCATTGATTATGAGAATAAAACTCCCAAATAAAATTTGATATGAGATATGTTTATTTAACATATAGCAACACTTGAATGCATCAAGCCAACAAGGTTCCCCTATCACAATTGGTCCAGGGTCAGGAACCAAATAATTCCATCTAAAATTTGAATGTGCGATATATGATTGAATTGCCCCACCACAACGCACAAAGGTGGGTCCCCAAATGAACCTGGGGAGTAAATGTTAGTTTTTCTAACATTAGGGGGAGAAGTGATTAGCAACTGAAAATTGAGTGTGGGATGAATTATCTAGATCCTCGGAAAAAAGAAAAAGTGAACTTAAAGTTCAAGAGATAATTCACTTGCAAAATATTGCACATTAATTGTCAGATGTATTTGCTGACTCTGTTTTATAATTCAGTTGCAAATGCTCCAATGGAAAGTCCTTGAAGGATAGAGTCTATGAGACGCCTGAAGCGTGATAGACCAAACGGTTCCAAATATAGAACTTCTTGAAGAAGTAGAGGAGCAAGTGATTAAGATGGTCATAATGATGAGGCAAGTGCTTTGAGAAAGCACCACGATATAACACTTCATAAAACCTTGGCAAAGGTTCAGGTACCTGAAAATGATGAAAAATGAAGAGATCTCAATAAGTTATGTCGCATTGGAACTGATCGTCTACGATATTTTTGATACAATATAGTGCGCAATATTGTAAAAGATTGTGAGGATCTGAATACTACATCTATTAAAGCATGCTGATGTAGGAATAATTATCAAGTGAAATGATGCGTATTGGTAAGCATAAAGCTTATTGGACCTGTAGTCCAGACACTAGAAGATGTCACGCATTTAAATACTAATGAATGCTATCACTTAATAAAATTTATATGAAAATCATGAAGGATTCAAAATGCCTGAAGCATTTACAAGTTTCTTTAAACTTGTTCATAATTCTTATATGAGGAAATCCTTGGTCCTGAAGTACCATATCTTACTGTGATTGTTGCACTAAAATATCTTGCTAATACTATAAGGCATAACATTCGGTTAATTTGTTAGCAAGTCTGGATCTTGTTGATTATGCTAATGCAGGGTATCTATCTGACCTACACAAAGCTCTATCTCAAACTGGCTGCGTGTTCATATGTGGAGGTACTGCCATATCTTGGAGATCTATAAAACAGTCTCTGGTAGCTGCTTCATCAAATCATGCTGATATAATAGATATTCATGAAGCAAGCCGAGAATGTGTGTGGTTGAGGTCCATGATACATCTCATTAGAGAAAAATGTGGTTTGAACTGTGACAAAGTACCCACAATTTTGTATGAAGATAATGCTGCATGCATAGCACAACTAAAGGGAGGATTCATAAAAGGAGATAGAACGAAGCACATCTCGCCAAAGTTTTTCTACACACATGAGCTCCAAAAGAATGGTGATATCAATGTGCAACAGATTCGTTCAAGTGATAATGTGGCTGATTTATTCACCAAATCTCTACCAACTGCAACTTTCAAGAAGATGGTGCACAAGATCGGGATGCAAAGATTCAAGGATGTTCTCATTAGGGGGAGTTAATACGCGCTGTACTCTTTTTCCCTTGCGGGTTTTGTCCCACTGGGTTTTCCTTGTAAGGTTTTTAACGAGGCAGCCAAAATGCGTATTATTAGATATGTGTACTCTTTTTCCTTCACTAGATTTTTTTCCCACTGGGTTTTTCTAGTAAAGTTTTAACGAGGCACATTATCTATCAAATAGACATTCAAGGGGGAGTGTTATAAACATATTTGTGTTGTAGTGAATGTCTATAAAGGTATTTGTATTGTACTAGATATATGTGTTTATATCATTGTGAAAGTCTATCTTTTGGAGAAAAGTTAGGAGAAATTATCCCTATAAATAGAGGGGTTCTCCTTCATTGTATTTAATCCCCATCAAGAGAAATAAGAATTTCTCCCCTTCTCTCTTTCTCTATAATATTCTTGTTCTTTCTTTATTATTTCATAACATCCCTATTTTTATATAATAATAATAATAATAATTCAAAAGTAGCATGAAAGAGGAAGTTAATTTTATCAAAGGCTTTCATTACTTCAAAAAAATAACAAAATGGAGGATGCCTTAGCTAGGTGCACTTCAACCTCCTCATTAGGTTTCTCATACTTATCGTCTCTCTTTTTCATATAGATATTAATGCAGGATATTGTTTGATGTCGGCGTTATCATCATTTAGGAGTTGGATGAGTAATTGTGTTCTCAGCAAGGTTGGAGGCTCCTCCATAAAATTAATCAAGATTACTCTGATGATTTATTATGTGAAAAGAGAGATTTCGTTTTTTAATGTATGTAAAAAGTTTTTTTATGCACTAATTTTCTTTCATGAAAAATTTTAGCCATTTAGATCATCGCAAGTCTCACTATATATTGAAATCTGGGTAGACTTGCAATAATATCTGTGTTATTTTTTGATAGTCTAATTGGAGAATGTTATAATTTAAAAAATATATTTTTGTATTTTCACTTTATATCATGGCTAAAAAATATGAATACTATAAAAATAAAAATATTGATTGGTGTACGAAAAATATAAATACATGAACGATTGCATGAGTATTGGTTATGTAGTATTGAGCTTTTTTATGTATTTGCTCTTCAATCCTTTACATGTGTTATAACATTCAGTTATTTAACAGTTTCATATCTTGAATTAATCTTTTAAAAAAAGATAATATAATTTTGTGTTTAAGATATTATTTAAGTGAAACGTTACAAAAAGAATGTCATGTTGGTAGTACACTTTTTTATAGCTAAATATATTTCTATGAGTGATAATTACAAATAATCAGTTAAAATATTATTTAAAAAAAATAGTCCAAATATATAAATTAGAAATCTCACATTCACCTTGAAGATATCATTTTATTCTCAACGCTAAGCCATATTAGTTGGACTTGAGGAATTTAAAAATCAGATGATTTACTGTATCTAGGTTCATGTAATTATTGTGAAAAATATTCATATAGAAAACATGTACAAAAAATTCTTTCTTTTTTTTAGAATAAATATTATTGATCCATTCATCAGATGTCCTAGACGTAAGCATGCTATAGTTTTTTTTACTTCAAGTATATTTATAACTCTCAAGTATTTTAAAAAATATACTTCCATTGAGATAATTAGTATTATTAATTTTAGATAAAATTTTATAATATTAAATAGGACTAGCACGTGTTCGAAGACTAGTTGTTCTAATATAATATAATTACTTGTTATAAGGTCCTTTTGATATATGTCATCTCATTTCTATTTGAAAAGTAAACGTCATTAAGTACCTTAATAAAAATTAAATTTCTTGCAAAAGTGAAGATCGCTCTAGCAACTTGATGAAAATTTAATTTATAATTTAGAAACATAAAAATAAGACGTTTTTACGACATGATAAAGATTCTTGGCTCTTGCTCTTATATTCAATTAATAACTTTAGATTTTTTTGCAATAAGTTAAATAAAAATAAATATAAAGGTTGTTTTATTGTTTGATGTCGGCGTTATCATATTTAGGAGTTGGATGAGTAATTGTGTTTTCAGCAAGGCTGGAGGCTCCTCGATAAAACTAATTAAGGTTACTCTGATGATTTATTATGTGAAAAGAGAGATTTCATCTTTTAATGTATGCAAAAAAGTTTCTCTATGCGCTAATTTTCTTTCGTGAAAAGTTTTAGCCATTTAATTACTTTAGATTTTTGCAATAAGTTAAATAAAAATAAATATAAATCTTTTAACGATATTATTTTTATATTAATTTTGAAGTTTGAAGATCGAAATTATTTCTGTACACAATAAAAAAAGTTATTTGAAGTATTTAAATATATTTTATTCTGAACATGAATATACTCAATAGCACGTGAATTTATAATTTCAGTTTAATTTTTACACTCATTTTTCAATTGCCTTATAATATTAGTTATTCTATCTTTATTTTTTTAACACTAAATTAGTCAATATGCTATTCATAGATTGACCGTAAACTAAGAAGCAACATAAGTTAAAAGTCTTCTAGAATATCTAAAAAATATAGATATATACAAAATTAAATAAAATAATACCTTAACAGGAGAAGTGTCGAGAAGCCTTTTCATAAAGATTATTTTTCAATGATGTAACCACCGTCTCTTCCATTGTTCTATTTTCTACTCTTCTTCTATTGAATAAAAGAAACATAAGATATTATTATTAAAATTTAAATTAATAAAAAAATAATAAAAGAAGTAGAAAAGAATAGGTAGTATTGTAGGCTAAATGAAAAGGAACTATTATTATCATGAATTCATGATGAAGAATTTTTTCAAACTAAAATTATGTTCAGATTTATTTACTTTAGTATTTAAATAAAACATCATTTCAGTTAGAATATGTAAAGACCTTATTTTAATAAAAGGAAGAGAAAAACATCAAAATATTTATTGGTGTATTTAAAACTTTTATACAAAATAAATCAAAAAAGAAAAAAAGAAAATGAAATTGTCGACTATGATTTTAATAAGGGGAAGGGAAAGGATCAGTTAGTATGATGCTTATATTTTTATTATTTATTTTATTTAATGAAGGAGCATAATGATATATATATTGTGTGCATATTTAATAGAGCGATAGAAAAGTCTCTCAATAATAATAAAATTATTTATTTATTTAAAATACTTTTTAAAATTTAATAAAAGGGTAAAATGGTAAAGACCTTATTATTTATTTATGATAGATGATTTTTATTTTTATTTATTTATTTTATTTAGTGAAAAGAAAAATGATAAATTATTTTTTTCACTTAGGGTCTTCCCACTTATAATATAACTAGTTTCTGGATACGTGTATGTTTACCGCATGAAAATTAAGCTAACTACTAATAAATTAATTTCTAGCTTAACTAACTTACCAAACTGCTCCTTCCTTCAAAGTCAACACCTTCTTTCCTTTCTTCAACACAGACATATAAGACTCAAAATGAGACATACACACTTAATAGTCTATAAGACATGCACCATCATCAACAGTTAACAAAAATATACCAAATCCTGAATCATTTAGCTTTTCATGTAATTTGAAACTAAATATTCTAAACAACCTGAAACCGTTGATAAAATCCTCAATCAAGAAACTAGTTAAATAATAATAATAAAATCAAGATTAGAAAAATTAATAAAAAGATGAGGCAATATGATTTGCTAGAGAAAAACTGTAATTAATAGTATTAACATAACAATAAAAAAAGTTTCATTGCAACATCTAAAACTAATGAGAATTTATCATCATCCGATACCAAATTACATTTATACAACAAAATTATTTCTTTACGTAAAATTATACCATTTCTAGCACCTATTTTTTTAAAAAAAAGATCATCATTCGATCAAGCAAATTAAACTGAATAATCTAGACTTAATGAGAATATAGCTGAAAATTGCACTAGCTTACGGCCAAAAGCATATGTTGAATGACTAATCATAAGTGTGTTTATATAGTAGCTTCAAAGTTTATTAGTTAAAATTCTTTTACATTCCTGACTTAATTAATTGAATTTATTTCAACTTCTCATTAATTGAAAAAATACGTTTCTAACTTCTATATTAACTAGAAGTATAATGTTCAGTCATTACTTTCAAAAGAAAGAAAAAAAATATTTAAAGAGAATTAATTTAGTTTTTTCTTCTTAAAAAAATGCAGAAAATGAAAGGAAAAAGAAACAGTTTTCGTGGTCATAGAGAAATTTTATGGATAATATATTGAATTTTATATATTAAATTGGACATTCAAGTAATTAAAATATTATTATTTATATTTAATTAATTATAACATTTTAATTTATAATAGGGGTAAATTCGTAATTTAACTTTCAACTATGGGGCTTCCCACTTATATAATAGTATTATATATACCACCAATAAAGATATGCAGTAATGCAAAAGGTGAATCGACTCAATTTTTTTGATATGTCTATCCTTTGCTTTTTTGATCAACGTGAATGGAGCTTACCTCCATGATCTATGAGGTTGAAGAATCAATGATTGTAGGAGCAAGATTAATCAACCAGAGCAGGAAATGCATCGTCTGAAAACTGAAGTGAGGAGCCATCGGAAAGAGGACTGGAGTACAAATTGGGAAACCCAACTTGTTAGGGTGATTTTGACCGGATAGAGGGATAGGACCGAGTCAGCGGGAAGATACAACCCTACGTTGGTGGGCTGAATATTGTTTAATTTTTCAGCTTTTTCTTCTTATTTTGCTATAGTGTAGTATCTTTTTTGATTATAATAAAAGAGCCTCGATCTCAAATTAGATTTTAAAAAAAAATATTACTCTTTTATCATAGATATTGAAGTAACGCTTGAAAAGTTTGAGAAGCTTGACGAATTGATGGTTGGTGAAGCAAGAAAACGTGGATGAGTAGAAAAATTCAATATGCATATATTTCATTTTAATTGTTTAGCTCATACAACTACATTTAGAATGTTTTAGAGAAGAAATAGTAGTTGTTACCTATTGTATATGTCTTGTAACGCTAATTCAAATATGGACATCAACTTAATTTCTTCCTTTTTTATGCCATAAGTTTTTTTTCTCAATTTTTCATTATGATCACTTTTATCCTTCATCGAGAACTCTTTTTACAGAATTTTTTTCTCTATTCCTTTTTTTTAAAATTTATTAGTGTTTTTGCCACAATTTATTAATTTTATATATAATTTTGGTGCATAATTTTTATTTTGTTAATAAATGCGAGTGGATGACTTATTATCTTATTTACATGATGTATTTGTCAAATCAAGCTTGACAAATATGTTTATCATTACAAAAATATTAATATTTTTTTTATTTGCTGCAAGCTTGTGTATAGTTATAATGTGAATTCAAATGTAATAATTTTACCTTTTGAAGGATAAGCATACTTATTTTATATTTTAGAAATAATTATATTAATTTCATTTTGGATTTTGGTTAATGTTTCCATTGTTTATGAATATTATCTATATGCTCTCAAAATACATTACAACTTTAGAAATTATACTTATTTACCTTATCTCAAAATGATTGATATGATTTGTTGCTTTTCTTTGTTAAATTCATAAAGTTTAGAAAACACAAGTTTTTAAAGATGTTTACCGTAGAAGTCTTAAGAAAATAATTGAGAGGGATCAAAAATAAATATATGTTTGCAATTATTCCTTTTCAACTAAGGATGTGTAGAATTCTAAGGAAATAAAATAAATTAAGAATATTTTTCATTTAACCATTTATTAGATAAAAGATGACTTTTTTTCAAAAAATATGACTGCATTAGTAATGTTATTCTTATTAGTTAAGCAAGAATTAGTTCTTTTTGTGTTTCGTTGGAAACTAAAAATGTCAAATCAATCTAAGAATCTTGCTCTGAGTCTAGCGATCGAGAGACTCATATTTGGGCTTCAAAAAAAATCATATTATTAATCTCATCACGCAAAGCGCAGTTTTATAAATAAACTTATTATTTAATTTTCTTGTCATGGATCTAGAAACACTTCGTAATGCCCTATGTCATCCAAATCCTTCAAATACCCCAACGAAAGTCTTAAGAATAAATACCGAGAGCCAAAAATTTAAAAGAATTACATTCTATGAAAAACATTTTATTATGAAATAATACTTATATAAATACAAATAAATAACGATTATTAGAGAATAATGATAAATTGAAGGTTGTATACTTGATAGGTGTACATAAAAAGAAAAATGACACTTGAATATTTTAGAAAGAGGCACCAACCAATGAAATTCTAATGAAAAGATTTATATGTGAAAATTTTCAATTTCATATATATAGATGTGAGTGTATATTAAATTATATATATATATATATATATATATATATATATATATATATATATATATATATATATATATATATATATTTATCTTGATTAAATTTACAAAGATGTATATTTTATCTATCCGCTAATATTTATATGACCACGCGAAGCGCGAATATGTTCACTAGTTATATGAATAAGGAAATCTATTAGAAGAGTAATTAAGGATTATGATTTCGCTAACAATTTTATTGTGTATTTAATTGAACTAACTCGATAAAAATTAGTTAACCAAATTGATATTACTTGTACAAATTTCTCAAGTTTTTATTAGTCTATATATTCAAGTCACTTTCAAGCATAAAGGTCTATGGAATGAAACTCAATAAGAACGTATTCACAATTCATGTAAAGCCAATCAAATCAAGCAATTTAAGTGTGTATCTATCTTAATTGTGAATCCATTTTTTGATGCCTAGTCTTAAGAACTTCTCTATTAATCCTATTGCAATCTTAAATTTTTAATTTTGAGTTCAATTTAAAATCCGTAGATGACATTTTACCATTAGCTAAGCAACAAAATAATTAAACTCAGGATTACATAAGTAAACCAACAAGATAAATCACATATACATCAATTCAAACTTCAAAACTTCGACATTTATGTAGCATCATAACTCTAGAACTAAAGAGTTTAGCTACTCATGACTAGAGTGCCGAATACAAGAGTTCATAAATAATACAAGAAATAATGATGAAAATAGAGAAGAAAAGTAACAAACTCTATCAATAAATTACTTCAGGCCTTTGCTCTGCTCGAAAACTCGTCCAAGATGTCTCTAGGTCGTGCAAGAGCTCAATATATGTGATACAAAACGACCTAGACTATTAGAATCCAATCTCAGGCGAATCAAGAAAATAGGCCAGACACCTTGTTGGACATGGCACACCAAGTATAGAAGACCTCAGAGATGTCATCTGGCCATTGTGCCGATATGGCACTCAGCTATCGCATAGCCTGCTTGGGTGCAACACTAGCCGCGGTGTGCATACTGACATAAGTTTGAGTCATATCATTTTATAACACATGGATGATGCATGATTGCTTGTCTCGCACAATCATACATTAACATTGGAAAAATCCTTAAACATATAGATCACTGTTTAGAAGATATGTAAAAAAAAAAAAGAAACTCTATTAAAGAATAAAGTGTAGCTACCAATAGCTTCACGTGTTCCAAATAACTTAATGACAGTCAATCTACATTACACAATAGACGTTCTTCATTAACAACCCATTCAGACTCCCATAGTTTTACTCCAATTTATGAAAATACCCATTCTCTTTTATGGGGTTCTATTCTTGTGTTTCAACTAGTAGTTCCTCCATTAAAGGTGTTAATGAACTCACCCAATTCATTAGAATCTTGTTGAATCTGTGAATCTTAGATCATGAATATTAAGAAGAAGCAAGAAGAAGTTTAAGAACAGAGGCAGTAAGCAGTAGAATGAAGAAGAATAGGAAGAACTTATATGAAGAAGAAGGTAGATTTCAGAATTAGAATGTAGTATACATTGATCATCATAAAGTGTGTTATACATAGATGAATAGGCTCCTCTATTTATAGATAGTAGCTATGAGTTAGTTATCATTTGGTAGTTGCTATACATAACTAACTTAACCACCTCCTTAACTAAAGTTATCATTTGGTAGTTGCTATACATAACTAACTTAACCACCTCCTTAACTAACTTAACGAACTTTAATTAACTTCTTGTTTTCACTTTCTTCACCATTTACTGCATTCCTCAACACTCTCCCTCAAGCTTGGTTTTGTGAAGATGTTGAACAGACCAAGCTTGGATATTAAGTACTCATGTTGCACTTTGGTAAGTCCTTTAGTTAATGCATCTGCTGGTTGATCTTGTGTTGGAATGTACTCAGTCTTCATCAGTTCTTGTTGAATTTTTTCCCTCACAAAGTGACAATTCATTTCTATGTGTTTAGTCCTCTCATGGTAGACTGGATTAGCAGCCATTTGGATTGATGCTTTGCGGTCACAATAGATACTCAGTGGCAGTTGTACTTGAACACCTAAGTCTTTGATCAATTCAATCAACCAAGTTAATTCTACCACTGTAGAAGCTAGACTCCTGTATTCAGCTTCTGTTGAACTTCTAGACATAGTTGACTGCTTCTTTGATTTCCATGATACCAATGATTCTCCAAAGTTGATAGCAAAACCAGTGACAGATTTCCTTGAGAAAGTGCATGCAGCCCAATCTGCATCACAATAGACAGTTATAATGTCTTGTTTTTTGCTTGATAATAGAAGTCCTTGTCCTGGAGTACTTTTAACATATCTGATAACTCTGAGTACAACATCTAGGTGTAAATTATTTGGTTTTTCTAGAAACTGATTTAGTGCTTGAACACTATAAGCTATGTCTGGTCTAGTTACTGTGAGATATAGTAACTTGCCTATAAGTCTTTGATATAATCCCTGATCTGCCAGTTCTTCATCACCAAGACTTGCTGCTTCTTTGATATGATCATCATAATCTTTTGTTGTTAGCTTAACAGTGATTTCCATAGGTGTAGCTACTAGTTTTGGTGCACTGAGTCCAGTATCTGATATCAGCTCTAAGGCATATTTCCTTTGATGCATAACTATGCCTGCTTGTGATCTTGCAAACTCAATTCTCAGGAAGTATTTCAATTCACCAAGGTCTTTAATTTGAATGCTTTGTGTTGTGCAGCCTTAGTCTCTTCAATTTGTTCTAGTCTGTCCCCAGTAATCAGTATGTCATCAACATAGACCAATATTATAATCAGTTCATTACCTGACCTTTTGATGTATAGAGAATGGTCATACTTGCTTTGTTTGAATCCACAATCAATGAGTGCTTTGGATAGCTTAGCATTCCATTGCCTTGGAGCTTGTGTGAGTCCATACAAGGATTTAGAGAGTCTACATACTTGTTGCTCCCCCTGACTCTGAAATCTTTGTGGTAGATCCATATAGATTTCATCTTCTAAATCACCTTGTAAGAATGCATTAAAGACATCCATCTGGTGAATATGCCATTGTCTTGTTGCTACCAGTGCCAAAACAGTTCTGAGTGTGACCATCTTAACTACTGGACTGAAGGTTTCTTGGTAGTCAATTCCTTCCTTTTGGTTGTATCCTTTTGCAACCAGTCGAGATTTGAATCTTTCAACTTCACCCGAAGCTTTATATTTGACTTTAAATATCCACTTGTATCTAATTGGTTTCTTTCCATGAGGAAGAGAAACCACTTGCCAAGTTTGATTACTTTCTAAAGCTGCAATTTCAGCTTTTATTGCATCTACCCATCTTGGATCTTTGATAGATTCTGCATAAGTAGAAGGTTCAACAATATGAGAAAATGTAGCTAAATAGGTTTGATATTTAGAAGATAAGTTGTTATAAGAAACATAGTTTGTCAGTGCATATGACACATTGTCATAAACGTTTAGTGAAACAAAATCTTTTAATCATCCTGGTGGATGTCTGCCTCTGGCAGATCTTCTTTGAGGCACATCACTAATAGTGATTGGATCATCACTAACATGAGAAATATTGCTGGTAGTTAGTTCCTGAGATGGAATAGATAATTGTGAGCTTCCGGTGTCAGTCATTACTGGACACAATTCATCATTAAAAATAGTATTTGGTTGTGTTGTAAATATTGGCTGAGAACCAGTCCAACACTTCTCATTGAAAGGAAATATGTCTTCCCTGAAAATAACATCCCTATTCACAAAAAAAAAACTTTGTTAGTTATATCAAATAGAATATATCCCTTCTTGGTCTTAGAATATCCCATGTGTATAGCATGTTTAGTTCTGGACATCAGCTTGTCAGATTGATTGACTATTTTAGCATGACATAAACATCCTAATACTCTTAAATGATCAAGAGATGGTTTCCTACCATAAAATTTTTCATATGGACTAATAATATGCAATGTAGATGATGGTAATCTATTAATCAGGTAAGCAGCAGCCTGCACACAAAGTCCCCAATATCTTAGAGGTATATTAGCTTGGAATCTCATAGCTGTTGTCATTTCTAGAAGGTGTCTATGTTTCCTTTCGACTATGCCATTTTGTTGAGGTGTATAAGGGCAGGATGTTTGGTGTATAATGCCTAAAGTGTTAAACAAATCAGAACACATTTGGCCTGTGAATTCAGTACCATTATCAGTTCTTATAGTTTTAATCTTTGTTTCAAACTGTGTATTGACATAAGATATGAAGTGCTTCAATATAATAATAACATCAGACTTTAGTTTAAGCAAAAAAATCCAAGTCATTCTAGAGAAATCATCTACAATAGTAAGGAATGATTTATAACCATCATATGTATTCACTTTGTAAGGCCTTCACATATTCATATGAGTCAATTCAAAAGGATTTTTACTGCTAGTAGTACTATTTGTAAATGGTAGCCTAGATTGTCTAGCTTCAGGGCATACAATACAATTATTTATGATAGTAGTAATATTGATTTTCTGGTCAGGAAACAAATGACTTAGAACTCTAGATGAAACATGGACAAGCCTTTTGTGCCATAGTTAATATTATCCTTATTAATGCTAACTAAACAACATCTTGGCTTCTTATGTCCAGGAAGATGTTGCCTCATCAAAAAGTATAATCCATCCTTCTCTTTACCAATCTCCTTCATCCTTCCATTGTAGAGATCCTGAAAAATGTAGAAGTTAGGAAAGAAAGTAGCAGAATAGTTAAGCTATTTTGTTGCCTTAGAAACTGACAGTAAGTTGTACTTAAATTTAGGAATATGAAATACATTTAGGATGGTACTATATGGAGATATATTACTGGTTCCAGTGTGAGACACCATGGAGACATCACCATTGGGTAGAAAAACCTTTTTTTTTAAATTTTCAGGTTTAGATATAGTGTCCTTGTTCAATAATTCAATATCTGCAGCCATATAGTTAGTGGCTTCTGTATCAATAATCCATTTTGGTGGACTATCATTGACTACCAAAGCCCTACTATTACCTGTCATGTTTACTGACTCATTAGCTGCAAGAGCTTGATTTTGTTCAATCATCTTGCAAATTTGTTCATACTATTGTTGTGTGAATCTATGAGGCATCATGGCAATTGTCACTGCATCAGTATCATGCAGCACTTGAGTTCCTGTTGCTGTGTCTGGCAATTGTTCTCTTTGAGATTGTTGCTGACCCCATTCATCACAACTAACATTATAAGCTCCATGATTAATCTTCCTTTGCTTATCATACTCTCTGGCATATTTTATTTCATTATACCTTGGATGATCTGGTGGATATCCTACCAACTGATAGCAATCCCTTTTGTAGTGATCTTTTAGTTTACAATGATCACATACAACATTAGGATTATATTTGGAGTTATACCTCTTGCCTTTAGAAAATCCTGTTTTTGAGTACATTGCCAGTCCATTATTCACATCGAGTGTAGCTCCTAGAAGCCCTGTGGCATTGCTGGTTTGTGCCACTGCCTTTTGACTCTCATCACTAATTACCATGGCATAGGCTTGATTAACCATAGGCAGAGGGGTCATGAGTAGTATCTGACTTCTTGCCTGAGCATACGACTCATTGAGCCCCATTAAAAACTGATATAGCTTCTGTCTTTTTAAGTACAACAAGAATTCTCTTGATTTCTCGCAGTTGCATGCTGGAGGAGGAACCAAAGACTCAAATTCATCCCATAGATCCTTCAATTTTGTATAATACACTGCCACATATTGGACTCCTTGAGACATAGTTGCTATTTCTTGATGCAAATTAAAAGTTCTTGAAGCATCCACCTTATCAAATCTTTCTTTTAAGTCTTGCCAAACTGAACAAGCTTCGATGCAAAAACCACTCCTCCAATCAAATTGCTTGCAACTGAATTCATGAGCCATGATAAGACAATAACATTTACTCTTTCCCACTGATACCACAACTCAACTGGGAAATTTTATTTTTTCCAAGTTCCATCTACAAAGTCCAATTTATTCCTCCCTAATAAATCAATTATCATTGATTTTCTCCAGATCACATAATTTTCACTACCCTTAAATTGAAAAGAGATGATTGTTATGCCACTCATCAGATGTCGATAGGTATAGTGGATGATTATGATCCATTGGAGCTTGAATGACTGTTGAAGGTGCAGCATTGTTGACATTAGAAGGACCACCCATTGTTGATCCATTACTAAGTCCTGTCGCCATTGTAGTAGAGCTTGAAGTCTTGTTAGATCAACTGTAAATAGTTTCTTGAGATGGCCAGAATCGATCTATATTATTCTTTAGAAAATCTTCTCTGATACCATGTTGAATCTGTGAATCTTAGGTCATGAAGATTAAGAATAAGCAAGAAGAAGTTTAAGAACAGAGGCAGTAAGCACTAGAATGAAGAAGAATAGGAAGAACTTATATGAATAAGAAGGTAGATTTCAGAATTAGAATATAGTATACATTGATCATCATAAAGTGTGTCATACATAGATGAATAGGCTCCTCTATTTATAGATAGTAGCTATGAGTTAGTTATCATTTGGTAGTTGCTTTACATAACTAACTTAACCACCTCCTTAACTAACTTAACTAACTTTAACTAACTTCTTCTTTTCACTTTCTTCACTATTTACTGCATTCCTCAACAAATCTCAACTACACCATTTATCTTAATGCAACACTATTCATTTTCTTCTTTCATTAAAAATCCTAAGTCTAAATCACCATCTCAAGAAGTAATATTACCCTTTGGATAAAGTATGTTTTACTTCACAATATTTCCCAAATAACCATTTCATATTTGTATTGAAATATTGAGTATGAATCTTATCTCTTGAGTTAAATCCTACTTGTTGGGGTTCTTGGGAGATTCTTGTGTTATTCTTGAGAAATTTTGAAAAATCCAAGTAAAAGAGGTGTTAATACATATATCTAACAGAAGAAATAACTCAAATACCTGTATGAAATATATATCTTAGAAGTGTATTTTAATGACCTTGGATGAGAACTTTTCTCTCTCTAAAGCACAGACTCTCTAGACGTGGGTTCAATTCTCAATCCCCGACTTTATGGGGGTATTGAGCCTTGAAAGGGAAATATTGAGCCTCCAAAGAACAATGACACAGTGAACTGACTATGAAAGAACTATGCAAGGTTTCGACGGATAAATTCAGAATTACTAGCCAAAAATCGAGAATGGGGGGATCAGAGTCATTTATAATGAGGTCATGGTTCCGAAATTAGTAACTTGGACAAGAAGAGATAATGAAAAGGAAAATGTTATATAAGCATAATCGTACAAAAGACCTGCACATAGTGAAAAAATAGTAAATGTCATTTATAAAGGTCTAATAATACAATCATGATTATCTATAGTGTATGAATAAAATAGTTGGAGCTCTAGAATTTGTTCGTAGTACCATTAGAAAAAAATTATAAATAGGTACTCTCTTTTCTTGTAAAAATGATGAGTGAACAGTGAAATATACTACTCTCAAGTTTTAGCTATATGCTCTCATTACTTTATTTTTGTTACCAGTTGTGCCTGCGATCCATTATCCCCAAGAAGTCCTCAAGGTTTTTAGGAGTCACCTTGATCCATTCAAACAACTTTGAAAGGCGTTTATTTGTTGATGTATTTACTTGTTTTATATGTATTGGATTATTATTTGTATTAGTTATCATTATCCATCTACATTGATATTGAATTAGCGAGTTAATCATTATTGCGTATTCATGACCTCATTACAAATTTAGCTATACCATTTCGTTGGTCAATAGTTTGGCGCCCATCGTGGGTCCTAGGCAATTGCAATATCATATTAATTCATTAGCTTCACTTCTACTAACTTTCTCAAGTTTTTGTTGACTTTTTGTGCGAGAAATCAACCATGAAAAGCAAACAAATAGGTAATGAAGGTGTATCAGAGCACCAACAAGAGAATATCATTTAGGAACAGGAGGTTGATGCTAGGAACCAACCTATCGAGGAAAGCAAAAAAGGGTTAGATCTAGAGAATATAGATGTGAAGAACGTGAATGTACGCAAAGGGATAGAGAATATAAATTGCAGCACCGTAGCCCACCGGACCGGTCTTGGGGATATTAAGAAAGCTCTTAAGGTCTTAGATACTCAATATTATTTGTACTGGAAAAGGTGGCATCTTAGGATGAGAAGGTGATGTAATTGCAGAAAACCCTAACCACTATGGCATCCAATGATGCCGGAATGGGCGAAGAGGCATTGATGGCGGAGCACCCTGCAGAAAGAAGTTTGGATATCGAGAGCGATTCCGAGGTAGGTCTACTGATGATGGACTACCTAAGAGAAGAAATCAAAATAAGTTTGAGATAGGGCTTAAAGGAGTTATATTCTCATATGGATTAGATTTCGAGTACACCCCCACTCCTTAAAGGACCAGATTCACAAAGATACGCGCAACAACCGTATAATCCTAGTGCATCACCTAAAATGATACCAAAGTGATTTAGGATGTCAGATATTCTGAAATATGATGAGATTACGAATCCTATCGAGCACATCCTGGTATTCACCTCTACCATTAAAGGAGACAATTTGATTAAAGACAAGATCAAATTCATTTTAGTCAAAAAGTTTGGGCGAGACTCTATCCAGAGGAATCCTTACTTGGTATTCTCTTTTGGATGAAAACTTTGTTGCTCATTTGTTATGCTCACAGAAAAATTTATAAAAGCACATACTAGAGTGAGGAAGGTGCAATCCCGAAAGGACGACATTTTCAAAATTGAGTAGAGAAGTTCTGAGTTCTCAGGGACTCCGTGATTTGATTTTAGAAGGAAAAGATATAGCTACTAGCAGTTTTAGACGATTGGGAAGCCCAGGACTTGATAACGCTCAAATCACACCTCCTTACAAAGTATGAAGCAGACGTTATCAATAAAGAACCCAACTAGAAGTTGGGGTCGATCCCACAGAGAATACGGAAGGATGTAGAAGAACGCTAGTGCTTAATATTTTGAGTTAATTATTTCCTAAGAGGGGGGAATTTGTAAAAGTAATAAATAACAATAGTGAGAAATTGTTTGTTGTTTCCAAATTAATGCAACTAACTACGGTAAGTGTTCCCCATGACTTCATAACCAGAAGGCGTTTTATATTAGTAATCTATTCCAGTGATTAGCATGCAATATTGGTAAGTTAGGTTCACCTAAATGGTTGGTCCCCTATCAAGATGATTTTCACAACGCAACTTAGTCCGTCTACGGGTGTATTCTTGATTAACCCTTACCCTTGATATCGAATTAGCTATTCCCGGACAAGGTCAAGCTATTAGATGAGGGTTGATAGCCTCAAATCTCCATTGTTAATCCCTTTTTACATTCATTAATAGCCTTGGTCCGATAAGTAAGAATAAGGCAAGTCCTAACGTTTGCAATCGTCAAGAATCAATCAAAACGAAGGAAGAAACAATACATGTGTTAAACTCCGTTCAAGAATCACTAAGTATTTTACCTATGTGTATTAATTTGTCATGGTTCCCACAACCATAGTTGTGGTGGTTTTAGCCTATCATGTTTATAAGTGGATTAATAGAATTCATAAATAAAAGAAAAAATTAATACTTACAACGATGATATGAAGAACTCACTTGATTAATGCAAAATTCGAAAGAACAAGATTACAACCGTATCTCAACTATGTCTTCTAACACGTCTTAAGATTTACTCTAGAAACTTGTTGTGAAACTTCAACTCTTGAAGACATTCAAACTTAAAACTTGATTCTTATTACATGAAAATAAAAGGGTATTTATAATAGTAGTTTTATATTTTCCTTATTCCTTGATGAATTTGACTTGGATTTAAAATTTTATTTTCCTAGTTGAATTAGGAAATCCATTTTTGATCGTTGAACAAGCCTTGCTGCATCGCCTCCTGCCACTGCCGCGTCCAGTGCCGCGTAGCACATTCCAACGCGCCTGGACAATGCTGTTGCGCACCTGCCATTGTGCGGGGAAGGGGCTGCGACGCGTGCCTCATCGCGCTGGGACAAGGTTTCCTCGTGCATGCCATAGCACCGGGCGAAGGCTGCCTCACAAATGCCATCATGCCTGCTCTCCTGCCGCGTCGCACACGCTGCTGTGCCAAGGATGCTGCCGCGCCGCTTCTGGCCTAGCTCCAGTGTGCTGCTGCCTCGCGCGGCAATGTGCCAACCTCATGCGACCTTCAATCCTTACATTCTTCAATTCTACTTCTTCACATTTGATCAGTAAGCCTCAAATACCTTCAGATTCATCATTTTAAGCCCTAAAAATATCTCATCACATGTGTTAGCTAATTTCAAAAATATATAACATAATCACATGCAAACACACATAATTTATTCTCAAAACATAGTAAAGTACGAGCAAAAATATGTCTAAGAAGTGCGTGATTACGCCCTTTATCAACACCCACACTTAAACTATTGTTCGTCCTCAAACAATCTATTACTTCCCTTCTAACAATTAAGCACAAAATTCATCCTACAAATAAGTCTACTTATACTTAGAATCATGAGACAAATCAATGAAGCTCAAATAACTCACTCGCATGCATATAGGATCAACATTAAAATGTCAAAGTTTGAAATCACTTAGCTTCTAAAAACTAACTCATCAAAACATATTTCGGGCCAACATGAATTATATGTAATTTAGCAATCAAGATTAAATCAAAGTCTTACCATTGTGCCCCTCACAATTTGGAGAGATGCCCGTTCTCACACAAGATATAGAATAAGATTAACTTGGGCATAAATAAAATAATTTTCGCTCACTCTCACAAAAGAACTCAACATACATGCAAAAGACGACCCATATGCTTGCCCTTAGTGTGATGCTCCTCTAATATAGAATTATGAATCAAGGATCAATTAGGACTTTGATTTGGTTGTAATGTAGGCTAAGGGACGGGTAGGAACCATTTGGCCAAGATAGTGACTAATCTCCCCAAGAACTTTAATACTTCACAACACTTTGATTTTTTAGCACTTTCCTCAATTTCCAAATTCTCTCCTTATACCTCCTTTTATTTCTCAATTTTTCAACTTAGGTGACTAGTGGGGATTTTTCTTTCAACAAGGAGCTTATTCACACATTTTTTTCATCTTAAATTTTTCAAAGCTCTTTCTTCTTTTTGTTTTCCCACTAACAATCACCCTCCTTGTTTAGCAAAATTTCACCTTTTTCTTTTATTCCGATTCACCACACTTTTTAGATTTTCCCTTCACTTTTCCAATTATGCTCCTTTCATGCAAGATTTATAAATCAAAGTGCTCTAAGAGTTATTTCGATCAAATATAAGTCAATAGAACAAAAAGGGATTCAAGCTTATAATATGGCTATAAAAAAGAATAGGCTAAGGCTCAACATGACTAACTAGGATAATTACAATGAAGGTAGGTAAAATAGGATAAAAATAGGGCTATCGAAGAAATGCCTATATTAGTTCCTAAATCCATCATTCACATTTTGCTTTGCACACACACCGGGAAAGTTCTAGACATCAATTTACAAGCATGGAGTATATTAAAAAAATTTCTCACACATTGACACAAAATGGTTTAATCAATGGAAATCAAGATCACATAAATACATATATTCATATTGCATTCATAACATAATTAAGCCCATTTTTTCAAGTACAAGAGTCAAGTTCCCAAAAGACTAAGTGTTTCTATCTTTTTCATGCATTTTTGAGTGAATTTAATAAAGTCTCAATGATACCTAAAGTGAAGCACCTAACATTCATAGGATCCAAGTTCGTATTCTTTCTAATGACTAATTTACCCATAAGACGGTCGTCATCCATCCATCATCGGGCAAAGTCATGACTTAATGACTAGAATTAAAAAAAATTTAGACTCTCTAATCGGTTCTAAGGGACTATCAATCGGAAAAGTACCGAAAATAAAAATCGGAGGAACCCAAAATAAAATAAAACTAAAAAAAATACTAAAAACCAACAAGCATGCATGACAAATCATAAATCTCAAAAAAACTAGACCTACCATGTTCAAATTTAGTAATTAAGGCATGCATGGTAATATAAAGTTCACATCTCCCACCCCACACTTAATTGGTTACGCTATCCCTAGTGCTAAAACAAATAAGCATAAAGTAATAGAGTGCAATAAGAACTTCCTGGGCCTCTACTCCTTGTCTTCAATATTTAAGCTCAATCTTTATTGAAAATTATGACATATCACCTGCACACTTGAACAAACACATAAAAATGAACAAAAACTTTATCTTGGGTTACCTCCCAAGTAGCGCCTGATTTAACGTCGCGACACGACACAGGTATCTTGATTACTCAGACTTCATCAAGATACCTGTTGAGATTGTGGTCACATCTTGGCCGCTTGTTTTACCACGCTGCCCTGTGACATGTCAGAAAATAAAATACAAACAAAAAAAAGAAAATAAAGACTAAAAGTTAAATACAAGCAATTAATCTAATCCTAAGATGTATTCTCTGGCAACAATGTCACTTTTTGATAATGCTCAAACCACATCTCCTTACGAAGTATGAAGTGGACATTGTCAATAAAGAACCTAACTAGAGGTTGGGGTCGATCCCACAGAGAATACAGAAGGATGTAGAAGAACTCTAGTGCTTAAGATTTGTAGTTAATTATTTCCTAAGAGGGGGGAATTGTCACGACCCGAGAGTATACCCTGATCGTAGATAAGGGACAAGGAGTCCTAAGAGACCCCAAGTCAACCCATGGCGTGAGCACAATACTAATTCATTCATAAAATGTGGAAGACTTAACTTATCAATCATAAGCTAACTGAAAATCGTACCATGAATTGTAAGAAACGACAAACCGAAATACATCCATCAATGACAAAATACTACACATAAGTCTGAAAGCCTCTGATCATAAAAAGATGGGTTGAAGGGACAAGACCCCAACTAACCCAAACATTTGAAAAACATAAGATAATTTAACAAGTCTGAACATGAAACCCTCGGATCATGAGGACTCACCACTGGTGATTTAGCATAACTGAGCACGAAATAGGGACGAGACTGAGCCTACGAGCCAGATCCTGAAAATATAGGGGCCAGTACTTGGAAAGTAATGAGTATGTAAGGTATGCAAAATAATACTTAACAACATAAAAGTTATAGGAGTGGGGACATCATTATCATAAAACCGAAACCATAAGTATATCGTAAGGCTCAATATTTTCAAAAATATTCATAAACTCGTCAAAGTCATAACATGGGGGGAAAATATTTCATAAATCCTAACTTGAGCCAAAATAACATAATCACGCATATTTCAAAACCATGAGGAACAATGAGAGATTTCTATAACCGACATACTCCACATGAGCACACATGAAGTTCGACTTGTAAGCCTAGTCGGGAGGTCGTTCATACTTTGCCAAGGGTATGAACCATGAAGGTGTGATATCACTCATGAAGGCCCCGTAGGGCATAGGAGACAGTCATTGAGGAGGTCCCAAACATGATCCTACGGTGGCATGTACTTCTGAGATTGGGGCGTAACCTAGGCCCCGACCTACTCGGTGTTAAGTACTACTCCCAAAAAATGCAGTGTGCTCATAACATTCATAACATGACATGCATGGCTATTGAAACGTGGGAATCATGACATAGTTGAGAATTCATATTACTAGCCATGTAATTGGGCCCGTGAGTCGGCTAAAGACATAGTTCATGAATCATTCACGCCATCTGGGGCATGGACCAAAATTTTAATCATGTTTGAAATGCTTAATTCATGCAAAACATGGTCATGACAACATGAGAAATAGAAAACTTGAAGACATGCTTTAAATCAAAAATTCATATCGTGCTTGCGGAATCATTATGAACATAAATTTTACTAAAAATCCCTCATAATTGGACATCCATACTTTTAGGGTCTTAATCAGGGAATATAAAATATATACAAGTAAAATCATCCCAAACACTTCAAAACCCACAATTGAAACACAATACCACAAGCTCATGTAAACTTTTGAGGAATCATGCAAACGGGATTAAGACCCATAAGAATTTAGCAAGTTAAACATGGGAAATGGGAAGAAATGGGCATGGGTAAGGACTAAACTACCCATTCAAACCCCACATACCTGGAAATATTGAGTCTCCCAACTTCCTTGAAAACCGTAGGTACATTCTTGAAGAATTTTGGAGAAGACACTTGAATTTCCTTTCCTCCTTCCTCTCTAATCTTATATGAATAGAAATGAAGTTTTTAGGAATGATTCCCCTTTAAAAGACCTGGTCCCTACCTTAAAACGGATGTAGTTTAGGTCTTAGAAGGGTAGAAAATTATGAGAAGGCCTCTTACTCATTCGCAGAAAATAACTGTCAGGTGACCCTAATGGGCGACCTGACGATTCATTGCCAAGAGCGACGGGTCATCTGGTCTTTTTGTTAAGTCCACTGGAAATTTTCCTTTGGCTCTTAACGGAGGACATGACGACTCGTCGCCCCGGTGATATGACTCGTTACGCCCTTTCGTCAAGTACACTGCCTCGTTGTTCAAGAAGATTCAATTGGCTTGGTAACGGCCCTCCTAACGGGTCGTTAGGACTGATGATGACTCGTTAGGTACCATCTGTTAAGTACACTATATAGGCGTTACTATCTTACTCTAGGACCACCCCACGATTGACATGACGACTCGTGGTGTCTGACCACGAGTCGTTACATCGCCCGTGGGGACCCTGAGTCCCTCATCATCCCAGGCCTTCCCCACGATTGACATGAAAACTCGTGGTGTCTAACCATGAGTTGTTACATCGCCCGTGGGGACTCTGAGTCCCTCATCATCCCAGGCCTTCCCCACGAGTCACTTGACGACTCATTTGGCCTCCTCGCGAGTCGTTAAGTAACCCGTTCTGCAACTGCTGCAACATTTTTTAGTTTTTCTCCTGATTCACTTCTGGACCTAATCCTTGGGTTCTCGGGGTATAATTGGAATTTGTAAAAGTAATAAATAACAATATTGAAAAATTGTTTGTTGTTTCCAAATTAATGCAACTAACTAGGGTAAGTGTTCCCCATGACTTCATAACCATAAGGAGTTTTATTTTATTGATCTATTCCGATGCTTAGCATGCAATATTGGTAAGTTAGGTTCACCTAAATGGTTGGTCCCCTATCTAGATGATTTTCACCATGCAACTTGGTCCGTATATGGGTGTATTCTTGATTAACCTTTACCCTTGATATCGGATTAGCTATTTCCTGACAGGATCAAGCTATTAGATGAGGGTTGATATCCTCAAATCTCCGTTGTTAATCCCTTTTCCCATTCATTACCTCCTTGGTCCAGTAAGTAAGAATAAGGCAAGTCCTAATGTTTGCAACCATCAAAAATCAATCAAAACGAAGGAAGAAATAATACATGCATTAAACTCCATTCAAGAATCACTAAGTATTTTACCTATGTGTATTAATTTGTCACGGTTCCCAAAATCATAGTTGTGGTGGTTTTATCCTATCATGTTTATAAGTGAATTAATAGAATTTATAAATAAAAGCAAAAATTAATACTTACAACGATGATAGGAAGAACTCACTTGATTAATGCAAAATTCGAAAGAACAACATTACAATCGTATCTCAAATATGTCTTCTAATACGTCTTAAGATTTACTCTAGAAACTTATTGTGAAACTTCAACTCTTGAAGACATTCAAACTTAAAACTTGATTCTTATTACTTGAAAATAAAAGGGTATTTATAGTAGTAGATTTATTTTTTCCTTGTTCCTTGATGAATTTGACTTGGGATTTAAATTTTCTTTTCCTAGTTGAAGTAGGAAATCCATTTTTGATCATTGAACAAGCCTTGTCGCATCACCTCCTGCCACTGCCGCGTCCAGTGTCGTGTAGCACATGCCAACGCGCCTCGACAACGCTGCTGTGTACCTGCCATCGCGCGGGGAAGGGGCTGCTGCTCGTGCCTCATCGCACTGGGACAAGGCTGCCTCCGGCATGCCATAACGCCGGACGAAGGCTGCCTCGCGCATGCCATCATGCCTGCTCTCCTACTGCGTCGCACACGCTGCTGTGCCAAGGATGCTATCGTGCCGCGCCTGGCCTAGCGCCAGTGTGCTGCTGCCTCGCGCGACAATGTTCCAACCTCGTGCGATCTTCAATCCTTGCATTCTTCAATCCCACTTCTTCACATTTGATCAATAAGCCTCAAATACCTTCAAATTCATCATTTTAAGCCCTAAAAACATCTCATCATGTGTTTTAGCTAATTTCACAAATATATAACATAATCACATGCAAAAACATATAATTTATTCTCAAAACATAGTAAAGTACGGGCAAAAATATGTTTATTAAGTGCGTGAATACGCCCTTCATCAGGACTTTATCAAAGAACTTAAAACTAGAAAGTTTGCCACATTCTTAAGATTGAAGAAAATCCTAATGGAATTTGAAGCCACGACGTAGGCTGACATTTATAACCAATATAAATCAAAGATCAGAATAGAAGATTGTTATTGTCGGACTCAAAGTACAACTAAGAAAAGATGAGACCTGAAAGTAGGGCCTACTAGTAGTAGTTTCGTGCCTTATCCTTTAGAAGAAATGCCTGGCCTAAATTGGCGAGAGTGGTCTCCCCACTATGAGGAAAGGTCAAACAGATGAAGTAGAAAAGAAAGAACATAGAAGTGGGCAAAAGAAAGGAGCAAGTAAAATACAAAATGCAGTTTTCTCTGTGGGAGATCTCAATGTTGTTAGAGTATGGTTTCACCGTTCGCCTATATCAGTTGATCAATGCCATAAAAAGAATTAAGAAAGCTTGTTTATTGAGACCAATCAGATTGAATCCCAAATCTAGAAATTAAAGCTTATGATGTGAGTTTCACAACACACATGGACATAATATCAGTGACTGCCGCAACCAACATATAACGAACCCTAGGTTTTTGTATCATTTCTCTTAATAAAAGAACAAGTGAGCATGTCTGAAGACACAAAGTCATTGCAAAATTTAGAGACCATGAGATGTGTCAAAAAATCGAGGACCAGCAGGAGCCGAAACTTCGAAATATCAGAAAGTGTGCTCAGACACTAAGGACTCTTAAGGGCCCGGAACTCCGACACCTCGAGACATGGAAAAATATTAAAGGCTAACAAGTCTGATGAAATTCGAATTCCTAAGGTGAAAATATATCGAGAATTGTCAAAGGGAAGATCAATCCTGCATTATTTCAAACTAAGCACAAGGGACTGCTTGACCACGTTCTAAGAAGGGGCAAGAATGGACAAAGAAAAGCAATAGTGTGGATATGTTGCATAGTATTTTCTAACTCTTCTGATTGACCACAAAGTCAATAAAGAAACAACCAATAAATTTTGACGCCTTTTTGTTTTGAAAAAGGAAAACTATAGTAAGCTCAAATAAAGCTACTTTTACACACATTTAAAGTCTCACCTTAGGAACAAATTTGATCAATTATATGTACTGCAAAATGAGAAGGAGACATTCTACTCATAACACTTGACTCATGAAGTTAGAAACATAGATCAATTAACTCTGAAAAAATAGTAGAGCTAAGTCTCTCGAGAGAAAATAGATCCGAATTGAGAATTTCTTCAGTTGGCCCCGTTATAGTAAAATCATCCTATTTTCGCTCTCAGAAAAGCTAAGTGAGAAATGCTAAAATTAAGTTTTAAATATACATACTATTGAGGGAATAAATGGGCCTGACTAAAAATTAAGGATAAAAATAAACTCATGAAAATAAAAGCTCAGAGGAAGGAGATATTTTTTCATTAACGTAGGCACGAAAAGCCCCATAACATATAAAAAGTACAAAGTTACGAAAAAAGTCACTCTCCTAGCATAAGGGTACAAACTTCCCATTTCATAAAAAAGTACAAAATTATGAAAAAAGTCACTCCTCTAAAAGGAAGGCACAGAAGAGCTCGAAGAGTGTTGATAGCGCCGCCCTCGGTTATAGAAACTCCCAGGTCCCAGATGGTGCAGAAGGTAAGCCTTCTGGGTATAAGGAATAGTGCGATACACTTGAATCCCACGTGCGTAATGATAAAAAGGCATCCTTATAGTTTTGATACAGAGTCACTTGAAAAAGGGATAATAAGGGCAACCATGATGTTAGAAGGAATCCACCCTCCATCTTGTTGAAGATACATGAGAATCCTTGATAAAACTTTAAAGAAAAATCTTGTTATCCTATAAAATGGAGGATTCAAACCCAAAGATGAAATTAAGGTAGAATCCCATGGCTTAGGAACTATCATATCAATAAAAGGATCGAGGGTAATGTCTTCAGGAGAAAACATAATCAGAAAACATCAAGAGAGAAGGGAAAAGTCGAAGAAATTGGAAGATCTAAGTAGATAACTCCAAATGAAAGTGGTTGGCCAAGGAAGGAAATTAGAGTATTTATAGGAAGGGGAATAATCGCAGAATATACCTAGGAAGGCTAAAAGCAATTAAGATGGCTTTAAACACTTAATGAGATGGGAAAGAAATCTTTTCAATTCTAGAAAACACATTATAACAACTTTCCGACCTAAAGAAGAGATCTTTGGTTACCTACCTTTTGGGAGATATTCGCGACCTTTCCTCTTCCCTAAAGTCATCATCATCGTCTTTAGAAAAATGAGGACTATTATGAGTATTGCATCAATGTCACGTGAAAAACAACATTAAAGGCGAAAAGATAGTTGTCTTTTCGATCGCCAGTGAGCTGAATCAACTAGTTTGCCGCCTCATATAAATCTTTGATTTTCGCGCTTGCGGAGGTGCCAAAAATTTCACCGCTTCTTGAATGCTCCTCTAGTTATCATATGAAAATCAGAGGGACTATTTGTATAGAAAAGAAATTATTTCTAGTAACGTGGCAAGAAGTGACTTGGAAATATGAGCCTCCAAAGAACAATGACACAATGAACTGACTACGAAAGAAGTAAGCAAGGTTTCAGCGGAAAATTTGAAAGTACTAGCCAAAAATCTAGAACAAGGGAATTAGAGTCATTCATGAAGAGGTTGTAGTTCTAAAATTAGTAAATTGGGCAAGAAGAGTTAATGAAAAGGACAATGACACATAAGCAGAATCGTATAAAGGATCTACACATAGTGAAAAAATAATAGTTGTTATTTGTAACGACCTAGTACAAGAATCATTATTATCTTTGGTATATGAATAGAACAACTGAAGCTTTACAATTGGTTATAGCACCATTGTTAAAAAAACTATAAATAGACACTCTCTTTGCTTGTAAAGATGATGAGTGAATAGTGAAATATATTGTTCTCAAGTTTTACCTATCTACTCTCAGTACTTTCTTTTGTTACCGGTTATGCATGCAATTCATTATCCCCAAGGAGTCCTTGAGGTTCTGATGAGTCACCTCAACCCATTTAAGCAACTCCAAAAGACACTTGTTTGTTGATATATTTACTTGTTTTATACATATTGGATTATTATTTGTGTTATTTATCATTATCCATCTATATTTATATTGAATTAGTGAGTTAATCATTATTGCATTTCCCTGACGTTATTACAAATTTAGCTGTATTGATTTAGCTGGTCAATGATATATATCGGCTTGGGGAAACTGTTGGCACAAATTGCCCTTGACCTTTAGGCCTCCCTTCCTCATATCACTATTATTTGCCACATTTAGGATCCATTGGAAAGGATTGACACCACGGATTAATCCGTGGCCACAAATGACTCAGGGTCGGGTAGGTGCTCTGTAACATTCCATAAAAAGGTCATGTCTCTTTGCCTCTTCATCATAATATTTAAATGATGAACGGTTTAAAACGTGAAAACTAGATTCGAAGAGGTTTAATTTGATATATATTACACAATATTACTCTTTATATTTTGGTAGTTGTGCTTGTTTAAAATTAGATCTCGAGTGGCCATCCTTGGATCAATATAGCTATGTCACTGGCTCTTCATAGTAATATTTAAATGATGAATGATTTAAAGCTTCGGATGAAGCTATATTCAAAGAGATTTAATTTTATATATATTATATAATATTACTCTTTTTATTTTAGGAGTTGTGCTTGTTTGAAATTACAATAGATCCTTGCGGTCTGACCCTAATTAGCCAGACCTGCATATAGCGGGAGCTTTAGTGTACCGAACTGACCCTTTTGTGCTTTTTTGAAATTAATATAGTGCCTAATTTAGGTAGCCACCTTCTAGGAAAGGTTCTGTTTGAACTAGGCCTCGAATATTGTTACACCTCGTAAGATGTTAGCGGCTAGTATGTGTGCGTGGGGGCTTGCGGTGAGCAATGAGAGCATGACATGTACGGAAGAAGTCTCGGTGGTAGGATGAACAAAGACATCATCGAGTGGGCTAGCAGAGCCAGGTGAGGCCAGGCCGTAAGGGTCTGTTTGATGCGGCAGCCACTCGGCACAGTGGGCAGCGCAGCGCGACGGTCTTGTGACGCGATGGCCCGTGCGGCGCGCTCGACCCCCACCGCCATATATATATATATATAAGTCAAGTTCAATTCATTAGTTATAATTTCCAAGATCAGAATGCAAATCCGCTAAGGTCCTTTCTATCTTTCTTCCGTTTTTCGCCGAATTACACCGCTAAACTCCATCCAAATGCAAATTCACCTTGGATAACAAGTTCTAGGCCTATAAGAAGCATCTATGCGGAGTTATTTTTTGAAAATTCACTCGATGTACCGGAATCCCACCGAGTAAATATTGTAGAAATTACTTTAAATTGAGTCCTAAGCGGCTACAGGCAATAGGTAAGCAGTTCTACCTTCTAAATTCTCAGAAATTAGCAAGTTTTTGGCTGAATTAATCGAAGTTAAAGTTATAGTCAATTCTATTGAAAGATATTGCTATTTGCCGATTGTTAGTATTGAAATAGCCTTATTTTTCTCAGCGTGAGGGCTGTAAATTGGTGAAATTACCGACTTCAGGTTGGAATTGTTTGAGTGCATAGAAATCATCGATTAATGTATGTTAAGGCTATTTCTTCGGCAAATTATTCATGTTGTAACATTGATACAACTAGTATCGTTGTAGTGATTTATGAACTCGAATGTTATAGTTAGTCGATACGATTAGACTTGAATTTGTAGTATAGCATCCCCGATAGGGGTTAATCCCGTTTCGTACGACCCCTCGCTATAATAGCTGAGGGACTACTGATCATACGAGTTGCTTAGGGAGCTATAAACTGCCTACTGGGCTATGATGCTACTTAGGCTTAAGGAGCTATTGAGTTGCTTATGGAGCCACGATGCTGCCATCATTTACGACACTATGACATTGCTTTCGGAGCTATTGAGTTGCTTACGAGCTATTGAATGGCTTACAAGATATCGATTTGCTTACGGAGCTATTGAGATTCTGAAGGGACTAAAGTGAAGTGTTTAGGGCCAAGGTGGAGTTTCCTACGAACTCCTTCTATATCAAAGATGATATTTCTAACCCTTACGAGGGCCTAGTCCTCCTAAGACGCAGTTGCAGTCACTTATGGAGCCTCAGGGGTACCGATAGGGGTATACAAATTGATTGGCGCTTGTCAGGGCTTATGAGGGCCCAGGTAGGTTATTCTGTGTTACGTGCACCTTCCAAGCTTATGGGGGCCCGATTAGGTTCTTGTTTGTATATTCACTTGTTAATTATGATTTAGATTGCGAGGCTATTCAGGTTATACCTCTTACTTTTTTTGCTGTTTACATTCAATTCTTTCATCAGGTTTTATTCAGTCATTTTCATTACTACGTTACATATTCAGCACATATTGTACTGACTCCCATCTTTGGGGCGTTGCATTACTTACTTGCAGGTACATATAAACGTGGTCTAGGACCTTCCTAGCTGCCAACCAGAGTTAGCAGTCCAGTCAGCTCCTTTTCTCCGGAGTTGATAGTTAGAGAAGGTTTGTTCTTTTGTTGTATAGCTTTCGGGTAGGTTGACGCCCTGTCCTGACCATTATTCCACTCTTAGAGGCTTGCAGGCTACAGTTTCTTAGTTGTTAGTTGTTGATGGTCGCGTGGGGCCTACGTATGTTATAATTTTTGTGTTGGCCGTGTGGGGCCTAGTTTAGCTAGTTAGTTAGTATCCTTGTCGGATTTAGTGTGATTATGATCTCCTATTTTTATTCTGTTATAACTAGGCAGCATGGTGGTCTTGTCAGCCTGCATAGGATCCCTTTTATCGCCTTGTTGTTGGGTTAGCTGTTTTCCTTTACAGGCGTTACATGACCTTGTCGGCCCGAGGTTGTGTTTATAGTCGAGATATAGCTCGTTTTTTTCTTGATTTTAAGTTACTAGCAAACACCATAGGTGCCTATGCCCAGTCAGGTCAGCCCAGGTCCCAGTGTCATACTAGGTGCCAATCATGTCCCACAAGGTGGGGCGTGACAAATACAATACTAATGTTTGTATAGTCCTATGAAATTTCTTTCTAACTCTTTTATCATTTGAGTCAAAATATTTTTCGGCACTGGCGTAGATTATTCTTTATCTTGTGCTTTCATGTCATCATCATTGTTGATTGCCACATCTACAAAGCTTCTTGTTGGGAAGTTAACTTCGGTAGCCCATGATTTCTCCGCTTCACGTTGATCCAATCTCGTAATAAAACTGATACCTCCAAGTTATCTTCTGCTAATGAATATCAGTGGTCTCCAAGTTAAAATCTTGTCGCTCTAAAAGGGGTCTCTGAAGCGACAAACGATGCTTGAATAGCTAGCACATCCCAAACCATCTGGCTAAGCATTATAAATATGCTTCCATGAGCCCTCCACCCATCCAAAATATAGGGGATGCCGTCAGCATTTGTAACACTTTCTCATGCCTAAGAAAGATAATCATAAAAATCACAACTGTCAGAAAAATCAAGACCAATCATATTTTGCACAAATCCATGGATAGTATCTACTCGAACCCTGGAAGATCCAGAAAGATTATGTACATTATTATTATGTAACTGAAAATAAGTGTCATGCATTATTCTAGCATGTACTTTAATACTAATTTTATAATTTTTCATACTTGGGATTTCATGATCTTGAATTTCTAAATTTTCATAAATTTTTTAAACCACTATTTTTATACCTCATTCTTTATATTTTGGATTAAAAAAGATAGCAGTTAAATAAATTTGAGGAATAAAAAAAAATATTTTTAAAATTTTTCAATCATGACCTCAACAGCCAGTGCAAAATTTTTAATACTTTTATATTCAGCAAATTTAGATGTAACAACACATACATTTATTAAATCTTTACAAATAGTTGAAAAATACACGCCAAAAAATATTTTTATTGCTTGATAAAATAATTTCAAAAATTTATTAAGTTTATTTACTTTGTCCTAGTCATCATCATTAAGTTTCCATTCTCGGTCAGAATTATGGGCTTTATAGGTCATAGTGATAGGTCTTCTATGAATATCGAAACTTCTAATATTTCATATAATGAATTCCACCTATGTCTGGGAATTTTTTTTATATAGAAGTTCACATATTCTACAAATTTCTTTATATTCATGAATTCTAGAACTTTTGTTCATTTGGAAAATTCAAAAACATGCATATTCAACTTTAGAACATCCAGTATAAAATAACTTAATGACATCTTGTACAGCGAAATTAAATACATGATTAGCTGCACATCTGACATGAAAAACATCATTATTAATTGGACATAATCTAACTCTAAGCATACTAACAACACTAGTATTTGCAGAGGCGTTATCTGATGTAACACTCATTACTTTGTCACATATGCCGTAAAATTCTAAAATTTCAAATATAGTACATGCTATACATGAAGCAGTTTTTCTCTACTCACAAATTTTTAACCTATGATTTTTTTTTGTAAATTCTAGTTATGATCAACCCAGTGTGCAGTAACAATTAAATAATCAACGGTATTGACACGATCCATATTAGATGTAATAGAAATTCTACCCTCAAAATAGCTAAATAAATAGAGAAATAATGGAAATGTTTAGCTGGAAATTCAAAAACATCACATTTAACCATGTTTCTTAAAAAACCTTGAAAAGAAGGATTATACATTTCTTGAATATACGTAATAAATTTGGGATGAGAGGGAAAACTAAAAGGCAAACCACAGACCGCAACCATTTTAGCGATTTATTTATAGTCTCTATCTCTATCATATTTTCATTGTGTAACATGACCATTTGAGTTTGAAGGGTCTAACTGATTCTGAACCATGTTGGAACCCCCTTCAAATCCAACAGGGACAGAACTAGACGCGCCGGATTTGGAGCTTGCTTTAGCTATCATATATTCAAGTTTACAACATTGTAATAAATATCTATTTAGTCCCCTGTCCCACCTCCTCTTCTACCACATTGATGCTTAAATACTTTTTTACATTTATTACAAATAGCTAGCCTTTTTTCTCATTCTGAAGCATAAATTGCTAAGCAACAAAAATTTTAGGATATTCAACCTTCGCCTTACCCCTAGTAGGAGGTATATGAGGAAGTTGAGATCTAGACTGAGGATTATCCTGAGTTGGAGCTTCGGTAGCGAGACTAGTAGGTGTATCATCTAATTCTTCTGCTTCTATTTCTACTTCTACTTTTTCATCTAATAATTACCATAACGTCTTTCTAAAATTTTATTATCTATTGGAGTTCCGAATTAATATTAATAGAAGCATTACCAAATTGTATAAATTCTTCCCTATTAATTCTAACTCTAGTCATTGAAGAACTACAATTTTTTTAAGAATTAGAACTAGAATCTATATTTTTTTTACTAGTAATACCCGGCGTATTTGAAAACTTGGATACAATACCCTCTCCTTTTCCAGATTTTTTTTCCAAAATTCATATTATACTTTATGACTAAAAAGATATAATACAAGCAAATTTAAATAAATAAGAGACAAAAATTAAATTCGAAAATTAAATAACTTAAGAGAAGGAAGTATGGAAATAACCAATAATCGAAAATTGATGTAGCAATTAGCAACTTGAAATTTGAATATCACTAAACTTGATAGTTGATAATTGATACTTGATTAGTACAAATATAAATAAAAATTAAAATAAGTTAGACAACTGGAATTTGGAGAATGAGAATGAGAGATAATGAGAATTGAAAGAGTAGTAGAGAGTAGATAATAGATTGTGAAGAAATTGTGAAGGAGTGGGGGTATTTATAGTTATTAAGATAAGACTTAAGTGTAATTTTTAAAAGTTGGGGGTCTCAAAATAATTTAAGGGAGTCGGGTGGGGGTCTGGGGTTTAGGGGGTGTTGGGGGCTGATGGTGGCTGAAATAGTCATTGGAGGGCCCCATCCCAACGGCTTAAAATGACTATTGATTTTTAATTTTTTTTAAAAAAAATTCAACCGAACGAACCGGGACAGGCCGGGACGTCCCGTCTTGTTGGCCACCGATATTCGTGTGTCTGAGATTCTCTTTCCAAATGTCTTTTCTTGCCTTAGAATACTGAGACTAGCACTATTAAAAAAATATTATTTTTTTATTAAATTTTTTTACTGAAAAATGTTAAGTGACTATTTTCACATGTATTTTGATTGAATCGGTGGAAAAGAAAAATAATAGTGTTTTCACATAGAAAAAACATAAAACTTCTCATTATTTTAGTGAGAATTTGTTTTCCCACCATGTATAGTGAGCTGATTCAATGAAAAATAAATAAGAAAATCATGTTTTATAACATAAATTTTTCATTAATTTGCGATGCAAAAAATCTCATTTTCTAACGAGGCCTCTGTTGGGACAACGGAATAACAACAATAAACACACACACACAAATTAACTGCGAGAAAATAGAGAAAAACGGAACACAAACGACACACAAGAATTTATGTGGTTCAGTCTCACGACCTAGTCCACAACTGCAACTAGGAGGAATTTTATTACTCTCTCTCTTGTGGTGTATAGATTACAAGTACAAGCTATCTATTTATAGAAATAGATTAGGGTTATTAGGGTTTCTAACGGGCCTAATTAATCAGGCCTCCACAAGTCCAACAATCTCCCACTTGGAGGCATGATAATCTTCAACTACCATCCACTGTGAGCACTTGTACGTCTAGTAATCTCCTCCTCATCTTCCTGGTTGCAGCGGCCTTTTCATCAGTTAACCTGAAGGCCCGTTGAAGCTTCCCCAAGCTCCAACATCAGTCACGGCTAAAACTGCCCCTGACTCGTCCTCTGTCCCTACCGACTCCCACTTGCACGAACTGCCGAATCCTGGGATACTCTGAGAACAAACAACACTCTCCATAGTTAGCAGGTAATCATCCGGAGAGACTTTGATAGCTGGAACACTGGTTCTCTTAACCCACTGTCTGGTAACTCTGGCTGAAGTTTTAACTGGCTGACTGCCGGTGCTCCCACTGCCACGAAAATCCCTGACTGGTTTACCTGAACCTTTCCAAGCACGTTCAACCTGAATCTGACCTGTGGCTCTGGGTTTATCTCCTGCAAAATGAACCTTCTTCTGCCCACGAGACTCTGTGAACCGGATTTTGTTTCTCTTCTGATCTGGGACAGTCACTCCCTCAGATGGTAAATAGACCATATACAGCGAACTCCGTTTCTTTCCTCGAGCTATGACCAAGTTCCCCTTCATCACCTTCCACTGCCCGTTTCCGAACTTAACATCGTGTCCCTCATCATCCAACTGCCCAACAGAAATCAACCGTTTCTTCAAGCTTGGAATCACTCGGACATCCTTTAAAGTCCACGAACCGACTGAAGTTTTCAGAATCATGTCACCCATGCCCGTTACATCAAGAACTTTATTGTTTGCTAGTCTTACCTTTCCAAAATCCCCTTCTTTCAGATTCTGCAATGTTTCACTGCTGTGGGTAGCATGAAATGAAGCACCAGAATCCATGACCCAGGAATCCACACTGCTCTTCACGCTACATATCAAGAGATCATTATGAGCATAGTCTCCTGCAATGTTAACTTGTTTATTATTCGGGCATTGATTCCTGAAATGCCCCACCTCCTTGCACGTCCAACACGTTACATCTGAGCGATCCTGAGTCTTCGACTGACTCCTTCTTCTGTTCCTACTCCCACTACCTCTGCTATTTCTCCTTCCTCTGCTGACATTTAGCAATTCACTCGATGATTCCCCAGAACTCCTTCTTCTGACATCCTCGCCTAGAATGAGATCACAAATCTTCTCAAAAGTGAATCCATTGGGTCCCGCTGAACTGGTAACTGCTGTAACCGTTCCGGACCAACTGTCAGGCAATGACGATAGCAGTAGTAAGGCTTGAACTTCATCATCGAACTTAATGCCCACTGACGTAAGTCTGGCTAAGATTGAATTCATTGTATTTATGTGCTCGGTAACTAAACTGCCTTCCTTCATTTTTGTGTTCACCAATTCTCTAATCAGAAAAACCTTGTTTGCTGCAGATGGCTTCTCGTACATGTTAGGCAGCGCTTCCATGACACCTTTCGCTGTCTTCTCCTTCAGAATGTTAAACGCAACATTCTTGGTCAACGAGAGTCGGATAATCGCCATGGCTTTCCGATCCAAACCTGCCCACTCTGCATCAGACATCTTTTCTGGCTTGTCACCCAATACCATGTCTAACTCCTTCTGAACCAGCAAATCCTCAATTTGCATTTTCCACCAACTGAAATCTGCACCATCAAACTTTTCAACTCGATACTTCCCATCTTCTGCCATCTCAAACGACTAGATGAGGTACTCGGTACAACTGATCTCAGATCTTGGTAACTTCGTCAGAAATTCAATGACAAAACCAATACGCACCAACAAACCTGCCGGTGAAAAAAAAGTTTTCTTCGGTGACTCGATCTCCTACTCGATCTGCTGCTCGCGACGGCGACTGTTCTTCTTCCGGTAGCAGATCTGCTGCCCCTTTTTTTCTTTCTCTGAAAAAAACTTTTTGGTGACTCTCGCTAATTTTTTTCGTGTGTATAACCTCGCTCTGATACCAATTGTTGGGACAACGGAATAACAACAATAAATACACACACACAAATTAACTGCGAGAAAATAGAGAAAAACGGAACACAAACGACACACAAGAATTTACGTGGTTCGGTCTCACGACCTAGTCCACAACTGCAACTAGGAGGAATTTTATTACTCTCTCTCTTGTGGTGTATAGATTACAAGTACAAACTATCTATTTATAGAAATAGATTAGGGTTATTAGGGTTTCTAACGGGCCTAATTAATCAGGCCTCCACAAGCCCAACAGCCTCCATTGGAATTGGTAAGCAAATATTTTTCTCTAGTGACTGGATGTGGTGCTGTTATTGAGTAGAGATATTACAATCCGTACGTTGATCAACAGTCAACTTTTTACATTCTTTTATAATACAAGTTTGTGAGAGAATTTCTAGATGTTGGTGTTGTTTGTACAATTTTTACGGCTTTCTTGAGCTTAAAAGCACAAACATGTCGCTGGCATTTCCTCAGTTGATCTGATTTTATTTGTTTTCTCTTTCACCTTAACCTCTTTATTTTCTTGGTTTTGCTCTGCTTGTGCTTTGGCTCCTCTTGCTATCTTTTCAATCCTTTCAATATCGTTGTAGAAATTTTGCCTTGTCGTCGCCCTACGCCTGTCTAATTGTGCCTGTAGTTTCATTTAGTATGATCTAATAAAGAATTAAATTGAATAAAGATAGAAATTAGAATCAACCTTGATTTGAACCAAGTGTCGCTTTGCCATCTTCTTCTGCTTAGTCTCCCAATCAAGTATCGCTTTATTCAGCTTCTCATACCTGAAATTCTCTTTATAGTTAGATGGGAAGAATTTATTCAATGTCGTCAATCGTATAAAATTCAGTATAACTTTGTACCGTTCTTTGATCTTCTTCATCTCTTCTTTCTCCCAAATATTTGCTTTAGAGTTTTCAATTTGAGGATTTGTCGTAATTGCTCCTTTCACCATATCTTTTTGAGACGTCGATTGTCTAATTGACTTTTTGGGAGATGCAATGTCAATGTTCTTATTTGCAAATGTGGAGTTCTTTCTGGTATCTGCAAAGGTTGCACAGTTGAGTAGTTCTTGATTGTCTGTTGTTGTCCATATTACAATATTTTTGTCTTGAACCTTTGAACTCGATTTCGAAGTTTTGACAGCTGGTTATGAATATGGAGGAAATGAGTAAAACATTTTATTTTATATATATATTGTTGATATATAACAAGAGTTTATTGAAGAACAAGAAAGGAAAGAGTCAAAAGGCTAACTACAAAGGTACATAAGAGAATAGAAGACAATAATTTAGAATAGGGAAGGGGTGCCTATATATATAGGCATAAGACTACCTAAAACCCTAAGACCCATCTGCTAACAAGTATATGGGCTAACATTCCTCCTCAAACTCACAATGCGACAGTAATAAGCATTGAGAGTTTGTCACACAAGAAACGAAACCGAGACGCCAACTGAGCCTTCGTAAAAAGGTCAGCAATCTGCAAGGCCGATGGAACAAAAGGAAGCGATATGGTCCCGAGCTGGAGATGATGACGAGTGAAGTGACAATCAATCTCAATGTGCTTCGTCCGCTCATGGAAAACAGAGTTCTTTGCAATTTGCATCGCACTCTTGTTATCACAATGTATGGGAGTAGGCCGAGAAATGTGAACCCCCATATCTGCAAGAAGCCAGCGTAACCAAACAATCTCACATGTAGTCACTACCATAGCACGATACTCAGCCTCCGTGGAAGATCTAGAGACAACATCTTGTTTCTTGCTCTTCCATGATATTAAAGAATCTCCAAGGAACACACAAAAATCAGTGGTGGATTTGCAATCATTACGATCGCCATCCCAATCAGCATCACTATAGGCTCACAACTCGAGAGATGATGTCGAGGGAAACAAGAGGTTCTGAAACTGGGTGCCACGAAGATATCTCAAAATACGAAGTACAGCTCCCCAGTGAACTGAAGTAGGAGCAGTAACAAACTGGCTAACAACATGAACTGCATGAGCTATATCCGGGCGAGTAACGATAAGATACACCAAGCTACCTACAACAGTCCGATAAAGACTCGGATCTGTTAACAAAACACCATCACTAGGAGAGTACCGTGCATTGGTTTCAAGTGGAGTATCTGCAGTCCTGTTGTCAGAAAGGCGTGCCCGTTCAAACAAGTCAGATATATACTTCGTCTGAGAGAGAAGATATCCTTTCTTAGACTGAGCCACCTCAATAACCAAAAAATAACGTAGCAGGCCCAAGTCCTTCATGGCAAACCGATGAGCCAAATCATGCTTCAATGACTCAATACCATCATGATCATCACCAGTTATAACCATATCATCTACATATAAGGACAAAAGGATTCGCCCTGCACTCGTACTTCTAACAAACAACGCCGAATCATGGTTACTCAGGACAAAGCCAAGGGAAGTAATCACAGTGGAGAATTTCTCAAACCAAGCACGAGGGGCTTGCTTGAGACCATATAGGGATTTTCGAAGCCGACAAACTTCACCTGGCTGGTGATCAATACCCGATGGAGGAGTCATATACAGCTCTCTATCGAGTCTGTCTGCTATTTCTGAGATCGCGAAGTAAGAGTTAGTGAGAAATTCATTAAAGAGCAACCATGACAGACTATGCGCAGGAACAAGAGATGGAAATAGAAGCATTGGAAGCAATTCTTATGGATGAATTCAAAGAAATTCACTCCAGTGAAAGTGGGCTAAACACTTCAAATCGATGCTTCCAGATTACTATTTCTCCCCAGGAGGATGACGAAGAATCTACACAATCATCAGTTCGACTGGATTTAATATTCTCACACACTGAAAAATATCCGGATGAACCTCCACTTTTGAATGTCTCAAGTTTGAAAGGAATTCATTCTGGAGATCTTAAAATCTTGAAAGAGAAGCTTGAACAAGAGGCTGTTGAGAATCTTGGCATGGCCATGGTCTACACATTGGTCTCATCAGCTAAAGACTGGCTATCTGAAAGATTTGCTCAAGAGATAGGAGATGAAGGTGCTGAAGATGATGAAGCCAAAAAAGAGGAAGTAATTGTACCACATGGAGAACCAGTTACCGTCGAAACATTCTTAGCACGGAGGGAAATATTTGAAGCTGAACTAGCTCTGGAAAGAGCCAAGTTAATGCCAGATTCAGCACTTGCTGTTCCAAAGGAAAAGAAACTGACAGGGCGGCACTGGTTTGAAAGTGGGAGAGCTGCAACTACTATTGCTGAAGAATCTGATGAAGATTTGGATGATATTGATTTTGATGATGATGATTTTGAAGATGATGAAGATGATATGCTTGAGCACTATTTGGCCGAGAAAACAGATTCATCATCTCATTCTTGAAAAAGAGCCAGTTAAGATAACTTGTGTTTTGTACTGCATGGAAGTATTATTTCGCCCATTCCTCAATTGTTGTAATGAGGTTTTGCAGGTTATACTTGTGCCAGTTTTGGCCCTAGATCGACAGTGTGAGTGCTGAACATATGTTTTACTAAGATATAAATACACTTTTTGATTGGTAAAAAAAAAAAAAAAAACTTTTGGGGCTTCGCCCCGAGCACAGCGGGTGGTTGCTACAAATAGGGGAAGATCGATTTATTTGGCTCTAATACCATGTTGATATATAACAAGAGTTTATTGAAGAACAAGAAAGGAAATAGTCAAAAGGCTAACTACAAAGGTACATAAGAGAATAGAAAACAATAATCTAGAATGTGGAAGGGGGTGCCTATATATATAGACATAAAACTACCTAAAACCCTAAGGCCAATATGCTAACAAGTATATGGGCTAACATATATATATATATATATATTCAAACCTCTTCGTTACACTGTCATTTGTCCACAATATTTTTGGCCGCTATTATGAAATGTTTTTATAGAAAATACATAACATGAAAAATTGGCTCCAAAATAAAACTTAATCACTATAGCGAAATATTGTAACAGAAGAGGATGACAGTTATGGAAATGTTTGAGGAATAAGAAAATTTATGCCTTTCTTTAAGCTTTGCTCTTACTTGTGGACTTTTCAGGTCTCCCAATTGTATCATCTGCTTTACTTTTTATCTTGTTCAAAGATTTATTAGCTCCATTGTTTGTCCTTGTTTGATCTCTGTTACTCTTGCCTTCAATTGATTTCACAACAAATGCAGCTGCAGCTACTACAGTTGGGTAGCCAACAGCATTACTGGAATCATAATCCCGATTAGCTTGCATTGTAAACTGTCTTTCTAACCAGCTAACGGTTCTTTTCATCTCTGCCAAAGAAAAAAAAAGGATTCACATAACTTTCTTTTGTTTTTTTCAAGATTCAGACTCTGAAGAGATTATTCATCGAGTTCTAAGTCGTACCTCACTACCTCTCGGGAATTTCTCGATTATAAAAGAAAAATTCAAAAGATCTTTAGACATACGTGTTTTCCGAAGTTGTATTCCTCTGTCTCTATTGATCATCTTGCTCCCTCCTTTGTCTTCTTCCCCTGCACCAGAGAAACTCACCCTAAAAGAAATTGTGAATTTAGGGGAATTAAAAGAGAGGTACACATAGTATATTCTTGAAGATTTAAGTAGTTTAGAAGGAAGAAAAAAAAAACAAAATTGTTTTACTTTTTCCCTCACCTCATTTGCTTTACTTGAAGATTAAAGTAGTTTAAAAGAAGCATTGATTTTATTAGGGAAATGTGATTGAAGGAGCAAAGTTTAGGTATCTTTGCATGTAAGGTAAGAATTCTTTTCTTCTTATTGATGGTTGCTTTTTTCATGAATAGGTTGTGAAATTACTTTTCAGGTTTCCTTTTTCACTTTGTACAGATTTTTTACTTTACAGAAAAACTTAAAAGAAGAATCTAAATATTCTGAGCAGTCCTTTTCTCGTTTTGCCCACTTTTGCTTTAGGAATGAGTCTTTGTTTACGATTTTCAGTAAAGCTTTTCTCCATTGGCTTGCCTTTTGCTTCTTCTGACTTGTTAGAGATAACTTTTTATCTTCTTTTTTTTTTCATCTGAATTTGGACCAAATCTAGTTGTATTTTAGCATGTATCTCTCTTCAATTCATTAGTAAGCAATCAAATTTCTTTTCCCCATAAAGAAGCGGTAACATGCTAGTAAATCTAACATTTGATAAAGTTTTACATAATTTAAAGGCAAAATATCTGGATAACCCCTAAACTTGCAGGTCTGTAAGATAATCATTCAAATTTAATCAATGACCAAATAGACACGTGAAATTAAAAAATATATACGTTATAGATACCTCATGATGACATGGCAAAGCATATGTATTTCACATACATTTGAGCAAGTGGGGGCCTCAAATTTTCTTGTTTTCTCTTCTTCTTTTTATTATTTTTTTAATTTTTAATGGACCCAACGATCATTTATAAAAAAATCTTCTCTTTTTTGATTAAAAAAAGAAGATACTTATATATTAAATTTTATAAAAAATCTTCATTGTTGAGAAAGATGAACTTGTGCAACGGTTATGTATAGAGAAATCAACAACAATTAAAAAAAAAAAGATTCAATGCTTAATTTATTAAAGTAAACATAAGCTTATATTTGGAGATGTGTTCTTTGACACACACACACAAAAAAAAAAAAGGAATCAAAATGACAGGATCGTGGGACAAAATTTATAGCAAATTGTGTGTATTTCTCATGTCACTTTCAGACAACCGAAAACTATGGCAAATTATGTGTTATGATCACCTTTAAATAACTAAAAATCATGACAACTTGCTTGAAGAAATTATTTTTTGGAGCAAAAGAAAATTTAAGGGGGACATAAATATATTATATTAATTTTATCTCCACTAATCTCTTTAATACAAAAGAACTTAGAATAAACATGAATAGAATTAAAGATGGGGAGGGGGACGAAGAAAGAGAAAGGGAAGGGAAGAGACTTTGCTTGCAAAATGGGTGGGAACTTTTTTTCTTCCTTTTCATATATATATAAGTTATATTTGTTAATTTTTTTAAAAAAATTTACGTGTGTCATATAATAACTGGTTCACTTAATACATTATAAGAAAGTGTATTTCACTCTATTGATCTTACATACAAGGGTATTTAAAAGATACACTTTTATCAAGTGTCTATTTGATCACTTACTAAGTTTGAGAGACCAAATTACAAAATCTGTCAAGTTTAAAGGGATATCTAGATATTTGACTTAATTTAAATCTTGAGAAACTAAATATAAGACATTCATTTGAACCTTCTTTTTATAATGTAATTTTCTTTTTTTATGTTAAACTTCCAAGTAAAGAATCTATGGGTAGCAACTTGTGGAATGATTTTTTGGCGACACAAATAGTAGTTGACAATAGTGATAGAGGTGATTGATGGTGATGGTGGTGGTTGGTGGGTGATGATGATAATAGTGGCGGTGGTTTTAATGACAGAGATGATTAATGATGGTGGCTGGTGATCGTGGATAGAGTGGTGGTGAAAATTATCTAAACAAACATACCTCTTAATGATATTAAAACTTTGTTCTCTTAATTACTAAGACTTATTGAGACCAAATAAATATTTAAATCTTAATAAAGACAAATGCACTTAATGGCCAGTTCAGAATTCCATTAAGTACAAACAAATAAGACCCAAGTCAACTCCAAAAGTTAGCTCATAGGGAAGGATTGTCCAAGTCCATATAGGAGACCACCTAACTCATTAATCATCAATATAAGACTTTTTTCCATTCTTCAACATCCCACCTTATGCCCAGGACTGGACACATATCTTGCTCTGACACTATGTTAAGAAATGGATCTTTCCTGCTCTGATACTATATTAAAAAATGGATGTTAGGCCTAACTCAAGAAGGAAGGATTGCTCAAATCCTTATAAAGAAAATCACCCATCTCATTACCCTGTGATATAGAATTTTTTCATTCTTCAATGATCTTTTAGTTTATATTGCTTAATGTTTTTAAATATACTATTTTTTTTATAATACGCGCGCATGTGTATAAAATTTTAAAAATTACATAAATACTATTAAAAATGCATTTGAATTATCAAATAAAAATTTAAAAAAAGTGTAATTTTTAAAAAAAGTGATGAATATATTATATTTAGTTTAATAATTAAATAAAAGAAGAAATCTTGTTATGCAAAAGTTCTTGGATGTCTTATTGTGATCTTTGTGTATATATAAGTTATTTATGTGTGTTAAGAGCAGTAGCATATGGGTTGATTTATATTCACATTAATTTTAATATTATTTTCGATCATGTATGACTTTAAGATTTCTTTGATGAAAACAATTTGAAAAGACAAGTTTTAATGTCGCAAGTCTAAACAAAAAAAATGGAACAATATTTTAGCATATGAAATATATTATTGTTACTAAAGGAGAAAGATCTAAGATATATCATACATGCACCATTATAGATTTTAAAAAACAATTAAGATAAAAATGTTTAATTTACTCCATATTATTTCTCAATCATATTTTAATAATTTCTCGTATATAAGATAAACTATAAAAGTTTAGAGAGCTAACTAAAGTCACCATTATAAATTCTTGTATAGTGAAAAATAAATAAATTAATTAATTCTTAAGAAAACTTGCCATCAGTATAAATAATAGTAGTTGGTGTTGCTTAATAAAAATTTGCATCAACAATATGATACAATTCATCAATATTAATATGAAGTAACAAAGCATAAAATATACTTGTTAAATTTATAATATTAAGCTTTCCTCTATTGGTTCTGCTTCTTTTTTATGTAATGTGTAACTCTTCACTATAGTTTGACTTTGGATCCAGTTTTGTAAGACATAATGAATGAAATTAAAAAGAAACTTTCTAATGTATAAAACATGTTACTTATTTAAAAGTCTATTCATATAAGTCGTTGCAGATAACTTTTTTAACTGATGGGAAGAGAAGACGTACAACTTAAAGGCTATATAAATAATATAATTATTGTAAATAATCTGTTTATTAGTAATAAAGAATGACGTTCTAATTATGCTTATTTTGTTTTTCATTTATGAGGCGTCAAAACTTATATTGCTTAAAGATAGTATTAGTAATACAAAGTTTATATGATTTACCCCAAAAAAGGCATCAATTCTTAATCAATATATCATTTACTTCATAAATATCATGACGGCAGCTTACAGAATTTATTGTTTTTCTTAAATCATTTTTTATGTTAGCGAAAAAAGAACTCATCCTTTTTTGGGATAGAAAGTACCAAAAGTAACCAGATGTCCATGAAATTAAATTTTACTGAAATATAGATATATACACACACACACACCCAATAAAAAAATAAAGTATATATCAATACTCTATTTGAATAAGATAAAAATAATTGACTAAATATGCAAGAATAATTTTTGAATGAGAAAAATAAACCTCATTTGACGAGCCATAAGACTTATATTTTTCAGCCGTAAATAACTAACAAATATTATATATAGTTTTTCCATCACAAATGTTTGTACTTTGATTTGTAGAGAAAGTAGAAATCAACACCGCACTATACCGATATCTCTGGTAGTTAATGCCACAAATATTGATAGTCCAATAGGTGAATATGGTGGTCGAACATCAATTCTATTTCTCTGCGAAGAAAAAAAAATTAAACAACAACAAAAAAATGTAATCTAGTACTAAACTGTATCCAAGATGCTACCAAGATAGACAGTAAGACTTGAGGGACATGATAATCCATTCTTGCCTTTATATAGGTCTATTCTAAGTCCTGATTGGCATTTTTTCAACTTTCTTTTTCCAGCATTACTTTCTGCATTTAATTGTTCAATTCAATGTATATCTTTTTCACATTCTCCAAATAAGAGGTTAGCTAATGCATGAATTGAAGAGTTTATTAGTCTCTTGATATTTTGGAAGTTATTTCAGTTTTTAATTTTTTATTTTTTGGTTTTCCATTTTTATAATATTAGATATTACATATTTAATTTGGTTTTGATTCAATGGATGACAAAATAGTACTATTTGATTAGATGTTTTACTATATTTTAATTTACTGCAAGGGCAAAATTGTCACGATCCAAATTGAATGGGTCGTGCGGGAACCTACATTGACTCTACTCGATGGGAGAACCCTTACAAAACATTATAATTAATATACAAAAAGAAATTTCCATAACTTCTCATTAATCAATAAAAATTCAACAACAAAAATACAAGATTTTCCAAAATATTGACTCTCCCAAGATCTAGTCTACAAAGGTATAAAAGCTCTAATTAGATACTTGAAAAGACAAAAAGACCCAGCTTCGTCTGAGAAGAAGAACGCGGAAGCTGGTGCTGAGTGCTCCACGCCAATCAAGGAACTTCAAATATGCCACAACCTACACCAAAAAGGTGCAGCAAGGTAGTATCAGTACATCACACGCATCCGTAGGCATCATCGGCCGACTAAGGTTAGTTAACACAACAACGTAATAATCAACATGCAATCAATGCCATTAAATTTAACGATTACTTCACTCAAAAAATATCAAACTAGGTGTAACTACCATATTCTTGTTCTTAAGCCTCACCAAAGTTTATGCCATTACTTTACAAACCTATTCATGATTAAATCCTTCAACATGTCTCCTTCCATTGCCGCTGCAGCGCAGGCTCCGACCGCTACAACGGTCCCGCTGCCGTGGCAATGTGTGCGGTGCACCGCTATCCTGTTCAGTAAGTAATCAATTTTTTTAGTCCAGCTCTGTTCTATTCCTCCATACCATTTCATAACACATTTACCTCCTTTACTGCTTCCCTATGGTTGATTAAGTCCGTTCATTATCATTTGTTACTTACTTAATTAGGCACAGGATTTTTGACTCTTCCAAGTGAGGTACATAAAATACATAAATCTACTCACTATCCCCGATAACTCACTATCTTTATTTAAACCTGTCATACCATTTTCTATAACCCACCAAACTATTTAAAACAACATACAATTCACAAACACATATTAAGGGATTCAAGAACACACAAGAAATAATCAACATCTGCCAAGAGAATCAACTTTTCAAATACAAAAGTACATGATCTTACCTGTCTTCATACTAAAAAAAATTGCCATGAAGTATCATACCTTGACCGTACATCCATATGCAGTACTCCCAACATGTTACTCACCTCAAACCCGAATCAAGTTGGTATATTCTGTATCACATTTGTATACCTATATCTTTCTATGTTTGCATCTGTATATCAAACTGTACCCGCGAAATCTTTGTCTCACAATCATACCATCGGTGATATGCCGAGTACATGCCTCCGTCATATCACTGTACACACATGCCAGAGGGTCTTATGCTTGCCCTTCCAGTCATGACCTGTAGGGGACTCTAGAAGTTCATGTACTGTACACCCAGCCGTATGAAACATTCATCATACCTATCTGTGTACTCAACCCATACACCTAGCCGCATGGTCTTTTAGCCATACCTGTTTGTGTACTCACTCATACCTCTCGCCCGGATGCTCACCTCGGGTACGAGCCACTTGTGTATCCAATCCTTATTTGGAATCTGATCGTATCAACCTGTTCATCTGAATTCCTTACCTTTGACCTTGGGCCTCTTATTCACCATCATATTATTGAATTTCCTTTCGTAATATCCACTATCTCAGTAACCCATTTGTTCGATACCCATTCGCCTCTTAATTTTGGGCGCACATTATAGCATCAAAAATAATAAATCACACACGATAAGGGTTACACATTCATATCGACAAGTAAGATCACATGCATGATTCAGAACCCAATCTCTTACTCAACAGTAATAATCACAGTTACATTAGCACATACACAAAATTACAGCCTGCTCACTAGTTTGGGCTTCACTGCAGCAGTATCACTGCAGTTACCGCAGTCTCACTGCAGTAGTATAATACCCGCTACAGTGGTATTGCTGACAGTACTACGACCAGTCTTCATTCCAATTCCTTCCCCATTTTTTTCTTCCTCACCTAGGGTATTGTTCTCTATCATACACTCCATAATGAAAACAACATCATATCAAGCATATTTCAATAATTAACTTGCCATAGTGCCACCATTAATACGAACAACACAATCATCAATCTAGACAATACACTACCAACCACAACACATTCAAGCCATTAAGCAGGGTATAGCTATCCAAATTTACATTTTCCGCTCACGCACTATCATAGTTATAATTTATCAATCATTCAGCTAATTGCATCTCCTAAACACGATCTACATGATTAATCGTTTGAGATTTGATATTCAGAAAGGATGATTCCATAATTTATACACAGGGAGTATTTCTAACGACCACACCTGAAGGTTAATCTACACATCGTTGGTTTGGTTCAACTTACGTCCTTAAACATGGACCTATTATTCTATTGCAATCTCTCCCCTAAGAGTTTGCTTTCTCATTGTGGGATATCACTACCCCTTTTCTAATCCGCTCAGTCTTAGAATCTCACCAATTTCAATTAACAAACAATAACGTAATCAAGTTAATATCTCACTTATTGAAAGCATATCAACCATACACACGTATATGTTTAGCTAATCAAAGTCTAATGCAAGAACGAGTAAACCATAGCTTACCTGAGAATTTAGCTATCGTCCAGACGTTTCCAATTGCAGGGATGCATCATTTTCTTGATTTCTTACAAGAGTTCCTAGCTATGGAGGTTGAATATCCTCCTCTTGGACCTTCTTATTTTTCCCCGCAAAATCTACTTTCTGTTTTTGGGCATTTTTATTAAGCCCTCCTTAGAGACTAGGTTTTTAAAATTCTAATCAGAATAGGATTACGGATTTCTAGTCTGCATCATTCGCTGCAGTGAACACCCTTTCCGCTATAGCAGAAGATGTCCCACCGTGGTGGACACCCTCTTGGGTCCACCAATTTGTGACTAAGCCCATTTGAATTTACTCATCGTACGCCCTTCATCTCTCAGGGATTTATTTCAAATTCTCAAAAATTTAAATTCGCCCATTTTTAGGTGGTTGGAATGCTATAACGGTCGGGCGGATCGTTACATCAGATATCAATTAAAAATCCGTTTGTCCCCGAACGACGCTATGATATGGAGGCGTGGTTTTAATTCACCCTAGATAGATATTTAACAACGGTTGTAATTTTCTCTCACTTCTAGCCAATTTTGGGACTTGTTGACTTTTGTGTTCAAGACTTCGGACTCGCTATTTTTGGAACCCTTTATTATACCTTGCTCTTAATTTTTCCACGCATATCAGGTAATTCTAGCGGAGTCATAATTATTCATATGGGGTTTAACCAAGACCCGAGAGTTAAATTACATCGTTTCCCCTTCTTCAGTGTTACAGATTTCCAGCTCTACTTGGATGTCCCAGGTAATACCGATTTTATCGGATGGCTTGGACCGGTTGTTTTTTAAATGGAAGGGTCTGGTGGTGGAATCCAAGCATCACTTATTTAACCATCTGATTTCTCCCAAATTACACCTTGTAATTGAGATGTAAAGCGGTCGATGTCAAATATAGAACCCAACTAGATGTTGGGGTTGATCCCACAGGGAATATGGAAAGAACTTAAGTTAATGCGAATAGCTGTTACTATTGAGTTACTTATTTTCTAAGGGGGAAAGAAATAGACTACTAAATATGAGTAAAAACTACTAAATTCTTAAGTCAAATTCGGTTTGTATTCAATTAATGACTTGACTAGGATTGTGTTCCCCAAGACTTCATAACCACAAGGCCTGTACACTAGTGATCTATTCCGATGTTTAACATGCAATATCGGTAAGTTAGGTTCACCTAAATGGTTGATCCCCTATCTATATGATTATCACCACGCAACTTGGTCCGAATATGGGTGTACTCTTAATTAATCCTTACCCTTAATATCAGATTAGCTATCCCCGAACAAGTTCAAGCTGATGAGGGTTGATAGTATCAAATATCCATTGTCAATCCCTTTTTCTATTCACTACTTTCTTGGTCTGGTAAGTAAGAATAAGGAAAGTTCTAACATTTGCAACTGTCAAGAATCAATTAAAACAAAGGGAAAAATAATACATGCATTAAACCCCATTCAAGAATCACTAAGTGTTTAACCTGTGTGTGTTAATTCATCTTGATTCCTACAACCCTAGTTATGGGTTTAGCTACTCATGTTTGAATGATCATAATCACAAAATATTGAATAAATCATAATTGCAACTTACAAATTATTGTAGAAGAAAGCCAAGTAATCGAATAAAACTCCAAACTTGATGAATAAATTCCAATGTTGCTTTTGATCCTCAAATTCAAGAATAAAATTGTAAAACTTATTTCTTGACCCAAGAATAATCGTACAACACCAAAATCTTACGTGAAAAATAGTAATAATGAACTATCTCTAGAAAATAAACCCAAATAGTGTATTTACAATTTCAAGAAAACCTTTTCCTAACTAAAACTGGAAACCAGGTCGTCAGTGATCATGGGCTTGATATCGATTTGTTAGGACCTTTGACGAGTCGTGCCTTGCTAAAATCAGTCGTCCTCAGCATCGAACCCAGTTGTGGCAACGGGTCACCTAATGACTCGTTGTGCCTGGGCACGAGTCGTTACGTCCCTCGTGGTCTAACTCCTTCAAATTTCCAGTGTATCTCATGGTTGGTTCCAGTGACCTGCCAATGAGTCGTTTAGTCAACTAATGACTCGTTATGTCTTCCATCATCTCCACTGATTACTTCTTCAATAATTCATCTCCAGTCTTCATGACTCGTTACCAGATGTAATGAGTCGTTTCCTCAACCCGTCAGGTACACTGTTTCTGCTTCTTCAAAATTCAACCTTTGCCAACGACTTCAACAACGAGTGGTGCTAAGTGCCAACGACTCATGAAGTGCCTGGCAGTCACCTGTTCAGTTGTTTTAAGAATTAATTTGCCCAGTTCACTTCCGAACCTGTTTTCCTTCAACATTAAACACAAAACACATCATACCTATATAAACATACCCAGAATGTGCATAGTTTCTTGGTTTTGAGCGTCGAAAGTGCCGTAAAATCACGGCACATCAACACCCTCAACTTAGAACTTTTGCATTTCCTCTGGAAAAAAGAAAATAAAATGAAATAAACTAAACTACTTCATGCTTCAATTAAAATAAATCTAGGAAACTACAATAGTCACATTTATTCATCAAATCGAATTTTCTAATCCCTCCCTCATTATATCAACTCAAATCACAATGCATATACAAAATTTTCAGCCATGAAATAGAGGAATCAAAACATGGCAAAACACTGTCACTTGCAACCACGCACATAATTCTATAACACTGACCCAGACAATTTGCAAACGATTTTATTGACCAAATGCTCTCACCTCAAAGAAGTCCCATACTCACACATGTGTATATGATTATTTCGATATATTTCTCTTGGGACTAGGTAAGATTCACTCGCTCTCGCAAAGAAATTCTAACTGTATGCATGCAATACCATAGGCTTGCCTTTACTTTCAATACCTCAATTTTTAGACAAGTAATCAGGATCACTATAGGACTTTCTAGGATTGTAATGTAGGCTTAGGTTTGGGTATGGTACATATGGAATTAGTAGCTTAACCCTCTTTGGCACTACACACTTCTTGACTCCACTTTTAACCTTTTTTTCTATTTTTTCCCTTTTTCCGTTATTTGCTTCTTCTTTTATTTGTATTTGCAACTATAAGTGCGGTTTCTATTCATTCAAGCATTCATTGATGTCACATCTTTCGTTTCTTTTCATTTCTTGCTCTTTGACAATAATTTTTATTTCTTTCTTTTCTTTTCGTTATGCATACCGCCCCGCTCTTTCCTTTTCATTATCCAAATTTTCATTCCACCCTACTCTTTTTAATCACCCCTATAATAGCCACCCTCAACTTAGGATATTTGCCTGAGTTGAGGTTCACAGTGTCCAAGGAGGAACCAGGACCAAAACAGGTTCATTCTTAATAAAAGCAGGAAGGTGAATTGGTGTAAACAAAAAGAAAGGTCGATTTAAGCTCAAACATTTGGATCAAGGGATTTTTATTCTCTTTCTGTAGGTCTTTTAAGGATAAAGTGGGTTTATAAATAAAAACGGCCTATGATCCTTTCCTAGTTTCCTATCCTCTATCTCGGTACGACTGACCAGGCAAGTTCTAGATTGACACACACAACCGAATTTAGCTATTAAACCTCACTCACACATAGCACAGGTCAGCATCATCACTTCTACTAACTGCTAGTTCATGTACATCCATACAATGGTAAACATGTTCACAGTTTCAATGCCATGCAAAGATTCATAAAGGTCATACTTGTCAACTTTAACATACACATATAAAAATTTAGGAGGGGTATAAACGTATAAATCAACAAGAATCAACAATTTAAGTTCTTGACTGCTTTCAGTTCACCTAACTTTATTCCGACTGACAAAAAAAAAATACTAAAAAAAACATAAAATCCTAAACATGCCGGTTTTACTAGATATGGAACACCCGAGGGAAAAGATATCCCGCAAGAAAAACCCTCGGGTTATTTTCAGTAAAAGAATGCACAGGTATCCCTCTCCACCCCCATCAAGAAAAGAATGCGTCGTCCTCGACGCATATATATCAGACAAAACTAGGGAAATAGGGAATATACTTGTGCGACCTAGGTGTCAGCTACCTGGTCGGTGGAGGGTATAGATACGTCTCCAATGTTATGTCCAACATTACCAACTTGAACCAGTGCATTTTCAGATCCAAAGGAGGTCGTGCCTTCTCCACGAGCTCTCGCTGCCTCAGTTTCAGCTCTCTATCGAGCCTCTTCTCTCAAAACATGTAGCGCTCTCTCCATATCACTCCGCTCTCATTTTTGCTAACAGAGCAGAGAAGCATCTTCTTCAAAACTTGCCTCCTCACGAGGCCTCTTTCCCTTATCATGTGCCACCGGCTCCTCAGTGATAAATCAAAAATCGGTGGTAACTCTTCTTCAAATTTATCATCTATCACAGGAAGCACTGGTGGAGGTACTGCAGCTACCTGTCGTGCGGACAAATACCGCACCTCGACTCTGAGCGCTCCTAGCTCTACATACCATTTTCCATTTTAGGCGCCTGTAACTGTGCAAGGAGCTCATCTATTATTTCTCTCGAAAGCGTTCAATCGGCCATGCACAGAACTGGACAATGCCTCCAACTCCTTCTTCACCCAAGGGTTTACCTGCTCCATCAAAACTTTAACCTGTAGAGCCGTGTGTGCCTGCTGCTTTTTTGCCTTGCCTAGCCATATCAACCAAAAACTCCTGAGAAATCATAACAAGGCCGACTGAAATGGCTCATGGAGGAGCAACTGGTGGTTTAGGTGCTACTGTGGTGGATGATGACTCGGGAACATCAGCATGTGTGGAGGTTTCCACTGCATCTGTAGCCTCAAGTTGGATACCTGTCTCTCTACCCTCAATAGGATCAGCCGCTAACTCAGTGAACTATGCAACATCAGTTTGCATACAGCTGCCAAATGCCTCTGCTAATATAGTTGCTCCAGCGGATGTAGCTGCCTGATTCTTTGCTCTTGATACCGGGTTTGTGTCATCTCGAATCAACCCGATATCTGTTATCCTCTGTACCACTATTCTTTGATCAACTGATGGAAACTACGACACCTTTGACTCCTGACAGAGTCTATCAATCAGACAGAGGAAAGGAACTGTAGTACCGTCATTGATTGCCCGCTCTCTAATCTCCTCAGCAATGTACCATGAGAAATTGATGGCATATCCCTCCATAATACTTGCTACTAATGCCGCTCTGTCAGGTGAGAGGATGTTATTATTGCTGGTTGGTACCAGCCTGTGCTGCACCAGTGACCACCAAAATTTAGCCTAAAAGTTGAGTGTGGCCTTCTTTATCTGAGACTCTGTGTCGTGCAACCATTCAACTAGCGGACCTCTTGTAGCAATGATCCGAGAAATCCAAGTATATTGCTTGATGCGCTCCTGACTATTCAGCTTTTTGGTCTTGACTTTCTTTAACTCGTATAGCCTGTGGTCGAACTCGGCTGTGTTCATCGAAGCATGATAATATGGCCCACACAACATCCTGGAGATTTTCCTCTCAGATATGTCTACGGGAGTCTCTTGAACCAACACTTGCGTCAAGGAAGACCTCTTTTTCTAGTCTTGGCCCCCTAATGCCAAACGCTGTAGTGTGGTCGTGTAGGCTGCATAGAATTCTTTGACTAAGCATGGGCTGTAGCTTCCTGATGGCTCAGTCAACCACCCGAACCTGTACTTGTTGAACACAACTTGTAGCTCTGGAAGGTCTTTCAGCCCCGTAGTGACCAGCCTCGGCTCCTTGTATATGCTCTTTTTTGGATTTTCTTTATCATTTAAAGCAATATCTCTGTTATATATGGCCCTCATACCATGAAAAAACCATATCTGGATGTTCCTTAGTTTCTCGTTTGATGTGTTCAAAGTCTCAGTCAATTCATCATTAGAGTCCCCTCACTAAGCATGTGACTCATCAGCTATCTCTATGTTTTGCCCAGCTGTGAGGCCTCGGGAGCAAGTGCAGCTGTAGCCTTGACATTATCATCAGTGCGGCTGGGCGGATCCCTCGCCAGTAGAGTAGGAGCATTGACCGGGGTAATCGAATTTGAAGTTTGTTGAGCCCTAGACCTGGTTGATCTCCTCACTATCTGCTCCTCTGATTCGTCATATTCTTCCTCCGAGCTACTTGATTCTTCGGAGGAGGATGGCTCATCACAAAGTCTATGATATGAAGGTTTACTGCGCTCAGGTGCTTGTTTCTTTGCCTGACCTTTCCTTGGTGTCCCTCTTGGAGCCATTGTACCAGGGACCTAACGAGTCAAGCATCGACTCGTGGTGTCACCCAATGAGTTGTGGCCTGATTCGTGGTCCTTGGACTATTGTAGCTACCTAACGGGTCACTTAACGAATCGTTTGGTCTCTCAACGATTTGTTGAGTGAGGCATTATCACCCTTTTCCTTTTGATCCTGCCTTTGATCCAGTGTATATGACGGAGGACCTCACGATTTGTTTCTTTAAGAGACGAATCATTAAGTCAACTGTTGCTCCCCTGTTTTCTGCGATTTTCTCCACGATTGGACTGAACGAGTCGTCAGGTCAAATGATGACCGTTCTGTGACATTTGCACCAGAACTGAAGTTCCAAATTTTGGTTCCAACTTCAAATTTTCCATCTTAATCACCTGTATCCATCAACAAATTTAAACACTATTTTCTTATATTTACAACTTGAATTGCCTCTCAAAAAGCGCTTGATTTAATGTCGCGGCACAGCGTGGATGTTTTGGGCTACTCAGACTTCACGAAGACACCTCCATGGGTTGCCTTCCATGTAGCGCCTGATTTAACGTCGCGACAGGACACAAGTCTCTTGACTACTCAAAATTCATCAAGTAATTCATCTTCGTCCTCCAGTGCTGAGACTATGCTGAATTCCCTTGGTTGTTCCATGGTCTAGCAAATGGTGAAGGTGACCTCTTCTTTGTTTAACCTGAATTTTAACTGGCATGCCTCAACATCTACTAGGGCCCTACTGGTTGTAAGGAATGGTTGCCCCAAAATGATGGGGACCTCAGAATCGATTTCACAGTCCAGAATGACGAAGTCTGCTGGGAATATAAATTTGTCCACCTTGACAAGCACATCAAATAGGATCCCCACCGGCTTTTTAATGATTCTGTCAGCCATCAGTAGCCGCATAGTGGTAGGTGTGGGAGCTCCCAAGCCCAATTTTTTAAACACTGCTAGCGACATCAAATTTATGCTAGCTCCTAGGTCACAAAGAGCCCTTGCAAACTCAACATCCCCAATGGTGCAAGGTATAGTAAAAGCACCTGGGTCTTCTTTCTTTTGAGCTATGACCCGTGTAGTTATGGCACCATAGTAATGTAGATTATCATCAGTTTTAAAACTTACAGTCCTTTTTTTGGTGACGAGGTCCTTTATGACTTTGGCATAACCGGGCATCTGCTCAAGTGCCTCAACTAATGGGATGTTCACCGACAACTGCTTAAGCATAGAGATAAATTTGTGATACTTTCCATCTTCACTTTTCTTCTTCAAACGTTGACGATAAGGAGGAGGAGGCCTAGGAATCGATGTAAGTGTTTGTTGTGCCTCCTTCTCCTTCTTATGGGCAGCTCCTTTCTCCTTTGCATTACTTGGAGCAGTTTTCACATCTGAATTTCCAACCAAAGTTGGGTTTTCGAAATCTGCTATGCTGTCATCATTCATCGAGACGGGCTTTTCTTACTCCTTAATTACAACCGGCCTCGGTAGATCAACTGTTGCCTTCCCACTCCTAGTAGTGACCGCCATGCAATGACTGTCATTTTTTAAATTTTACACTGTGTTGCTGGGAATTGTGCCTTTCTGCCTCTAATTCATTGCAACAGACATCCGACTCATCTCCTGCTCAATCTGCCTGATAACCACGGCATGTGACTCCACCTTTTGATTTAAACTAGAAATATTAGCGCGGAGCTCCTTAAAATAGCCATCTGTTGTCTCCATCTGCTTGAGTACTTTGGACAATATATCTTCAACCCTTGAACCACTAGACTCTGGCTCACGGTTTCTTGGAGGAACATACATATCGCTTCTATTTTTGAACTCCTCGCGCTTCTTCCAGTCTCCATTATCTCAGTATTGGCCTCGGTTATAATTATTATCCTTGTAAAAGTTTCTACCTTGGTTCCCTTGACTTTAACGCCAAGAGTCTTGGTTAGAACCTTGGGTGTTGGTCTAAAAACCCACCCTTTGATCATTTAAATAATTAACTTCTTCCTCGGGCTCAGATTCACATCCGTCATTTCTCGGGACCTTGCTCTGAGAACCCATAACATTTACTTTCTCCGCTCCGCCTCCTATCAAGTGCTTGGCAAGCAACCCCATAGTGGTCTTTATCTCTACAATATCTTGATCATGCTCCTCATCATTTCTCCTCTGTTCTGCAGACATACCAACCGCATAGAACCAGCAAGAATCTCCGACTCTCTAGTCTTCCAAGCGCGGTTGGTTTTTGTGATCCTGTCAAGTAGCTCAGTAGCCTCTGCATAAGTGTGGCTCATAAAGGTTCCGCCAGAGATGGTGTCAGCCACCACATTGGTGTTAGCATTCAGAGACCTATAGAGGATCTCCAACAATGTATCATCTGGAATCCTGTGATTTGGCACCCTTTTGAGCTTCTTGTTGAAACGCAGCCAGGTCTCTTGAAGTACCTCTGAATTTAGTTTTCTGAAGTTATATATTTCATCTTTCAACTGCAACGCTTTGAAAGGTGGGAATAACCTTTCAAGAAAAGCTCTCTTAAGTTCCCCCCAAGTAGTGATGGAATCATTCGGCAGCTCAGGCAACCGCATCGTTGCCTCACTCCCTAGTGAGAAGGGAAATAACCTCAGTCTGATTGCGTCCTGGCTCACTCCCGGTTGTTTGTATGCCTTACATATACCCACGAAATTTATCAAGTAAGCGTGGGCATCATCATGCATGACTTGCAAATATTCCCTTCATGTTGAGCAGTTGGATTATTGCACTGGTAATATCAAACTTTGCCCCAGAAGGCAAAGGAGGAGGGACTATAGCTCCAGTGGCACCGATTTCGTCTATATTGGCATCATCCTCCTCATCAAAATATTGGTGTCTCTGGTGCTCTAGATCTCTGTGTCATCTAGCTCGCTCTTCTTCTGCAGCTAGATGTTGCTCTTCAGCAACTCTAGCTAAATCACGATCTCTAGCCCGAGCTTGCTCCTCAGCCAACATTCTCACTGTGGCTTGGTCCACGGTTTCCTGCTCTTGGATGTTGGCTATTCTTCTCAGGTTTCTTAAAGTCTGCTCAAGTTCGTGATCAATTGGAACCAGGGGATTTCCTTGTCTCCTAGTATCAGGCAAGCACAAACCTAAGACATGTTAAGTAAACAAAACAACAAAAGAAAAGTAAAAAATAAATAAGAACCAATAGTAAAGAAAATAAAATTAACAAAAGCCTTAACCGTATTTCCCAACAATGGCACCAACAGTTGATGTTGCCCAAATTACACCTGGCAATTGAGATATAATGTGGTCGATGTCAAATATAGAACCCAACTAGAGGTTGGGGTTGACCCCACGGGGAATATGGAAAGAACTTAAGTTAATGTGAATAGATGTTACTATCGAGTTACTTATTTCCTCAGGGTGAAAGAAATAGACTACTAAATATGAGTAAAAACTACTAAATTCTTAAGTCAAATTTGGTTTGTATTTAATTAACGACTTGACTAGGATTGTGTTCCCCAAGACTTCATAACCACAAGGCCTGTACACTAGTGATCTATTTCGGTGTTTAACATGCAATATCGATAAGTTAGGTTCACCTAAATGGTTGGTCCCCTATCTAGATGATTATCACCACGCAACTTGATCCGTATACTGGTGTACTCTTAATTAACCCTTACCCTTAATATCAGATTAGCTATCCCCGGACAAGTTCAAGCTATTAGATGAGGGTTGACAGTCTCAAATCTCCATTGTCAATCCCTTTTCCTATTCACTACTTCCTTGGTCCGGTAAGTAAGAATAAGGAAAGTCCTAACGTTTGCAACCGTCAAGAATCAATTAAAACGAAGGAAAAAATAATACATGCATTAAACCCCATTCAAGAATCACTAAGTATTTAACCTATGTATGTTAATTCATCTTGGTTCCCATAACCCTAGTTATGAGTTTAGCTACTCATGTTTGAATGATCACAATCACAAAATATTGAATAAATCATAATTGCAACTTACAAATTATCGTAGAAGAAAACCAAGTAATTGAATAAAACTCCAAACTTGATGAATAAATTTCAATGTTGCTTTTGATCCTCAAATTCATGAACAAAACTGTAAAACTTGTTTATTGACCCAAGAATAATCGCAAAACACCAAAATCCTACGTGAAAAATAGTAATAATGAACTGTCTCTCAAAAATAAACCTAAACAGTGTATTTATAGTTTCAAGAAAATCTTTCCTAACTAAAAATGGAAACCAGGTCGTCAGTGATCACAGGCTTAATAACGATTCGTTAGGACCTTTGACGAGTTGTGCCTTGCTAAAATCAGTCGTCCTCAGCATCGAACCCAGTTATGGCAACGGGTCACCTAATGACTCGTTGTGCCTGGGCACGAGTCATTAGGCCCCTCGTGGTCTAACTACTTCAAATTTCCAGTGTATCTCACGGTTGGTTCTAGTGACCTGCCGACAAGTCATTTAGTCAACTAATGACTCGTTATGTCTTCCGTCATCTCCACTGGTTACTTCTTCAGTAATTCATCTCCAGTCTTCACGACTAACTTCACGACTCGTTGCCAGATGTAATGAGTCGTTCCCTCAATCTGTTAGGAACACTATTTCCGCATCTTCAAAATTCAACCTTTGCCCACGACTTCAGCAATGAGTCGTGCTAAGTGGCAACGACTCGTGAAGTGCCTGGTAGTCACCTGTTCAGTTGTTTTAAGCATTAATTTGCCCAATTCACTTATGAACTGTTTTCCTGCAACATTAAACACAAAACATATCATACTTATATAAACATACCCAGAATGTGCATAGTTTCTTGGTTTTAAGCATCGTAAGTGTCATAAAATCATGACACATTACCGTCCGTTGCAGCGGCTGGGTTTCCCACTACAGCGGTTCCACCACAGTGGAAACATGGACCGCTGTTTTGGCTGTTATAACTGCTTTTGGTTAGCCCCCATTTGGGGCTTGTAAGACAATATTATTTCCTTTTCTGGTTTTTGTTGCTGAATGATAATATTGGTTCTATCCAAATTTATGGACGCCCGTTTGGTATCCTCAAACATTGGCCGTGTTGTCCCTCTTTATAACATCGTAGTAGTTTACCTATATTCGCATTGTTTATCCGTTATCACTAGGTCCTATTTGTTATCGGATGTTCATAATAGGGAATTTTGAAATTTTAAATCCTGGCATTCTACCTGACCACGTCCGCTGCTGCAGTTGTCTTACGTGATAGCGGAGCCGTGACAGTGGTACCTTTTCCGCTATAGCGAGTCTGCTGCAGCGAGAAAGCCTTCGCTGCAACGAAACTCGCTAAGTAGAACAAGTGTTATAACAAGAATTCTTTTGTCTCTGGTCAACTTAATTCAACTCCACCCACCAATCTTATTGCGGGTTTTCACTAGTCACTCCAAGGCAGATATCAATTAGACCTGTCGAGATATCAATAGAAATCTTTCAGATACCAATTGGACTTAACTCGGGCGATTGACAAAATCGGACAACACGATGGGAAAGAAATAAGTGTAACTTCCTAAATGCCTAGCTTCCCAAGGATTAGATGTGGACGTCTAAACACTAATCCGTAGGAGTCAACTCGACATTACTCATGTACTTATAGACCGATAACCTAGACGCTCTGATACCAGCTTGTCATGACCTAAATTTAACGGGCCGTGGGAGAACCCTTACAAAATATTACAATTAATATACAAAAAGAAATTTATGTTAATTCTCATTAATCAATGAAAATCTCAACAATAGAAATACAAGATTCCACAAAATATGACTCTCCCAAGATCTAGTCTAGACAGGTATAAAAGCTCTAATTGGATACTTGACAAGACAAAAAGAACCATCTTTGTCTGAGAAGAAGGACATGAAAGCTGGTGCTGAGTACTCCACGCTAATCGAGAAACTTTGAACCTACCACAACGTACACCAAAAAGATGCAGCAAGGTAGTATCAGTACAACACACGTACCGGTAGTTATCATCGACCGACTAAGGTTAGTTAACACAACAACATAATAATCAACATGCAATCAATGTCATTAAATTTAATGATTACTTTACTCCGAAAATATCACTCTAGGTGAAACTACTATATCCTCGTTCTTAAGCCTCACCAAAGCTTATGCTGTTACTTTACAAACCTATTCATTATTAAATCCTTCAATCTGTCTCCCTCCGTTTCCACTACAGCGCAGGCTCCGATTGTTACAACGGTCCCGCTGTCGGGGCGATGTGTCCATTGTAGCGCTATCCTATTCAGTAATTAATCAATTTTCCTAATCCAGTTCTGTTCTATTCTGCCATACTATTTCATAACACATTTACCTTATTTACAACTTCCCTATGGTCGACTAAGTTCGTCCATTATCATTTGTTAATTACTTAATTGGGCACAGGATTTCCGACTCTTCCTAGTGAGGTACATAAGATACATAAATATACTCACCTATCCCGGATAACTCACTATCTTTGTTTAAAACTGTTATACCATTTTCTATAACCCATCAAACTATTTAAAACAACATACAATTCACAAACACAAATTAAGGGATTTAAGAACACACAAAAAATCATCAACATCTGCCAAGAGAATCAACTTTTCAAATATAAAACTACATGCTCATACCTGTCTTCATACCATAAAAATTTCCATGAAGTATCATACCTGGACTGTACATCCATATGCGGTACTCCAAACATGTTTCTCACCCCAAACCAGTATCAAATCGATATATTTTGTATCACACTTGTATAACTGTACCTTTCTGTGTCTACAACTGTATGTATATCAAACCGTACCTGCATAATCTAAGTCTCACAATCATATCATCGGTGATATGCCGGGCACACGCCTCCGTCATATCACTGTACATACATGCCAGAGGGTCATATATTTGCCCTTCCAGTCTTGACCTGTAGGGGACTCTAGAAATCCATGTACTGTACACCCAGTCGTATGAACATTCATCATACCTGTCTGTGTACTCAACTCGTACACCTAGCCACATGGTCTTTTAGCCATACCTGTCTGTGTACTCACATATACCGCTCGCCTGGATGCTCACCTCCGGCATGAGCCACTCGTGTATCCAATCCTTATTTGGAATATGATCATATTAACATGTTTATCTGAACTCCTTACCTTTGACCCTAGGCCTCTCATTCACCATCATATCATTGAATTTCCTTTCGTATTATCCACTATCTCAATCACCCGTTCATTTGATACCCAATCGCCCCACAATTTTGGGCACACATCATAGAATCAAAAATAATAAATCACACACGACAAGAGTTACACATTCATATCGACAATTAATATCACATGCATGATTCAGAACCCAATCTCTTACTCAACAGTAATAATCACAGTTACATTAGCACATACATACAATTATGACTTGGCTCGCTCACTAGTTTGGGCTCTACCGAAGCGGCATTACTGCCGTCATAGTGGTCTCACTGCAGCGATATAATACCCACTGCAGTGGTACTACGACCAGTCTTCGTTCCAGTTCCTTCCCCATTTTGTTTCTTCCTCACCTAGGGTCTTGTTCCCTATCATACCCTCCATAATGAAAACAACATTATATCAAGCTTATTTTAATAATTAACTTGCCACAATTCCACCATTAATGCAAACAACACAATCATCAATCCAGACAATATAATACCAACCACAACACATTCAAGCCATTAAGCAGGGTATAGCTATCCAAATTTACATTTTCCGCTCACGCACTATCATAGTTATAATTTATCAACCATTCAACTAATTGCATCTCCTAAACACGATGTGCATGATTAATCGTTTGAGATTTTAAATTCAGAAAGGATGATTCCATAATTTATACACCGGGAGTATTTCTAGCGACCACACCTGAAGATTAATCTATACATCGTTGGTTTGGTTCAACTTACATCCTAAACATCGACCTATTATTCTATTGCAATCTCTCCCATAAGAGTTTGTTTTCTCATTATGGGATATCACTACCCCTTTTCTAATCCTCTCAGTCTTAGAATCTCACCAATTTCAATTAAAAGAAAATAACGTAATCAAGTTAAAATCCTACTTATCAAAATCATATCAACCATACGCATGTATGTGTTTAGCTAATCAAAGTCTAATGCAAGAGCAAATAAACCATAGCCTACTTGGGCGCCAAGCTATCATCCAAATATTCCCAACTGCGGGGCTGTATCATTTTTTTGATTTCTTGCGCGAGTTCCTAGCTACGGAGGTTGAATCTCCTCCTTTTGGACCTTTCTATTTTTCCCCGAAAAATCTACTTTCTGTTTTTGGGCGTTTTTATTAAGCCCTCCTTAGAGTCTAGGTTTTCAAAATCCTAATCAGAAAAGGATTGCAAATTTTTGGTCTGCTTCATCCGCTGCAGCGGACACCTTTTCCGCTATAGCGGTTCCACTATGGCGGAAGACGTCCCGTCGCAGCGGACACCCGCTTGGATCCATCGATTTGTGACCAAGCCCATCCAAATTTACTCGTCGTGCGCCCTTCATCTCTCAAGGATTTATTTTAAATTTCTAAAAATTGAAATTCGTCCGTTTTTAGGTGGTTGGAATGCTATAATGGCCAGGGGGGTCGTTACAAAAATGGTAATCCAATTTTTAAGATAGAGACTTCCCACTTTTTCTCCAGATAGGAGGTTGGCTAATGCATGAATTGAAGGGTTTATTAGTCGCTTGATATTTTGGAGGTTATTTCTGTCTTTCAATTTTTTACTTTTTGACTTCCCGCTTTTATTAATTCAATGGATGGTAAAATATTACTATTTAATTAGATATTTTATTATATTTTAATATACTGCAGAGGCAAAATGATAATCCAACTTTTAAGATAGATTCTTCCCACTTTTAATATAATATGATTTAAAAGTTCATGTTAATGTTATACAAATATTTAATATTTTTTTATTTATCTATGTATTATATCCATTGAAAATTTTTATATGTATTTTTATTTTAATTAAAATAAAAATAAAAATTTAATTAAAATCTTTCATAATAGGTATTTAAAATAATTTTTTTATATAAAATAATTTTAATAGTAAACATGCATTGAAATTTATTATTTTTTTGTAATTTGATAGTCAAAAGCATACCGTCCTTTTCTTTTATGGTTAATACTAAAAAAAAAGTCAGAATTATTTATGTTTTATTAGTTTAATACTTAAATTATAAAATATTATTATTATCTCCTGAACTACTAATTTCCTATCTAAAATTTCATGCAGTGCCAAGTGATCTTAGTCTCTTTATAGCATGTGGGAGATAGAAAATATGCAAAAACAATAGCACCCAAATGGAATTTTACATCAGTTTTTCAATTCTTATTTTCTTTTTTCTATCTTTCTTTCTTCTTTTCTTATTATTTTTTCCTTATCAAATCTCTACATTTTTTAAAGCACAAAACAAATTCTATATGTATTTCTTATTTTAATTAAATAAAAAATAAATTTAACTAAATATAACACTTATTGTTTAAAATAACTAACCCGTTAAGTTGAAGACATACAAGTCAAAATTTTTTTGTCTTTTCTCACATCATCTGAGGATGAGATGTCGGGAGAATAAGGTTGCAAATGGATAGTCATATCAAGAAATTGATATATGAAGGTGTTTGAAGAATTAAGTCAAAGTTTTAGGTCAAAGGAAGCCTTTAAACAAAGTTCAAATTAAAGGGATGTCTCGTGAAGAGTCACTTCAAGTGATTCAGTATGTGGCATAATTTTAAAGGAGCATATCTTCAAATATTTGAGGTGTTAGAGGGTTTACTACCTATAAAATTAAAGGTCTTTGAATTTAGTTTTCAGAATATCAAACCATTTGTCAATCTGACGTCGGAGTAAAAAGTTATGATTATTTTACCGCAAACTGTTTGGAAACCAAAGGAGTCCGGACCGATTGGGCTTTTATTTTATATATAAATACATTTTAAGCTCATAAAACGTAACATTATCAAATTTCTTGAAAACTCAAGGCTTTTTAGAGTGGCTGTTAGGGTTATGATGGGAAAAGGAGAGTTTTTGGCTCAATTTTGCTTGATCTTAGCTTGACCCAAGATGGGAGTTGCTCGGCTTCATAGGGACATTGTTTTTGTAGCTTTCTTACGTCGTTGAAGCTTTCTTATATTGTGGCAGCATTTTCATCTTGAGGCAGCTGGCGAGGATTGTGATTTTGTAGCTACTGCTTGAGGTAAAGATTCTTCTTCTCTCTTACATGAAATTTTATGAATTTAAATTCAAGGAAGCAATTCTTACGTCCAACACAAGTTGAAGTGTCATTTCATAGGTGCTACGCTCTTGTTCTTTCTTTGAGGTGTTAAGGCATATTGTAAGCATTGGTATTCAGGGTAAGCTCCATGTTTTTCAGAGTTGAAGTTTGATGAGTTGAAAATTTACCAATTCATTAGGCTCCTAAGCATGCGTTTTTGCCTAATTTTCGAGTCGTTTATGTGAATTTTATGCCCTTTCTCTTGAAGTTTTTGTAGGTACTTCACGTGAGTGAAGAAAACATGAAATCGAGAAAATCACATAATGTTTGAGATGGAATTGGATGAGTTAGCATATGACGGAGAGGAGCCAAAGATAATGGAAGATTTAAGCTCAAGAAAAGGTACAAAGACATGCTTTAAATCGGCTAAATGCGGATCCAAAAGGAAGAAACACGGGTAAAACGCTGAAGCTAATGCCTAGACCGACTATACAACTGGCTGTTCGCGGAATGGCATCAGCTAAACGCCCATTGAACAGCTGGTTCCCCCTTCCAGGACATTGTTTTCAACCGGCTACAGTTTGGTGCTCCGCGGATTGACACCGGCTAAACGTCGGTTCTTCACGGGAGAGGCCGTCTAATGAAGGGTAAAAAGGTCTAGAAAGGTCTCTAAAGTATCTAAAAGCCTCAAGAAAATTTGAAAAAAGTTGTACACAAAAAAGTACAGATATTTAGATAGCTTTTATTGTACACCACTCAATCATTCATCTGGACTTCATATTCTTCATAGAATTTTGAGTAGAATCTTTTCTCCATAGATTTGTAGAGTTAGGTGGCAATTTTCTTCTTTTTTTCTTTCACCAATTTTTGTGGGAATTCCATCATTATTATAAGATCTTGTGAAGCAAAATTGTGAAGCTAATGTGATGAATGTGAGGGGAATCCTCTTGGTATTTTCTCTCTATCTTTAAATATTCTTGACTAATTTGCTAGCTAGAGGTATATTTATGGTGGATTTATTATTTTGATTGGGTTTTGATAAATTTCTCTTAGATTATTATTGAATTATAGATCTATTATCTTCTTTCAAGTTATAATTGCTAAAATTGATGGTTGCAAATATTGATTGTGCTTTACTTTTCTTGCTTTTCTTGAAAGAGAGAGGTGAGAATTGCGTGAGAAGATAATAGTGAGGAATTGGTCTGTTTGTATGAGGGATTAAGCTAGGGATAGTTAAGACCCACATTTTCACTCCATTAAAGGGCTAGGCTAGAAATAACTAGGCCTTCTTCAAGCTTTTGTGGTTAATAACTTGATTTGGCTTTGGAGTTCGAAAGTATCTAGGGCATAAACATTCTCGCGGTTGGAAAATAAGAGAACGTGAATTATGCACTGCTATCTATGTTAATTTTGAGTCTAAGGCATTGATGAAATTACTGATTTAATTGTGATCCCATCTATAAAATGCCCCTATCCTCTCAATTGTGATTGTTTCAATTGGAATTCTCCCCAGTTAGTCTTAGTTTAAAATTAGATAGTTATTTTCCCTTAATTTTCCCCCACTTTTACTTTTCAAATGTTGAACAATATGTGCTCTAGTTTGAATTAGTTTATAACTTTTGAATTACCGACTCAATTCTCTATGGATTTGACCTCGACATCTGTCGGGATATTTATTTTGATACAACGATCATTTACGCTCTTTCATAAAAGAGGAGTGTAGTTTGGACGTTATCAAAAAATGGCGCCGTTGTCAGGAAATTGAGTTGTGATAAGCCATTAGTTATTTATTGATTTGAACTAGTTTTGCATTTTTATTTTACATTTTATTTTGCTTTTATTTTTATTTTTTTTATTTGTTTGTAGTTGAATGATGGCATCATGGGATGAAAGTAGGTTTGTTGTTGGCAACCTTTATTATGATGACCCATGTCCCTGTTGTGGAGGACCACACTATTGGCAAGATTGCAAATATGCCCCTAGAAGGGAGATGAGTGCACCTTCTCCTTCCTATGATGGGTATAGATGCACATTATGCGGTATTCATGAGAGACATTGGGATGGATGCCCAAATGGGGTTACTTCTCGTTATAGTGGCTATGATAGAAGTTGTGCTCCTAAGCTTGATAGGAATGAAGCCATGGAAAGTGAAGGAAAGAGAAATACATGGAAGCCATGCTCCAAGACTTTTTGGAGTGGGAGTCTAACGCGGAAAAGAAGGTCAACCCCTCCATGCCCATGGAATCATCAACTCCTCAAGAAGAAAGTTATAAATCTCTAAAAGGAGAAGCGGAGGAGACATTGAGGAGCATAACAAGAAGAAGTGAACAATGGAGCATAGCTCAACTTGACTCATGCGAGGAATCTCAAAATGATGATGTAGAAGGAGTCAAAGTGAACTTTGAAGAATTCATTGAGGTGTGCCAACCAACTAACATTGCAAATATGCCAACGCGGAGAGACAAAATGACTTCGCTTACTTGAGGGACAATAAGTTAAAAAGGCAACACCTACTGTTTGGTCCTTACAATTTTTCACCACCACCCCTGGAGCATAAGAGGAAATTATAAAAGAAATTAGGGGTGAGATTCATATCCTCAAGGTGGAGGAAAAAGTGGTGAAACTTGGTACGTCGTGCCGCGACGTAAAATTAAGCGCTGCTTGGGAGGCAACCCAAGGGTACCACAGGTACCATTTTAATTTCTTGCAATTGAGTTAATTTTTGTTTATTTTCATCTTGTGTTGTTTTGGTGGAAAGTTAAGCGCAGATGGAGGGGAAGTCTGAGTACCCGTGGAGGAGGAAGCTAACAAGCATGGAAGAGAAAAAGTGTGAGGTTGAACACCCACTTGTGCAAAGTTGAAGCAAGACATGTTGTTAGCTAAGCCTAAAGGCCCCAGGGAGTATTTTGCACCCTTTGTAAATTTTAATTTGATGCTATGAGGACATAGCATGATTTAAGTGTGGGGTGAGGGAAATTTCAAGGGAAATTTCAAAAAATTTTGTTGTGCTTAACGATTTTTGGTGAATGTAATGCTTGTGCAAAAGTTTGTGAGAAATTTGAAAATTTTGAAAAATTTTTGTGAATTAAGCATGACTTCATCACCCGTTGGTTTTTCTTTTCGGTTCTTTTCCGACGGGGGGTCCTTGAACCGAAGAATATTTTTTTTTTCTTTTTCTTTCCTTGATCTGTATATAGTGTTTTTAGTCATGGTTAGAGACTGTTTCCAACGATGGATGGATAACGACCGTCTTGAGGAAAATTAGTCGATAGGTTTTGGGTTTTTGAAACAATAACTAATTGGGGCTTGATATTCTTGTTATGTGCTATACATGGTTGTAAGATGCAAGTATGTTCAGTGTGAAGCATGCAAGTGTATAACTTTGTTTGAGACACTTAGGCTCTTGAATTTGACTCAATATGATTGAAGCTTAATTCTGAATTCTTGTGATTAGCTGAGTAAGAGTCTACTGATTGTGTCTTGATTTGAGCATGTGCCATGAGTGTAAGGTTTTTGAGTATTCTGTGCTATTATGAAATGTCTAGAACTTGCCTGGTGTGTATATAAAACGAAATGAAGGATGTGAATTAGAGGAGATGATTTAGGCATTTCATTGAATGAACCTAATGTTATCCCTCATTATACCTACCTTGAAAAATTAATCCTAGTTAACCCCATTGAGCCTTGAGCCTATTCTTTGATAGCTGCAACATAAGCTTAATCCTTTTTCTTTCATTAGCCTTGAATTTGATCCAAAACTCCTAAGCGCTTAAAGGAAAAATCTGGAAGAGTAAAGGAGTGATAAGAATGAAAAGAAAGGGAAAGTAGCAATTGTAAGAGTTGAGAAAGGTCAAGGGTGCACTTTTTTTGAATATGGGTGAGTATTAGTAGGGAGTAAAAAAACAAATAAATGAAAAGTTACTTATAGAACTCCTTACTAATAAGTAAAAGTGCCTAAAGAAATGGGGGAACAAAAGAGGAAAAATAAAGATGAAAAGAGAAAAAGGTGTAGTGCAGGAAGGGAAGTTTGTAATGAAGGCGTGATGTATTAAAAGCGCTTAGGAAAGATAGTCACTATTACTGATCATAATAGTACTTACCCGCACCTGAGTTACATTACAACCTAAAAAGTCCTACTTGATCTTACATTCATACATCCTTAAATTAGTGGAATAAAACACTAAGGGCAAGCTTATGGGTCATTACATAATGCATGTGAATTCTTTGTGAGAGTGAGCGTAATTCTATTCATATACCCACACATGTTGTGATATAAAAATTGTTTTTGTGTGTGAAATTGGGTAACTCTCTTTCCGTGAGGGGCACATGTTTAATGAAGGATAAAATTCATGTGGAATTTCTTAATCAGTTAATTTACATGAGTTTGCTAAAATTGAGAGTCGACTCTTGAGGTTAAGAAGTCTTAACACAGTTGTACTTCATTTCAATGATCAAATCAGGCATGCTCTATTTTTAGCTTGTATCTTACGTAATCATTATAGCCGTAACTTGAATTATCTTGCTAAATTAGTTATGTGGGAGTCTTCATATGCATGATATGTAAAAGGTTGTTCGAGGACGAACAAGGCTTTAAGTGTGGGGTTGTGATCACGGGCAAAAATATATGCCCGAGATACTCTTTATTACTTAAATTAGTCTTGTTTATCTAAGTTATTGTATACATTTTCATGTAATTTTATATAATGTGGAGATATGTGCTAACCAACATGATTAACCTTTGTTTTTTAGGTTTTGATGATGTTTGAGTAACTAATCCATGAGTTGGTGAAGTAGAAGCTTGGAAACGGAATTAACACGCGAACGTCGGCAAGGAAGAGGCACAAAACAGCCCACCGGCGCGTCGAAGAGGTGCCATGGCAGGCAGGCCGCTCAAAACAGCCCACCTGCGCGTTGGCAACGTGCCACGGCAGGTGGACTCCGCGACCATGGGGCTGCAACGCGCTGCCCAGGCAGCGTGACACGTTGCCAACGCGGCAAGGTGCTGCCTGGGCCGATTTCGGGTGATTTTCCAGAGAGCCTCTGCGTCCGTAGCGTGTCACGGAGGCCGTGCTCCGCGATGCACTCCGTGACACGTTGCTTGTTAATCCGGGAAAGATTCCTACTAATATAAATAGCACACTTAGATTTATTTTTCAAAAGGGGAAGACTTGGTGGAGCTAGGACGTGGGTTAGCAGCAGTTGAGGGACGAAAAAGCTAAGGGTTTTTCTCTCTTTCTTTCTTCTTTCAATCAATTGTACGTATGATTTACACTCATTTGAGGATGATCAATCCACAAATGAGTGGCTAATTCTCTTCCTTGCTAAGGTTTTGAACATGTGTATTGAATTTTGATTGTGAATTATATGGTTTTTCATCTTCTTCTTTCATGTTGTTCTATTAATTCTTGTTCTTACTGCATTAGTGTGTGGCCAACATTAATGTACATCTAAAAAGTCCAATTTCACTCGAAAGAGCAAGAAATTGGAAAGTTGTGAATTAATAGGGTATTGTTCTTAACTTGATTTGGGAAAATTGGGTTTGGATATGCTTTCCTGATAGAAGTATACTTGAAAGCCGTATTAGTCAATTTAGGAACCGGAATTGTATTGCTAGGTCATAAATTGCATGTGATCACAGAAATGTAGACGAATGGTTTATGATTCTAAAGTGAGATTAAATACGAGAGTTTTAATCTCTAGGCTAATGTTCTTGGCTAGCAACATGAAGAGAAGAATAACCGAATTCTGATTACTATCGAATTCATTACTTGTTCTTAACCTTGGCATGCTCTTATCCATACTTTCAATTCAAGTAGATATTTGTTAATAGTTTTAGTATATAATTTATAAACAAAAAATTATTTAACTTTTGGTTACGTTGTTGTCAGCATAATTAGAAGTAAACTAGAATATAGTATACTTAAGCAATTTTACTTATCCAGAGTCTCCTTGGATCGATACTTGGCTTACTTAGCCACTTTATTACTTGTTTGACCACGTGCACTTGCGTGTCGGTTTTTACCCCATACCAAAGCACCGAGCAGACATCCAACAAATCATGCTCAAAGACTCTAGTGCACTTGAAAAGGAGGATGTCAAGCAAGAAACATGCTTGAAAGAGGAGAGACTTAGACCGCCCTCTTATCATTTTTCAACATTAAACTTGGTTGAAAAAATGGAGACTGAGGAGACCAAGTCAATAGAGGAAGCTGAAGAGGAAGATCAAGGTGGCTTCGTCTTAGAGTATGCAATGCAAATAAGGCTAAAGCACCTCCCTCCTTTAAAGGATAAGAAACACAAGATGCAACATCCATTGCTTGGTCCCTTGATGCTTACACCACCACCCCTCAAGCGAAGTAGAAGAATGGGTAAGAAGCTAGAAGTGCAATTCAAATTCTCAAAGTGGAGAAAAAAGTGGTGAAGTTGAAGTCGTCGAGCCACGACGTGAACTAAGGCGCTTCTTGGGAGACAACTCAAGTGCTTTACTTTTTGTTTTTACATTTTACTATTTTGTTTTACTTCATGTTTGTGTTGTATTTTTTTGTGCAAGGGTGCAATAGGTATGGAATGTGATGAAGGTAAGAGAAGCCAAATTCAAAGTGAGCAACCGGTGCTAAATCGGCAAAGCGCAAGTCCAAATGCCCGAAACACAGATGTCAAACAAAATGCCTGGAAGAAAAATTACTTAAGCAGTGGCACATCGGCGTTAAACCGGAGAAACGCCAATTTAAAGGCACGAAACGCCAGTTGAACACCGGTTATGAGCAGAAGGCCCAGGGAGTTCTTTCACCTATTCCTTCCTTACTTTGTTTTACCATGTACATAGAGGAAAATGCTTTATTTAGGTTAGGGGTGATCTTGGGCAGATTTATATGCCCAAGTGATACTCAAACGTATCATTTTTACCTTGTTTGTTGTACAATGTGTATATAATATCATGTAATTGGTAATAAAATGCGAATTTATACTAACCAACATGATTAGAATTTGTTTTGCAGGTAAATGTGATTTTAGGTGCTAAAATGCGTGTTGGAACTATGTCGGAGTTGGACTTGGATGCGAGCGTGGAAAAGACCTTGGAATGCATATTTTATAGGGGCTCCGCGATGGAGCCATGCCACGCTACCATCGCGGTAGCACACTGCCTGAGCAAGGATTAAAATGGCAATTTCCAGTGTGCCTGCGCGTCAGCTCCGTGGCACGGAGATAGGCCTCCGCGATGGCCTCCGTGCCACGTTGAGGTTAATTTTTCGGACCCTGGAAATTCCAGTGAAGGTCCGCGTCCACGCCGTGTCACGGAGGCAGTGCTCCACGTTGGCCTCCGTGACACGTTGCTTGTTATTCCGGGAAAAATTTCCCACTAGTATAAAGAGCACACTTAGGTTTATTTTAAGGAGTTAGTTTTAGTTTTTAGACTGAGTTCAGAAGTGGAGAGCAGGAACGTGGGTTAGTAGTAGTTGAAGATTGAAAAAGCTAAGGGATTTCTTCTCTTCCTTTCTTCTTTCTATCAATTGTACGTATGATTTACACTCATTTTAGGATGATCAATCCAAGAATGAGTAGCTAATTCTCTTCCTTGCTGAGGTTTTGAACATGTGTAATGAATTCTTATTTTAATTGATATGGTTTCTTCTTCTTCTTTAATGTTGTTCTATTAATTCTTGTTTTTACTGCATTAGTGATTGGCCAACATTAATGTACATCTAAAAAGTCCAATTTCACTCGAAAGAGCAAGAAATTGGAAAGTTGTGAATTAATAGGGTATTGTTCTTAACTTGATTTGGGAAAATTGGGTTTTGATGTGCTTTCCTGATAGAAATATACTTGAAAGCAGTATTAGTCAATTTAGGAACCGGAATTGTAGTGCTAGGTCATAAATTGCATTTGATCACAGAAATGTAGATGGATGGTTTATGATTCTAAAGTGAAATTAAATACGAGAGTTTTAATTTCTAGGCAAATGTTCTTGGCTAGCAACATGAAGAAGAGAATTAACCAAAATTATCATGATTATCAAGTTCATTACTTGTTCTTAACCTTGGCATGTTCATATCCATTGTCTGAATTCACAAGTAAATAGTTGTTATTAGTTGTAGTATATATAGTTTAGAAACCAAAAACTCAAGTAACTCTTGGTTACATTGTTGTTAGCATAATTAGAAGTGAAATAGGAATATAGTAAACTAGGCAATTTTACATATCTTGAGCCTCCTTGGATCGATACTTGGCTACTTAGCCACTTTATTACTTGTTTGACCACGTGCACTTGCGTGTCGGTTTTTAACCATAGCAACAAACCGCGAACAAGTTTTTGGCGTCGTTGCCGGGGAGGCTAGGCGATTTGTAAAATTGTGTTTTGTGTAAATTTACTGTATTTGTATTTTTATTTTCTTAAGTGTTAACAACTTGGTCTTAGCCTGTATTTTGCAGATTTTGTTTCTGTGAACACTGGCAAGGGACAAAGAGCTGGTGGAATCTTACTTAGAGCCTGAACGTGAGTTTCATAGTCAACGTAGAGAAGCTCTTCGAAAGAAGCTGCAGTTGCTTAAACAGTCTATGATGGAGCAACAAAATCCACCAGTTGTGCGGGCAGTTTTAGTGCCCGATGAAGCAGCAGCAAGGCCGGTTCGCGAGGTGGCAATCCCACACGCTAATAATGTACATTCTAGCATCCGCAAACCAGAGCCTGGAGGGAGGTTTGAATTAAAGCAGAATATGGTGCAACTTTTGCACACAAGCGGGCAATTTACCGGTCTCCCTCACAAAGATCCACAACAACATCTCCAAAACTTTTTGGAGATAAGTGACACTTATATACCTGCTGGAGTGTCACCTGATTATGTTCGGCTCACCTTATTTCCATTTTCATTACTTGGTGAAGCCAAGAGGTGGTTAAAAGTTGAACCACCCAATTCTATATCAACGTGGGATGATCTTGCACGGAAGTTTCTTATCAGATTTTTCCCTTCTGGTAAAACAGCCAGACTTAGGAGTCAAATCCTAAGTTTTAAACAGAGGGAAGGAGAAAATCTATATCAAGCCTGGGAAAGATTCAAATCCATGTTGCGGGACTGTCCTCACCATCATCAGTCCAATGAGGTGTTGGTACACACATTTATTGAGGGTTTGGAACCCCACACTAAAATTCTGTTAGATTCAGCAGCTGGAGGGCAAGCGCTGGAGAAGACATATGAGGAGCTGTACACTTTGCTCAACCGAATTTCATAAGGCAATCCAGAATGGAATGCAGATTCTTCAAGGGGTGGAGCAAGGAAAGCAGCAGGAGTGCTTGAAGTGGATGGATTCACAGCTATCGCTGCACAGATAGCTGCTTTGCAAAATCAGCTAAACACTCACTTCAGCAACATAAATTTGAACCAGCCTTCAGCTTCAGTCAATGCAGTTCAACAGATGTGGTGTGAAGTGTGTGGTAGTAGTGAGCATTCAGCTGAATGCTGTGGTGCAAATCCTGATTCTGTTAACTTTGTGGGCAATGCACAGAGAAATCAGCAGCAGTTTGGTAGTGGCTACAACTCAAATTGGAGGAACCATCCGAATTTTTCGTGGGGTAGCAACAATCAACAAGGCCAAAGTTCAGGGCAGGGTATGCATAGAAACCAAGGAGGGCAACAAAATTATCAAGCTCAATTCAGAAATCATAGTGCCCCTCCTCCACCACCATCACCGACTATTGAGGAGATGTTCAAAACCATGATCGCTAATCAGGCACAATTGTAGGCTGACTATGTCAAATTGGCAGCCGAAGTGAAGAACAATCAATTGGCGACCAAGGCTCTTGAATATCAGTTTGGGCAGTTTGCTAGTGCCCAAAATACTAGACCCAGAGGAGGACTACCTAGCGACACGGATCCTAATCCAAAGCAGGTAAATGCAGTGACCACGAGGAGTGGTTTACAGTTGAAGGAGGTGGAACCGGAAAGACCACCTCAAAAGTCAGGAGCAGCAGAGGTTAAGGGAGAGCAAATTTCAGATAAGGGGAAGACTAAAGAAGCTGAACCAGAAAGGCCTCCACCCCCGTTCCCTCAACGACTCAAGAAACACAAGGAGGAGGCGTGTTTCCAGAAATTCATGGAGGTACTTAAATAGGTACATGTTAACTTACCTCTTGTTGATGTCTTGCAGGGAGTGCCAAAATATGCGAAGTATATTAAAGACATCGTGGCTAACAAAAGTCATTTGACTGAGTATGCCACGGTAGCTTTAACGGAGGAATGCACTTCCCGTATTCAGAATAGGTTGCCCACAAAATTGAAAGACCCTGGAAGTTTCACTATCCAGCTTACTATTGGGCAAAGTATTCGAGCTCGTGGATTATGCGACTTGGGGGCAAGCATAAATCTGATGCCATCTTCGGTATTCAGAAAGTTAGGTCTAGGGAGTCCTAGACCTACAACGGTAATCTTGCAGCTAGCATACAGGTCTTTAGCTAAGCCGGATGGCATTGTTGAGGATGTGTTAGTGCAAGTAGGCTCCCTCATTTTTCTGGTTGATTTTATTGTTCTGGACTTTGAACCAGATGCTGAAGTCCCATTTATTTTGGGACGACCCTTTTTGGCAACCGAAAAAGCATTAATTGATGTAGCTGTGGGTCAACTCACGATGCGAGCACAGGACAAGGTCGAAGTGTTCAACGTGTACAAGGTACATAAGCTCCCGACTGTTTATAAGGATCTCTCGGTGATCAATGTGATTGATCATGGGAATGCTAATGGAATGAGTGATTCCCGAGAGTTACTAGGAAGGCCACCGGATAAGGTTGAGAACTACTGGGGGGATGACCATGATCGGGACAAATCATCCATCTCCCTAGTAGATAAATGAGCATAAAGGACGTCGAGCCACGACGGTAAACCAGGCGCTGCACGGGAGGCAACCCGTGAAAAATATTTTCTTTCTTTCTTTTTAGTGTAAATAATTTTTATTTTTCTTTTCTTTTTCTTGACTAGGTTTAGATTTGCATTTTAGTTAGTATTTTTTATTTTAGTTAGGGAAATCTATTAATTTAACCAATTTTTGTTTAGTGAGGTGATTTTCAGGTATAACGGAGGAAATATACATGGAATCGAGAAAATGAGGCGAGGTATGAAAAATTAAATTTATTGGTGAAACAGAGCACTAGCGCGTTGGCGCCGTGTCACGGAGGCAATGCACCGCGTTACACTCTGTGACACGTTGAAGGCAAAATCCGAATTTTTCAAAAATCCAGTAAGCCAACGTGTTGGCTCCGTGTCACGGAGAAGGGGCTCCGCGTTACCCTCCGTGACACGTTGCCCCTTATTCAGTGCCGGGTCACACCGGGTTTCTGGGTGACCCGCGTGTTTTCTTAATTTAAAACCCCCAATTTCGCCCCTATTTTCCCCATTCCCTCTTCCCTCCGCGACCAAACACCCATTTCCCCCTCCCCAAGCAACGTGCCACGTTAATAGGCAAGGAAAAACGTCAAGTTTCTTCGGTTCTTCAATTCTAAGGTATGTTTTCATTGTCTAACTCAACTTTTTGGCGATTTTTGTCAAATTTGGGCATGTAAGGTGAGATATATCACCCTAGGTAGAAATTAAACATGATATTGAATTATTTTGTGATTGAGTATGTTCGGATTTTTGTATTTGGCGTTTGAACTTGTCAATTATGTAAATAATTCGAAATTGATTGTCGAATTGTATTCTAGGGCTTGGGTTGTTGAATTTGACTTGGGCAACTTGATAGTTTGGTGAAATTGATGCCGGGGTGTGTTTTTTATTTGAGATAAGTCATGGTAAATATTGTGTAAATGTTAAAAGACGACTAATTCTCGAATTTTTGTGGGAAAATGCATAAAATGTGTGATTGGTTAGATTATTTAGATTAGCTTGTATATAAAATGTTTTTATAGTTGTTTTTATTTTTGTTGTTGTTTTTGTTGCGAAGTGCGATGGTTGAAGTGTTAGCGATAGTAGGATTGGGATTAGCTGTATGAAGTCTGAGTAGTACGCTAATCGTTATGCTGTCGAAATTTTGTTACGAACGCACTAAGCAATATGTGTATAGTTGTTTGTGTTTGGGGTTGTGAATAGAGCTATCCTTGCTGTAATTTTGTAGATATTGTTAAGGACTAAGTGTGGGGTAAATTTTATGTAACCCGACCTTAGCCGAAGCTAACAAGAATTTAGCTTAACGTTGTGCTTGTTTGTGTAAATTGACAGGTACAATGGCTAGCAAACAGGATAAAGGCAAGGGTGCTTCTACCTCAGGCACCGGACGGAAAAGGATGAGACTGGGCACTGCAGTCCCAGCTGCCGCCAATACGGAACACGATGGGTCACCGATGAAGGGAAGAAATGGTACGTGAAGCATAAAGAAAACAAGTACTTCCCCGACGAACATATTGCAAGGGAACCACTCGCACAGGAGTTCCCTCGCATTGTACAGAGGATCGAAGCAGCTGGGCTCAGCTTTTTTTTTAAGGAGCCCAAGGAGTGCAACCTTCACTTGGTCCGGGAATTTTATGCCAACTGGAACCCGGCCATCAGAAGCCACACTATAAAAATCAGAGGGCAGATTGTCACTCTGGAACCCCATCAGCTGAATGCCATCGTTGGAGCGCGGGACACAGACGCCCACGTTCTCCGCCAGCTAAACATCACCCCACCGTACGCCGACATCAGACGTACGTTGTGTGGGGCTCGATCCACAGCCCGATGGAGTAGACACAAGGAGAGGGGTTACCACCAGACTCTGCCCTATTCGCAGATGAACAGGGAGGCCAGAATCTGGCTAAAAATTGTATGTTCGTGCTTGATCCCGGGAGTCCATATGACAGATGTGACCCGGGACCGTGTCTGCTTGGTGTATGCCCTTATGAAAGGGCTTGAGATATATGTGGGGGCGGTAATAATATCTGCCATGTAGAGAGCCAGACTGCACCAGGGCCACAGATACGGGTTTGGCGGACTCATCACCACCTTCCTCCGAGGCCTCGACATTGAGGAAGAAACTTTGGATTATATTCCGCAGTTGGAGTGGAGGGCCCTCGACATGACAAAGACGAAGGCCCCCGACACTACACACGGACCTGTGCTGACTTTGGGCGAGCGACATGCTCATGACGATCAGTACATGGCCCGTATGTTCGGCATGCAGATGCTGCAGCTACGGATAGGTGGGAGACCAGCCACCGAGGAAGAGTTATGGCAGTTGGAGCTGGACTACCCCTTTGGCGAGAACGCCAGAGCCTTATGTAAGGTGGGGCCAGCCTTCGTGGAGCCGACTGATGAAGATGTCCCTACTGATGAGGAGACACGTCGTGAGGACTCCGATGTGGAGTCCGATGACGACGATGGAGCTGATTCAGACATGGGCGACGAGGCCGCAGCACCGAATGAAGAAGTCGAATATTTTGACTAAGCAGGGAGTTTCACCACCCAAATTTTTGTGCTTTGTATTGTTGTGAACATTGGGGACAGTGTTCGATTTAAGTGTGGGGTGGGGAGTAGTTAGGTGCTGGGACATAGGCTCTAAACTGCTGTATAATTTTTCCTTGATGTTTATGTATGTTCGTGCTTTCCCTGTTGCGAACTGATTTGCGATGCATGTGTATATATTTGTTGTGTGGTTAATGATGTATGTTTTTGAAAGTATGGTTGCCATTGTAAATATTTTGTAAATTTTGTAAATAATTTTTTTTCTATCGACATGATCGATATTTTTCAAAATTTTTGCGAAAATATTTTGCACTTGTAAATATTTTCTTTCTATCGAAATGATCGATGTGTTGCAAAATTTTTTTAATTTTTTTTCAATTTTTATATTTTTTTGGGTTTCTCGGAGTTTGTTTTCGGTTCTTTTACCGAGAATAGTCCCATTGAATCGATGTCATAGCTAGTGACCATTCCCTATGATGGATGGATGACGACCGTCTTAAGGGAAATGTAGTCGGTAGGAGTAGGATTTTTATTTGTTTTTAGTTTTTCTTTGGTGGATTGCATCAATGAACTGTAGTTGCTTATGGTTGCTAAAATTTCGTTGCGTGTTGTAATTGATGTTCAAAATGTGAAAGTGATTCGTTTGAAAGCATGCAATTCTGTAAATATGTTGAGTTACCTAGGCTATAGAATTTGATTCATTATGATTGAGGCTTAATCTTGAATTCATGTAATTGACTAATTAAAGAGTCTGTGAATGCATCTTGATTCGAGCATGTGCATGAAGTGTGAAGTGAGGTTTTGCTATTCCATGTCATTGTGAATTGTCTAGAACTTGCCTGGTGTGTATACAAAACGAAATGAAGGAGGTGTAGTGTTGGAAAGGATGTAGGCATTTCTTTGCTTTAACCGATAGTTTCCATTTTTTTTTTCTTGTCAAATTCTACCTTTTTATATGTTGTATACCCTAGTCAGCCCGTTGAGCCTTTAGCCGATTTCTTTCTTTTGTCCAAAATTGTATGAACTAAGCTTTATTTCTTCTTTTCATTAGCCTTAAAGTCTATAAGAAGCTCTTAAGCGCTTACAAAGCAAAGAAAATGTTTCCCAAAGTGTTAAAGAGTGAAAAGAGTGAAAAGAAAAAGAAAAGCAAAGTGAAGAAAGAAAAGATGAGGTTGAAGAGGCACTTGTTGTAATTAAATGATAGTGAGGGTACATGAAAACCCTCTGTTTTGTGTCAAGTGTGTGTGATGAAATGGGCTGTATGAAAGTAAACCAGCATGGATGGAAGAAAAAGAGAAAAGAGAGGAACAATGTCCATGAGTCGATGGGAATGTGTTGAAAAGGCGCTTAAGGATGCTAGCGACTATTATTGGCTAATCCAATATATATATACTAGATCCATAGCCCCGTTACAACCCATTAAAAGTCCTATTTGATCCTACATTGCATTTCTTTATATTAGTGGAGTAATACATTAAGGGCAAGCCTATGGGTCATGACATGAGGCATGTGAATTCTTTTGGGAGAGAGAGTGAAATTAATTTTTATATGCCCCTACTTGCATGTTTGTGTGTTGCATGAACATAAAGGGGAAATTTCTCTCGAGTTGTGAGGGCACATGCTTGATGAAAGATTGATTTTCGTGTCGGATTTCTTGATTAGCTGATTTGCATGAGTTTGCCAATATCAAGAATCAATTCTTAAAGTCTAGGAAGTCTTGATGTATTAAAGGTCATTGTATTGTACGACCAAGCATGTTTTCTTGATGATTTGCAAAAATTGAATAATCGGTATGACCGTAGCGTAAATGGTCGCACCATAGTGACGAAGGTTGGGATGTAATTTGCATGATTTGTGTATGTGTTGTTCGAGGACGAACAAGGATTTAAGTGTGGGGTAAGTGATCTTGGGCAGATTTATATGCCCAAGTGATACTCAAACGTATTATTTTTACCTTGTTTGTTGTGCAATGTGTATATAATATCATGTAATTGGTAATAAAATGCGAATTTATACTAACCAACATGATTAGCATTTGTTTTGCAGGTAAATGTGATTTTTAGGTGCTAAAATGCGTGTTGGAACTATGTCGGAGTTGGACTTGGATGCGAGCGTGGAAAAGACCTTGGAATGCATATTTTATAGGGGCTCCGCGATGGAGCCGTGCCACGCTACCATCGCGGTAGCACACTGCCTGAGCAAGGATTAAAATAGCAATTTCCAGTGTGCCTGCGCGTCAGCTCCGTGGCACGGAGATAGGCCTCCGCGATGGCCTCCGTGCCACGTTGAGGTTAATTTTCCGGACCCTGGAAATTCCAGTGAAGGTTCGCGTCCACGCCGTGTCACGGAGGCAGTGCTCCGCGTTGGCCTCCGTGACACGTTGCTTGTTATTCCGGGAAAAATTTCCCACTAGTATAAATAGCACACTTAGGTTTATTTTAAGGAGTTAGTTTTAGTTTTTAGACTGAGTTCAGAAGTGGAGAGCAGGAACGTGGGTTAGTAGCAGTTGAAGATTGAAAGCTAAGGGATTTCTTCTCTTCCTTTCTTCTTTCTATCAATTGTAAGTATGATTTACACTCATTTTAGGATGATCAATCCAAGAATGAGTAGCTAATTCTCTTCCTGGCTGAGGTTTTGAACATGTGTAATGAATTCTGATTTTAATTGATATGGTTTCTTCTTCTTCTTTAATGTTGTTCTATTAATTCTTGTTTTTACTGCATTAGTGATTGGCCAACAATAATGTACATCTAAAAAGTCCAATTTCACTCGAAAGAGCAAGAAATTGGAAAGTTGTGAATTAATAGGGTATTGTTCTTAACTTGATTTGGGAAAATTGGGTTTTGATGTGCTTTCCTGATAGAAATATACTTGAAAGCCGTATTAGTCAATTTAGGAACCGGAATTGTAGTGCTAGGTCATAAATTGCATTTGATCACAGAAATGTAGACGGATGGTTTATGATTCTAAAGTGAAATTAAATACGAGAGTTTTAATTTCTAGGCAAATGTTCTTGGCTAGCAACATGAAGAAGAGAATTAACCAAAATTATCATGATTATCAAGTTCATTACTTGTTCTTAACCTTGGCATGTTCATATCCATTGTCTGAATTCACAAGTAAATAGTTGTTATTAGTTGTAGTATATATAGTTTAGAAACCAAAAACTCAAGTAACTCTTGGTTACATTGTTGTTAGCATAATTAGAAGTGAAATAGGAATATAGTAAACTAGGCAATTTTACATATCTTGAGCCTCCTTGGATCGATACTTGGCTACTTAGCCACTTTATTACTTGTTTGACCACGTGCACTTGCGTGTCGGTTTTTAACCGTAGCAACAAACCGCGAACAAGTTTTTGGCGTCGTTGCCGGGGAGGCTAGGCGATTTGTAAAATTGTGTTTTGTGTAAATTTACTGTATTTGTATTTTTATTTTCTTAAGTGTTAACAACTTGGTCTTAGCCTGTATTTTGCAGATTTTGTTTCTGTGAACACTGGCAAGGGACAAAGAGCTGGTGGAATCTTACTTAGAGCCTGAACGTGAGTTTCATAGTCAACATAGAGAAGCTCTTCGAAAGAAGCTGCAGTTGCTTAAACAGTCTATGATGGAGCAACAAAATCCACCAGTTGTGCGGGCAGTTTTAGTGCCCGATGAAGCAGCAGCAAGGCCGGTTCGCGAGGTGGCAATCCCACATGCTAATAATGTACATTCTAGCATCCGCAAACCAGAGCCTGGAGGGAGGTTTGAATTAAAGCAGAATATGGTGCAACTTTTGCACACAAGCGGGCAATTTACCGGTCTCCCTCACAAAGATCCACAACAACATCTCCAAAACTTTTTGGAGATAAGTGACACTTATATACCTGCTGGAGTGTCACCTGATTATGTTCGGCTCACCTTATTTCCATTTTCATTACTTGGTGAAGCCAAGAGGTGGTTAAAAGTTGAACCACCCAATTCTATATCAACGTGGGATGATCTTGCACGGAAGTTTCTTATCAGATTTTTCCCTTCTGGTAAAACAGCCAGACTTAGGAGTCAAATCCTAAGTTTTAAACAGAGGGAAGGAGAAAATCTATATCAAGCCTGGGAAAGATTCAAATCCATGTTGCGGGACTGTCCTCACCATCATCAGTCCAATGAGGTGTTGGTACACACATTTATTGAGGGTTTGGAACCCCACACTAAAATTCTGTTAGATTCAGCAGCTGGAGGGCAAGCGCTGGAGAAGACATATGAGGAGCTGTACACTTTGCTCAACCGAATTTCATAAGGCAATCCAGAATGGAATGCAGATTCTTCAAGGGGTGGAGCAAGGAAAGCAGCAGGAGTGCTTGAAGTGGATGGATTCACAGCTATCGCTGCACAGATAGCTGCTTTGCAAAATCAGCTAAACACTCACTTCAGCAACATAAATTTGAACCAGCCTTCAGCTTCAGTCAATGCAGTTCAACAGATGTGGTGTGAAGTGTGTGGTAGTAGTGAGCATTCAGCTGAATGCTGTGGTGCAAATCCTGATTCTGTTAACTTTGTGGGCAATGCACAGAGAAATCAGCAGCAGTTTGGTAGTGGCTACAACTCAAATTGGAGGAACCATCCGAATTTTTCGTGGGGTAGCAACAATCAACAAGGCCAAAGTTCAGGGCAGGGTATGCATAGAAACCAAGGAGGGCAACAAAATTATCAAGCTCAATTCAGAAATCATAGTGCCCCTCCTCCACCACCATCACCGACTATTGAGGAGATGTTCAAAACCATGATCGCTAATCAGGCACAATTGTAGGCTGACTATGTCAAATTGGCAGCCGAAGTGAAGAACAATCAATTGGCGACCAAGGCTCTTGAATATCAGTTTGGGCAGTTTGCTAGTGCCCAAAATACTAGACCCAGAGGAGGACTACCTAGCGACACGAATCCTAATCCAAAGCAGGTAAATGCAGTGACCACGAGGAGTGGTTTACAGTTGAAGGAGGTGGAACCGGAAAGACCACCTCAAAAGTCAGGAGCAGCAGAGGTTAAGGGAGAGCAAATTTCAGATAAGGGGAAGACTAAAGAAGCTGAACCAGAAAGGCCTCCACCCCCGTTCCCTCAACGACTCAAGAAACACAAGGAGGAGGCGTGTTTCCAGAAATTCATGGAGGTACTTAAATAGGTACATGTTAACTTACCTCTTGTTGATGTCTTGCAGGGAGTGCCAAAATATGCGAAGTATATTAAAGACATCGTGGCTAACAAAAGTCATTTGACTGAGTATGCCACGGTAGCTTTAACGGAGGAATGCACTTCCCGTATTCAGAATAGGTTGCCCACAAAATTGAAAGACCCTGGAAGTTTCACTATCCAGCTTACTATTGGGCAAAGTATTCGAGCTCGTGGATTATGCGACTTGGGGGCAAGCATAAATCTGATGCCATCTTCGGTATTCAGAAAGTTAGGTCTAGGGAGTCCTAGACCTACAACGGTAATCTTGCAGCTAGCAGACAGGTCTTTAGCTAAGCCGGATGGCATTGTTGAGGATGTGTTAGTGCAAGTAGGCTCCCTCATTTTTCTGGTTGATTTTATTGTTCTGGACTTTGAACCAGATGCTGAAGTCCCATTTATTTTGGGACGACCCTTTTTGGCAACCGAAAAAGCATTAATTGATGTAGCTGTGGGTCAACTCACGATGCGAGCACAGGACAAGGTCGAAGTGTTCAACGTGTACAAGGTACCTAAGCTCCCGACTGTTTATAAGGATCTCTCGGTGATCAATGTGATTGATCATGGGAATGCTAATGGAATGAGTGATTCCCGAGAGTTACTAGGAAGGCCACCGGATAAGGTTGAGAACTACTGGGGGGATAACCATGATCGGGACAAATCATCCATCTCCCTAGTAGATAAATGAGCATAAAGGACGTCGAGCCACGACGGTAAACCAGGCGCTGCACGGGAGGCAACCCGTGAAAAATATTTTCTTTCTTTCTTTTTAGTGTAAATAATTTTTATTTTTCTTTTCTTTTTCTTGACTAGGTTTAGATTTGCATTTTAGTTAGTATTTTTTATTTTAGTTAGGGAAATCTATTAATTTAACCAATTTTTGTTTAGTGAGGTGATTTTCAGGTATAACGGAGGAAATATACATGGAATCGAGAAAATGAGGCGAGGTATGAAAAATTAAATTTATTGGTGAAACAGAGCACTAGCGCGTTGGCGCCGTGTCACGGAGGCAATGCACCGCGTTACACTCTGTGACACGTTGAAGGCAAAATCCGAATTTTTCAAAAATCCAGTAAGCCAACGCGTTGGCTCCGTGTCACGGAGGAGGGGCTCCGCGTTACCCTCCGTGACACGTTGCCCCTTATTCAGTGCCGGGTCACACCGGGTTTCTGGGTGACCCGCGTGTTTTCTTAATTTAAAACCCCCGATTTCGCCCCTATTTTCCCCATTCCCTCTTCCCTCCGCGACCAAACACCCATTTCCCCCTCCCCAAGCAACGTGCCACGTTAATAGGCAAGGAAAAACGTCAAGTTTCTTCGGTTCTTCAATTCTAAGGTATGTTTTCATTGTCTAACTCAACTTTTTGGCGATTTTTGTCAAATTTGGGCATGTAAGGTGAGATATATCACCCTAGGTAGAAATTAAACATGATATTGAATTATTTTGTGATTGAGTATGTTCAGATTGTTGTATTTGGCGTTTGAACTTGTCAATTATGTAAATAATTCGAAATTGATTGTCGAATTGTATTCTAGGGCTTGGGTTGTTGAATTTGACTTGGGCAACTTGATAGTTTGGTGAAATTGATGCCGGGGTGTGTTTTTTATTTGAGATAAGTCATGGTAAATATTGTGTAAATGTTAAAAGACGACTAATTCTCGAATTTTTGTGGGAAAATGCATAAAATGTGTGAATTGGTTAGATTATTTAGATTAGCTTGTATATAAAATGTTTTTATAGTTGTTTTTATTTTTGTTGTTGTTTTTGTTGCGAAGTGCGATGGTTGAAGTGTTAGCGATAGTAGGATTGGGATTAGCTGTATGAAGTCTGAGTAGTACGCTAATCGTTATGCTGTCGAAATTTTGTTACGAACGCACTAAGCAATATGTGTATAGTTGTTTGTGTTTGGGGTTGTGAATAGAGCTATCCTTGCTGTAATTTTGTAGATATTGTTAAGGACTAAGTGTGGGGTAAATTTTATGTAACCCGACCTTAGCCGAAGCTAACAAGAATTTAGCTTAACGTTGTGCTTGTTTGTGTAAATTGACAGGTACAATGGCTAGCAAACAGGATAAAGGCAAGGGTGCTTCTACCTCAGGCACCGGACGGAAAAGGATGAGACTGGGCACTGCAGTCCCAGCTGCCGCCAATACGGAACACGATGGGTCACCGATGAAGGGAAGAAATGGTACGTGAAGCATAAAGAAAACAAGTACTTCCCCGACGAACATATTGCAAGGGAACCACTCGCACAGGAGTTCCCTCGCATTGTACAGAGGATCGAAGCAGCTAGGCTCAGCTTTTTTTTTAAGGAGCCCAAGGAGTGCAACCTTCACTTGGTCCGGGAATTTTATGCCAACTGGAACCCGGCCATCAGAAGCCACACTATAAAAATCAGAGGGCAGATTGTCACTCTGGAACCCCATCAGCTGAATGCCATCGTTGGAGCGCGGGACACAGACGCCCACGTTCTCCGCCAGCTAAACATCACCCCACCGTACGCCGACATCAGACGTACGTTGTGTGGGGCTCGATCCACAGCCCGATGGAGTAGACACAAGGAGAGGGGTTACCACCAGACTCTGCCCTATTCGCAGATGAACAGGGAGGCCAGAATCTGGCTAAAAATTGTATGTTCGTGCTTGATCCCGGGAGTCCATATGACAGATGTGACCCGGGACCGTGTCTGCTTGGTGTATGCCCTTATGAAAGGGCTTGAGATATATGTGGGGGCGGTAATAATATCTGCCATGTAGAGAGCCAGACTGCACCAGGGCCACAGATACGGGTTTGGCGGACTCATCACCACCTTCCTCCGAGGCCTCGACATTGAGGAAGAAACTTTGGATTATATTCCGCAGTTGGAGTGGAGGGCCCTCGACATGACAAAGACGAAGGCCCCCGACACTACACACGGACCTGTGCTGACTTTGGGTGAGCGACATGCTCATGACGATCAGTACATGGCCCGTATGTTCGGCATGCAGATGCTGCAGCTACGGATAGGTGGGAGACCAGCCACCGAGGAAGAGTTATGGCAGTTGGAGCTGGACTACCCCTTTGGCGAGAACGCCAGAGCCTTATGTAAGGTGGGGCCAGCCTTCGTGGAGACGACTGATGACGATGTTCCTACTGATGAGGAGACACGTCGTGAGGACTCCGATGTGGAGTCCGATGACGACGATGGAGCTGATTCAGACATGGGCGACGAGGCCGCAGCACCGAATGAAGAAGTCGAATATTTTGACTAAGCAGGGAGTTTCACCACCCAAATTTTTGTGCTTTGTATTGTTGTGAACACTGGGGACAGTGTTCGATTTAAGTGTGGGGTGGGGAGTAGTTAGGTGCTGGGACATAGGCTCTAAACTGCTGTATAATTTTTCCTTGATGTTTATGTATGTTCGTGCTTTCCCTGTTGCGAACTGATTTGCGATGCATGTGTATATATTTGTTGTGTGGTTAATGATGTATGTTTTTGAAAGTATGGTTGCCATTGTAAATATTTTGTAAATTTTGTAAATAATTTTTTTTCTATCGAAATGATCGATGTGTTGCAAAATATTTTTAATTTTTTTTCGATTTTTATATTTTTTTGGGTTTCTCGGAGTTTGTTTTCGGTTCTTTTACCGAGAATAGTCCCATTGAATCGATGTCATAGCTAGTGACCATTCCCTATGATGGATGGATGACGACCGTCTTAAGGGAAATGTAGTCGGTAGGAGTAGGATTTTTATTTGTTTTTAGTTTTTCTTTGGTGGATTGCATCAATGAACTGTAGTTGCTTATGGTTGCTAAAATTTCGTTGCGTGTTGTAATTGATGTTCAAAATGTGAAAGTGATTCGTTTGAAAGCATGCAATTCTGTAAATATGTTGAGTTACCTAGGCTATAGAATTTGATTCATTATGATTGAGGCTTAATCTTGAATTCATGTAATTGACTAATTAAAGAGTCTGTGAATGCATCTTGATTCGAGCATGTGCATGAAGTGTGAAGTGAGGTTTTGCTATTCCATGTCATTGTGAATTGTCTAGAACTTGCCTGGTGTGTATACAAAACGAAATGAAGGAGGTGTAGTGTTGGAAAGGATGTAGGCATTTCTTTGCTTTAACCGATAGTTTCCATTTTTTTTTTCTTGTCAAATTCTACCTTTTTATATGTTGTATACCCTAGTCAGCCCGTTGAGCCTTTAGCCGATTTCTTTCTTTTGTCCAAAATTGTATGAACTAAGCTTTATTTCTTCTTTTCATTAGCCTTAAAGTCTATAAGAAGCTCTTAAGCGCTTACAAAGCAAAGAAAATGTTTCCCAAAGTGTTAAAGAGTGAAAAGAGTGAAAAGAAAAAGAAAAGCAAAGTGAAGAAAGAAAAGATGAGGTTGAAGAGGCACTTGTTGTAATTAAATGATAGTGAGGGTACATGAAAACCCTCTGTTTTGTGTCAAGTGTGTGTGATGAAATGGGCTGTATGAAAGTAAACCAGCATGGATGGAAGAAAAAGAGAAAAGAGAGGAACAATGTCCATGAGTCGATGGGAATGTGTTGAAAAGGCGCTTAAGGATGCTAGCGACTATTATTGGCTAATCCAATATATATATACTAGATCCATAGCCCCGTTACAACCCATTAAAAGTCCTATTTGATCCTACATTGCATTTCTTTATATTAGTGGAGTAATACATTAAGGGCAAGCCTATGGGTCATGACATGAGGCATGTGAATTCTTTTGGGAGAGAGAGTGAAATTAATTTTTATATGCCCCTACTTGCATGTTTGTGTGTTGCATGAACATAAAGGGGAAATTTCTCTCGAGTTGTGAGGGCACATGCTTGATGAAAGATTGATTTTCGTGTCGGATTTCTTGATTAGCTGATTTGCATGAGTTTGCCAATATCAAGAATCAATTCTTAAAGTCTAGGAAGTCTTGATGTATTAAAGGTCATTGTATTGTACGACCAAGCATGTTTTCTTGATGATTTGCAAAAATTGAATAATCGGTATGACCGTAGCGTAAATGGTCGCACCATAGTGACGAAGGTTGGGATGTAATTTGCATGATTTGTGTATGTGTTGTTCGAGGACGAACAAGGATTTAAGTGTGGGGTAAGTGATCTTGGGCAGATTTATATGCCCAAGTGATACTCAAACGTATTATTTTTACCTTGTTTGTTGTGCAATGTGTATATAATATCATGTAATTGGTAATAAAATGCGAATTTATACTAACCAACATGATTAGCATTTGTTTTGCAGGTAAATGTGATTTTTAGGTGCTAAAATGCGTGTTGGAACTATGTCGGAGTTGGACTTGGATGCGAGTGTGGAAAAGACCTTGGAATGCATATTTTATAGGGGCTCCGCGATGGAGCCGTGCCACGCTACCATCGCGGTAGCACACTGCCTGAGCAAGGATTAAAATGGCAATTTCCAGTGTGCCTGCGCGTCAGCTCCGTGGCACGGAGATAGGCCTCCGCGATGGCCTCCGTGCCACGTTGAGGTTAATTTTCCGGACCCTGGAAATTCCAGTGAAGGTTCGCGTCCACGCCGTGTCACGGAGGCAGTGCTCCGCGTTGGCCTCCGTGACACGTTGCTTGTTATTCCGGGAAAAATTTCCCACTAGTATAAATAGCACACTTAGGTTTATTTTAAGGAGTTAGTTTAAGTTTTTAGACTGAGTTCAGAAGTGGAGAGCAGGAACGTGGGTTAGTAGCAGTTGAAGATTGAAAGCTAAGGGATTTCTTCTCTTCCTTTCTTCTTTCTATCAATTGTAAGTATGATTTACACTCATTTTAGGATGATCAATCCAAGAATGAGTAGCTAATTCTCTTCCTGGCTGAGGTTTTGAACATGTGTAATGAATTCTGATTTTAATTGATATGGTTTCTTCTTCTTCTTTAATGTTGTTCTATTAATTCTTGTTTTTACTGCATTAGTGATTGGCCAACAATAATGTACATCTAAAAAGTCCAATTTCACTCGAAAGAGCAAGAAATTGGAAAGTTGTGAATTAATAGGGTATTGTTCTTAACTTGATTTGGGAAAATTGGGTTTTGATGTGCTTTCCTGATAGAAATATACTTGAAAGCCGTATTAGTCAATTTAGGAACCGGAATTGTAGTGCTAGGTCATAAATTGCATTTGATCACAGAAATGTAGATGGATGGTTTATGATTCTAAAGTGAAATTAAATACGAGAGTTTTAATTTCTAGGCAAATGTTCTTGGCTAGCAACATGAAGAAGAGAATTAACCAAAATTATCATGATTATCAAGTTCATTACTTGTTCTTAACCTTGGCATGTTCATATCCATTGTCTGAATTCACAAGTAAATAGTTGTTATTAGTTGTAGTATATATAGTTTAGAAACCAAAAACTCAAGTAACTCTTGGTTACATTGTTGTTAGCATAATTAGAAGTGAAATAGGAATATAGTAAACTAGGCAATTTTACATATCTTGAGCCTCCTTGGATCGATACTTGGCTACTTTGCCACTTTATTACTTGTTTGACCACGTGCACTTGCGTGTCGGTTTTTAACCGTAGCAACAAACCGCGAACAAGGGGGTGAAGTCTGAGTAACCCACTAGTTAAGTGATTCACTATATAGCCCTATGATAGATTGGGTGACGTCATTATTCAGGGAAAATCGTCATTACTTGCTGGTAGTATCGCCTTTTTAGATAGTAGTCTTTGAATAAACTCCAAGGATTTTCTTTATACTACGGTTATTTCCCAAGGAGAAATTTCTGTGTCATTTCTTTTATTATCGAACCGGGTTGACATTTCCCGATGATAGATTTAGAGGTGACTTTCTTAAGAGATAATATCAAGTCTAGAGTCTTGTTGAGTCGTTTTTGCACTTTCTTGATGAGGTACCGCCAATAGTTCTTGATTGGCATTGTGCATGAGCTTTTGAAAAGAAAAGGAGGGCATTTAAATGTGAGAATGATCACTTCCTTGTCATGAATTATACATTCGTTGCTTGGGTTTTTGATCCGTAACTGGCTTGTCAAAAGTCATTCTCTTGATGCGATGAAGTAAGTGTGTAAATTTCTTGGATTGTGATGCCTTGTGTGGTGAGGAGTTTTAGCCTAATTCTTGTGTATGCATGATTTTCTAGAACATGTTCTAAATGTGCTTCAAGGCAAAATGTTAGATGGAGTTGTACTCAAAAAATGATCTTAGGCTCTCTTTTGAAAGTCACTTCGCCCATAATGACCTCCTTGAACATCTTCCGTCGTTAGACAATGTTAAGCCCCTTGAACCTTCTTCTTGGAAACTACATTACAAGCTTAATGATCCTTTTTAATCCCCCTCTTTGGCACCTGTCCTCCCTAATTGCTAGTGATGAAAGAATAAAAAAATGAGGCTTCAAGCCCAAGAAATGGGGAGTGATAAGGAAATGAGTCTGGAATGAGGTAAAAGCCTAAGTTTGAGGGCTTGCAAGAAAAGGGGGAGACATGAGAGCTTCAATTTGAGGTAGCATCACATTGTGATCAAAATGCATAAAATGATAGGTTGAGAAATCTTGGTTCTCCAAAAGAGAAAAAGAATTGTGAATTGGTGCTACCTCTCGCTCAGATAAGGCTAATTGTAAGACCCAATGAAGTTATAAGGAGAGCAATTGAGAAATGAAAGCCAAAGATGATGAAATAGGAGAAATAAAGTGGAGTGATTGAAAAGAGTTGATGGGAGGTTAAAAATGTTCACAAAAGGCATTAGAAAAGCTCTAGTCACTAGAACTAAATATTGTCCTACCCTTACCCCTAGCCTTCATTATGACCCGCAAGTCCTAATTAATTTTGAGTGTAGAAACACTACATTAATGGTGATATACATTAAGGGCAAGCCTATGGGTCAATCTGTATGCACTTGAATTTTTTTGTTAGAGTGAGCGCATTTGTCTTATCTTATAATCCCTATGTGTGAAATGCTAAAAAATGCTTGGGATTCTCTCTTCTTGTGAGTGACATCACTTCCTTGGGATACATGCTTAAAATTATTCTCAAAGGAGATGTATGAATGAGGCAAGCGTCTAGCGAATCTGAAGGCAAGCTTTGAATGTGAATTGTCAATGACTTAAGATGCTCTTTGATCTTGATTTGATGAACTATGCCCCTTGTTTTAATGGAAGAACTGCATGTAAGATATGTTTAATGATCGTGGTCACCTATTGAAGCTTGTGCAACATGGTTTGAGTCTTTCCCTTTTCTTGAGTTGGTGTATAATGTTTGGATTATCTTGAGGCTTAATGATTTTGTGTGCAACTACCGTAGTGCTCTAAGCTTTAGCAATGTCCTTTTGTGCAAGAATGTCTTGATTGACCCTTGATGCAAAAACTCATATATATCATGTTGTTCATCTGCTCAATTGTAAAGAATTGCATTACTTGAGGACAAGCAATGATTCAAGTTTGGGGTTTTGATGAGTTGAAAATTTGCCAACTCACTAGGATCCTAAGCATGAGTTTTTGCCTAGTTTCTGAGTAGTTTATGTGGATTTTATGCCCTTTCTCTTGAATTTTTTGTAGGTACTTCACGTGAGTGGAGAAAGCATGAAATCAAGCAAAAAACATGAAGTTGAGATGGAATTTGATGAGTTAGCATATGAAGGAGAGGAGCAAAAAATAATGAATGATTTGAGCTCAAGAAGAGGTGCAAAGACATGCTTTAAATTAACTAAATACGGATTTAAAAGGGCGAAACACAGGTGAAACACCGAAGCTATTGCCCAGACCAGCTGTACAACTGGTTGTTCGTGGAATGGCATCGGCTAAACACCCATTGAACAGCCTATTCCCCCTAGCAGGACACGATTTTCAACCGGCTATAGTTTGGTGCTCCGCGGATTGACACCGGCTAAATGCTGGTTCTTCACGGGAGAGGCCATCTAATTAAGGATAAAAAGGTCTAGAAAGGTCTCCAAAGTATCTAAAAGCCTCAAGGGCATTTGGGAAAAGTTGTACACAAGAAAGTACAGATATTTCGATAGCTTTCATTGTACACCACTCATTCATTCATCTAGACTTCATCTTGTACATAGAATTTTGAGTAGAATCTTTTCTCTATAGATTTGTAGGGTTAGGTAGCACTTTTCTTCTTTTTTTCTCTTTAACCCATTTTGGAGGAATTCCATCATTGTTGTAAGAGCTTGTGAAGCAAAATTGTGAAGTTAATGTGATAAATGTGAGGGGAATCCTCTTGGTATTTTCTCTCTACCTTTAAATATGCTTGACTAATTGCTAGCTAGAGGTATATTCATGGTGGGTTTATTAGTTTGATTGGGTTTTGATAAATTGCACTTGGATTATTATTAAATTATAGATCTATTATCTTCTTCCATGTTATAATTGCTAAAATTGATGGTTGCAAACATTGACTGTGCTTTACTTTTCTTGCTTTTGCTTGAAAGAGAGATGTGAGAATTGGGGAGAAGGTAATAGTAAGGAATTAGAGTGTTTGTGTGAGGGATTAAGCTAGGGATAGTTAAGACCCACATTTTCACTTCATTAAAGGGCTAGGATAGAAATAGCTAGTCCGTCTTCAAGCTTTTGTGGTTGATAACTTGATTTGGCTTTGGAGTTCGAAAAAATTCAAGGCATAAACATTCTTGCAGTTGGAAAACAAGAGAATGTGAATTATCCACTGTTATCTATGTTAATTTTGAGTCTAAGGCATTGATGAAATATCGATTTAATTGTGATTTCATCTATAGAATTCCCCTAGCCTCTCATTTGTGATTGCTTCAATTGGAATTCTCCCCAGTTAGTCTTAGTTTAGAATTATATAGTTATTTTCCCTTAATTTTCCCCCACTTTTACTTTTCAAATGTTGAACAATTATGCGCTCTAGTTTGAATTAGTTTATAGCTTTTGAATTATCGACTCAATTCTCTGTGGGATTCGACCCTGACATCCGTTGGGATATTTATTTTGATGCAATGACTATTTACACTATTTCGTAAAAGAGGAATGTAGTTTAGACATTATCAAAGTTCGAGGCAAGCAAGCAAATGAAAAAGTTTTATATATCAAAATAAAGGTATATGTTATTAAGTCCCACCACAGGTTATATATTTATGGTTCCCTCCACTTTTGTTATCATGTTAGCATCTTCTATTCTACTGTTATCGACTAAGAATCATATAGCCCAATATCATGTCGATAGTTCGACCAGGCAGGCTGCATAGCCTTCAATTTCAGTCAACAAGAAGTCGACTAAGTCAGTCATTTGCATTCATGGCATACATTATATTATATGCCACTAGTTGGGCGATGTTAGATATATGTATTATTTACATCGCCAAGCTATAATCGATCAGGCAGGGCCTTATTGGAATATACTACTTTACACCATCGGTTCAGTATGTTACAAATTCACATCCCCGATGAGATTTTCTGGTAGGTATGGTTATTATTGCAACTATATAGTCGATTTACACCACTCTGAGTTATCTAGGGGAAATGGACATTTTTCATTCATATGCATATATATTTATGTTGAGTCTACAAGTGAGTTTCAGGTAAAGTCTCACTTATTATTGCACACTTGCAATCGGGTTTTCAGGGTACAGAGATGACTCTTATTTTGTTCAACTATTATTGTCATTATTTCTCTTTTCTATTGATATTACCCGTCTTACATACTCGATATATTATTTCATACAAACTCCCTGTTGCCAGGGGTGCTACATTAATGTCTTTAGATTCAAATAGAGCTTCTAACAAACCCTTCCAGAGGAAGTACATTCAGCTCACTCAGTTGGTAAGTTCCATGTCTTTCAGAGCAGGTGTTCAAATATTCCTTTTGTGTAGATGGTTTGGGCAGGGTGGGCCTTTATCTCACCCAGTTATAAGTTATACTCTTGTAGATACTTGTTAGACTATTTTAGTGGGTTTTGTATATACGTTATATGGCCTTGTCGACCCTGTTGTTAGTGTTGTTAGTGTATGGCCTCATCGATCATTAGTTGTATGTATGTGTGTGTATATATATATATGTTATCCATTTGTTGCATTTCTTTTTGATGTTATGAGGTGGCCTTGTCGGCCCACTTATACTACAGATTATTTACAGGTGTTATATGTGGTTCATTTGGACCAAGAGGCACTGGGTGCTAGGCATGCCCCCCGAGGCTGGGCATGACAAACTTGGTATTAGAATAGATCATGTCCCGAAAAGTCTATAAGTGGTGTCTAGTAGAGTCTTGATTATGAGTGTATTATGCACAACACTTGTAATCAGGAGGTTATAGGGCATTTATGAATGGTTACACTTCTTTCATTTGATTGACCATGCAAGTAGAGTTGAGTCACAAGAATTTCAATCCCACTCGTGCCTCATAAATATATAGTGATGTCTAAAACTAGATTGAATATTGCTATTAGGCAAGCCAGTACGAATGTAGGTGAAGTCATTAGTTGTACTCTGTCTAGTCAGGAAGTTGGGCTTGAAGCCCAGAATAAGTTACTATTCGTTGGCACATTTTTCAAGTGATTAAAAGAGTTAGAAGGGACTCAGAAATTTCATCTCCTTGAATTTACTAACTCCCAAGGGATCAGTTCAAAAGGGACCGAGTACCCCTAGTTTAGCCTGTCTCATTGGAGTATAATATCACGAATGTGCTCCAGTTATAATCCAGGTAGTAGTATTGCAACAGCAACAGATGAGAGCAAGGCCCTTTGATAGTTCAGAAAATTTAGCAACACCAAAGGCAAGGTTTATTTCCTACCTTGAGGCACGAATATGATTGAAAGGGTGTTTATATCACCTTATTCTAACCGGGGACACAGATGTAGAACCATTAGTTCCCTAGTCAATTAGTTCATTTTTGGGTAAGTCGACCTTAGAATGAAAAGGCAAACCTATAACTCCCAAGGGCAAGTTTATTTCCTACTTTATGGTACAAAAGATTATTTTCAAAAGGTATATCTACCATTTAATTCAAGATTAAAGCATAGAAGAATTAGTGACTCTATAGTTAGTTCTAACAGCTAAATGAATATCTAGATGTATTCTTAGATAAGATTTAAGACTTTTCTTTATAAAGGAGATGGATTTATTATGGATAAACTTTATGATAAAGATGATCGATATTTACTCCTTTTCACAGAATAGATCTTGTCGAGTTGAAAGAATTATTAGAAAAGGGGCTTCGTTATGCCCAAAACTTCCCTACCAATGTACTAGTATTATTCTTCCATGAGAAGGATGATTGGATGCCAATGTGTATTGACTACCGGTAGCTAAATAAAGTAACATTAAGGAATGTATGTTCATTTTTGAGAATTTATAATCTTCAATGCCAAGTGTGTCTCAAGGTAGGTTTAAGAGGTTATCTGACACAACCCAATGATATTATTACTCATGTATCGTGAGAGCTAAGGGAGTATAAAGGAAATTATCTGACTAACGATCTTTGATATTGGGAATAATTACGTATCCAAGTGCTATTTTATAACTTAATTTAGTCAAGTTTATCAATTTAATTAATTACATTCTCATGTGATTTTGAATATTTTTGAGTATGAACTAACCGACATGACTAGTCTTTGTTTTGTAGGTTTAAAATACTTAGGAGGGACTAAATATAATGGTTAATACATAAGGAAGAAGTTGGAAAAGCATTGCAAGGAAGATGGCATGAAGTTGAAAAGGAGAGGGGCTGCCTAGGCCACCAACGTGCCACGCTAGGCCATTGACGCGCCCAGCGTCGTGTCACGCAGGCAGGAGTGCGCGCGAGAGCTGCCAGGCAGTGTGCTTGTGCATTGGCATTGTGCCACGCCAGGCCTTGCTGCGTGATAGAGGCCGTGTCACGCCATGTTCTGTACGCGAGAAGCAGTGTGCCATGCCAAGCGATGTGTACAAGCTTCGCACAGGGACTGTTGATGCCATCCGTCCAGTGGGCATGCACGACAGTCCGTGTCATGCCATCAAACTGTTGTGATGGGCAGCGTGGGCACGGAGCTGGTCCATGGCCAGCCAAAATTTGTATTTTTCCACTTAGTATAAATTTGGCACTTAGCTCAAAAAATCATTTTATCACGAAATATTTTGAGAACACCGGAAAGGAGAAATGAAAATCTCTACCTAGGGTTCATTATTTTTCATTTTGTTTTAACTACTCTTATAAGTATCTTGTTCTAATTATGTTTTTTAGTATTTGTACGAATAATAGTAGCTAAAACCCTTCCTCTAGGGTTGAGGCCACATGATATGATTGTAAATGCATGAATTCTTCTTGGGTTTGAGTTGTTAGTTGTTGTTTTGTCTTACATTCTTCATTATCGTTGTTTTTATGATTGATCACCATGAAAACAAACTCGTTAAGCTTAGGTAAAATCTTGAAAGAGCAACCCTAGGTTAGAACACAAGAATGTTGGGAGCAAGTTCTTGTCTTTACGATAGGATTCGCGGTTAGGATATAAACTATACCTAAATTGCCTTGCTTGGTTAATAAAATGGGGTGAGCTAGATACCGACTTAGAATTGTCACATCACCGCTCGTTAAAGTAGTTGTGAAGCTAAGTCAGGTTAAATGATTAGAGGTACGAAAGTCCATAATCACGGGCATAAAGCCCGTAAACCACATCCACGTAGTTAAATTGCTCATGAATTAGGACGTCACATCCCCGCTCAATGATGTAGGTGTGAGACTAGTTTGTTGTGTTTAGAGGCTCAAAAGACCATGAACACCGCATTTTAATTATGTGAGACAACAACGGAAGTTTTCGTACTCTAACCATTGTGAATTGTAGCATTACATGATTATCAAGCCTTAACTCTAGTTGCTTCTTGTATTATTTCTCGACTGTTTAGTGATCACCCCTAGATTAATTAGAATTTTTTGAAATTTCTACAATCAACACTTGTGGAGGTTAAATTAGCACTTGAACTTGATAATTCCCTGAATTAATCCAGTCCCAGTGGGTTCGACATCCGACTCTTAAAAGGGGCCACTGTATTACTTGTACAACCGTGTGCGCTGGGGAGCAACAAGTTTTTGGTGTCGTTGCCGAGGATTGACAGCTTTTAGTGATTTTTTTGTTTTTGTGTGATTTTTAATTTCCTTAGGTGTTGAAAAACTTGGTCTACTATATTGCAGGTAACAAGTTGTCCTTGCAGAACTGACAAAGAATAGAGAGCTGGTGGAACCTTTGTTGGAACCTGAATGCCAATTACATTTTCTCAGGAGGGAAGCTCTAAAGCGGAAGTTGAAAAGGTTACAGGAATAGTTACAACAACCTCCACCAGTGTGAACAAGCAGAGTGGTTACCTAATCAGATAGCAGTCCGACCAGTTCGCGAAGTGGCAATCCCACTAGCGACGAATGTTACCTCCAGTATCCGCAAACCAGAGCCTGAAGGGAACGTTGAGCTTATGTAGAACATGGTGTAGCTATTACATTCTAGTGTCCAGTTCACTGGAATGACTCATGAGGACCCACAACAGCACTTACAGAATTTTTCGGAGATCAGTGACACATTTGTCCCCACCGGAGTGTCAACTGATTATGTCCAACTCACAATCTTCCCATTTTCATTTTTGGGAGAGGCAAAGAGGTGGTTGAAGGCTGATCCACCTAATTCTATTACTTCTTGGAACGACCTAGAAAGGAAGTTCCTCATCAGATTCTTCCCTTTAGGCAAGACTGCCAAGCTCAGGAGTGAAATATTAAGCTTCACGTAGAGGCCGGAGGAGAACCTATATTTGGCTTGGGAGAGATTCAAGTCATTGCTGAGAGAATTCCCCCATCATTAGTAGTCCAATGAGGTGTTAGCCCACACCTTTGTGGAGAGTCTAGATCCACATACAAAAATCCTATTATACTCTACATCGGGTGGACAAGCACTGGAGAAGACATATGATGAGTTGTGCACTCTATTAAACAAGATTGCGCAAGGAAATCCAGAGCGACACAGCGAATCATCAAGAGGGGCAGGAAAGAGAGCAGCAGGGCTAATAGAAGTGGATAGTGTCAATGCTTTAGCAGCACAGCTAGCATCATTTCAGCATCAGATGATGACTCAGTTCAACAAACTGAGTATGAACCAACCGCAGGGACAGGTGAATGCAATTCAGCAGGCTCCGAGTTGGTGTGAAATCTGTGGTAATAATGGGCATAATGCAGAATCTTGTGGGGTCAATCATGAATCAGTCATCTTTGTGAGGAATGTTCAGAGAAATAATCAGAATTTTGGGAACACCTATAATACTAATTGGTAGAGTCACCCAAATTTTTCCTGGGGTGGCAATCAGAGTCAGAGCTACCAGCAGCCTCAGTCAAAGCAATATCAGCAGTAGAATAGGCAGAACAGTGGCCAGTTGAGCAGCAGCAATATTGAGATGTTGCAAAAAATTATAGCTACTCAAACCCAGATAGTAGAGAAAGGCACAGATGGCTTCAAATTTGAAAAATCAGTAGTCGGCCACCTGCAATCTAGAGAAGCAGATGTGTCAATTAGCAGATGCTCAGCACACTAGACCTCAGGGAGGGTTACCCACTGACACAGATACAAAGCCCCGACAGGTCAATGCCATCAGTCTGAGGAGTGGCAAGCAATTGGATGATGCACCACTGAAGGAAAATAGAAATGAGGTGCAGCTAGAGTTGGTTAGATAGGGTCCGGCAGCCGACAGAGAGGGAACTAAGAGTGTTGTGCAACACAATGCACAATCATCATTGCAGCTAGCACGGAGACCACCACCACCATTCTCGCAAAGGCTCAAGAAGAGCAAGGAGGAAGAATGCTTTAAAAAGTTCTTTGATATTTTTAAAGAACTTCACATCAATTTGCCCTTACTTGATGTTTTGCAAGGAATGCCAAAGTACGCTAAGTACTTGAAAGATGTGGTGTCCAACAAAGTTAGGTTGGTGGATGTCCAGATGGTGGCGCTGATTGGAGTGCAATTATAGGGTGATTAGCAAGATGCTGAAAAAGCTCAAGGACCCAGAAAGTTTTACCCTCCCCATACAAATTGGTAAAGCTGAAGTGATAAGGGCTCTTTGTGACTTAGGGGTAGTAGTAAATCTGATGCTCCTATCTTTGTTTAACACCCTGGGGTTGGGTCAGCCGAGGCTAACACGAGTAATGTTGTAGCTGGCAGACAAGTCCATCGTGGCACCAAAGGAAATAATTGAGGACCTTCTCATCAAAGTGGGCAAGTTTATCATACCCGCTGATTTCATCATTCTTGACTTTAAAGTTGATGACAAGGTACCCCTGATCTAGGGACGACCATTCTTGGCCACTGGAGAAGCAATTATAAATGTGAGAGTAGGTACCCTTAAAATGAGGGTCGATGAGGAAGAAGAGCTCTTCAGAGTCTACCAAGAGATCAATCCACCCACACACTACAGAGATCTTTGTAAGATCAATGCGTTGTCAAAGGCTAAGTATGGGGCGGCAAATTTCATGGGTCCACTACTGCAGGACATGATGACATTTCAGCCCCAGTCTGATGGAGGGCTTAAATTAAAGAAGTTGGAAGAAGAGAGGGACAAAGTGGAGGTCGTTCCCTCGAAAAATAAAAAGAGAAGAAGATGGTTCTCAAAAGGGAATAATTGTTTGAGGATATCCTAAAAAAGATAGTCCACGTCGTTCCTCGACGTAAAATCAGACGGCTGCTTGGGAGGCAACCCAAGAGTACCACAGGTACATTTTATTTTTAATTTGTGTTGTATTTTGTTAATTTTCACTTGTGTTGTGTGTTTTTTTGGTTAAGCATAGATTTAGGGGAAGTTTGAGTACCCGAGAAAGTAAGAGCTAAAGAGCATGACAAGAAGAGGAGTGTGGGATCGATGACTCACTTGTGCAAAAATGAGGAAGAACGTGTTGTTATCTAGGACTAGAGGCCTCAGGGAGTATTTCTCACCCTTGTATTATTTTTATTTGATGTTTTGGGGGCATAGCATGATTCAAGTGTGGGGTGAGGAAAAGTTTTCAAAATTTTGTGCTTAATGAATTCGGGTGAAGTTAGTGCTTGGTATAATATTGTTTGTTGAAAAAGTTTGAATCGAGCACATTTCATCCACCCTTTGATTTTTCTTTTCGGTTCTTTTTCGAAGGAGGGCACTTTGAACCGATGAATAAAATTTTTCTTTGTCTGTATATAATGGTTTTAGTCATAGTCAGGGACTTTTTCCGAAGATGGATGGATGGCGACTGTCTTAAGGGAAAATTAGTCAATAGGTTTTTGTTTTTGAACCCTTAGATGATTGATGGATTGATGTTCTTGTTATGTGTTATACATGATTGTGAGATGCAAGTGTTGTAAATTTTGAAGCATGCTTAGTAGTTGTATAACTCTGCTTGAGACACCTAGGCTCTTGTATGACTCTATGTGCTAAAAGCTTAATTCTGAATTCTTGTGATTAGCTGAGTTAAGAGTCTACTAAATCTGTCTTGAATTAGCATGTGCTGTGAGGGAAAAATTTTCAAATATTCCATGCCATTGTGTAGTGTCTAGAACTTTCCTGGTGTGTATACAAAACAAAATGAGGGATGTCGATTGTAGGAGATGATTTGGGCATTTCTTTGAATGAGCCTAATTTTTATCCTTCGCTTCACCTACCTTAAATTTCTGATCCTAGTTAGTCCAATTGAGCCTTTAGCCTATTCTTTGCTAGCAACAAAATGAGCTTAATCCTTTCTTTTCAATAGTCTTGAATTTGATCCAACACTCATAAGCACTTAAGTGAAAATGCTAAAGAAGTTAAGGAGTGAGAAGTTGGAAGGAGAAGGAAAAGAGTAGTTGTGGGAGTTGGAGAAAATACTAGAGGTGCACTTGTTTAAAAAATGAATAAGAGTCAGTAGGGAGTAAAAGAAGAAAAGAGCAAAAAAAAATTGCTTACGTACTCCTTACTAATAGCTTAAGTGTGTCTAAGGAAATGAGAGTTGAAAAGAACAAAGGTGAAGTAAGAGGATACATATTCATAATGAAAGTGTGATGTATTAAAAGCGCTTAGGGAAGATAGTCATTATTACTGGCTAGAATAGTACCTACCCATGCCTTAGCTTATATTATAACTCATTAAGTCCTACTTGATCTTACATTCAAACATTCCTAAATTAGTGAAGTAAAACACTAAAGCCAAGCTTATGGGTCAATACATGTGGCATGTGAGATCTTTTTGAGAGTGAGCGCATTTCTTATTCATATACCCATCCATGTTATAATTTGAAAATATAAGCGAAAAATTGGGTAACTCTATTGTTGTGAGGGCACATGTTTGATGAAGGATAAAATTCATGTCGGATATCTTACTTGGTTGATGTGCATGAGTTTGTTGAGGTTGAGAGTCGATTCTTGAGGCTAGGAAATCTTAACATAGTTATATGTGATTTTAATGGGTATATCTCGCATGCTCTATTTTTAACTTTCCATCTAAAACATTCTGTGAGGCCTTAGCTTGAATTGTCTTGCTTCAATTAGCTATGTGTGAGTTCTTCATGTGCATGAGATGGAATGGAGTTGTTCAAGGAAAAACAAGGCTTTAAGTGTGGAGTAGTGATCTTGGGCATAATTATGTGCCCAAGTGCTATTTTATAACTTAATTTAGTCAAGTTTGTCAATTTAATTAATTACATTCTCATGTGATTTTGAATATTTTTTTTGTATGAACTAACCTACATGATTAATCTTTGTTTTGTAGGTTTAAAACTCTTAGGAGGGACTAAATATAATGATTAATTTATAAGAAAGAAGTTGGAAAAGCATTGCAAGGAATATGGCATGAAGTTGCAAAGGAGAGGGGTTGCCTAGGCCACCAGCATGCCACGCTAGGCCATTGGCGCACCCAGCGCCGTGTCACGCAGATAGGAGTGCACGTGAGAACTGCCAGGCAGTGCGCCTGTGCGTTGGTGCCGTGCCACACCAGGCCTTGTTGCACACTGGAGGCCGTGTCACGCCATGTGCTGCGCGCTAGAAGCAGCGTGCCACTCCAGGCGACGCGCACAAGCTGCGCACAAGGACTGTCGATGCCATCCGTCCAGTGGGCATGCACGGCTAGTCCGTGTCACGCCATCAAACTGTCGCGATGGGTAGAGTGGCACGGAGCTGGTCCATGGCCGGCCAAAATTGTATTTTTCTACTTAGTATAAATTTTACACTTAGCTTAAAAAATCATTTTATCACAAAATATTTTGAGAACATCATAAAAGAGCGAAAGGAGAAGTGAAGAGCTCTACCTAGGGTTCGTTATTATTTATTTTCTTTTAACTACTCTTGTAAGTATCTTACTCTAATTATATTTTTGAGTATTTTTACGAACATGAGTAGCGGAAACCCTTCCTCTATGGTTGAGGCCACATGATATGATTGTAAATGCATGAATTCTTCTTGGGTTTGAGTTGTTAGTTGTTGTTTTATCTTACATTCTTCATTATAATTGTTTTTATGATTGATCACCATGAAAATAAACTCGTTAAGCTTAGGTAAAAGCTTGAAAGAGTAACCCTAGGTTAGAACACAAGAATGTGGGGAGCAAGTTCTTGTCTTTACGATAGGATTCACGGTTAGGATAGAAACTATACCTAAATTGCCTTGCTTGGTTAATAAAATGGGATGAACTAGACACTGACTTTGAACTGTCACATCACTGCTCGTAGAAAGGTTAAATGATTAGAGGTACGAAAGTCCATAATCAAGGATATAAACCCCGTAAACCACATCCACGTAGTTAAATTGCTCACGAATTAGAACCTAACATCCCCGCTCAATGATGTAAGTGTGGGACTAGTTTGTTGTGTTTAGAGGCTCGAAAGACCATGAATACCGTATTTTAATTATGTGAGACAAAAACTAAAGTTTTCATACTCGAACCACTGTGAATTGTAGCATTGCATGATTATCAGGCCTTAACTCTAGTTGCTTCTTGTATTGTTTTTCAATTATTTTGTGATCACCTCTAGATTTAATTAGAATTTTTTGAAATTTCTATAATCAACACTTGTGGAGGTTAAATTAGCAGTTGAACTTGATAATACGTTGAATTAGTCTAGTCCCTGTGGGTTCAACATCTAGCTCTTAAAAAGGGTCACTGTATTACTTGTACGACCGCGTGCACTGGGGCACAACAATCTTGAGCAACAGCTATAGCACTCGCCTTAAAGATATGGCATTAATAGTCATATGAAGTTCAAGCTTACATATTCACAGATCACAAATCTCCAGTATATGTTCGAGCAATAAAAAATTGAGTCAAGGTAAGAAAGATGAACTGAGTTATTGAAAGGTTAGAATGTTGATATCATATATTATTATGGTAGACTGAGGCTATAGAATATTATTTTTGCTCAAATTCATGGGACATTTGAACTAGGTACCAATATAAAAGATAGATGTGATTATAAGAATTATGTCAGTTAGCCAATTTAAGGGGTTGGTAGCTAGACTTGAGTGTCAAAGAAACCTTCATTCTAGATACGATAGAGATATTACCTAATTAAAAATGAGAGAGCACCAGTATAATGATCCAAAGTTAGTAAGTTAAAGAAAGAAGTTTCATAAAGGAATAAGCCTACTTTGAGGCATAGAAAAAAATAAAGTGCCCGGATACTAAGCCTAATCACTTGAATCAGAAATAGGGAAATATCATTAAAAAATACTAATAAAAGTTAACCTACCTAGGACAATATAATTATACCATGACCTGATGGAAGTCTAGTGGTATAATAAACTGAAAAGAGATGTCACAGAAATTATGACCCCATGTTTAGATTGTCGGTGAGTAAAGATAGCACATCAGGATCCTGAAGGATTAAAGTTAGAATATATGAGTTGTAATAAAGAAACGGAAAGTAAGTACTATATATTACACTACAGGATTTTTCTTTATATCTTGAAGATGTGATTTCATGGGCTTATTAACTATGCATGCAAGTAAAGACATATATATATATAAGTTAGATCGATTTTATAGAGTACCAGTTTCCATTACTCGAATATAGATACCCCCCCCCAATCTTATAATAAGGTTTTGAAAGACTTTCCAACAAGTTTTGAGTACTCCAATAAACCTCAATATAGCGTGTCATTCGTAACCATATAATTAGTCTACTACTCAGATATTAAGAATATATTACGAGTCTAAATACTAGACTTTGAAAGAAATGGGAAGGATTATTTATCCCTTATTGATTTTGTATACAATGATAACCACTACATTGAGTATCAAGATAGCTCATTATAAAGCTTGTTGGAATGAAGGAGAATACCTTCAGTTAACGGGTCTGAATATCGGGGAGTCTGCTCTATTAAATCTGACTTGGCTCAACAAGTTAAAGGAAAGTAAAGATTATACATGAATAATTATTAACAGATTAGAAAAAATAGTGGTCTCACTAGATATATGACGTCGAGTATTAGAGTTTACTATTAAGGGAATTTAACTTCTTATAAATCTCTACAATTGAAGTTTTTATAAGATCCAACAAAGAAAAGCAAGCTTATTCCAAAATATATTGAGTCGTATAAAATATTTTCAAGGATAGACCACGAGCTTGAGATGATTATAGAATTAAAAGCAATCCATCCAAAATATGTTATAAGAATGTATAAAAAATGCCAATAAATGATGTTCATATTCCAGAAGAATTATTTTATGGAAAGGTTCGAAAGTTAAGAACTAAAGAGACAATATTGATGAAAGTACCCTGATAAGTAATACCATCAAAGATATGATATGGGAAGCCAAGGAAGAAGAGAGAATTAGATAATTCCCTACCTATCCTCATTCTAGAGAAATTATACGAGTGTTAACTAACCCAGCTTGTCATAAAGTTAACTGTATATTACATTATAAATAATGTTTAGAATGAAAGCAGAAGAGTCCAGAAGTACAAGAATTGAGGTGAGTTATCTTTTCTAAGTTATGAATTTAGTTTGCATAAATGACAAGTTATACTATTTAAATTTGATTAAGTTATCTAGATATTATGTTTGTATCACCCCGTGAGGCATATAGGTTGGTCATTGCTGAGTTTCAGGTTTTTGGATAATCAAATTTGTAGCGAAAACTCTGCCAAAACTTCGAGAAAATTCTAAAGAGTTAGTTTTATAGGAATTACCCTCATATAAGGACGAATGGTCCTAAAGGGGGAAGGATGTGACACCTATATATTTTAGAATGACTAACCCCCTAAGCTAAAGACATACGTGTTGAACTTGTTATTTTTGTCACTTTACATCGTCTAGCGATGAAATATTTGGAGAATAAGGTTGCAAATGGGTGGTAATATCAAGAAATTGCTATATGAAGATCATTGAAAAATTAAATCAAAGTTTTAGGTCAAAGAAATACTTTAAACAAAGTGCAAGTTAAAGGGATGCCTCATGAGTCATGGAGAGTCATTTTAAGTGATTCACTATATGGAATGACTTTGAAGGAGCATATCTCCTAACATATGAGGAGTTAAAGGATGTATTATCAAATTAAAGGTATTTGAGTTTTATTTTCATAACATCAAACCATTCATCAATCCGATATTAAAATAAGTATGTTGTTATCATTTTATAGTTGACTGCTTGGAAGAAAATTGGTCCGAGGCGATTTGAATTTTTCCTTTTATATAAAGACATTTTAAGTTTATAAAGCATACAATTATCAGATTTCTTGAGAGATCAAGGCATTTTAGGGTAGATTTTAGGGTTCTAAGGGGAAAAAGTGAGTTTTTGACTAATTTTCTTTTTATTTTAGCTTGGCCGAAGTTTGGCAATTGCTCCTCGTGTTGTAGGCTTCATGGGGACATCATTTTTGTAGCTTTCTGACATCATGGTGGCATTTTCATCTCGAGGAAGCTGGTGAGGATTGTGATTTTGTATCTACTTCTTTAGGTAAAAATTGTTCATCTGTCTCATATGAAATTTTATGAATTTATATCCGAGAAAGTGATTCTTATGTCGATCCCACTTTGACGTGTAATTATATTGGTCCTACGCTCTCATTATTTCTTGGAGGTGCTAAGGTAGATTTTGAGCATTATTATTGGTATCATTTTTGTGTAGTAAGTTTCCTCTTTAATGTTCCCCTCGTATTCTTAAGCTATTGTATTGAGTCTTATCGTTTATCGAGCTAAGGAACGTTACTAGACAGACGTGGCTTTGAGTAGCTTGTTAGTTATATTGAAATATTATATTTAAGGAGTTTGGTATATGTATATTAGTGTTCCGTGCTTTGGAGATGCATACGAATGTTGTGGATTTAGATGGTGTGAAGTACACTTAGAAAAGATACCTCTAGAGCTCATCACTATTTGAGATGTATATTATGGTTGATTGATTGGCGGACTGTAGCTTTTGTAATAAGACAACTTTGGTGTCATTATACATACATAATCGTTTCTGGTCATTTAGGAGTGATATTGACAATTTATCATTTGGCTATGATATGCTTTATTGCAGCCTCATTAGAACGTCTTTCATATAAATATAATAGTTCACTTGAGCTTTGTGTTCTTCCTACAACTTCAATAAAAATGTGCATTAAAGGTATGTTAAGGCTTTATTTTTGGCATGATTCCTTATTAATAGGAACTTATAATTTAAGAACATTGCACTCAAATACGTATTCCTCCGATGTTAGTTATAAGTTTCTTCATCAACTATGCTATGTTGTTAATTGGTTTATGTAATCTTGTGAGCCCATCTTGGGCATCCTTATAGTTAAAATAAATTAAGAAGATAGTTCTAATTACTTAGGGTTAAGGAAGCCTAAAATGAGTCCTAAAATGACTATCGTTTATACAAGGAAAATAAATAAAATGTTGAAAGGTTTTGTCTGTCAAAGTAAAAGTATACGTTATTAGGTCCCGTCAGAGGTTGTATATTTGTGGTTTCCTCCACTCTTGCTATCACGTTAGCATCTGATCTTCTGTTTTTATAGGCTAAGAATCATGTATCCCAATGTCATGTCAGTAATAAGTCGACCAGGCAGGCCGCACAACCTTCAGTGCCAGTCAGCAAGGAGTCAACTATGTCAATCATTTGCATTTATGGCATGCATTATATTATACACCACTAGTTGGAAAATGTTATAGATATGAATTATTTATACCACCGAGCTATAATCAGTTGGGCGTGGCCTTATATGACATATAATACTTTACACCACCTATTCGGTATGTTACAGATTTGCACCCTAATGAGATTTCCAAATGGGTATGGTTACTATTGCGCGAATATGGCTAATTTACACCACTGTGAGTTATCCACTAGGTGATGTACATTTTGCATTCATATGCATAAATATTCATGTTGAGTATAAAAGTTAGTTTCAGATAAAGTCTCACTTATTATTGCATATCTGCAGTGGTTTTCAGGGTATAAAGGTGACTCTTATTTTGTTTAGTTATTATCATAATTGTTCTTTTCTATTGATATTACTTGTCTTACATACTCGGTATATTATTTCATATTGATGCCTCATTGCCTAGGGTTGTTGCATTCATTCCTACAAGTTCAAATAGAGCTTGTGAAAGGCCCTCTCAGTAGGAGAATATTCAGCTTAGGTTGCAGTTGGTAACCTCCATGTCTTTCGGGCTAATGTTCGAGTATTTCATTTGTTTTATTTTTTTGGGCAGGGTGGACCCCTGTCTCACTCTGTTATCAGTTGTACTCTTGTAGAGGCTTGTTAGATTTTGACACTGGGTTTTATATGTATATTGTATAACCTTACTGGTCCTATTGATAGTGTTGTCTGTGTATAGACTCATCGACCTTTTGTTGTGTGTATATATGTGTAAGCTAGTTATTGTCAGATGGAAGTTGCACTATTTTCTAATTTCGTTAGGTGGCCTTATAAGCCCACTTATATTGAATTATTCATAAGTGTTACATGTGGTTCTCCTGGGCCAAAAGGCATCGGGTGCCGGCCACATCACCCAAGGCTATGACACGGCATAAAGTATTTCATAATAGATATTAAAGAATTTTTCTTTTTAATTAAAGTATTTACTACCATGAAGAAAAAATCCTTATAAAGGTTAATTCACATGAATAATAAGGGTAGGAATCATAATTAACATTAGCACAACAAATTCTGAGGTTACATAAGTAATCTTTGAACAACCGGAGGGCATAGGTGATCTGATCCCTCTAAATGTAGGATTTCCTAAGACTTAATCCCTTCTATCGAGCATTTATAGAAAAAATCCATTATAACATCAACAAACACCACCCCACTCACCCTCAGCACCAAAATAACCCCTACATCCCATAACCTTAGGTCATAATTTGGACTTTGAACTCATGACTTTCAAGCACCATTTCATGAGTTTCGATCTTAGAATATTAACAAGGAGTAGAAATAACACCCATGTAAGGGATTAGGAATTATAATTACCTTGTTGGAAGATAAGTTTCTCTAAAAATTGACCTCTTGAACCATAGGAGTGATTCTTGATTTCATTAGAGCTGAAAGGATGATTTAATGTTAGATTCTTGCATAAATTCATGGAATTATATTGTAGAATCATAGAGCACTCTTACCTTGCCTTAGGATAAGAGAAGAGAGTGTTTTTGGGTTAAGTGGGAGTGAGAAGAATGAAGAAAAAGATGCATCAAAGCTTGCTTTTAAAAGGATGAAAAATGTCACTTACAACCACTATTACCCCATCTGAATCACAAAATCGACATACGAGCCGCATATGGGGCCGCAAGTCACTTCCTCCTAAGTCCCATCTACTGCCTCCAACTTACGGGCTACATATGGACATGTACATGCCATATATTCCTCTTGCGGTCCATATGTGGCCCAACTATATCTATTTAATAGTGTTTCAGTAAATTGATTACAACTTTTTTATCTAAACTCGGATTGATGATTGGTTAGATTTGTTGGAAATTAGACTCAAAGAACTTTAATTGAATAGGCATACCACCCTCTAGTGTCTTATAGATTCATAGATATACCCATTTAAAGTGAGAACTTACCCGAGAACTCAACATACTCTTCGTATCTTCTACCATGCACGCATAGCCTTCTACCTTGGTCTTCCATCATACATACATACTCTTCAATCTATGACCATATTTCACCCCAAAACTTGGTGTAGTACCTTAAAACTTGATCTTATCAATATTTAATTAACTTAAAACTTACATAACTATTCACTAAGCATAATTAAGTCCTCCAAAAACTTAAGAATCACCAAAAATTTCTGAGTCATCATATATGTTGAACAGATTATACCTTAGCATGAAAGCACGGGGTCTTACAATTGCTTAGCATTCATTCAATACATGTATAACTATTTTATACTTGCACATCTAACAAACAAGATGAAATAATAACAGGTAACATAGAGTTGAGTCCAAAGGATACATATCTGAGGTGACTCGGCAATGGCTTCAATTCCAACTTTGATGATTCTTCAATGGATAGTTTGGCAGATGGTGTCTTTCTCTTATTCAAATTTAACGAATTGAACTTGGGATCTCTCTGCCAATAAAACTTGGCCTTCAAGAGCCATGACCCACTCTACCAAATCTTCACCACCAAATTCATCAACATTTAGCAAACAAGCTTTTGCAGGATTGCTCAAATGACAAATTTCCTTATCTTTTAACATTTTCAGATTCAAAGCCTACACAAATGAGAAGTTTGATTTATCAAATTCACTAGGCCGCTTTATTGATTTTTGTATATTGAATGCGATTTCTTCATCATTCCGTCTCTCCAAAATTATGGGGATCTCCTCATCAACTTGACAATCAATAATGACGAAGTTTGCGGGGACCACAATCAACCCACCAGAACTAGTACATTATCTAGGATTGTGAATTCCAATGTTGCGTGGGATTGTGAAACTTTTTAGATTATTTAACTTTTGAGAAATAGGTCTAGTTAACATGACACTACACGTGAGTCAGTTTTACTATGGCTAAATCCTGGAAGTCAAATTTTGGGATATCAAATCTTTCATGTTGCATATCTCCCATCTCTATCAAGGCATCTATCAGTGGTATGTTCAACTGAATTTGTTTCAATATCTCCATAAGTTTCTTGTATTGATAATTTTTTTAATGTTTCTCCAATGTTTTAAAAAAAGGCACCATAGGTCTCTTTTTTCCATTGATTTGAGAATTTTCCTGATCAGGTATTTTTTTTCTTCCACTTTTCAAGGATCGGATCAACTTCCTTATTTAGAATTTCATCATACCCTTTTACTTTGCCCTTATCAATTTGTGTTTATTGAACTGCCACTTTTATAAGATTGTTGGACTCATCTAACTCAAATGAAACCTAAACAGGCTGCACCACATCTTGGTTTGTCTGCCCACTCTTTTACTATGCATCTAGATCTCTTTCATTCCTTAGACTCACAGGTATCATCTGTTTCGGACCCTGTTCTTGTAGATTCATATTTCAGTCAGCTAGTAGTGCTCCTTGTGATTGCTTGTAACGACCTATCTGTTGTTATGGGGGGAAAAATAAGATCAAACACCCCTCTCTAATATAAGTATTGGTGGGAAGGTGTTGAGTAGATGTTGGTGGGATTTTGAAGCTGAAAAATGATCTATGTGTAAGAAATGGGAGCTACTAGTTAGGGAACATCGCTGCAGTGGAGGGATAACCACAGCAGCGAGACTTTTACCACAGTCAATGGCCCCACTATAATGGATCGGGAAGCATACTGATGGATCTGCTATGACGGTGCCTTGGGCGTTGTAGTGGGTCTGCTGCAACGAAAAATGTGACCGTTGCAGCAGACGAAGAAAATCAAAAGTGGGTTTTAAGTGGGATTTGAGGGGGTTTACCCCATTATTTCAAACACGAATTGTGAAAACTCAAAGCGAATCCCCCAAGTGCAGAGTAGTTTTCCCTTCTCAAAGGTAAGAATCTTAGTCTATTCTCTTTACTTTGATGCTCTAACCCCATAAAATCATTAGGACGACCTACAATGGTGGAAGTTTTAGGTTAAAAACCCTAAAAGTAGGAGAGTAGGAAAAATTGGTTGGGTGGTGAAGGTTGTTAATTCCTAGGTCTATAAGCATGTAATTACTACTCCCTAGGGTGAATGAGATGGTTCTAGTTCATCATTCCTAAAATTGGAGACCTAGAGTTTGGTAGAAGTGGAGAATTTAGTGTTAAAACTGCCTGAAAGAGGATTTGGGGAGTAGCAACCCTATGAATCAGGATTGAATGATCATGATAGGATTAGAGTGGGATGACCTACTCACGGGTAATGATTAAGACCCAATGAGACGGGTAAAATAGGGGTGGGGTTGAATTTCCAAAATCCTTGTTTCCTGAAATAGTTTATTGATTCTCTGTTAATTTTTTGTTCTAGCTTTTGAATGTTCGAAAGTACTGGGGAAAGGCAAGGCTCTAGCAGAGTAACTTGAGATTTTCCATCTTCAATCGAGGTAGGTTATGGTTTAGAAGGAGTTAGACTTTGAATAACGATATGTATTGTGTGAAATGACTATGTGTGAATTTGATCTTCGAACATTGCTTGTTGTCATAATTTTCTGTTGAATTCTAATATTGAATGGTTTTTGCTATGGAATCGTTACTTATGTGATGTGGACAATGGATGCTAAGAGATTGTTATTTTTTATTTGTATTGTCTGAACATGATCACTAAATTGTGTGAGAATTTAAGATGAGGTAGGTAAGATGAGCCCTCCCAAGGGTCAAATAAATTACTGAGTGGTAAAACACGGATATGAGAGAATGGAAGTGGATTGCATGATTGTCCTGAGATGAGTGGCTTGTTCCCGAAGAGAGCATCCAAAAGCAAGTAATGATGGCTGAGTGGATCGTGTCTGAGGGGAGCATCCGGACGAGCAGATAAGTGGGAGCGGGTACCACGCTGGTACAGTACATGAATTTCTAGAGTCCCCTATAGGTAATGACTGGAAGGACAGAAATATGAACCTCTGGCATATATATACATCGATGTTCAGTGTTGGAGTATGCATGGTGATATGACGGAGGCGTGTTCCCAAAATATCACCATTCATTATCGTAATTGACTGAGTGTAAGAAATAAGGTCGGTCCAAGAATGTGAGGACCTGAATGAACTGAACCTATGGTCATGTATTTTGTGCAGTGGAATTGTTGATGTGTTTATAATGATTAATGGTTTACGTGAAGTTAGATTAGGACTCATGATGAGTTGTGGAACCTTTCATGAATGGTTCATTGTATATTCTTGTGGTTATGATGTGTCGATCGATTATTGACAACTACGAATAACTTGGATGAACATAATGAATAGAATTTTGAAAAGAGTTGAGAGAATGGTAGGTGTGCAGCTAAGTCAAGATACTGCCAAGGAAGTGCAGCTGCAGCGAGACATATTCCACTGCGGCAAGACTTTGGCAGCAGTCAAGTGACCGTTGCAGCAATGTCCAATTCAGTGAGTAGGCTGGCTAGCACCCTACACATAATGAATTTCTAAATGAGTATTAATTACTAAAATTGTGACTTGAGGTAATTGCATATTTTTATTTCATATATATATATATATGTGTGTGTGTGTGTGTGTGTGTGTGTGTGTGTGTGTGTGTGTGTGTATGTATATATGTATGTGTGTATATATATATATGTATATATATGTGTGTGTGTGTGTGTATATATATGTGTGTATATATATGTGTGTGTGTGTATATATATATATGTATATGTATATATATATATATGTTATTATTTAAGGTTGGAGGATGATGCCTACCAGTACTGTGTTTTGTACTGACGCTACTCTTGCACTTCTTTTCTGATTGTAGAACTCGATCCCTGAAGCTCATCTCACCTTCATCTCTAAAAGTAGCAGCGAATTTTTAGAAAGGTGAGCGGCTCAAGACGTGCTGATCGACTCTCCTGCGGCTAATATCTCTAGTTCAAACACTGATTGTTTTCCTGCCATATTCTTTTTTTTTTGGATTACTCTTAAACAATGATATGTAGATGTCCTTGTATACAATGACTATTAGATTCTGGGAGTGTTTTAAATAGCGGATTGTTATTGGTCCCTTTTATTTTAGTGATGTTTGGTTATTCATTTTCATAATGTGTTCTATTTCCATTAATTATTGACGGTTTTTGGGTAATTAGTTGGGAATCGTTGGTTCGCCCACTGGGGGGTTAGTGTGGGTGTCAATCACTGCCACCTAAGGTCATGAAAATGTTGATATCAGAGACCTAGGTTCGTTGATCTCATTTCACAAAGACGAGTCTAGTAGAGACTCACGGATCGGTGCAGAGACGTCCGTAACTTATCTTCGAGAGGCTATAGGATTTTAGGAAAACTCTCTTCTTTATTTATTTTTCATGCTATTATTTGATTCTAATTGGTATCTAAAAATTCTTTTTTCTTTCTCTCTCATATGGTGAGAACATGTACAGGCGAAAATAGTGAGGAAGAACCCTAGCCAGCAGCAACAGTTGCAGTTTGCAGCAGAGGATGGGGCACAGGTCGCGGCGGAGGCCTACTGCTACTAGAGGAGGGGCACGTGCCCCTGCTCTGGTTCAGTAGAGGTTAGCATCTCCAGTACCTACGGCGGTGTAGGAAAGGGTGGTTGTAGAAGTAGAGGTTCCTGGCTCAAGTCCTTAATCTTTTAAGTAGCCTCATCGATAATTGGGCAGAGCTAGTGACTCCAACAGGGCAGCAGTTGGGAATACAACATGCATCTACTGTGGCTCTCCGTATTGATGATATTTCATAGGCCGCAATGTTCCCGAGACTGGTGTCTTGGCTGATAATGATTGAAAAGGAGCATGACTTATTCTGGAGGTTCACCAAGATGAAGCCTCCCACCTTCTATGGTATTGAGGCGAGGACGCCTACAAGTTTATTATTAATTTTCATGAGAGGCTCCACAAAATGGGGGCAGTGGAGAAGTATGGGGTAAAGTTTGTCACCTTCCAGCTGAGGGGTGATGCTAAGCTCTAGGGGAAGGCTTTTGTGGAGTGCAGACCGGCGCATCACCACCATTGACCTGGACCCTGTTCTAGTCCACTTTCCTGGAGAAGTACGTGCCGCTTACCTTGTGAGATTGGAGGTGGGATGATTTCACCACCATTGAGTAGGAGACCTCTTCCGTTGCAACATACGAGGCCCGATTCCACTCACTGTCTAGGTATGCTCTGACCTTATTGACCATAGAGGAGGATAGGATCAAACGATTTGTTAAGGGCTTGAATCTGGGTCTCCAGCTTTCAACCCTTTAGATGGTCTCTACAGGTAAGAATTTCTAGGAGGTAGTAGAGTTTGTGAAGAATATGGAGGGAGTGAAATAGGATGGTTATGCAAAGAGTGTCAAGAAGAAGGCTCGGAAGGTGGGCACTTACAGCGGTTCCTTTGCTAGGATTCTGATTCGTAAGGGCTACCGGGGATGCCCTGTTTAATCATCCATGCAGGTCAATTAGGGTTTCGCCAGGGACCACTCCACGGCCATCAATTACTATCAGGGGTACTCAGATAGTTCATTCAAATTTTGGGGCTCACCCTATTTCTTTTGTTCCAACTCAGACACCAGTGATTGAGAAGGAATTTTATGAGTACAGTGAGTATGGCCATATCTACAGGTGGTGTCCCAGGTTTGGTCAGGATAGGCAGATTTTTTTTGCACCCAGCATCTCGAACTCCGTCCCCTACCTAGAAAAGTGGGAGTGTGTTCAGCAAGGATCGCCAATAACTAGGGAGGGGTAATCAGCCAACAGTTAGAGGTGGCACCTAATCGGGTAAAGGAGGTGCCCAGGACATAAGGGGTGGCAATAAGTCTGGTAGAGGTGTTGCACAAGCCAATAGGGGAGGGTCTCAAGTAGGTAATTAGACCTACTTCTATGCATTTTTGGGTCGGCCCGAGGTAGAGGCTTCATACGCACATGTATAATTTTTCGTATGTGATAAAATGGATACGGCTTTGTTTGATCCTGGTTCTACATTTTCCTATTTGTTCGCTTATTTATCTATGGGATTATATCTTGCTTATGATGTACTTGATATTCCTATCCATGTGTCTACTCCTGTTGGGGTTTAGGGTCTGTCATGCTTGTATTGTTGACTCTATGGGTTGTGATACTCAGGTGGATTTGGTGATCTTAGACATGGTAGATTTTGATGTGATTCTGGGAATGAGTTGGTTGTCTTTGTACCATGCTATTTTGGATTGCCATGCTAAAACAGTCACCATATCGAGCCTGGGGTCGTCCAGGTTGGAGTGGAAAGGGAATTGTAGCCCTGCTCCTAACAAACTCATCTCTTATATTCGTGCCTGGAAATTCATAAGCCAGGGGTGTTCAACATATTTAGCCCACATTCGGGATACCAGTTCAAAGGGTCCTTCCATGGAGTCGGTCCCAGTAGTTTGTGAATTTTTAGAGGTGTTTTCCACGGATCTTTCTGGCATGTTGCCAGACCGCGATATTGACTTCTACATAGATTTAGAGCCAGGGACCCAACTTATTTCTATACCACGATATAGAATGGCACCGGTTGAGTTGATAGAACTAAGGAGCAATTGTAGAAGCTACTTAATAAAGGGTTTATCTGGCTGAGTGTCTCTCCGTAGGGTGCCTGGTTTTGTTTGTGAAAAAGGACCGTAGTATATGAGTGTGCATTGATTATCATTAGCTGAATAAGATAACCATTCGAAAAAAATATCCTCTTCCCTAAATAGATGAACTATTTGATCAATTACAGGGAGAAGCAGTGTTCTCAAAGATTGACCTGAGATCGGTCTATCATCAGCTGAAGGTTCTTGTTGAGGATATCTCCAAGACAGCTTTTCGGACCAGGTTTGGATATTATGAGTTTCTAGTCATGTCCTTCGGACTCACTAATGCTCCAGCAGCATTCATGAGCTTGATGAATGGTATCTTCAAACCTATCTATATACATTTGTAATCGTGTTCATTAATGATATCTTGATATTTTCTAAGACTAAGCAGGAGAATGAGAATCATCTGAGGATTGTGCTGAGGTTGCTGAATGAAAAGCAGTTGTATGCCAAGTTCACCAAATGTAATTTTGGCTGTAGTCAATATCTTTTTTGGGACATGTAGTCTCCAAGAAGGGGATTAAGATGGATCCACAGAAGGTGTAAGTGATGCAAAACTGGTCTAGGCCCACTACAGTAACAAAGATTCAAAGTTTTGTGGGGTTGGCCAACTATTACCGCCGATTTGTGAAGGGATTTGCATCCATTGCCTCGGTGTTGACAAGGCTGACTCAGAAGGATGTGTCTTTCCAATGGTCTAAGGAGTATAAACAGAGTTTTTAGAAGCTCAAAACCTTGCTAACCATGGCATCTATCCTGGCACTACTGGTGGAAGATAAAGATTTATAGTTTATTGTGATGCCTCACGGTTTTGGTTAGGTGATGTGCTAATGCAGGAAGGACAGGTCATTGCTTATGCTTCAAGACAGTTAAAGGTGCATGAGAAGAATTACCGTATACATGAACTAGAGTTGGTCGCGGTGGTGTTCGCCCTGAAAATTTGGAGGCATTACTTGTATGGCCCCGTTGTGAGGTGTTCATGGACCATCACAACCTACAGTATGTTCTCCCAGAAATACCTTAATCTGAGGTAGTGAAGATGGATGGAACTTCTTAAGGACTATGATGTCACAATCCTGTATCACCCAGAGAAGGTCAATGTGGTGGCAGATGCCTTGAGCCGAAAAGTAGTAAGTATATGTAGTCTTGCTTGTTTGGAAGCTACTCGGCGGAAGATTGCCAGAGAAGTCCAGACACTGGCGAATAGTCTAATAAGACTCTCATTGACAGAAACATATTGGATATTATCCAGTGTGGAGGCTAAGTCATCATTGCTGGAGGAAGTGAAAGCTACGCAGTTTGAGGATGCAAAACTGAGTAAGATTCGGGACAAGGTCTTATGAGAGGAAGCAAAAGAAGTAGTGCTATATGACAAACGGGTCCTAAGAATAAAGGAACGTGTGTGTGAAGCCTTGGGGTACTGACTTGCTTAAGGATTCCTTAGAAAAAGGTTCAAAAAATTCAGGAACGACTGGTCATTCCTCAAAGAAAGTAGAAGCAATATGCATATAGAAAAGTGAGGAACATGGAGTTCATGGTGGGAGAGCAAGTATTGCTCTAGGTCTCCCTCATGAAGGGAGTGATGAGGTTTGAAAAGTAGGGAAAGCTTAGCCTGAGATACATTGGGTCATTCGAGATTGTCTGACGTGTGGGGAAAGTAGCTTATGAATTAGCTTTGCCACCAGGACTGTCAGGAATACATCCAATCTTCCATGTTTCCATGTTGAAAAAATACCATAGGGATGGATTATACATAATCAAGTGGGACTCGGTGTTGCTGGATGAGAACTTATCCGATGAGGAGGAGCCGTAGCTATAGTAGATAGAGAGATCTGCAAGTTGAGATCAAAGAAATTTACAATGGTAAAGGTCCAGTGGAAGAATCATCCCATAGAGGAAGCCACTTGGGAGATCGAGGTCGACATGCAGAAGAAATATCCATAACTATTTGTGGAATATGGTATGTCCTCTTTCTTGCTTTTATAGGCCATCCAGGGATGGACGGTATTTTAATTGGTATTTGATGTAATGATTCGTCTGTCGTTACAAGGGGAAATGATACCAAATACCCCTCTCTAGCCTAAGTGTTGGTGGGAAGGTGTTAAGTAGATGTTGGTGGGATTTTGAAGCTAGAAAATGGTCTATGTGCAAGAAATAGGAGCTAGTGGTTACGGGGGACCGCTGCAGTGAGACCATTACCCCAACTGCAGGCCCACTGTAACAGACCGGGAAACGTACCGATGGATCCACAATGTGTAACACCCTAAAACTTTCCTAGACAAAATTCAGATGTTACATCAAAAGCTAGAAGAAAACCAGAAAAGTTTACCTCAAACGACTCACACAACTAGCCATGGTTCGTACTAACGGACCATTGTATGAGCTGCTAGTGCTCAGCTGACCCTTCCTTTTGCGAAACAACAAGTGGAACAAATGGACCGTGGAAGCATCCAATGATCCGTTGATCACACTCGCTGCCAGAAGCAGTGGCCACGACGAGAGGACACAATGGGCCATTGGATCTTCCAACGGGTTGTTGTATCTTTCGTTGTCTGGAGGCCTAGTTTCCCTACCCATTTCAATGAGAGGTACCAACAGCCCATTTGTACTTCGAATGAGTCGTTGTAACCTCCCCTGGTTTCAGTCCAGTAAGTCCAGCTTCAGAGATTAAAGCCAATGATGGCTTCCAACAGACCGTTGTTTGAATCAACGGCCCGTTCTAAGGCCCCTTGTTCGACATAGGGCAGTTTTCGGTTCTTTCTGCTGGGGGTATTTTAGTACTTTCCCATCTCTTTAGTCATGAAATCCCATCACTTTGGGTTCGTATAGGAGGGAGTTAAAGGGTTAGAATGACTTTTTCCCTTCATTTCACTCATTCCCCTTTAGAGCAGAACGTAGAAACTCTGACAGAAAGCATAGAGCAGGAGCAAGTGTTTGAATTTCTTCTCAGTTTTTCTTGGAGATTTTCACCAGGATTCCTTCTACAGGTATGTGAAAATTCAACAAGAAAATTGTTCTTCCCTTGTATTCCCCAAAACCCTCTTAAAGTTCCTCTATCAGTTTTAACCCTAAGCTTTCGAATACGAAGAGATTACATGTTGTTTTTGTTAATTTCACATAGAAAGATATCCATGATTATTGTTGATATGATCTCCATAAGTTCTTGACCAAATTGTTGATGTTCCTGCAAAAAGTGAATTTAAGTTCTGAACTTTTGAATGCAACATATTTGCATATTAAATTCCGTCTGGTTTGTGAAGTGTGATTTGGGTTGATTTTCCTAGTATTTATTATTAATGATATGTTGAGTAATTATTCACTTGGTAAGAATGATTTTATCCCTGGCACGAATAAGAGAGCTATAGAACTGCTTGTCGGATGAGATTTCCCTTAATTCTTGAAATTTTTGCCATATTATGGAATTCCCGTGTTGTTGGGATGAGTTGAGTTTTGTGTTAGCTATTTAATAGTTCAGTTCAGTTAGAATGTAGAATCTCTTCAGAACTATACAGAATTTATCAACTGATCAGTTTGACTTCAGTCTTTTCCTGAGGTGTCAGTGGTGCCTTCCAATTATCAGAATCAGATTCAGAATCCAGTTTATCGGTCCATTAGGCAGTCATGACATTTTATATATAGCTCTGACTAGCCTCAGGACCCCAGTTCAGATTACAGTTTTGTTCTAGACAGTTACGATGCTTCTAGATAAGCAGCTCTAACCAATCTAGAACCCAGTTTCAGAATCTGGTCTGGTAAGACTCCCAGGGTACTTTCAGTTATATCCCTGACCAATCTTGGATCCCAGTTTTGAGCTATCAGCTTAGTAATTCATTATAGATTTTCCAGTGGGAGTAGGACTTAGCACCGAGTGGGCCGGGGTTCCAGCACACCCAGGTTCCCAGAACTACATTGCCAGCATAAGTTACAGTATTATTTGTCTTGATTGTCCCCAAACTCTTGTGATCATCCAGTTCATGCCTTTATACCCTGGAAAGGTATGTCGGATCCAACCGGTAGCATGTATACATCGGACTCCATGTCTAACTCACGTAGTTATATGTCGGTTATAGACTCTCCCACTAGTTAGTCCAGTCCAGTTTTAGAATAAGTAGTTCAGTTCAGCTCTAACTCTATTAGTTTAGAACAATTCATTACAGTATCTCAGACTCAGAACTTTCAGACTTAGGGCATGTCTTTGACCACTAGACAAGGTCATCTTGACCATCTCAGTTTTCTTCATTTGTTTCAGTTCAGTATATTAGTTGATCATTGCATGTCATTTCAGTTCAGTCACTTATATCTAGCATTATGTTTTCTCTCACTTACTCAGTACATTCAAAGTATTGATGCATGCTTTTATGCTGTATCGTTTCATGATACAGTTGTAGGTTCTCATACTCGGTGCCGTTAGCCGACTTCGTTCAGTTCCTCCTCAGCAGCAGAAATGTGAGTCCTCATTTTTCAAGGGTGTTATTTCATTATTTTCGGTTAGATTTAGAGTTAGCGGGGGCTTGTCCCAGCAACTCATCTATTAGATGGCTTTCAAACACAGACTTGATTTCAGATGTTTCAAACTTTATGTTTTAGTTTTAGCTTCCTAAAATATTTTATATTATTATTTCAAAACTTCCGCCATGCATAGGGGTGGGCATTCAATTTTTCGGTTCGGTTTTTTAAAATTTCGGTTCGATTTTTCCGGTTTTCGGTTTTTCATGTAGTGTACCGAACACCGAACCAAACTAATTCGGTTCGGTTCGGTTTTTTTCAAATTCGGTTCGGTTTTTTCAATTTTTCTAATTCGGTTTTTTCGGTTATGGGCCTAATTAATGGGCTATTTTTTAACTTAAAAAATGAGCTACTTTTTAAATTAAAAATGAGTTGTTTTATCTTTTTAAATTCAAAATAAATTATTTTAAGTTTGAATTCTAAAGTTTAATTCAACTAAGCTTAATTTTAACTTTTTAAATAAAGAAAATAGTGGGATCAATTGATTTACATTTAGTAGTACATACATAACATTTGAATTTTTGATAATAAATTTTCTCATATGCTTAACATCCTTATAACAAAACCAATAAAAAGTTAAGGGTCTTTTAAGATTTTAATAATCTATGGTCCCTAATTTCTTATTAAATAAATATTATATATTTCATTTTTCTTTCAAAGCATATTAATAATAGTAAGAATTTTCTTAACATGCTAAAACTATTATAAAACTTGTTATTTGTAAATAAAACTTAAGCAATTGTATCAATTATATAAATAATTCTCTAAATGTAAATGTGCTTTGAGATTTGGGTTGGGTGTAGTATTTTTATTTTTTTGAAATTAAGTTATAATTTAAAAAAAAAAAGAAGTAAAATTTTAGTTAAACTGAAAAACCGAAAAACCGAAATATGAAAACCGAAACCGAACCGAAAAGCCGAAATTTAAAAAAAAAACCGAAACCGAACCGAAAAACCAAAAAAACCGAAACCGAAAAATCGAATTAATTCGGTTCGGTTCGGTTTTTCGGTTTTCGGTTTTTTTGCCCACCCCTAGCCATGCATGTTTTACTCAAAATACCAATGTATGGTAGACTAGGGGTTGACTCCAGGTTACTTGTGACTCCAAGTACCGTGTTCCGTCTAGGGTGTAGACTCGGGGTGTGACAAACTTGGTATCAGAGCCATAGGTTTAGAGTTTCCTTGGAATTTCTTAAAGCCGCATCGAGTAGAGTACTTTTCATGTGTGTGAAGCACGCCACACTTATGAAGAGAAGGCTACGAGATGTTATTAGGAAAACTCTCTTTTTTCTCACTCTTTGTCGTGCGTTAAAGTTCAATCCCAGAGATATCCTTCTAACTTGTGCTCTGTTTCATTTCAGTGAATCATGCCTCCCAGACGCGGTAACAGAAGAAGGGCCGGTAATGCCAACAGACCTTCCCCACCAGCCTCAATAGTCCCTCAAGATGACACAGTGTCGACTGCGGAATTCAGGGCGGGTATCCAACTGCTCGTTCAAATAGTCACCAATCAGGTGACCCAACAAGTAGTGCTAGCTAACAACAATGGATCTGCAGTAGCATCTAGAGTGCGAGACTTCACCCTTATGAACCCTCCATCATTTCAGGAATCCAAGGTGAGGGAGGAACCCCAAGAGTTCATGGATGAGATCAAGAAGATTACCCGTATTATGGGTGTTAGCTCCTCTGAGAGTGCTGACCTGGCTGCCTACCAGCTAAAAGGGGTAGCTCAGGTCTGGTATAAACAATGGAAAGAGGGGCGGCTAGCGGAAGAAGGACCAGTAGAGTCGGAGGAGTTCCACAGAGCTTTCCTGGACAGATTCTTCCCTAGGGAGCTGAGGGAGGCAAATATGGCGGAGTTTATGAACTTGAGAGAGGGCAATAGAACCGTGGAGGAGTATGCCCTAGAGTTTACCAGGCTGTCTAAGTATTCCCCAGAGATAGTAGCCGAGCCAAGAGCTCGCATGCTGAAGTTTGTGAATGGGGTGTCAAACCTGGTCCTCAAGGAGTGAAGGACAGAAATGTTGATTAAAGATATGGACCTCTCCAGCCTGATCGTCTATGCCCAACAGATTGAGGCTGACAAATTGAAGGACATGGAGCGAAAGAACAAGTGAGAAAGGACTGTCCACTCAGATTATGGCCATCAAAGGTCTAGCGGTAGTAGCTACCCACAGCAGTAGCAGCAGCAGCAGAGAGCCCCAGCACCCAGCTCAGCCAGCACCCTGACCTTTCGGTCCCACCAGGATCAGAGGGCTGGAGCATCTGGATCTCAGTCCCAGAGCTACGGTGCCAGCAACAGATATCCAACTTGCCCTAAGTGCGGAAAGAACCACCCAAGATAGTGTCTTCAGGGTTGAGAGGGTTGTTTTGGTTGTGGACAGCTTGGTCATCGGCTGAAAGATTGCCCGACAGCAGGACGGGGTAGAGCACAATCCATGACATCCTCAGCTCTAGCAGGCCGACCAGCTCAACAGGACAACACATCAGGTATGGATGGCAGTCAGCGCCAATATCATTTTTATGCATTTTCTTCCCGTCAGGACAAGGAGAGCTCACTGACGTAGTCATGGATATGTTACGCCTCTTCCATCTAGACGTGTATGCCCTCCTAGATCCAGGAGCCACCCCTTCGTTTGTGACTCCCTATATAGCATTCTAGTTCAATATCATTCCAGAGGTCCTCTCATAACCCTTCTCGGTATCCACCCCAGTTGGCGAGTCAGTTAGAGCCAATCGGGTGTATAGAAACTGCCCAATCTCAGTCCTCAATAAATTCATTCCAGCTAATCTCTTGGAGTTAGACATGGTCGATTTTGACCTTATTCTCGGCATGGATTGGTTACACTCTTGTTATGCCTCAGTTGACTATAGAACTAGAGTTGTCAAATTCCAGTTTCCAAATGAACTAGTGTTAGAATGGTCGGGCAGTAGTTCAGCGCCCAAGGATAGGTTTATTTCCTACCTTAAGGCCCAGAAACTCATTTCCAAGGGATGTATTTATCATCTAGTTCGGGTCAAGGATTCCAACTCTGAGATCCCAACTATCCAGTCAATTCCAGTGGTCAGCAAGTTCCCAGATGTGTTTTCTGAGGATCTTCCTGGAATTCCCCCTAAACGGGAAATAGACTTCGGAATAGATCTCCTTCCAGATACTTATCCCATCTCCATCCCTCCTTACAAAATGTCTCCAGCTGAGCTTAAGGAGTTGAAGGAGCAACTAAAAGATCTTCTAGACAAGGGTTTTATTAGACCTAGCATCTCTCCCTGGGGTGCTCTAGTACTATTTGTGCGTAAGAAAGACGGTACCCTCAGAATGTGCATAGATTACCGTCAGCTGAACAAAGTCACAGTCAAGAACAAGTATCCCCTACCTAGAATTGATGACCTATTTGACCAACTTCAGGGAGCTAGCTATTTCTCAACAATTGATCTCAGGTCAGGGTACCATCAGCTAAGGGTCAGAGAGTGAGACATACTGAAAAGAGCTTTTAGAACTCAGTATGATCACTACGAATTCGAAGTTATGTCCTTCGGGCTAACTAATGCCCCTGTAGCCTTCATGGACCTGATGAACAGAGTCTTCAAGCCGTATATGGATATGTTCGTCATTATATTTATCGACAACATTCTGCTATACTCCAGAAATAAGGAAGAGCATGCCAATCACCTAAGATTAGCATTATAGACACTCAAAGATTGCCAGTTGTTCGCGAAGTTCAGCAAGTGCAAATTCTGGTTAAAGTTCGTGACTTTCTTAGGTCATGTGGTCTCAAGTAAAGGAATTCAGGTTGATTCTCACCAGATAGCAGCAGTTAAAGATTGGCCCAGACTTACCTCTCCTATTGAAATCAGGAGTTTCCTAGGCTTAGCTGGTTATTACTGACGGTTTGTGGAAGGCTTCTCCTCTATAGCATCTCCTATGACTAAGGTAACTCAGAATAAAGTGAAATTCCAGTGGTCGGATGCGTGTGAGTAAAGTTTCCAGGAGTTGAAGACAACTCAATATCACTCCAGTTTTGACCTTGCAATAAGGAATAAATGGGTTGTTTGTCTATTGTGATGTTTCTCAAGTTGGAATCGGTTGTGTTCTAATGCAGTGGGGCAAGGTGATAGCCTACGCCTTCAGACAACTCAAAGTTCATGAGAATAATTATCCAACTCATGACTTGGAGTTGGAAGCGGTGGTGTTTGCGCTAAAAATATGGAGACATTACTTATATGGAGCTCACGTGGATGTTTTCACAGATCACAAGAGCCTTCACTATGTGTTCAGTCAGAAGGACCTAAATCTGCGACAGAGAAGGTGGTTGGAGCTACTAAAGGACTATGACATGAGCGTGCTGTATCATCCTGGAAAAGTCAATATGGTGGCTGACACCTTAAGCAGACAGTCTATGGGTAGTGTGTCTCACATTGAGGAAGGCAAAATGGAGTTATTGAAGGATGTTCATAGACTAGCCTGGTTAAGGGTGCAGTTGGTGGATTCAGCCGAAGGTGGTGTGGTAATACAAATTGGTTCAAATTCATCCTTCGTAGTTGAAGTTAAGTCCATATAGGATGAAAATCCCATTCTACTTAAACTTAAAGAAGCAGTTCTCAGGAAAGAGGTCGATGCTTTCTCCAAAGGTGGAGATGATTTGCTCCATTACCAGGGCAGATTGTGTGCACCGAACGTCGGTGAGTTAAGACAGCAGATATTGGCTGAAGCACACAGTTCTAGATATTCCATCCATCTGGGTTCTACCAAAATGTACCATGATTTACGGGATATCTACTGGTGGAACAGCATGAAAAGAGATATTGCTGAATTTGTAGCCAAGTGCCCGAATTGTCAACAAGTTAAAGTTGAACTGCAGAGACCAGGAGGCATAAATCAGGATATCAGCATACCCACATGGAAGTGGGAAGAAGTAAACATGGACTTCATTACGGGTCTACCTCGGACTCGTCGGCAATATGATTCAATCTGGGTGATAGTAGACCGGATGACTAAGTCAGCACACTTCCTCCCAGTCAAAACCATAGATTCAGCTGAGGACTATGCTAGACTTTATATTCGGGAGTTAGTCAGACTTCATGGGGTGCCCTTATCCATCATTTCAGACAGAGGTACCCAATTCACCTCTCACTTTTAGAAGTCTTTTCATAAAGGACTAGGTACCCAGGTCAAGCTCAGCACAGCCTTTCAGCTGCAAGTGGATGGACAAGCTGAGCAGACTATACATACCCTAGAAGATATGTTGAGGGCGTGCGTGATCGATTTCAAGGGCAGTTGGGATGATCACTTGCCTCTCATCAAGTTCGCGTACAATAATAGCTACCACTCTAGTATTCAGATGGCCCGTTTGAAGCATTATATGGTAGGAGGTGTAGATCTCCTATAGGGTGTTTTGAGGTTGGTGGAGCTGCCTTGATAAGCCCAAAATCAGTTCACGAGGGTATGCAGAAAGTACAGCTTATCCGAGAAAGATTGAAAACAGCTCAGAGTCATTAGAGATCTTATGCTGATGTGAGGAGAAGAGAATTAGAGTTTTCCTGGTCTATCTAAAATTTAGTCCATGAAAGGGGTGATGAGATTTGGGAATAAAGGCAAACTCAGTCCCAGGTATGTAGGACCCTACAGAATTCTGAGGCGTATCGGCAATGTGGCCTATGAGTTAGAACTACCTTCAGAATTTGTGATCGTGCACCCAGTCTTCCATGTGTCACTACTGAAGAAGTGCATTGGTGATCCAACTTCAGTGGTGCCACTGGATAGTGTGGAGATAAAAGACAGTCTCTCTTACAAAGAGGTTCCAGTTTAGATCCTTGGCCGTCGGTTCGTAAGCTGAGAAACAAACAAATCTCTTTGGTGAAACTTTTGTGGAGGAATCAGTAGGTTGCGGGAGCCACATGGGACGCAGAAGTAGACATGATGACCAGATACCCTCACTTGTTTCCTTCCATTTTAGATCCAGTACCAGGTACTAAATCTTTCTCAATATTTTGTTCAGTTCCTTTCTCATCAGCTCTATTTAGATTCTCGGTGTACCTTCTAGTTGCATAAGCTCTATTGGTGCGATTAAACAAGTTTGAATTTAGTTACTCCTCCAGAAATCAGTTCACAGTCTCAATTTGGGAATTTCAACTCATTTCCTAGTTTTAGCCTTCATTTGAGGACGAATGATCCCAACGGGGAGATATTGTAACACCCTAAAACTTTCCTAGACCAAATTTAGATGTTGTATCAAAAGCTAGAAGAAAACCAGAAAAGTTCACCTCAGACGACTCACACAAGGGATCGTGGTTCGTACCAACAACCGTTGTATGAGCCGTTAATGCTCAGCCGACCCTTCCTTTTAGGAAACAATGGGTAGAACAAACAGCCCGTGGAAGCTTCCAATGAGCAGTCGTTCACACTCATTGCCAGAAGCAGTGGCAACGATGGGAGGACACAATTGGCCATTGGATCTTCCAACGGGTCGTTGTATCTTTCGTTGTCTGGAGGCCCAATTTCCCTACCCATTTCAACGAGAGGTACGAATGACCCATTTGTACTTTGAACGAGTCGTTGTAACCTCCCGTGGTTTCATCCAGTAAATCCAACTTCGGAGATTAGAACCAACGATGGCTTCCAACGGACCATTTTTTTATCAATGGCCCATTGTTCGGCATCGGGCAGTTTTCAGTTCTTTCTGCTGGGGGTATTTTAGTACTTTCCCAGCTCTTTTGTCATGAAATCCCATTGTTTTGGGTTCGTATAGGAGGGAGTTAAAGGGTTAGAACGAATTTTTCCCTTCATTTCACTCATTCCCCTTTTGAGCAGAATGTAGAAACTCTGACAGAAAGCACAAAGCAGGAGAAAGGGTTCGAATTTCTTCTAAGTTTTTCTCAAATATTTTCACTAGGATTCCTTATAAAGGTATGTGGAAATTAAACAAGGGAATTGTTCTTCCCTTGTGTCCCCCAAAACCCTCTTAAAGTTCCTCTATCACTTTTAGCCCTAAGCTTTCGAATACGAAGAGATTACATGTTGTTTTCGTTAATTTCACATTGAATGATATCCATGATTATTGTTGATATGATCTCCATCAGTTGTTGACCAAATTGTTGATGTTCCTGCAAAAAGTGAATTTAAGTTCTGAACTTTTGAATGCAACATATTTGCATATTAAATTCCGTCTGGTTTGTGAAGTGTGATTTGGGTTGATTTTCCTAGTATTTATTATTAATGATATGTTGAGTAATTATTCACTTGGTAAGAATGATTTTATCCCTGGCACGAATAAGAGAGCTATAGAACTGCTTGTCGGATGAGATTTCCCTTAATTCTTGAAATTTTTGCCATATTATGGAATTCCCGTGTTGTTGGGATGAGTTGAGTTTTGTGTTAGCTGTTTAATAGTTCAGTTCAGTTAGAATGTAGAATCTCTTCAAAACTATACAGAATTTATCAACTGATCAGTTTGACTTCAGTCTTTTCCTAAGGTGTCAGTGGTGCCTTCCAATTATCAGAATCAGATTCAGAATCCAGTTTATCGGTCCATTAGGCAGTCATGACATTTTATATATAGCTCTGACTAGCCTCAGGACCCCAGTTCAGATTACAGTTTTGTTCTAGACAGTTACGATGCTTCTAGATAAGCAGCTCTAACCAATCTAGAACCCAGTTTCAGAATCTGGTCTGGTAAGACTCCCAGGGTACTTTCAGTTATATCCCTGACCAATCTTGGATCCCAGTTTTGAGCTATCAGCTTAGTAATTCATTATAGATTTTCCAGTGGGAGTAGGACTTAGCACCGAGTGGGCCGGGGTTCCAGCACACCCAGGTTCCCAGAACTACATTGCCAGCATAAGTTACAGTATTATTTGTCTTGATTGTCCCCAAACTCTTGTGATCATCCAGTTCATGCCTTTATACCCTGGAAAGGTATGTCGGATCCAACCGGTAGCATGTATACATCGGACTCCATGTCTAACTCACGTAGTTATATGTCGGTTATAGACTCTCCCACTAGTTAGTCCAGTCCAGTTTTAGAATAAGTAGTTCAGTTCAGCTCTAACTCTATTAGTTTAGAACAATTCATTACAGTATCTCAGACTCAGAACTTTCAGACTTAGGGCATGTCTTTGACCACTAGACAAGGTCATCTTGACCATCTCAGTTTTCTTCATTTGTTTCAGTTCAGTATATTAGTTGATCATTGCATGTCATTTTAGTTCAGTCACTTATATCTAACATTATGTTTTCTCTCACTTACTCAGTACATTCAAAGTACTGATGCATACTGTATGTTGTATCATTTCCTGATACAGCTGCAGATTCTCAGACTCAGCACCGTTAGCCGACTTCGTTCAGATCCTCCTCAGTAGTAGAAGTGTGAGTCCTTATTTTTTGAGGGTGTTATTTCATTATTTTCGGTCATTTCATTATTTTTAGTTAGACTTAGAGTTAGTTGGGGGCTTGTCCCATCAACTCATCTATTAGATGGCTTTCATACACAGACTTGATTTCAGATGTTTCAAACTTTATGTTTAAGTTTTAGTTTCCTAAAATGTTTTATGTTATTATTTCAAAGTTTTCGCCATGCATGTTTTACTCAGAATACCAATGTATGATAGACCAGGGGTTGACTCGGGGTTACTTGTGACTCCAAGTACCATGTTCCATCCAGGGTGTACACTCGGGGCGTGACACTATGACGGCGCCTTGGCCTCTGTAGCGGGTCTGCTGCAGCAAAAATGTGACCGTCGTAGCGGAGACGAGAACTAGTAAGTGGGTTTTAAGTAGAATATCAGGGGGTTTACCACATTATTTCAAACACGAGCTGTGAGAACTCAGAATACCCCAAGTGCCGAGCAATTTTCCCTTCTCAAAGGTAAGAATCTTAGTATATTCTCTTTATTTTGATACTCAAACCCCATAGAATCGTCTGCAATGGTGGAAGTTCAAGGTTAAGAAACCCTAAAACTAAGACAGTAGGGGAAATTGGTTGGGTGGTGAAGGTTGTTGATTCTTAGGTCTGTAATCGAGTAATTATTACTCCCTAAGGTGAATGAGATAATGCTACTTCATCATTCCTAAAATTGGAGACCTAGAGTTTGGTAGAAGCAGGGAATTTAGTGTTAAAACTGCCTGAAAGAGGGTTTGGGGAGTAGAAACCCCATAACCGGGGTTGAATGATCATGGTACAATTAGAGCAGGATGACCTACTCGCTGATAATGATAAAGACACCATGAGACGGGTAGAATAGGGGCAGGGTTGAATTTTCAAAACTCTTGTTTTCTGAAAAGTTTATTGATTCTCCATCAATTTTTTGTTCTAGACTTTGAATGTTTGGAAGCACTCAGGAAAGGTAAGGCTCCAGCGGAGTAACTTGAGATTTTCCATCTTGAATCAAGGTAGGTTATGGTTTAAAAGGAGTTATACTTTAAATTATGGTATGTATTGTGTGGAATGACTATGTGTGAATTTGGTCTTCGGATATTACTTGTTGCCATAATTTTCTATTGAATTCTAATATTAAAGGGTTTTTTCTATGGAATCATTATTTATGTGATGTGAACAATGGAAGCTAAGAGATTGTTATTGTTCGTTTGTATTGTCTAAACATGATCACTAAATTGTGTGAGCATTTAAGTTGACTGAGTGGTAAAACACGGAGATGTGAGAATGGAAGTGGATAATATGATTGTCCTGAGATGAGTGGCTCGTGCCTAAGGAGAGCATTCAGGCAAGCAATGTGAAGTTAAATGAGGACTCATGATGAGTTTTGGAACCTTTCTTGAATGGTCCATCGTAGATTCCTTGTGGTTATGATGTGTTGATTGATTATTGACGACTATGAATAGCTTGGATGAACATAATGAATAGAATGTTGGAAAGAGTTGAGAGAATGGTGGGTGTGTAGCTAAGTCGAGCTACTGCCAAGGCAGTGCCGCTGCAGCGGAATATATTCCACTGCGGTGAGACCATTGTAGCGTTCAAGTGACCGCTGCAACGAGGCTAATTCAGTGAGCAGGCCGGCTAGCACCCTACACAGAGTGAATTTTTGTCACGCCCCGCCTTGGGAGGCACGACTGGCACCTAGTGCCCTACTAGGATCTAAACTACTGAGCTGACTAAGCCTAAGCACCTCTGGTGCAGGGCTGACTCTAACTCTGGAATCAGGAAAACGACGGGCTATATAGCGACTGTAAATACAGCCCCCGGCCGAGAAGGCCTATAGCCACCTGTGAAAGTAAAAGGCTAACCAAAGACAAGAAAATATAGAGAGTCCCATGCGGGCCGACAAGGCCACCATGATATCTAGTTACAGCTAAAAAAATGAAATCAAGTACTAAACTAAAACATGACCGACAAGGTCATCAACCAACAACTAACAAGGGCCCACACGACCAACCCACATCATCTAACGTACATATGGCCCCACATGGCCAATATCAACTAACCATAGGGAATAATACAATATGCAAGCCTCAAGGAGCAATAACATGGTCAGGACAGGGCCCCGGCCTACCCATACTATACAATAAAAGAAGGTAAACCTCTATTTCTCAAGCTCCGGAAGATAGGAGTTGAAGGCTCTGTACCGCTGACTACAACTACGAGGGATCTACTCCTCGTCTGAGTGTACCTGCAGGCAAGTAATGCAGCGCCCCAAAAGAGGGCGTCAGTACCACAGGTACTGAGTATGTAAAGCAATAATTGTAATGACTGAAAGTAAGTAATAGAGCTGACAATATCTGAAGTAAAGAGAACGGACTGAAACTGACTGAAATAATAGAAGCAAAACTAGACATAACTATAAAGAAGACTAGGAGTCATACCTGATAACGAGGCTTCCTACTGTCTAACTATCAGTAACAAATGAAACGTACGTACATACCTTCCCTGGCCCCCATAAGCCGAAAGGTATCATCAGCACAGCACAACTCACTTGGGCCCCCATTAGCCCTAGTGAGTACATCTCAATCTATATATCCCTATCCAGGTCATACCACATCACCTAGTAGCTATAAGCATCCTGCCGGTCCCCTAGGTATGCAACTTGGGCCTGCTGGGCCCCTGACTATAGTTGTGCCTTAGTTCGGAGGACTCCTGAAATCTACACCTCGGGCGCAAGCGCTCGGCGGGAGTGTGTATACGCCAACCATGGCAAAACTATGAGGAGCTGGATCCCCATCTTCGTCCCTTGCGAACGGAATGCCGCTTCGTAGAGCGATGTATCCTCGCCCTCTAGTGAATGAGTCGACACAACTATTAACGCTGGGGCGGTCACGGAAGCTATACAGGTAATCCATCCCAAAATAACACAAATAAAGGTCTCAACTGATAACAACAACTATACAAAATAACATACTAAACATGATATAATATTCCTAAAATACTTTACTGGGTTTCATATTGGTTTACTATACTGGAGAAACTAACTTGCCAAAGGAAACTACTTTTACATACCTCGACTGCCGGTTTACCGATTAACTAGCGAGGTTCGGCTAGTATTCAGCTGTTCTTCCCAACTGTAATCACATTCATGGAAGAATAGAACTAACTTCATTATTATGCTGGAAGAAAACAATACTTAATGTGTATATATACAGACTATTCTTCAGCTTATCGAAGAACGATCGAAAACTCGTAATTTCTCAGGGACCTAGAAGGAAGAAATACTTACTTTAAGCCTGGGATTGTACTAACACTAGTTTGGAGCAATTCCAATCACTTTGGCTCGGCGGGACGAGAATCGCCGAGCAAATTTCATGAAACTAACTCTATAGAAATGCTCCCTGCAGCTTTATACTTCAATGCCCGAAGTTAATTTAGATTTGGACGGCGTTTGACGGCGTAATCGGAAGAAAATTATATATTCCCTTAGTCCCTACACTCTGTTCTGATCGTTTAAATGTGAGAAATGACATAAAGTTAAAGGGTGAGGCCTATATATACTTGAAGCAAAATACATGGCAACGTGGCACATTGGGCCAACGCGCCGTTTTGGCTCCGTGCCACATTGCCTAATGCGGAGGTCCCAGCTCCATGCCACTTTTCCCCTCTAGGCAGCGCGGTTCGGCCTCCTCTTGCAAAATTCCAACTTGGCACTCGTTCGGCCTTTCCCCGGGCCCTTTCCTCGCACGTATGGCATTCTAAAACTTTCCACCAACATGCGAATAGGCCAACTACATGCTAGAAACTTATGGGGTGTAACATCCTTCCCCCCCCCCCCGTAAGAACATTCGTCCTCGAATGTTAACGTCTGCTTGCAAGAACTTTAACTCGTAATTACCTATTCTGGAAAAATTTCGGCAGAGTCTCCCCTGTAATATGGACTATCCAAAAATCCTGAAAGACAGAAAAGTCCAATACAGGTACTCCACACGATACTATGGCATTCATTTCACAATAAACTGAAGTCAACTACTCCATATATACATGTGTATAATGCAATATGAAACAACAATAGCGACATACCTCCAATCTGATTATGTCTAAAATAACTGAAGATATTTTCATATCATCTTCTGCCTCCCAGGTCATCTCCTCTCGGTTATTATTTCACCATAATACCTTGACAGAAGCAACATCTTTGGTTCTCAGTCTACGGATCTGTCGATCTAGTATGGCTACTGGAGCTTCTTCATAAGCTAACTCCTCAGTGACTTGAACGTCCTGGACTGGAATAATCCGGGAAGGATCTCCTTTACACTTTTGCAGCATTGATACGTGGAAAACTGGGTGAACGGATTCTAATTCCGAAGGTAGATTCAATTCATATGCCACCTGGCCTATCCTTCGGCGGATCTGATAAGGCCCAATAAACCTCGGGCTGAGCTTGCCCTTTTTACCAAATCTCATCACCCCTTTTGTTACACCCCGTAAATTTTAAATAAATAAATAGCCTAATGTCATGTTGGTTAAGGGATTTAGAAAAAAAAAATTTAATTGGATTGATAAAAGGGTCGACCCCTTCATCAAGAGCAGCAAATTTCCAGCAAAGAAATAGGGGACCAAGTAGTATAGAAAACCCACGACAAAAATATATAATTTCCTTCCAATTACGCGACGAAACGCGGTCTAAACTTCGTTCCGGCTTAGGTACAGGTGTATAAAGCTGCAGGGAGCAATCCTACGGAGTTGGTTTTGTGAAATTTGGCCGTCGAAACGTCGTGCTACCGAGGTAAAGTCAATAGAATTTCTTTAAATTAGTACCAATGTGTTCCTAGCATTGCAGTGAGCATTTATCCCTTCTGGACTATCGAGAAATAATGAGTTTTTGATCATTTTCCGAAAGGTTGAAGTTGGGATAAATATATATATCAAAAGTGATAATTTCTCCCGAATATTAATGTATTTAGTTCTAATTGACGTGGATATGAATGTAGTTGGGAGAAACAGCAGAAGTACCGACGAAAATCACACCGGTCAGTCGGGTACTCAGAAACCAGGTATGTAAAGTTATTCCTTCGGCAAGCCAGGAAGTACAGGGTAGAAAATAAATAGAATAAACGCTATTAACAGATACCCAGCGTACAGGAACAATTTTAGTATAATTTCCAGCAAGCATGCTAGTATATTAATTACGTATCATGCGATAACCAGAATAGTAGATAATCAGGCAATGCGTATTACATCTGTTGAGATTGTATCCAGTAGTAGGTGGTACATTTTATGTTATTGAGCTATATCCAGATATAATCAGATAGACAGATAAAGGCCAGGTAGCAGTTAGTCCAGCAATCAGGAATAGTGTAACACAGAATATAGTTCAGTTATTTAATACAAACTGGCCTTGAGATACAAGAAGAGAATATGGTTAGTATTTTGCGTTGAGCATGCTTGCTGTGTATGTGTTTTGTATGTTGAGACTTGTTGTGGCATGTGGGCACCCTTTAGCATCCCCACCGCCCCTGGGTTATAACTGTGTCGATACTAGATTCAGATACTGCCACCAGCTGGGCGATGTCGTCCGACTAAAGGACGATGATGGCCGACCACCATGATAATACGGTCCAGACCACCCTGCTTGCAGGGGTAGTTCAGTTTACTCTGCGCAGAGCTAGCACACCCTGTTTACAGGGGCAGACCACTCTGTGTGCACACCTGTGCCCAGAGGCAGGAGTCTTCGGACTCAGACACAGTTTATTGTCAGAGGCCAAGGCCTGAGCTACGTACCCAAGGGGGCCGGTAGGAGGAGCTCACAGTTATCAGATGAGTGGAGTGACTTGTTTTTGGTTGGTTTAGACCCGGGTAGGGGTATATAGATTGTTTGCTTGGTTGGCACCTTCCGGCTTATGGGGGTCGGTCAGGTATTGTGTGTATTATTATATATATTGATATGTGCTAGTAGATACTGATAGACATAAGGACGACACGTCTTCAGGTACGCTCAGTTAGTTACAGAATGTATAAACTCTCCCCAGTTATCCTCAGCTAGATAGACTCAGCTACTTCTTGCTTAAATGTCATGTTATTGCGCGACGTTTCAGTTGCATATTTCAGTTTGCTTTACATGCTCAGTACCTGTGGTACTGACGCCCAGCGGGGCGCTGTATTGCTTGCCTACAGGTACTCACGGACGAGGAGCCGATCCCTCGTGATTCCAGCTAGCCAGTGAGTCATCAGCTCCTGTCATCTGGAGTCTGATTCCCAGAGGTGTAGCTCCTTTTCTTTTGTTGTGCAGTATGGGTAGGTCAGGGCCCTGTCCCGATCATTTCTATTAGTTTCTTACTGTATTCGTAGAGGCTTGTAGTCTGTATATATTCCCTGTGGTTAGTTGAGCCGGTCATGTGAGGTCGTGCGGTCTGCTGTAGCTGTTTAGTATGTCAGTTTATGTTGGCCGTGTGGGGCCTTAATTTGACAGTAGTGGTGACCTTGCCGGTCACGTAGTTTTACAGCAGTCTTGTGTTGAGTTACAGATAACTAGACAGCATGGTGGCCTTGTCGGCCCGCATAGGTTCCTTGTTATAAGTTTGTTTCTGGTTAGCTGTTGTTGCAGGTACAGATGGCTACAGGCCAGTTGGCCGGAGGCTGTATTTACAGTCGTTATATAGCCGATTTGTTTCTTGAAATAGAGCCAAAGCACCAGATGTGCTCAAGCTGGACCATTTAGTAGTCTAGAGTCTAGCAGGCACCAGGTGCCCGTCATACCCCCCAAGGTGGGGTGTGACAAACTTGGTATCAGAGCAGTTCATGTCCCAGGGAGTCTGCAAGCCGTGCTAAGTAGAGTCTTGTCTATGGATGTGTTGTGCACCACATACTATAGGCAGGAGGCTGCGAGGCATGTTAGGATTGTCACTCTTCTTTCTTATTCAGTCGTGCTATAGAGTGGTACAGTATAGAGTTGACTTTTAAAACTCACCACCCTCTTTGCTTACAGATATTATGGCAGACCAGTGGCACCCAGCTACAGGTAGGAGATTGGATATAGCAGCGGGCGAAGGCACCAGTAGGATGCCTCAGTTACAGCCAGATTCTGCCCGGTCTGAGAGCAATACGGAGGCGTCATCTCGGCCCTCCCAGCAGTCTCCGCCTCGCCAGACATCAATTGAGGCAGCACCGCCTCCCACGACTCCTGCACCCACTTCATCTGATCAGGAGCTACGTAGTGCGGTGGTTATGTTGACTCAGATGCTAGCTGCTCAGCGTCAACCAGCCCCACCTACAGTAGCAGAATCCCTAGGGGGGCCAGGTAGTTCAAGGGTCAGAGAATTCTTGGCGTTGGGACCCCCTCAGTTTACTGGATCGGATTCAGCAGAGGACCCTCAGGACTTTTTGGACCAGATGCAGAGGATCTTTAGAGTCATGCACGTAACCCCAGCAGAATCAGTTGAGCTAGCAGTGTTTAGATTAAGGGATATTGTTGTTTTGTGGTACGAAAGTTGGGAGAGGTCTCGGGGAAGAGATGCATCCCCTCCTACATGGTCCAGTTTTTCAGAGGCCTTCCTGGACCACTACTTACCCCGGGAGGTCAGACAGGCCCGGATGGACCAGTTCTTACATTTAGAGCAGGGGGCTAGGAGCGTCCGTGAATATTCCTTACAATTCGACTCCTTAACCCGCTATGCTCCAGCATTTGTGGACACCATGTCGTCCAGAGTCCATCGCTTTATTATGGGCCTGAATCCAGAGTATATAGAGACGTGCATGACAGCTACTTTGAGAGAGGACATGGACATAGCCAGGGTACAGGCCTTCGCACAGACAATTGAGGGCCTGAGGCAGCGACAGCGGGGTGACAGACAGGCGACTTCAGAGCAGCGCCGTAGGAGCAGACCCGCTGAGATACATAGGGAAATTCCTAGGGGGCCGAGACCACGGTTTTCAGATAGGCCACCCAGATCTCTACCATCGGTACAGCAGCAGAGGGGCAGGTTCATTCGCCGGAGTCAGTCGGAGTCCGGTAGCAGTCCACGGACAGTAGCCTCACTTCAGCAGCGGAGGGTAGAACAGAGTAGATTTACATCCACCCCTTGTCCTATATGTCACCGACTACATTCTGGAGCCTGCAGGAAGGGCTTCCCAGGGTGTTATTACTGCGGACAGGAAGGGCATTTAATGAGAGATTGTCCAGCCAGGGGACAGGGTAGTCAGGATGATCTGTATAGAGCGTCAGCAGGGCCACGAGTTCCAGCAGCCTCAGTAGGGCGCAGACCCTCAGGTTCAGGGAATAGGGGCCGAGGTAGACCAGGAGCCTCTGGCTCAGGTGCAGGCTCCAGCCGTACCTATGCATTACCAGGGAGGCAGGATTCAGAGGCATCTCCCGACGTGGTCACAGGTATATTGATTATCTGTTCATATCCTGTTTATGTATTGATTGATCCAGGGTCTACATTGTCATATATCACACCATTTGTGGCCTGAAAGTTGGGTATCGAACCAGAATTGCTTCAGCAGCCCTTTTCAGTGCTTACACCGGTCGGTGACTCGATTACAGCTAAAAGAGTTTACCGAGGGTGTACGGTAGAGGTTGCTGATCGCCAGACCACGGTAGACTTAATAGAACTTGAGATGGTCGACTTCGATGCCATTATGGGCATGGACTGGTTAGTGCCATGCTACGCCGACTTAGAATGCTGGACCAAGACGGTCCGATTCCACTTTCCGGGGGAAGCAGTGCGAGAGTGGAAAGGGAGTACACCTATGCCGAAAGGTAGGTTTATTTCCTACATTAAGGCAAGAAAATTAATAGCAAAGGGATGTATTTGCCACCTAGTTAGAGTCCAGGACGTTCGGGTGGAACCTCCGACTCTTCAGTCTGTTCCAGTGGTCAATGAATTCCCTGACGTATTCCCGGATGAGTTGCCTGGTGTCCCTCCCGAAAGGGAGATAGATTTTGCGATTGACTTGTTACCAGGTACTCAGCCGATATCGATTCCTCCTTATCGTATGGCTCCTGCAGAACTCAGAGAATTAAAGGAGAAGTTGAAAGATTTGTTAGATAAAGGCTTTATCAGGCCGAGTACTTCACCGTGGGGTGCGCCAGTTCTGTTTGTAAGAAAGAAAGATGGCTCACTCCGTATGTGTGTGGACTATCGGCAATTAAACAAAGTTACAGTGAAGAACAAATACCCGCTCCCGAGGATAGATGATTTGTTTGACCAGTTGCAGGGGGCCAAATGTTTCTCTAAGATAGATCTGAGGTCCGGATACCACCAGGTCCGGGTTCGGGAGAGGGACATTCCAAAGACTGCTTTCCGGACCAGGTATGGTCACTTTGAATTTCTAGTTATGTCTTTTGGACTGACGAATGCTCCCGCAGTGTTTATGGACCTGATGAACAGCATATTCAGACCGTACTTGGATCTGTTCGTGATAGTATTTATCGATGATATTCTGGTATATTCTCGTTCACAGACAGATCACCAGAACCATTTACGAACAGTACTCCAGATCCTTAGAGAACGTCAGTTGTACGCCAAGTTTTCTAAGTGTGAGTTCTGGCTGAACTCAGTTGCCTTTTTGGGGCATATTGTGTCGGATGCTGGTATACAGGTAGACACACAGAAAATAGAGGCGGTCAAGACATGGCCCAGACCTACCACTCCGACCGAGGTCCGCAGTTTCTTGGGTTTAGCAGGATATTATCGGAGATTTGTTGAAGGATTCTCCACTATAGCAGCACCTCTGACAAAGCTAACATAGAAAGCAGCAAAATTTCAGTGGACGGAGGCCTGCGAGCAGAGTTTTCAAGAGTTGAAAGACCGATTGACCTCCGCCCCAGTACTAGCATTGCCAGAGGGAACAGATGGGTATGCGGTGTATTGCGACGCTTTAGGTTTGGGACTGGGTTATGTGTTAATGCAACATGGTAAGGTGATTGCCTATGCTTCCAGACAGTTGAGGAAACACGAAAAGAACTATCCGACCCATGACCTGGAACTGGCCGCAGTGATCCACGCTCTGAAGATTTGGAGGCATTATCTGTATGGCGTCGATGTAGACATTTTTACAGATCATAAAAGTCTGCAATACATTTTCACACAGAGGGAGTTAAATCTGCGGCAGCATCGCTGGTTAGAATTGTTGAAAGACTATGATGTAAATATTCTCTATCACCCAGGAAAAGCTAATGTAGTAGCAGATGCCCTGAGCCGTAAGTCAATGGGGAGTTTGGCGTATTTACGGCCCGAGAAGTGGGAATTAGCCAAGGAAATTCATCAACTAGCTGGTTTAGCCGTTCGAGTAGTGGAGACAGATAATAACAGAGCGGTAATTCAGAATTCTGCCTTGTCATCACTAGTTACAGAGGTAAAAGAACGACAGTACGAGGACCCTGACTTAGTCCAGCTCAGAGATAGAATTTAGAAAGGTAAAGAGTCAGATTTCCAAGTGACTGAAAATGAAGTGCTACGTTGTAAGGGCCGTCTGTGTGTCCCGAAAGTACCAGGGCTTCGCCAGCAGATCATGCATGAGGTACATTACGCTCGTTATTCCCTCCATCCAGGAGCAACGAAAATGTACCACGATATCAGAGACATTTACTGGTGGCTAGGTATGAAATCTGAAATAGCTGAATTTGTATCTAGATGTCCTAACTGCCAGCAGGTGAAAGCGGAGCACCAGAAACCGGGCGGTCTGACGCAGGATATAGCTGTGCCTATGTGGAAATGGGAAGCAATAAATATGGATTTTGTAATAGGATTACCCCGTACGCAGAAATGATTCCATTTGGGTAATAGTTGACAGGCTGACAAAATCAGCTCATTTCCTACCCGTGAAAGTTACCTTCTCAGCCGAGGATTATGCCGAGTTATATATCAGAGAAATAGTTAGGCTACATGGAGTGCCAGTATCCATTATTTCAGATAGGGGAGCACAGTTTACAGCTAGATTCTGGCAGTCGTTCCAGAGGGGTTTGGGAATGCAGATTAATTTGAGCACAGCATTCCACCCTCAGACAGATGGACAGGCTGAGCGGACTATCCAAACGCTCGAAGATATGCTACGAGCGTGTGTACTAGATTTTGGGGGTAGCTGGGATGAACATCTGTCGTTGATTGAATTTGCCTATAATAACAGTTATCATTCAGCTATCCAAATGGCGCCCTTTGAAGCATTATACGGGCAAAAATGTAGATCGCCGGTGGGCTGGTTTGAAGTGGGAGAATCAGCGTTGATTGGGCCAGACATCATTCAACAGTCAGAGGAGAAGGTAAAGCTTGTCAGAGAATGCCTGCTGACTGCTCAGAGCTGCCAGAAGTCGTATGCAGATATGCGGCGTAGAAATCTAGAATTTGCGGTAAATGACTGGGTATACCTGAAGGTGTCTCCGATGAAAGGGGTGATGAGATTTGGTAAGAAAGGCAAGCTTAGCCCGAGATTCATTGGGCCATATCAAATTCGGCGGAGGATAGGCCGAGTTGCATACGAATTGAACTTGCCTCCGGAGTTAGCATCTGTTCACCCAGTATTCCATGTATCTATGTTGAGGAAATTTGTAGGAGACCCTTCCACAGTTGTTCCAGTTCAGGATGTCCAGGTCACCGAAGAGTTAGCATACAAAGAGGTTCCAATAGCTATATTAGACAGACAGATCCGTAGATTGAGAACTAAAGATATTGCGTCTATCAAAGTATTGTGGCGTAACAGGAACCGAGAAGAAATGACCTGGGAAGCTGAGGAGGACATGAAAGCCAGATATCCCCACTTATTCCAGGCATAGGCAAACGGGAGGTATGTTAGAACTATTTTTCCTTATTAATGCTTATACTTCATATATGAAAGCAGACGGTTGATTATAGATAATTTTAAACATGGATGTTATTATATCGTGTGGAGTACCTGTATTGGACCTTTCTGCTTTTCAGGAATTTCGAGATAGTCCATAATACAGGAGAAACTCTGCCAAAATTTTTCTAGAAACAAGTTGAGTAAGTTGAGAAGTCCTCTAGACAGAATGTCATTCGAGGACGAATGTTCTTATGGGGGGAGGATGTTACACCCCGTAAATTTTAAATAAATAAATAGCCTAATGTCATGTTGGTTAAGGGATTTAGAAAAAAAAAATTTAATTGGATTGATAAAAGGGTCGACCCCTTCATCTAGAGCAGCAAATTTCCAGCAAAGAAACAGGGGACCAAGTAGTATAGAAAACCCACGACAAAAATATATAATTTCCTTCCAATTACACGACGAAACGCGGTCTAAACTTCGTTCCGGCATTGGTACAGGTGTATAAAGCTGCAGGGAGCAATCCTACGGAGTTGGTTTCGTGAAATTTGGCCGTCGAAATGTCATGCTACCGAGGTAAAGTCAATAGAATTTCTTTAAATTAGTACCAATGTGTTCCTAGCATTGCAGTGAGCATTTATCCCTTCTGGACTATCGAGAAATAACGAGTTTTTGATCGTTTTCCGAAAGGTTGAAGTTGGGATAAATATATATATCAAAAGTGATAATTTCTCTCGAATATTAATGTATTTAGTTCTAATTGACGTGGATATGAATGTAGTTGGGAGAAACAGCAGAAGTACCGACGGAAATCACACCGGTCAGTCGGGTACTCAGAAACCAGGTATGTAAAGTTATTCCTTCGGCAAGCCAGGAAGTACAGGGTAGAAAATAAATAGAATAAACGCTATTAACAGATACCCAGCGTACAGGAACGATTTTAGTATAATTTCCAGCAAGCATGCTAGTATATTAATTACGTATCATGCGATAACCAGAATAGTAGATAATCAGGCAATACGTATTACATCTGTTGAGATTGTATCCAGTAGTAGGTGGTACATTTTATGTTATTGAGCTATATCCAGATATAATCAGATAGATAGATAAAGGCCAGGTAGCAGTTAGTCCAGCAATCAGGAATAGTGTAACACAGAATATAGTTCAGTTATTTAATACAAACTGGCCTTGAGATACAAGAAGCGAATATGGTTAGTATTTTGCGTTGAGCATGCTTGTTGTGTATGTGTTTTGTATGTTGAGACTTGTTGTGGCATGTGGGCACCCTTTAGCATCCCCACCACCCCTGAGTTATAGCTGTGTCGATACTAGATTCAGATACCGCCACCAGCTGGGCGATGTCGTCCGACTAAAGGACGATGATTGCCGACCACCATGATAATACGGTCCAGACCACCCTGCTTGCAGGGGTAGTTCAGTTTACTCTGCGCAGAGCTAGCACACCCTGTTTACAGGGGCAGACCACTCTGTGTGCACACCTGTGCCCAGTGGCAGGAGTCTTCGGACTCAGACACAGTTTATTGTCAGAGGCCAAGGCCTGAGCTACGTACCCAAGGGGGCCGGTAGGAGGAGCTCACAGTTATCAGATGAGTGGAGTGACTTGTTTTTGGTTGGTTTAGACCCGGGTAGGGGTAAATAGATTGCTTGCTTGGTTGGCACCTTCCGGCTTATGGGGGTCGGTCAGGTATTGTGTGTATTATTATATATATTGATATGTGCTAGTAGATACTGACAGACATAAGGACGACACGTCTTCAGGTACGCTCAGTTAGTTACAGAATGTATAAACTCTCCCCAGTTATCCTCAGCTAGATAGACTCAGCTACTTCTTGCTTAAATGTCATGTTATTGCGCTATTCGTTTCAGTTGCATATTTCAGTTTGCTTTACATGCTCAGTACCTGTGGTACTGACACCCAGCGGGGCGCTGTATTGCTTGCCTACAGGTACTCACGGACGAGGAGTCGATCCCTCGTGATTCCAGCCAGCCAATGAGTCATCAGCTCCTGTCATCCGGAGTCTGATTCCCAGAGGTGTAGCTCCTTTTCTTTTGTTGTGCAGTATGGGTAGGTCGGGGCCCTGTCCCAATCATTTCTATTAGTTTCTTACTGTATTCGTAGAGGCTTGCAGTCTGTATATATTCCCTGTGGTTAGTTGAGCCGGTCGTGTGAGGCCGTGCGGTCTGCTGTAGCTGTTTAGTATGTCAGTTTATGTTGGCCGTGTGGGGCCTTAATTTGACAGTTGTGGTGACCTTGCCGGTCACGTAGTTTTACAGCAGTCTTGTGTTGAGTGACAGATAACTAGACAGCATGGTGGCCTTGTCGGCCCGCATAGGTTCCTTGTTATAAGTCTGTTTCTGGTTAGTTGTTGTTGCAGGTACAGATGGTTACAGGCCAGTTGGCCAGAGGCTGTATTTACAGCCGTTATATAGATGATTTGTTTCTTGAAATAGAGCCAAAGCCAGCCAAAGCACCAGATGTGCTCAAGCTGGACCATTTAGTAGTCTAGAGTCTAGCAGGCACCAGGTGCCCGTCATACCCCCCAAGGTGGGGTGTGACACCTTTCATCGGTGAAACCTTCAAGAATACCAAGTCATCCACATTAAATTCTAAGTTCCTTCGCCGCACGTCAGCATAAGATTTCTAGATGCTCTGAGCAGTCAGCAGACGTTCCTTGATAAGCTTTACTTTCTCTTCTAATGATGAATAATATCTGGCCCAATCAATGTTGATTCTCCTACCTCAAACCAACTAGCTGGCAATCTGCACTTCCGCCCATATAACACTTCATAAGGCGCCATCTGAATTGTTGAATGATAATTGTTATTATAGGCAAATTCAATAAGTGGTAGATGTTCATCCCAGCTACCTCCAAAATCCAACACACACGCCTGTAACATATGCTTGAGCGTCTGGATAGTACGTTCTGCCTGCCCGTCTGTCTGAGGATGGAACACTGTGCTTAGGTTAACCTGCGTCCCCAGGCCCCTCTGAAAGGATTGCCAAAACCTAGCTGTAAACTGCGCCCCTCTGTCGGAGATAATTGACAAGGTAACACCATGCAATCTGACTATTTTTCTGATATACAGCTCTGCATAATCTTCGGCTGAAAAGGTAGCCCTTACTTGCAGAAAGTGTGCTGATTTTGTCAACCTGTCAACAATTATCCAAATAGAATCATATTTATGCATGGTACGACGTAACCCTACTACAAAATCCATGTTAACTGCTTCCCATTTCCATAAAGGCATAGCTAGATCCTGTGTCAATCCACCTAGTTTCTGATGTTCAGCTTTTACCTGCTGGCAATTAAGGCACTGAGCTACAAATTCTGCTATCCCCTTTTTCATTCCCGGCCACCAGTAAATTTCATTTACATCATGGTACATCTTTGTCGAACCTGGATGGAGAGTGTAACGGGCTTACTGTACCTCGCCCATAATTTGCTGGTGAAGCCCTGCAACGTCTGCAACACAAAGGTGATCCCTATATCTCAAAACTTCGTCCCCTGTTACCTGGAAATCTGTCACTTCCCCTTGCTGAACCTTATTTCTGAGTTGAACCAGACTGGGATCTTCATACTATCGTTCCTTCACTTCCACAACCAATGATGACACTATGGTATTCTGGATTACCGCTCTATTTTCTCCTGATTCTACTATGCGAACGGCTAAATTGGCTAGCTTATGCAATTCTCGGGCCAATTCTTGCTGCTCAGGCTGTAAGTATGCCAGACTTCCCATAGATTTACGGCTAAGAGCATCTGCTACAACATTGGCCCTTCCTGAGTGATATAAAATATTCACATCATAATCCTTCAACAGCTCCAACCAGCGACGCTGTCGCAAGTTCAACTCTTTCTGGATGAAGATATACTGCAGGATTTTGTGATCAGTGATAATATCCACGTGGACGCCATACAAGTAGTGTCTCCATATTTTCAAGGCATGAATTACCACGGCTAATTCTAGGTCATGGGTAGGATAGTTCTTCTCATGCTTCCTCAGCTGCCTGGAAGCATAAGCAATCACCTTACCATGCTGCATCAATACACATCCTAACCCAACACCCGAAGCGTTGCAATAAACTGTATAACCCTCTGTTCCTTTCAGCAATGCTAACACTAGTGCCGATGTCAATCGGTCTTTTAGTTCCTGAAAGCTCTTCTCACATGCCTCAGTCCACTAAAATTTAGCTGCCTTTTGTGTCAGTTTGGTTAAAGATGCTGCTAAAGTGGAAAATCCTTCCATGAACCTTCTGTAGTACCCGCTAACCCCAGGAAACTACGAACCTTGGTCGGAGTGGTAGGTCTAGGCCATGTTTTCACTGCCTCTATCTTCTGTGTATCCACCTGTATACCAGCATCTGACACAATAAGACCCAAGAAGGCTACTGAATTCAGCCAAAGTTCACATTTAGAAAATTTCGCATATAGCTGGCGGTCTCTGAGAATCTGGAGTACTGTTCGTAGATGATCCTGGTGATCTGCCTCTGAGCGGGAATACACCAGAATATCATCAATAAATACTATCACGAACAAGTCCAGGTATGGTCTGAAAATATTGTTCATCAGGTCCATAAACACTGCTAGGGCATTTGTCAGTCCGAAGGACATGACTAGGAATTCAAAGTGGCCATATCTGGTCCTGAAGGCAATCTTTGGAATATCTCGTTCATGAAGCCGAACCTGATGATATCCGAACCTTAAGTCAATCTTTGAAAAATACCTCGATCCCTATAGCTGATCAAACAAATCGCCTATTCTGGGAAGCGTGTACTTATTCTTGATGGTGACTTTATTCAGTTGTCGATAGTCTCTACACATACGGAGGGAGCCGTCCTTCTTCCTCACAAATAGGACTGGCGCACCCCATGCTGAAGTGCTCGGCCTAATAAAGCCCTTATCTAGTAAATCCTTCAATTGTTCCCTTAATTCTCTGAGTTTAGCAGGAGCCATCCGATACGGGGGAATAGATATAGGTTGAGTTCCTGGTAAGAGATCAATTGCAAAATCAATTTCCCTTTCTGGGGAAATACCAGGAAGCTCATCTGGGAATACATCAGGGAATTCATTGACCACTGGAATAGACTGAAGGGTCGGAGGCTCTGCCCGAACATCCTGAACTCTGACAATATGATAAATACATCCTTTTGCTATCAATTTCCTCACCTGAAGATAGGAAATAAACCTACCTTTTGGCTTGGCTGTACTACCTTTCCACTCCTGTACTGCCTCCCCTGGAAAGTGAAATCGGACAGTCTTGGTCCAACATTCGGAATTGGCATAATAAGGAGCTAATAGAGTCACCAACGAGTGAAGACACTGAGAAAGGTCGCCGAAGCAATTTCGAAATTATACTAAGCTTCTGAGCCACTAGTGGTGTAACATAGGACAAGGTGGACCCTGGATCTATCAACACATAAGCAGGATGAGAGCAAATATTCAGCATACCTATCACAACATCTATGGATAACTCTGAGTCCTGTCACCCAGTAATGCATAAGCACGGTCTGGACCCGTACCTGAATTGGAGGCCCCTGATCTTCCTCGACCTCTACCTGCTGAAACTGAGGGCCTACGCCCTATCGGGGATACTAGAGCTCGTGATCCTGCTGAGGACCTATCCTGTCGATCCCGATCACCCTGACCCCTAGCTGGACAACTCCTCATCTGATGACCCTCCTGTCCACAAATGTAACATCCGGTGGAGCCATATCTGCACACTCTACAGTGGCGTCGACTGTAAATAGGGCAAAGTGGTATTAAAAACCCACTCTGCTCCGCCCTCCTCTGCTGCTGTGAACTTACTGCCCGCAAACCTTCGCCGGGCTCTGGCTTCCCTCGGCGACTGAACCTGCTCCTCTACTGGTGTGGTGGAGGCAGGGGTCTAGGTGGTCTATCTGATAATTGTGGCCTAGGCCCTCCCCGGGACTCCTCCGGTAATTCATATGGTCTATCCCTGCGGTGCTGCTCCTGACTTGTTCTCCTAATCTCCAAGTTGCCGCTGCCTGATACCCTCAATATTCTGAGCAAAAGCCTGTACCCGGGCAATATCCATATCCTCTCGCAGTGTAGCTGTGATGCAGGTCTCAACATATTCTGGGTTCATCCCCATAATAAAGCGGTGTACCCTAGATGGCATTGTATCCACAAAGGCTGGCACATATCGGGCCAAGGAATCAAACCGCATGGCATATTCTCAAACACTCATCGACCCCTGCTCCAAGTGTAGGAACTAATCAACCCGGGCCTGTCGAATTTCCCGCAGTAGATAATGATCCATAAAAGCCCCTGAAAAGCTAGACCAAGTCGGAGGGGAAGCATCTCTCCCTCGGGACCTCTCCCAACTCTCATACCACAGTACAGCGATGTCCCATAGCTGGAATACCTCCAACTCAACTGACTCTGTGGGTGTAGCATGCATCACCCTGAAAATCCTCTGCATCTGGTCTAAGAAGTCCTGGGGGTCCTCTGTCCAATCTGTCCCTGTGAATTACGGGGGACTTAGTGTCAGGAACTCTCGAACCCTCGAACTACCAGGCCCTCCTAAAGATTCTACAGCGGTAGGTGGCGTTGACTGGCGCTGAGCAGCCATCATCTGTGCTAACATGACCACCGCGCTTCTGACCTCCTAGTCGGATGGTATGGGTATAGAAATTGCCGGAGGTGGTGCCGTCACACCAGCCATCCCTAGCGGCTCCTGACGTGATGGAGACTGCTGGGGAGGTCGAGATGACGCTTCCATATAGCCCTCAAATTAGGTTGATTCTATCCGAGGCTGAGGCATCCTACTGGTGCCCTCTCCTGCTGCTACGTCAAACCTCCTGCCTGTCGTAAGATGTCGCTGATCCGACATTTCTCTATAGACAAAAGAATATAATAAGTTTAGGGACTTAATCCTATACTGTACCGCTCTATAGCACGACTAAATAAGAAGAAAGAGTAACCACCCTATCATGCCTTGCAGCCTTCTGCCTATAGTATGTGGTGCACAACACATCCATAGACAAGACTCTACTTAGCACGGCTTACAGACTCCCTGGGATACGACCTGCTCTGATACAAGTTTGTCACATCCCGCCTTAGGAGGCACGACTAGCACCCGATGCCCTACTAGGATCTGAACTACTGAGCTGACTGAGCCTAAGCACCTCTGGTGCAAGGCTGACTCTAACTCTAGAATCAGGAAAACGACGAGCTATATAGAAGCTGTAAATACAGCCCCCGACCGACAAGGCCTACAGCGACCTGTGAAAGTAAACAGCTAACCAAAGACAAGCAAATATAAAGAGTCCTATGCGGGCCGACAAGGCCACCATGATATCTAGTTACAGCTGGGAAAAAAAACGAAATCAAGTACTAAACTGAAACATGACCGACAAGGTCATCAACTAACAACTACAAGGCCCCACACAGCCAACCCACATCATCTAAAGCACATATGGCCCCACACGGCCAAAATCAACTAACCACAAGGAATAATATAATCTGCAAGCCTCTAGGAGCAATAAGATGGTCAGGACAGGGCCCCGACCTACCCATACTGTACAACAAAAGAAGTTAAACCTCTATCTCTTAAGCTCTGGGAGATAGGAGCTGAAGGCTCTGTACAGCTGACTGGAACTATGAGGGATCCACTCTTCTTATGAGTGTAGCTACAGGCAAGTAATGCAGCGCCCCAAAAGAGGGCGTCAGTACCACAGGTACTAAATATGTAAAGCAATAATTGTAATGACTGAAAGTAAGTAATAGAGCTGACAATATCTGAAGTAAAGAGAACGGACTGAAACTGACTGAAATAATAGAAGCAGAACTAGACATAACTATAAAGAAGAGTAGGATTCATACCTGACAACCAGGCGTTCTACTGTCTAACTATCAGAAACTAATGCAGCGTACATACCTTACTTGGCCCCCATAAGCCGGAAGGTATCATCAGCACAGCACAGCTCACTTGGGCCCCCATTAGCCCTAGTGAGTGCATCTCAATCTATATACTCCTATCCAGGTCATACCACATCACCTAGTAGCTATAAGCATCCTGTCGGTCCCCTGGGTATGCAACTTGGGCCCGTTGGGCCCCTAACTATAGTTGTGCCTGAGTCCGAAGGACTCCTAAAATCTACACCCCGAGCGCAAGCGCTCGACGGGGGTGTGTATAGGCCAACCACGGCAAAAATATGAGGAGATGGCTCCCAATCTTCGTCCCTTGTGGACGGCATGCCGCTCCGTAGAGCGACGTATTCTAGCCCTCTAGCGGACGAGTCGACACAGCTATTAACCCTGGGGCGGTCACGGAAGCTATACAAGTAATCCAGCCCAAAACAACAAAAATACAGGTCTCAACTGATAACAACAACTATACAAAATAACATACTAAATATGATATAATATTCCTGAAATACTTTACTGGGTTTCATATTGGTTTACTATACTGGAGAAACTAACTTGCCGAAAGAAACTACTTTTACATACCTCGACTTTCGGTTTACCGATTAACTGGCGAGGTTCGGCTAGTATTCAGCTGTTCTTCCCAACTGTAATCACATTCACAGAAGAGTAGAACAAACTTCATTATTATGCTGGAAGAAAATAATACTTAATGTGTATATATACAGACTATTCTTCAACTTATCGAAGAACGATTGAAAACTCATAATTTCTCGGGGACTTAGAAGGAAGAAATACTTACTTTAAGCCTGGGATTGTACTAACACTAGTTTGGAGCAATTCCAATCACTTTGGCTCGGTGGGACGACGATTCGCCGGGCGAATTACGAAACTAACTCCGTAGAAATGCTCCCTGCACTTTATACTTCGATACCCAAAGTTAATTTGGATTTGGACGGCGTTTGACGGCGTAATTGAAAGAAATTTATATATTCCCTTCATCCCTACCCTCCATTTTGATCGTTTAAATGTGAGAAATGACTTAAAGTTAAAGGGTAAGGCCTATATATACTTGCAGCAAAATGTTGGCCAATGCGGCACATTGGCCAACGCGCCATTTTGGCTCTGTGCCACGTTGGCTAACGCGGAGGTCCCAGATCCGTGCCACTTTGCCCATCTGGGCAGCGCAGTTCGGCCACCTCTTGCTAAATTCCAACTTGGCACTCGTTCGGCCTTTCCCCAGGCCCTTTCCTCGCACGTATGGCATTCTAAAACTTCCCGCCAACATGCGAATAGGCCAACTACATGCTAGAAACTTACGAGGTGCAACAATTTCTTAATGAGTATTAATTACTAAAATTATGACATGAGTTAATCGCATATTGGTATTTCATTTATATATGTTATTATTTAAGATCGGCTGATGATGCCTAGCAGTATTGTGTTTTGTACTGATGCTACTCCTGCACTTTTTTTTTGAGTGTCGAACTCAATTCTAGAAGCTCATCTCGCCCTCATCTCTAAATTAGCAGGGATATTTAGAATGTTGAGCGGCTCAAGACGTGTTGATCGACTCTCCCACGACTGATGTCTCTAGTTCAGATGCTGATTATTTTTCGTCATTTTCTTTTTCTTTTGAATTACTCTTAGACAATCATAGGTAGATGCCCTCGTGTAAAATATCTATAAGATTTTGGGAGTGTTTTGAAAAATGGATTGTCATTTGTCCCTTTTATTTTAGTGATGTTCCATTATTCATTTTCATAATATGTTCTATTTTTATTAATTATCGGCAGTTTTTGGGTAATTAGTTGGGAATCATTTGTGCAGCCACCGGGGGGTTAGTGCGGGTGCTAATCACGACCACTTGAGTTCGTGACATTGCTGATTTAATGCTATGGACAATTGGTGCAATAGTGTTTCAATCCCCTTAATAACTATGTCATGAGCAGCTATATGCTAGTCCATCTTTCCACTCTTACCTAGTAGTTGCTGCAATATTCCCTTTATTTTTGACATGTCATTTCCGTCCTTCTTTGTGACTAGTTATTGTTGCTAAGGGTAAATCATTTTTTTGTGGCTGATGATTATACCCAGGCTTCCTTTGATACATAATCATTTAACATCTGTATTGATAGTAAACCATAGCCGAGGTTTGGAAATCTATACTACATCTGTTGGTTCTACTAACCGAATTTCTTCCCTCGTTGACCATCAAAATTGTTCAAGTAGCTCATATTTTCAGGATGTACTTGAGTATCCTATTTACCACTCTACGATCAAATATATGATTGATTAAACATAATTCTTTATTTGTCGTATCCACTATGTGAACTTGCTTCATGTCGAATCATCAGTATATTCCTTCAAGAGGCATTTGGGTCATCAAGGTTGCAATATTTTCAACCATGGCATTGCTAGGATCAAGAGACACAGAGTGCACCATAGGAGTGATTGGTGCGTCTCTAATCATCTAGGCCAATTTTCACACCATCTTTTCCAATAACACTTGAGCTTAAACAAATGATTTTCTAAAAATGATCCACCTGCCAAAGCATCAACATTCGCTTTCACATTATCAGCAAGCCCCATGTAAAACCTATAGAGAAACAACTGATCAGGTATACTATGATTTAGACACTTCACCAGTATACCTTTAAATCTTTCCCATGTCTTTTGTAGAGATTCTTTTGTTTTCTTCTTGAATTGCATGATCTCATCAACCTATTATGTTATCCTATTTGGTGGAAAAAACATGTCCAAATATTATGTGCCCAACTCATCGCAAGTTTTACTGGAGCTTCTTAAGAGTAAGTTCATCCTATATTGTGCTTCCTCAATCACTGATAATGTAAACAAAAGTAGTTTGAGTGCCTCTGGTGACACATTTTGTTGCCTCTAACTGACACAGATTGATAGAAAATTCCTAAAGTGCTGCTGAGGATCTTCATTCTTTTCCTGAGAATAACTCCTTATTTTGTAGTAAATGCAGCATGTTATTTATAATATAAAATCTCTCCACTTGTATCTGTGGGACTGCAATCATTATTTGCAAACTGTCAGTAGTGGATTCTACCTAGTCATAGAGAGCAACTTCTGGCGCAATAGGTACCACTTGTGTGGATTGAGGATTGATTATCTTCCCCTGGTTGTCCATAGTGGGGACCCTATTGCCTTTGTTTCTTTCCAAATTTTCAGTCATTTCAGATTCAAGTTCTCGGGTGTCCTACTTTTTCTTCTTGTTTGCTCGATTTAATGCCTTGAATGCTTTCTGTAGGTCCAATAAGGCTTCAAAAAGTTCACTAAATCTTAAGGAGTTCCTAGAGATACATCTGTAGCACACATGATTCACAAGGTGTAAACTTCAACAAAAATTAAAAATATTGATAATAAATTAATGATCTTAGCAGTATTTTCAAGTTATAACTAATTAATTACTCCTCATCAATGCACCAAAATTCTGTCACACCGAAAACTCATCCTAAAAAGGATACGTGGTCATTGCAAATACAATATGATTTTTAAGTTCTGATTTAATCCCACAAAGATCTACTTCAGTTAACTTTCGTATCACTGAAAGTATCAATTTAATCAGCTTCCCGAGATATAATATTTTAGATTTTTATATTAGACTAACAAAAAATAAAAATAAGAGTAAATAAGTTATTACGTAAATGAAATGTCTTTCTTTTGATATTAAGAGACCTAGGATAATGATTTTCTCAAATATCGGAATTAATTCTTAATGTGCCAACTATGATCTCACTGAACTATTCTCCATCAATCATGATTATTTTCTTACCACAAATATCTCTCGATCAAGCGTAGTGATTTTCTAGCGCTATTCTCTTTAATTAACTCTAGCTAAAAATTTACTATATTCATGGGATCACGTCAAAGTTTCGTTATCTCTTAACCTACTTTTAAACCTAAGTCGTCAATCTCTTAGCGACTTCAAAGTAATGTTGTTCAACTAAAACCTAATCTCATAATCTTTCTCAAGTAATGAAAAATATAGAGGCATTAGTTAGTCGAGGGCCCTTCAATTAACAATGATAAATGTGTAGTTGAAAAAATATTAAGAAGAAGACCGACTTGATTATAAATTAAACACAAACACAAATTTATCCAACGAATGGTTCCATCAAAATTCTAGTGAATGAATCTAACAAATCGTAATGTTATTTGAGAACATAGCATATAATTTCATAACAAACAAGTAAAGAATGGAAGAAAGTAAAACTCTAAGCCAAATTCTGCATTTCCACTCCTTACATTATTCTACCTTTAAAAGAGAGTGTAACCCTCTCCAACAATCATTATGTGACTTATATAGGGTGCATAAAAGTCACAGGACAAAAGTACTTTCTCAAAAGTTGATCTTGATTTAGCTACTTGACGGTACATTGGCGCTCCACGTCCTATTTGCATGTTGCTACTTCATAAATTTCAGGTTTTGTGCTACATTGAGGCTTGGCTTGCATGCACTGTTTCAATTTTCAAGAAATTGGAGCCTTGTTGACACTTGGCCTTCTTATATCTTGCATATGTTTCAACTCAATTCAACAACTAACACTTGATGCTATCTTAGGGCGAGGGCGCTTCCTCACAGCGTGCATCCACTTCTTGCTCATTTGAATGAGTTTTCTTCTTAATTTGGCTCTCATAATGTCCTTGCACCATAAGATAATACATGTTAGCATAAAAATACAACATTTATAGTGTTGGGCCCTTTTAATTCATATTTCAATCATAAAGAGAAGTAAAAGCATAGAAAAACTAACTTAAATCACATAAAATATGCTCATCATCAAGCCCTGTGTATTAAAAGTGAGCACATATTAATAATTTAGAGCCTTTCATTAAAACTTAGCAAGATTAAAAATGGGTTGAAAGTGAAACTCGTGTGTCAAAAATAAGCAAGGGTTGAAAGTTAACCAATGCATTTAAAGTATGGGTTAAAAATAATTTTTATTTTTAAAAATGCAGCAGCAAGAAAAATTAAAATTATGGTTGAAAATTTATCTCCACATATAATACTCCAAATAATTTTATTTTAGACAAAATCTTATTATAATTTAAAACAAAAAAGTTGCAGCTAGAACTAATCCACTTTGAATTGTCTTTCATCCTCGCATTGATACAACTTATTGGGATCTAAATAACCAAGTGACGTGCAGAAGCTAACAGAATAAACCTTGAATAATGATAAATCATACACCAAAGAGAAGTATTCTAAAAGAGACATAATGCTTTTATATGATTTGATCAATTGGCATATAAATGATAAAACTAATATCAAAACTATTTAGAGAATAATATCACCTAAAAAAAACTATTTTAATGACTATGAATGTTGTTGTGTTGTAAAGTGAAAAGAAGATCCTCAATTTATAGAATTCAAATCTTTTCCTCAAGAAATTGATTAGTTTTCTTTTTTAAAGTAAAAAAAAATTAATTATGATAAATATTATGCCCTTCCTTCAAGAAAAAAAAAGGGCTAAGTGCACAAATACCCCCTTTTGGGATTGCCATTTAACTTGTGCCCATTTTTATTTTTTTTAATAAGTTAACTACTTTGGGTACAATTCAGACATATATGATTACAACAATAATATCATATCCAATGTAATCTCACAAGTGAGATCTGGAGATGTTAATGTGCACGCAAACATTATCCTCTATCTTGTGAAGGTTGTAAAGTTATTTTCAGAACACAAAATTTTAACAAAAATAGAAATAGGGGAAGCGGCAGGCAAGCTAAGATTTTGAAAGGTTGCATAGATCAAATTGGCGTTAAATGCAAAATGCCAAACAACTTCAGAACTAGTTGAGACCCCAGTATAGAAATCTTCTAGTAAACAACAACTCAATACCAACAACACTAAGATCATAATGCAGACATACCATAATAGAAAAAACTCAATATATAAACACTTTCCAACTATTATCCTTTACGAAATCAAAAATTACCAGTCAGTGACAAATACAAGTCAAGCACTGGATAAATGAGCACATAGTGAACTTAACCTTCCGAACTAGAATGATATCTAAGAAGCTAGCGCAACAAATAATAACAACTATGCCCCAGTCCAAGCTAGTGCAATAAATAATAACAATAATTACACCTCAGTTCAAGTTAGTGCAACAAAACTTAATCATAAAAGCGATATTCAAATTGTATAACGAATGCACTAGAAAAGTAGAATTTACTAAACCATGACCTCAAAAAGATGTATACACACAATACCAAATGATTAAATTTAGTGGATATTCAACTATGTCTAAGTCTCAAATTCGTTAAGATCATATATGTTAATCTTCCGTTTATTCATTCATCATTATTAGACTATTTTAAGGGAGAAATAGTTTTCTATTTCTTTACCAAAAAAATAATTTATGGTCTTTTTACAAGCGATCCTCATTATTTACACATAAGAGATCACCATTTTTACACATAAGAGATCTGAGAAGGTCATTTTCATTAGCAAAATTATAAAAGGATAAGAGATCTCATTTTCTCTTATTTTAATCATTATTGTAGTTAGACCATGTACTTTAGAAGTGCATGATTGCTGTTGAAAATTCATGTCTAATTTCAAATATTTTTAAGTGAAATGCACATAAAAATAGGCTAAAATTTTAGTCATGTGCGTGTGAATTTTCTTTTGCCTTTTTTTTCGTTCTTCAAATTTCAATAATTCAATACCTAAATCTTCTCTGAATAAGCTCAAATTTGAAACATAAGTTTCATACATCATGAATAAATCACAACTATTAATTTATCAAAACAGCAATAAATCTAACTAATTCATTAGCATCTTTTCAATTTTTCATGTGTGTCTGCGCTTCAGTCATACATGAATGAAACACGTGTTAAAATTGGCTAAAATTTAAGTGATGTAGTCTGAATAAGTTTTGCATAAAACATTTTATTATATGAATTTCAACCATCCAACACATGATTCAACACCTAAATAAGCTCAAATTTGAAACATAAATTATATCATCATGAAGAATAAACCTCAATCATCAATTTCCCCAAACAACAATAAATTACAAATCTAACAAACTCATCTAACACTCTTTTAATTTTTTTCATGTATGTTTGTGTTACACATGTTAAAATTTCAGTGATATGGTCTAAATTTATGTTACCAAATAAAAATTTGTTCTTTAAATTTCAACAATCTAACACATGATTCAACACTCATATCTATTTCAAATAAGCTAAAAATTTAAAACATAAGTTTCATATATTATAATGAAAAAATTTAAATTATCCATTTATCAAAACAACAACAAATCTAAATACCCAGTATAGTTGGACTTAACAATGCTCGAAAAGACGTTGCCAACTAAAGAAATTTCCACCTCTTGCACTGTCACTAGATCTGCTAATGTTATTTCAATCTGTAGAGGAGCTTGTCGATCTTGCAAGAATCTCAATTCCCTCCTTCACTGATGAAAAGTTCTCTTAGTCTTCTCGTCAAAATCTTTCAAATTTTTATTGCTACCAACCTATCACATTTAGAGCTTGGTACCTAAGATATAAAGAGGTAAAATTAAATTGTTAATACTTGAGAAACAAATATAATAATAAAAAAAATTAAATAATCCGCTAATTTTCAAGTCCCAGGCAACGATGCAAAAATCTTGTAGCAGTCAAATATAAGCGCATATGATCGCCAAGTAATACAGTTATTAGAGAGTCGGATACCATATCCATAAGGACTTAACTTTAACAATTTTATCACGTTCACTATTACTAATTAATCACACAAGTGTTATCATCACAAGTTTGTTTTTATTATAATACTATTATAAAAAAACCTAATTAATTAATTTAAATATTATAACTAGTTATGGTTGGAATATGAGGGTTTAACGCAATAAGAGATGATATTTTGAGGTTATGAAAATATTAAAAATCATATTGAGTATTCACTTGATCTGACTTTGATTTTCTATCGAGTTATTAATTAACGAAAATTACTACAACTAAACTCTCTCAAGATGCATAGTCATCCAATAAATGCTTTCTCTTTCATGCCTACCTTTTGATGATCAGGAAGGTGACAAAGACAATTACATTTATTTTGTACATTAACCAAGAGAGGAAATGAGATATATCTCTAAGCTAATTGCAAATCAATTTCCTATGCAGACATTGGTCATGCTCTATTCAATCTTAGTACAATCCCTTAGTTTCCCCTCTCGAGTTTTCCCTAAGTTCGAAATTATATATAATTGATCACGAATAAATACAACAGTTTAGATCAAGCTTAAATAAATAACCACACGAACCATAGTCTAATGATAGTTATCTTAACAAGTCAAATCAATTTCATACAACAACAAATATATAAATACCACAATCTCAGAACAAAGGTTTTAATCTCTCATGTTCATAGTAAGAATCGATAAACAGTTAATATTCATACGAACATCTAAAGAATGTGAAAATAAATAGAACTAAAAGATTTTGTGGCTTTGGTGTGCTCCTAAAGCGAAAACCTTGCAAATTAGTCCAACCTCCTTCAAAAATGACCTTGAGGTCTATTTATAAAGGTGGAAAAAACCCTAAAACAACTTTCCCTAATCAAACTTGGAATCAGTAAGAAATAGGCTTCAGAACAACTTTCACCACCTCTCATCATCCATTGTGTGAATATAACTGTGTTGGGCATTGCGACACACTATAATGGTGTGTGCCTTAGCCTTTATTATTTTTGGCTTCTATCTCTTCTCACATCATGGTGTGTTACCAATCACATTGGCTTTCATCATGTTTGGTACAGTGTTACACTGACCTTTTCATGACTAGTACTTGAGAAAATTCTTGACCTCTTCATGTTCCACCGGATGCACTGACTTGCACGCATTGAGCACCCTGTCACGGTAACTTCTGCTTTCAAAACTTGGCCAAACCTTTCAAGGTTCTTTCTCTATTCATCGTGTCACACCCCCTAATTCCCTGAAATTTACCATGGTTGGTGGTGCGATGCATTGGATGTGCATTTCATCTATATTTAGTCACTTTTCTTCAATTTTCCTTCCTTTCTTGTGCAATTTAGCTCAAAAACACCTACATTCGCAGGAACAACTCAAGTTAGTCATTTGTATCATAATCAACACAAGTTAGGTGTATTTTATACAAAATGAAAATAAGGTACAAAAGTATATAAAGTAGTATGAAAAAGGATGTAAATACACATAACATCATTGAGCACATGCCTCCATAATATGATGATCATAATACTTTGTTCCTCTCCTTTTTAGAAAAATTATCTTTGGAATGGATTGGCCTATTACTCCTTAGACGTATCATAAACATTGTCCTTTAGATAAGAACTTTTAATTCTCATAAGAAACTTGCAATTGAAACACAATAGTGGGCCAGCAAATGCGTTCAACAATTGTTGCAACATTTTGAAAATGAATTATCTCTTGACTTCAAGTTCACATTTTTATGAGGATCTAGATAATTTATTCCATACATAATTTTTTTAGGCACCTAACTTCTTGTTCTCTCCCCCTAATTTTGGGGTTACCAATATATTCTTCAATTGTCACGACCCAAGCTGGGACCCCAGATCAAGACACGGGACCTAGAACTACGAATGACCCTTAGCTAACCCATGGAACATGCATAGCAACACAAGAGCATGAACTAAAGCGGAATTTAAAACATAAACATGGATAAGAGAAAATCTGCATAACATAAAGCATAAGTAAGAGTGACAATATCGCAACACTGAGTCATCTACTACATGTCAGTCTGAAAAGCCTCTAGTCGTAAGATGAGCTGATGGTAAAACACCTCCAACTAGCTCGCTAAGTCTAAAACTAAAACAAGACATGAAAATAAAAATAACCAACATCCTCGAATGATGAGGACTCACCAAGACTGGGGGCTGAATTGGTCAGGGCAAGGCGAGCTAACGGCGGGACTAAGAAGGATCACCGAAACCTATATCATGAGATGATATAACATAGAATATATGATCAGCACTTTGAATGTACTGAGTATGTAAGATAAATAAAACATTCTAATAAAATAGTACAAAGAGGTCATGAAAGTAAGATAATATAAAACGTAAGATGTCGATCATAAACCGAACATAAGAGCTCAAAATTTCCAAGACTGTAACATAAAGCTGAATATGACTGTTTTCACAAGTAAAATCTTGTAACAAATGTTTTGATCAAAAATTTCATAATTCATAATATCCTAAGAAATGAACATAATAATATATAGAAATTATAGAAAAATGAAAGATTCTTATAGCTGACATACCCCACGTGAGCATACATGGAGCTCGACCAGTAAAACCCTAGTCGGGAGGATGTCCGTACCTTGCCAAGGGTAGGACCACAAAAAGGCGTGAATCACTCATGGTGGCCCATTCAGGCATGGGAGACACTCTCGTGGAGGACCCCATCATGGTTACATTGGCACATAATTCTGAGATCTGGGATATTGGAACCCCGGCCTACTTGATGCTAAATATTACTCCCAAAATATATATAGTGCCCATATCATAGTCATGAAAGCATATTTGAAGTACATGGGCTAGTTGAAAACATGAATTATATAAACATACTTAAAATATGTGAACTATCCATGAACAAGGCCCGTGAGTCAGCCATAAATATAAGATAGATGATCATGAAAGCCATGCATACTTGAGAAAATCACCATATATTTTAATTCATAAATTCATAAAGGGTTCTTGTAAAAATCATTCATCATAATCATAAAACATAATTTAAAACTTGAGGGACTCGAATTCACAAGAGAATCATAAAATGCAACTCACTTTGAATATAATCCTAGAAGTTCATAACAATGCTTGAAACTTAAAATTCATATTTTCATGAGAGACTTGATAGAAACATGAAACCCCAATCATGAAAACATGTATTGGATTAAGGAGAAGTTAATCTCATAGACGATCATAAAGGTATTTCAACAACATCAAAGCCAACTCTATAATTACAAATTAGGGCATGGAGATTTGGGAAAATCATGTTTTCAATTAAAAAGGGCATGAGGGTGGAAGGAATCCCTCATTGATAACCCCACAAACTTGGGCTTGAAGAATTCTTCCTAGGGTTTGATATCCAAGAGAGATTGAAGAGAATGAACATAGAGAATCCTTGCTTCACTTGAGAGCTTGATCTTCAAATGAGAATGTTAGGAGTAGAATGAGGGCTTAGGATGAATAAAACCCTTCTTCTTATGCTCAAAATGACTTAGTTTAGGAGTTAGGAACTTAAAAAATTATGAAAATACTCTTAATGATCCGACAGGAAATTAACACTGCCAGACCCAACGACTCATCTAACGATTCATCAGGTCTTGCAACGAGTCGTTGGATGCCATCCGTTGCCACTAGAAAATTTCCAACTTTTTGAGCTAAACTCGACGCCTCCACTTAACAGATCACTTCACCACTCATGAAGACTCTCTAAATTCGACTTTTACCCCGCACATCACACTTAACGGGTCGTCAAAGGACTTAATGACTTGTCCCTCAATCCATGAATTCTCCTAGAAAATCACATTTTTCCCAACTTAGCACCACTTAACGGGTCACCTGACGACTAATTTTGTGACCTGGTATAGATTTTTTAATTTTCTTTATTTCGGTATCGGGTCTAATCTTAGGGATTTTTGAGGTATTACATTATCTCCCCCTTGAAAATATTCGTCCTCAAATGTAGATTAAGCATACTGGAAGGCTAGGGAAAGAATTGCAATCCCAAAACTGAAAAACCATAGCTGAAAACTGATGGAGTAACTAACTCCATTCTGATTTACATAACTGAACTGAATTCATGAAATATACGTACATGCTATAACATGAAAGGAACTGAGAGACATGAACTTGAACTGAGCTAAATAGAGTACTAAGGAGGAAACTGGTGCCTCATGCTGGAACTGAGTGGAAAGAAAAAAGATACGGATATTTAGCCATCATATCTGCTTCGGCTTCCAACGTATAGCTGCCTCAACAAGCTGATTTCTCCACAAAACTTTCACTTAAGCTACTTCCTTGTTCCTCAACTTTCACACGTGATGATCAAGGATGTCAATCGGAACCTCCTTATAAGTAAGGCTATCCTTCACATCAATGCACTCTACCGGAATAAGTAAGGTTGGGTCACCAATACACTTCTTCAATAGAGATACACGAAAAACTGGATGCACCGAAGCAAACTCTGCTGGTAGCTCCAGCTCATATGCTACCGTGCCAACTCGCCTCAGAATTCTATAAGGACCGACATATCGGGGACTAAGTTTTCCTTTCTTACCAAATCTTATAACTCCCTTCATGGGAGCCACCATCAGAAACACCAAATCATCAACTTCAAACTCAAGCTCTCTCTGCCTAATATCTGCATAAGATTTCTAATGACTATGAGGTATTTTTAGCCTCTCCCTAATAAGTTGAACTTTCTCCATAAACTCATGAATTAAATCTGGCCCTATTAGTGTAGCCTCACCTACCTAAAACCATCTAATTGGTGACCTATATCTTTGCCCATAAAAAGCATCAAATGGAGCCATCTGAATGCTGGAGTGATAAATGTTATTATAGGCAAACGCGATGAGAGGCAAGTGATCATCCCAACTACCCTTGAAATCGATCACACACGCTCCCAACGTGTCCTCAAGAGTCTGAATGTTCCACTTGGCTGAACCATCTGTCTGGGGGTGAAAAGTTGTGATAAGCTTCACCTGAGTACCAAGGTCCCTTTGACAGGTAGAAAATGGGTTGATTTGGACAAGTTGCCCACAATCATCCATATAGAGTCATACTGTCAGTGTGTACGAGGCAAGCCTGTAATGAAGTCAATATTGATCTCTTCCCACTTCCAAGTAGGAATTCTCATATCTTGAAGCATACCTCCAGGTCTTTGATGCTCAACCTTCACCTATTGGCAATTCAAACACTTACCCACAAACTCCGGTATGTCCTTCTTCATGCCATTCCACCAATAGACTACCTGTATATCACGGTATATTTTGGTGGCACCTAGATGGATAGAGTACCGAGAGCTATGAGCCTCACTCAACTTCCGCTTTCTTAGGTCATTTATAGTTGGCACACACAATCGACCCTAATATCAGAGTACATTATCTCCCTCTTGAGACAAAACCTCTACTTTTTGACTCCAGACTGCTTCCTTCAAATTCACTAGGATAGGATCCTCATCTTGTTTAGTCTTGACTTCCATCACCAATGAAGATTCCAACCCATTCCAAACAATAACACCACCATCCATCGAATTTGTAAGGTGAACCCCTAAAAGAGCAAGCCTATAGACGTCCTTCACCAACTCCTTTCTCCCATTCTCGACATGAGACACTCTCTCCATGGACAGCCTACTAAGAGCATCCTCCACTACATTAGCCTTGCCTGGATGATAAAGGACACTCATCTCATAAGTCCTTGAGAAGCTCTAGCCACCTTCTTTGCCGCAAATTTAGGTCCTTCTGAATAAACATGTACTAAAGGCTCTTGTGGTCCGTAAACATCCACATGCACCCCATATAAATAGTGTCTCCAAATCATCAAAGAAAACACCACAGCTGCCAACTCTAGGTCATGTGTTAGATAAATCTTCTCATGAGTCTTAAGTTGTCCAGAGACATACGCAATGACCTTACCATGCTGCATCAACACACAACCGAGACCGACCCTAGAAGCATCACAGTACACAACAAAGTCATCCCCACCCTCCAGTAGAGTCAATACTGAGGTTGAAGTGAGTCGAGTCTTTAACTCCTGAAAACTCTTCTCATAGGCATTCGACCACTGAAATTTGACCTTCTTCTGGGTCAACTTAGTCAAGGGTGCTACGATGGATGAAAATTCCTATACGAACCTCCTGTACTAGCCAACTAAACCCAACAAACTCCTAATATCTGTAGGACTGATAGGTCTACGCCAATTATTCACCGTTTCTATATTTTGAGAGTCCACCTGCACACCCTCGCTAGATACCACATGACCCAAGAATGTTACTGAGTTTAGCCAAAACTCACACTTGCTGAATTTAGCAAATAACTAGCAACCCTTGAGAGTCTACAACACAATTCTCAAATGAACGGCATGATCCTCCTTGCTCTAAGAGTATATGAAGATATCATCTATGAAGACAATCACGAACATGTCCAAATATTGCTTGAACACCCTGTTCATCAAGTCCATAATAGCTTCAGGAGCATTCGTTAGTCCAAAAGACATAACTACGGGCTTATAGTGACCAAACCGAGTCCTGTAGGCCATCTTCAGGATGTCACTCTCCCTAACTCTAAGCTGGTGATAGCCGGATTTAAGGTCTATCTTTGAAAAGCACTTAGTACCCTGAAGTTGGACAAACAGGTCATCAATCCTGAGGAGTGAAAATTTATTCTTGATTGTGACCTTGTTCAACTGCCGATAATCAATGCATATCATAAGAAAACCATCCTTCTTTCGAACAAAGAGAATTAGACCACCCCATAGGGACTTTCTAAGCCCAATGAAACCCTTATCTAGGAGATCTTTCAAATATTTTTTCAACTTCTTTAGCTCGGCTGGAGCCATTCTGTAAGGAGGAATGGATATAGACTGCGTATCATGGAGAAGATCAATACCAAAGTCAATCTCACTCTCGGGAGGGACTCCTGGTATATCATCTTGGAATATCTTCAAATATTCACACACAATAGGAACTGACTGAAGAGTCGGGGTTTCAGACATAAAATCCTTAACCCAAACTAGATGATACACAACCCTTGGAGACCATCTTCCTGACATTAAGGTAGGGAACAAAGCAATCTACAGGCACAGCTAAACTATCCTTCCACTTTAGGACTGGTTTACCCAAAAATTGGAACTCTACTGTATGGCTTCTACAATTGACCAAAGCATAACAAGCATGTAACCAGTCATATAACATCAAAGTCAGTCATTTCTAACCCCACTAAGTCAGCTAAGGTGACTTTCTAAAGAATCGTGATAGGGTAATTTTTGTATACTCATCGAGCTAAAACTGACTCACCGACAGGAGTAGAGACTGAGAAGGATTCTGATAGGATTTTGGGACTGAGTCTGAATCTACCAGCAACATAAGGAGTCATGAAAGACAATGTATCCCCTGTGTCTAACAATGCATACACATTAAGATCGAATATTCGCAACATACCAGTGACCATATCGGGAGAGACCTCCTGCTCCTGTCGAGATAATAGTGTGTAGAACCTATTCTGGCGCTAGACGCCACTTTCACTAGAAGATGCGCCCTGCTAAAATGGGTGGGCTGCGGGAGCTGTTGAACTGGTGGCTGGGTGTGGACCGCACCATCACCTTGTCTTGCTGAAAGGCAATTCCTGAGTCTATGTCCAGATTTTCCACACTCGAAACAAGCATACGAGCCAACTAAGCATCACCTAAGGTGGTTCTTACCGCACTTCACAAAGCCTGGAAAAGTGTGATCCCCTACCATGCTCTCCTAGCCTCTAGAGCCTAATGCTCTACCCTTCTGGTTATTTTTGGGTCTGGATGGAACATTGGCTGATGATGCGGCTGGGGCTGACGACCTATGGTTGGAATGAGGGCGATCAAATGTCTGCTGAAAATGCCCATAGCTCCTTGTCCTGGCACCCTTGGCCTCTCTCTCCTTCTCCTTCATCTGCTCTACTTCTATCTGCTGGGCATATATGATCAGCCGAGAGATATCTATATTATTAATCAGCATGGCAGTCCTGCACTCCATGACCAATAAATCTACCACCCCATTCACAAACCTACTCATGTGAGCCCTTGGATCAGCAACCATCTCCGGTGCATACTTGGACAACCGGGTAAACTCTAAGGCATATTCCTGGACAATCATGCTGCTTTTCTTCAGGTTGACAAACTCGGCTGCCTTCGCCTCCTTCAACTCTCGAGGAAAGAACGTGTCCAAGAAAGCGGTAACAAACTCCTCCCAACTCCCCTGCTCTTTTTCCACTATCGTAACCATATATGAGCAACCCCCTTCATCTGATAGGAGGTTAAGTATGCATTCTCCTTTCCAGTCACCCCCATAATCTGGGTGATCTTCTGAACCTCCTCTATGAACTCTGTGAGCCCTCATCCACCTTCAACCTAAGAAACTCAAGTGGGTTCATCTTGAGGAAGTCTCACACTCTTGTTGCCGCCACATTTTCATTTTGGTGGACATGGCCCACTGCCTTCTGGTTGACCTAGGCTGTCATAGCCTGAGCCAACATCTGAAAAGTGGCCCTGAACTCAAAATGAGTAACATGCTCAGGCAAGGGATCCGCTGGAGCTGGTGGGACTGACTGAGGCCCGTCTCCATTGCCATAACTATTTCCATTGTCATTTCTTCTTTTATTGACTCGGCGTGGAGGCATATTTCTATAAACACATATAGCATGAGTTAGAGGAATAGAGAGATGTACTTCATCGCACGACATAAATCATGAAATAAGGGAACTTTCCTAAAATGTATCATAGCCTCTTCCCCATAAGTGTGACGACGCTTCAAACCCATGGAAAAGACTCTACTTAACATGGCTTTCAATCACCCTAGGACACACCTAAACCTTTTCTCTAATACCAAGTTTTCCACGACCCGAGCTGGGACTCCAAGCCGAGACACGGGACCTAGAATCATGAATGACCCTAAGCTAACATATGGAACATGCATAAAAACTCAAAAGTGTGAACTAAAGCAGAATTTAAAACATAAATATGGATAAGCAGACATCTGCATAACATAAAGCATAGGTAAGAGTGACAATATCGCAACGATGAGTCATCTACTACATGTCTGTTTGAAAAGCCTCTAGTCGTAAGATGAGCTAATAGAACAACACCCCCAACTAGCTCGCTAAGTCTGAAACTAAAACAAGACATGACAATAAAAACTAATAAACTCCCTGATAAGGACTCACCAAGACTAGGGGCTAAACTGGTCGGGGTAGGGCGAGCTAACGGCGGTATTGAGAAGGATCATCCGAACCTATATCATGAGCTGTAATAGTAGAGGGTATGCAGTCAGTACTTTAAATATACTAAGTATGTAAGGTAAGTAAAACATGCTAGTAAAACAGCACAAAGAGGTCATGAGAGTAATATAATACGTAAGATGTCGATCATAAACCGAACATGAGAGCTCAAAATTTTAAGACTGTAACATAAAGCTGAATATGACTGTTTTTATAAGTAAAATCTTGTAAAGCATGTTTTGAGCCAAAATTCCATAAGTCATAATATAAGACAAATATATATATATATATATATATATATATATATATATATATATATATTTCGAAACAATGGGAGATTCTTATAAAACGACATACCTCATGTGAGCATACATGGAGCTCCACTTGTAAACCCTAGTCGGGAGGGTTTCCATACCTTGCCAAGGGTAGGTCCATAAAAAGGCATGATATTACTCATGGTGGCCCATTTGGGCATAGGAGACACTCTCATGGAGGATCTCATCATGGTTACGTTGGTATGTAATTTTGAGACCTGGGTACGCTAGAACCCCATCCTACTCGGTGCTAAATGCTACTCCCAAAATATATATAGTGTTCATATCATAGTCATGAAATCATACTTGAAGTACATGGTCCAGCGAAAAACATGAAGTAAATAAACATGCATGAAATACGTGAACTAGCCATGAACAAGGCCCGTGAGTCGGCCATAAATATAAGATTGATGTTCATGAAAGCCATGCATACTTGAGAAAATCACCATATCTTGTAATTCATAAATTCATAAAGGGTTCTTGTGAAAATCATGCATCAAGATCATAAAACATAATTTAAAACTTGAGGGACTCGAATTCACAAGAGAATCATAAAATCTAACTCAATTCAAATATAACCCTAGGAGTTCATAACCATGCTTGAAACTTAGAATTCATAATTTCATGAGAGACTTGATAAAAACATGAAACCCTAAGCATGGAAACATGTATTGGATTAAGGAGAAGCTAATATCATAGACGATTATGAAGGTATTTCAATAACATCCAACCCAACTCTAGAATTTCGAATTCGGGCATGGGGATTTGGGAAAATCATGTTTTCAATTAAAAAGGGCATGAGGGTGGAAGGAATCTCTCATTAATAACCCCACACACCTGGGCTTGAAGAATTCTTGCAAGGGTTTGATATCCAAGAGAGATTGAAGAGAATGAAGATGGAGAATCCTTGTTTCACTTGAGAACTTGATCTTCTAATGAGAGTGTTAGGAGTAGAATGAAGGCTTAGGATGGATAAAACCCTTTAAAACCCTTCTTCTTATACTCAAAACGACTTAGTTTAGGAGTTAGAAACTTAAGAAATTACGAAAATACTCTAAATGATTTGATAGGAAATTAACACAGCTAGACCCAACGACTCACCTAATGACTCGTTAGGTCCCGCAACGAGTCATTGGATGCCATCTGTTGCTACTGGAAAATTTCCAATTTTCTCAGCTAAACTTGACACCTCCACTTAATGATTTGTCATGACACTTAATGGATCACTTCACCACTCGTTAAGACTCTCTGAATCCCAAGTTTCACCCCATATATCACACTTAACGAGTCACTTAACGGGTCATCAGGGGATTTAACGAGTACTTGTCCCTCAATCTATGAAGTCTCCTGGAAAATCAACATTTTCCCAACTTAGCACCACTTAACAAATTACTCAACGATCCTTCAAGTGACTTAATGGGTCACCTGACGACTCGTTCTGTGACCTGGTGCAGATTTTTCAGTTTTTTTCGTTTCAATCCTCGAGTCTGATCTTGGAACTTTTAGGGTGTTATATCAATCTTATTTGAGAATCCATCTTTATGCATTGTAATGGAGAAATTAATCATATAAAACAAATTTAAATACTTTAGATGAGACTTATTAATTTTTTGACCTTGAACCAACCGTAATAGGAAAATCTATTTTAGTTTGTTGGACTTATGTGTACAAGTGTTGCTATATATTAAATTACAGATCTCATACTAAATTGAAAGTTTGATTCCCATAATCAATTATTTATCTATAATTGGAGTCATACAATTTTTGTTAAACTAAACTTCATATAAGCCCACATTATCAAAATAATTTTGCAGTTTGAAATTCTTCTCCTAATTTAACAATATGAGCAAACAACCTTGCAAAAGTCGAATTGTAAGTCGATAAGAAATGCACATGTGGTCATACCATAGATGCATCTATTAAATTTATACAATAATAAATCATTCCACATGATAAGTGATTGAGCGTATATATATCATATTTGGGGATCTTGATCCCAACCTTAGTTAGACTATTAATGAATTTATGATTCTAAGCAACATAAGAGAAATTTTTGAAGAATATTTTAGTTCTTTAGTGTAAAACCCGGTGAATTCTCAATTATTTTGACATTACAATTGTATCGGGATGGCTAACCATCCATGGCAACTCTTATTTTTTCCTATAAACTTCTACATTTGATCATCATACTCATTATACTCATATTGTATAGTACAAGCTGGGGAAAGTTGGGTAGCCTTTCACATTTATATTTTTTGTCCGCTATAATATAAATATATTAAATTTTTTAATAATTTATAGTCTCAATAAAAATGCCCACTTTGGCGAATACCTCTGAAATTGTATAAGTTTCTTTGAGACTTACTACAATATCAATTTCATTTCTCTGAAATATAATAATAATTCTCTTTCAACTCCAAATTAATTTTGTACTAGCACATAATTCATAACATCATCCATATGGTAAACATCTCCTTCAAGGAGAAAATTATATAATTATAGTCGTGATAAAAAAATCATTATATGCGAAATTTATTCTTAATTGATTTTACCCTTTGGTAATCCATAATTAGCCATATCATAATATTTGTGATGCACTAAAAGTACGTAATCCATAACGCTTTTTGTCAGAGAAATCTCTTTATATCTCTTAAACCTCTCCTAGAGGTGAGTTGTGATATTTATCCAGCTATACATGAGCACATCATTATTCATACTTTCCACATTCACTTCCAAGAGTGGGCCGGGATTCGCGATGCTAATCACAAATCACGTTTTCTTTCAGAAATGGACTATAACTATTTGTACGTGTTTCATAAATTTTCATTATAAGGTTATTGTCGGGTCTTGACATTTGTCATATTTATATGGTCCACCTCAACATCACTTTGAAAAGTTAGTGTGTCTCCACTTTGTATTCCCTTTTTGTTTTTTATAAAACTTTTCAAATTAGATCGCATGACAATTGCTTGCCCAATGCTTCATACTACATTGATGATAAAAAATTTCTTCACCTTTTGAAGCATAACTTTAAGAGCTATAATATTCTTCCTTTAATAATTATTACAATGATGATTATTATTATTTTGTTCCTCCATGCCCAAATTCATACATTCAGTCACTTGTCAACTTTCATATTTATTATGTATTGCTACCACATTTGAATTCAGGGATGAAGTAAATCTAGTGGGACGACCTTCATAATTATTTATCAAAAGCATATAATTTATCTTAGTCATCATTATATCATCAACATGGTGCATTGGACTCAGATCTAACACCTTACACATAGAAAGACATGTTAGACCATAATGTGATGGGAGTTGAACATAATGTCGTGTTATCATGGTGTATCGGGAATCTAACCCAATATCTTACTCTTTTGATGCGATGTGACTTGAATATACTGTCTTACTCTCAACCAATCACATAATAGATCAAAAATGACCTAAAACTCACTCTCAAGCCTTTAAATATATTGCCATTTCTGGATTATATGCACAAGTAAAGTAAGTCTCAACAAGACATGAAATATAACCACATCAACTCCGATTATCTTTCTGAAGTTCATCGCTTGTATACTTTCGAGCTTAATAGTATTATTAGGTGAGACCACATAAATATGATGGGAGTAGACAAATTAAACATCCATATGGACGCCAAACAAAAATTCAATGCAATTAAATAAAATATGTTTCAAAGTGAATATATTTGTTCCTTTTTATCAAATAAAATATTAAACGGATATATATTGCTCACGCCATTACATACTTACCCCATACGTATAAATTTACTCGTGGAGTAAAACCATCATAAATTTCCTATGCAGTTCCATTTCACCAATAAATAGCCAAACAATATATTAATACTATGTGAAGTAAAACTACTCGAGTTTAATTAAGAATATTATAAGCGAATCTTAATCATTCCAGGCTAATTATGCATTGTTTTTCAAAGTAGACTGGATATTTATCAAACATTGGCATATGCTAGCTAGTTATATATGCTAAGAAAATTAAGTAGGAAATTTACCTTACGTCAGAACTTTTCCATGTCAGAGCTTCTTTAACGATTAAAACCGGTTGAATTGGATAATTTTCTGTTAATAAAGTGTTATAAAATTAGAGAATAAGAAGCAATAATACAAAGAGGAACCACAAGAGTATGTAGAAATGAAGAGTTTGAAATTAAGGGGGGCAAAATCAAACCCCAAATAGCTTAATCCGTCCAATTCATACAACCTTGAGTGGGTTATTGACCAGACCATTTATAAGCTCAATCTATTTCAGCCAAATTAATTTCAATCCATTAAAAAGTGGGTTGATATAGTTAAAATTCAAATTGATTCACGAGAAATTTTATCAAAATATTTTCAAAAAGATATTTTTTTATTTATAATTGATATGTTATATATAGCCATAATAAACAAACAAAAACCATTAAAAAAAATAAATAAAACAATTAAAACACAGTAAGAACTAGGCGGGTTGGATTATGACTCGCATTTTATCTCATTTCAGCCCAAGTGATCTGCCTATTTATTAAGTCAGCCCATTTTGACCCGCCCAAATTCAATCCAACCTGCCCATTTGACACCTCTAAAGGAAACTTTCTTATTTCTTCCAAGTATTTCTCAAGTATCTACAATATGAATTCTTATACCTCTATTTATAATGTTACATAGAAGCATATAAAAAGTAGTCATAAACATGACATTAAACATATCATAAAGAAGGTGATAGACATGACATTAAGGATTTGAGATCATAAAGGAAGTGGAATATAATGGTGAAGAGTAGCAGGAGAATAACGGTATAGTGGATATCCACTTAAATTAATCATCATATTACTATATAAGTAGGAAGCCCCTTAGTGCAAAGTTAGATTACCATAATGCCCATTAAAAGTTTGATGTTTATATCCTTTAAGAATTAAATAAATCTTTTAATATTAACATACAAAATATCAACTATATTTTTTTTGAAATTTAATAATCTTTCCTTAAAATTTTAAAGAAATTAATATGGCATTTATGTGAAGTCTTTAACATTTCAAAGGTTATACTTTTTAAGTTGATTCAAATTCTTATAACTTTAATACGTTTATGTTATTTTAATTATATTCAAATTATTTGAATGACATTTGCCTGTTAGTTATATCTTACATTTATTAAAGGTAATTCTTATTTTCTAATTAGGTGGGAAGACCCTAAATTGAAAAGTTAAATTACCAAAGCCCTTGTTTAAACATTATTCATTACCTTCAATATTTATTGCAATGTGTAATTATGTCAACGTAAAAGACAATTATAGTACAAATTATTATTAATTCCATAAAGACTCTTAATTACCATCCAATTCGTTTCTATAATATGGATAATTTGCAGCGCCAGTAATCGGAAAAGATTTTTAAAGAACAAGAGTCAATTAGGATTCCTAGAATTTTAAAAGTACTTGTAACTATTAAAATAATGAAAACTAAATGATTCTTCTAATTAAATGGGTACATGAATCAAGCTTTTTCCCTTTAATTTTAAATAAATTAACAAATTTGAAGAGTTGCAATTAAATCAATATATACCAGGTTTGAATTTGTTCTTCCACTAGCAATTTCTACTCCTCTGGTAAATTTTCTTCCTTTCTCCCTCTTTTCCTAATTTTTTACTTTTTTTCTGTAAGACTTTGTACAGTTTATTTTACCGTTTATGTATTTCTATAAATTAGGAAGGATCATCCTTCAATTCTAATTCTTTACAAAATTTCTTGCTACTATTTTGTGGATTGTGATAGTTTCTGTTTCAATGTAGTGAAATATGTCATCTTTGGAGTATTATAAATCAGACACAGATGATGAAACACTAGCCAACCAAAGTAGAGAGGCATGATCGGTGTTATTGAAAATAGCAATGTCAAAAGGTAGTGTGTTATTCGATCATATGATGAACATTACAATAAGGCCTACCATAACTTCTATGGGACATGATTTCTTATTTTATTGAGTTAGATGAATATGATTAATATTAATTTCTTTTAAGAGCGAAATCTAAAGAGAGGTGTTTGAAGCTATCTTAAATATTTTATATTTCAAACACAGTCATGATATTATTCATGAGCTCTTTAAGCGTTTGTACTCGTTAATAATAAGAAACAGACGTGTAGCGCACGTTCCCTGTGACTAGTATATTTATAACTATTTTGGATTTATGAATGCAATTTTGTGTTTGGAATTAATTTTTTATGATTAGTGGAATTTGTGTGGTCGCTGGTGAATCAATTTTGTGTATTGAAGTGATTAAGTTATTTGATTTTTAATGCACTTTTAGCAATTCAAGTTGTACAAAATGAATTGAAAACCAAAAATATAATTCAGGAAACCAATAAATGTATCAACGATCAGAGCCATGTAAGATGTGTGTACTATTATCTAATTGATTGTTAATAGTCTCCAAAAGTTCATGGATTTGAACCAATTGAGGGTGAGTTTTCTCTCCTGCAATGAATTCATGAACAACACCATTGATCTCAAGGGAGCTGCAACCTGGTACCTTGTCTATATATTGGTTTTTCATCTCCTTCCTAATCCTTCTAGCAGTCTCATGTTTACCTGCTGCAACATAAATATTCGAGAGTAGCACGTATGCTCCGCTATGCCTTTCTAATTGCACAATTCTCTCAGCAGCAGCCTCAGCCAAATCAACAAGTCCATGATTCCCGCAGGCGCTTAGTAATGCTCTCCAAGCTATTGCCTCTTCGGAAGGAACACTCGAATCAGGCATGTTTTGGACAATTTTTTTTGCTTCCTCAAGCAGCCCAGCTCTGCTGAGAACGTCGATTATGCATCCATAGTGTTCACCTTTGGGCTCAATATGATACACATTACACATTAGATTCAACAAATTTAGACCTTCGTTTGCGATGCCTGCATAACTACAAGCGGTGAACATCGAAATGAATGTAACATCATCTGGCCTAATCCCAGCGCTTTGCATCTCATTGAATAACTTTAGGGCCTTTAAACCATTTCCATTCATAGCAAATCCAGATATCACAGCATTCCAACAAATAAGGTCTCTTTGTGGCATTTCATAGAACAGCTTCTCTGCCATATCCAAGAAACCACATTTTGCATACATATCAATAAGAGCAGTCCCTAAATTAAGACTCATTGGCATTCTCAACTTCTCCACATATCTATGAATCCAAATTCCAATATCAAGAGAACCAAGATGTGCACTAGCAGAAAGTACACTTACAAGAATGGCCTCATCAGGGTCAGTCCCAGTCATTTGCATTAGCCTAAACAATTTTAGCCCTTCTTTGAAACAATTATTTTGTACATAACCAGATATCATAGAGCCCCACACTCCCCTATCTTTCACTGGACATTCCTCAAAAATTAATCTTGCTTCATAAACATCCCCTCTTTTTGCATACCCAGAAATCAGAACAGTCCAAGAAATAACACAAGTGCAACGGATCTCATAAAAAACAAACCTTGCTGCTTCCACATTGTCAAAAGCAGTATAAAAACCTATTAGAGTGTTACCCACAAAGATATCCATCAAGAACCCCAATTTCAAGATTTGCCCATGAACCAACTCCCCAAGATGACAACATTTCATTCTGGCACAAGCTTTCAAGACGTAAGGGAGTGTGTAATTATCAGGGTACATCCCAATTTTCAACATATTTTTGTATATCTCAGTGGTTCTATTGAGCTCTCCCTTGAGCAAGAAAGCTTTGATCATTGTATTGAATATGCAAATTGTCGGTTCTTGTATTTGTTCAAAGATTTTCCAGCCATAAATTGGGCTACCAAGATTAGGGTCTGAACAGAAAGCCAACAACCTGCTCAAGGCAAAGCTATTTTTACCAAGTCCACATGTAATCACTTGTCCATGTGCTTGCTTGAATTGCTTCATATTCCTGCACCTCTCTAGTAGGAAAAGGCATCTTTTTGTGCATAGTGACATTAGCCTTTGCTAATTTTTCATTTAGAAAGAAGGGAAGGCGTTTTATTGCAGCAGCATTCGCTGGTGGTAAGACTAAAATGAATGTACATATTTAAACAAGTATATCAAAAAATTTAACATTTGAAGAAAATCCAAATATTATATGCTGGACATGTCTCTGCCAATAAGTTTTCTTTTTATAAAGTAAAGAGTGTTTCATTTTGGTTCATAAGAATACCAAGAATATATTTAAATTATGTAAAATTAAATAAAAATATTTTTTATTAATAGTTTAGTTCAAAAATATTTCTATCATTAATAGTTTGATTCAAAAATAACACTGTCATTAATAGTTGGTAATTACATATCATAGCACATTTAAGAAAATATTTATATGTGATGGCCATAGTTTTAAAAAATTACACATAATGGCTTTGTTTCATTTAATGTGTCATTTTTTATTTTTTTAGTGTGTTTCATAAATTACTGTTGTAACTGCCCACCCAACCCCTTTCTTCTCCTCTCTCTCCATCCTTCTTCATCTTCAACCCCTTATTTTTCTCCATTAACTATCCACGATTCTCGCAAATTTCGCTGCCATTATTTACAGAATCTTATTAAATCAAGTAAATTCCTCTTGCTCGACGAACCAATTTCAGGCCTTGATTCGTCCTCTGCAAGGAAGGAACAAGTCGGTTCCCCTTTCTGTTCATACGTGATTTTTATTTATTTTTTAATTTTAAATATATAATTTTTTGTATTTTAAAATAAATATTCTTTAAACCGTGCAAATATTTATTTTTTATTGAATCCAAATCTTTGTGATATTTTGAAATCTCAAGTAGATTTATTTTTTGATTTTAAAAATCATATTTGTATGTTTTATAATTTATGTATTATATGTATTTAGATATTTAATTTTTCAACCGTGTCTTTTTTTGAATTTAGCGTTTTTTATTTTGAGTATCTTTGCAAAATATTTATTTTAGCAGCAATTTATTAGTTCTAGTTTCATACATTCAAATGCATAATCCTATATGTATTTTACATATATTGATAGACTTCAAATACATATAACTGTGTTGTATTTGATGGTTATGTATTTATCAGTGGAAACTATTAAATTTAAAAGAAATACATATGTATGTTTTTTATTCTGAATTGTATTTGTATTTTATTTTATTTTTTGTTTTATTTCACAAGTTGTTATGGTAAAAAAGAATTCCGTCCTTTATTAGAATCCTATTATTAATGAAACGGAATAATTATCACTTGAGTGATTTATGGTAACTAAATTTTTATTTGAAACATAATCCCTAAAAAATCACTCACATTTCACATTTTTTATTTGTATTTTGTTACGTTTTACCTATGTTAAATACAACACACAACACATAAAATATTGTCATTTTATGTAAATAAGTAAATGTTGCTACTTAATCCTATTTTCTTCCAAATTGTTGCCCATTTCTGAAAATTTCTCTTAATAGTTTTACTCAAAATGCCCAATGGGTCAAAAATATCCTTTTTCTAACGAAAATATTATTCATTTTTTTTACACACATTTTTTTCTAATAAAAATATTATTTTTAAAGAACTATTTTCTTGTTTCTTTTCTTTTAAAACTTCTTTCACGAATAAAAAGTGGGAAGTGCTTTTTTTTCTTTTTAATTTTGTTATCAATTAAAATAGAATAACTTTATGCCTTTTCTAACTAATAATATATGTCATATATATAGTATCATAATAACTCCGTCATTAATTTTCATTTGAATAACAATAGATCATTTTCCTAATAAAATAGGAAGTATTTTTGTTTCTTAATATTTTTCGAATTGAAATAGGATAAGCGTTTGCTAATATAATTCTGATTTTAAAGTTAACATACAATAATCATAATATCATAAAATACAAAAATCTATTACCTTACAAATGTAACTTAACTTTAAACCCAAAAATTATATTACAAAATATTTATCCTACTTCAATTCGGAAAAGATTAAAAAATAAAAATATTTTTTATTTTATTAGAAAGGATAATTTTTTGTTAACTAATTGAAAATCAAGACGGAGTTACTACAATCTAATGTATATGACCTATACTATCGCTTAAAAAAGCACATGAGATAATTGTATTTAATTAATAAAATAATATTAAGAAGCAAAAAAAATTATTTTCACTTTTTTATTTGTCATAGGGATTTTAAAAGAAAAAAAATAATTAACAATAATATTTTTATCAGAAAAAAAATGTGATTAAAAATAATATGTTTATTAAAAAAATGTTTTTGATCTATTAAAAATAATAGTTTAAGACATTTTTTTTAAAAATAAATAGTTATGTACTTTGGTAGAATTTGAATCTGATTAGGAGCAATTAATGTGTGTGACAAAAGGAACTGTTGATATGTACATATTCAGTTTAAATATTTAATATTCTTTTAAGTGTTACTCTCTTTTTTCCATTTTAATTGTTAGGTATATTAAAAATAATTATTTTTAAAATTCAAGAAATAATTGATCATATTTTTTTAATTCTATCATTAGTACTTAAAGTCATTCTAAAATGTGAAAAGAATTATTATTGTATGTTTTCAAAAAATTAATAGGATTATATTAGTCAAATTATCATCCATATTAATTTTTTCTTAAAGTGTGTGCATATCTCATCCAACAATTAAAATAGAATAGAAGGAGTATAAAATAATAAAGAAATAAAAAGAATATGGTAGAAAAAGAGAGAAGAGAGAAGAATTCATATTTCTATTGATATCTCATCCAACAATTAAAATAGAATAGAAGGAGTATAAAATAATAAAGAAATAAAAAGAATATGGTAGAAAAAGAGAGAAGAGAGAAGAATTCATATTTCTATTGAGAGATGAAATACAATGAAAGAGAACCTTTTTATTTATAGGGAAGAACTAACCCTAATTTTTCTTCAAAGAAATAAGATAGATATTTACTATAATACAAATACATCTATAGACATTTATTATACTACAAATAAATTTGTAGACATTCACTATAATATAAATACATTTATAATATTAACCTTGTTTTTAAAAAATTGTACTTTTTCTATCCAATTTTTCCTTTTAGTATGTTTAAAAAGAAAAGGAAATAATTTACTCCTGCTGTTCACTTTTACTTGCCACTGTGTCAAAAAGAGATGTCTATTTTCACTTGTCAAGTTTAGAAAATTTAGGAATAATTTATCACTTAGTTCCTAATTTACGCTTATTATTAACTGTGATTATTTTTTAATGCATTTCTCAAAGCATAGAATTTGTTATATTCAAATGGTGATATAGTAAAATTATCATTTTATTTATCGCTTCTTAAAAAATGTATCAAGTTAATACTGAACAAGTAAAAATGGACGACAAGAATACTTTTAAAAATTAATTGTTGTGTCTAACCATAAGGAGCTAAATATACTGATATGGAGCAAGTATATTTTCTTTTTTATACTATTAATAAGTGAAAGCTCTTGGTACGACCAAGGGCATTTTAGTCATGTTGAATAAAAAAAAATATCAGTCCATCACTGTCAAAGCCACTGAACCCCTTCCTCCCACCCCCAAGCAGTTTTTCTCTATCATTCATCACTTCTCAACTTTTTCTCTCAAATCTTTCTTGTTCCCTGCAAAAAAAGAGTGGAAAAATTCTCAGCAAAACTCAATTGTGGAAGATGGGTATACCAAGAAACCCAGGTGGGGGAGGGGTACAGGGTGGTGTGGATATGCTGAGTGAAAGAGCAAGAATGATGAGAGATTAAATAAATGAGTAAAAATTTACGGACAGATCTAGGAGTTAGTTTTTTCCGGCGAGCAGAGGCAGAGAAAGATAGAGGAGAGGGTGCGACGGAGGTGGAGGTTATGGAGTTTTCCGGGTAGTTGGTCGAGGTGTTGCTACTGCCGCCGCCGGCAGTGGAGAGAAAAAGAGAGAGGAGGTCGGCAGATGGTCGGAAAAAATGGAGAAAAGGGGAAGAGGATGGGGAGAGAGTGGAGGCGACTGGTGGTGTTGTTTTCTCCGGCCATGGTGGTCGAAAAAATGGTGAGATGGTAGATGAAGGAGATGGAGAGAGGGAGGCTGCCGGCAGTGTTTGTCGCCGGAAAAAATGGGAGAGGAAGAGAGAAGGCGGCCGGTAGATGGCCGGAAAAAATGGAGAAATGGGCGGGTGAGAGAGAGAGAGGAGAGGGAAGGGCGGCTGAGGTGAGTTTGAGAGGAAAAATGGGGGTGGGTTTGGATAGATATTGGTATTTAAGGCAAGGGAGTAGGGTTTTAATTAGGGCCGTAGGATCAGGTAAAATGAACGGCTAAGATTAGTTGGGTGTAATCCGGGTCGGGTTATGGGTCAAACGGGTCGTCCGGATAGGTTAGTGGCTAGATTTAATTAGGAATTGAATTTAAATAATAGCCAAAAATTGATCAAAAGTGGCTAAAATTGACATAAATTGAATAGAAAGTGGCTAAACTCTAAACAAATTGAATGAAATTGAATAAATATGGCTATAATTTAAATAAATTGGCTGAATTTGAATTTAGCTGCTATTAAATTAATAAATATACTACACTTGTAGATAATTTAATAAATAGATAATAAAATAGTTTAAATTATAGAAAAATCATATAAATATTATTATTAATAAATACATTCTAAATTTTAGTATACTTACGTAAATATCTACAATTAAATTATTATAAATAATTTTCAAAATAATTTTGAAAACAGACCAGACAATTGAGAATATCTGCATTTTCTCTTCTTCTCTTTTCTTCGGTTTCCATCACTCTGGATGAGTCATTAGAGGTGACTTACATCGATAGAAACAAGACAAGCCATATATAATTGAATAAACCTATTAAATTGTGCATATTGCTTAATTTGCTTATAAGATCAACTTTTACATAGTTAAAATTTAAAATCTTCATGAAATTAGTATCTTGTTTAGTCATACGAGATGAAATCATAATTATAAAGTTTAAAGTTTTACCTTGACATGCAAATTGAGATTCTTAACTTGTATTTTTTTCCTCATGAACATAAAAACCTTGTAAGTTATATAAACTATTAAAATTCCCCAAATTCTCATACAATCTTACCAAATAGGTAAAGGTTTATAATGAAATATAATATACTATCACAAAGTCATTCTTAAAGACATACATTTTGTTTTATTTTTATTGTCTTTCTATCCATTATTGTTCATCAAGTTTCTCTTCATCAAGTTTCTCATACTTTTACATAAATTTTTGAAACAATAGTTTCTCATAACGAAAAAAGACATTCACTTTTTCAATTATTATAACCTAATGTTAATCGTATTCTCGCTTGGCCTTATTGATATTTCATTTCTATTCTTATACCTACTTACTTTATTGCTGAAACAATAATATTTTATCTTATGATATTAGTCAAAATAATCATTGGTCCAATAAATATAGGCACATCATTGACGACAAAGTTTAATACAACGATCCAAATCAATCCGCCTTACACACAATGCCTCCAACTGCGTTCATGGTATAACATTGTTGTTACATATATTGTATTTATTTCTTCCTATTAATTATAAATATTCTAAAGATTTTACTTTTTTTTTCCACAAACAGGGCTGAAAAAAATACAGAAATGCTCAAATCTTTTACAGCAAGAAGTACATCTCATTCTGGTTGTCTCATCTCTGTTCCGGTGGATGAAGAAATAATCTCAATTGCAAACGCTCAATCGCAACAAGATGTAAGACCAAATTCTATTAATATTATTCATAATTTATACCGCTATTTATTCTTGTAATTAACATAATTACTAATCTAACTTTTTCTTTAAAAAGGGACATTCCTTTTCCATCGAAGCAAAAATATCACTTTCAAATAGACTCAAAAGTTGCTATGTTTTAATATGTCCAAACTGTGGGCAAGAAGTGAGAAGTGCAAGGAAAAGAAAAATTCGCTGTATGAATTGCAATCAGGAAAATATGTTAGTGCCAAGGTATTTAGAGTCTAATTTTATGAACATATTCAAGAGAAATATATACAAAAAATTGTCTTATAATATTACCGCAGGTGTCGATTTAACGTAAATCTGGAAGATACTTCCGGCTCAACATGTCACGCCCCGCCTTGGGGGGTATGACTGGCACCTAGTGCCCTACTAGGACCTGACCTGCTGGACTACTAAGCCTGGGCACATCTGGTGCCTGGCTGGCTCTAACTCATATTTCTGGAAACAAAGGGCTATATAACGGCTGTAAATACAGCCCCCGACCCGTTGGCCTATAGCCTTCTGTACCTGTACTAGCAGCTGACCAGAAACATACTAATTCAGAGGAACCTATGCGGGCCGACAAGGCCACCATGCTGTCTAGTTATCTGCAACTCAATCATAATGCATGAAAAGAACTACGTGACCGGCAAGGTCACCACTACTGGCAAACTATGGCCCCACACGGCCAAAGTAAAAGAAAGCAAGAATACTGGCAACTAAACAACTGCACGGCCTCACACGACCGGCTCATCTGACCACAGGGAATATATAGACTGCAAGCCTCTAAGAATAGCAATAGAAATGATCGGTACAGGGCCCCGACCTACCCGTGCTGTAAAACAAAAGAACTGAAATACACCTCTGGAATTCAGTCTCCGGATGACAGGAGCTGAATACCTGACTGCTGACAGGAAGTTACGTAGTGTCACCTGCTCGTCTGTAAGTACCTGCAGGCAAGTAATGCAGCGCCCCACCGGGCGTCAGTACCGCTGGTACTGAGTATGTAAAGCAATAACTGAAGCAAAATCTGAATACAATAATATAACTGAAGAAACTGAAGTAGAGAGAATAGACTAACTGTCTGATAATGTAAATCATACCTTCTCTCAATCTTTACTGGGAAGGATAAGAGTCATACCTGGAAACGTATCGTGCTACTGCTGATATGCTTGTATCTAACATAACATGGCATAACATGAAATAACATAAGATAGCACACACAAACCTTACCCGGCCCCCATAAGCCGGGAGGTACAATCAACACATAATCTATACCCCTACCCCGGTCATCCCATCTCCTATACTGGCTGTAAGCATCCTGCCGGTCCCCTGGGTATGCACTTGGGCTCGCTGAGCCCCTGACTGTAACTGCATCTGAGTCCGGAGGACTCCTGAATCTGCACCCGGGCGTATCCGCTCGACTGGGGTGTGTAAGGCCGATCAAGGCACAAATATGGGGAAAAACTGGCATCCCATCTTCGTCCCCTGGCGGGACGGCATGCCACTCCGTAGAGTGACGTATCCTCGTCCTCTGGCGGACGAGTCGATACAACTATTGACCCTGGGGCGGTCATGGGTGCTAGGTAATCCAACCCCAAACAATACAACGGTCTCAACTGGTAATACTGTCTGTGTATCTCACATGCTGAGGCTAATAGGGGTAAAGTACCATACATATTACATGCTGAGCTGATGATAGCAATCTGTACGTATTTAATACGTGCTGAGGCAGGTAAAGATGTATAAATATGAACATAGTCTCCTGCCGGGCTGTACTGAGCAAATGCTATATAAGGTAATGTTTCTACTGAAAATTCTGCTGTTTACTAAGTTTCTGTATACGCTATATGCTGGACTAGTGATAGAAATATGTACATGCTTAATACATGCTGAGGCTGGAAGTACTATATATGTATGTACGAATATAGTCTTTCTACTGAACTATGCTGTATACTGACTTTCTATAGTAACATGATTTACTATTCCTGACATGCTTTCTAAACTTCACTTCAGTCTGCTATTCTTATTTCTGAAGAGCTCTACGGGTATTTCATTACCATACGAGGTTTCAACTGAATACAACCATATCCTGACATGGCATATCACATTACATACTGAGTATACTGGGCAATCTCTAACACTTGCGTTAAAATCTGTATCTGAGATATTATCTGACTGTCTGCCTATACTGTAACTGAGGTATCATCTAACTATCTGATGTTGCTTTACTAACTTTGATTCTGAGTATATGTATATCATAATATCATAAAAACATGCTTACTAAATTCAAACTGGACTTAGTGCTTGACTTATAAGTTCTTTCTTCTGTACATCACGCTATCTATCGTACTGGATTACTAACTTGCCGAAGGAATTAACTTTACATACCTTATCCTTGAATTATTCGTCTGTCGGACGAGGCTCGGCCGGTACTTCAACTGTTTTCTCCCAACTGCATTCATAAACATATCAATTAACACTAAATACAACTTTATTTCAAAAGGCAACGTCACTTTCGATATAGTTTATAGCCTAAACTTAGGCTTATCGAAAGACGGCTAGAAACTCGCTATTTTTCAGCGGCCTAGAAGGGAGAAATATTCACTTCACAGCTAGGAACGTATAGACACTAATTTAGAGCAATTCCACTTACCTTGGCTCGGTGGCTCGACGATTCGTCGGCCGTATTTTACGAAACTGAATCCGTAGGAATGCTCTCTGCTGCTAAATACTTCGGTATCTGGGATAAATTTGAGTTTGGGCAGCGTTTGGCAGCGTAATCGGACGGAAATTAATTAATTTCCTTCATCCCTCTCTGCTCTCTACATTTTCTGGAAATTTTTATAAGTTTCTCTCATTTAAAACCGAAGTGGGGCTTTATATACTTGGGCCTGGACAAGGCCAACGTGTCACGGAGCCAACGCGGAGGCTCCTCCTCCGTGACACGCTGCCATCGCGGAGGGGCTCTGCCTCTGCTCCTTCTGCGATGGTTCGATAGGCTTCTCGTCCGATCTTTTCCCGGGCCTTTCTCCAACACGTATGGCCTTCAAATATGCTTAACCAACGTGGGAATAGGTCATCTAAGTGCCGGGAATTCTACGGGGTGTAACATTCTCCCCCCCTTAAGAACATTCGTCCTCGAATGTATACTGTTATCTAGAGGACTGATTACTTTACTTTCTGGAAGAATTTCGGCAGAGTTTCCCCTGTAATATGGACTATCGCAAAAACCTGAAATGCAGAAAAGTCCAACACGGGCACTGCTCACAATATTCTAAGATCCACTGGATGACCATATATCAATTTTTTTCCTTTATTATTTACAGACATACAACCATAAGATACTGCATAAATAATAATACGGACATACCTGTCGCCTGACTAGACCTGAAATAGGGTGAGGATATCTGGTCCTTATATCTGCGAATCTGTCTGTCTAGTCGTAACCTGGATATTCTGAACTGGGACTACACTGGACGGGCCTCCCATACTTCTTCTGGCGTATGTTCAAGCCCATCTGATTCACATGACCTCTAGCGTGTTATCATAAGGGTCCGCACCACTTACGTAATCATGAGGGCTCTTTATACTTTCTAATACTTACTAGGATCAATCAGCCCATCTTTATTTACTGCTTGATCTGGCAACCCCATCTCAAGTCTTATGCCCCTTTACTATACTGGCATCAAAATCAGGAGGTAGGGATAGCCCTTTTCTTAGTGCAGCAAATAAAAACATTCAACTGTACCAAATTCAAAAGGATGTATTTGGGATTCCTGCATTTTCCCTCTCCTTTTTTTTTATACCTACTCGGTGGTCTGACCTTATCTGTAATCATAATCAGATCTCATATAGCTATAAATGAATCAACTCATATATACATTATATTTCTGACTTCCTATTCTGACGTTATCAACATATACTGAGAATAATGCCAATAATAGTATCATGCTGGGAGGTCTCTAATACCTCCTCCTACTGTTGTAATTATCATGTAACTGACTGATGCTCTCTTCCGTTGCTATTTATGATCTTCTTCTTGTGATAGGGTAATACTGATCTGTCTTTGTATCTGTAACCAAAGAATACGGTGAGTTCTCAGGGACTCAACCCTATACTGTACCTCTCTAAAGCACGACTGACTGAGAAAGAAGGGTAACTATCATATCATGCCTCGCAGCCTCCTGCCTATAGTATGTGGTGCACAACACATCCATAGACAAGACTCTACTTAGCACGGCTTGCAGACTCCCTGGGATACGACCTGCTCTGATACCAAGTTTGTCACGCCCCGCCTTGGGGGGTATGACTGGCACCTAGTGCCCTACTAGGACCTGACCTGCTGGACTGCTAAGCCTGGGCACATCTGGTGCCTGGCTGGCTCTAACTCATATTTCTAGAAACAAAGGGCTATATAACGGCTGTAAATACAGCCCCCGGCCCGTTGGCCTATAGCCTTCTGTACCTGTACTAGCAGCTGACCAGAAACATACTAATTCAGAGGAACCTATGCGGGCCGACAAGGCCACCATGCTGTCTAGTTATCTGCAACTCAATCATAACGCATGAAAAGAACTACGTGACCGACAAGGTCACCACTACTGGCAAACTATGGCCCCACACGGCCAAAGTAAAAGAAAGTAAGAATACTGGCAACTAAACAACTGCACGGCCTCACACGACCGGCTCATCTGACCACAGGGAATATATAGACTGCAAGCCTCTAAGAATAGCAATAGAAATGATCGGGACAGGGCCCCGACCTACCCGTGCTGTAAAACAAAAGAACTGAAATACACCTCTGGAATTCAGTCTCCGGATGACAGGAGCTGAATACCCGACTGCTGACAGGAAGTTACGTAGTGTCACCTGCTCGTCTGTAAGTACCTGCAGGCAAGTAATGCAGCGCCCCACCGGGCGTCAGTACCGCTGGTACTGAGTATGTAAAGCAATAACTGAAGCAAAATCTGAATACAATAATATAACTGAAGAAACTGAAGTAGAGAGAATAGACTAACTGTCTGATAATGTAAATCATACCTTCTCTCAATCTTTACTGGGAAGGATAAGAGTCATACCTGGAAACGTATCATGCTACTGCTGATATGCTTGTATCTAACATAACATGGCATAACATGAAATAACATAACATAGCACACACAAACCTTACCCGGCCCCCATAAGCCGGGAGGTACAATCAACACATAATCTATACCCCTACCCCGGTCATCCCATCTCCTATACTGGCTATAAGCATCCTGCCGGTCCCCTGGGTATGCACTTGGGCTCGCTGAGCCCCTGACTATAACTGCATCTGAGTCCGGAGGACTCCTGAATCTGCACCCGGGCGTATCCGCTCGACTGGGGTGTGTAAGGCCGATCAAGGCACAAATATGGGGAAAAACTGGCATCCCATCTTCGTCCCCTGGCGGGACGGCATGCCACTCCGTAGAGTGACGTATCCTCGTCCTCTGGCGGACGAGTCGATACAACTATTAACCCTGGGGCGGTCATGGGTGCTAGGTAATCCAACCCCAAACAATACAACGGTCTCAACTGGTAATACTGTCTGTGTATCTCACATGCTGAGGCTAATAGGGGTAAAGTACCATACATATTACATGCTGAGCTGATGATAGCAATCTGTACGTATTTAATACGTGCTGAGGCAGGTAAAGATGTATAAATATGAACATAGTCTCCTGCCGGGCTGTACTGAGCAAATGCTATATAAGGTAATGTTTCTGCTGAAAATTCTGCTGTTTACTAAGTTTCTGTATACGCTATATGCTGGACTAGTGATAGAAATATGTACATGCTTAATACATGCTGAGGCTGGAAGTACTATATATGTATGTACGAATATAGTCTTTCTACTGAACTATGCTGTATACTGACTTTCTATAGTAACATGATTTACTATTCCTGACATGCTTTCTAAACTTCACTTCAGTCTGCTATTCTTATTTCTGAAGAGCTCTACGGGTATTGCATTACCATACGAGGTTTCAACTAAATACAACCATATCTTGACATGGCATATCACATTACATACTGAGTATACTGGGCAATCTCTAACACTTGCGTTAAAATCTGTATCTGAGATATTATCTGACTGTCTGCCTATACTGTAACTGAGGTATCATCTAACTATCTGATGTTGCTTTACTAACTTTGATTCTGAGTATATGTATATCATAATATCATAAAAACATGCTTACTAAATTCAAACTGGACTTAGTGCTTGACTTATAAGTTCTTTCTTCTGTACATCACGCTATCTATCGTACTAGATAACTAACTTGCTGAAGGAATTAACTTTACATACCTTATCCTTGAATTATTCGTCTGTCGGACGAGGCTCGGCCGGTACTTCAACTGTTTTCTCCCAACTGCATTCATAAACATATCAATTAACACTAAATACAACTTTATTTCAAAAGGCAACGTCACTTTCGATATAGTTTATAGCCTAAACTTAGGCTTATCGAAAGACGGCTAGAAACTCGCTATTTTTCAGCGGCCTAGAAGGGAGAAATATTCACTTCACAGCTAGGAACACATAGACACTAATTTAGAGCAATTCCACTTACCTTGGCTCGGTGGCTCGACGATTCGTCGGCCGTATTTTACGAAACTGAATCCGTAGGAATGCTCTCTGCTGCTAAATACTTCGGTATCTGGGATAAATTTGAGTTTGGGCAGCGTTTGGCAGCGTAATCGGACGGAAATTAATTAATTTCCTTCGTCCCTCTCTGCTCTCTACATTTTCTGGAAATTTTTATAAGTTTCTCTCATTTAAAATCGAAGTGGGGCTTTATATACTTGGGCCTGGACAAGTCCAACGTGTCACGGAGCCAACGCGGAGGCTCCTCCTCCGTGACACGCTGCCATCGCGGAAAGGCTCTGCCTCGGCTCCTTCCGCGATGGTTCGACAGGCTTCTCGTCCGATCTTTTCCCGGGCCTTTCTCCAACACGTATGGCCTTCAAATATGCTTAACCAACGTGGGAATAGGTCATCTAAGTGCCGGGAATTCTACGGGGTGTAACACAATAACTGCAGTAATCATGGACAAAGAAGCCGAAAAATTATTATCTCTTACTGCTGCGGAGATTTATGATCTGGTTTTAGCCGAGGTAAATATTCTAACCAAACAATTTTCATTATATTTACTTTAGAATTGCACCAACAAAAACTTTAAAATATATTCCCCTCTAGAATGACTCGCTGCCAATGGAAAATATTCAAATGAGGCTGAACCAAAACCTCTTCAGAATTCAAGTGAAAAAATCTTTTTCTCGCACTGTTGGATCGACATTTGCAAAATTGTTTATCCTGTCCTGCATTGAAAAAGAGAACAACAAAAGATCAAAAAAGGACTTCGCTTCTTCTGATGAAGAACAACATCACTTGTTAAAGCTCAAACAAAAGCTGGAGCCACCAACTCCCGCGAAAAAAAAATAAAGGTCATCAAAAAATTCACTTTTACACTTCAATTTAATAAACATTATTTTCCTTTTGGCCTTCAAATATGTTACCCTCTTTCATACTTTAAGTTACATGCATGTACAGGTTAACCAACTTCCTTTTGCAATCGCATTTGGCTTTTTTGGTGGAACAAAGGTAATACATATAAAACCTTTTTACCTTTTTCAAAGTTCCGCAAGTTCCTAAAATAAATTTATCACATGTAAACTAATACTACTTTTCATATATATATAAACAGTTCTTTTGTAGAAAGATAAACTCCTTGATAAAGCTTACTATACCTTTTGGCCTTACACCGGGATGTTCAAATGACAATACTATCATGAAACAAGGTAACAATAATAAAAATTTCAATTCTGATACTACTTTTGAGATTAGATGCTACGACAGTCCAACACATTTTTGGTACTATATCTTCTTAATGTTATACCCCGTAGAATTTTTGGCACCTAAATGACCTATTCGCACGATGGTTAAGCATATTTGAAGGCCATACGTGCTAGAGAAAGGCCCGGGAAAAGATCGGACGAGAAACTTGTCGAACCATCGCGGAAGGAGCCGAGGCAGAGCCCCTCCGCGATGGCAGCGTGTCACGGAGGTGGAGCCTCCGCGTTGGCTCCGTGACACGTTGGCCTTGTCCAGGCCCAAGTATATAAAGCCCCACTTCGGTTTTAAATGATCAAAACATTTATAAATTTCCAGAAAACAGAGAGAAAACGCAGGAGAAGGAAAAGGAACGAAGTAGTAATATAATTTTCGTCCGATTACGCTTCTAAACGCCGTCCAAACTCAAATTAACCTCAGATACCGAGGTATTTAGCAGCAGAGAGCATTCCTACGGATTTAGTTTCGTGAAATACGGCCGACGAATCGTCGAGCTGCCGAGCTAAGGTAAGTGGAATTGCTCTAAATTAGTGTCTATGTGTTCCTAGTTGAGAAGTGAATAGTTCTCCCTTCTGGACCTCTGAAAAATAGCGAGTTTTCGACCGTCTTTCGATAATTCTAAGTTTAGGCTATAAACTATATCGAAAGTGACGTTACTCTTTAAAATAAAGTTGTACTTAGTATTGATTGACATATTTATGAATGCAGTTGGGAGAAAATAGTTGAAGTACCGGCCGAGCCTCGTCCGACAGATGGATAGTTCGAGGATAAGGTATGTAAAGCTAGTTTCCTCGGCAAGTTAGTAATCTTGGTACAGTACAGTAATTTAAAGGCCAGTAGAATATTCAGAAGTCATATATGATGTTTATTACGAATGTTGGTACGATATTAGAAACATCATGTTATGATCAGCGCGAGACTTGCTAGCACGATATAGATTTTAATATAAGTGTTAGGAAGTGCACAGCATGCTCAGTATGTGATGTAATACGAAATGTTAGGGTATTCAGTTGAAACCCAGTAGAATGATGTAACATCTGTAAGACATCCCAGAAATAGAATGATAAGTTAAAATGAAGTTAGAAAGCATGTTAGGAATAGTAAATCATGTTACTATAGAAACTCAGTATACAACATAGTTTTCAGCAGAAACACTATATCTTGTTCAGCATTAGCCCCAGTACAGTCTGGCAGAAGACTATATTTATATATATATACTACTACCAGCCTCAGCATGCATTAAGTACGTACATATTACTATCACTAGTTCAGCATATAGTATATACAATACTTTACCACTATTAGTTTCAGTATGTGGGACATGCAGATAATATTACTAGTTGAGACCGTTGTATTGTTTGGGGTTGGACTACCTAGTATCCATGACCGCCCCAGGGTTGATAGATGTATCGACTCGTCTGCCAGAGGACGAGGATACGTCGCTCTACGGAGTGGCATGCCGTCCCACAGGGGACGAAGATGGGATGCCAATTTTCCCCATATTATGCCTTGGTCGGCTTTTACACACCCCTGTCGAGCGGATACGCCCGGGTGTTGATTCAGGAGTCCTCCGGACTCAGATGCAGTTATAGTCAGGGGCTCAGCGAGCCCAAGTGCATACCCAGGGGACCGGCAGGATGCTTACAGGGTTTATAGGAGATGGGACGACTGGGGTAGGGGTATAGATTCTGTGCTGGTTGTACCTCCCGGCTTATGGGGGCCGGGTAAGGTTTGTATGTGCTATGTTATGTTATGTATGTTATGCCATGTTATGTTAGATACGAGTAGATCAGCAGTAGAACGATACGTCTCCAGGTATGACTCCTACTCCTTCCAGTATAATTGAGAGCAGGTATGACTTACATTATCAGACAGTTAATCTATTTCTCTCTACTTCAGTTTCATCAGTTATATTATTGTTTTCAGTTATTGCTTTACATACTCAGTACCAGCGGTACTGACGCCCGGTGGGGCGCTGCATTACTTGCCTGCAGGTACTCATAGACGAGCAGGCGATACCACGTGATTCCTATCAGCGATCGAGTATTCAACTCCTGTCATCCGGAGACTGAATTCCAGAGGTGTACTTCATTTTCGTTTGTTGTATAGTACGGGTAGGTCGGGGCCCTATCCCGATCATTTCTATTGCTATTCCTAGAGGCTTGCAGTCTGTATATGTTTCCCTGTGGTCAGATGAGCCGGTCGTGTGAGGCCGTGCAGTTGTTTAGCTGTTAGTACTCCTGTTTCTTTCATGTTGGTCGTGTGGGGCCATAGCTTGACAGTAGTGGTGACCTTGCCGGTCACGTAGCTTTTTAATATTCTATGATTAAGTTACAGATAGCTAGACAGCATGGTGGCCTTGTCGGCCCGCATAGGTTTCCCTATATCGACATGTTTTTGGTCAGCTGTTAGTGCAGGTACAAGAGGCTATAGGCTAATGGGCCGGGGGCTGTGTTTACAGCCGTTATATAGCCCTTTGTTTCCAGAAATGTGAGTTAGAGCCAGCCAGGCACCAGATGTACCAGGCTTAGCAGTCTAGCAGTTCAGGTCCCAGTAGGGCACCAAGTGCCAGTCATACCCCCCCCCCCCCGGCAGGGTGTGACAAACTTGGTATCAGAGCAGGTCGTGTCCCAGGGAGTCTGCAAGTCGTGCTAAGTAGAGTCTTGTCTATGGATGTGTTGTGAACCACATATTATAGGCAGGAGGCTGCGAGGCATGATAGGATGGTTACCCCTCCTTCTCAGTCAGTCGTGCTTTAGAGCGGTACAGTATAGGGTGGAGTCTCTAAAAACTTACCGTATTCTTTGATTACAGATACAAAGGGAGATCAGCATTACCCTATTACAGGCAGAAGATCAGATATAGCAACAGAAGAAGGCATCAGCCAGTTACATGATAACTACGGTAGCAGGAGGAGGTACCCGAGACCTCCCAGCATGATACCTTTATCGGTACTATCCCCAGTATACGTTGATAACGTCAGAATAGGAAGTCAGGAGTGTAATGTGCATATGAGTTGATTTATTTATTAGCTATATGAGATCTGATTAAGATTACAGACAAGGTCAGACCACCAGGTAAGTATAAGAAAGAGAGGGAAATGCAGGAATCCCAAACACATCTTTTCGGATATGGTACAGTTAAATATTTTTATTTGTTGCAATAAGAAAAGGGTTATTCCTACCTCTTGATTTTGATGCCCGCATAGTAAAGGGGCATAAGACTTGAGATGGGGTTGCCAAATCAAGCAGTAAGTAAAGATGGGCTGATTGATCCTAGTAAGTATTAGAAAGTATAAAGAGCCCCTATGATTACGTAAGCTGTGCAGACCCTTATGACAACAAGCCAGTAAAGAAAGTAAGACTGTTAGCTTACCCGAAGCAGGGGTAAAAGACTTGTTAGTAATAAATGCTTAGTAATAGTCAAATTTGAGTCAGAAAAAGGCTAAGTCCGCCATATACGCTAATAGACAGTAAGATATACCTGTAAGATTATAGATATGATTCAGTTGTGATATCGAAAGGGTGAGAGGTCATGTGAATCAGATAGGTCTGATTGCAAGTTAGGGGAACTATGAACTGATACTTGACCAATAATCTTATTAATAATGAAAAGCAGGTACCTTGAACCCCAGAGTTCAGCTTAAGCAGGATGAGGGGAAGAAGCAGGAGTGTCAGATGTTGTGGGGAAATTAGGATTACCCCCGGATTGATAGAATATCATATTAAGGATTAAGCCTCGGGCTGACAGTAAGATTGCGGTTCAGAATACAGCAGTATGTCCGCTATGGAAAAGTTAAGAAGTTACCGATACAACAATTCTAATCTAGTGTAGCCTAGAGATAAGGCCCAGCAGGCAGTCATGGGCTCTCAATATATGCCTAGTAAGGCCACAAGATTCGAACGTTGACCCCACATCGCAAGAGTGGCGGAATTTCAAACAGCAGACAATAACTAAAGTGTTTATGTTTGTTACTTTCAGAATGGGGTGACAATACAATGAAATGATAAGTCAGGGCAGGAGATATTATTAGGCCGTAGAAGCGGTGTATCATGTACGGCATGAGACTCAACAGAGCATGTCAGAGATTAGGTATTACCGCAGAATTCAGTACATATTGTACGTAGCTATTGATATATATATATATATATATATATATATATACAGATAATAGATATGTTGTGAGTAGTTGCCTATAAGGGGTACAATCACAGATGCTGATTAGTAATAGAAAGCAGGTACAAATTGCATTGCAGGACCCCCCCCCCCCCTTGCCAAAAAAAAAGGGGAGAAGAAAGAAAGAAAAGAAGAAAAGAGAAGAGAAAGGGAAAGGAGAATAGAAAGGGCAGGTTAAGTGTGAATTTCATATGAAGTCATAGAAACTATCTCAGTTCTCAGTTATTAAGTTAATAGACTTATGTGTTGTTGCCAGATCTAGGCTCTAGGAGCTTACCAGAGTTAATGGCCTAAAACATATGGCTAGATGATAAGGGCGCAGTTAGACGGTCTACTGACCAGCTGGCGCCTGCATTAGCAGAGAAGCATCCCTGAAGATCGGTAACATTAGTGCGTGTGCTAGAACTAGGATTAGAGGCCGAATAGGCAAATTTCAGAGATTAGCAATACCAGAATTGTTCTAGTATGTTAAGTGGTCGTACGTCATTTTCCCAGCTTTGTAGGTGAGAGTCGGCCTTAGTCAACCTAGCAGTTATTATGTGAAACACCCCATAAGTCAGTCGGCCGCCCCAGTCAGAATACCCGTGGGTACCCCAAGGAAGGGTCCACATCAGTAGTCGGCGACAGACTAGTACTTCAGCTGGTTCTCGTAAGATATTTAGATATAGAGCCCTAGCAGAAGGCCAGTATTTACAGAATAGCTCATAAGACCGAGAATTCCCCAGAATAGCAGTATAAATCCAAGTGGATACACACAAGGCGTAAGAAATTGATAGTACCCTGCTAGCACAGTGTTTACTAAGACCAGGGGATCAGTAGACTCCCCGTGAAGACCCAGAGATTGATCGCCTGGGAGTAAGTTTGATTAAGCCCAGCCTTACAGTGGTTCAAGCAAAATAACAAAGCAATTAGATGTCCACAAGTCTGCAGTCAAGCATGAACTATAAGTACTTAAGTAGAACAGTTAGAGCATTGTTAGACCACTGCCACATTCGGGTCATTCAACCCGACTATTCAGTTATTTAAGGTTATGCAGCCAGATCATTAGAGGTCATGGTCAATATCAGGACCCCCTGATCAGATACGGAGGCTGGTGTACAGATAGATACACAGAAAATCGAAGTAGTGAAGACATAGCCTAGACCTACCACTCCAATCGAAGTACGCAATCCCTGCGGTTAGCCGGGTACTGCAGACGGTTTGTGGAAGGATTTTCCACCTTAGCAGCACCTCTGACTAAATTGACACAGAAGGCAGCAAAGTTCCAGTAGACTGAGGCGTGTGAGCAGAACTTCCAAGAGTTAAAATCCAGGTTAACATCAGCTCCAGTGTTAGTATCGCCAGGAGATACAGAGGGTTGATGCAGCATGGTAAAGTAATAGCTTATGCTTTCAGGCAGTTGAAGAAACGTGAAAAGAATTATCTTACCCATGACCTGGAGTTAGCTGCAGTAGTTTATGCCTTAAAGAGTGAAAATTTTGTATCACCCAGGAAGGGCTAATATGGTAGCAGATGCCCTTAGCCGTAAATCTATGGGGAGTTAGCATACTTGCAGCCTGAATAGCGAGAATAGACTCGAGAATTACACTAATTAGCCGGTTTAGCCGTTCACATAGCAGAAATAAAGGATAACAAAGCGATAGTACAGAATGTCGCAGTGTTGTCGTTAATGGTGGAAGTAAAGGAACGGCAGTATGGAGACCCTAGCCAGGTTCAACTTGAACACAAGGTTCAATAAGGAGAGGTGACATATTTTTAGATAACCGGGGATGAAGTGTTGCGATATAAAGGCCGCATTTGTATTCCAGATATTTGGGGGCATCGCCAGCAGCTTATGAGAGAGGCGCATTATGCCCGCTATTCTCTCCACCCAGGCGCGACGAAATGTGCCATGATGTCAAAGAAACTACTGGTGGCCAGGTATGAAAAGAGAAATTGCTGAATTTGTAGCCCAGTGTCCTAACTGCCGACAGGTGAAAGCAGAATATCAGAAACCAGGTGGGTTAACTCAGGACATAGCTGTGCCTCTCTGAAAATGGGAAGCAGTAAACATGGATTTTGTAACAGGGTTACCCCGTACCAGACGCAGAAATGATTCCATTTGGGTAATAGTTGACAGGCTGACAAAATCAGCTTATTTTCTGCCAGTGAAGGCTACCTTCTCGGCTGAGGATTATGCCGAATTATATATCAGAGAAATAGTTAGATTACATGGAGTGCCGGTATCCATCATTTCAGATAGGGGAGCACAGTTTACAGCTAGATTCTGGCAATCGTTCCAAAGGGGTTTGGGAACGCAGATTAATTTAAGCACAGCATTCCATCCTCAAACAGATGGGCAGGCTGAACGTACAATTCAGACGCTCAAAGATATGCTACGAGCGTGTGTGCTAGATTTTGGGGGTAGCTGGGATGAGCATCTTTCGTTAATTGAATTTGCTTATAATAATAGCTATCATTCAGCCATCCAGATGGCGCCTTTCGAGGCATCATATGGGCGTAAATGCAGGTCGCTGATTGGTTGGTTTGAAATAGGAGAATCAGCATTGGTTGGCCCAGACATTGTTCGGCAGTCAGAGGAAAAAATAAAGCTTATCCGAGAACGTTTACTGACTGATCAGAGCCGCCAGAAGTCTTATGTAGATACGCGGCGCAGTAATCTAGAATTTGCGGTAAATGACTGGGTATATCTGAAAGTATCTCCGATGAAAGGGGTAATGAGATTTGGCAAGAAAGACAAGCTTAGCCCGAGATTCATTGGGCCATATCAAATTTGGCGAAGAATAGGCCGAGTTGTATACGAATTGAACTTGCCTCCGGAGTTAGCATCTGTTCACCCAGTATTCCCTGTATCTATGCTAAGGAAGTTCGTAGGAGACCCTTCTACAGTAGTTCCAGTTCAGGATGTCCAGGTCACAGAAGAGTTAGCATATGAAGAGGTTCCCGTAGCTATCTTAGACAGACAGATTCGCAGGTTGAGGACTAAAGATGTTGCGTCTGTCAAAGTATTGTGGCGTAATAGGAATCGTGAGAAAATGACGTGGGAAGTTGAAGAAGATATGAAAGCCAGATACCCTCACCTATTTCAGGCCTAGTCAGGCGACAGGTATGTCCATATTATTACTTATGCAGTACCTTATAGTTGTATGTGTGTGAATGAGAAAGATTGATACTTAGTTATCCAGTGGATCTTAAAATATTACGTGCAGTGCCTGTGTTGGGCTTTTCAGCATTTCAGGTTTTTGCTATAGTCCATATTACAGGGGAAACTCTGCCGAATTTTTTTTTTCTAGAAAGTAAGTTAAGTAGTCCTCTAGATAGCAGTGTACATTCGAGGACGAATGCTCTTAAGGGGGGGAGAATGTTATACCCCGTAGAATTTTCGGCACCTAAATGACCTATTCGCACGATGGTTAAGCATATTTGAAGGCCATACGTGCTAGAGAAAGGTCCGGAAAAAGATCGGACGAGAAACTTGTCGAACCATCGCGGAAGGAGCCGAGGCAGAGCCCCTCCGCGATGGCAGCGTGTCACGGAGGTGGAGCCTCCACGTTGGCTCCGTGACACATTGGCCTTGTCCAGGCCCAAGTATATAAAGCCCCACTTCGGTTTTAAATGATCAAAACATTTATAAATTTCCAGAAAACAGAGAGCAAACGCAGGAGAAGGAAAAGGAATGAAGTAGTAATATAATTTTCATCCGATTACGCTGCTAAACGCCGTCCAAACTCAAATTAACCTCAGATACCGAGGTATTTAGCAGCAGAGAGCATTCCTACGGATTTAGTTTCATGAAATACGACCGACGAATCGTCGAGCTGCCGAGCTAAGGTAAGTGGAATTGCTCTAAATTAGTGTCTATGTGTTTCTAGCTGAGAAGTGAATAGTTCTCCCTTCTGGACCTCTGAAAAATAGCGAGTTTTCGATCGTCTTTTGATAAGCCTAAGTTTAGGCTATAAACTATATCGAAAGTGACGTTACTCTTTAAAATAAAGTTGTACTTAGTATTGATTGACATATTTATGAATGCAGTTGGGAGAAAATAGTTGAAGTACCGGCCGAGCCTCGTCCGACAGATGGATAGTTCGAGGATAAGGTATGTAAAGCTAGTTTCCTCGGCAAGTTAGTAATCTTGGTACAGTACAGTAATTTAAAGGCCAGTAGAATATTCAGAAGTCATGTATGATGTTTATTACGAATGTTGGTACGATATTAGAAACATCATGTTATGATCAGCACGAGACTTGCTAGCACGATATAGATTTTAATATAAGTGTTAGGAAGTGCACAGCATGCTCAGTATGTGATGTAATACGAAATGTTAGGGTATTCAGTTGAAACCCAGTAGAACGATGTAACATCTGTAAGACATCCCAGAAATAGAATGATAAGTTAAAATGAAGTTAGAAAGCATGTTAGGAATAGTAAATCATGTTACTATAGAAACTCAGTATACAACATAGTTTTCAGCAGAAACACTATATCTTGTTCAGCATTAGCCCCAGTACAGTCTGGCAGAAGACTATATTTATATATATATACTACTACCAGCCTCAGCATGCATTAAGTACGTACATATTACTATCACTAGTTCAGCATATAGTATATACAATACTTTACCACTATTAGTTTCAGTATGTGGGACATGCAGATAGTATTACTAGTTGAGACCGTTGTATTGTTTGGGGTTGGACTACCTAGCATCCATGACCGCCCCAGGGTTGATAGATGTATCGACTCGTCCGCCAGAGGACGAGGATACGTCGCTCTACGGAGTGGCATGCCGTCCCACAGGGGACGAAGATGGGATGCCAGTTTTCCCCATATTATGCCTTGGTCGGCTTTTACACACCCCTGTCGAGCGGATACGCCCGGGTGTTGATTCAGGAGTCCTCCGGACTCAGATGCAGTTATAGTCAGGGGCTCAGCGAGCCCAAGTGCATACCCAGGGGACCGGCAGGATGCTTACAGGGTTTATAGGAGATGGGACGACCGGGGTAGGGGTATAGATTCTGTGCTGGTTGTACCTCCCGGCTTATGGGGGCCGGGTAAGGTTTGTGTGTGTTATGTTATGTTATGTATGTTATGCCATGTTATGTTAGATACGAGTAGATCAGCAGTAGAACGATACGTCTCCAGGTATGACTCCTACTCCTTCCAGTATAATTGAGAGCAGGTATGACTTACATTATCTGACAGTTAATCTATTTCTCTCTACTTCAGTTTCATCAGTTATATTATTGTTTTCAGATATTTCTTTCAGTTATTGCTTTACATACTCAGTACCAGCGGTACTGACGCCCGGTGGGGCGCTGCATTACTTGCCTGCAGGTACTCATAGACGAGCAGGCGATACCACGTGATTCCTATCAGCGATCGAGTATTCAGCTCCTGTCATCCGGAGACTGAATTCCAGAGGTGTACTTCATTTTCTTTTGTTGTATAGTACGGGTAGGTCGGGGCCCTGTCCCGATCATTTCTATTGCTATTCCTAGAGGCTTGCAGTCTGTATATGTTTCCCTGTGGTCAGATAAGCCGGTCGTGTGAGGCCGTGCAGTTGTTTAGCTTTTAGTACTTCTGTTTCTTTCATGTTGGCCATGTGGGGCCATAGCTTGACAGTAGTGGTGACCTTGCCGGTCACGTAGCTTTTTAATATTCTGTGATTAAGTTACAGATAACTAGATAGCATGGTGGCCTTGTCGGCCCGCATAGGTTTCCCTATATCGATATGTTTCTGGTCAGCTGTTAGTGCAGGTACAAGAGGCTATAGGCCAATGGGCCGGGGGCTTTGTTTACAGCCGTTATATAGCCCTTTGTTTCCAGAAATGTAAGTTAGAGCCAGCCAGGCACCAGATGTGCCAGGCTTAGCAGTCCAGCAGTTCAGGTCCCAGTAGGGCACCAAGTGCCAGTCATACCCCCCCCCCCCCCGGCGGGGTGTGACACTTAAGCTGTAAACTTTGAATATTGTTCAGCATTGATAGTCAGCTAAATTCAGTTCAAATTTTTTTCCTAAAATTTTTAGCCTTTCACCTTGATACAGATTATATAAAATCAATTGCCTTTTTTAAGTTTACTTCCTTATGAAAACTTTGTCCTTTCGAAATGAATTTCACATATAGTCATTTTTTTCAATCTCTTCCGCTCATAAAAAAGTTACTAATTTTACATTTCATAAATGCATTACAGCTTTTCGTATCAGGTGAAGCTTTTAATTGGTCCGGTTCTTTCTCTGCCACATGACTTGGTAAGTTGTTATTCTTCCTCTTTCTTACTTTTCTTATTTATCATTCTCTGATATATACTACTTCTTCCTCCTTCTGTATTTTCTTTTTAAAAATACTCTCACAATAATATTACTTTTTATGGATTTTGATATTTTCCTTATCAGTACTAAGAACTGCTGCTACTGCACCAAATAAGAAAAACCAATTGACCATACTATACCAAAATCCTTCTTGCTGCAATTAAACCCGAGATCAAATCCATTTTTAACCACTTTCTCCTATGCAACCTGTTGTTATTCGTTACAATCTGAAAAATGAAAAGTAATATGAAACTCAGATTTAAAAAGGAATTGATAAGAAAAAGAGTTAATGATCAAAACTATATATGAACTCTAAGAAAAATAGTTCAAGAAAGATGTACCATGTAAAACACTTTACCTAAATCCTAATTCCACATTGTGTTTGTATAGTAAATGACTGTGAGCTGCACGAATGGGTAAAGCACCGGAATCATAAGCTTTCTTCAGACCATGAATCAAATGATGTCTCCTCATGTTGGGACTTTAGAAGTTAAATATCAGGTACTACCTCAACATCCTTGTCAGACTTATATATTTCACAAATAATTACAATAGGCCTATAAGGAAAAACGAATAGCAATAGGAAAGCAAATGAATTTGCTAATACATTTGAGTGAAATCAGAGCAAATAATTTACTATCATAATTATGCAAAATATTTTTCCAGCCCAAGTGCCACAAGTAAGGTACCTGAAATGAACATTAATATGTCAATTTGTAACAAAAAAAGAAAGAATTTTGTACTTTATAGGCTAAGCTTGGCTACCCCCCGTTCTTGGTTGAATGATTGAAACTGTAATCATTCAATTGTTAATATTTTGCCTTTGAGAGTTAAAACTTGAGCATATTTGTTGAAATGAACAAGTGCTACTTAACCATTTTGTAAACTGAGTTTCATCTGTATAAGCTAAACGTATCTTTGTAATGTTTTGCCTTCTGTTGGCTTCCCCATAAATTTATAAACGCACCTCTGATCCATCCCATTATTTCTGGCTCACACTCTCCCGACTTTGCAAGTTTGTAATTTTACATATTAATTTATTTTAAAGGATGTTTTTTCTGATTCTTTGTTATTTTTTTTTGTTCCGTTTTGTGCTTTTTTTCTGTAACAAATATTTTTTTGTTTGTAGCTTGATGGAAGCAAAAATTAATTACAACAGAATGACAGTTAAATCTTAATTTTGTGATTGTTCTTCTACATACTAAGTCTATACTGCGCATCTCTTAAATTTTCTCATTCTGGTAGCTGATTTGTAACAAAAAAAGAAAGAATTTTGTACTTTATAAAGCTAAGTTTGGCTACCACCCATTCTTGGTACTTAAAGATTTGCTTGCCTGTTTTGGTTGAATGACTGAAACTGTAATCATTCAATTGTTAAATATTTCGCCTTTGAGGGTTGAAACTTGAGCATATTTCTTGAAATAAACAAGTTCTAAGCTAAACATATCTTATATAGATCTACTATGGAAACTAAGTCTATACTGCGACTCCTAAAAGAGACGAGAATCATGTACTTCTCTAGGATAACTACTAATGAACTTCTTACTTTTTATAACATTTGAAAATTGTCGTCAGAGATGTATAGATATGAGAAATAGAACTCTTTAATGAAAACCCATTTGATTTCTTCAGAACTCAGCATATAGAAATGCATCAATAGGAAATGGAATTACTTATTTGTATCAGTTTTGTTTATGAAAGATCTTGCAAAATCTGGTAAATTCTGCAAGAGGCTCCAGTCAAAAAGAATTATTTTGTGTAATTTCTTGTTTCCTTTTCTAATTTCTCTTTTTTAACGAATCATATATTATCTAACATATTATTGTTCTTTCCTTTAGTCAGTTAATACTCATATCCAGACACAACATGTGCTACGCGCTTCACCTGTCCCGCTCAACAACTTTTGTAATAATTTGATAGCTTTTGGTCTGTATCTTATCAACGTAATACTTTCACTTTGTTTCACACAATAGAAAGCATGTATATTTATATCTTGTTGCTTAAAACTTTAATTGCTTTAATTCAACAACATTTAGCACCGACAACGCATGATTGATAACTATTTATTAATAACCCATGTCCTCACTCTTTACGGGTCCTTTGGTTTTAAAACTATAATGAAGGAATTATACGTATTAAAACTATAATATAGAGTTAGTGATTAAAAAAACGTATTAAAACTTATTCAAATCACATCACATCTCAATTATCATGAGTTGTTCCCTTTTCCTTTGAAATATCACCATTGTTTAGATAGGAAAAGTGAACAATTGTAATTGATGCGTATTTCAATAAACATTTGGTGATAGTTTAGGTAGAAAACTCGCACACTTGATAATTTAGATATAAAATTTAAAAAAAAATTATGATATTTCATGTATATTTTTCAGCACTTTTAATACTATAATTAAGGAAAATCGACCAAAAATCAATTTTTTGTAATAATTTAAGAGCATTTTAGCCCAATTTCATAAAGAATGAAAGACTGGAAAATATATTTAAAGTATCATATCATTTGAGTTTCATACTTGAATTATTAGGTGGATTTGTTTTATATCTAAATTATCACTAAACATTTATCAAAACACAATCCAACTATCAATTGTGGTCACATTTTCTACCTAAAGGATGGTGATATTTCAGGTAAGAAAAGTGAGCAATTGATAGTTAGGTGTGTTTTGATAAACATTTGGTGATAGTTTGGATAGGAAAAGTAAACACATAATAGTTTGTATAAAAAACTCAAAAAAAAATGAATTATTTGAAGGTTTGTTTGAAAAGCTCATAGTTATTAAAATTGATATAATACTTACTAGGATGGTGATTACACACCCTGATAATTATATAATATAGTAATTGCAGTGACCTATTTGTTTGTCATGATGTAATTACATTGTATTTTCACTGTTCTCTTAGGTTGGACAAATATAATTACACAATTAAATCAATATATAAATAAGTTTTATAAAGTATTTTAAATAAATATTTTTTTTGAAAAAATATGTTTAATAACTATAAATTAATAAATAATATCATAAAGATAAAACTACTGATCAATTCATGGAACTTTGTCCTTTCGAAATGCTATCATCTGTGATTTTACTTTAATTGACTTAGAAAGCAGTTGTTCTTATGCCTTTAAGGATTCCCACTTCAGCATATTTCTTAAATTAAACAAGTGCTACTTAACCATTTTCTAAACTGAGTTTCATCTGCATAAGCTAAACATATCTTTGTATAAATCTACTATAAAACATGATGTTGAATATTAGCCTAAAAACTAAGTCTATACTGCGCATCTCTTCTACTAATGAGCTTCTTACTTTTTATAACATTTGAAAATTGTCAGCAGAAATATATAAATACGAGAAATAAAACTCTTTGATAGAAACCCATTTGATTTCTTCAAAACTTACCGTATAGACAGGTCAAATAAATTGAATTATCCGAAGTACATTCACTTTGTCATGGTTTTCATACACTTAATATTATTAATTTCTTGTTTCCTTTTCTAATTTCTCTTTTTTAACAAATCATATATTATCTAACATATTATTGTTCTTTCTTTTTATCAGTTAATACTCATATCCAGACACGACGTGTACTACGCGCTTCACCTGTCCCGTTCAACAACTCTTGTAATAATTTAGTAACTTTTGGTCTGTCTTATAAATGTAATACTTTCACTTTGTTCCACACAATAGGAAGCATGTATATTCATATCTTATTGCTTAAAACTTTACTTGCTTTAATGCAACAATATTTGAAAAAACGTCCGTGCAGAGCACGGGCACCAACCATCTAGTCTATGTTATAAGTGAGAGTTAAGCAGCTCTCCGTTAACATGTCAGCTTAGGGTCAAAATAAATAAAATTTATTTTGAGGCCACTTTGGTTATTTTGCTTACTTTTGTGCACTACTTGCTTGTCCTACAGGCTTTAGCATTTACTTGTAGCCCACAAATGTCAAAAACACCAATTATCTTTCCCTCAAATGCCAAGTTTGTCCTGTCTTTTGTAATATAGGGCAGGAAGTTAGTTTTGTAAATGTACTAAAATGGTGCAATGTTATTTGTCAAGAAACTGATTTATTGCAGTTGCCATACATAAATATTTTGATCTCTTGACCAATTTAGCTCTTTGATTGTATCATCAATTTTCTTTCTTACCATCACTTTCGTGCCATTATGATTACAATGGGGCCTGTTGAATTTTTGAGTTCGCTCGCCAATATTTTATCTTCCTAGACTCTTATATTGACATTGATGATTATATTGCAAGTGTTTTCATATTTATGGTACTTTGATATTGTATTAGATCATGTTTCAGGATTAGGTTTGAACTCATTAAATGTTTGTGGTTAGTTTAGATGGTATAGTAGATGTGTTATATTAACTACAAATGATTCTTTGAAATCAATTTGGGGTATAACGGTTTTCCTAAGTACAAGAGAAATAAAAAATTTCAATTAAATTTGCACAAGGTCTTCATTCGAGCGCGTATAATCCTTAAGTAGTTGGGAATCTTGAAGAACTCTATGAATGAAAATTGTGGCTTTTTGAAATAACTTTCCGATCATGTAAAGATCAGGTCAAACTGAATTATGAGCAAAATGTTATGTACGATTTACTAAAGGTTGTCCTGATGCGATGGTCGTAAATCTGAGATAGGACATGTATACCAGATATACAACCATATATTGAGTCGTAAGTGGGAAGTTACAAAACTTGGCCACTGGAATCAACTTACGAAGGCTACATATGGATCATATGTCAAATTTTTGGCCTATATGTGGGGAGTAGCTGACATAAAAATAGGCCTAGGCATCAAGTCGACCCCAACCGAGCTGAGTATACACCGAGTAGAGCCAAGCCGGAGCCGAGTCTTACCAAGATTTAAACAGTACTGAGCCAAGCTGAGCTCAACCAAGATTTTCTACATTTTGACCGAGCCCGAGCTCGAGCCGAGCTGACTATTTTTTAATCTAGATTTTCTTATATTTCTTATAAATTTTAATTACCTAATCAAAACTTATAGTTCTCAAGATAATTTTTCAATAATCAAAAGAAATTATACCACCATAATAAAAGGATATCAAAGGATTATAAGTTGACAAATAATAAAATATATTTTTTTAATTGTAGAAAGAAAAATAAGAAGACGAATAACATTTGATTTTTTAAAAATTGAAAAATCAGAACTACATCCGACAACAACCAAATCGATGAATATATAATATATTTGATTAGACTTGATTTGATCTTGATTATTATCAAAAATCGATCCAAATCAAACTATAAACATTCATACTCATATAATAGGCTTAAGTTACATTGTGGTTAAAATTTACCCACATTGAATAAATATTAATTATAAAATGTTAAGTTAACATAGTATTGTAAGTTAAATTTCTAATATACTTAATAATTGAGCTTAATAAAAGGATATTATTTCTTAAATTGAGCTAACTAAGCCAGCTCAATCAAGCCCGAGCTTGATCGAACTTTTACCGAGCCGAGCCAAAATTAAATTAAAATCGAGTTGAGCCGAGCCAAGATTTTTTTCAAAATGAGCCGAGTCGAGCCGAGCTAAATACATGCGAGCCAAACTGAGCTCCGAGCCGGCTCGGCTCTTTGCCTAGTCCTATATACAGACCATATATCAAACATATAGTCTGTATATCAGTCATATATCATGTGTATATCAGCTCTGCATATCCGAACTTTTTAGGCCGACAGAGTTGACATATGGCCAACATAAGTACCGTATGTCAAATTTGACGCCCGTATGTGGTGGATGCAGGTTACAATTCTACAGAAAATCTATATATACCTATTTTAGTTAGATTTTTCATTCCACTTTGTTTGTGGCCGACTTTCGAGAGAGAAAATACCTTAGAACTTCCTCTAATTATCTAAGGTGAGTTCCTACTTAATCCTTATGATTATTATATCAAATTAACAAGGATTAACTCTAGAGTAATCATCCTAATCCTTCGATTTCAAGAATCGAATCGAAGAGTGATTGAAAAATAATTTTTAAGGAATCTTCCTAAGGTAAGAATCGACTTGCTATTCATCAGACTTTTGGTGAACCTATATTCTTATTTATGAGTGTCATTGGTTATTTTACTTGCTTTATTCCATTTTTGAGCTACATTTCGAGTTAGTTATTTTTTTTCATACAGGCTCCATAGATAGATATTGTATCACGGATGTTACTCAAGTCATTTCTTGACTCGTTGGGGGCACAATGCTACGTTTAGCTAATAGATAAACATTCACATTATTGATATTATTCTTTATTTCAGTTTATTAATTTGTCTTAATTTATATATGTATAATTGAATTAAGTAATAATAATGAGGCAACTGTAAACTATCATATCCATAAAGTACTTTTGATATGATTCCGTAGCATTAAATACATATTACGCCAGAATCAGATTTAGAACGTGGAAAATTATAAATACTGAATCTTTTGAAATATTAATCTCAATGATATAACAAGAATTTTAACTTATAATAATTTTCATGATTTTTGTATATCAAAATATTTTGTTTTCTAAAAGTTGTTCAATTTTTTCTAAAATATGTCCTAATAAACTTAATAAGAGGTTAGAACACACCTCTCTGTTAACATGCTTGTTTCATTGTAAGGATATTTTTGATATTTTATAATATTTGTGATTTATTGTTGTTGTACTTGAAGGTTTGATGTACATACCGTTTTCATCTCAAGTTTTTTGATTGATTGCTTCTATTTTGGGGTGGTGTTTAATTTTTGTTCTTTAAATTAGTGATTTTTAATTTTTGCCTTCAATATTTTTTAAAGTAAAAATAATATAAAAATATCCCTAATATTTTTTAAAAAAATCTCAAAATAAAATTTTTTTCAAGGCATAGGTTAGTCTTAGAAGACAGAAGTTAATGCTACTGAAGTTCTGTCCGCAAAGCATAAATTCAATTGCATAAACTTTTATCCATAAAAACAAGTTTCCTACTTAACTTATCCATAATTTCATGTTATTGAACTTGTGCCTATGGGCAGAAGTTTATGGAAATTAGGTCTAAGCATTGGACTTCTGCCCCTTAGGCACAATTTCAATTGCATGAATTTCTGTTCTTTAAACACAAGTTCATATCACTTAATTTATACCTACTAGCCACAAGGCATAACTTGTGCGAATTTATGTCTTAAGACATAACTTTGGACAAAAACTTATACCTTGTGGATTTTATTTATGTCTTGCGATTTATTTTGTTTTTAGCTGCTAAAGACATTTTTAATTATTCTTTTGTCATTTATTCTTTCCATCTTGAACAAAAACATTGGACCAGTTAATTGTCTTCGCTGTTCGCATGAATTACAACACAACTCCTTTTGAAAATGTGAAGCCTAATTAAAATTTTCATTTGCAGCCTTTGTTTTGCTAATTAGAACCATTTACACGTGATCGTGATATTTAAATACATTGTCTAATTTAGTGTCCATTTGGTCATAAATAATTATTATTTTTCATGAAATTTTATTTTATAAAGTTGCTTCGATATAGAATTGTTTTGCGAAATTCGAAAGAGCTTCAAAAAAGTTATTTTCATAATTTTTTCTTTAAATTACTCAAAAAATTCTAAAAATAATTTCAATTTATATTCATATTCAAACACAATTTCAAATTTCAAATTTCTTTTTTTTACTTGAAGCCAAGCACCAAACTCATTCAAAACATATAAAAACTACATCAAATCACCATAAAAATGTTAGATTTAGGCTCCTCGATACGTATTCGATCTTTTACAATAATACCTACTCAAAACAAAAACTTATTTATGAAAATCTAATATTCAAACTTTGAAACTTCGAGTTTCAATGAACGTCTATGGAGTTTCTACTTATAACAATACCAACATAATAGAAAGGGAAAGAAAAATGAAAATGAAGAGACTTTTTTTTTTAATTTACATAAAAATTAAATTAAATTAAATAAAAATTTAAAATATAAATTAAATTTAACAACATTATTACATGTGACTCACATGGTATACAATATAATTTTTTTAATAATAAAAATAATTATACTTTAATATTTAGCAATGTTATTGGGCCCGTGCTATGACTATAATCTGTGTTGGTTCTGAAAATCAGTTTGAAAGGAATATGCGTCTTTTATGCGTGATACTTGGTACTTATTAGGAACTGCAAATTGGAAAAGTATAAAAAAAAAGAAGAAAAGAAAGCTTTATTGACACGTCATTCAATTCATGTTATGCTTTCTTAAAATGGTGGAAATTTAAGCCTTTCAAGACAAATAACACCATGTCCAATCCTATGAATATGATCCCTTTTCTCACCTTCTTCTTTCTCCTCTTTAACTTCTTTTCATTATCTTCTTCCTCTCAAATCTCCATTTCCGTAGCCCCCAAAACCTTATCAAAATCGGGTGATCTTGTCACTATCCAATGGACTGGTATCCACTCACCTTCTAAACTCGATTGGTTAGGAATTTACTCCCCACCCAACTCACCTCACGACAATTTTATTGGCTATATTTTCCTTTCTTCCACACCCGAATGGGAGTCGGGTTCGGGCTCCATTTCCCTCCCTTTAGTCAATCTTCGATCTGGGTATCAGTTCCGGATCTTCAGATGGACCGAATCCGAGGTCGTCCCCGAGCTAGTGGATCACGACCACAATCCATTGCCTCAAACAAAGCATCTTCTTGCGGAGTCGGAGGAGATTGGGTTTTTTCCGGGTCGGGGCCCCGAACAGGTTCATTTGGCTCTCACGGGTCGTGAGGATGAGATGCGTGTCATGTTTGTCACTCCTGACGGGAAAGAGAGTTATGTGAGATATGGGTTGACCCGGAATAGATTGCGTCGGGTTTTAAAAACTCGGGTCATGAGGTACGAGCGGGAAGATATGTGTGATGCTCCAGCTAATAGTAGCATTGGTTGGAGAGATCCTGGGTATATACATGATGTTGTTATGCTTAATTTGGAAAAGGGGAAGAAGTATTATTATCAGGTAGGATTTGGGTCTTAATCTTCTTAAAATCTGTATTAATTAGTTGAGATTAAATCTTAGTTGTTATTCTTACACTAAAATTAACTTCGAGTAAGGATAAATGTGAAATTTAGAGGTAGTAATTATCAATTTGATAGGGAAGAGATTGTTGAATGAGCTAAAGCTGCGGACTGCTAATCTATCGTACGTGTTAATGCTACTTAGGGTTCAAATCCCTCTCTTTCCTTTGATGACTTGGTTATTTTTCTCAAGATTTGTAAAACTACTAATTTGCATAAATTATTTATAAGTATTATTAGAATGTAATTATTCCAAATGGAGCAAAATGAATATATATGATTCACATATCTAGTTAGGGAGTGGCATGATGTTGGTCCTATGTTCAGATAGATTATTTATATGCACAGATTTTCTAGCTCGAAGCACTTGAAAGAGGGAGATACAGATACAAAAGTTTGTTAATTAAAATTTTCCATGTTCATACTGTTGGTTCTTGGGTTGGTTCGGAGGGTGTTTTTTTGTTTGGGTTGGGGTGGGATGGGGGGTGGGGGGCTTCATAATCAAGATACTAATGGTTCTGCGGTAGTGCTCAACTGATCTCAATGCTGTTACTTAGTATTTAATCCTTGCTCCATCTGGTCAGATGATCAATTTCTGGGTCCTCACCCGGACCAAGAAAACCTCAAAGCTTTTCTCTTTAGTACAACTCTCTCTCTTTTTACCTGAAAGCTTCACTAGTAGATATTGGATTACTATAAACACATAACAGAAGCTCTCTGCTTTTGTCTATTGCTAATCTTCTTTCAATATGATGATGTAATTTCTGCACCCGGAAAGAAGCATCACCCCAAGATCCTTAATGAATGAGCAAAAGTTGAACTTGATCATGAGAAATCTATTTGGATGGATCTTTTTTATGAGAGAACTTCTTAGGTCTAGCTTCTAACTTCTTTGCTTTTTACCTTTTCTTAAGAAGCAATCCAAGTTGTACTATGCTCTCTACCCCTTCCCGTCTTTGCTTTAGAATGCGCACTCACAGAATTGCATTCTCGGAGAGCCAGCTAATTTACTTCTTACCTGTACCTACATATTCCCCGGACTGTACATGAACACGTGATGCTTCATGCACCGGAGTGCCCTAACCTGTACGTACATATTCTGTATTCCTTTAGTTAATTAGTAAATTTACTTTCTCGGCAAGAGTTATCCTTTTACATGTGGTGGGAGGTTTGAGCAGTGGGCAGTCCAGTGAAGTTTTGGCTTGCAATATGATGGTATTGATATGATAGAAAAGTTCTGGGGTTTTAACAACAGTATAATGAGGTAAGGCATGGTTTGAGTGATGAGCGAGTCACGCATGCAATCTTTCTAGTGGAGTACTTTTTTTTTTTTTTTTTTGATAAATTATCTACTGGAGAACATAGAGCCCCCTAAATTGAAATTTTCATCGAATTCACAGCTATCTGCTATAGTGGAACCATTATCTAGTTAAAAATGTTTCAGAAGTAGTACTAATTTCACCCCATCCTTACAAAATCATTTTTGACTGATCCTTAGTAGCTATGGTGGTACGCTGTAATGGTAAGTAATGTAGAATTAGAAAATTTTCATTTCTTTAAAGATGTCAATGTTGCCACAGTTGATGTCTGTAATGATGTATTACCATACAGGTTGGCAGTGATTCAGGGGGCTGGAGCACCATTTACAGCTTTGTGTCACAGAATGGAGACTCGGGTGAAACATTTGCTTTCTTGTTTGGAGACATGGGCACTGCTACACCATACTTGACGTTTCTTCGCACACAGGAAGAAAGTACATCAACTATTAAATGGATTAGCCGTGACATTGAAGCTCTTGGTAATAAGCCTGCCCTTATCTCACATATTGGAGATATCAGCTATGCAAGAGGATACGCTTGGTTGTGGGACAACTTTTTTTCTCAGATAGAACCTGTTGCATCCAGAGTTCCATACCATGTATGCATTGGAAACCATGAATATGATTGGCCGCTTCAACCTTGGAAGCCTGATTGGTCAAGCTATGGGAAAGATGGGGGAGGTGAATGTGGTGTACCCTACAGTCATAGGTTCCATATGCCAGGAAACTCGTCAGAGCCGACTGGAATGCGTGCTCCTGCAACTCGGAATCTTTATTTCTCATTTGATTCTGGGCCCGTTCACTTTGTGTATATGTCAACTGAAACCAATATCCTTCCAGGTAGTAACCAGTATCAATTTTTAAAGCATGACTTGGAATCAGTTGATCGAGTAAGAACTCCTTTTGTCGTCTTTCAAGGGCACAGACCAATGTACACTACAAGTAGCGGAAAAAAAGATGTCCCTTTGAGGAAGAGAATGATTGAGTATTTGGAACCTCTTCTTGTGAAGAACAATGTGAATCTTGTATTGTGGGGGCATGTACATAGGTATGAGAGGTTTTGCCCTTTGAATAACTTCACCTGTGGAAGCATGGTCTTGAATGGGGAGGAGCGGAAGTCTTTCCCTGTGCAAGTTGTGATTGGGATGGCTGGACAGGATTGGCAGCCTATCTGGGAACCAAGGGAAGACCACCCTAGCGATCCTATATACCCACAGCCTCTGCAATCTCTGTACCGCGGGAGTGAATTTGGATACGTGAGGCTGCATGCCACAAAGGAAAAGCTTACACTTTCTTATGTAGGAAACCATGATGGGGAGGTGCATGATATGGTGGAGATCCTAGCTTCAGGACAAGCTCTCAGTGCTGGTATCCATGATGGTCCTTCTGCCGCCAAGCAGATGGAGTCTAAGTTCTCATTGTATGTAAAGGTTGGAAGTGTGTTAACTCTTGGAGCTTTTATTGGTTACATAATTGGGTTCATATCTCATGCTCGGAAAAATGCTGCTGATAAAGGCTGGAGACCTATAAAAACTGAGGAAATATGAATACCAACTTCTTCAGATTGTGAAATTTGGCAATACTCAAGTCCTACTAGGCAATCTGCATTGTGATAGTCTACTACCTGTTGCCAGATGGGAAAACCAAAGTTAAGATGATGCTTCACCTAGTCCAGTAAGATAAGATAATGCCTGCTTAATAATTGTGGCCTGCGTTTTGCACTGTTGTGTACAAAGTAATGTGAGAATAATCATGTGTTAGTGAGTGAGATTACACCTCTGTTGGCTACTCCTAGGTGTTGGTAACTTATTGCCACTTGTCTGTCCTCCTCACCACCTTATGATGAGGATTCATTAGTCACTTGGAGGCATGTGTTAACGATTTAAGATGTGATTGAAGAATCTTATATATGATCAGTGCTTGATAAAGTTGCTCTTTAGCAATTGTCATTCTGTATTCAAGAGTTTTTTTTTCCTCATCCTCCCTATTCTCGTTTTACAATTCGTTACGATAAGTTTGTAGAATTTTTACCCAAAATGGTCTCTAAAATTCTAGGGCTGGTCTAACTTGCCATCTATCTATATAGTAAAGCTACGCATTAAGCAGTTGGTGTGGCACCTCTCTTAGGCCACCATTAATAATTATTATTTTTGTTAATTTTTTGATTTTTTTTCCTTACATTTTCTTCAAGATATTTACTTAAAATAAAAATCACTCTATCAATAAATTTCTAATTATTCACATTGATTTGTATTAAATTTACCGAAAAGGATTAAAAATACCTCCAAATCGTATTATATATGGCTCATCAATATCTTCAGTTAACCTTTGGGTCTATAAATGTCCCTAACCTATTTTATGGACTTAAATATACCCTTGAAAATGATTGAAACTAACAGATATAGTTGAAACTAATAGGACATGGGATGGATATGGCATTTTCTAAGCTTTCCACAGTATAATACAAGAGTAAAATTAAAAATTCACTCTTTTATTTAAAAATCCACGTGCATGTTGTTTCTCAGATTAAAAAAATAATTAAACCCCAATCAGTTAATCAAAAAGAACAATAAAATCTCTTTGATTCATCAAGAGTAGTTATTGAAGATTTTACATCCCATTAAAGCATATCCAGTTGAAGAGAAATGAAGAAAAAGCTCCTAAATTGTAAGTTATACAAAATCCTAGAGAAAAATTATATATTAGAGTCGCAAAAGCAAAAAGAAAGAAGGAAGAACTCTAGTACTATTTAGTGTATATATTTGGTATTTTGACTTGAGTCTGAACAATTTCATTAGAGATATTTGCAATGGTAAGAAAAAAGTTGACGGAGCTGGATTGGTATTTGTATTTGAATTTATTATGTACAATTGTTCTAGCAGAAATTGATAACTCTCTTATCTGGATAATGGAGCTTTATGGGTCTATCATGGCAATGTCGGAAGTGGTAGCGGCAAGGAGAAAGTGGTAGAGCTTTGCTCATTTTTATCACTACCACAATCATTACTAATGAAGGCGACACTTCAATCCAAATATATTATATATTAGTGAAATATTACGAATCAATACAAGAATAACATTTTAGTTTTTTGATCGATTTAGCGGGCATCTTTTTTATCTACTCTTCACCATACAACTTATTAGACTGGTGAATTATTTCATAAAAGAATGAATTTTAATTTTAATCTACATATGGCAAACATAGAAAATGCCACATAACTATTTCATAGCCCCAAAAATTTTCATCCCGTGTCTGTTAGTTTCAGTCACTTTCTAGGGTATATTTGAGCCCCAAAAAATAGTGTCACGCCCCACCTTGGGAGGCATGACTGATACCTGGTGCCCTACTAGGATCTGGAATGACTAAACTAAGTTGTGTTCTCCTGGTGCAAACTTACTTCTCAATTCAAGAAAACAACGGGCTATATCTCGGCTGTAAATACAACCTCCGGCCGACAAGGCCTTATAGCCACCTGTAAAAGAAAATAAGCTAGCCAGAAACAACAACAACAAGGAATCTTATGCGGGCCAACAAAACCAACATGATGTCTAGTTATGACTGTAAAGTAAAACCTGTACTAAGCTAAACTATGGCCGACAAGGCCGCTAATCTGCCAGCTAAGCAAGGCCCCACACGGTCAACACGTACACTAAAATGCATATGGCCCCCACACGGCCAATAACAGCTAACCACAGGGAAATAGAAACAATCTGCAAGCCTATAGGAGTAATATGATGGTCGGGACAGGGCCCCGACCTATCCATAAACTGTACAATAAAAAAGAAGTAAACCTTCTATCTACAAGCTCCTGAAGAAAGGAGCTAACTGCTCTGATGATGCTGGATGAAAGCTACGAGGGACCTGCTCCTTGTCTATCCGTACCTGCAGGCAAGTAATGCAATGACCCAGAAAGGGCATCAGTACAATATGTACTGAATATGTAAGACGATAACTGTAACTGAATGAAATAAGAGATAGAACTGAAAATAACTGAAATAAAGGGGTAGAGATCATACCTGAGTAATAAAACTTCTCACTATCTAATTCATTAATAACTAAAACAAACAAAAACCTTACCTGGCCCCCATAAGCCGGAAGGTACAATCAACACAGAATAACCTACCTGGGGGCCCCATAAGCCCTGGTGAGTACGCTTCAGTCTATATACCCCTATCAAGGTCGCACTGGGTCAACTAATAGCTATAGCTGTCCTACCGGCCCCCTGGCTCTGCAACTGAGCCTGCTAGGCCCTTGACTGTAGCTGTGTTTGAGTCCAGTGGACTTCTGATATCTGCACCCAGGGCACCAGGCTCGACGGGGGTGTATAGAGCAAACCACGGCATATGAGGACCTAGGACCCCATCTTCGTCCCTTGCGTATGGCATACCACTCCGTAGAGCAATGTCATCTCGCCCCTGGCGAGCGTCGACACAACTAATAACCTTGGATCGGTCATGAAGGCTATATAGGCATAATCCATCCCAAACTAATATGAAATATGGGTTTCAGTTAATAACAACAACTAATCATAATAGATGATCTTGGGCAGATTTATATGCCCAAGTGATACTCAAACGTACCATTTTTACCTTGTTTGTTGTGCAATGTGTATATAATATCATGTATTTGGCAATAAAATGCGAATTTATACTAACCAACATGATTAGCATTTGTTTTGCAGGATAATGTGATTTTTAGGAGAAAAAAATGCGTGTTGGACTTATGTCGGAGTTGGACTTGGATGCGAGCGTGGAAAAGACCTCGGATGGCACATTTTACACTGGCTCCATGATGGCGCCGTGCCACGCTGCCATCGCGGAGCCAGTGTAAAATATGCCATCCGAGGTCTTTTCCACGCTCGCATCCAAGTCCAACTCCGACATAAGTCCAACACGCATTTTTTTCTCCTAAAAATAACATTATCCTGCAAAACAAATGCTAATCATGTTGGTTAGTATAAATTCGCATTTTATTGCCAAATACATGATATTATATACACATTGCACAACAAACAAGGTAAAAATGGTACGTTTGAGTATCACTTGGGCATATAAATCTGCCCAAGATCACTTACCCCACACTTAAATCCTTGTTCGTCCTCGAACAACACATACACAAATCATGCACATCACATCTCAACCTTTGTCACTATGGTGCAACCATTTACGTTACGGTCATACCGATTATTCGATTTTTTTTTTGCAAATCATCAAGAAAACATGCTTGGTCGTACAAGACAATGACCTTAATACATCGAGGCTTCCTAGACTTTTAAGAATTGATTCTTGATATCGGCAAACTCATGAAAATCAACTAATCAAGAAATCCGACCCGAAAATCAATCTTTAATCAAGCATGTACCCTCACAACTCGAGAGAAACTTCCCCTTTTATGCTCGTGCAGCACACAAACATGCACGTAGGGGCATATAGAAATTAATTTCACTCTCTCTCCCAAAAGAATTCACATGCATCATGTCATGACCCATAAGCTTGCCCTTAGTGTATTACTCCACTAATATAAAGAAATGCAGTGTAGGATCAAATAGGACTTTTAATGGGTTGTAACTGGGCTATGGATCTAGTATATATATATTTGATTAGCCAATAATAGTTGCTAGCATCCTTAAGCACCTTTTCAACTCATTCCCATCGACTCATGGACATTGTTCCTCTCTTTTCTCTTTTTCTCCCCTTCATGCTGGTTTACTTTCATACAGCCCATTTCATCAGGCACACTTGACACAAAACAGAGGGTTTTCATGTACCCTCAATTTCATTTAATTACAACTAGTGCCTCTTCAACATCATCTTTTCTTTCTTCACTCTGCTTTTCTTTTTCTTTTCACTCTTTTCACTCTTTAACACTTTGGGAAACAATTTTCTATTCTTTATAAGCGCTTAAGAGTTTCTTATAGACTTCAAGGCTAATGAAAAGAAGGAATAAAGCTTAGTTCATACAATTCTGGACAAAAGAAAGAAATCGGCTAAAGGCTCAACGGGCTGACTAGGGTATACAACATATAGAAAGGTAGAATTTAACAAGAAAAAAATGGAAACTAACGGTTAAAACAAAGAAATGCCTACATCCTTTCCAACACTACCCCTCCTTCATTTCGCTTTGTATACACGCCAGGCAAGTTTTAGACAATTCACAATGACATGGAATAGCAAAACCTCACTCACACTTCATGCACATGCTCGAATCAAGATGCATTCACAGACTCTTTAATTAGTCAAGTACATGAATTCAAGATTAAGCCTCAATCATAATGAACCAAATTCTATAGCCTAGGTAACTCAACATATTTACACAATTACATGCTTTCAAACGAATCACTTTCGCATTTCGAACATCAATTACACACGCAACAAAATTTTAGCAACCATAAGCAACTACAGTTTATTGATGCAATCCACCAAAGAAACTAAAAACAAATCATCTACTCCTATCGACTACATTTCCCTTAAGACGGTCGTCATCCATCCATCATAGGGAATGTTCACTAACTATGACATCGGTTCAATGGGACTATTCTCGGTAAAAGAACCGAAAACAAACTCCGAGAAACCCAAAAATAAAACTTCAAAATTTTTGCAACACATCGATCCTTTCGATGAAAAAAAAAATATTTACAAAATATGTTGATAAGTGCAACATCCTTTCGCAAAAAATTTGAAAAATATCGATCATATCGATAGAGAAAAAAAATATTTACAAAATTTACAAAATATTTACAACGGCAACCATAACTTTTTAAAGACACACATCATTAGCCACAAACAAATATATACACATCATTCACAAATCAGTTCACAACAACAGGGAAAGCACAGACATACACAAACGTCAAGGAAGAATATACAGCAGATTTAGAGCCTATGACCCAGCACCTAACTACTCCCCACCCCACACTTAAATCGAACACTGTCCTCAGTGTTCACAAAAATACAAAGCACAAAATTTTGGGTGGTGAAACTCCCTGCTCAGTCGAAATATTCGACTTCCTCATCCGGTGCTGCGGCCTCGTCGCCCATATCTGAATCAGCTCCCTCGCCGTCATCGGACTCCACATCAGAGTCCTCACGACGTGTCTCTTCATCAGTAGGGACGTCGTCATCAGTCGGCTCCACAAAGGCTGGCCCCACCTTGCATAAAGCTCTGGCATTCTCGCCAAAAGGGTAGTCCAGCTCCAGCTGCCATAATTCATCCTCGGTGGCTGGTCTCCCACCTATCTGTAGCTGCAGCATCTGCATACCGAACATACGGGCCATATACTGGTCGTCACGAGCATGTCGCTCGCCCAGAGTCAGCACAGGTCCGTGTGTAGTGTCGGGGGCCTTGGTCTTTGTCACATCAAGGGCCCGCCGCTCCAACTGCGGAATGTAATCCAAGGCTTCTTCCTCAACGTCGAGGCCTCGGAGAAAGGTGGTGATGAGTCCGCCAAACCCGTATCTGTGGCCCTAGTGTAGTCTGGCTCTCTTCATGGCGGATATTATAACCGCCCCCACATTAATCTCAAGCCCTTTCATAAGGGCATACACCAGGCAGACACGGTCCCGGGTCACTTCTGTCATATGTACTCCCGGGATCAAACACGAACATACAATTTTTAGCCAGATTCTGGCCTCCCTGTTCATCTGCGAATAAGGCAGAGTCTGGTGGTAACCCCTCTCTTTGTGTCTACTCCATCGGGCTGTGGATCGAGCCCCGCACAACGTACGTCTGATGTCGGCGTACGGTGGGGTGATGTTGAGCTGGCGGAGAACGTGGGCGTCTGTGTCCCGCGCTCCAACGATGGCATTCAGCTGCTGGGGTTCCAGAGTGACAATCTGCCCTCTGATTTTAATAGTGTGGCTTCTGATGGCCGGGTTCCAGTTGGCATAAAATTCCCGGACCAAGTGAAGGTTGCATTCCGTGGGCTCCTGAAAAATAAAGCTGAGCCCAGCTGCTTCAATTCTCTGTACGATGCGAGGGAACTCCTGTGCAAGTGGTTCCCTTGCAATATGTTCCTCCGGGAAGTACTTGTTCTCCTTATGCTTTGCGTACCACTTCTTCCCTTCATCGGTCACCCATCGTGTTCCGTATCAGCGGTGTTGACCGCGTGGAACAGCAGGTGCAGCTGGGACAGCAGTGCCCAGTCTCATTCTCTTTCTGCCGGTGCCTGAGGTTGAAGCACCCTTGCCTTTATCTTGTCGGCTGGCCATTGTACCTGTCAATTTACACAGACAAGCACAACGTTAAGCTAAAAACTTGTTAGTTTTGGCTAAGGTCGGGTTAAACAAAATTTACCCCACACTTAGTCTTTAACAATATTTACAACATGTTAGCAAGGATAGATCTATTTACACCCCAAACACAATCACTATAAACATATTGCTTAGTGCGTTCACTAAAATTCGACAGCATACCGGCTAGCGAACTACTCAGACTTCATACAGCTAACCCAATCCTACCATCGACAGCTATTCACCCATGGCACTTAGCAACAATAACAACAACCAAATAGAAACAACAATACAAACATTTTATATACACTAATCTAATCAATTCAACCAATTCACATATTACGCAATGTCCCACTAAAAAACGAGAATTAGTCGTCTTTCACCAATTATACAATATTTACCACGACTTATCTCAACTAATAAACACACCCCGGCATCAATTTCGTCAAACTATCAAGTTACCCAAGTTAAAATTCGACAACCCCAAGCCCTAGAACTCAATTCGACAATCAACAATGAATTATTCAATCAATCGATAAGTTCACCCGTCAACTACAACAATCCGAACACAATCAATCGCAAAATAATTCACGTCATGTTTAATTTCTACCTAGGGTGATATATCTCACCTCACATGCTCAAAATCGACAAAAATCGACAAAAATTTGAGATAGACGATGAAAACATACCTTGGAATTGAAGAATCGATAAAGACTTGACGTTTTCCTTGCCTCTTAACGTGGCACGGAGCTTGGGGGTAGGGGAATGGGTGTTTGGTCGCGGAGGGAAGAGGGAATGGGGAAAATAGGGGCGAAATCGGGGGTTTTTATTAAGAAAACATGCGGGTCACCCTGAAACCCGGTGTGACCCGGCACTGGGACAAGGGCAACGTGTCACGGAGGTTAACGCGGAGGCCCTCCTCCGTGACACGGAGCCAACGCGTTGGCTTACTGGAATTTTAAAAAAATTCCAGATTTGCCTTCAACGTGTCACGGAGGCCAACGCGGAGCATTGCCTCCGTGACACGGCGCCAACGCGCCAGTGCTCTGTTTCACTATCAAATTTTATTTTTAATACCTCGCCTCGTTTTCTCGATTCCACGTATTTTTCCTCCGGTATACCTAAAAATCACCTCACTAAACAAAAATTGGTTAAATTCATAGATTTCCCTACTAAAAATTAAAAATTACTAATTAAAATGCAAATCTAAACCTTCTTCAAAAAAAAAAATCGAATAATCGGTATGACCGTAACGTAAATGGTTGCACCATAGTGACAAAGGTTGAGATGTGATGTGCATGATTTGTGTGTGTGTTGTTCGAGGATGAACAAGGATTTAAGTGTGGGGTAAGTGATCTTGGGCAGATTTATATGCCCAAGTGATACTCAAACGTACCATTTTTACCTTGTTTGTTGTGCAATGTGTATATAATATCATGTATTTGGCAATAAAATGTGAATTTATACTAACCAACATGATTAGCATTTGTTTTGCAGGATAATGTTATTTTTAGGAGAAAAAAATGCGTGTTGGACTTATGTCGGAGTTGGACTTAGATGCGAGCGTGGAAAAGACCTCGGATGGCACATTTTACACTGGCTCCGCGATGGCGCCGTGCCACGCTGCCATCGCGGTAGCACACTGCCTGGAGAGGAAATTAATTGGCAGATTCCAGTGAGGCATCGCGACAGCTCCGTGGCACGGAGACAGGGCTCCGCGATGGCCTCCGTGCCACGTTGAAGCCAATTATCCGGACCCTGAAATTTCCAGAGAGGGTCCGCGTCCACCCCGTGTCACGGAGGCAGTGCTCCGCGTTGGCCTCCGTGACACTGCCTGGGCAGCGCATTGCAGCCCCATGGTCGCGGAGTCCACCTGCCGTGGCACGTTGCCAACGCGCAGGTGGGCTGTTTTGAGCGGCCTGCCTGCCGTGGCACCTTGTCGACGCGCCGGTGGGCTGTTTTGTGCCTCTTCCTTGCCGACGTTCGCGTGTTAATTCCGTTTCCAAGCTTCTACTTCACCAACTCATGGATTAGTTACTCAAACATCATCAAAACCTACAAAACAAAGGCTAATCATGTTGGTTAGCACATATCTTTATTTTATCTAAAATTACATGAAAATGTATACGATAACTTAGATAAACAAGACTAATTTAAGTAATAAAGAGTATCTCGGGCATATATTTTTGCCTGTGATCACAACCCCACACTTAAAGTCTTGTTCGTCCTCGAACAACCTTTTACATATCATGCAAATGGAGACTCCTACATAACTAATTTAGCAAGAGAATTCAAGTTACGGCTATAATGATTACGTAGGATACAAGCTAAAAATAGAGCATGCCTGATTTGATCGTTGAAATGGAACACAACCATGTTAAGACTTCTTAACCTCAAGAATCGACTCTCAATTTTTAGCAAACTCATGCAAATCAACTGATCAAGAAATCCCACATGAAATATATCCTTCTTTCAACATGTGCCCCTCACGGAAAGAGAGTTACCCAATCACGCGCAAAAACAATTTTTTTACATACAACATGCGTGGGTACATGAATAGAATTACGCTCACTCTCACAAAGAATTCACATGCATTATGTAATGACCCATAAGCTTGCCCTTAGTTTTTTATTCCACTAATATAAGGATGTGTGAATGTAAGATCAAGTAGGACTTTTTAGGTTGTAATGTAACTCAGGTGCGGGTAGGTACTATTATGATCAGTAATAGTGACTATCTTTCCTAAGCGCTTTTAATACATCACGCCTTCATTACAAACTTCCCTTCCCTCACTTCACCTTTTTTCTCCTTTTAGTTTTCTTTTTCCTCTTTTGTTCCCCCATTTCTTTCGACACTTTTACTTATTAGTAAGGAGTTCTATAAGTAACTTTTCATTTATTTGTTTTCTTACTCCCTACTAATACTCACCCATATTCAAAAATGCGCCCTTGACCTTTCTCAACTCTTACAATTGCTACTTTCCCTTTCTTTTCATTCTTATCACTCCTTTACTCTTCCGGATTTTTCCTTTAAGCGCTTAGGAGTTTTGGATCAAATTCAAGGCTAATGAAAGAAAAAGGATTAAGCTTATGTTGCAGCTGTCAAAGAATAGGCTCAAGGCTCAATGGGGTTAACTAGGATTAATTTTTCAAGGTAGGTATAATGAGGGATAACATTAGGTTCATTCAAAGAAAAGCCTAAATCATCTCCTACAATTCACATCCTTCATTTCGTTTTATATACACACCAGGCAAGTTCTAGACATTCCACAATAGCATAGAATACTCAAAAACCTTACACTCATGGCACATGCTCAAATCAAGACACAATCAGTAGACTCTTACTCAGCTAATCACAAGAATTCAGAATTAAGCTTCCAGCATATTGAGTCAAATTCAAGAGCCTAAGTGTCTCAAACAAAGTTATACACTTGCATGCTTCATACTGAACATACTTGCATCTTACAACCATGTATAGCACATAAAAAGAACATCAAGCACCAATTAGTTATGGTTTCAAAAACCATCCTACTGACTAATTTTCCTCAAGACGGTCGTCATCCATCCATCGTCGGAAACAGTCCCTAACTATGACTAAAAACACTATATACAGACAAAGGAAAGAAAGAAAAAGAAAAAGAAAATAAAAAATTTTTATTCTCCGGTTCAAAGACCCCCCGTCGGAAAAGAACCGAAAAGAAAAACCAACGGGTGATGAAGTCGTGCTTAATCCACAAAAATTTTTCAAATTTTTCAAATTTTCTCACCAACTTTTGCACAAGCATTACATTCACCAAAATCGTTAAGCACAGAAAATTCTGAAATTTCCCTTGAAATTTCCCTCACCCCACACTTAAATCATGCTATGTCCTCATAGCATCAAATTAAAATTTACAAAGGGTGAGAAATACTCCCTGAGGCCTTTAGGATTAGCTAACAACATGCGTTTCTTCGACTTTGCACAAGTGGGTGGTCAACCCCACACTTTTTCTCTTCCATGCTTGTTAGCTTCCTCCTCCACGGGTACTCAGACTTCCCCTCCATCTGTGCTTAACTTTCCACCAAAACAACACAAGATGAAAATAAACAAAAATTAACTCAATTGCAAGAAATTAAAATGGTACCTGTGGTACCCTTGGGTTGCCTCCCAAGCAGCGCCTAATTTTACGTCGCGGCACGACGTACCAAGTTTCACCACTTTTTCCTCCACCTTGAAGATATGAATCTCACCCCTAATTTCTTCTCTAATTTCCTCTTATGCTCCAGGGGTGGTGGTGAAAAATTGTAAGGACTAAACAGTAGATGTTGCCTTTTGCATTTATTGGCCCTTAAGTAAGCGAAGTCATTTTGTCTTTCTGAGTTAGCAAATTTCAAACTATATGGTGCTTGGTCCTCCTCTAGACATTTCTCTACAAACTTGGAAGACTCTATTTCTATGTTGTCAACCAAATTTAATGTTGAAAAATGCGTAGAGTGTGGTCCAATACACCTCAACTCTGAAACTGCATTTTGCTTGACCTCCTTACTTGTATATACCTTCTCGACATCGACATCTATCTCACCATTAAAGTCGACTGGGGGATACGCTAACTCTTCTTCCAAGAATGGATTTTCCATAAGTGTGAGCCCATCACGGGGACACTCAAGAGATTTGAATTGTTGGGCTTCATCCAAAAATTCACCCTTGTCGTCCTCTTGTAGTTCCTCTTGAATATCGGCTAAAACTGTTGTCTGTGATTTATCACACGCTTCAGCTTCAGCGATCATCTCCCTGAATTTGATGGTCATCCTTTCTAGAGCCTCTGCATTCTCTTCTTGCTGATTTCTCAATACTGCCATCGCCTCCTTCATTGCTTCTGATTGCTCCAAGAGTTGTTTCAACATGTCTTCTATTCGAGCTTGGTGTCCCAAGTCCTCATTTTCAGCATGCCTATATTCAGAAAAAACAACAGAAGGATCATAGTAGGGGCTTGGGGGAGGGGAATATGCCTTTGGACAATCACCCCAATGGCCATATTGACACCCACATATATTGCACGTATTACAGTTTTGCCACAAGTGGGGTCCTCCACAGTTCAGACAAGATTCACTAAAATATGAGTATCCACCATTGAAACCATTTATATTCCACGATGTCATGTCAATAAGGGTATACGAACAAGCAGAAAAAATAAAATAAAATAAAGAAGAATTAAAACAAACACTAGACCAAGTTGTCAACACTTAAGAAAATAAAACAAAAATACAGTAAATTTATACTTAAAACAATTTCACCAATTGCCAAGTCTCCCCGGCAACGGCGCCAAAAACTTGCTCGGTGCTTTGGTAGGGGTTAAAAACCGACACGCAAGTGCACGTGGTCAAACAAGTAATAAAGTGGCTAAGTAAGCCAAGTATCGATCCAAGGAGACTCTGGATAAGTAAAATTGCTTAAGTATACTATATTCTAGTTTACTTCTAATTATGTTGACAACAATGTAACCAAAAGTTAAATAATTTTGTTTATAAACTATATACTAAAACTATTAACAAATATTTACTTGAATTGAAACTATGGATAAGAGCATGCCAAGGTTAAGAACAAGTAATGAATTCGATAGTAATCATAATTCGGTTATTCTTCTCTTCATGTTGCTAGCCAAGAACATTAGCCTAGAGATTAAAAATCTCGTATTTAATCTCACTTTAGAATCATAAACCATTCGTCTACATTTCTGTGATCAAATGCAATTTATGACTTAGCAATACAATTCCGGTTCCTAAATTGACTAATATGGCTTTCAAGTATATTTCTATCAGGAAAGCACATCAAAACCCAATTTTCCCAAATCAAGTTAAGAACAATACCCTATTAATTCACAACTTTCCAATTTCTTGCTCTCTCGAGTGAAATTGGACTTTTTAGATGTACATTAATGTTGGCCACACACTAATGCAGTAAGAACAAGAATTAATAGAACAACATGAAAGAAGAAGATGAAAAACCATATAATTCACAATCAAAATTCAATACACATGTTCAAAACCTTAGCAAGGAAGAGAATTAGCCACTCATTTGTGGATTGATCATCCTCAAATGAGTGTAAATCATACGTACAATTGATTGAAAGAAGAAAGAAAGAGAGAAAAACCCTTAGCTTTTTTGTCCCTCAACTGCTGCTAACCCACGTCCTAGCTCCACCAAGTCTTCCTCGTGAAAAATAAACCTAAGTGTGCTATTTATATTAGTAGGAATCTTTCCCGGATTAACAAGCAACGTTTCACGGAGTTCATCACGGAGCACGGCCTCCGTGACACGCTACGGACGCGGAGGCTCTCAGGAAAATCACCCGAAATCGGCCCAGGCAGCACCTTGCCGCGTTGGCAACGTGTCACGCTGCCTGGGCAGCGCGTTGTAGCCCCATGGTCGCGGAGTCCACCTGCCGTGGCACGTTGCCAACGCGCAGGTGGGCTGTTCTGCTGCTCGGTATATATTATAAACCGACACGCAAGTGTACGTGGTCAAACAAGTAATAAAGTGGCTAAGTAGCCAAGTATCGATCCAAGGAGGCTGCTCTAGATATGCAAAATTTCCTAGTTCACTATATTTCTATTCTATTTCTACTATGCTAACAACTATCCAATCAAGATTTGAGGGAGTTTTGTTTCTAGACTAATTATATACTAAAATTAATAACTACTATTTACGTTGAGTTTAGACAATGGATATGCACATGTCAAGGTTAAGAACGAGTAATGAACTTGATAATCATGATAATTTGGTCATCTTCTTCTTTATATTGCTAGCCAAGAACATTTGCCTAGAAATTAAAACTTCCGTATTTAATTTCACTTTAGCTTCATAAACCATTCGTCTACATTTCTGTGATCAAATGCAATTTATGACCTAACACTACAATTCCGGTTCCTAAATTGACTAATACGACTTTCAAGTATATTTCTATCAAGAAAGCACATCAAAACCCAATTTTCCCAAATCAAGTTAAGAACAATACCCTATTAATTCACAACTTTCCAATTTCATGCTCTCTCGAGTGAAATTGGACTTTTTAGATATACATTAATGGTGGCCAATCAAGAATGTAATAAGCACAAGAATTAATAGAACAACATGCAAGAAGAAGAAGAAACCATATCAATTATTACCAAGAATCATTACACAAGTTCAAAACCTCAGCAAGAAAGGAATTAGCCACTCATTCTTGGATTAATCATCCTAGAATGAGTGTAAATCATGCATACAATTGAAGGAAAAGAAGAAGGGAAGAGAAGAAAACTCTTATCTTTTCTATTCTTCAACTGCCACAAAACCACGTTCCTCTCTCCACTTCTGAACTCCACTAAAAAAACTAAAACTAAAAGAAGACCTCCTTTAAAAAATAACCTAAGTGTGCTATTTATACTAGTGGGAAATTTTTCCCGGAATAACAAGCAACGTGTCACGGAGGCCAACGCGGAGCACTGCCTCCGTGACACGGCGTGGACACGGACCCTCTCTGGAAATTTCAGGGTCCGGATAATTGGCTTCAACGTGGCACGGAGGCCATCGCGGAGCCCTGTCTCCGTGCCACGGAGCTGTCGCGATGCCTCACTGGAATCTGCCAATTAATTTCCTCTCCAGGCAGTGTGCTACCGCGATGGCAGCGTGGCACGGCGCCATTGCGGAGCCAGTGTAAAATGTGCCATCCGAGGTCTTTTCCACGCTCGCATCCAAGTCCAACTTCGACATAAGTCCAACACGCATTTTTGCTCCTAAAAATCACATTATCCTGCAAAACAAATGCTAATCATGTTGGTTAGTATAAATTCGCATTTTATTGCCAAATACATGATATTATATACACATTGCACAACAAACAAGGTAAAAATGGTACGTTTGAGTATCACTTGGGCATATAAATCTGCCCAAGATCACTTAGTGGAGGATGTGCTAGTGCAGGTAGGTTCCCTCATTTTTCCGGTAGATTTCATTGTTCTGGATTTTGAGCCAGATGCAGAAGTCCCATTTATTTTGGGACGACCATTTTTGGCAACCGGAAAGGCATTGATCGATGTAGCTGCGGGTCAACTCACGATGCAAGCACATGACAAGGTGGAGGTATTTAATGTGTTAAAAGCCATGAAGCTGCCGGCTATACATGAGGAGCTTTCGGAAATCAGTGTGGTTGAACATGTAGAAAGTACGGCGGCTGTTGAATCTCAAGACCCATTGGAGAGAGCGCTTACGCATTCTGATTATTTTGGGGATAGAGAAGCTTGTGGAATGGTTCAATTGTTGGATGGAGCACCTAAATATCCAAGAAGACAGGAATTTCAGTCCTTGATGAGATCACTAGAGCCGTTGCCGAAACCGTCGGTTGAGGAGGCACCGAAATTGGAGCTGAAAGAATTGCCTCCCCATTTAAAATATATCTTTTTGGGGGAGGGAGAGACGTTACCAGTTATTATCTCTGCAGACTTGACAGAGGAACAGGAACAGGCAGCTTTGGGAGTCTTAAGGAAGAGGAAGAAAGCAATGGGTTGGCAAATGTCCGACATTGAGGGTATAAATCCAGCTTTCTGCACGCACAGGATATTTATGGAGACAGGAGCCAAGCCAACTATTCATCCCCAGAGGAGACTTAATCCAGCAATGAAAGATGTGGTAAGGAAGGAAATAATTAAGTGGCTTGATGCAGGTGTAGTCTACCCAATTTCAGACAGTGAGTGGGTCAGTCCCGTTCAATGTGTTCCTAAGAAAGGGGGGATGACTGTAATCACCAATGAGAAAAATGAGTTAATCCCCACACGAACTGTCACAGGCTGGCAAATTTGTATGGACTACCGAAAACTGAATGAAGCCACGATGAAAGACCATTACCCCATTCCTTTTATTGACCAAATACTTGACAGGTTGGCAGGGCAGGAATATTATTGCTTTCTTGATGGGTATTCCGGCTATAACCAAATAGCCATCGCTCCCGAGGATCAAGAGAAGACGACGTTCACCTGTCCTTATGGGACATATGCTTTCAAGCGAATGCCGTTTGGGTTATGCAATGCACCCGCCACATTCCAGAGATGCATGATGGCTATATTCCATGACATGGTTGAAGACTTTGTGGAGGTATTTATGGATGATTTTTCTGTTTTTGGTAATTCGTTTGCTACTTGCTTGCAGAATCTTGACAGGGTGCTGGCTCGATGTGAAGAATCCAACCTCGTGCTAAACTGGGAGAAATGCTACTTCTTAGTGAAGGAGGGGATTGTCCTGGGCCACAAAGTGTCTAAAAAGGGGTTGGAAGTCGATCGTGCTAAAATTGAGGTTATTGAGAAATTGCCACCACCAGTATCCGTGAAAGGTGTACGCAGTTTTCTGGGACATGCAGGATTCTACAGACGATTCATTAAAAACTTTTACAACATTTCTAGACCGCTATGCGGGCTGCTAGAAAAGGAGGTCAAGTTTGAATTAACCAATGAGTGTGTTGTAGCATTCGAAAAGTTGAAGCAGAAATTGATAGAAGCACCCATACTTACTTCTCCGGACTGGGAACAACCATTTGAGCTGATGTGTGATGCCAGTGATGTGGCTGTGGGAGCTGTATTGGGACAAAGGAAGAATAGAGTTTTTCACTCTATTTATTATGCAAGCAAGACGCTGAATACGGCTCAGAGCAATTACATAGTCACAGAAAAAGAAATGCTAGCTCTGGTGTTTGCATTTGACAAGTTCCGGTCTTATTTGGTGGGTTCGAAAGTGGTGGTGTACACTGATCATGCAGCTATTCGATACCTATTCAACAAGAAAGATGCTAAGCCCAGATTGATCGGATGGATTTTATTGCTACAGGAGTTTGACCTTGAGATTAGAGACAGAAAGGGGAGTGAAAATCAGGTAGCAGATCACTTATCACGACTGGAGAGTCGGTCGCATGTGATGGAAAGTGATGACATTAATGAGGACTTCCCATATGAGCAACTATTGGCAGTAGGAGAAGCAGAAGTTCCCTGGTATGCTGACATAGTCAACTTGCTAGTGAGCGGAGTTTACCCCCCTGAAGCAACAGACCAGCAAAGAAGAAAATTGAGGCATGACAGCCGATACTATGTATGGGACGAGCCATATTTGTTCAAGCAGGGACCAGACCAGGTGATGAGAAGATGCATCCCAGAGAGTCAGGTAGCAGAGGTGCTACGGGGCTGCCATTCGTCGTTGTATGGAGGGCATCACGGAGGTGAGAGAACAGCACATAAGGTTCTTCAGTCAGGTTTCTTTTGGCCGACCCTATTCAGAGACTCTATGGAGTATGTCAAAATGTGTGATAGATGTCAGCGGACAGGAACAATTGGCAGAAGACAAGAGATGCCTTTGCAGAACATACTGGAAGTTGAGCCCTTTGATGTATGGGGCATTGATTTCATGGGTCCATTCCCACCGTCATTTGGAAATCGTTACATCTTGGTAGCTGTAGATTATGTATCAAAATGGGTGGAAGCAATAGCTTGCCCCAGGAATGATAACAAGGTAATAATGAAGTTTGTGAAGAAACGCATTCTCACAAGGTTTGGGACACCCCGAGCAATTATCAGTGACGGAGGAGCTCATTTTGTCAATGCAAGCTTCAAGAAATTATTAGCTAAGTATGGGGTGCGCCATAAAGTAGCCACAGCATACCACCCACAAACGAGTGGGCAAGTGGAGGTGTCAAATAGGGAGGTAAAACAGATTCTGCAGAAAACGGTGAACATTCAACGGAATGATTGGTCTGGTAAACTTGATGATGCGTTGTGGGCCTACCGAACTGCTTATAAGACACCGATTGGAACGTCACCATACCGATTGGTCTATGGCAAAGCATGTCATCTCCCAGTTGAACTAGAGCATCGAGCTTTCTGGGTCGTAAGAAAGTTAAATATGGACTTAGAGCTGGCGGGAAAAAAGAGATTGATGCAGCTCAGCGAACTTGAGGAATTTCGCTGGCATGCCTATGAGAGTGCGAAGTACTACAAGGAAAGAACCAAAAGATGGCATGACAAGCATGTGGTGCATCGCATTTTCGAACCAGGACAGAAAGTTTTGCTTTTTAATTCAAGATTAAAACTGTTTCCTGGTAAGCTGAGGTCTAAATGGTCTGGACCGTTTGAAGTAGTGAGAATGACCCCTCATGGAGCGGTAGAGCTGTGGCAAGAAGATAGGAGTGCTACGTTCTTGGTAAACGGGCAGAGATGCAAGCACTACTGGGGAGATGACCATGATCGGGTCAAATCGTCCATCTCCCTAGTAGAAAATTGAGCGTAAAGGCTGTCGAGCCGCGACGTTAAACCAGGCGCTGCACGGGAGGCAACCCGTGAAAAATATTTTTTTTTCTCTTTCTTTTTTTTTTTCTTAGTGTAAAGTTTTTCTTCTATTTTATTATCTTTTCTTTTTTCTTGACTAGGTTTAGATTTGCATTTTAATTAGTATTTTTTAATTTTTAGTAGGAAAATCTATGAATTTAACCAATTTTTGTTTAGTGAGGTGATTTTCAGGTATACCGGAGGAAAAATACGTGGAATCGAGAAAACGAGGCGAGGTATGAAAAATAAAATTTGATAGTGAAACAGAGCACTGGCGCGTTGGCGCCGTGTCACGGAGGCAATGCTCCGCGTTGGCCTCCGTGACACGTTGAAGGCAAATCTGAAATTTTTTAAAATTCCAGTAAGCCAACGCGTTGGCTCCGTGTCACGGAGGAGGGCCTCCGCGTTAACTTCCGTGACACGTTGCCCTTGTCCCAGTGCCGGGTCACACCGGGTTTCAGGGTGACCCGCGTGTTTTCTTAATAAAAACCCCCGATTTCGCCCCTATTTTCCCCATTCTCTCTTCCCTCCGCGACCAAACACCCATTCCCCTACCCCCAAGCTCCGTGCCACGTTAAGAGGCAAGGAAAACGTCAAGTCTTTATCGATTCTTCAATTCCAAGGTATGTTTTCATCGTCTATCTAAAATTTTTGGCGATTTTTGTCGATTTTGAGCATGTGAGGTGAGATATATCACCCTAGGTAGAAATTAAACATGACGTGAATTATTTTGCGATTGATTGTGTTCGGATTGTTGTAGTTGACGGGTGAACTTATCGATTGATTGAATAATTCATTGTTGATTGTCGAATTGAGTTCTAGGGCTTGGGGTTGTCGAATTTTAACTTGGGTAACTTGATAGTTTGACGAAATTGATGCCGGGGTGTGTTTATTAGTTGAGATAAGTCGTGGTAAATATTGTATAATTGGTGAAAGACGACTAATTCTTGTTTTTTAGTGGGACATTGCGTAATATGTGAATTGGTTGAATTGATTAGATTAGTGTATATAAAATGTTTGTATTGTTGTTTCTATTTGGTTGTTGTTATTGTTGCTAAGTGCCATGGGTGAATAGCTGTCGATGGTAGGATTGGGTTAAGTGTATGAAGTCTGAGTAGTTCGCTAGCCGGTATGCTGTCGAATTTTTGTGAACGCACTAAGCAATATGTTTATAGTAATTGTGTTTGGGGTGTAAATAGATCTATCCTTGCCAACATGTTGTAAATATTGTTAAAGACTAAGTGTGGGGTAAATTTTGTTTAACCCGACCTTAGCCAAAACTAACAAGTTTTTAGCTTAAAGTTGTGCTTGTCTGTGTAAATTGACAGGTACAATGGCCAGCCGACAAGATAAAGGCAAGGGTGCTTCAACCTCAGGCACCGGCAGAAAGAGAATGAGACTGGGCACTGCTGTCCCAGCTGCACCTGCTGTTCCACGCGGTCAACACCGCCGATACGGAACACGATGGGTGACCGATGAAGGGAAGAAGTGGTACGCAAAGCATAAGGAGAACAAGTACTTCCCGGAGGAACATATTGCAAGGGAACCACTTGCACAGGAGTTCCCTCGCATCGTACAGAGAATTGAAGCAGCTGGGCTCAGCTTTATTTTTCAGGAGCCCACGGAATGCAACCTTCACTTGGTCCGGGAATTTTATGCCAACTGGAACCCGGCCATCAGAAGCCACACTATTAAAATCAGAGGGCAGATTGTCACTCTGGAACCCCAGCAGCTGAATGCCATCGTTGGAGCGCGGGACACAGACGCCCACGTTCTCCGCCAGCTCAACATCACCCCACCGTACGCCGACATCAGACATACGTTGTGCGGGGCTCGATCCACAGCCCGATGGAGTAGACACAAAGAGAGGGGTTACCACCAGACTCTGCCTTATTCGCAGATGAACAGGGAGGCCAGAATCTGGCTAAAAATTGTATGTTCGTGTTTGATCCTGGGAGTACATATGACAGACGTGACCGGGGACCGTGTCTGCCTGGTGTATGCCCTTATGAAAGGGCTTGAGATTAATGTGGGGGCGGTTATAATATCCGCCATGAAGAGAGCCAGACTACACCAGGGCCACAGATACGGGTTTGGCGGACTCATCACCACCTTTCTCCGAGGCCTCGACGTTGAGGAAGAAGCCTTGGATTACATTCCGCAGTTGGAGCGGCGGGCCCTTGATGTGACAAAGACCAAGGCCCCCGACACTACACACGGACCTGTGCTGACTCTGGGCGAGTGACATGCTCGTGACGACCAGTATATGGCCCGTATATTCGGTATGCAGATGCTGCAGCTACGGATAGGTGGGAGACCAGCCACCGAGGATGAATTATGGCAGCTGGAGCTGGACTACCCTTTTGGCGAGAACGCCAGAGCTTTATGCAAGGTGGGGCCAGCCTTTGTGGAGCCGACTGATGACGACGTCCCTACTGATGAAGAGACACGTCGTGAGGACTCTGATGTGGAGTCCGATGACGGCGAGGGAGCTGATTCAGATATGGGCGACGAGGCCGCAGCACTGGATGAGGAAGTCGAATATTTCGACTGAGCAGGGAGTTTCACCACCCAAAATTTTGTGCTTTGTATTTTTGTGAACACTGAGGACAGTGTTCGATATAAGTGTGGGGTGGGGAGTAGTTAGGTGCTGGGTCATAGGCTCTAAATCTGCTGTATATTCTTCCTTGACGTTTGTGTATGTCTGTGCTTTCCCTGTTGTTGTGAACTGATTTGTGAATGATGTGTATATATTTGTTTGTGGCTAATGATGTGTGTCTTTAAAAAGTTATGGTTGCCGTTGTAAATATTTTGTAAATTTTTTAAATATTTTTTTTCTCTATCGATATGATCGATATTTTTCAAAATTTTTGCGAAAGGATGTTGCACTTATCAACATATTTTGTAAATATTTTTTTTCATCGAAAGGATCGATGTGTTGCAAAAATTTTGAAGTTTTATTTTTGGGTTTCTCGGAGTTTGTTTTCGGTTCTTTTACCGAGAATAGTCCCATTGAACCGATGTCATAGTTAGTGAACATTCCCTATGATGGATGGATGACGACCGTCTTAAGGGAAATGTAGTCGATAGGAGTAGATGATTTGTTTTTAGTTTCTTTGGTGGATTGCATCAATAAACTGTAGTTGCTTATGGTTGCTAAAATTTTGTTGCGTGTGTAATTGATGTTCGAAATGCGAAAGTGATTCGTTTGAAAGCATGTAATTGTGTAAATATGTTGAGTTACCTAGGCTATAGAATTTGGTTCATTATGATTGAGGCTTAATCTTGAATTCATGTACTTGACTAATTAAAGAGTCTGTGAATGCATCTTGATTCGAGCATGTGCATGAAGTGTGAGTGAGGTTTTGCTATTCCATGTCATTGTGAATTGTCTAGAACTTGCCTGGCGTGTATACAAAGCGAAATGAAGGAGGGGTAGTGTTGGAAAGGATGTAGGCATTTCTTTGTTTTAACCGTTAGTTTCCATTTTTTTCTTGTTAAATTCTACCTTTCTATATGTTGTATACCCTAGTCAGCCCGTTGAGCCTTTAGCCGATTTCTTTCTTTTGTCCAGAATTGTATGAACTAAGCTTTATTCCTTCTTTTCATTAGCCTTGAAGTCTATAAGAAACTCTTAAGCGCTTATAAAGAACAGAAAATTGTTTCCCAAAGTGTTAAAGAGTGAAAAGAGTGAAAAGAAAAAGAAAAGCAGAGTGAAGAAAGAAAAGATGATGTTGAAGAGGCACTAGTTGTAATTAAATGAAATTGAGGGTACATGAAAACCCTCTGTTTTGTGTCAAGTGTGCCTGATGAAATGGGCTGTATGAAAGTAAACCAGCATGAAGGGGAGAAAAAGAGAAAAGAGAGGAACAATGTCCATGAGTCGATGGGAATGAGTTGAAAAGGCGCTTAAGGATGCTAGCAACTATTATTGGCTAATCAAATATATATATACTAGATCCATAGCCCAGTTACAACCCATTAAAAGTCCTATTTGATCCTACACTGCATTTCTTTATATTAGTGGAGTAATACACTAAGGGCAAGCTTATGGGTCATGACATGATGCATGTGAATTCTTTTGGGACATGAAATCCTCCTAGAATGAGTGGCTAATTCCTTTCTTGCTGAGGTTTTGAACTTGTGTAATGATTCTTGGTAATAATTGATATGGTTTCTTCTTCTTCTTGCATGTTGTTCTATTAATTCTTGTGCTTATTACATTCTTGATTGGCCACCATTAATGTATATCTAAAAAGTCCAATTTCACTCGAGAGAGCATGAAATTGGAAAGTTGTGAATTAATAGGGTATTGTTCTTAACTTGATTTGGCAAAATTGGGTTTTGATGTGCTTTCTTGATAGAAATATACTTGAAAGCCGTATTAGTCAATTTAGGAACCGGAATTGTAGTGTTAGGTCATAAATTGCATGTGATCACAGAAATGTAGACGAATGGTTTATGAAGCTAAAGTGAAATTAAATACGGAAGTTTTAATTTCTAGGCAAATGTTCTTGGCTAGCAATATAAAGAAGAAGATGACCAAATTATCATGATTATCAAGTTCATTACTCGTTCTTAACCTTGGCATGTGCATATCCATTGTCTAAACTCAACGTAAATAGTAGTTATTAATTTTAGTATATAATTAGTCTAGAAACAAAACTCCCTCAAATCTTGATTGGATAGTTGTTAGCATAGTAGAAATAGAATAGAAATATAGTGAACTAGGAAATTTTGCATATCTAGAGCAGCCTCCTTGGATCGATACCTAGCTACTTAGCAACTTTATTACTTGTTTGACCACGTACACTTGCGTGTCGGTTTATAATATATACCGAGCAGCAGACCGCGAACAATAGACATGCTTCTGATGTTCTTATTGGGATTCAAACTGAGCTATCATGCTAAAGAAACTAACTTGCCGAAGGAAACTGCCTTAACATACCTCATTCACCGATTATTGATTAACTGACGAGTTTCAGTTCGTATTCAACTGCTCTTTTCAACTGCAATCGTATTACTGGGGAAAAATGACTAATTTCTGTACTAAATTCGGAGAAAAACAATAATTTTGTATATAAGTATTAACTGTATTTCAACTTAACGGAACACGGTTGAAAACTCGTAATTTCTCGAAAGTCCAGAAGGAAGAAATGCTTACTTTAAGCCTGGGATCGTATTGATACTAGTTTAGAGTAATTCTTACAACTTTGGCTCGGCGAGGTTACGATTCGCGGGGCGAATTTCGCGAAACTAACTCTTTAGTAATGCTCCCTGCAGCCTTATACTTTGATACCCGAAGTTAATTTGAATTCGGGTGGCGTTTAGCAGCGTAAACAGATGAAATTTACTTGAACTCCTCGTGTTCTCTCCTCTCTGGTCATGTATATGTAGAAAATGAAATGAAATCAAAGTACGGAACATATATATACTTGAGGCAGTGGACAGGGGTCCGTGGCACGGACCCTATCGCGCCAATCTAGGGCTGTGTCACGGAGCCCATCGCGGAGGGAATGGTCCATGCCACACTACCCTTTGGGCAGCTGGCCCTGCCTCCTCCCGCGCGGTCCCGACTCTGTGCTCTTTCGACCTTTCCCGGGGCCCTTTTCTCGCACGTATTATACTCTAAAACTCTTAACCAACGTACGAATAGTCCGTCTAAACATTAGAAACTTATGGGGTGTAAAATAATTAAGGGCATTTATAGACTAAAAGTTAATTGAAAGTATTGGTGAGCTATATATAATATGTTGGGGGAATTTTTGATCATTTTCTGTTCAATTTACTAGAAAAAAAAACCTTTTCCTCTTCCCATGTTTAAGATTGACTTTTTTTAAAATTTAAAAAGAATCAACTTTCTTCTAAAATTTATGAGTTTAAATATTTTTAATCTTTTGTCCCTAGAACCATCTCCGTACCTCATTCATGGTGCTAATTCTCAATCTCTCTCCTATTTTTTTCTCATGTTAAGGTTTTTTTTTCAACTATCTTAGGAATCAAACTTCTTCGTTCTATATTTTTTGTTGTTTTATTACTTTATTAATATAAATTATTTAAGTAACATGAAATAATTTATCTATCTACATCTATATATTATAGGAAAAAAAGGGTCAAAAAGGCCCTTAAACTATGCGTAATTGAACAAAAATATCCTTCATTAATACTTTGACCCAAAATGCCCCTGCCATCAATGATTTGGTCCAAAAATGCCCTTACTGTTACTTTTAGGTTAAAAATGCCCCTTTTCTTAAGAAACATATTTTTTAAGACACATTATTTTCTAATAAAAATATTATAACTCATCCTTAATTTTCATATATATAAAATCATGATAAATTCATTGTTAATTTTTATTTAGATAATGATAATTTTTTTAAAATAAAATAGAAAATATTCTTATTTCTTAATCTTTTCTGAATTGAAGAAAGATAAACATTTGCTAATATAATCCTTGGTTTTAAAGCTAAGATATAACAATCATAATGCCATAAAATACGTAAATTTATTACATTACTTCAACCATAAAATATCTTTAAAATATTATCCGATAGAATTATAATTGATCATTTTTTTTTTAATTTTAACTTCAAAATCAAGAAATATATTAGCAAATACTTATCCTACTTTAATTCGAAAAAGATTAAGAAATAAAAGTATTTTTATTTTATTAGGAGTTTTTCATTATTATTATTAAATAAAAACTAATGATGAGGTTACTATGATTTATATATATGTGACCTATATTATTAGTTTAAAAGTATATGATAATTCTATTTTAATTGATAAAATAAGATTAAGAAGAAGAAAATTACTTCTCACATATTTATTAAATTAAAAAAAATTAAAATAAAAGAATTAAAAAAAGTTCTCTTTAAAAATAATATTTCATTAGAAAAAATATGTGTCTAAAAATATAACAACCCAGACGTCATTACAGGATGGTTAAGGGCATAGAACATAGGAAACTATCTAAGGATGAGATAGGGAGGTTGTGAAATAAACTAAGTACAGAACTGTGCATTTTTGGGTAGCTACTGGTCTAAGGGACCGCTGCAGCGAGATCGTGGTATTGGTTGGAGTCCCGCCGTAGCGAAATAAGGGAGTAACTGCTAGAACCACCGCAGTGACTCTATGGCAGCTATAGTGGATCTACTGTAGCGGACAGTAGGAGCCAGAAAGTGGGTTTTAAGTAGGAGTTACGGGGTTTTACCCCATTATTCTTAAAAACTTGATCACAACGGCTAAGGGGCAGAAAATTTCTCCAGAGCAATGAACTACTCTCCGAAGGCAAGAATCTCAATCCTCCTACCTCTACTTTGATTAGTATTGATCCTAGATTGCTTGCGGACCTGTAATGGTGGAAATTATATAGAAAAACCTAAGTTGATGAACTAGGGTTGAGATTGTAGGGAACCAATGAGAAGGTTGATTGTTGCAAATTTGAGTAATGTCTACTTCCTAGGGTTCCTCTTGTTAATATTGATGGGTTAGACAAGGTGAGGACCTAGAACTAGGTGGAAGGGTAGGGTGTTCTGTTAAATTGCCCTGAAAAGAGAAGGGTTTGATCGAATTAGGCCTTATTTTGAGGAGTGATTGACCAATGATTATACGTGTGTACATTTTGAGCAATCTGATGCATTGAGGAAGGGCAAAGCTCCTGCAGAGTAGCGAAGCCGATAATTTCGAGTAATCAAGGCAGGTTACGGTTTATAGGGATAGACCTATATAATGACATGTATAGTATGCAATGTTGATATACGATTAGTCTTCAGACATTTACATGAGTTTATTATTGTTAATTTATCTTATGAATGTAACTGTGATGTGATATTGAACTATGACGACTTATTACAAGATTGTGTATATGATAATGAAATTAACTGTGCTGAATGTTTAGTAAAGTGATTATACTCCGTTGATGGGAGAATTGTTAATAGATGATGGCTTATTTGAGAAGTGGATTGTAACTTTATGTATGATGCAATGATGCACTTAGCATGTTTTATGAGGATGATGAATGAAAAGATTTTAACATATTAATGTTTGGTGGCTCATTCCTGAGGGGAGTATCCAGGCGAGAAAATAAAAATATTTGAGTGGCTTGTGTTCAAGGAGAGCATCAGGATGAGCATATGAGAGGGAGCGGGTACCACACCGGTACAGTACATGAATTTCTAGAGTCCCCTGCAGGTCATAACTGGTTAGATATAAATAAGACCCACTAGCATGTGTGTACATTTGTTAAGTTGCGTGACCTAAGAGTTTGACTTAATTATTTTTCTACGGATGAAACAGGTTGTTAGACGTATTCCAAATGAGTGAATAAACAGTAAGTAAATAAGACACAAATTTAACGTGGAAAACACCCGGCTCTAAAGGTGAAAAAATCACGACTTGTTCTCCACAGGATTTTTCTCCAAACTTCACTAACTTCAAAGAACCTCTCTAAAACAGTCGATTACAACTCTTGCAATCTAAGGAATTATAAACTCTAATTTAACTGTTCAACTCTCCTCAATTTAGTTTATAGCTCACTGAATTGAAATTACAATCAATACAACTTAGTGATAACTCTAGTACAAGACAAGCCAAGCTTAATACTTTACTTGATAGTTATGTCAACAAGAGTCTCACCAAATGCAATAAACACTTTTCTCTCTTTGTGAGTACACACCTTACTCTGAGATATCACACTCATTTATATACACACGTCTTCAAGGAGTTCTTCTTTCTTGCAAACTCTTTACGGCAACATCTTTACCCATATTAGAGTTCCTCTCCGTGTAGAAGTCTTGATTCAAGTTAATCTTTTTCACTCCACTGAATTGTAAGCAGATTCCAACTCTCCTGAATTATCCACATGTTGAATTTACTGAGTTTGTTGAGCATTGCGTATTATCTCCGTAATTATCGTGCCTTAAGTTGTGAATAATTACTGCTTCGAAGTATTGTGCTCAACCATTCATTGGACCAGCTTTATTCACCTGTTTCATCAACTGATTGTCAATCATCAAAACTACAAACCTCCCAACAAATCCCCTTTTTTTGATGATGACAAACATAATGCCATTTTTACACAGACATTACCAGTAATCAAAAACTTTTGAATGAAACAGGTTAGTGTATATGGGTAATAACCATTGCATTGACAAATCGTATGTTTTCTTCCCCCTTTTGGCATCATTGAAAAGATGAATCAATGAATTAATGCCAATAATGTAGTTAAATATCCTAATTCCATTAAGGCATTCCCAAGATAAAAAAGATAAAATTTTGAGACAAGAGAGTTAAGAAAAGTGGAATGAGATAGAACCACATAATACAAGCAATTCATTCAAAACAACAAGAAGTCCTTAATCACAACCAAACATTACTGAACATAAAAAACAGCTAAGCCTGAATAGGTTGGGTAACAAAAGGCTAGGAACAATCACAAGGAGTTTTAAGAAGGAGGGGCTGAAGGAAGCAATTGGGTCCGGCATATAATGGTATTGGCATTTACAGCTCTTTCAGTTTCTAGGGTAGCCTCCGACTCGGTGATCTTTGCCTGAAGAGCAGCCTTTTCTTGAGCATGTGCAAGATGAGAAGCTTCTAATTTAGCAGTCTTTTCTGCTAGGGCATTGCGCATTTTTTGAAAAGGAGTGTCTGCTCTCTTCATTGAAACAGGTAGATCAACATGTTTTACTTCACCAACGACATCCTTAGTTTTCTGAAAGGTCCATACTTGAACAGGGACTGAATAATCCTCAAAAACATAAGACAACCAAAAATCATAGGGAAGAGCATGTCCTTTATCATCCTTGGTAAGAATCCGTTGCATATGCTTTATCATAAGGCTAGGTAGATCAATTTTAACCTCAGTGTCTAGCAGCTCCATTAGAGTGAGATCAAGGTAGTTAGCCTCAGTTCTTCTCTCCTTCCTAGGAATGAGGACCTTATGAACAACATTGAAATACAACTGATGGAGTAGGGACATTTCCTTCTTTTGAATGCGCCTATGCTGGACAAGATTTGGTTGGCTTGAAAATTTTCTACATATATTCCTGGCAGAAGGCAAATTATCCAATGGTGGCCATTCAAAGTTGACATAGTGAGCCCACCCACCACTAGGAATCCCTAAGATTCAGGCCAAATCATCAGTAACTAAATGGATAGAGATACCCCTGACAATAGAGGAAAAAAGGAAGCGATTTACAGACCCATGAGCATAGAACTCAACCACTTCAGGTTTGCCAAATTTTTGTTGAAAATCACCTTGAAGTAACGGGGATGTCCATCCTTGAACTTATAATTTTTCAAGCAAAACTTCTATGTCTAGACCCCCAAAACCAGTTATCACTCTTCCCTATAGAAATGTGCGCTTCTGAAAGTGAACCAAATGGTCTAATTGGTTATCAGTGAGACTAGAAGTGTCAAGCCCAGTAGAGAAATCCTCATCAGAGTCATCAGAGTCTGAACCATGAGATGGAGCAGGTCGAGGAACCCGTTCCGAAGTTCTAGTTGGAGGAATGGGAGATGATTTAGAAGGTGGAGTGGGAGAGGGTTTGGAGGAAGGTTTGGGAGCGGGTTTGGTAGATGATTTTGGAGTCATTTTGGAGGAGGATTTTGGAGTAGGTTTGGAAGGCGGTTGGGAGGGAGTTTGGATAGGAGATGTGGATGACCCAAAGGATGTGGGTTTAGAAATGGTATTTTTGACCACCTTGGATTTTCGAACAGATGTAAGCAGTACTTCCTTAGATGAGGGGGATGGTTTATTAACAGAGGAGGGAGTAGAAGATTTCTTTTTCTTACTCTTATGAAGAGCTTGTGCAAGATTTTCCTCTTCTTGTCTTTTTTGAGTTCGAGTAAGAGGGACCCGAGTGGAACTGGTGGAAGAGTTGGTTCATGATCTGGTTCATCATCAGGAATAAGAACAGGGGAGCCAAATTTCTTTCGTAAACGGGTATGAACCCTTTGAGGAATTAGATCTACAATGGGAGTTCCTTCGTTTGGAGCTGATTGGAGTGGAGCTACATCACAAATTTTGATAGACAAACCAGTTGGAAATGATGGGATGTTAGAGGAGGATGAGAACTACTTTTTGAAGGCATTCTAAGCTGCAAAATCAGACATTTTGAACTGCACGGGAGGGGGAATGTTTGAAGAGGTAGTGGCAGATGTCTGAACCACCAGGTCTTGAGATATGGGTAAATTTTCTGAACTAGTGGCTGAAGAACTGCTGGAGGAGGAAGATGAAGCCATGGTAGCAAAAACTTTTGGAAAGGTCAAGATAAAAATTAATTCCAACTGCGTGTAAAATCATCCAAGTTGCTGCTTTATAGAAGGAGAGAAGGAAGGTGAAACGTGGGATGTGACTGCTAATCAATAGTGTCAGTGGGAGACGTGATGATTAGTGGGTGACAGATTCAGCTTTATGGGGAAGAGATGGAATAATGATGGTTATAATAAATTGTAAAGATGTGGAACACGTAGGCATAGTTGTTTCTTATTAACAGTAAGGTATTGGGTGAAAAGAACATACTTGAGTGTCAAGAATGACTGCCCTCAAAATCTTGATATCACTGCACAAGTTAAAACACAATTCTTGTCAATTTTATCCTAGGCTTGGAACACACAAATAAATGTGCAAATTTTAGGATAAATAACATAGTTAGAAATAAGACAAAGAAGTTACTTAAACTAGCCAATAATTGAAGGTGGCTTATGCAATCTTAATCATCCCCAATTGTAACATGTTCTTTTCAAAATGATCCCTGCTTAAGGCCTTGGTAAAAATATCAGCAATTTGCTCTTCATGGAACAAAACATAATTGAAATATGACCTTTCTCAACATTGTCTCTAAGAAAATGATGCGTTATGTCAATATGTTTGGTTCTCTTATGTTGAAATGGATTTTTAGCAATGTTTATAACACAGGCATTATCACAAAGTATTGACACACATCCAACATCAACACTAAAATCCAGTAATTGTTGCTTTATTCATAAAAACTGTGTAAAAACATGAACCAACTGCTACATATTAGCCTCAACAGTAGACAAGGCTACAAAAAAATTTTCTTTGTGGACCAGGAGATCAAACACGGTCCAATGAAGTGCTCCATGCCTGTAGTCCTTTTCCTATCCACTAGATATCCAACGTAATCAGCATCTGCATATTCCACTAGTGAAAAATTACTTCATTTTGGATACCATAACCCTAGATCAGTTGTTCCTTTCAGGTATCTCAAGATTCTTTTAATAGCTTTGAGATGCGACTCTTTGGGATTTGCGTGAAATCTAGCACACAAGCCAGCACTAAAAACAATGTCAGATCTACTAGCAGTGAGATAAATGAGGGAGCTAATCATACCTCTGTACAACTTCTACTCTATGGATGGACTTGTTTCATCAAGGCCCAGTTTTGTGGCAGTAGCAATAGGAGTATCAATCTCCTTGGCAGACTCTATATTGAATCTTTTGACTAACTCCTTCACATACTTCTACTGATGAATTAAGATTTCAGTAGGAGTTTGATTAATTTGTAACCCAAGGAAGAAGTTTAATTCTCCCATCATGCTCATTTCAAATTCTCCATTCATAAGAATGACAAATTTTGAGTCATGAGACTATTTATAGAGCCAAATATAATGTCATCCACATACATCTGGACAATTAGCAAATCCTCTCCTTTTGTTTTTAAGAAGAGTGTGTTGTCAATCTTCCCTCTAGTATGCCCATGCTCCAAAAGGAATTTTGAAAGTCTTTCATACCAAGCTCTTGGAGCTTGCTTCAATCCATACAAAGTCTTGTCTAACTTGTAGAAATAATTAGAAAATTCAGAACTTTCAACTCTTGGGGGTTGTTTCACATAGACTTCCTTTTTCAGATAATCATTCAAGAAAACACTCTTAACATCCATTTGATAAAGAGTGATTTCTTTAAAAGCTACAAAAGTAATGAGTAATCTGATAGCTTCAAGTCTTGCAACAGGAACAAATGTCTCATCATAGTCAATTTCCTCTTCTTAACTGTATCCTTGAACCACTAGTCTAGCTTTGTTCCTTGTAACTGTTCCATGCTCATCTAACTTGTTCCAAAATACCATTTTGCTCCCAATCACAGTTCTTCCTTCAGGTGGAGGTACCAAGTGCCAAGCTTTACTTCTCTTAAACTTATTTAGTTCCTCCTGCATGGCTAAAATCCAATCTTCATCAAGAAGAGCTTCTTTTACTTTTTTGGTTTCCAGTTTAAATAAAAAGGAATTGAAGGCATATAGATTCTTTAATCCTGATCTAGTAGTAATCCTAGAGGTAAGATCTGTAAGAACATTTTTGATGGGATGAGAATCCTGATACTTGTAGCTTTTTAGCTGTAACCCTTGTAAGGTTCCTGCATTTGAGTTGGCTTGTTGTATTGATGATGGATCAATTTCATTACCTGTTGTTCCCCCTGTCAATGAGCCCACATCCTGTTCCACAAATGAAACAGGTAGTGCAACCAGTTCATAAGAATGTTCATCAGTTTTGCTTTCATCTTGCATGTTAGTCTCAAGCATAACACAAGATTCATTAAAGACAATATGCACACTTTCCTCAACATAGTTAGTTCGTTTATTCAATACCCTATAAGCTTTACTATGTTGAGAATAACCTAAGAAGATTCCCTCATCACTTCGAGCATCAAATTTTCCCAGATTGTCTTTCCCATTATTATGAATGAAGCATTTACACCCAAAGATTCTAAGATGAGCAATATTTGGTCTTCTGCCTTTGAGTAATTCATAGGGAATCTTTTCTAACAAAGGTATATTCATACATCTATTCAAAATGTAACAAGCAGTGCTTATGGCTTCAGCCCACAAATTTTTTACAAAATTACTTGCAATCATCAGGGTTCTAGCCATATCCCCCAAAGTCCTGTTTTTCCTTTCAACTACTCAATTTTGCTGAGGTGTTCTTGGACCAGAAAAATTATGATATATTCCATTTAATGAACAAAACTCCAAAAATTTTGTATTTTCGCATTCAGTTCCATGGTCAGATCTTATGGAAATTAAGAAGAAACCTAATTTCTTTTCCATCTTTTTTCACAAATATATAAAAGACATCAAAAGAATCATCTTTAGAGGCTAAGAACAGAGTCCAAGTGTACTTGGAATAATCATCAATAAGAACAAAGATGTACCTTTTTCCATCTCTGCTTCTTACTCTCATAGGTCCACATAAATCTATATGCAACAGTTCCAAACATCTGGTTGTGCTTACCTTTGATGTAAAAGAAGACCTCACCTGTTTCCCCCTCACATACGCACTACAAAGTTTGTCATTTTTGAATTCAGTTTTAGGCAAGCCTACAACCATGTCCTTTGCAACAAGTTTGTTCAACTATTTCAAACTAGCATGCCCCAGTCTTTTGTGCCAGAGAAGGGGATCACATTCCATTGCACTGAGGTAAGTCAGGTTTGTATCAGGCATACCCATGAGATCTGCCTTGTATACATTTTTGTGTCTACTTGCACTTAGCACAATTTCCTTTGTATCTAAACTTTTGACCTTGCAACCTGCAGAAGTAAAGGTTACTTTGTTGCCTTTGTCACACAACTGAGATATACTCAGTAGATTATGCTTCAGTTCATCAACATGATACATATCTTCTAAAGCCCTTGTTTCTGACCTTCCAATTTTACCAATTCCTGTAACAATACCCTTTTTTCCATCATCAAAAGATACATTCCCCCCTTTTAGTGGAATGAGTGAAAGGAATTTTTGTTTGTCTCCTGTCATGTGTCTTGAACAAGCACTATCCTTGTACCAATGCTTACTCCCTTTCACTCTCACCTGCAAAACAACTTAGTGGTTAGTTTTAGGAACCCAGACAAGTGGGTCCTCTTTTGTGAACAAAGGGATGAATCAAGTCTCTTTTTGCCCAGTGAGGCAACAGGTTGAATGACTTGTTTCTACTAACAATTTTGTTATTGATTCATCTAGCCAACAGGATACTCCTATTTCTGCTCTTTAATACTAATGGACATTCAGTTGTAGGATGACCATATTTACCACATAAGTAACAAATATCTTCGATGACATTTGATTCTTTAAAGAAGCCTATTCCAGCTCTTTCATTGTGGACCTTCCCACTTAGATTGTTAACAATTCCAGAAGACTTGGTCCACCTATTTGCTTTCTCAAGATTACCTTTTAGCTTTGGAACTTCCTGACTTAATTTTCTTACCTTTTCCTTTTCAAGAGTAAGAAGCTTCACATTGTTTAAGTTCAGACTCAACCGTCCTCAATTTTTCAGCATCTTCCTCCTTTTGAACTGGAGACTTTTTCAAACTCTCATTAAAATTTCAAGTCCAACAATGTGTTTCTTCAAAGCATAATTTTCTTTATCAGTGACATCCTTACTATTTTTTAGATCAATAAACTCAAATTTTAGACTGGAAAGAGTATTAAACAACTGATCTCTATCAGAAGTGACTTCCTGAAGTTTATCTATTGCATCGTTCATCATAAATATAAGCTTACTTTTATACAAGGTATGAATGTTTTTATTTAGATCATAGATGCTTACCTCAATGTTCTTGTTATCTTCTTCAAGATCAGAGTCTCCTAATGCCATGAATGTTGTTTCATCAACTTCAGAGTCAGATTCATCTGATTCAAATCCCCAAGCAGCCATCATTGCAAAGTTCTCCTTCTTCTTTGATTTTTTCTTCATTTCTTTTTCAACCTTCTCCTTTTCTGCTCTTTCTCTCCTCCACTCGATTTCCCACAATGGACAATCTTTAATCATGTGATCAGTCTTGTTGCATTTATAACATCCATCTGAAGATTTGTTATTGAAACTCTTTTTACTACCTGATCCTTTCTTGTCATATCTCTTCTCCTTCTTGAGAATTTTTTTAAATTTCCTAGAAAGAAAGGCAATATGCTCATCATCACCATCAGATTCATCACTATCACACGCTTTGAGAGCTAGTGACTTATCTTTGATTGACTCTTCTTTCTTAGAATCGTCCATATTCATTTCATAGGTCTTCAAATTTCCTACTAACTCATCAAGCGTCATGGTGGAAATGTCTTTTACTTCCTGAATAGCAGTCACCTTGACATCCCATTTAGCCTTAGGAAGAACCCTTAAGACTTTGTCAATTTGTTCTTCAGTAGTGAGCACCTTTTTTGGTGAAGATAATTCATTCACTAGTGATATAAGTCTTATGATCATTTCTTGCAGAGATTCATTCTCCTTCATTTTGAATGTTTCATATTCAGTAAATAGCATGGCTACTCTGAACTTCCTGACTTGACTTGTTCCTTCTGAGTGTTGACCAGTGCATCCCATATCTGCTTTACTATTGAGAAATTAGAAATCCAGTTATACTCATATGGACCTAATCCACATACAAGAATATTTTTGTCTTTGGCATTTTTCTTGAGAGCCAGCAAGTCCTTTGTAGTAAATTCAGACCTCACCTTCAGAACTTCGACTCCATCCATCATCTTCTTGGGAATGACAAGTCCAGTAGTGATTCTGTCCCATAGTTCATAATTTTCAGCTTGGATAAAATTTTCTGTTAGAGCCTTCCACCAAATAAAGTGTGATCCATTGAAAAGAGGTGGTCGAATGGTTGACTGCCCTTCACAGTATCCAATAGGTGGTGCAGAATTCATCATGATCTATCTTAGGTGTTAACCTTTTAAGATAAATTTGCTCTGATACCAATTGTTAAGTTGCATGACCTAAGAGTTTGACTTAACTATTTGCCTACGGATGAAACAAGTCATTAGACGTGTTCCAAATAAGTGAATAAACAATAAGTAAATAAGATACAAATTTAATGTGGAAATACTATGCTCTAAAGGTGAAAAAATCACAACCTGTACTCCACAAGATTTTTCTCCAAACTTCACTAACTTCAAAGAGCCTCTCCAAAATAGTCAATTACAAATCTTGCAATCTAAGGAATTATAAACTCTAATTCTTAACTGTTCAACTCTCCTCAATCCAATTTATAGCTTATTAAATTGAGATTACAATCAATACAACTTAGTGACAACTTCTAGTACAAGACAAGCCAAGCTTAATACTTTACTAGACAGATATGTCAACAAGAATATCACTAAATGCAATAAACACTTTTCTCTCTTTGTGAGTGCACATCTTACTCTGAGATATCACACTCCTTTATATACACACGTCTTCAAGGAGTTATTATTTCTTCCAAACTCTTTACGGCAACATCTGTGCCCCTCTTAGAGTTCCTCTCCGTGTAGAAGTCTTGATTCAAGTTAATCTTTTTCACTCCACTGAATTGTAAGCAGATTCCAATTCTCTTGAATTATCCACATGTGGAATTTACTGAGTTTGTTGAGTATTGCTTATCATCTCCATAATTCTTGTGCCTTAACTTGTGAATCATTACTGCTTCGAAGTATTGTGCTCAACCATTCATTGGACCAGCTTTATTCACCTGTTTCATCAGCTGGTTGTCAATCATCAAAACTACAAATCTCCCAACAACATTATTCGCGTGGTTGAATGTTAAGGGGAAATGGCGGAGGCGTGTGCCCATCATGTTACCTTTGGTTGTGTTATTCACTTATTGTTGTGACTTCATTTTTATGTTCATGAGGTGGATGTGAAACATATTATGAGGATGTGCTAACTTATTGTGGTATGATGCAAAATGATAACAATTAATGTGGCGTTAATGCTAAGTACGACTTTGTTACTATTTGTGGTTGTTGACTGGTTGTCGCTGAGAATAACTGAGAATTTGTAATTCTTGATAGCAATTGTGTTTGTTGTTATCATGGTCGTTAATGAATTCATGGTGTTATGTGAAATGTAATTGTTGATTTTATCGAACTGTGTGATGGATGAGTTAAGAAGGGAGCAGCTTGTCAAGCTACTGCCTAAGCAGTGCCGCTGCAGCGGGACCATTTTTGTTGCGGTAGACAAGTGATCGCTGCAGCAAGAGATCCAATCCAGTGAGCAGGCCGGTTGACTCCTGAGTAGAACTAGTGTTCATAAGATGGCTTGTAATTTTTCTTAAAGTTGAGGACTCTTTTTATATCTTTATTGTTGTACTTATGTGTTATTATGTAAGGTCGGCCGATGATGCCTACCAGTACTGTTTCATGTACTGACCCTACCCCTACATTCTTTTTTAAGTGTAGAGTTCGAGCCCGGCAGTTCTTCGCGCCCTCACCTGTGAACCAGCAGCTTCTGTGAATCAAGAAGGTGAGCACACGAAGATGTAGATCACTCCTTTCAGGCAAATGTCCTTCTTTCAGACATTTGAACATTTTATTTTGTATTTAGTTTTAGCTCCTTAGCTTGTAATAAATTAGACGTTTGGTACAATGACAATCAGGTTCTGGGAAATTATTTAATTGGTTTTAGTGTGCGCAGTGTAATGATTTGAAATTGTTCTTTTTACAACAGTTGACTTCTTTTTTCATGAATGTTTTGATTATGGGGGTGGTATTGGGAATCGTTGATTTTCCCACCGGAGGGTTAGTGTGGGTACCAATCACGACCAATTAGGTCATGACAAAAAAATTAAAAAATAATATGTTTATTAGAGAAAGGGCATTTTTAACCCAAAAGTCACAATAGGGTATTTTTGGACCAAATCATTAACAGTAGGGGCATTTTGGACCAAATCATTGATAGTAAAGGTATTTTTGGATCAAACAATTAACAGAGGGTTTTTGCTCAATTTCACATAGTTTAAGAACATCTTTTTACGTTTTTTCCTCTATTATATAATGTTTCTTAGAATAGGTGATGAGTCACTTTTTTAAGTCAAAAATTGTATTAATCTTTTTTAAAAAAAACCTTTTAAAGCACTCAATTCTTTATTTATTTCATTTATTATCATAACATGAGAATTAAATGTAACCTTTGAGGCCAATGAGAGTTTGCAAGAAGGGCCTCGTATTGAAAATACACTATTTTATTAAGCTTCAAGCATTTTTTTCTGTTTTATTTAGTTTTGGCTTAAGTTATTTCAAGTATACGTTCTCAAGCCAAGGACAACGGTTCCAGACTCTCTCACATTTCTCTCTCACGTTCGCATCGGAGATACTCAGATTTACTTTTCTCTGTTTTGTTTTACTAGTTTACAATATGCTTATTTACTTTCATCATGAACTACTAGCCAAATTGCTAGTAACTTAAATCTAAAACAAGGTAGAATCGTATTCCATGCTCTTGACCCCATACAAATTCAACTGTATCGATTTCAAGATAAACACTCATAATTTTATTTTAGATATATACAATTTATTTAAATAATATTTTTTATTTACATAATAAATATAAAAAAATAAAAATCCACTTATTTTCTTAAAAGTTATTTCTTAAGATAAAAAATATTTTCTTCCTATCGAACACACTCTATACGTAGACTCAATTTTATAAAAAAAATAAAAATTAAAGAATCATTACTATAGGTAATGATGACCTTGCTTCAGGTTGCTTTGTATCTCGGCAATAGATTTCAAAAACCATATTTCGCATGTGTTCGAGTAATCAACATTCTGCTCATCCTTTTCTTTTTCTTTTTCTTTTTCTTTTTTTTTCTTTTTATTTTTATAAGGCACGAGTTAAATACGTCCATAAGAATAATTTAAAATCATAGAAAATTAAGTTTGTTTAAAATTTATAGTTAAATTCATATAGAAATAATTTTTTTAATTTTGAGTTAAAAATAGATTTTATACTATTTATTGTTGCTAGCTATTTTCACCTGGTGAAAATTATGAAAAGTTATTTATTAGTTTATAAATAAATATTTCCTTCAAAAATGAAATGAATCTAACTCGATCTAACTTATTTTAGCTCTTATTATAAAGTATAGATGTGAAAGAGTACAAAGTGTAGTTTTATTGAATTAGATGAATACTAGAGAATCTCCCAAACAACAGGAACTAAAACTAATAACTTGAGAGGTGACTTAGTCGAAACTAATAACTAAAGATGATAAAATAACAACCTAAAACTTGGTCAAGATAACCAAAATATGAGATGATTAATAACTTTTTCCTAACGGTGGCAGCAAGTTTAGACCAAAAGTATAACCAAAAACAAAATTATTTGATTAGTGTGTTGAAAAATGTTGTAGTTTTGATATTATAATATATCATTTTAATTTTTTTTTTTAGTATTCTATACAGTATTCAATATTCTACTGAAATATTAAATAATGTACAGAAGTGTATAGTTAGATATACAATTCATATATTATTATAATATTAATAAATATATAAAATAATATTAGTACAAAAAAGCTATCTATTTAAATATTGAAACTTTTTCTACTCTATTTTGATTGATTTTTTTTAATTATTATTATTATTATTATTATTATTATTATTATTATTATTATTATTATTATTATTATTATTATTATGTGTGTGTATACTATTAACAAATGGAATTTCTTGTACTTTCTTTTGAATATCTCTGCATGTGTTAACGTATTAGTATGATACAATTGAGACGTTTTTTTTTTAAACCCAAAGTCATAATTTTCTATGTACGAGTATATATAAGTCGAAGTCGAATAAACTATTGTTACCAATTTATGATATTGTAAAATATCAAAATTGAACTTTAAAATATTAAATTAATTTGATATAATAAGGATATAGTATTTTTAAAAACTGAAATTAACGAATGAAATTTTTCAATACCGTACCATACCATTTAATAGCTTGTATTTGTCTTAAAATCTACTGAATATATATAAATTATTAATTCAAAACTAAATTTTTGAAAAAAGATAGAATTCAAAATTCATAAACTTTAAGCGTTGATTCCGCTTCCGCCGAGTGTATAAATACCAATTGGTCTAGTTTGTATCCCATGTAGAAAATGCAGCTTCAAAACCAATTTCTTGAGCTATCCCTTTTTCACTCTCTGAATCAACAAGTGCGTTTCTTGTGAAGTTGCAAACCATTTATAGAGAAATAAGACATGAATCACCAATTAAATATGATTTAGCAAGGTAATTTAGGCAAATCACTTACCAATAATAGCTTAAAGCATGGTAACAACTACCTTGGCTTTTTCAAATGACAAAACAGAAGGGTTAACAGCTAGTGTTTAGAATGAGAATACAAATTACAGAAGCATAAAAACAACATGGATATGAGAATGAGTCAAAGTTAAAGAAATGAATGAACTTAACTAGCAAAGCTTGAAGCATATTCACAGAACATGCCACAAGTAGCAGTGATCTAAAGTTCTTACAACTGATTACAAAGAATGCAGGGATGTCAAGTGAGAAACCGGATGTCCGGACCTGCTTGTTGTGTATAGAATCTAGCACTGCCTCTGCGTAATCAAAAATCAGCAAACATCGCGGTGTCTGTTTCCTAACAAACTACCAACGCGCAAAGGCAGGCTCACCGTTCACGTCCTCAACAGGAGCAGGAAGGTTAAGATCAAGTAAATCAGCAAATTCTCCTTTGACTGCTGAAGCTTGATTGTGATTCTCCTGAGAACCAACAAGGAAATGTGATCTTTTGTGGCCACCTAGAGCTTGGCCAGACTTAAACATCCTGTTGCAGAACGGGCATTCGTGTCCTTTGAATTTTTTAGGCTTCATCTTCTTATCAGGATTGTAAGAGAGATCCTGAGCATGACCAGCCGGTTTTCTGCTGCTAAATGTCTCCCTATGCTTTCCCTTGTCTATGTAATTAGGACCATTATCAGCATCACGACTATACTCATCCGTTTCATATGTTGATTCCAAATAGGCATTGGCTTTTTTGTTGCAGGGTCGGTGTCCACCGAGAGCCTGGTAAGAGCTAAAAGTTTTCTTGCAGTTGAAGCACTCATACTTTTTCTTCTTCTGAGTATGTTTGCATCCTTCAGGACCTTTAAAACCGAGCTTTATCTTCCTAAACGACGACTCATTTCCTAATTCTGGGTTATAAGAAATATCCTTGCTTCTCTTTCTTGATTCACTCTTAACCAAAATTGGAGCCATTCCATAGCTATCATATTTATATTCCTTCGTTGAACCATTCCTTATTTCTGTTATGTACTTTGTCGTTCTGTTTAAGCCCTTTTCTGTGTCTCTTCTAGACTCATCGCACCAAACTCCAAGGCTCTTGTTAGACGTATTCCGTTGGTCATTACCGTTTCTATGGAACTCATCAACAGATGCATCTGATTCGACTTTCAGATATTCGCTTAAAAAGTACCCGGAATCAGAGTTTTCAGATTGAGCTTCAGCATTCAAAGCATTAAGTTTCAAGTTTCTGTCCGCCTTTTTTTTGCACTTTCCATGTGTTTCATCTAGATTGTCAGCACGTTTTAGACAATCCTTTCTAGCTATTTTCATGTCGACAGATGATGATTTTGTCTCCAAAATAACAGAATTGTTGTCAGAAGACTCAACAACTGAATTGACACCATTCCAAATCCCAGAATCCATAGACAACATCATCAAACACTTAGCTACTTCCTCTTGATCTTGCTCATCAATCTCAGAAACAGATGAGGAAACACTTCTATTGTTAACCAAGAAAAAAGTGGAAGACTTAGCTACAAGCCTATTGTACCTTTTAGTCTTTGATCTGCTCCTCAGCCTTGGCTCCTCGGCTTCAGTATCCGAGTTGTTGTCCATCAATAGGTTCTTGTTTTCACTAGTCCACGAGTGATCATCTTTCGAGCCCCCCCTTTCTTTGCCCGAGTGACACGCCATGTGGCCACACAAAGCTTTCAGTGATTGAAACACCTTACCACATTGCTGGCAAATATTCTCTTGAGGCAGCAGAGGGGACCTCGAATCGGAAGCCCTCCAAGTTTTCTTGGGGTTGTCTCTAAGCCCATACCCAGAATGTTCACTTAGTTCAAACTGTGATTTATGATCGCTCTTGCTATTCTTCCCAACATCAGTCCAAGATTGCAATTTTTTCTGTTTAAATTCAACTTTTTCCTTTGCTAGTACATGAGACCTCATGTGACCCCCATATGACTTCCCACATGGATACCTCTTGTTACACAACTTGCAAAAGTACTTCAAATCTTGATCTTCTTCCATTGAGTAATTTTGTACAGAAACAAATATCGAATATCGAATAAATTCACTGAATAGATGCAAGATCAAGTGAATAGCTTTCAAGTTCAAATCATGCTACACTGCAACAGTCCATGGTCAAGTTCAAAATGCTTTAGTAGAGCAACAGAGGAACCTACCCAAAGGAAGAATCCCAGATCAAAGAAAAGAGAAAAAGAAAAAAAGAAAAAAAGCTTTAGAAATCTAGTATATGGGGTTGGATACAGATCACCAAGTCTCTCTTGGCTATTGCATTATAGTAGCTAATCTCTCAAATAAATAAAAAATGGCACTTGTTTTGGGAAGTAAATGATCAGACCCACAAAAAAAGGAGACTCTTTCAATTCCATATCCATGTAATCTCTCCCTCCCTCAGACAGATAGATATTAAATTTTCAAAATTTTCAAGAATCCTTTATGAAAAATTCAATCTTTTATGACCATAAGACCAGCAACATATTTGGAACTTAAAAAAACAAATCACAACAGAAAACCAAAGACTCTTTCCTCCCCACCCAAAACCACAAAAAAAAAAAAACCCTTCTCTCACTCTTCTGCGGGGGGGGGGGGGGGGGGAGTGTTATAGTAAGATGACCAAAAGACCAACAGATAAAAAAAATTCAATCTTTCTAATCATATGGTCAAGATCAGCTGGCCATTTTACTATGTGAGGATTGAGATTGAGAAATTAAAAGAGTACACACATTTTTTCTATTTTTGGGTATTGGAAATAAATTCTTATATTCTGAAACCTGTACAAAAACATTCCTCATTTGTCTGTGCTCCTATGCTCACACCCATAAAAGGATCCTATCTTCAGGCTTTATATTCCTCCTGATTTATGCCTTCCTAACTCATTAGAAAATTCATTTTTACATGATTTGTATTTGTTTTCTTGGATTATTTTCTCCCTACTTTATTTTACTTAGTCAACTTTTTTCTCTGTAGATAAATTTGGTGTGGAAGATAGTGCATTGGAAGTATCTTTCACCTGCATTTAGTCATTAATAAGTGTTATACTCTGGATTATTGTTATACCAACCATCTTTAATTTTAAAGAATCATTAATACTGTCCAATTTTTTGTAATCGATTTTTCATTATATGTTATATTTTATGTTCTGTATAATAACTTTTCGTTATAGATATCAAAAAATATTTAGACAAACGACACAGATATAGAAAGATTTGATTGTATCAAAATGATGTGCCAAAAAATCCAAAGAAAGAGAACAGATTTAAATTTGATTTCCTTCCCAGTTTAATTTTTCTTAATAAAAGATTTCCTTCTAAGTTCACTCTTTTCCATATAGTAGTAACATTTAACTTCTCCTTCTTATCTTCTCTACAAAATTTAGAAATAGTTAAATACTAGATAATTATGCACATGAAATAAAATAATGAACCAGTAGAGCATGTATAACGAATAATTATATATCTTGCAATAAATTGAAACGGGTATAGACGATTTATGTTAGAATAGGTTAGAGTTTCACATTGGTTCGGAAATAGAAGAGCGGTTTACTTATATGGACTTAGGCAATCTCTATCTCATTAGCTAGTTTTTGGGGAGGCCCAGGTACCATACCTTTACATGGTATTAGAGTCAAGTTCATTTTCATTTGGGCTTCATACTCTAGTCGGGCTCGGGCGTGAAGACGGTGTTATAGTGGGTTAGACTCTCACCCTCTCCTCGTGAGCTAGCTTTTGAGATTAAATTAGGATCAGGTACCGTATGTTTACCATTCATGAGTTGTTTGTCTATAGAATTTTTTTCCTTTTTCAATTTTCTTTTAAGAATGAGTTCTATGTTTGAAAAGGTGGTGTTGACTAATTTTTCAAGTGAACACCCAACAAATTTTAACTTTTTTTTTAATGTTAAATTCATATTCAAATATACTTTTAGTTTATAAATATATTACTTTTACTAATTTTTTTTAATATCACAATTTTTTACGTTTAAACGCATATTTAAATAGACAAATCCAAGAAAGGTAATTAATTGAATGATTTATTGGCCTAATATGGGAGTAAAAGGAACAAAAAGAACAAATTTTCTCGCAGTAGCAACCTTAGAGAGTGTGACAGAGTGAGTGTGGTAATGGGTACTCACAAATTATGATTTTATTTGTAGGAAAGATGGGACACTTTCATAAAAGAAGGCAGTTACTTTTTACAGCATTTTTAAGAAAAAATCCTAAACAGATCTATCATTCATGTATAATAGTATATCATTTTAAGGAAATAAGACCAAGAAAACATTAAACACAAAATGTTAAATGAGATCAAATTTATTCCTAAAACTGGAAATAAAAAGATCTTCAATCTCCTCTTATTTTATTTTAACTTCTTCTAAAAAAAGTAGAATTCTATAGTGCTACTGTTTGTCAAATATTACAAAAATAGAAACAGAGAAAAACATTGTAAAACAATGAAGATGTTATAAAATAATAAAGGAAGAAGATGAATATCGTAGAGAAAAAGAGAAGAAAGGAGAGTTCTTATTCTCTTGAGAGATAAATTACAATGAATGAGAACCTTTTATTTATAGGGAAAACTAACTTGGTCCAAAAGTTAAAATTACTAACCCTAATTTTTCTTCAAAGAAATAGTAATACAAAATATATTTATAACACTCGCCCTGGATGTCTATTTGATACATAATGTGTCTCATTAAAATTTTACTAGAAATAAAATCCAGTGAAAAAAATTCTACTGAAGGAAAAAGAGTACATATATCTAATAATACGCATTTTGATTGTCTCATTAAAAACCTTATAAGGAAAACACAGTGGGTCAAAACCTTGCAAGGAAAAAATCAATAGAATGTGTATTAACTCCTCCTGATGATGAGAACATCAATCCAAGAACTTGAATTTTCGCATCCCAATCTTGTGCACCATCTTCTCGAAAGTTGCAGTTGGTTGAGACTTGGTGAATAAATCAGTCACATTATCACTCGAATATATCTGTTGCATGTCGATTTGAAGATCATGTGCGAAGAAAAACTTTGATAAAATGTGCTTCATTTTATCTCCTTTCATGAATCCACCCTTTATTGTGTTATGCATGTTGCATTATCTTTGTATAAGATCGTGGGTATTTTATCACATTTCAAATCACATTTTTCTTGAATGAGATGTATCATTGACCTCAATCACACATATCTCGACTTGCTTTATGAATAGCTATTATCTCATGACTAGTAATTGCGGAATACATAAGTGCACCAATTACCCTAAGACATGATACTTTTAAATCATTTTCGTGAAAACGAACCTGATCTTCTGTATGTTAGGCGATCTTATAGCCACTGGGGTGTTTAGTGGAATCCCTTTAAAACCTTTTAAATCCTTCCAAGATTTAAATATATGTTTCAATATCTATGTAGACATAAAAATAATTTCATTATACGCATATCAAGGTTTTCATGTATTGTCAGACTCATGAGCAACCTCAAAATAGTTACATCTGCTACAGGAGGACCTCTTTATGTAATAATGTAAGGATTTGAGAAAAACTTTTATGCCACAAGGCACTAGTTATACTATTTTATTTTATTTCATTTTTCGTCTTTCTCACAAGAATTTATTTGCATCCCACTAACATTATACTTTGAGGTTTTTGAATTATAAATTCAAACTTTTACTTTTTCAATTGAAATTAAATATACTTGAATTTGCGTATTTTTATTTGACTAATCATTTATCTATTTCACACTTTTTGACAAATTTAAATTTAAAATTCTCATCAATATTTATATTATTGAGTGCTACATTATATTAAAAATATCATCAATGATCATTTTGATACTGGTTCCAATACGACATAATTCATTGCGATCTCTTTATTTTTTTTAATTATTTCCAAGTAACTGAACCTTTGCCAAGGTTTTATGAAGTATCATATTGTGGTGCTCCTTGTAAAGGACTTGCCTCATTATTCTGACCATGTTGATCATTTTGTTCCTCTCCTTCTTTAAGGAGTTTTTACCTTCGGAATCGGTTGATGATTTATCATGTTTAAGACATGTGATAGACTTTTCCTTCAAGGACTTTAATTTTCATTGGAGTATTTGCAGATGGATTATAACATAGGATTGGTAAATACTTCTGGCAATTGGTTTGTATATTTTGCAATGAATTATCTCTTGAACTTTAAGTTCACTTTTTTTTCGAGGATCTAGATAATTCATTCCATACATAATTTTCAGCTGTTAATAATTTCTTCCCTAGTGTTAGAAAAACTAACATTTACCCAAAACCTCATTTAAGGACCCATCTTGTGCGTTGTGGTAGAGCATATTGAATCGTATATTGCACATTCAAATTTTTAGATGTGGATTATTTGGTTCCTAACCCTGAACTAATTGTGATAGGGGAACCTTGTTGATTTGATGTATACAAGAATTCTACATGTTAAATAAACACATCTTGCACCAAAATTTATTTGAGAGTCTTTTTTTCTCATAATCAATGATTTGGCTATAATTGGATGCATATAATTTCTGCTAAACCAACTTAGATATAAAATCGGCATCATCAACATACTTTATAGATAAAATTGTGCTCTTAATTTAATATTTTGTGCAAACAACCTTGCAAAAATTAAATTGCAAGTTGATGTCAAACGTACATGTGACCATACCATAGATGCATCTATTAAATATATACTAATAAACGATCCATATAGTAGGTGAACGGGACCATATTTGTATTTTTATAAGTTTTAGAAATTTAGGGATATAATCTCAACCTTAGCTAGTATAATAATGTCATGAAAACAAACTACACAAGAGAATTCATGAAGAACTTTCTATTTTTTCAATATATAAACACGAATTCTCAATTATTTTCACATCACATTTGAACTGAAATGGTCAATCGGCTATGCCTATTGATATATTTTATATAAATTTTAAGTTTACTATGATCGCATATGATTTCATCACCATGCCCATATTTGTGTACTACAAACAGAAGAAAAAAATGAGAAACCTTTTATGAAAATATTTATAACCCGCTTCGATTGTAATAATATGAAGATATTGATTTTTTTCATAATTTATACTCTTAATATAATTTATTTTTAACAAATGCCTTTGAAACTTAATAAGTTTCTTTGAGACTTACTACAATCTCAATATTATGAACAGTTTCATTCCTTCGAATAGTAGCACATTAGCTCCTCTGCAGCTCTCAATTAAAATTGTGTACTCCACATATTTCATAATACCATCCGTATGGTACGGTGAACATCTTCTTCAAGGAGAAAATTATATAATTACAGTCGTGATAAAAAATATTATAGGCAAGACTTATTTCTCACTTTTTTATCCTTTGGTAATTCATGATAAAACACATCAAAATATTAGTGATGTACTAAAAGTACTTGACCAATGACCCACTATAGCATTATGCATATATAACTATAAAGTACACCACAGCTAAATATGAATTTTTTTTGTGGTTAAACACTTTAGCCACTACAATTTTTTCCGTAGTATGAATAGCTAAAACTAGTGTAACTAAAAATCAGCTACAAACTTCAATATTTCATGGCTATGGACTAACACCTATTGCTAAAATAATTTTTGTGACGTGGCTATATTAAAAATAAAATTGCCACGAAAATATATATTTATAACTAAATAGTTAATTTTCTTTCCATGACAAATCTACTTTGTAGTTGTTCTATACTTTAGCCACAAACAAAAAATTATTATGGCAAAAGATATAATTATTTTGCCACAAAAAATTAAATATATAGCTATATATTTAGCTAATTTAATTTTTATATCTGTAAATAGTCACAATATCCGTAATTAAATTTTATTATTATATTTTATTGTGACTAAAATTTTTAATTATATTTTAATTTTATTGGCATATTTTTTATTAGGGATAATAAATATTGCCGTTATAGATATTAGTTTTTCATTAATTTCTTAAAATCCTCAAATGTTACCTGTTCATTCATATTAAATAAAAACTAAAAATATAATAAATATTAAATATCACTTATTTTTTATAATGTCATTTGAATAATTTTAAATATTAATCATATTATTATATAAGTGGGAAGCCCCTAAGTTGAAAGTTAGATTATCATTTTATCCCTCCACTAAATTAAAATTTAGTTAATACATAATTAAATATTAATATTTTATCATATCATATCATATTTATATATTTATTACTATATAAGTGAGAAGTTAAAAAGTGAGAAGTTAAAATAAATAAAAAAATAAAATAATAATAATAATAAATAATAAATTATATTAAGACAATAACAAATAAATAATAATAAGTGAGAACCAAAAAGTTTAAAATTTTAGTTACTAAATGTCCATCAAATATTGAACAATTATTTTACTCATTAAGTAAAAATATTCCTATAATATTCATGTATAAAAATGTAATTATACATTCTAATAATTTATAGTACTAATTCAATATCCTTTAAAAGTTATGTTATTCCTTAATATACATATTAGCAAAATTAAAGTAGACTCTCATTCTCTTTATTACTCACAAAAGATGAAAATTTAACGAGTTATATGTAATAAATAATAATATGCATTTTTATTGCATATAATTATTTAGCACACACCATATTGTCTGTTATAAATAATAATATGTCTCTTTATTGCATATAATTATTTAAAATACACCACATTAATCTCAATAAATACACCACAGAAACATCAAATAATTAAATGGAGTAAATTTTAACAACTGAAAATTGAAAAACGACCTTTTGTTGGAGCAATCCCCCACCCCCACCCCCTCCCCTCCCCCTTTGCTTGTTGCACTGCCACTCTCATGATCCCATGTTGCCTATTGCACTACCACTCTCATGATCCCATGTTGCCTGTTGCGCTGTCATTCTTATGATCAGTATATATATTACTTACTACTATAATAATATAATTAATTATCTTTTATTAATTACTTTGTATTAATATAATTTTTATTAAACTTCATATAGTGAGCAATTAGCAATTTAGTTCAACTAATCTAAAGTTGAAAAGACTACCGTTACAATATTCTTAACAATTTTTCAATTGAATATCAGTTACAAAGAAAAGAAGAGTCGTCACTCTATAATATATAAGATAAATTTGATTTCACCTCCATTTCTTCATCTTGCCACACTCACTCATATAAAATATTGTTCATTTTAACATTTCTTATTTTATAACTTAACTTTTTAAATATATATAAAAAAATTATAATAATGATAAGAGACAATTTTTAGAAGTATCAGTGATTACATGTTCACTAAAACTTTCTATCATATAAATCTCAAAAGTATATTTTTATCAGAGAATGGTATTTTCAATTATCAATTTTTTTTTCTATACAAAATTGTTTCAAAGTTTTGAAAAGATTCTCAATTCAACTTGCATTATTATTTCATGTTTTTCTACCTCTTCTACTAATATATTTAAGACGGAGTACTCAAATATATTGTCTTTACCTTCAGCAGTTCTTATGAAGAATACCACTACTTACTGAAACTGTGCTTATTCTTAGCTACCATGATGTTTTCATAGTTTCATTTTCGTTTTCTTTGTTTGCTCATAATAATGGGTTCAACTATTTCTTGATTTGTAGCCATTATTTCTTTGAAATAATTTAAGTTTTTTACAAGTTATTTGGATCAAGATCATCACCTGATAATAATTTTACACTTTTATGCAGTAACTTATTTTTAACTATTAAATAATATAGTCATACATATTACATATCAATAAAAATGTAATACAAATAGATCAATTGTTTATCATATCATATTATTATATAAATGGGAAGACAAAAGTGAAAAATTGAATTACGATTTTAGCCCTATTATAAATTAAAATATTATAGAATTTAATTAATTAGTAAGAGCCTTTTATTAAATATTTAATTAATAGTAAAAAATTTATAATCTTACCCCTATTATAAATTAAAATGTTATAAACATCTAATTAATTAAATATTAATTAGTAATAATCTCTTATTAATAATTTAATTATTAAAATATCACATATCTATAATATTCTAAAAGTGGGTAGCCCTGGCCTATAGTTGAAAATTGAAAGACTAAGTTGCCCATTAAATATGACGGCGATTTTACCGTTCAATCTAGACTATTCTTATAAATCTAACAAAGTTGAATGACATTTTTCTGCTTCAATCAAACACAAATATAATTCTAATTCTAATTAAATATGATTTTACTCTTCAATCTAGACTATTCTTATAATCCTAATAAAGTTGAATGACAGTTTTCTCCTTCAATCAAACACAAATGTAACTCTAATTCTAATTAAATTATTAAGGAAAATTAAATGTGAAACATTAAGATGATCAACTTTAGGGAGGCTTTTGATTTTTCCGAGAATAATCTAAGCTCTAGAATAATTTATTTCTTGAGTAATGAATAACGACGATTAAATTTTATTACATCCAAAATTATAACTTTAAAAGTTGTAATAATTAAAGCATTTATTATTCAAACTAAATGATGATCATGCATGTAATAACGAATTATCCCTCCAGTCCAAGGGAAACCAACATATACACAATTAAAATGTTAATGAATTATGAAATTACCTCATCTATTGTAAAACCCCATTAGATATTCAATTTATTTTTGATCAAATATTTGCTTTTATAAATAAACTTGAATTAATTGAAATATTTTAATTACTTTCAACAAAAATATGCAATTTTTTATGAGACCAATCTACTGACCTCTTGCAAAAAGTAGAAAATTCTTGAGTTCAAATCTTGAATTTACCAAAATATTCATTAAAAATTAAAGAATCATTTCACCCTTAAATATTACTCCATATTTATTTTCTATATTAGAAAGTTTATCTTGAAATATTAAATTTCATTTTATTAGTCTTTAATTGTAAGCAATTTATTGCAATAACGTTTTAAGATGAATATCTTTAAATTCTCATGCATTCTTTTTATCTTCTAAAGATAACATTTGTAGTATTTTATTACTCTTAACCTTTTTATTTTCTCATTTTATTTTTATTTTTCACCATTGGCTTTCAATATTTTGAGCCATATACTTTTGAAATAAACCTGTAATGGATCTTCCCACTTATAAAAGAATTTTTCTAAAGTTGTTTAATATATTTCATTCATGCAAATTCCTTAAACTATATGAACTCGAGGGATGAATTGGTGGACACAGTAAGATATAAAGGTATTAGTGTTCATTTTAGAAATTTATAGCTTTTCTTAATTGTCTTTTCACTATTTATAGCTAAATTTATGTAATATGAAACACAAATATAATATTATCCTTCATATTTGCTTACAAAGTAATTTTATTACGAGTGAACTGACCATGACATTGTTAAATTTAATGGTTATACAATTATCTTTTTTCCTTTTACTCCTTTTTTTTAAAAAAAAAATTTAAGTGGTGCTATGGATCTTTCACATGGATTATGGACTGTTTTAAATATTTTTATCGCAGATAACTATTATATACTTCTTTGTTTATATATTCCCTAAGATTCATAATAATTTACTAAACATCATAAGGAAGACATATATTGATCAAATCTATATACAACTTATATAAAATGTTACTTTCATTCTACTCTATAACTACTTTTTATATGTATGTAGTTATAAAAAGGAGACTATAACTTCTTAAAGATAACTGTTGTATTTGTATAGAGAAACATACATTTAGTAGAATATATTTTACTATACAAATTTATATTTAAATCATTCTTTGCATTTTTTTTGGACTGAAAAATATGATCTATATATAAACACATTAATTAATACAAGATCAACCGTATTTACAAAAATATTATGTGATAAATAATTAGCAATACGAATTAGGCCTGTATAAATTTTATATAGTAATAGAGGACAAACGTGCAACGCACGTTCACAAAAGATTAGTTATTGTATAAGTGGGAAACCCATAAGTTGAAAGTTAGATTACCATTTTGTCCCTCCACTAAATCAAGATTTAGTTAATACATAATTAAATATTAATATTTTATTATATCATTTCATATTTATATATTTATTACTATATAAGTAGGAAGCAAAAAGTGAAAAGTTAAAATAAGTAAATAATAATAATAATGAAAATAAATAAATAAATAAATAATAATGATAATAAATAAATATGAATAATAAATAATAATAATAATAACAATAACAGCAATGATAAATAATAATAATAATAATTAATAACTAACGAACTAAATAAATAATCATAATAATAATAATAATAATAATAATAATAATAATAATAATTATTATTATTATTATTATTATTATTACTATTATTATATATTATACTAATTAAAAGTGTTGAAAAACCGTAATCTTAAAAGTTTGATTATCATTTTTTCCCTGTAGTAAATTAAAATATAATAAAATATCTATATTAAATAGTAATATTTTACCATCAATGTTATATATATATATATATGAATAAAGTCATTCATTGAATCGAGTAAATGAGGAGGATTGTTTCACCCGCCAGTAATTATTGTAGATTACACTTTTATATTTTTTTAATTATTATTTCATATACTACCTTTTCACCTTTCAATTATCTCATCTTCTAAGCTTCTGATGGTTACAATAGTATTTATACATAATCCTCATGTATCATTAAACAGACTCAATATGAAAAATATACGTCTTTGTGTCATCATCATACCTAAACATATACGTAATATAAAGTTGTTGCATTCTTTCTTCTTCTTTTTGATAGTTTTTCAAATATTTGTTAATTTACCTTCTTCTTTTGTTGTTGTTGGCATTTTGAATTTGTATGAGATGTCCATAAATTTGATAGAAACAACCTCAAACCTGTAGATTAAATTTACTCTTGGCTCATGGATTATATTTATGCCCATCATGCTAACTTGTATTTTATGTAATTCTTGCATTTTTCTGCATAAGTGTTGAATTTTTTTTTTTATTTTACTTAAGTGATCTTGTCACGCTTTATACTTAATTTTCATCAAAGGATGATTAGTAAATTAAGGTGACCAAAACGCCAGTTCAATCATTTTCAATTTACACTTATCGCAACTCTATTTTAAATTATATAATGTGGATATACACGTGCGAAACACGTGTCCAGAAACTAGTTCTAAAATATACAATTATATATTTAAAATTCATGGCATCCTACTCTACAATTATAAAAGAGACATAATAAAGTTAAAACACAAATTAACTAATGAGAGACTAGATGATAAGAAGAACTCAAATGTAAATTCAAATTCTTATCAAATTTAACATAATGAAAACAAGTAAAATATATTAAATATTTTAATTTTAATCTATAAAATTCTAAAGATTCAGGGATTAGAGATATTTATCCTCTTGCGTTCAAGAATGAATTAGTTTCACTATCTGCATCAAGGTTGAATCCTTGATCCTTTTACATTCAAGAATTAAAATGCAACATATAAATTCAAAAGAAATAATAATTAGCATAACAAAATAAACACATTTTAAAAAAAAAATTCAATACGAAATATAAGTTTAATTTTTAAAATTGCTAATAGAACTTTTATAAGAGATTCACAAACAAATCTATATATATTTTTAAAAAGAATTCTTCAGCGATCGTCATCTCAAATTCTTCTTTTTGCTATTATGACAATGAACTTGTGACTCCTTGCAACGTTACAACTTTATAATCTTCATATTTTCAATCAATATTTATTAAAAATAAGACTATCTCGTATATTCTTACTTTTATTTTATCATTCCCCAATATAATATTGATATAGACGGAATTTTATCCATAATATTTATCACTTATTAGAATAATCTGCGAAATTGAAACTCAAAATATAATTTAAATTGGTATAAGAATCAAGAATGCAAAAACATAAAAATATAAAAATACTTTGAACAAAGATACACAAATGTTGGGGTCTTTGAAGTTTTGATGCTTGACAACAGGTTAATGAAATAGGAAAGTAAAACTGGTCCAATGAAGCATTGAGCAGACGACTTAAGAAGCTGCAAATATCCAGAAGCAAAGGTGCGAAAATCATGGAGTTGATAAGCAACAATCAACAAACTCAACTAAATCAACACATGGATAAGTCAGGAGAGTTGGAGTCTGATCATAATACAACCAATGCAAGAGGTTAAGTTGTATAAAGAGTCCAACACGAGAATGAACTCTAAAGGCGAGCAAAGATATTGTCGTAAAGAGTTTGGAAGAAACAAGAATTCTTTGGAGATGTGTGTATATAAAGGAGAGTGATATCTCAAAAATATACACATTCACAAAGGGAGAAAAGAGCAATTTGCATTCGGTGAGATTATTGTCAACAAATATGTCTAGTAAAGTGTCAAGCTAGAGTTAGTTATTCTTGTACTAGGAGTTTGTCATCGAGTTGTAATCATTTGTTCTTAATTCAGTAAGTTATAAATTGAATTAAGAAGAGTTGGTCTTCAAGTAAGTGTTACTAGGAAGACATTGTTGTTCGAGTTTTAAACAGTTAGGAATTAGAGTTTAAAATTCCTTACATTGCAAGAGTTGTAATCAACTGTTTGGAGAGGCTCTTGAAGTTAGTGAAGTTGGAGGAAAATCCTGTGGAGTACAGGTCGTGATTTTTCACCTTTAGAGTCGGGGTGTTTTCCACGCTAAATCATTGTCTTATTTACTTACTGTTTTATTAATCCAAGCGGAACACATCTGACTACTTATTTCATTCATAGGTAAACATTTAAGATAACTACTTAGGTCGTGCAGTCTAACAATTGGTATCAGAGCAGGTTTATCTTAAAAGGCTAACACCTAAGATAGATCATGATGAATTCTGCACCATCCATTGGACATTGTGAAGGGCAGTCAACCACCCAACTACCTCTTTTCAATGGTTTACACTTCATTTGGTGGAAGGTTCGTATGCAGAACTTTATCCAGGCTGAGGATTATGAATTATGGGATAGGATCACTAACGGAATTGTTATTCTAAAGAAGATGATGGATGGAGCCGAAGTTCTAAAAGTAAGGTCTAAATTTACTGCGGATGACTTGTCGGCTCTCAAGAAAAATGCCAAAGCTAAAAACATCCTTGTATATGGGTTGGGTCCTGATGAGTACAACCGAATTTCGAATTGCTCAACCGCAAAATAAATATGGGATGCCTTGATCAATGCTCATGAAAGAACAAGTCAGGTCAGGAAGTTCAGAGTCATCATGTTGTTTACTAAATATGAAACATTCAAGATGAAAGAAGGAGAGTCTCTGCAAGAAATGATAACTAGACTTACTTCACTGGTAAATGAACTATCCTCGCAGGAAAAAGTGCTCAGCACTGAGAACAAGTTGACAAAGTTTTAAGGGTGTTTCCTAAGGCAAAATGGGATGTCAAAGTCACTGCTATTCGGGAAGCCAAAGACATTTCTACCATGAAGCCAGATGAATTGGTAGGAAACTTGAAAACATACGAGATGAATATGGATGATTCAAAGAAAGAAGAGTCAATTAAAGAAAAATACTGTCTCTCAAGGCTTGTGACACTGACGAATCTGGTGGTGATGATGAGCATATTGCTTTCCTTGCAAAGAAGTTCAAAAAATTTCTCAAAAAGGAAAAGGGATCAGGTAATAAAAAGAGTTTCAATGAAAAGTCTTTAGCTGGATGCTATAAGTGCAACAAACTGATCATATGATCAAAGACTATCCACTCTGAGAAATTGAGTGGAGAAAAGAAAGAGCTGAAAAAGAGAAAGATGAAAAGGAAATGAAGGAAAAGACGAAAAAGAAGAAAAACTATGCAATGATGGCTGCTTGGGGATCTGAATCAGATGAGTCAGATGTTGAAATTGATGAAACTGCTTTCATGGTAGTAGGAGATTCTGATTTTGAAGAAGATGATAAGAACTATAAGGTATATATCTCTGACCTAAATGAAAATATTCATACTTTGTATAAAATGAAACTTATATCAATGATGAATGCTGCAATGGAAAAGCTTCAGGAAATCACCTCTGATAAGGATCAATTGTTTAATTCTCTTTTTAGTCTAAAATTTGAATTCATTGATCTAAAAAGGGGTAAAGAAATCACTGAGAAAGAAAATTATGCACTAAAAAGACACATAATTGAACTTGAGTCTGTCAATGAGAGTTCGCAAAAATCCTCAAAGTCAAAAAGAAGAAGCTAGTGAGAAATTGATGAAGGTTGAGACCGATTATTTTTGTGAAAAGGAAAAGGTAAGGAAGTTGAGTCTGAAAGTCTCTAGGCTAAAAGGTGATCTTGAGAAAGCTAGTAGGTGGACTAAGTCCTCTAGGATTATAAATAATCTAAGTGGAAGGGTTCACAATGAAAGAGCTGGAATAGGTTTTTTCAAAGAATCAAGTGTCACTGAAGATATATGTTAATTGTGTGGTAAACATGGTCATCCTACCACTGAATGTCCAGTAGCAGTTAGAAGCAGAAATAGGAGTATCTTGTTGGCTAAAGGAATTAAATATAAGAATGCTAGTAGGAGCAGATCACTCAACCTGTTGCCACAATTGTCAAGAAGAAACTTGATTAATCCCTTTTATCACAAAAAAGGACCCAAGCTTGTCTGGTCCTAAAACTAACCCCTAAGTTGTTTTGCAGGTGAGAGTGAAAGGGAGCAAGAATTTGTACATGAATAGTGCTTGTTCAAGACACATGACAGGAGATAAACAAAAAATTCTTTCACTCGCTCTACTAAAAGGGGGGAATGTATCCTTTGGTGATGGAAAAAAAGGTACTGTCACAGGGATTGGCAAAATTGGATGTTCAGAAAGAAGGGCCTTGGAAGATGTGTATCATGTTGATGGACTGAAACATAATTTAGTGTGATAAAGGCAATAAGGTAACCTTCACTTTTGCAGAGTGCAAGGTCAAAAGGTTGGATACAAAAGAAATTGTGCTCAGTGCAAGCATACACAAAAATGTGTACAAGGCAGACATCATGGGAATGCCTGATACAAATCTAACTTGCCTTAGTACAATGGACTGTGATCCCCTTCTTTATGGCACAAAAGATTGGGGCATGCTAGTTTGAAACAGTTGAATAAACTTGCTTCAAAGGGCATGGTCATAGAGCTGCCTAAGACTAAGTTCAAAAATGACAAAGTCTGTAGTGCTTGTGTGAGGGGGAAGCAGGTGAGGTCATCATTTACATCAAAGAATCAAGTAAGTATAACCAAATGTCTGGATCTGTTGCATATGAATTTATGTGGTCCTATGAGAGTAAGAAGCAGAGGTGGAAAAAGGTACATCTTTGTTCTTATTGATAATTACTCCAGGTATACCTGGACTCTGTATTTAGCCTCTAAATATGATGCTTTTGATGCTTTTTATGTCTTTTTAAAAATAATGGAAAAGAAATTAGGCTCCTCCTTAATTTCCATAAGATCTGACCATGGAACATAATTTGAAAATGCTAAATTCTTAGAGTTTTGTTCATTAAATGGAATAGATCATAATTTCTCTGCTCTAAGAACTCCATAGAAAAATGGAGTAGTTGAAAGGAAAAATAGGACTTTAGAGGACATGGCTAGAACTATGATGATTGCAAGTAATCTTGCAAAAAATCTGTGGGCTGAAACCATAAGCACTGCTTGCAATATTTTGAATTGATGTATGAATACACTTCTGTTAGAGAAGACTCCTTATGAATTACTCAAAGGCAGGAGACCAAATATTTCTCATCTTAGAATCTTTGGGTGTAAATGTTTTATTCATAATAATGAAAAAGATAATTTGGAAAAGCTTGATGCCCGAAGTGATGAGAGAATCTTCTTAGGTTATTCTCAACATAGTAAAGCTTATAGGGTGCTGAATAAAAGAGCAAACTGTGTTGAGAAAAGTGTGCATGTTGTTTTTGATGAATCTTGTGTTATGCTTGAGACTAACATGCAGGATGAAAACGAAAATGATAAACATCCTTAGGAATAAGTTGCAATACCTGTTGCATCTATGGAACAATATGGTGGCTTACTGACAGGGGGAACAACATGTAATTAAGTTGAGTCATCATTATTGCAGCAAGTCAACTCAAATGCAGGAACCTCACAAGGATTGCAACTAAAAAACTACAAGTATCATGATTCCCATCCCATCAAAAATGTTCTCACAGATCTTACCTCCGAGATTACTACCAGATCAGGATTAAAAAATTTGTGTGTCTTCAATGCCTTCCTATATAAACTAGAACCTAAAAATGTAAAAGATTCTCTCTTTGATGAAGATTGGATTTTGGCTGTGCAGGAGAAACTAAATCAGTTTGCAAGAAGCAAAGTTTGGCATTTAGTACCTCCACCTGAAGGAAGGACTGTAATTGGCAGCAAATGGGTATTCCGGAATAAGTTAGATGAGCATGAAACTGTCACAAGGAACAAAGCTAGGCTGGTAGTCCAAGGTTATAGTCAAGAAGAATGAATTGACTATGATGAGACATTTGCTCCTGTTGCTAGATTTGAGGCAATCAGACTACTCATAGCTTTTGCAGCCTTCAAGGAAATTACTCTTTAGCAAATGGATGTGAAGAGTGCATTCTTAAATAGTTATCTGAAAGAGGAAGTCTATGTGAAGCAAGCCCAAAGTTTGAAAGTTCTGAATTTCCTAATTATGTCTACAAGTTAGACAAAGCTTTGTATGGATTAAAGCAAGCTCCAAGAGCTTGGTATGAAAGACTCTCAAAATTTCTTTTACAACATGGGCATATAAGAGGAAAGATTGACAACACACTCTTCTTAAAAACAAAACGTAAGGATCTGTTGATTGTGCAAGTTTATGTAGATGACATTATATTTTGATTTACAAACAGTGACATCACTCAAGAGTTTTCCATGCTCATGAATGGAGAATTTGAAATGAGCATGATGGGAGAGTTAAATTTCTTCCTTGGATTACAAATCAAGAGGACTGCCACTGGAATCTTGATTCATTAAAAGTATGTGAAGGAGTTGCTTAAAAGATTCAATATAGAGTCTGCCAAAGAGATTGACACTCCTATTGCCACAGCCACAAAATTGGACCTTGATGAAACAGGTCCATCCGTAGATCAGAAACTGTACAGAGGTATGATTGGTTCTCTTTTATATCTCACTGCTAGAAGATCTGACATCATTTTCAGTGTTGGTTTGTGTTCTAGATTTCAAGAAAACCCCAAGGAATCACATCTCAAGGCTGTCAAGAGAATTCTATGATATTTGAAGGGGACAACTGATCTGGGATTATGGTATCCTAAGGGAAGTAATTTTTCCTCAGTGGGATATGAAAATACTGATTATACAGGATATTTGGTGGATAGAAAAAGCACTACAGGGATGGCACACTTTGTTAGACCATGTATGATCTCGTGGTCCACAAAGAAGCAAAACTCAATTGCCTTGTTCACTGCGGAGGCTGAATATGTAGCAGCTGGCTCATGTTGTGCACAGTTATTATGAATCAAGCAACAACTACTGGATTTTGGTGTTGATGTGGGATGTGTTCCAATTCTATGTGACAATACTAGTGCCATCGACATTGCAAAAAATCCAGTTCAACACCAAAGAACCAAACATATTGATATAAGATACCACTTTCTTAAAGATAATGTAGAGAAGGGTCATATTTAAATTATGTTTTGTTCCACTAAAGAGAAAATAACTGATATTTTTTACCAAAGCATTAGGCAGGGATCTCTTTGAAAAGAACAGGTTACAATTAGGGATGATTAAGATTGCATAGGTCACCTTCAATGATTGGTTAGATTATGCAAAATTTCTTGTTTCATTGTTATCTATGTTATTAATACTAGATTTGCACATTTACTTGTGTGTCTCAAGTCCAGGATAAAATTTTAAAATTTGACAAGTATTGTGTATTAACTTTTGCAATGTTATCAAGATCTTAAGGGCAGTCATTCATAGTCATCAGGTATGTTCTTTTCACATAATGCCTTACTGTTAATGAGAAACAGTTATGCCTAAGTGTTCCATTTCTATACAAATTATTATAATCGTCAATTCCTTCATCCTTCCCTATAAAGCCTGAAACTGCCACCCACTAATCATCACGTCTCCTACTGACACCACTGATTAGCAATCACATCCCACGATTCATCTTCTATTTTTTTTCTCTTTATAAAGTTGAAGCTTGGTTGTTTGTACAGGCATTCAAAATCAATTTCCTCCCCTGACTTTCCCAAAAGGTTTTTACCATGGGTTCATCTTCTTACTGGAGCAGCTCTTTGGCTACCAACAATGAAAAGGTTTCTACCTCTCAAGAACTGGTACTTCATTCATCTGAAAGCATTCCCTCCCATATTCCAATTAAGTTGTCAGATTTTGCGGCATGGAATGATTTTAAAGCTCAATTCTCACCTTCCACAACCTTCCCACCATTCACGTTTGGGTCTACCCTAAAAATCTGCGATATTGCTCTCCTTCAATCAACACGTAATGATGGAACCCCTATTGCAGATTTGATTCCCCAAAGGGTTCGCACTAGGTTAAGAAAAAAGTTCAATTCTCCTGTGCTTATCCATGACGATGAATCTGACCATGAAACACCTCCACCTACCAGTTCCACCCGTATCCCTCTTACTCATACCCGTAAACGACAGGAAGATGAGCATCTTGCTCAAGCTCTTCAAAAGAGCAAGAAGAAGAAATCTTCTACCTCCTCCTTTGGTCAAAAGTACCCCTCCTCTTCAAAGATGTCCTGCTTAAAATTGTTCGAAAATCTATTGTGGTCAAGAAGACCATACCAAAACCCACCACATTTGGGTCATCAAAATCACTTTCCCATACCCCCTCTTCTGCAAAACAAACCCCTGTTGCGCCTACTTCCACATCTTCCTCACCAACCCCAATCACTCCAAAACCTCCTTCCAAACCCACCCAAAATCCCCTTCAAAATCTACCCCTAAACACCCTTCCAAATCTACCCCGAAACCCACTTCAAAACCTACTTCAAAATCCCCTTCAAAACCTACCTCGAAACCCTCTCCCAAACCGCCCTCTAAACCATCCTCTACTAGGTTTGATACTTCTGATCTTACTGAAACCCAACTATCCCATTTGGTTCACTTTCAAAAGCGAGTTATTCTCAGGAGTAGGGTAGTGACTGGATTTGGCGGTCATCAAATGGAGGTGTTAATTGAAAAATTAGACGTTCAAGGTTGGACATCCCTATTTCTTCAGGGTGATTTTCAGAGGAAGTTTGGTAAATCGGAGGTGATTGAGTTCTATGCCCATGGGGTTGCCAATGGTTCCCTCTTTTCTTCTTCTGTTAGGGGGTTTATCTCCATTTAATGGCTGATGACTTGGCTCGTATTTTGGGAATTCCCAGTGGTGTCTGGAACCACTATGTCAAATTTGAATGGCCACCACTGGAAAATTCGCCCTCTGCCAGAGAATATGCATAAAATTCTCGAGCCAACCAAGTTTTGTTCATCATCATCGTATTCAAAAGAGAGAAATATCCCCCCTTCATCAGCTATATTTTGATGTTGTCCACAAGATGCTAATCCCTAGGAAGGAAAGAAGGACTGAGGCTAACTACCTTGATCTTACCATGATGGAGTTGCTTGATATGGGGGTCAAGATTGATTTACCTAGTCTTATGGTAAAACATATGCAAAGGGTTCTTACGAAAGATGATAAAGGATAGGCTCTTCCCTATGTCTTCTGGTTGTCTTCTATCTTTGAGGAATACTCTGTCCCTGTTCAAGTTTGGACCTCCCAAACCACGAAGGATATCCTCGGCGAGGTGAAATATGTTGACTTACCTGCTTCAATGAGGAGAGCTGACACTCCTTTTCAAAAAATGCACAATGCCTTAGAAGAGAAAAGTATTGAACTAGAGGCTGCTCAGGTTGCTCACGCTAAAGAAAAGGTTGTTATTGAAGCTAAGATCACTAAGTTGGACGCAACTCTTGCATATGAAAGGATCGCGAATGCTAATACCATTAGACGCCTTTCTCAATTGCTTCCTTCTGCACCTCTTTCATAGAACCCATTTGTGTTGTTTCCTTGTTTTGTTGTCCCCACTATCAAGGCTTAGTTGTTTGTTATTTTTCAATGGTGCATTTGTGTGCTAAGGAACTATCTTTGCTTAAATGAATTGCTTTTGATGCTTACTTGTCACTGCCTTATTACTGCCTTCTCTTATCTTTTGAAATTGTTATCTTGATTGTCTTGGGATTTCCCATTGGCAATAGGACTGTCTAACTCTGTGATAACAGCTATTCATTGACTCAGCTTTTCAATGATGCCAAAAGGGGGAAGAAAATAAAAATATATTAGCCATGCAATATTTATAATCCAATCGACTAACCTATTTCATTTGAGAGATATTTTTCTTACAGGTAAAGTGTGCAAATCGCATTGTGTTTGCCATCATCAAAAAGGGGGAATTTGTTGGGGTCTTTGAAGTTTTGATGCTTGACAATAGGTTGATGAAACAGGAAATGAAATTTGTTGAGGTCTTTGAAGTTTTGATGCTTGACAATAAGTTAATGAAACAGGAAAGTAAAGTTGGTCCAATGAAGTGTTGAGCAGACTACTTAAGAAGCTGCAAATACCCAGAAGCAAAGGTGTGAAATTCATGGAGTTGATAAGCAACAATCAACAAACTCATCTAAATCAACACGTGGATCAGAAGAGTTGGAGTCTGATTATAATACAACCAATGCAAGAGGTCAAGTTGTATGAAGATTCTAACACGAGAATGAACTCTAAAGGCGGACAAAGATGTTGCCGTAAATAGTTTGGAAGAAACAAGAATTCTTTGGAGATGTGTATATATAAAGGAGAGTGATATCTCAGAAATATATACACTCACATAGAGAGAAAAGAGCAATTTGCATTCGGTAAGATTATTGTCGACAAATCTATCTAGAAAGTGTCAAGCTAGAGTTAGTTGTTCTTGTACTAGGAGTTTGTCATCGAGTTGTAATCATTGGTTCTTAATTGAGTAAGTTATAAACTAAATTAAATAGAGTTGGTCTTCAAGTAAGTGTTACTAGGAAGACATTATTGTTGGAGTTTTAAACAGTTAGGAATTAGAGTTTATAATTCCTTAGATTGCGAGAGTTGTAATCAACTGTTTGGAGAGGCTCTTGAAGTTAGTGAAGTTGGAGGAAAATCCTGTGGAGTACAGGTCGTAGTTTTTCACCTTTAGAGCCGGGTGTTTTTCATGCTAAATCATTGTCTTATTTACTTACTGTTTTATTCACTCAAGTGGAACACGTCTGACGACTTGTTTCATTCGTAGGTAAACAGTTAAGACAACTACTTAGGTCGTGCAGTCTAACAACAAATTTACTAATAACTGGAAAAAAATGATGGAAGAGGGGGGGAATGAGTGTGGCGGCTAAAAGGAGAAGAAGTAAGGATATATAGGATTTAGATTTGGCATGGGCTTATGTTGATTAATTTTCATTTATATATATATATATATATATATATAAGGAACAACAAAGAGAATAAATATATAATATATTAAATAAATTAGAAAAGTATTAACTAGTATTTAATTATATTTATGAAATATTTTCTTCATAATATTTGGGTATTAAAATTATATTAAGACTATTACATTAATAAACTTTATATTTAACTAAATTAAATATAATTAGTGATTAGTTGGTTGATTAATTGATTTTTCATTTTACAGGTAAGAATTCGATTCTCCATCTTATAATCTCCTCTCTCATTTTCATTTCCTTTAACCCCTATGTAATAAAAAAAGGAGAAGTTTAGCAGTTCAGTTAGTTACGTTGACTACTAAACTTTCACCATGTAGGTAAGTGTTCGATTCCCCACCTTGTAATTTACTCCTCGTTTCTCTTTCCCCTATCTCCATATAATAAAAAAATTTATATTATATATGTATATATATATATTGATCAATATAAATACAAGCACACAATTGTTTAAATCTGCTACAATCAAATATTTAAAATTAATTAAATACAATTACACACTTATTAAGGGGTAATTGCCCAAAAGTTTTGCTCATAACATTACATCATATCTAGGTAGTCAAATTTTTAAGCTTTCAGTCACATAGCCCATTATTTTCTTATAGCTGTGTTTAAAATGTATCATGTAATACTATACATACGATATATAATATTATACCAAATTTTTAATTTTTCTTACGACAATGTTAGAACCTCTATATACAATATTGTACATCTAGTATATAATATTATATAAAACTATAAGAGGTGCATATACATTCATATACAATATTATACATTATTAAATAAAAAGGATTTCGTCTTTTTCCTTTTCGCCTTTTCTGAAATTTAATTCAAATAATATACTCCAAGTCACTTCAAATTTAAGTTTTGAACTCCTATTGATATTTAAAATCAATTGAAGCAATAGTACTCAATTAAAATAACTAACAAACTCGAAAAATCAAAATCTAAAATATAACTCAAATCTAATTCAAAATGAAAAGCGATAAAATATGTGTGAGAGACGAGAAAAGACTAAAAAATAGAAGAAAAAAATAAGAGACTAAATAATATAAATAGAAAAATAAAAAGGAAAGAGAACAAATAAGGTGAGAAAAAATAGGACAAAAAACATAGAAGAAAAAGATAAAAAAGTAAGAAAAATTTGTCGGAAAGAAAAAGAAATTAGCATAAGAGATATGGATTGACATGAAAATTTATGGAAAAAAAATAAATAAAATGTGAAAAAGTAATTTATTTTGAAATAAGAAAAAGAATAAGGTCAATTTGAATAAATAATGAAAATCTTAATCAAATTAGTTAATTAAAGTTGTGGGCTTCACCTGTGGATAAATCTTTCTCTATTTTTGAAATTACAAGTAATCTTTTTAAGTTTGAGTATTTTTTTTTAATCAAAATTATGGGTCAGGCCCTTTTATTTCAATAATATGAGAAAATTCAAAAAATATATATCAATATCCGGATCAGATTATTATGAAAGTTGGTCATTCAGACCAGTGCTCTCTAGAATCAAATGGGAAACCCAACTACCACCAACTAGGGTTTCCAAAACTCTTCACTATGCCTCCTCTCTTCAACAATCAGCTCCGCCTCCTTCTTCTCTGGGTTATCAACCGACCTCTATTGATGACGCGTACATTGCAGCTCAAAAAGATATAGTTTAACCTTTTTTGTTATCTATTTCATCCCTGACCTACACCTAACCTTCTCAAAAGAAATGGAAGAAATGACCAACTGATGGTATTCCTCCTCGCTGTGAAGCAGAAGACCTCAAAGCAGGGATGGGAAAAAACATGTCGCTCCAGCCCTCTTTGTCTAGTATTACTTTGTTGGGTTCGAGGTTACCCCTGAGCACTTGATTTTGTTACCCTCCCTTTTCTTGGATGCCCTTTTTGTATGCTAACATAGTCTAGGTTAGGTAGTATTTGTCACAGTCTTCTCTTTTATATCTGCCTATAAATATGAATTGTGCTTGATATGTTGCAACGAGAGTTGTTAATCTTGTGTGGGGTTAATTCTCCTTATCTGAATCCTTAAGTAAGGAATTAAAGCTTTCTCTGTGTTTAAAATTTGTCTGCATCTAATTGGTAGCTGATAGAATTGATTGAATGTGTGTATTCATCTATGATTAAGTGTATGATTTGCCAAAGCATCCACTAGCTAATTACCCTCCCTAAAAATGTGCTTGACTTCCATTCAGATCTTTCATATTACTCTGTGAATCTCCTCCATAATCCCAATTAACTCCCAAGGAATTTTTCAGTCTTTTTGTACTAATCTTTTAAGACAGAGTGAATCTATTTCAAAAGTGATGTTTTCCCCAAAAGTGATGCAATGCTTAAGTGCCTTCCAGTAAGCTTGAAACTTTGACGGTATATTAGTAGTACTACCAATACTTTAAGCCTCTGCATAAATTAGGTCCCTATTAGCATTCCTAATGCAAAATTCATATGCACTTTCTCCTGGATTTCCTCTGCATGCTCCATCTGTGTTATATTTTATCCATTGATCCTTTGGGTGCTCCCACCTCACTATCCTGAAATGTAGCCTTGGTTTGTATTACTGAAGCCTTGTAATTATCTCCTCGCATTGTGTGGGACTTTGTATCCTAGGATATTTAAACTTTATCAATTGATTGATTGTTTCTTGACATAGTTTAAATACTCATTGAAAGTCCACCTCATTTTCATGTCTTCTAGCATTCTTTCTCTTTCATAGTTCTCATAGGATGATGGCAGGGACATCTTTATATATGTCCTACAGTTTAGCCGGAGTAGGGTGCTCCCACCATCTAAATATTACTTGGCATAGCTTCATTCTTTCCGTGCTTATTCCCGCATAAGAAGCAAACTGCTTCCATAGTTTTTTTCTATGGAAGCTGTTAGAAATAAATGGTTCATTGTCTCTTGGTAATGATTGTCATCACAACAATAGCATCTACAGACAATCTGCAGACTCGTCCTTCTTAAATTATCATCAGTAGAAATTCTCCTTTCCAAGTTCTCCATAAAAAGAAAAAGATTTTAAATGACAACCCCTTCACCCAAACATTTAATAACCATCCTACTTCCTCTCTCCTGCTCCTTATCAGGTGATATGCAGACTTGACTGAGAAAGTTCCTTTAGTGTTCCCCATCCACCAAGCTCTATCTCCTTCAGCTTCTATTTGTGGAGAAATATTTTTCACAATATGGTTTGTCATTTCCTCCGAAAGTTTACTTCTCAATTTCTCTCTATATCAAGCTCCATTAGTGATGAACTCCTTTACTTCCATCTCCTCATCTTCAGTGCAAAATTCCTCAAAATAATATAAGGCTCCTTCTTGCAGTTCCTGCTTTGATTTACCACCAAATCTCTTGTTTGACCTCTTCTCTCATCAAAATTATTTTTCTCCAAGGCCCCTCTCCCATTCACCAAGATAGGATACAACTTTTTACAATACTTATTCCACAAGAAAGTACCCCATAATGATCCAGTTGACACTCTAAAATTCCACCAAAGTTTTCCAAAAAGAACTTTGGATACATCATGTAAAGATCTAAATCTCAGTCCTCCATCACTCTTCGGGTAGCACATTTCTTCCCAAACTACCCCGTGTCTCCTTTTACTGTCCCCTATTCCGCCCCAGAAAAATTTGACCAAGACCTGATGAATCTTCTCAATGATTCCTTTTGGAGGATTCATAACTCATAAGAGATATACATGTATGGTTTGTAGTACATGATTAATCAGAATGAATCTCCCTCCCATAATAAAGAAATTTATTCTTCCATAACAATATTATCCTCGAAGTTTTCCTGACTAACTCCTCGAAGTAGGCCTTTTTCTTCTTTCCATAGAATATAGGGCATCCCAAGTAAGTAAATAGAAAGGATCCCTGATTTATTCCTGTCCACCTCCTTATATTATGATCTACCACCATTAGTGCTTTCTCATGGATATAAAAGAAACTTTTGCTACTATTAATCCTTTGCCCTGACACCTTTCTCATAATCTGCCAGCACCTTCACCATCTTTCTCACTGATCTCCTCTCTCCTGAACAGAATAATATTGTATCATCTGCATGTGAGAGATGATTAATTTCTGGAATCCACTTAGGCATCCAAAATCCCTTATAGTTAGCATCACCATGAAGTAAGTTAAGACTCCTTGATAACACCTCTACAACAATAATAAAGAGCATAGGTGATAAAGGATCCCCCTGTTTTAATCACCTTAAGGATCCAAACAAATCATATGATTGCCCATTTATCAGTACAGAGTACCAATTATTTGATACCAGCCTCCACACCATGTCTATAATGACTTTAGAGAAATCAAATCTTCTCAGTATTTTGGTTAGAAATAACCATGATACTCTGTCATACACCTTTGTCATATCCAGCTTCACTACTACATTCTGCCATTTATTTCTCAAATTAGTCCTGAGCCGTATGTGTTGCACGTGTACCCTAATATAAAAGTGAAAAATCTCAAATCACCCGTCAAATTACCCTTCATTATTCATGAACAACGAGAGTTCATACGATCAGTCTCAACTTATTTGACATTGAGGTGTGATTTATATTGTATTAAAAAATCTCTCTTAAATATATAACTCTTATGGAGCATTGAATTTGTCAACAAAGTTATGTTGGAGTTATAATATAAAGATTGTAACTCTAGAATAAATAATGCTCGAATTACTATTGCATTAAAATAAATTACAACGGGTATGATCTAAGTACATGTTTAATTCTTCACTTCGAACCTTGAAGATCGAGAATTAGCCTCAAAAGCACCGCAATCAGCACCGACAACGAATAGCTGCTGCAAGGAGACCCCATTGCATATTGCTAAATTTTCATATTTACAAAAATCAGATACAAAAGTTAAAATCACAATTCACATTCACAAATAAAAAATATGAAGAAAAAATAGAGAATCAGTAGCCATAACTACAACAACTAATTCATCGACATTATAATTGTGTATACAACTTGTATGCAATTCGATCAAAATTTAAAATGAAGATAGTAAGGGCTTATATTAAATGTTTGAAAAAACCGTTAAGAGCTTCTTGTTTGTCAATATTCTCCAAACCAACAGATTAAATTCAACATGAAATTAATTACTTGAAATTGATACAATTTATCTAATTAATGCTATACGTTCTTAGGATTGTTAATTCAAAATTAATAAATGACCATTCATATACGATTTTATGAATTTGATCTATATTAAATTACTTTTGCAACTCTTTAGCTTCTTCATATTATTTGAACATAACAAAGTTTTTGAAATTTGAAAGAACTAATAGAATATTTTAAGGGAATAAATGCCCATCCACATTGTAAGAATATTTTAGCCTATCAACAGTTTAACTTGAGACGTTTAAAGGTAAAAAAATCAAGCTTTGATGGATATTTAGATAATTAAATTTTTAACTCTTTTTGATGAAAAAGTTGTTCAATATTATAAATAATATATAGATGTTGAATTCATTTAATTTTTTCGTGTGTTTACTTCTTCATATTTTAAACCTTTCTCTTAATAAAAATCATGATCCAGCCACTATTGAATTTATCTGATACGGATATGACAGACTTTATTTTCTCAATCATTGATTCTGAGATATTTTCTGCTTGTAACTTTCAGCATATAATATTACTAATTAATGACCATATCTTGTAGAAAGATTAGAACATAGTATTACATTGGAATTTATTGAGTACTTGAATTTGAAGTATCAAAACAATGGAAAAAATAATGTTTCTCTAGAGAAATCACAACAAAGTTCTTGAAGGCAAAGCTTTGGCTTATAATTTGACTCATCCAAATAAAAGTGGATCTCAATGTGTGCTGATAGTTTCAATGCATCCTTATATGAAAATGTCTTTCAGAGGAGAAAAAAGATAACAACATGATATGCTCTGTTTGTTTTTTTAAATCCGATATATTTCTCTCGGCGTGTCAATTGAAATTTTCAGAGTCGAGCTAGAAGCAAAAAAATATGATACTAATCTTATATAGTGATTAGATAATTACATAAAATTGAATTGAGAATGTGAAAAGATTGTAATAATATCCCATTACTTTGGAATATGGAAAGAAAAAACTGATTTGTGCTTCTAATATATAATTACAAAAATTTATAATTAAAAATCAATTTTTTTTATGAGGGACAAAATGATCACTCAATTTTTAAGGGACATATTAGTATTTTTACTTTTCACTTGGAGTGTTTTCACTTATAATATAGTATGATTAATGTCTCTAATTATTTTCTGGGCTAGGAGGACATTTTAAGTGATACTTCTTCCCTTGACAAAGTCAGTTGGGTTCTTGGAAATAATTAGAGGTAAACAAATGGCCATCCTTTCATGTAGCATTCTTGAAAGAATCTTATTAGCAAAGCTGCTTAGGCTGATTAGTCTGAGATATGTGAAACTATCAATCTTGTCCTTCTTGAGAATTAGCACCAAGTTTGTGTAGATGATGTATCTGGGAATGTCATATCCACAAAAGAAGGCAGTCACCATCCTAGTGATGTCCTCCCCTATGATATCCCAGCATTCTTGAAAAAATGCACCTGAAAAATCATCTGGACCACTAGTATTATCTCCATTCAATTCAAAACCAACTTTCTTTACTTCCTCCATTGTTGGTAAACTTGTCATTACCTCATTTTGTTCCCCTATAATGAATTTGGGAATAATCTCAATCATATCAAAATTGGTTATCTGCTCCTCCTCTGTAAATTGATCTGAGAAGAACTGGACAGTTGATGCCCCTATATCAGTTGTTGATCTCAAAGTATCTCCCTTCGTATTTTTTATTTCACTAATCTGCAATCTCTTTCTCCTACCTTTCACATAAGAATAGAAGAGTCTTGTGTTCTTGTCCCCCTCTGAGAACCACCTCATTCCAGCCTTTTGTTCCTGAAATTCCTCCTCTATATGTCTATACCTCTTTAATTTTGCCTTTGTTTTATTAAAACTCATTTGGTTTTTTTGTGAAGGTTGAATTTCTAGTTGGATCTTCTTTACTTTGATAGTATCCTCCAAGGTGGCAATCTTCTGAAAGATGTCTCCAAATGTGGTTTACTCCATGTTGCTCAAACTCTTTTAACTTTCTTACTCTTGACCTTGAATTCCAGAAATGGATTCCCCACAAAATCAGCCTTCCAGTTCTCCTGAACTATCTCCTTGAAATGTTTATGCTTTATCCAGAAGTTCATGAACTTGAAAGGTCTACTTATTGGCCTTCTTCTAACTTAGAGGTGTTTGGTTTAACTTATAAGCTAGTTTGACTAGCTTATAAGTACTTTTTAACTTTTTATAGTATTTGATTTACCAAAAAGTGCTTTAAAAAGTTAAAAAATATTTTTAAAAAGTCAAAAGTCAAAAGTTGGTAGATACCAACTTTTTAATTTTTGGCTTATAAGTCATTTAGGTTTGACCAAACTATTTACCTTTTTGTCCACAATATTTTTCTAATTTCAATAATACCCTCACTCAAATCTTTGACAAATTTTTATTTTTTTATGCATATTAAGAAAAACTAATTAAAAATCTGGAAAAAAAATTGAGATAGTACTAATTCATTTAAATTATTATATTTAATTTTATAAATAAAAAATAGAATTATACTCCTAATAAAACGTAAAGAAAAAATTTGCCTACTTTTATTTAAATTATATATTTTAAAAATTAAAAATAACTTAAATAATTAGTTTATATTAAAAATAAATAAAAATATAAATTAATTTAAATTTTAATTATTTTAAAAATAAAAATATTATAGTAATTCTCTTTTTATAGTGTTAACAACTTTAAGGGCATTTCAGTCATTTGACCCAAAATAAGTACTTAACAGCACTTATGTACCAAACCCATCAATAATTTTTTTTCAACTTCAGCACTTTTATCTAAACACATAACTGCTTATTTATAAAATAAGTTTCAGCACTTAAAAAGTGTTTTAAGCACTAATGTTTAAAAGTCACTTTTTTCAGCTAAACCAAACAGGCTCTTACAAACAACATGTAACGATGCATAGTATGAACCTTGTCTTATTAAATTTTTCACCTCATCGGTTGGCAACACATTAGTAAATTCCTAGTTCACAACCACTCTATCTGGCCTTTTAAAAATGCAATCATCTTCTATTCTTCTATTCCACCAAGTGAATTTACTACCACTGGTATTCAGCTCTATTAAGGCATAGTTGCTAAGGCACTGGGAAAAATCTACAGCTTCATTTTGAGTGAAAGGAAAGCCCCCTTGTTTTTCCTCTTTAGTCAATATGACATTGAAATCTCCTCCTACCATCCAGGGATTGTGAATAGATCCTCCAAGTTCTCCCATAACTCTAGCCTCTCCAAAGCACTACATCTTGCACAAACTGTAGTGTTCTGAGTTCTCTATTGTATGCAGTAAAAGATATGGTTAATTGCTTGGCAGTATTCAGTACTACTTGCCCTTCCCAATCATCTCTCCAAAACACCCAAATTTTTGATGAATTGCTTGCTAATCTATGTTGAAACCCCAATCTTTTTTTGTAATAATCTATTACTTCGGGGCCTTGAAAAGGTTCCATCAGTGCTATATAAGAATAATGATATCTTTTGTTCATGTCCATTAACCTCTCAAAAGCATTTTGAGTGTTAACAGATCTAATGTTCCAAAATAGTAGTTTATCAATCATTGATCACTACTATTTTATTTTTTCTTACTACTCCTTGTTTGTACTTGTAGGGGGATTACAAATTGTCCTGCCTTTCCTCTTCTAGTATCTATCTTCAGGTCATCCATTCTCCTTGGAGACAAATCTTCTGTCCTGATTGCATTGTTTATATTCTTCTGAATATTTTCCTCCTCTGCATACTCTTGTAGCTACTGTCTCCGCAATTTAGTTGGTTCTTGCAGCTTTGGGATCTCTTTGTCTCTTTTTCCAATGACCATGTTTTCCTTATTTTGTTGTGGTGGCATGGTCATTTTTGCTTTCTTGTTTCCACTGTGAACATTTCCCATCTCTGTCTCTTTTGCTGGCTTCCACACTACTAATTCTTTGTTGCCTTGTACTCTTTGTCCCATTACTGATGTTGGTAATACTGTATCTCCGATGTCTCCCTTCCTTTATATGCAGTAGGCGTTTCTTGTCCTTCTAGTTCCTCCATACCCTTTTCTCCACCATTCTGTGCATCCTTTGTCTCCCGGACCTTCATGTGGTTCCCATTTTGTTCCTTTAATACTTCAAATTGATTGGTATTCGTTATTTCTTTCTGAGGTTGTTTTTAATTTCATTAATGCTTCCTTCTCCATCCTTTTTGGAAGGGAATCCTTCCATATCTCCTTTTTCCCTTTGTTTAGAACTCCTCATCGTGTCTTGTTTGTGCATTCTCACCGCCTTCCTTGTTCATTTTCTCTTTTTGTTCTTTCACCTTAGCCTCTATTCCTTGCTCTTTGGATCCATGATTTCGTGTTTTCTCGTGCTGCTCCTCCTCCTTTCTCTTTGGGTATAACTCTGCATGCAGAATAAAGCATTCCTGCTCATTGTGTCCTTAAATTTTGCAATTTTTATATTATTTGGGGACATGATCACATTTAATTCTAATTCATTTCTCTACCACCTCCCCCGTCTGTTTTCTCATCCCAATATTTATTTTTTAGGAAATTCACCCAATAGATCAACTTTCACTTGACCGTAACACAACTTGGCCTAGTCCGCTTCCTTGTTGCCATGTCAACTTGCAACGACTTATCCACTACAGCAGTCAATGAGAAGATTGTTTCCTTCATAAAAAAAATTAGGCAGTAGTGCTGGGAAAAAAATTCATGCAATTGCTGTCGTTTTTTCTTCTTCCGGATCGAAAAGGGGATCCCACTTTAGTGTCCGCGTCGAAAAAGTCCACTGTCTATGGGATAAATAAAATGCTGGCTTTGATAGTAGATTTACATAATCTTCCATTGTTAATGCCCTTATCAGCATTTTAGAATGACACAGCGAGTCCAGACTAGCCTCCTGGACTGAATAAGACTATCAGACCAAGAACAGAACTGCGGAAGGACGCAGCAACACCTATAATGCAAGGAATAACAGACTTACATCACGATGTCAGCCCAAGAAAATGCAAAAAATTGACTTTTTGAAGTCAGTTTTAGTGACGGAAAAAGCGGCATCATTGACTCTAGAGAAGTAAGCGAATTGGCAAGCAGCACCGGCATCAATAGCGGTAGTACGATATTATCCGTTCAAGTCTTGATTTTCAGCATGTATGATATTTTCTTTCCTTTATCTATGTCATACTTGGGATTCATCCCAGCGGTTGTTCGGCTGCGTACTCCCGTTTGCCTATCTCACACTCCCAAAGCCTGTCGATTACTTAATAGTCCAATATTACATTCGCCAGTCAACTCACGTTGCTTGGGAATCATTCTTTTCAGATCTTGAATATCTGACCACCCGTATGAGAATTTTCCAATGACAGCATATTGAAGATTCTCCTTATAAATCATTTGTATTACTTTCTCCTCTTCCCATATCACTCTAGGTTCTCCATGGAGATATGTGATAGGCTTTACAGGAATTGGTTTAGTAGGTATTGGTGTAGGACGTAATTTCACTACAAAATCTCACACTGGTTTGAGCATACTCTGGGGTTGGTCAGCCTCAGCCAGAGGCTGCCCTGATGGTGCGGTGGCCATAGCCACCAGTGTAGGCAAATTTAGGCAAAGTCTGGCAAACTTAGGAACGCCAGTAGTACATAGCTTGAAGAAGTCACAATAAAATAATAGTGAAAAGAACAATAACAACAACTACTAATACGATAACGATTTGAATTATTATATATCAATTAGTTTTATTATACACTAATTTAGCTATAGTATTTTATTTTAAATAATTTATTATGATTAAAAAATTATTATTTCTATAGTAAATTTTTATTTGTGGACAAAATTAATAATTAGCTATCAAAATATATTACATTAATAAATTTATGGCTAATTATTTTATTATTACCATAAGTTTTAATTACTTGAAGCAAAAATATTTATTTAGCTATAAATTTTTATTTCAAATAATTTATTGTGGCTAAAAAGTTACTATTTGCTATGGCAACTTTTATTACGTGACAACAACTAATTATTAGCTGTGAGATTTTATCACAATAATAAATCTATGGTTAGTCCTTTAACTATTGCCACGGTTTTTATTACTTGAAGTAAAATAATTTATTTAGCTACAAAATTTAATTTCAAAATTATTTATTGTGGCTAAAGAATATTATTGTTATGGAAAATTTTATCATGTGGCAATAGCTTATGATTAGCTACAAAATTTCATCGTAACAACAAATTTGTAGCTATTTAGATAATTATTGTCATGATAAATAGCAATTATAGCAAAAATAAAAAATTAGCTTTGTCAATTTAATTTTTATAACTAAGAAATTTTACAGTGGAATTCGAACTTTATAGCTTTAATTAAGTATTAGCGATTTTTAAATTTGTAGCTATATATATAATGTATTGTAGTGACCGTTTATATCAAAATAAAATTTCTTTATTTTTTTATGATCATTATAACTGAGTCAGCTTATGTGCACCTTAATTAAATTCACAAACTTGAACAGATAAAAAATATCAACTAATATGTCTACTTAAAATTAAACATAAGATCTCATAATTCTCAGCTAGTTTCATTTACCACCAGGCCAGCAAAGGTTCATAAATCATACCCAAGACCGTGCTTGGTATGAAAAATATTCTCATGCAAAATGATTCCATTGGTTACCTTGAATTGTAAAATGATTACAAATTTGTTTTCCATCAATCAAAAAGGAATAAAAGAAGTCCTCACAATGGGCAGAAGTTATTTCGTCACAAATGTAGCAACTCGAACTATACATCTTTTGCTTCAACTAGAAATAGAACTCAAACACTATCCTCCTACCAAAATATTTTCCACAGCTCTCATAGCAAACACACCCTAAACAAAAGAATGACTTTCTATTAAATTGACATTACTTTTTATGATATAATGTAGTAGTTACTAAACAGTGACTAAGATTTGTCTTTTTTTTTTTTTAAAATGGCAGACTCATCACTAGTTGAAACGTATAACATATAGCTAGAGGCAACAAAAAATCAGTTAATGAGTTTTGATATATGTCCATTCATGAGAATGTTATTATTCATAAATTTCATCATCTCTTGACATATTTATTTCTTAAAATGATCAAGCATTCATGATATTTATCACAAATCACATTCTTTTCAAGAAATGAAGTATAATCATATGTACTTGCTTCATAAATTTTTATTAGAAACTCATTGTCATGTCTTAAAATTTATCATATTTATATGACACACCTCAACATCACTTTGAAAGACCAAGTGTATCACTATTTTATATTTCTTTATTTTGATGAAAGATTTACAAATCTTATCAAAATAGGTCGCATAATAATTGCGTGGCCAATGACCTTTCATACCAAATTGATGGTAAAAATTACCTTCACGTTTTGAAGAACTATTTGGAGAACCCATATATAGTGTTCTTCCTTTTTATATATTATTACAATGATGCCTATTATTATTTTGTTATTGTCATGCCTGCATTCAATTGTACAACCACAATAATTATTTTGTTATCTTTGAGACTTATCATGTACCGTTACCACATTCACTTCCCATAATGGAGCAAATTCAGTGGGATGAGCTTCATGACTTTTCAGCAAAAGTATATTATTTTATCTTAGTCATCATTAAATCATCAATATAATGCATTGAGATTCAAACTCAATGCCTTAACCATATAAAAATGCGTCAGGTCATAATTCATTGGGACTCAAACCCAACATCTTAGCATAATCACTAATCGTATCGCCACATAATTTCAAACTAAGAAATAATTTTGAATTTAGCAGATTTTTACTCACAAATAGACTTAAAAGTCTTGTAGCCTTAGATCGATCCAATCATACCGTGCTTTTGGAATGATAACCATCTTCAGATAGTCATATCTTTCTTTCAAGCTATTCCGCAGAACGAGTGAATCCTAACACTAAGATATTCAATTTTGCAAAACTTCTTCAAGATGATGATGCTAGAATATCATTATTTTAACACAATCTTGGTAAGATGTTTTATTCTTATCCTTAATGGTGTCACCAATACTCATTGCATTCAAATGGATTTCAGCATCCAATACACATGAGAGATAGTTCTTGCCCGAAATATTAATGACAAGTTTTGTAAGATTAGCCATAGATAGAAAGAAGAAAAATAACACATTAGTCTTCAAAATTATTTCTTGAGACAGTAAAGTCTCATGTTGATAATATGGTATAAAATAGTTAAAAAAGAAGAAGAATATTGTAGATATAGAGAGAAGAGAGAAAACTTCTTATTTCTTTTGAGGGATGAACTAAAATGAATAAAAACCCCTTTATTTATAGGGAAAACTAACTTGGTCCCAAAGTCACTAACGCTAACTTTTCCCTAAAGAAATAGACATTCACTATTATACAAAATACGTTTATAACAGCTTTGCAATTTTGTGCAATCAATCAGAATCAAAGAGTTGCTTTCATTGGCGCAGGTCTATTTGGGTGAGCTATAAAAAACTACTTATTTGAAAAGTACTTTTTAAAAATATTTTTTAAAAAAAATATTTTTGTTTGTGTTTAGCCAAATCATTTAAAAAATATTTTTCGATGTTTGATAAACATATTGTGTGTAGCTAATCTTTTTCAAAATGTGCTTTTGAGTATCAAATTATGAAGAAAACAATATCGATGTATGTTTACTATTAAAATTATTTTATAAAAAAGAAATTATTTTAAATATCTATTATGAAAATTTTGATTAAATTTGTACTTTCTAAATTAAATTTTAAAAATTATATATTATAATTTTCAATCAGTATTATACAAAAATAAGTCAATGAAAATATTAAATATTAATGTAATAATAACATGATGATTTAAATATACAAAAATACATCAAGCAATACAAATTAAAATCATTTCATAAATTGCCACCAATAGGACCTTTATTTGAAAATTAACTATATAAAACGCAAAATAAACCAAAGAAAATTGAATTGTAAAGAGGAGGTTCCTATGAATGCTTTATTTTTCGCTTCTCAAAATTTAAATTGTGTAAGCTGTGATTAAAATATAATATTTTAAATTTTTTTTAATTATATGACATGAAAAAAATACAACTTATAATATTGTTCGCATTATTTTTATATATCTAGAATTTAATTTAAAAATATTAAGTTGATATAAACCCCTTTTTTTATGTAGGATGCAACTATATATTAAGCATATTAGCAATTAATAATATAATCCTTTTCAATAAATAAGTAAATAAAATACAAAAAAAATATTCTTATATAAAATGCATGGATACTAATATTAAGAATCAAAAGAAAATGAGTTATTTTTATACGAAAACAATGGTTGTTTTATAATTAAAAAATAATGAAGAATATGCTTGGTAAATATGTTTTATGACAGGGATATTTTTATCCTGAAAAAAGAATAATTTTTTGCTTTTATTTTTTTCAAGAAGTAGAAAATTTTAACTTCTTCCCGACCAATGCTTCTTTAAAATAAAAAGAAGTGATTTTGAACTCCAAGAAGCTTAGTCAAAGAAGCTCTTAATTTTAAAAAGGGATAATAACACTATTAACCCTTCCATTACGGATAAATTTTAATTTTTAATCCTTATTATATTTTACTAAAAATATTTAGTATTTACTTAATTAAAATATATGTCTTTGATTCCTTAAAAGTAGAAAATATGCCATATTTGTACTTTTTTTAGAATTACATTAATTAACACTAAATATAAAGTAATGATACAAATTTAATATAACACAATAATACATAAATAATTTAAAAGTGAAATGATTGATATTTATGAAAAATTTATAAATATTTACGAGCAAAAAGGATTAAAAGTTTACATTTTAATAAATTTAAATGTTAAAGATACTTACACAAATATTATAAGATTTAAATCAATATTTAAGAGAAGAACCAAAAATACTATTACCCCTTTATAAAAGTCCAACATTATTTGTTTGTCTAGTGGCCAATCACATCCATCTAAAAGGTGAATAAAAATGAAGGATCGGGAGTGAATATGTCTTTCCTATATTAAATATATTTGTGGATATCCATGTACGTATTCCTACAATTTCCTCAATAAATTTGCAATCAAGCAAGCAACTTACAAGCCATTCAAATAGATAACTTGCACGTAATTTCTTAAAAATTTTGTTATAATTTTCTCAGTCTTGTAATTGAATATAACTTGTAAGTAGCTCAAGCAGACAAGTTGCAAATACTTCAATCAGGCAGCTTGCAAGCATTTTTTAAAAAGCCTTGCAACTGCTTCTTTAAAAGCCTCACAATGACTTTTTTTTCTATAGATAGGAAGTTAAATCATTTATACATCAGTTTCAAGAAGAGATAGAATGATAAGAAAAAATATCCTGTATATTTTATGATTTACTTCTAAAATAGTAAGTCTGAGCTTTACTCCTTGAAATTTACTCCTGAAGTAACAAATTTAAAATTTACTCCTGAATTAGTAAATTTGAAATTTATTAGTAGTAAACTTTAAATTTTCTTTTGAAGCAAAACTATTTCTAAGATATCTAAGAAAGTTAATGTCCAAGCAATATTTGATAGTACAAATTAATTAATGAGTAAGGCTCAAACGAACTAACAATTTGTCTACAAGAATTATGACACAAGTAGTGTCTAAATAATATCTTATTATGAAAAATAAATTGAATGTTCTCAAAGAGCTTACATATGATGTACCATTCATCTTATATCATAATATATAAAGTTATTACGATCGAACACAAATTGTAATAAACTTGAAGTTTATTAGCAGTAGAAATAGTTATCAAATTGAGACTACAAGTAATTGGAAGATTAAATATATTCAAGTTACTACGGGTAAAAAATACATATGTGAAAACTACCCGATTTGTACTATAAAAGTAAGCGTAATGAAATCATATGCCACAGTAAAATAGAAGTTTATTGAGACAAAATTCATGTCACGGTAAATCAAAAGTTTAATAATACAAATAGCACTTGTCATGGTAAACTTGAAGCTTACTGGCATGAATGAGTTTGTCACCCTGATTCTAGTATGATTTGCAAATTGAGTATTCAATATATATTGAAGAACGAGAAGATTCTTCAAGAATCGTTTGCATTGCTTATTTTCATGATAAGTTGATTATACCAGCTAATATTAGGATTGAATCTCCTAAATTCTGAAAAATATAAAGACATTTTTATCTGTCACACCTATTTAAGATCGTATATTACTAAACATAAGGATGCTTTTTCCTTATTTATAAAACATAACAAATATATAACAAAACATAGCATATCTCAAAAAATTAAAAGGGCAAGCGCTTTCTTACCCTCTTCTGGCAACTCTTGCTTTCCCCTTCTCCTTCGTATCAATCTTTTGATCTCTGTTAGTCCGATTTCGGTGGCTCTCCTGCAAAGAAGAAAGCAACTTTGATGGACGAAGTCAACAATAAAATCGTCTTCTTCCAATTATTAGAGCCAAAAGCTCAACAAGTGTCGTCACCCCCTTTCCCTTCTTTTTTTTTTTTTTTCACAACAATTTGCTTAAACCCACTTTATGAATTTAAGAAGAAAAAAAAAATTCATCCACTTGTTGTTGTGATTTATTAGTATATATTATTTGAGTCATTCTTTTGTTGCTTATAGTGGGTGTTGTTTGATTTTGTCCCCCAATGCGAAGTTTTACAAAGTCGAAGCAATTCTAAGGTGCATCAGTTTTACAAAGTCGAAGCAATTCTAAGATGCATCAGTTTTCCTCTGCATTCTAATCCAATTTCATCATCTGTCTATCCACATTTGCAGAAAATGCAGGGTGACGTACACATATACAGAGTTACACCAGAAATACAATATATATAAATTTTCGTATGAAATTTATTTATATAATTGTATAAATTTTGTACAAAGTTCAAGTAACATTTATGTAAAAATTTATGCATGAATTCTGTAAATTTTTTATATAAAATTGGGAAAAGACTTCAAAATACATTCTAACTATGCTTAAATTTGTTGTTAGACCTATGACCCCCCGAAACTATTTTTAAGTGTATTATTGAGGGTATTTGCGGATGACTTGGACAACTAAGTCATTCAAAGGCAAACGATTGTTTGCACACGCTATTAAAAAGAAAAAAAACTTGAGAGGGGTCAGAAGACACTACCTTTGCCAAAAGAGGCAGTCCAAAGATTACAAAAAAATCTTGCATCTTTTCTCACGATTTCTATCAAATTCACGCAACTCTTTTCAGCTTTCTGTGGTTTTCACTTAGAATCATCTGTTATGAAGTTGTAGCTTGCAACTTTGTGGTGAAATTAATTTGAATTTCAAGCTTTTTGACTTGTGGGTGTCTCAAAATTGTTGATGTTCTTAAAGTTATCAAGTTAGTCATTTTCTTTGTCACTAATCTAAAAGAAAAATTAAGTTTTCAGCATATTTGATTTGTTAGATTCATTATTTGATCTTGTCCATGATTTATGACTAAATTAGAATTTTTTTTCAAGTTTAAATTGGGGATTATATATGAGGATGATTATGCTTTATATCATTGTTGTTTCATGTAATTTGTGTAGTTCATTTTTCTCGAGATATTTGAGTTTTTACAATATTTGGCCATGTATACTCACCTGTTCGAATTTTTGTTGTGTGATTCTAACTTTTTTTTACTTTTCAGGTATGAGTAGTGGATTTATATTGGTAACATTAAGATGACATCATGGTGGGGTTTTGAATGTTAGTAGTGGAGAACCGACATATGTGGGTGGAAGTATCACTGAATATATGGATGTTGATGTATATAGGATGTCCTTTTTTGAACTAAGGGACTATATTTGTGTTAGGCCACCTAATAGTGACATTCTTGTAGATATTCAAACTGACATGGATATTTTTGAACTTTCTCAATCTTTTGAAAATGGAGATATTATTGAAATTTATGTTCATCATATGGTTGATGAAATAGATGGTCCCATTGCTTTGTTGGAATATACTAGTCCCAGTAAGGAATCTTTTACTGCTTTTAATAAAGAAGGGGATGATTGTGTTCAAGAAGGGGATGCAGGTGTTCAAGAAGAGGATGTGGGTGTTCATTGTGATAAACCTGAAGTTGGTGCAACTACTGAACCAGTAACTGCTGAAACTGTTGCAGCTACTCAAGCAGCAGCAACTGAACAATCAAACAGTGATTTCCCTGAAGTTGGATCTGACCACTTCATTGATAATAGTTCTGAATCCGACCTCTATACATAAATTTAAGGGCTGAAAGGAGGTCATACCAGTGAAGGAAAAGAAGAGATAGAGCACCAAATGACCCTGAAGAAATTCCTATTGGTGAAGTTAGTTCAGATCTGGGTTTTGATGAAATTGTTGTTGCTGATAAAAGTTTAAAAAATAAAGTTGCTAGTGATGAGTCAGTGTACTGTAGTTCTGATAAGTTCAGTGTTGAATCAGATACAAATAATGAGTCAGGGTCAAGGAGGAGTAGGAGGGTCACTTTTGATAAATTTTCTAAAAAAGTAGTGTGACAGTTGGGAATGGTTTTTGAGGATGTGAAGGAGTTTAGGGAAGCTGTTACTAAATATTCACTTCAAAAGGTGTATAGTTAGAGAAGTATGTCAATGAGCTCAAAAAAGTTAGGATGAAGTGTAGGGATGACTGCCCATGGTTGTTATATGCTAGTCTTGACAAACCTAGTAATGATTTTATGATTAAAACCTACAATCCTAAACACATGTGTGACAAGATCCATTAGAAATTACATGTGCAATGCTAAGTTCTTGGTTGATCATTACAGGAATAGCATTATTGAACAGCCAAACATTAGAATATTCAAATTTGAACAGTTGATTAGAAAAGAATTGCAAATACATGTTGGAAAAACCACTGCCAGAAGAGCTAGAGGTAAAGTACTTCAAGAAATTCTGGGTGATCATGTGTTAGAGTTTAGAAGAATACTGACTATAGGGATGAGATATTGAGGACCAATCCTGGGAGCACTTATTTTGTAAAGGTTGATGATTCTGATAGAAGTGGTAGGCTAGTGTTTTAAAGTTTCTATATTTGCTTTGATGCTTTGAAAAAATATTTTTTGGGTGGCTGTAGAAGGTGTATTGGTTTAGATGATTGTTTCTTGGAGGGAGTAACTAAAGGACAATTATTGATTGTTGTGGCTAAAGATGGAAATAACCAAATGTTGCCTATTGTTTGGGCTGTAGTAGAGTATGAGAATAAGAATACATGGACATGATTTTTGAAATTGTTGAGTGAGGATTTGGGATTAGGAGATGGAAGAGATTACACAATGATATCAGACATGAAAAAGGTATAATTTTTCTCTTTACTTCTCTTCATTTGTTTTTTCCCTATTGCATATTATGTGTAACTGTGTTTTATCATTTGTAAGAGCTTCTTGCAGAATTAAAAGAGTTGTTACCATAGGTGGAGCATAGGATGTATGCAAGACATGGAGAGATCATCAAAGAAGGAACCAATTCTGAAAATATGCAAGAAGCACTTTTGAGGGAGAAATGAAGGCAAATCTGGAATAAATGAGATTGCTTGGTGAGAACATTATGACAGATTTACTCCATTGCAAGGTAGAATCTTGGTGTAAAATATACTTTCGAACAAATATCAAGTGTGATAGTATTGACAATAATATGCGTGAGAGCTTTGATGCATGAATTTTAGCAACAAGACATAAAATCATTATCTCCATACTTGAAGAGAAAAGGTGAAGGTAATGACTAGAATAGGTCAACTGAGCCAATTTGCAAATATTATAGTCAACCAATATATCTCCAACGGCATTGAGAGTACTAGAAAACAACGTAGAGAAGTCAATGGCATGTAATATTGTGTTTAATGGAGAGAGGGGATTTGAGACTAATGATGGCCATATCAACATACTGTTGATTTGAGAAATAACACATATAGTTGTAGGGTCTGTATGCTTAAGGGAATACCTTGCTCACATGTCATTGTTGTCATATTTTACAGAAAGTTGGAATGAATTGACTTTATTGATAGTTGCTACAGTAAGGAGACTTATTTGAGTACTTATTGTCATTTCCTTCAACCAATCACTAATATAAAGATGTGGCCTAATTTCGATAACCCTCATATTATATCACCAGTTATTAAACTATGACAGGAAGGTCAAAGAAGGTTAGGAGGAGAGAGGCAACTGAAACAAAAAAATGTGGTAAGTTGTCAAGAAAAGGAGTTTACATGACTTGTACCAATTGTCATGGTAAAAACCATAACAAAAGAGGTTGTCCTTCAAACATATGTACTTTTATATTACCTTTTATCACATTTCAGAAGTCAATAAATGGATACGTGACTATATTTTTTAATTTTGTAGAATTCTACTGGAACAAGTAATGATGTTGGACCAAATAATATTGCTGGAACAAGCAATGTTGTTGGACCAAATGATATTGCTGGAACTGCTGCTACTGTTGTTGCACTTTCAAGAGGCAGGGGAAGGCCAAGAAAAGCAACAAGTACTTCTGAAGAACCTACTAGAGGCAGAGGAAGGTCAAGAAAGGATTCAAGTACTTCTAAAGGAACTGAAGCACCTGCTAGAGGTAGGGGAAGACCAAGAAAAACAAAAAGTACTACTAAAGCAGCTGAAGTACCTACTAGAGGCAAGAGAAGGCCAACAAAGGATTCTAGTACTTCTGAAGCAGTTGACGTACCTGCTAGAGGCAGAGAACGGCCAACAAAGGATTCTAGTGCTTCTGAAGCAACTGAAGCACCAAATAGAGGCAGGGGAAGGCCAAGAACAACACATGCTAAAGGCATGGGAATGCCAAGAAGGACATATATTACTTCTGAATGGTTTGAAAATCCAACTAGTTATAGTGCACCTGCTGCACTTGCTGTTGCTCAATCTAATGTAGTCAGGGGAAGACCACCAGTTTCATCTACTGCACATGTTGATCAATCATACATGGAGAGGGAAATAACAACCCCTTATAAAAGGCCTAGGACAGTTGGAATAGGTGTATTTGTTGTTGAAGATGGGTTTACAATACAATATAAGTGCTGAAAATTGGGGTAAAGTTTTAAGTTTGAAATGTAGTTTACTAACTATCTTTATTTTTCTTTATCTACAGTATGGCCTGCCAAGCAGTAGGATATTACATTCTGGTGCAAGACAGCCTATAAGGTCTGTTGAAGTAACTGGGGATCTTGGTTTCAAACCAAGGACTGGAGTGAGGTGGAAGGGAAAAGCAGCAATCACAACAGGCCAGCTTAAAGAGATGAGATTGACCAAGAGAAGAAAAAGTGTATTCTGCACAGTCCAGGGAACCATGGAAGTGATGATGGGAATGTTGGTAGTTTTAAGAAGTTAGTACTTTTTGACAAACTAACTAATGTAGTTGGTATTTGGATGGTTGTTTCAGATGGTTGTTCTTGTTAACTTATGCTAGTGCACTTATTTTTGTGAATTTATGTAGTTGTTGCACTTGATGCTCTACTTTTGTATGAAAACTTATGTTTTTGCACTTGTTTATATTAAGGAATGTTACTGTCAATTTGTGTTTCTTTCTTTTCAATAACATATGATTTATTTTAGAATCACAAGCACAAGATTTTTATTAAACAAAAGTGGATTTTTTACTTTCAACTTATATTAAACAAATTACAATAGACAACTTTCAACTACAAGCACTTCATACAAAAGACTACAACTTGAAACATACAAGAACTATTATGGCAATTGGTCATGAAAAGTCTTCAAGTTTTCAACTTGCATTAACATATTCATCCAAATAGCAACAAACATCAAGATATACACAATGAAAATCCTATTAAAGTTAAAGTAGTTGGTCCCCTTGTTCTTCACTTTTATCTCCTTTTCTCTTGAATTCTCCATCGCCTCAGCTTCCATCTCCTTCATTTTTTCCACAGTTAAAGCCTATTGTTCTTCCAACTCCTTCATAGTGAATGCAGATTCCTCTTCCATCTCCATCACTGTTGACTTCTCCATCATCTCGATAATTTCACAATCATTATAAGCATCCATTCTTTCCATCTCCTTTATTTTTTTTCACCTTAGAAACCAATTCTTCATTCACCTCCTTCATTTTCTTCACCAATTTTAATATAATGAACTTAGATCTTTCATCAACTAAACCATCCCTCCTTCGAAAAAATTTACACTTCTTTGCACTATAGTAGGGGCAAGACCAAAATCTTCTTCCGGGATTGTTGTCGGACCAAGAAGTCTTCAAAGAAAGCAACAGACCATGACTGCATCTCACCTCAGCATTCAACATTGAATCTTCATAGTTCATACAAAACTAATTCAAATCAAGTTTTACCTCTTCCATAGCTAACCCTAATTTTCCTGTAGAAAATCTGGAGAAGAAATTATAAGCCCTAAGTTTTAAATTGTAAAATACAAGCAAATCAAGAGAAGAAAATTGTAAAATCAAAGGCTACCTCTTCAAAGCAATGACAAACATATTAAGGATGTGAAGGAGCTTAAAAGTCTTCAATGGAGAACAATAAAACACATGGTATTTGGAGTATTTAATGAAAAATAAAGAAATAAATTATGTGGATTGTTACGTGGCAAATAGAGACAGGTCCATACAGTTTTAAGTCCATCCTTATGCGCTTGGTATACGTGCAGTTAACTAGTTGTCCAGGTCATCCGCAAATACCCTCAATAATACACTTAAAAATAATCCAGGGGAGTCATAGGATACCCGCAAAGTTAGGGTATGTAACAACAAATTTGTGCATAGTTGGAGTGTATTTTCAAGTTTTTTCCCTATAAAATTCATATTAAGTTTATGAAAAAATACATGTAAATCTTATATATATCTTTATAAATTATAATAAAATATGTTTAAAGTCTATATAAAAATTATATTATTCAAATTGTGATCAGCTACAATACTTTTCATGATTCATTCAATATCATACAATAACTTACCTGCAAATATATATGTGCATGTGTGTGTGTGTAAAAGTCAACCAAATTGAGTCTATTGTTAATCTTTCAATGTGTTTTTATCGAGAGAAATTTATATAAATGGCTACGGTTTAATTAAAAATAGGCTTATATAACAACATTATCATTATTTATAATTTATGACAATATTTAATGTGTCATCCATTGCATTTTTATTATTTAAAGTTATCAAATACAAATACAATATTTATTCTGTTGAGAGATTTTAGAGATTGTCTTCTTTAAAAAGGCAATTACCATGAATCATGCTATTCTTAAAATACAATGATTTCATATTGATATAGACTTTGATAATAGCTAGAATTAATATTTATATTTGTACTTATCATTAAATCAAGCTGTTATTAATTATCAATATTTCATATATAATTGAACTCTAAAAAACAACGGTGATTCATATTTATATTTGTATCTCATACTAGTATGTATAATTATTTTTTTAAAAAAAAAATTATCGAAAATTAAAACTTGATACATCTTATGCATTGAGTCAATATATATACTGATACACATTAATGGTATTTGTATTAGTTAATTTATGATGTGTTATATTAATTGTATCAATGATATTTATATATACATATATATGTATTTCTATATGTGTATGTGTGTGTGTGTGTGTGTGAATGTAGGTTGTATCTATTCCCTCTAATTTGGTATGTATTCATTCTCTCTTGTATCACGTGTATTCATTCATTCTTGTATCGATTATATTATTCGTATTTGTGATACAGAAAATTAAAAAAAAAAATAACACAAGAAATAGAGAGGAGAGAGAGAGAAAAAAAAGATGGTGTCTGATCTGCCATAAAAGAATGCACTATATTTGTTTTATCATTACATATATAATTTAACTGCTGACTATAGAAAAAAAGAAGAAAAAGACAGAGAATTATATAATATCGGTGGACCCATTTTGCTAATCAATCCAAAAATCTTGTGCGTATATCTTTAATTTCCCTTTTAGATGGTGTATTGTCAGGTGGTGTATTGCCAGCCATTGAAGAAGATTTGAGAAATACACACGAAAATCCTAAAAATAAAATACACACAAGTCAATATTTGTGACGAAATACAGATCTTAAAATATACTAATAATAACTTCAAACCATAAATGCAAGTTACCTGGATTAAAGAGATTTTTAATTTGTAGTTGAAACCGCAAGAATCATGAAAATTTGGATTGAATTTTTTTTGAAAAATCTATGTAAATGGGAGAGAATTGGGGGAAGAAAGAGTGGGAAGATGGGCTGACTGATTGATGGCATGAAAAAGGGCATATCTACTGTGGTTGGGGTAAAAAGTAAGTAAATACACGATAAAAGTAATTAGATGGACAATTATATAAAATAAAGCTATATCTTGTAATTATTTAAAACTGTGACCATAATTTGTAAATATTTTCATATTTGTGCTATATTATGTAATTTTTTTTTATCTAAATGACAAGCTCGGGCAGCAAATTGATATTAGGATATAATTTTTATTGATTGATGTATCAGGATCATTGTTTTAAAAGGCATGTGTGTGAACTGAGGCCAGACGTTTTATTTGATACAAGGCCGCAAGGTGTTGGGGTTGTTGACACCCAATTTGAACCCTCCTTTCTTCAAATTTTTCTTGAGCTTGTAAATTATTAATAAGTCAAATACCTTATATTTCACTATTATTTTCGTTTGTTACTACTTTTAACGTTATTAAATATGATATATTATATATTATTATTACTCTAAATTTTATTTACTACTATTATTATTGTTATTTAATGTTGTTGTTGTTACTATTATTATTGTTACTACTATTGCTACATTGCTACTATTACTTTATTATAGACCAACTTCTTTAAAATCGCTTGTCATTATTTTATTTAAAGTATCATACTAACTAAAGTAATTATAAGTCGATATTTATATTTACATATATTTAAATCAGAAATAGGTAAATTTATAATATTAATACTTTACTTTCTATATAATTATTAATAATAATCACATAATATGTATTGCAGTAGGTGTTAAATTAGAAGCTCAAAAGAATAAATTTAAAGAAGGAAAAAACTCAAAAATTTAGCCAAGACAAATAGATCCATCAAAACTAGCCTATTAAAGCCCAATCACTCACAACCCAAAGTCAAATCTAATATAATATAACGGAAGTTCATCAGCATGCCTCTTTGAGCTTCATTCATATATTTTTTTTCTTTTTTGATTTTTTTGCATATTTTTTTCATTCAAAAGTTATTTTTTAATTTATTTATTTAAATCTTTTTTTAATTTATTTATTTATTATTATTCTTGGCATAAACTATTTATCTGTTTTGTGATTTTTTAAAGTATTTTCTCTATTTTAAAATCTCTCTCTCTCTCTCTCTCTCTCTCTCTCTCTATATATATATATATATATATATATATATATATATATATATATATATATATATATATATATATATATATATATATATATATATATATCATACCATATCATATCATATTATTATATAAGTGGAAACCAAAGTGAAAAGTTAAAATACTAAAAATAATAATTATACCCTTCAAATAATAAATATCATATCATATATCTATAATTCATATTTAAATATTGAACTACTGTTTTTGAATCCTATTCTTACGATATTCTTGTAAAAAAAAAAAGTAAACTCTACAAATCTAATTAAACTGTTGGAATTCTCAATTTAGTTTTAACTTTTCTGTTGTACATCAAATCAATATATATATATATATATATAAAGGAGACTTAGAGGCGTGTTGATGTAGCATGCCTCAAAAGGACTCCATTCTTATTTTTTTATTTTAAAATTATTTTTTTATTTTATTTTTTTAATTAATGTCATTTAATGTGATGTCATTAAACAGGCTCCACTAAATAAAATAAATAAATAACAATAAAAATAAATTAAATTAAAATATAATAAAATAAAATATTCCTAATTTCAAAGTTGCATTACCATTTTAACCTCCACTAAATAAAATAAAAATAAATATAATATATAAAAATTATCATCACATCATATTTATTATTATATAAGTGGGAAGCCAAAGAGTGAAAAGTTAGATTACCATTTTGCCCCTTCACTAAATTAAAATGTAATTAAATATTAATATTTTATCATATCATATCATAATTATATATACTAAGTGAGAAGCCAAAAAGTAAAAAATTAAAATAAATAAATAAATAAATATAACTAATAAATAATAATAATAATAAATAAGAATAAGAATAAATGTAAATGATAAATAATAATAAATATAAAAATAAATATAAATAATAAATAAATAACTAACTATTATAATAATAATAATAATAATAATAGTATATTTAATGGTCTAATAATATTTATTTTTATGCAATTTTAGCTTTTAGTATATATAATATTATAGGAATAATTTTAGGTTGAATGGTAAAATAGTCATTCAATATTTCATGAACACTTGCTTATATATCATATATCTTTAATTTACTTTCATGGTAATCTAACTTTTCACTTTTTGGCTTTCCATTTATTTAATAATATGATTATATAAAAGTGGGAATCGCCTAAGTCTAAAGTTAAAAGACCAAAATATTCATAAAAAATTGAACGACCATATTTACCCGTTACTTCAAACCTATTCATCTACTAAAATATCATTTACATTTTAAAAAATAATATAGTGATAGTACATAATATATAATAAATGTAAAAGATGAATAATATGAAGATGGTTCACGTTTCTAAAATTAATATCATTAATTATAATCAATTAAATTTAGAATTACTTTAATCTTCCCTATCTATTACAAATGTTGGTTAATATCAATCTTTAATATGTCTATTCAATATTTAGTTCCTTCATGTTTTAACTTCATGATGGAAAATATATTAATTCATTCATTACTTAAAGAAAAAACTCAATGACATATTTTCGTATTCAAAGTGTGTCCCTATTGGTGATGGTTAACCTTCTCTTTTATTATTTTAATTGGTAACATTTTGTTTAGATGATGCAATAGAGGTCTATTGATGTTGTGATGTAATCAAGTTATTGATCCTGAGCTTGTGAAGTCTTCTAAGCTGTGTTTTAATGAATTTTTCTATTTAATTATTTTTCAATTGTCTTCATTTATTTGCTAAACAATGTTTATTTTGCCCCGTTACACCATATTTATTTTATCGAGACTAAAACGATCACTTTTATCGGAAAATATTTGTTCCATAATTCATATATTTTTATTAATTTATTATGTTCTCTAATTTACATCTTAATGTATCCACGTTCAGAGCACAAAGACAGAAATGCATGTCAAGAAAGAGCCATCATATGGAAGAAAGTCAATTGAATGAATAGCTGCTGCCAAAAATTAAAAGTTTGAGATTCACAAATCGTACATTTTTTAGAATTATTTTTTGAGGAATTTAGTAAGATCGACAACTTTTGATCTGTTTCTTTTATAAATCTGATTTGCTTTCATTCTATTCAAGCACATATGTATACTATTTTGCTTTTGCTAAGTCAATGAACAATTCTATTTTTGGTCTTAAAATAAAATAAAATAAAATTACTAACTCGAACACAAATTTAGCACTCATAATATTTATGCGATTTAACAAAATTTTATACTTATATTTGTAATGGAATACACGCGCAACGCACGTACCAAAATATTAATATATATAATAAAATTAAGCATGAAGTATGTGATATGGCAACTCTCTTAGGCCACCATTAATATTTATTCTTTTGTCAAATTTTTGATAAATTTTTTAAATATTTTTCTCAAGATATCTACTTAAGGTAAAGATTACTCTACCAATAAATCTACAGTTATTTACATTAATTTGTATTAAATATATTGGTAAAGGCTAAAAAACTTTCCTCTCCCCATATTGAAGACTTATTTTAATGTTTTCTTTAATTATTTTTTTTTAAATATTTTATGAAGATTGTTTCTTTTTCTTGTGAGTACTTTATAAAAATAAAATTTAAAATTTCAATAAAATTTATTTCGTGACTTAAAACTCTTAATTAATTATTTTTTTTCTAAATGACACTTCTAAATTATAACTTTATAAAACTGTCATCCGGTCGCATATTTTTCTTTGTTTATATTATATAAAATTAAATATAATTACTTGCATAGTTTGAAGGTTAAAATTGAATTTTAAAAATATGAAAAGGTTATATAAGTATAAAATTTTAACTTTTCAAGAAAAGGTATATCACGTATCCACAATTTATATCAGAAAATCTTATGTACGTAAATATAAAATACATAATTACGCTTGAGATAAAATTTAAAAGGTTAATTGTCTAAAGGAATAAAATATTACAAAATAAAATTGAAAATTCAACAATCATGTCAATTATTTAGAAATTAATAAATTTTTATTTAAAAAAAAATTAATATTATTGACAATTTAAGAAGTCAAAATAATCTTTAAAAATATATGAAATACATTAAAATATTCATTTAATAAATATGAGATTTGGAAAAATTCCCTAGCCCAAACACATAGAGAATTATCTAGAAACTGTAAGAATGACTTGGCCGTCCTAATTTCTAACAAGCGGCACCTCTCCCCTCAAGACCTCTTTCGTCTTCTTTACCATTCTCAGTAGGACTCCAAGCCTTTGAACCTTACACCAGAGAATGCTATGCCCTTTTAATGTAAGTTTCCTCCTCTTTCTTCCCTTTTCATTAATTCTTGGCTATATGACAAAGAATCACAAGGATCAAATTGAAATGTCTCTTTTGACTCAATTTGAAATCCAAATCTGAAAATCCCGCTCAAAATAATCCCAATTAGAAACCCTAGCCATTTTTTCCTCTATAAATACTCATTTTCAAGTCTATTTTGAGCACCGATTAATCACCTTTACCCCTAGAGAACACACTTTTAGTCATCCCCTTCGTTACAAAGCTTTAAATTTCGGTAGTTAATATTTTATTTTTTTGGGAATATAAGCTTCTCCAATCTCTGTTTCTGGCCTTTTTCGACTTTGAGTCAAATTGCATAAGGAGTAGATCCGAAGCCGATATTCGCATCTTAGTTCACTGCCCCGCAAAAGGTTAGTTGTTTTTCTCTTTTTCTTTTCCATTCCGCAGCTCTAAATATATTTTATTTTCTACCTATTGTGGAAGATGTTGTTAGTTTCTTTTCCTTCTTTTAAGCTATTTAGCATGCTTCTCGTCAATCTATGTTACTGTTTGAAGCCTATCATTCTGTGTTCATTCCTTCTTTAGAAATCACAATTTACGTATTTCTTAGTTGCTGTATATGTTATTTGAAATCATGTGTTATTAGTGTCTTTTTTTTGTGTGTGTGTTGATATTATATTTGCCAAAAGACTGCATACTAATTCTCTTTGTTTGAGTGCCATAGGTTTCCATATATTTAGAGAATATGCAGAGTGAAATCTGCAATGTTGTAGATTTCATATCAACAAGCATTTATTTGATAACCTATGTGATATGAACTTGTGTTATTATAAATGATTTGTTAGAAATCACGCCTCTAAAAAATAACTTTTACTATCACGTCGCTAGGATCCGAGATAGATGCAAGTCATGTGACTAGGCTTAATAAAAATAGGAACTTGAATATATGCAAAAATGCTACTGAACATGTTGTTTAGATTTGTGATAATATCTCTTTTGCGGCCTGCTATTTATTTTAAGCCGATTGAATCTTGTAAGATGTCAAGAAGTCTATGTTAGTCATTTTTTAGCATAAAAGGTTGAATAATGCCTATATATGTATTCATTAGATCTCTCATTTATTAGTCTGAACCTCCTTGCTTGATATGAGTATGTTAAAGGTGTAATGCATTATTCATAGGTTCATATATTAAAATAAAAATTTTTAGTCAAATACTTGAAAACATGCCCCATAAGGTGTATTATGTAGTTGTTGGAAGTTTGTTCATCTAGGTCTTCCCTCTTTTTCAAATAGCATTTATCAATTATACTATCTCTGTCTGAAATTTCTGCATTTAAACCTATTAACATGAGGCTGCTAGTTTTGTGAAATAATTATTCATTGCCATTTTTGTTAGTCGTACTAAATTTGTTATAGTAATAGCAGAGGACTTGAACATTAGGAAGTTGCTTTGCTTTGACACTACTATTTTTAGCATTCTTACACATGCTAATTTGTAAACTGTAGGAGAAAACATACTAAGACAACCTAGATAAGGTCAACTGATTAGGGGACTTTGTGTTAAGTCAACTCTACTTGGCATAAAAATATTATATTTAAATTGTTTAAGAATTTTTGTGGGATCAAATATTAGTGACATCTATATTTCATGTGTTATCAATTGGGACTGTCTGGTAATTCTTTATTTCTCGTTTTCCTTACATGTACACTTCACTTTGGAGCAAATGGAGTTTGAAGGCTAGACCTGATGCTATCATTATTTGGAGTCATCCTGTATCATCTTCCTTAGGATACATCGGATTGCATGAAAACAAGCAAAACTACCTTGGGGTCGTCTATGACAGCTTTCCTTTTCCTTTTTAGCATTCACTCTACTTGATTTTCTTATGAATTATTCTTACTTTACGTGATTTGTGGTTATTTCAGTTCGAACCCTTAGTTAACATTAGATTGATAATTAAGATTAGTTAATTTTATTGGATCTTTAATCTAGAGAGCTAATAGAGTACTTCTTTTATGATATATTAATTCACCTCGATGTTTAAGAGCTCAAAAGAAGACGTTTATTATGGCCGAAACAATGATTTTCTTTTCAAACCTTTTTTTTAGTGTATTTTTGAAAGCAGATTTTAAAAAATATTTTTTAGTCTTCAAGTCCTGACCTATTATTTAATAAAAGAAGATGTTTTTTACTTAAAAGATTATTTCTTAAATTAGTATTAGTTAATTGCATGTTTACTCCTCTTATTTGATCACTTAATACGATATATACATATATATATTTGAAGTACTTGAACCCCTTTTTTACTTAACCATGAAAACTAGTTTTGATTCGGTATTTAAAACTAGTATTTATAGTTGAAACCATTTTTTCTATAAATTATTGTCATACATATTAAGTTTATTTAACTAGTATTTTTTATACTTCTCATTTATAACCTTAGTAATATTTACAAATTATTTTCTCAAATACATAAAGTGTGATACTTATCTTCTAGACCCTAGAATAATTAACCTAAGTTTAGCTGGATAGTCATTTTTAACGGATCTTAAAGGATGCTTAATTCCTTCCCTTTAGGATAATTAGAACTTTTACTTAAAATTTTGAGCTAAGTAGACCTAAAAAATGGAGTTCTAATTTAGCATTACTTAGTTAATAATTAGGTGTCTTAATTTACCGTAAAATAATTAGCTGGCGACTCTTTAAATTAATTAATTTAGAAATCACCAATATGTTGTACTCTATTTTGACTTGGTTAAAATGGTGTATAACAAGAGGCAGGTCATGCGGATCTTTAATTTAAAATATTTTATGAATTAATATAATTAAAATAAATAATAAAAAAATAAAATCACATAAAAATAATAGAAAATTCAAGAAAATATAAAATAAATGGAAATGTACATAGAACTGATTTATCATAAAACGTTAATCAAAATTAATATTGACTAAAAAAAAACTGCTCATCTCAAAAGATTAATAGACTTTTTTTAAAATTGAGTAAACTTTATAAATTAACTTGTAAAAAAAATGCTAATAAAGAACCTATAATTAGATAAAACCAGAGCAAGTGACGAAGGATGATGCATTTTTGCTTTTTTAGTTCATATTGATCATATTTTCCTTTACTCAGTGAAATACGAGGAGAAAAAAATAAAATAGGGTTAAGAATTTAAAAATATTTAGATTTTTACGTTTTTTAACTTCTTAATTAAATTTTATATTATTTAGAATTAATTTAAGGACTAGTTTAGAAATTTTAGTTTTAATTAGGAGATATTTTTTGGGCTTACGACCCAAAATAAAAAAATTGTCAACACATAAGGTACGCCCATACTGATGAGACTAACGTCTCATGATATTTCCATCTCCACAGATCGTCCTGTTGTGTTTTTACTATGTCTCGCCTTGAAGTTCATTTCAAAAACGCATTTGAAAATACTAATGAGGATTTGACATGTCAAATTAATTAACCAGAAAAGAAATCATTTTTTAAAGTATAATATCATTATCATATCAAATTAATTCGATATATTTTGATATTTTAAAGTTTGATTTTGATATTTTGTGATACGATAAATTGGTAACCATAGTTTTTTGACTTCGATTTACATGTACTCATATAACAGAGAATTATGATTTCTGATTTTCAAGTAACATCTCAATTATATTATATAAATATCTTACACATCAAGAGAAAGTACAAACATGCAATTCCCTTCGGAAATTAATTATACAAAAGAAACATTTCAATCAAGATAGAATATTCAAATTTCAATATCAAAGAAGTAAATTTTATATTGATACGATTATATATATTTGCTAGTTTATAATAATATGAATTGTTAACTATATAATTCGACTTGATATTTAATATTTCAATATTCTTTTTACAAATACCAAATATCATAATAAATATCAAAAAATTTAAAAAGAAAAACATATCAAATATCATACCATTATAATATCAAACATTTCAATTTTAAAACCATCACAATATTAAAAATTTCAATTTTAATTTTAATTAAATATTTATCCTATCTTAACATAACCGCCCCTATGTAAAATATACCCATCTTTAAATAAATTTTTTTGATTCCCTTTTGCTAGTTCCAGGGAAGTAATTATTCCCCTGTAATAACGAGAGTGCGTCTCAACGTTTTATAATTGGATCTGTATACGTTGTACAACTCGCATTAAACTATAAATATTTTTTATTTTAAAATAAGTGATATTTTTAATTTAAATATATTTTTAAATTAAAATTATAAAGTTAAAACAACAAGTAAACAAATAATTGGTTTATTTGACAAATCACGCTCGCAAGCACTGTTTCCCTTCAACCAAAAAGTCCCCCCCGCACACCATTTTCTCTCTCTCTAAACGTCAATGGCGAATCCAAATTCTGCATAGCCCTCTGCAGCCGTCCAATCTATACGTGTATATATTACACTGACTCACACTTCCTCTCGCATTGTTGCTCAACTGGGACATTAACAATCCCATTCATTAGTGTTTCTCGACGGTGATTCCAGAATTTTAGTGTTAATGAGTTGAGAACATTTGCAATCATATATTATACTATTGTATATGCATAATTGTTTATGGTTTTTTAGATTATTTGAACCAAATGAAGCAGTTAGTTTAGCTGAATCTGCTGCAAAGGGCTGGATTCGTCTGACTTTGTTACTGATCGACTTTATATAATGTGATTTTATTCTAGTGTGCAATTCGATTTGGATCTCATCTGTGTTTGAGTTTTTGTTGTCTCTCGCGCTGGAAATGCTGAAAAATTGGAATCAATTATATGTTCGTTTCATCTGCTTGTTTTTTCTTCATTCCTATTTTCTTGATCTTACGTGGATTATGTGTTTTTGATCTGTATTTGACTCCTGCTGGAAATGGTGAAAGTTAGAATATGAATTGTGATTCGTTTCTGCTGTTTCTTTTTTTTTTTTTTTGGGTCTAATTTTGTTCACCTTAGTTGGAAACTTTGTGTTCTTGCTGAAAATTGGAATATAATTGTGCTTACGGTTTTAGTTTCTGGTGCTTCTCTCTGTTTCTTTTTTTTAGTAATTTTTCGTATTTTTATTGATTTAAGATTTAATTTTTTTTGCAGGTTGATCCGTCCGTGCAGTTGCTGGATTTAGATTGTTTTGTTTTTGAGGATCTAGCTAGAGTTGTTTTGAAACTGGAATTTTCTAGTGCAATTAAGCTTTGGGAGACTTTAGTTTAGGGAGTGACAATTGATGCATCATTACCTTCAGGGAGGAGTTATGGTTGATCTGAACTTGTTTGTTTTAGTTTCCGATTGGAGACTTACGGGATCTAGATTGTGATCTTGATTATCTGATTGGTTTGGTATGATAATGAAATTCCATTCTCTTAAGGAAGTTAGGTAGTGTCCTGACCAATGCTAGTTGAAATTTTGCAAATTTTGTATGATATACATGGGAGATGATATCTGATGATAGCTTGTAGTTTTCATAGTTCTTGGAGGTTTAGGTTGAAGCAAATACCTAGCATATTGTGATCTTCTCAACTTGAACTTTGTAAAGGTTACATTAATTGGAGATGAGAAGCCCTTTGCTTAACAAACTATCAAAAAATTTCATGTTTAGAGCACCATTCAACTGGTTACTCTTGTGTATTGTCAGTGTCTTGGTGGTGATAGCATTGCTAGGGTCATCTCCTTCAAGTGCCTTTAACTCGGTCACTTCCTCTGTGGAGCCTGATATATATAAAAATTATAGAAAGCTAAAGGAGCAAGCAAGAACCGATTATTTAGAGCTAAAAAGCCTTTCTGTGGGAGAAAATCAGATAAAGGATGTTGGTCTTTGTGGTAAACACAGAGAAAATTATGTGCCTTGCTACAACGTGTCTGCAAATATTCTAGCTGGGTTTAAAGATGGGGAGGAGTTAGATCGGCATTGTGAGTTATCACAAGAACATCAACATTGTCTGATTCGTCCTCCTAAGGACTATAAGATTCCATTGTCTTGGCCAGCAGGCAGGGATGTTATATGGAGTGGAAATGTGAAGCTAACCAAATATCAGTTCCTTTCTTCTGGAAGCATTATGAAAAGGTAAAGTAAATTAAATGATCTTATTGATAATCTTAAACATGTCAAATTGTTGTGCTTAACATGCTAGAAGGATGAAGGCCTGCATTTTAAGTTTCTGAGCTCTTTTGGATTGATTCATTTGTAGGAACAATGTTGAAGTCTTTATGTGTTGTGACAGCTTTCCCTCTACCTTACTGTGACTCTTCTTTTCTCCAGGCTAATGCTACTAGAAGAGAATCAAATTGCTTTCCATTCACAAGATGGGATGATTGTTGATGATGTCAAAGATTACTCTCACCAAATCGCAGAGATGATTGGGCTGGGAAGTGATAAAGAATTCCTTCAAGCTGGTGTAAGTAAATCTTTTGTTCATGTTTCCATAAGCTACTTGTTTGGGCCATTGCGATTTCCCAAGAACCGATGTTTCTAGTATGCTACCAGTTTCATAGCGTTGGAGCTGTAATGCAGAAACATAATTCTACTTTCAGAATATAAGATTTTTATTTACTGAATAACAGGTGTGTACTGTACTAGATATTGGTTGTGGCTTTGGTAGCTTCAGTGCCACCTACTCTCGCTGAACTTGATGGCTCTTTGTGTGGCAGCTTATGGGTCATCTGGTAGCCAAGTTCAGCTAGCACTTGAGAGAGGACTTCCTGCAGTCATCGGAAACTTTATTTCAAAACAGCTACCATTTCCATCATTGTCCTATGACATGGTTCATTGTGCTCAGTGTGGAATCATTTGGGACAGCAAAGGTATTGTCATTGCTGTTCAGGAACTGTCTTTCCCATGCTGATTTCTCATTATTGTTTTATGTGACCTGCCTGATCTGCCACCAGTAATTTATGAAGATTTTGTTTCATCAAGTATTTCTTAATGTACCTAATTTTGATATTTACTTCATTTTGCTGGTCTATTTCATGCTGTGAGAGTAGATATACTTCACAACTAGTAATCTACGGTATCTCCCAAACTGTCTACTTTACAATGAGCCTCTTTTACAGTCGGAAACATCTCTCCAAAATAAAGTAAATCTAGTTGATATGACCAATCTTTGCTAGAACTTTCTGGTGATTGTGCTGATAAATTATTGGTTCTGATTTTAAATCCAGCCCCCAGCCCTGTCTCACCTATGTGTAACTGCCACCAGCTGCTACTCTCGAAGTTAAGACAGTCTTCTGCCTGGGATGATTGTTTTTTATTGCTAAGCTGAAGCAAAATCAATCTTCACATTTAGACACCCTCATTTTTTTCTGATAGTAACACATTGTAGTCTTTGTGGTTTACTTTGTTTCTTTATTGGATCACTCAACAACCATCAGTATGGTAACTGACCTTCTGAGGATTTAAACCCGAACATGTCTGTAATGAAATGAAACTAATAATGATTTCACGAAACAGATGGGCTGTTTCTTATTGAAATTGACCGTGTACTCAAGCCTGGAGGTTACTTTGTTTTGACCTCACTAACAACCCAGCAGTAGGATAGTTCTACCAGTGCAAAGATGGGAAGTGTGTCTACTCCTTTGGAAGAGTTCACTAAGAAGCTCTGTTGGTCTCTTCTGGAACAGCAAGAAGAAACTTTCATCTGGCAGAAGACGATTGATTCGCAGTGCTACACATCTGGGTAAGACTAACAAAAAACCAATGTCATGTATTCCCTCTATGTTCTGTTTCTCATATCCTTGAACACATTTGATTTCCCTTTATTCAGTTAAAAAAATAAATTGAAGAATTATAATTTAAATTGAAGTTACAATCAATTGCAAAGTACTGGACTCAGGAAGATGATTAGATTGCTTTTTGGGTTTTGGATTTTGTATGTGTGCATGGTTACCTTTGAACTAATTCACATTTTGTGACTTGTTTATTTCTTTTAAATCCCTGCTTCTACCCTCCCAGTCCCCATGTAAAAGTAACAAAAAAGAAGCTCTCCCTTCATGCTCGGACTTTTGATATAGATGTCTTCCATTTCTGTTCTTTTTTCAAGTTATAGTTTTTTTTAAACATTTTCTTTTTTCCCACCTGACCTTCTCTAATTGGATTTTTCTTTTTAATGTAGCAAGCAGGGTATTTTACCAATTTGTAAAGGACAGGATATGCAACTGTACTACCAGCCACTTGCGCATTGTATATCTGGAACAGGCAGTGATCGATGGGTTCCAATTCATAGCAGATCTGCTTCTATGAACTCAACTGAGCTCAATGTTCCTGGCAAGTTTATTTGAATACAATTGGTTTGTTCAACTTTACCATCATTCTAAAATTTCCTGCCATTTTGGCTCTTTATTGTTAACATACAATCATTGCCTGTATTTTGCTTTATGGCAGGAGTTCATCCTGACAATTTCTGTGAGGATTCAGAATTCTGGAAATCAGCTGTGATAAACTATTGGTCTTTCCTGTCACCCTTAATTTTCTCTGACCATCCAAAAAGGCCAGGTGATGACGATCCATTGCCTCCATATAATATGGTGCGGAATGTCTTGGACATGAATGCTCGTTATGCAGGTTTAAATGCCGCATTGTTGGAGGCAAGAAAATCAGTTTGGGTGATGAATGTTGTGCCTCTTGGGATGCATAATACACTTCCTCTCATACTTGATCGAGGCTTTGCTGGCGTTCTGCATAACTGGTAAGACGTCAAGTTTTAGACTCACTAAGCTTTATTATGCTTTTGGATATTGTGCATCATTTATCTATCTAAAGTTTTGGGCTCAGCTATTGTCTTGCAGATTATTTTAGTGAAGAAAATCATAGAACTGTGTGAATTAAGTAGAAACTATGTACTTCTCATGATGTATGTGATCATAAACACTTAAATGACTTTTACGATTAAACGGGTGGTAAAAGCAGACATCGCTACAATAGCCGATCTGAAACCTATTAGATGGATCATAATATTATCAAATAATCCTGATGCTGTAATTTACAATTAAGCATCTCCAAAATTAATGTGTGGTTTTGAAGACTTCATAAACATAGTATAGTTTGTATTGTGATTGTATCCTTTTCTGATTATTGAATGTTTTCTTCCATAAAGGAATATCTGTTCAGCTAGGAGAAGTTGAAGATAAAGGAAGAACCAGAACAATAAACAACATAAACAGCTTGACCTTGCCCTCAATAGGATGTTTATCATTGATTTTGAGTCATACACTCATACTTCCCCTGATATTGGATACAGTAATATGAGTAGTACATCGGCTTTGATGTTAGAATGTTTGAAGAATTTTGTTTGAGACTAATATCCAATGTTCTTAATATTGGGCCAGGTGTGAGCCCTTTCCAACATATCCGCGAACATATGATTTGCTCCATGGTAATGGACTTCTGTCGCACCTCGCTTCACAAGGATGCAGATAGTCGAAGTACTTTTTGAGATGGATCGTATCTTACGGCCTGAGGTAATATTGAATTTGAAGTCTACATTTTGGTTATCTTTCTTTTCTCTTTCTTTAAACATAAGCTTACTCTTCTTATATATGCTCTACGTTGCTTTTCTTTTCTTTTTAGATTTGGGATTCAGGTGAAGTTCATTGATTGCTTGATTCTCTTTATCTTTCCTGTTCTATTCGACCGAAAACACCTGAAAATGTGCCAGTCATGTTTGCTTGATTCCTGGCAGTTCTTACATGTTTTAGCATTTGAATTTGATTCTAATAACACACTTATTGACAGGGATGGATTATTCTCTCTGATAAATTGGGCCCTATAGAGAAAGTGCGGATGTTAGCCACACAAATGCGCTGGGAAGCCAGGGTGATTGACCTCCAGAATGGAAGTGACCAGAGATTACTCGTATGCCAAAAGCCATTCCTGAGAAAGTGATCATCTTGAATTGGAATTCCCAATTCAGTGATTGGCCAGTCCTTTTCCCATGTATGTGTCTGTGTGCCCGCTATTTCATTTTTCCTTATTGTTTTCTAGTCCTGCATTTCTTTACCTGCAAAGTATTTTATGTAGTGTGACTTATTTCTTACCTTGCCAAGCCACAAGCTGCACGACCACATCTCAATCTTGGCATCTTGATCATGGATAATACGCTGGGCCTCAAAGGTGGAAACATAATTTTTTCGGAAGCTGTATATTTGAGTAAGATTTGCTGGAGTAGAGACAGTACAGAAAGAAGATTTTTCCCTTTCAAAATATTTATGTAGCACTTCATTCAGCATCGTCCTTCTTCTTTCTTTTTAACATATCTTTTTCGATTTTGTAATTTAATGGTGCTTTTTAGTGAATAATCACCTTCTCTGAGAGCAAGAGTTTTTGTCACCAAATGTAATAATCAATCATAAATAGTTTCCCAAGATACACCTTGTTTAATAGCTCTACCGACTAGAATCATCAATATATACATACAAAGCAGAGCCGATGTGGCGCTATTAGGATAACTATTTATCTTTTTTCTAAATTTTTTGGCATTTTAAATTTTTTTTAAAATTAATTATTTAGTTAACTAAAATTTAGAAATCTCTTCGCTTTTCATTAAAGAAACCTCAAAAGTCGCTAATCATATTATATAAGTGGGAATTTAAAAAATAAAAAATTAGATTATCATTTTGCTTTTTCACTAAATTAAAATATAATTAAATATTAATATTATCATATCATATTTATATATTTATTACTATATAAGTGGGAAGTTGAAAAGTTAAAATAAATAAATAAAAATAAATAATATAAAAGAAGGTTATAGATATACTGATGTGGCATATTTTTATGATCTCCATTCTTATTTATTTATTTTATTTTATTTAAGTATTTCCTCTATTTAATGTGTTAATATATTTATTAGGTTAATAAATAGTGCAGTCCAAGATGTATTTATTTTTATTATATTTTTTATTGTTATTTGATGAATAGTAATAGTTAATTCTTAAGAAAATATATTAATTGATGTTTAAATCTCACAAATATATATATAAATTGTATATTGATTGACTTAAATATGAGCTGTAGTAGTATAATTTATTTAGACCCTATTTTACTTTGTTTAGATCATGAATTTTCTTGATAATAATTTTATTACTTGAATGAACACTAGTTGGATGATTATGGTGAAAGTGATAAATTACTAAGGCAATTTTTGCATACTTTATTAAGATACTTATTTTTATAAGAAAAACTCAACTTATACATTTAACATCAAATATATATATGATTGATGTGGCATATCTCATAATCAAGAAATTTTATTTATTTATTTTTAAATTTTTTGATGTTTTTTTATTTATTTTTTGTTTATAATGTGATAATCATTTACATGACAATAAATATGAAATCTGTTCACATAGCTAGCTCTTAATAATGTCATCTTCAAATAAGACCTTTGACTTTCTTGAAAAAATATGTCAAAGCTCAACAAAGATATGAAGTACTGAAAATCACTTTTGGAATTAAATTAATAAAAATTATTATTGCAGTTTAAATGAATCCAAACATGAAGAAATATAATTAATCAAAATATCATCATATTTATTTATAAGTAGAAATCTTAAAATCAAAATACTAAAAAGATTTTTTTTTTTTAAAAAAAAGATTAAAATAATCCTATAAGTTGAAAGACTATAATACTCTTACATAAATAATTTAAAATATATATATATATATATATTAAAATTGTGGTCTATAGGAAGATGATGTGGCATAGTTCTTTGGCCTTTATTTCATTTTTTTGGCCTTTTCTAACCATTTCTACTTTCTCAATTTTTTATCTTGTGAGATATTCTTTTTCATTTATTTTGTGTTATGTTACAAATCTCAAAAACCACTTCTTTAATCCTCTTAATCACACCTCAATTTTTGCATCTTCTTTTTGTTAATCCTCTTAATAATAATTTTCTATGTTCATATTAATTTTTTTAATAATTATTTTTATGGTCATGTATGTAAGATAAAAGGAAAGGAAAGGGGAAAAAATAAAAGAAAAAATTAAAAGATTCATATAATTTGATTCTATGAATTTGATGCAAACAAGCTCAATTTTATATTTTTTAATTTATATTTCTTTGTGTCTTTTTAAATATTCTTTTTAGATTCTAAAGAAGAAAAAGTTATGAAGGTATTAAAATTTAAAGTTAGACACTTTTAAATATGTGCATCTATATATCTACTCATATATACATACATACATATATACATATATATACATACATACATACATACATACACACACACACACATATATATATATATATATATAATGTTATAAATTTATAACATAATAATATGACATAATTTTTTTTGGCAAAAAAATTAGTTTTTTTGATTTGGCCAATATGCATAGTGAATTTTAAAAGGCAAAACATCCATATATATATATATATATATATATATGTATGTATGTATAAAAGATATAGACAAGGTGATGTGATATCTTTCTTTGATCAAGAAATATATTTATTTTTTAACTTAATTTTTTTAGCTTTTCCCTCATTTTTCTTTAATTTTTGCGCTATATTAAAAACTCAAAAAAGAAAAAAACACATCTTAAAGTCTCATAAATATAAATCATATTTATTCTTGATTTACTTTCACTAATTAAATATTATAATTTCAAGTCAATTACAAAGCTTTTCACCTTCTTTTTCTTATCATATTCCATAAATCTACATAATTCTCATGTCAAGTGTCACAATCCTTCATCTGAAGGTTGCTGTAAAATATTTGTTAATTTGTATTGCAATTTGCAGGAGACATGTCTACTGTATAGTTTCTTGAAATTTGAAACTTAGTAAGCATTTTTTGTTTCCTCATTATCATCAATTTGCTGCTTGGATTGTTATTGAGCTTACAATAATGAAATAAAATTGTTTTCTTAATTTTTGGGATTTGCATTTGTTGAATTCACATTTACTAATCAAAATTTAGAATTAATTAACATGAAGTTGTCGTTATTTGATTATTCTACTTTCTTTATGAAGTTTTGGATTAAATCGCATGTTGAATATTTAACTATAGGCTTGGTACTATAATTAGTAACTCAACTGCCTGTGAAGTTTGAGTAAAGTTTTAAATCCAATGACCAATAGTGGTGTTTAAAGGAGCTTTTAAAGCGCGAGAAAATTAATAGGTCAACATCGTCTTTATGTGCATCTATGATTTATATTCATCACTTTAATTTTTTGATGATATGTTCTTTTCTTTTTTGTTTTTCAGTGCATTATTTTTTATATCACTTCCATCGGCTTGAATTGGCTGTGTCAAAATATCAAATTTTCAGTCCAAGAACAAAGAGGAGGTAGGATAGAAACTTTTCAACGGGTAATGGTTAATTTTAGCAAATATTGACAACATGAAGACGGTATGCATTAACAATCCATCAAAAATAATGGCATGATCTATTTCTTTTATTCAATTTTATCAGTTTAATTTCTAATCCTCAATTCTCTCCATTATAACTTTCTTTTAAATGAAAAGGGGCTAAAGAAAACGTGTAAAATGTTTTTCATTTTCAATAAATTCATTATTGACGATGAGTTTTAAAAAAGCTGTGATATTTAAAAGAATTTTACGTGAAAAAATGGTTGAGTATTATCCTTTCTTCCTAACAACTTTCAATTTAAGTTTATCTATTTTTTTTTTTTATCTTTTTTCTTTCTCGATGTTTTTTTTTGGTCATGTTATTTTTATTTATTATTAGCAATTCTAATTTAACAACCTCTTCAACCAAATGAATAGAAAAACTTGAATATTTTGATATGAACTCTTACATTCTCTCGCTTTTTAATGTAGGTTGAATTTATAGAAAAATATATTTTTAAAATTTGAAAAATATGAATATTATTTAATAATTTTAATGATAAAAAGAAATTATTTTACAGTAGGAGATTTATATAATTTTCTTTTCCTTTCTGAAAAATGAATAAATAGGGAAATAGCAATGAAAAGAAGAATAAAGAGAGAAGTGACAAATAAAAGAGAAAAGGAACAAAGACAAAAGAGTTAAAAATATAAAAAAAATATAGGTACAATTTGATTTTGTGAATTTTGAATTAATGAATTTGATTATTTTATTAGAATTCAATAATTAAAAAAAATATTAAAATATTTTAGTATTGAAATACAATAATATTTGGCTATTATAAAAAATATACTAATGCGGGGTTTGTGACAAACATATCACTGCTATCTTTCTGTGTTGGAGTGGGGGGAGTTGCTTGACAATTCAGAATCTCCATATCATATTTCACCATTCACTTAAACCTCTAAGATCTTGGGTTGCCCAATTCCTCAAGATAGTTCAGAACAAATTACGCTTACCTCTCCTCTCCTTTTCCCATTGAATTGTGCACATTCTGCGGATTAGGTTTCAAGTGCAACTACCAAAAGAGAGAGAGAGAGAGGGGTTTACATGGCCCAATTCCACGCTCCCGGCTATAGAATTTCAATTATAGGCAAACCATCATTCAGCCATTGTTTGTCTGATCAAGTGGATTTGATGGAGGAAGGGGAGCTTCAGCTGCACCTGCAAGATATGGAAATGGTTGGCAACCATTCCATTGGAATGGAAATATAACTTGGTGCTTCATGACTCTGTTGTTCTAATTCTCCTCCTATCCCTAGTTGCCATTTTCTCCCCATACCTTGCAAATATATCAGCTAAATCAAATTGCCCAACCTCTTTAAGTCTTTTGCTCATCACCTCAAACATAACCACCCCTTCCTCATTGGAATGATAATGCAAATACTTGTTATAATCAAACCTAGGCACCTCAACTTTTCTGTACAGTAATCTCTCTGCATATTTGTTCGCCTCCAACGTCTTCCCCGCCTTAACCAAACCTCCTACGAAGATGGTGTCGAAATTCACAAGAGGATCTGATCCTTTCCTCCCTCTCTTCCCCAGATGCCCTTGTAACAACATAACATACGTATGCATTATCGGCTCACATCCCCTTTTTATCATCTCCCTAAATACTTCAGTTGCTTCACTTGCTCTTTTCAACTTCAAAAGCCCCTTGATCATCCCATGATACACACTTATATCAGGGTTCTCTATTCCTTCCACAATGCTATACGCCTCCATAACCCTTCCTCTACTCATAAGCCCATAAGTTATCGATGCTAATGTAAGATTATCGGCTTTAATCCCTCTCTTTTGCATTTCCTCAAACACTAGGTAAATCTCTCCAAGCTTGCCTTTCTTGCACAGCCAATTGATCACCAAGCTGTAAGTTGAGACCCCTAATTCACTCATCCTATTTACTCTAACTGATTGAAAAACCTTCAATGCTTCAACATATTTATTTTTCTTGAAAAGGGTCACCATCATAGTCTCGACAGATGCAATGTCAGGTTCAAAACCTTCATCCACCATTAAATTCCAAATTTTTGAGGCTTCAATCACATCACCAACATCACAAAAACCATATATCAACCATCTATAACTAATCCCATTTGGTTTTATCCAATCTTTCAGCTTCAACATAACATGCTCAGCCTCCTCAACAAGCTTAGATCTACAAAGGGCCTCAACTACCTTATTCAATATATCCACACTATACCCATATCCAAACCCATTCATCACATGAAAAACTCCAACGCATTTCTTCAACTCCCTCGCGGAAGCCAGAGTTCTCACCCCAACTACATAAGTTTTAGGCGTGACCAATTGACACCGTCCAATTTCTTGAAGGACTTCCCAGAAAAGATCGATGTTTCTTGATTTTCCAATAACATCTAGCATTTTGTTGAAGGTGGTGGGTGTGTGATTGAACTGGGGTTGGGTCTTGGTAAATTCATAGAATTTGTAAACGGGTCTCCAAGAATATTGGAATTTATTGCAGACTTGAAGGAAAAACTCATGGGTGAGGTCAAAGGGTGTTTTACAGAGGTTGTTGTGGATTTTCTGATCAGATGAGTACTGTTGCTGGTAGAGAATCGTACAGACTCTTAGGAGATGGGATTCATTCACCGGTTTAATGGGGTTTGGAGATTGGAGCTGACGAGCAAATTGGATTATGTTGGTGGCTGGTGATGCAGTAGGATGGGTGGGTGAGGTTTGGAGATGACGATGGGGTGATATGAGGGATGTGAAAGACCTGAAAGTTGAAGGTTTTAACATTTGGTTGCCTCGTTAGAAGAATGTTGTTTCCTCTTGAAGGGGAAAGACGAGAGTGGTAAGAAAATTGAGTTTCTGCAGAAAGCAGAAAGCAGAAAGTGAAAAGAGGAGGGAGAGAGAATAGTTGATATTTGACAAAGATCTACTCCATCCATTTTTAATTCTTCATTATACATAAATATTTATTTTTGTTTATTTAGTTTTAAAAAATTAAAATATAATTTATTATTTATTATTATAATTATTTTTTAATATATTAAATTTATTATATTTAAGAAATCGTATGGAATTAGCACGATCCGGCAATCAAATTTTTGGTGAGAATCATTAATTTTATAATGTTATATAATAAAAAAATTATTATTTTATTTATTACTTTTTAAAAATATGCCAGATTAATATTGAGCAAGTAAAAGTAAACGGAGGCGGTAAGCTTTTACAAATCACTCATGCACACATCCTGCTCTACCTTACCAACAGTGAACAAACACACAATGAAGTTGGGACCTATACTGAATCATACTCAAAACCGTTGGGCTTATGTGCTGAAGTCATGAACATGAGATATATGAAGCAGAAGCGGATTCAAAATTTAAAATTTATGGGTTTAATTTTTAAAAATTTTAAGATTAAATTAATTATATAATTAAAATTCTAGGTTCATATCTATTATTTATTATAATTTTAAATAAATTATATAAATTTATACTTTGCATCAAAAATTATGAATTCAATTGAACCCACGTAATATACACTACCCCGCCTCTGATACGAAGGATTATGGGCTATTGGTGATGATAAAGCTCCACGGATAAATTTCTATTATGCTTTCTTCCTCGAGAGAACCTGGCTAATAAACAAACAGGATATCTACGATCCAGTTAAAAATTTCTTCACAACAGGCAAACTATATAAAGCAGTAAACTATGCTGTAATAACTAGGGGTGGACATTCGGTCGGTTTGATTCGATTTGAGAAATTCGGTTCGATTTTCTCGATTCTCAATTTATAAAATTAATAATCAAAACCAAATTAAAATAATTTCTATTTGGTTCGACTTTTTATTATTTCGGTGGTTCAGTTAATTTATTTTCAATTTTCGGTTCTACAAGTCGTACACGGAGCAGCAAGCTGCCAGCTGTCTAGCCATGTCCACTGCCAGTGCCCAGTTGCCCAGACCAGACGTCCAGACCCCAATTGTCTATGCCCACACAATATCAATTAACAGTACACCAACTAACCACACCTATTAATTGATTACTAAACTAAAGAATTCTATCAAGCAAATAGTAATATGCTGCCTGCAAATTAATTTACATAGAACCTGTGACCTCTTTCTCTCTCTCATCTCACACACACACACCGAATATAAACAAGGAATCATCGAATAAAACTTAACAGAGTATATCATAATCTGGTGGAAAAATAACAACATTGTTGATGTAAAAAGATGAGCACAAAATGCAATGAGTTGATGAATAATATTAGTAACACATTACAAATGAATACATATCAACTGCAGTCTGCAAACACTAACAACGTGATGAGAAAGAGCAGATAAACGAAAAATCCAAAAAAAATAAAATTGCTTGACTAGAGACTCAGAGAGAGGAAGACAAAGTGAGTAACTACGGCGTCGGCGAGCCTGCGAGCCTTCAGCCTAGTTGTGCTTTAGGTCTTCTTCTTCAGTGAAGAATCTTCACTGCTTCTGCAGTTCCGGTTCGTCACTTTGTTAAGAAATTAGGGCTCTTGACTCGTGAGACTTAATTGAGAGGTTGTACGCAGTAGTCTGTAGTGACTGGTGTAGGCATTACTTATTAGTTTAGTGGGCTTGGCTATATTTTAAATTTTTGGGCTGGGTAGTATACTAATATAGTATTAGTGGGGTAGACAAGTAGTGGGCTGGGTATTCGGTCTATTCGGTTAACCGAATTTAGTAAACTGAAATCGAATCGAATAGACTGAAATTATTAAATCTAAAACTGAAACCGACCGAATAGACCGAAATATCGAAACCGAAATTTAAAAAAATTTAATTTCGATCGGTATTTTCGATTTGAACCAAAATATGCCCAGGCCTAATAATAACCTTACTTCTTAAGGTGTCCAATCCTGCTAGTATTATGAAGTATAGACCAATAATTTGTTGTTCAATCCTTTACAAGATTATTTCTAAAGTATTGGCTAACAGATTGCAAAAAGTGGTAGCATCTATCATTTCTGAAATCGGGTTGGCTTTACTCTTGATAGAAAGATGGCTAATAATGTAATCCTAGCTCATGAGCTGGTGAAAGCTTATTCTAGGAAATTCATTTCTCCCATGTGTCTTATCGAAATGGATATCCAAAAAGCTTATGATATAATATATTTGCACTATCTTCAACAAATAATGAAGCAATTGAATTTTTCTGAAATGTTTACAAGGTGAATAATAGAGTGTGTCTCCATTGTGAATTATACCATTATTATTAATGATGAGTATTCAAAGCCATTTGATGCGGCTAGAGGACTTTGGCAAGGAGATCCTATTTCTTCATATTTATTTGTCATTGTGACAGAGTATTTGAGTAGGAACTTGAAACTCTTCACATCTGAGAAGCAGTTCAAGCATCATCCTATGTGTGCAAAATTGGACATCACTCACTTATCATTTGCTGATGACTTATTGCTCTTTGCCAGAGGGGATACACCCTCTATCACCTTATTGCAGGACAAGTTCAACATATTTTCTGCTTTCTTAGGACTTATTGCAAACTTAAGCAAGAGCTCAATTTACTACGGAGGAATCAGTCCAAAAACTAGACATCAAATTCAACAAATTCTTGAATATAATCAAGGATAACTTCCCTTCCTATACTTGGGCATTCCTTTAGCTACTAAAAGCTTAGCCTAATGTAATGGCAACCATTGGTAGACAAAGTGGTGGCAAAGATAACTACTTGGACTACTAGAAAGCTTTCATATGCAGGTAGACTCCAACTTGTTCAAACTATTGCCTTTGAAATTCAAGCCCATCGGTCTCAAATGTTTTTCATTCCAACAAAAATGATGAGAAAAAATAGAAGCTATCTACAGAAGTTATGTCTGGTCAGGAGTTAATACTATCACCAAGAGATCACTAGTAGCTTGAAACAAGATTCATTCTCCTAAAGCAACATGAGGGCTTAACCTTATAAATATGGAGCTTTGGAATCAGCCAGCAATTATCAAGACATGCTAGAATTTGGCAGTAAACAAGATAAACTATGGATCAAATTGATCATAGTTACTATACCAGGAAGCAGGATATTCAGACTATGCCAATTCCTAAACAAGTTTACTAGATGATCGAAGAGTAAATTTAGCTCTTACACAAACTAAAGGTATACACAGAAGAAGTATTATTGGACAGACTTATCTAGTTACTTGAAAGTTTACCTAAGGTTCAGAACAAGCTAGACCTAAGGCTATCTTCACTACATGGTTTATATCTCCATGGGAGACTTTTAACATTTGATAGTTGAGTACTTGGGGCATCCAAGTAGACACCACATGCTACTTATGTAAGTAGGAACCAGAAACCATTCATCACTTATTTGCAGGCTGCAATTTCACTAAGCAAATCTGGACTAAGGTTCAACTATGGTTGCAATTACTAGTATCCTCAGATTTGCCTCACTGGATTATAGATAACACCAAAAGAGGGAGTTATAAAGCTAAACTCCTCAAGCTAGTGTATGCAAAATTCATTTATGTTGTTTGGATTGAAAGAAATACTAGAATATTTGAGGAGGAGGATATAATACAAGCAATTACAAAGACATTAGCTTGTAATAGTATAGCTAGGGCAGTAGGTTATACTAAAGTTTTCCAATGTAAGTATTAGCTATAGTTTTGTTACTGGAGTCTGTTTTTTTTTTTTTTTTTGGTTGCGGTAGCCAACTAGTGATGTCTGCATTAGTTTAAGCAGATTGTGGTATTTGCTGCACCGTGCATTTCTTTCACTTGATAATAAAAAATTGCTTAATTAAAAAAAAAAAAAAAAAAGGAAAAAAGGTGAAACAGAGGGATATTATTAGGTATGCGTAATTTGACAGAGGACCCACCTTCAATAGTGAGTTCGAATCACCTGGAATCAAAAAGATGGGAGAATGAGAGGTTAAAAAAAAAAATGAAGAAAAAGAAAGAAAGGTACGCATAATTTGATATGTACGGAATATTCAACTAAAATTGAAAATTTTGATATTTGGTATAATATTTAATTTGTCTTTAAAGAGTTCTTTATTCGACATTTAAATGAGGTATATACATATTTTTTATCAAAATATATATTAACTCACACAATATACATACTTTAAATTATATAACCTTAAAAAGCCTAAAATTTATTTTGTTTATTGTTAAACTTTTTTTGTACACAGGGTAGGAATAAATGCCAATCTTCTTCAAAGTCCACTTATAAAATTATTACTGAACTGATGTTGTTGTTAGAATTTTTCCTTTTACCTTCCCACCTCTCATTCGATATCTACTTATCTTTAAATTTCAATTTAAAAAAATATATATCATACGTAGATTTTTTCTTTTAACTCGATCTCTAAAAATTTAAAAGTTCTAGATGGAATTTTTTTTTGATCTTGTGTTTTGTCAAAACATTTACCCGTTAAAGATAAGAAAAGTATAATTCTCTATTCAATATGAACAAATGAAAATTATTCAATCGAAACCAAAATAAAAAAAATAAAAATAAAAATCAAACAGTGCCAAATTTAATTTGATATGATATTAATATAACATTTTATAAAATCGATTATCAAAATATCGAATTGAAATGTCTAAAAATAATATTAAATCGATCGACGAACAATCTTAAGATCCACTATGACTAAACTAAAAATAAGAAATCAAAAGAAATAAACAACATATGCACCTATGAAGAAAATATATATTTAAGAGAAAAAGCGCAAATATACCTCCTAATTTTATGATTTAGAATGGATATGTCTTTCGTTAAAAAAGTGGTGCATATATATCCTTGCTGTTTAATAAATAATTCATATATATCCTAGTCGTCTAACAAATAGAGAATATTTACCCTTTTCTTTAATTAACTTATACTTACTGGATTAAAGAAATTCTAAAACTCATTTTTTAATTTCAAAAATGCCACGTGACTTTAAAAAATTTATCTCGCTTATTTTTTTACCCTCTAGACCTGACCCCAAATGAAAAAAAAGGCCTCAATCCCTCTTTTACTCAGTCATAAAAATGAGTTTGAAATGGATCTAAATAAAAAAGAAATTGAATTATATTTAGTTGGGTCGGATCTGCAGGGGTAAGAAAATGAGTGAAGTAACTTTTTAAAGTCATGTGACATTTTAAAACTAAAAAGATCAATTTTAAATTTTTTACAATTCAGTCTGTTAGCGAAAAATAGTAAATATGCATAATTTGTTAGACGAGGAGGATATATATGCACCATTTATTAAACGACGAGGGTATATATTTTTAATGAGGGATGATCCACTTTAAATCACAAAATTAAGAGATATATTTACCCTTTTACTCTATATTTTATAAATGATAATAGAATTACAAATATAGAAAGGTACATTACAAACATTGTTTTAATTATTTTAAATTTTAACTCCGTTAAAAAAGGTATTAAGAAGATGGTTTCCATTCCAAAAACTGGAAGCACGCACCTGGCGATTGTCATTTATCAGGATGACTTATACTAGTGATTACTTGGAATTTTAAAGCAAAATTTTAGCAATCCGTTAGTATTTCTCATTTGATATTATCAAGATCTATTTTAACAATAAGTTATGATGGATGTATTAGTATTTTTGATCAAATTTTAACGAATCATCAAAAATTTTTCACTAGTTATAATTGAAATTTTAGCGTTTCAACAGTATTTATAATATGTTGTATAGAAATTCACCAATATATATTTGCTTTAAAATTAATCCAAATCAACTCAGAATGACTTCAAATTTGGTATAGCTTTCTAACCAAAGCCCAATAATTTTTAGTAATTAGATTTAAACCTTAAACATTCAAAAACTAATAGACTTATTTTATCTCCTTCATAAAATTATTTTTTTCAAGGTCAACAACATCCCATAATGATATTTTCAGTTTTTTTCCAATTAAATCAATCCAAATTATTAAAAATAAACAGTATAGGAGCATCACCTAGTCGGATCAGCTGGAGAGTTGGACATCAAATAAATGGGCCGACCCTAATTTTCATCTTTGTCCCAATTTTCTATTCATATTTCTTTAGCATCCTATGTCAGTTTATCAGGATAATGTTGTCATTTCAATCTGTCTAGGGTTCTCTTTGGCATTATATAATTATCTTATCTGTACTCATTTGGGAAATATCTATAAAAACCAACCTTTAACTCTCTTTTGCAGGAAATTTTAATAGTTCAGTTAGTTCTCTACTTGAAAATTTTATTTTATTGACGAGAATTCAGTTTTTCATCTTGTAATTTCCTTCTTCATTTCCTCTTGCCCCTACCCCTAACTTAAAAAAAAACCTTTCTTTTGTTAAAATAAGTCTCAAAATAACAATGTAAAGAATAAGATAAATAATATAGAATAAAGAATAATAAAAGATAACTTTCTTCTTTCTTTCAAGTGTACAATATTATTCTCAAGACCTCTATTTATAGGATTACATTGAGGAGCACCAAAGGGTATCATAAACATGACATTAATTCTTGAGAATATGGGGAGATCAAGAGGGTGTGGAAGATCAATGAGGAGGTAATGGAGGTGTGCATATTACTACACATAATGGTGAAAATTATACTTAGAAGTTATGGACATCCACAATTAAGTAAATAATGATATTTACAACACTTCCTATTGGATGTCCACTGATAGATAATATGCCTAGTTAAAATCTTACTAGGAAAAACCTCGTGGAAAAAATTTTTAGTAAAGAAAAAGAGTACACGTATCTTATAGTACCATTATTTATTGCCTCGTTAAAAATCTTGCCAGAAAAATTAATTGGCACAAAATCTAGCTAAGAAAAAAAGAATGCAATGCATATTTTATTTTCCTTCATGTAAATCTCATTTAATTTCTCATAGACGATGCATCTTGATCTTGTGTACAAGTTTTTCAAATGTTGAGGTTGATAATTCTTAAATAAAAAGATCCGTCAAATTATCAATCAAACGAATTTGTTGAACATCAACTTCACCTTTCTTCTCAAGATCACAAGTAAAAAAGAATTTTGGTGAAATGTATTTTGTTCTATCTCCTTAAATATATCCTCCATTCAACTAAGCTATACATGCAACATTGTCTTCATACAGTGTAGTTGGAATACCCCTTTTTAAAGAAAAATCACATATTTCTGAATATGTTGATTCATTATTCTCAACCAAACACATTCCCGACTTGCTTCATGGATGACTATTATCTCAACATGATTTGAAGAAGTGACAACTATTATTTGCTTCATTGAACATCAGGATATAGTCCTGCCTCTATATGTAAACAAATAGCCCATCTGAGATCGAGCTTTATGTGGATCAAACAAATATCCCGCATCTCATAACCAATCATTTCTAACTTGGATTCATTACAATAAAATAATCTCATATCAGTGGTTCCTTGAAGATATCTGAATATATGCTTAACCTCATCCTAATGTCTTTTTGTTTGGGAGAAACTGAATCTTGCCAATAAACTTACTACTAAATAATATTTGGTCGGATATTATTCGCAAGATACATTAGTGCCCTGATTGCACTAAGATATATGGAGTTTCATCACCAAGAATCTCTTCATCATTTTCTTGAGATTGAAATGGATCCTTATTTATGTCAAACAATCTCACAATCATTGGGGTACTCAACGGATGTGATTTGTCCAAGTAAAATCGTTTTAAAATTTATTCATTGTATGTCGATTGATAGAAAAATACTCCATTTGTCAAATGCTCAAGTGTAGGCCAAGACAAAATTTTGTCTTACCAAGATATTCATGTCGAATTCTTTCTTCAGACACTCAACAACTTTTAAAAGATCTTTATGAGTGCCAATGATATTTAAGTCATTAGCACACACGACTATTAAACAATTTCAGATCTAGACCATTTTATAAAGCATAAGAACAAATAGGGTCATTTTTATCCTTTAGCAAATATTTGCTAAGATAATTGTACCAAATCCACCTTGATTTTTTCAATCCCTATAGTATTTATGAAACTATATTGAATAAGTTTCTTATGAGCTTTTGTATGCTTTAGAAATTTTCATAAAAGTGTTATGGTTCAATAAGAATATAAATAGGTTGTGACAACTGTTGACACCCAATTTTGACCGACCTGCGCCTTAATAAACTGCTTATATATGTATATATTTATTTATTTATTTAACGCAAAAATTTGACTTATTTTTTGTATTTATAAAATAATTTATTATCATAATATTGCGAAAATTATTTCAAGTTATATATATATATGATTTATATTAATTTTAAGTTTTGATATTAAATAATTACATCGTACATAATGTATTTCGTTTTAATATGCACCCTTATTTTAAAATATATTCTTTACTTAATAAATTATTTACCTAATTTTACTAAGTTTTACAAATTTATTTGACTAATAATATTACTCTAATTTATAAATTATTTCTGTTAATAATATGATTTCTATAATATTTGGTAACTTAATTTTATATTTTAGTCATTAAATTATTTATAAATATAATAATTTAGTTATATGATATTTACGTAAGTATACTTAAATTTAGGATTTTATTTATTAATAATAATATTTATATGATTTTTCTATAATTTAAACTATTTTATTATCTATTTATTAAATTATCTACAAGTGTAGTATATTTATTAATTTAATAGCAGCTAATTCAATTTTCCTCCAATTCATTTAAATCCTGGCCATTTTTTATCTAATTTATTTCAAATCTGGCCAATTTCTATTCAATTTATGTTAATTTTAGCCACTTTTAATCAATTTTGGCTATTATTTAAATTCAATTCTAGCCTAAATTAATTCCTACCCAATTCGCGACCCGTGGATATGCCCACAACCCGACCCATTAACTAAATCTTGATCTTAGCCGTTCATTTGATTTGATCCAACGGTTGATAATTAAAACCTATTTCTTTCCTATTTCTATTACCCATACCCCAAATCCTATCAGACTTTTCATTCCTTTCCCCTCTCCCTAACCCTAGCCGCCTCTCCCTCTTCATCTTCCTCTTCTCCGGTGAACGTCATCGTCGCACCAGCCGCCGGCGAGACCACCTTCCCTCTCCCTCTCCCATTTTGTCCGGCGACAAACCAAGCCGCCAGCCGCTTCTCTTCTTCTTCCCCATTCTCCCCATTTTTCTTCCCTTCACCAACCTTACCCGCCGCCGCTTTTCCCTTCCATTACTTTCGGCCATTATTGGCCGGAAAACACTATACCCTCCATAACTTCCGGAAAAACACCACTGCCCAGCCGCACCACCACAGCCATGCCTCCATAATCTCCGGCGCCACCAAACCTCTCTCATGTTTCTCGCAGACCCACCACCACCATTGACACCGGCAGCCGCATCACCCACTACCGGCGAACCTCCATACCTCCGGCCACCTCCCTTCTTCTCCCTCCCGCCGGAGGAACAACACCCCAAAACAGCCCCCTTGTTTTCCCTCTCCTCCGACCAAAATCGTCGCCGCCACCACTTCTTTTCCCTTCCAACCGCCGTACCTCACAGATCCCGACCACGTTTGCTTCGTCTTCTCCGACGAAAGCAGACCCCTCCTCCATTGAAACCGGAAAACCACCAAACATCCACCGACAACAATCGCATGCCTTTTTTTTTCATTCCCTTACTCATGTTTAGTTATGTTTAATAATAATCTAAATCTATTTGTGTATTCGGTATTGTAAAATATTGAAATTGACCTGTTATGTGCCCTTTAATCTTCGGTATGTCCGATTATGTCTACTGGTGTTGCATTCGTGATTTGCTTCCCTGCAATTAAAATTACTTTCTTTCTCGACATGTTTTATTTCATTCATTATTCAATCTGATTTTTTAGGATTTTAATTTGAACTGGAATTAGCTTTATTCTGTCATTGTTGATATAGATTGTTCATGGCTTTTTATATATTAGTTGGTAATTAAAAGATTCTTATTCCATGAGTATAAATTTCAAATCATATTACAACTTTGATACTTGTCTATTTCGGCATATTTTGGTAATTTTAAGTTCTTATATTGCATATAATATATGGCAACTTTGAAGTAGCTAAAAGTAATTTCCGAATGAATTGGTTCCTTCTTCCCCTCCCTCATTTCTCTAGCTCATGTTTACAATTTGGTATGGGTTAATTGTGTTAAATATGGGCATTAGCTTGGATTGTTTATTTCATTTTTTTTTCTTAGAATATTTAATAACAGCTTGACCAATGGTTATGTTATAGTTACTCCCCTTCCTTGTGTAATTTGAGTCATGACCATTTTAATACTCATTCAATCACGTCAACATTAAGTTTTTTTTAAATTGAGTATTGCCTTGCAATAATTTTGCACTATTCCATTTTTGATGGTTTAATAGCACTGAAGTGATTTGTTCCCTTTGCTATCTTTAGGCTATTCTTAACAGCGGTTTCGGTAAATTATGACCGTAATTTGGTCATGATCAATTCTTACTTACCCTCTTTAATTATTTGGATAATTCAAGTATATGTCTATTTATGGTAAACTTGAATATTCTCTATATCTAATTGACGTATTTATCAACTCCCTAATTAACTTCTTATGATATTTTATTTTCCTTTTAATCTGTTTGAGTGATTTATTACCTTTTATCATTGTGAGTATAATCTGGTAATAAACATGCTTCATATGGTAATTACGAATAGCTTAATCATTTATTTATGGCATATTATTTTTATTCATAGGAAATCTATTATGATTTATGCGCTTCTTCAATTATCGCCTTAAAATAATTATGTGGCAGCTTAAATTTTTATTGTTTTTGATTTAGACATGTCTATAAATAATTGATCTTAATTATGCTGATTATAGTAATAAATTCTGTTTAAAGGAAAGGATCTCCGTGATTGAAGACTTCCTTCCATTTTACTCTCTAATTGATTTTGCTCCCTAATATAATAATCTTCTTTTCTTATTAAAGGGAGGATTACTTCTCTACTTCTTCTCTACACATTCTTGCTCTCCTTCTCTAGTAATAACATTACCTTCTTCTCTTCTTGTACGAGATGAAATAAAGTCCTCTCCACTTTACAAAGTCAAGTTGTGGTATTGAGTCATAAACAATTCTTTATTGTTGCATCTACGATTGTACTAACCTTTATGCAGGTATCATCTTATTTCGGTATTTATTAGAGAGTCGCCGGGACGAAAGGAGGCCACCAGAATTATTCTAATGTTACTTATTTTAATGTGCCATAGTTATTCATTCTATTTTATTTTTGTAATATTTGTAATAAACTCTCATAATAGTGGAAAGGGGCTTATGGGGGGCGGGGTTTGTATGTTCTTTATTATTTTCTTTTTTTTCTCGATATCTAATTAGGCAATATTGAATAGAAAGCACGCCTATAGGACTGATACATACATAGTTATTAGAAATCATGCCTATAGAAATAATATGAATTTAATTATTTCCATTAGAAATCATGCTATAAGATTAACGTTTTCTCAAATTTATTCCTAATAGGAACCAAAAACAATACGTCTCTACATCTTATGTTATTTGTAAACTCGCCACTAGGTTACCCCCTCTTAAATCTCACTTTAGTTTTTAAATCGGTTTGATAATTTAAATAAAAGGATATGAATAAGTATTAAATATTTTGCTCATATAAGATGTTTCTAATTGCAATCTAGATATCATGTATATTGGATTATGTATTGATCTGTTTAAAATGTATTTTCGTCCAAAACATTTATTATGTGAAATCATGTCAATAAGATTCATTTACACATGTGTAGAAATCATGTTCATAGGATTTGAGGCTATATGAAGCCCTTATGTTTTTATCATTTTCTGTTTGATTATTTGGCGTTAATCACCCTATAACAGCCTTAGGAATTTTAGACCCAAAATTCAAAAATAGTTGTCCATCGCCTCTTGGACATTAAGATTGGGGCGGGTGGGCATTTGTTAAGACGATCGTCTTCTCCACCTAGATCGCTTTGGTTTAACATTAATTAAATTAATTAGGTGGGTAGACGGGAGATGATGAAACAGACAGGTTATAGCTGACTTCTCGTATGAAGCGTATATCAGCTTTGTAAATACAAAGCAACCTATTACTCCCATATTTTCTAATGTCAATTTTAAGAAGCTTTCAAAGACTTTAAAATTTCTCCTATTATGTTTGAAATATTGATATACTTTTATTAAAAAGAAAATTTTGTTAAAAATATATAATATATACATATACACATACATGATTTTCTTAAAAATACGTTTTTATTCAAGTTATATATATATATATATATATATATATATATATATATATATATATATATATATGAAAATAATATATATATATATATATATATATATATATATATTATTTTCATACTATCCTGATTTAGAAAAATAGAATAGATGAGAGTAATATCGCATTGGGTCCATTTTCAGCGTTGTCAAAACCTGATCCCACTCTTAATTTTTGCTTTATAATTTGTTAATTTAGTATTTGTGTTAGCATTCTATTTAGGCTTAATAATTCACCGATCTTATTTGATCACTTAGATAATCTCCCCCATTTAATGAGTACGGCCGGGAATCACATTTATGGACCTCGAAAGGTGCCTAACACCTTTCTTTCGAGGTAATTAAAGCCCTTACCCGACTCTGGTAACCTAGAAAATAAAATTGGCTTAGAACGGTGCCCTAACACACCTTAATTCGTTAGGTGGCGACTCTCTTCAATAATCCACCCTTAAGAGTTGTCACATGTTGGGTCCCGCTTTTCCGCGAGAAAAAATGGGACGCGACAGAATGGCGACACTCTTTAATAAGCCACCCTTAAGAGTTGTCACATGTTGGGTCCTGCTTTTCCGCGAGAAAAAATGAGGCGCGACAACAACATCCATTAACGCATTTTAAATTTTTTATAAACTGTCAGATTTGTTAGATACCTAACGGTAATTGAATTCACCACAAGAGAATATGTCTCTACATAATCAATACCAGGCCTTTTGTGAAAATCCTTATGCCACTAGTTGTGCTTTATATCTTACAACTTCACCTTTTTTATTTTATTTTTCGCACAAAAATTCATTTGTGCATTACTGGCTTGACTCTTTTGGGAGTTTGAACTATTGATCGGAAAACTCCACATGTTTCAAGTGAAGCCAATTCCTCTTGATTGTGTTCTTTTAATTTGGCCAATTATTTATATTTCTTCATTCAACGATAGATTTTGATTCAAAATCCTTATCTTGTTGCATTTTTTCAACAACATTATAAGCGAAAATATTTTCAACCATAATATTATTTCGGTTTCATCTTTTTCTCAACGAGACATAACTAATTGATATTTCTTCATTCTCATTATTTTCAGGTATTTGGACCTCCTTTTATGGTCTTATTACTTTTTATATATCTAGGCTCTTCTTGAATAATTGCCTCCATATTGTGATAATCTTGATCATTTGTTCCTTTTCTTTTTTGAGGATTTTTATTCTTGAAATTGATTGAGTTATCACATCTCAGATGTAGTCCAGATTCATTTGCATTAATATTTTATCCTACCTGGACATCAACTCGACCTGAAGCATTTGCTTCTAGAATATAAGATTTAGTAATCCTTGGAAGGTTAGTAAAATGCATCTGGCAGTTCATTTGCCACATTTTACAAATAAATCATCTTTTGAACCTCTTGTTCACATTGATTTAAGTGAGATAGTGATAATGCATTCCACTCTATCTCCTTTCCTAACTGCTTATTTTCTCCCCCCTAATGTTGAGTAAACTGATTCATCAAAATGACAATAAGAAAATCTTGTCGTAAATAAATCTCCAATCATAGGTTTCAAATATTTTATAATGAAAAGAGATCCATACCCTACATATATCTTCAATTTTCTTTGGGGATTCATCTTTGTGCATTATGGTGGAGTAATATAAACATATATTATACATTCAAAAATTTTACGATGAAAAATATTTAGCTCCTGGCCAAAAATCAACTATAATGGGGAGAATTCATGACAACTGATTGGCCTTTTATCCACAAGTGTTGCTGCGTGCAAAATAGTATGCCCCTATAATGAAACAAACAATTTTGTCCTCATTGGCAATGATCTAGCTATTAATTGGAGGCGTTTAATTAGTGATTCTGCTAGAACGTTTGTCTTTATTGTTCTTCGGTTTCAACTCACATGCAAGTGAACATGGTTGTACAAGTAATATAGGATTGTAAATTCAGATATCGTACCCATAGAGACTTGGTTAACTATTCACTAAAATAAACTAATGCTAGTTTATTTATTCAAGCGTTAGAATCTAAGAATGTATTTATAACTACCTAAACTAAAAATAAAAGAAAATACTAATGAAAAATTAACTAAAAAAGAGCGAATTTTTAAAAAATCAAAGAGATGAGTCGATCTAGGGCTATGAGTTGCTAGCAATCATTCACCTTCATTATCTTGCAATAATTATCGAGTTATTAATTTACAAGGTAAATAACATGCTTAGGGTCTGTCGAACTTCTAAATATCTATTCGAATTGGTCCCACAACTACATCGTTGAGCAAGAATGTGGTAACCCAATTCGAATGCATTTGTATATTTTCCCATTTTGTAACCAAGTAAGGTGTTCTAGGTATATGTCTATCCTAGATGCAAATCACTTCTGAGAAGAGATCTTTCTCCCTATATTTTTTATTTAGTCTTGTCGATTTTTCTGTCGAGTTCACAACAAGAATATAGATGTATTTCAATGGTGGCCAATCATCAAAATAGTAAGAACAAGAATATAAGAATATTACTATGACAAATAAGCAATTCAACCAAACACAATATCGAAAAGTATTTAGAATGAGGACCAATATGCCCCAACTCCAAGATTGTATTATGATTGACAATCTCATTTTTGTTCACCTCTTCAACATAGACATCAACCCAAAAAGAATACTCGAACGGTTGACATTCTTCTTCTAGTTCCATACATTGGCTAGTATCCACAACACTTTGTAGTTGGACCTCAGATGCCTCAACCTTTTCATTCAAAAGAGCCACAAGTCATGGATATCTGAACCAAATTGGTCTATCTCTTTTTTGAACTCTATTCCCCCTTCCATGAATTGATTAGCCATGTACATAAGACCGTCACGGAGAAACCCATAAATTCTATTTGTTGAGCTTGTTCCAAGAACTCACTCTTTTCTTCCACTTGAGATTCCTCTTGAGCATTGGCTAAGACCGCGACGTGCAAATCAATACAATTTTCGGCCTTATCCTTCATGTCCATGAACTTGGCGCTCATCCTTTCTATGGTTTTTTCTTGTTCAATATACCCTCCCTCATTACATTCATTTGCTCAAGGACCTATTTTACCATATCGCTTATATGATCATGAAGTTCCTCCTCTTCATTATTCCTGTAAGCATAAAAAATAATAGGAGGTCATAATAGTGGCTCGGGGAAGGGGAAGGAGAATTTGGGAAACCATTCTAATAGTCATCTAGACCACCACATAAACCACAAGTATGTCAGTGTTGCCACACGTGGGTCCTTCACAATTTAGACAAGAATCACCAAAATATGAATATCCATCATTCAACCTATTTACATTCTATGATGTCATATTGAGAAGGATAGTAATTTTTTTTTTAAAATAATAAAATAACTTGAAAAAATAAATAAAATAAAAGTCTAACTTGGCAAAATAATCAATTTTCAAGTACCCGACAACGGCACTAGAAAATTATTCGGTTCTAACTCACACGTAAGTGTACGTAGCCGTGCAAGTAATATAGGATTGTAAGTCCAGATATCGTACCTATAGGGACTTGGTTAATTATTCACTTAATTAAACTAATGCTAGTACGAGGGACTTGGTTAATTATTCACTAAATTAAACTAATGCTAGTTTATTTATTTAACCGATAGAATCTAAGGATGTATTTATAACTACCTAAACTAAAAATAAAATAAAATACTAATAAACAATTACCAAAGAAAGAGTGATTTTTTACGAAATCAAAGAGATGAATCAATTTATAACTATGAGTTGCTAGCAATCACTCACCTTTGTTATCTTAAAATAATTATTGAATTATTGATTTACGGGTTAATAACATGCTTAGGGTCTGCCGAGCCTCTAAAATTCTATCCAAATTGGTCCCACAACTACATCATTAATAGGGAATGTGGTAACCCAATTCGAACACATGTATATCTTTTTGTTTTGTAATAAAGTAAGGCATTTTAGGTATATATCTATCCTAGTTGCACATCACTTTTGAGAAGAGATCTTTCTCCCTATATTCTTCGTTCTATCTTGTTGATTCTTCTATCGAGTTCACAATAATAATATAGATGTATTTAAATGGTGGCCAATCATCAAAATAATAAGCACAAGAATATAAGACTAACGATTAAGATAATTAAGTTGTTCAGCTCGAGTTCATACCAAAAGAATCATAATCCCAGAACTAGAAGTTTAGCTCCACATAGACATGGAGTAATTACAATAAATCATCCAAAGAATAAAAATGAAACCTAAATTCTCTAGCCTCCATGGCGGCTCCTAACCTATTTTTCGGTCAAAAATTATTTTCCAAGGCGTTGTTAGGGACGATTTGTAAGTGTCAGAAAAATCTCACATAATAAATTTAGTCCAAACTGAATTGGAAAATAAAAATTTAGTTCAGGATGGGCTTTGGCACACCATGCCTCTTAAAGTGCCAACCTGCTTTGCAGTAGTTTCCACCCTAGCGTGCCCCTTCTAAAGCGCCAGCTTTCTGGTTGAAATTTTTCTGAAGTTCAAGCCTTAGCACGCTGCGCCAACCAAAGCCCCAACACAAGTTTGCCCAAAAACTCTTTCGAATTCGCTCTACAGCTCTGAGTCTTTCTAGATAGCTAATTTCAGTTGATTTTTACTGTATTTTCCTGCATAACATCTCATTACACTTGTTAATTTACGATCAAGAGTTTTCAATCAAAACATTCAACTAAAAGTGATGTTTTCAATCAAAACATTCAAATAAAAGTGAATATCATTCTCAAAACAAGGATAAACATGGGTAAAATACGACAAGCGGGTGTACAAATATGCCCAAGATCACCACCCAAACTTAAATCTACATTTGTCCTGAAATAATCATTTAAGCTGATTTTAAGAAGTTATTCTTAGAAACACACCTATTTTGGTTGATACAAACAATTAAACCATATAGCAATTCACAACATCAAGTGTACTTCCAACTCATCATGCAAGATATACAAAATAACAAACATCTAACTTCCTAACCTTAAAGACGAACTCTAGTTTTTCAAATTCAAGCTCGCTCACCTACTCTGTCAAAGAAAATTAACCATATTACCTATCTATTATAAAATAAGTGCCCTCACAGGAATGGATTTTCCATGTACTCAAATCAAAGAAGCGAATATAATTTAAGGACTCAACATTAAAGAACAACTCTCGCACTCACAAATGAATTCATATGTATGCACAAAGTACCATAGACTTGCCCATTATGTACATCTTCACTAATTAAGTGTGCTCCGATAAAATCAAATAGGACTTTAGCGTGTTGTAATATTGGCTAAGGGACGGGTAGGAAAACTATACAATAGTGACTTACACTTCCTTAAGCTCTTTGCAATTTCTAGACTTATTACCCACTATTTTCTTCACTTTATTTTCAGCCCTCTTTTTTTCAATTATTTCCACTAATAATTCTCATCATATCAAGAACGCTCCAATCATATATTATTTTTTGAACTTTTTTTCCTCTTTTTTTCAACCATTTTATTCCTTTTTTTGTCACCTTCTTTGTACGAGGGCCTTTTCATCATAAGTAATTTTCATTGGTCATCGTTTACATTGACCATCCTTTTTCTTCAGATTTAATAATTTTATCACGGTCTATGCTATAATGCTCAAGGAAGCAGGGTGCAAAAACTAGGGATTCAAATAAAAAGGATCAAGAAAAATATACGGCTAACAAATGAAAGGCTACAAACTCAAAAACTAACTAATGGTAACACTATCTGAACATGCAATTTCATAAGACATATCAAAGAAAGCCTATTATCATCTTCTAAACAGAGCAATACTTATTATTTCATTTCAATAACATGCAGGGCAAGTTCTAAACTAAGATGCAAAATATGAAATATATGCAAGAAATCCTCACCTCACATGACACAAGTCTCAATCAAAATGAATCAATATGCTCTAAGATAGATAAGGTCATAACGAACTACAAAAATAAGAAAATTCATATATAGAGTCACAACTATGAGCCTAGGTGTCAAAAAAATTTTCTATCTTATATTAATTAATAAGCACTCATGGGAAAGCACTACTCAAGCTCGGACCCAAATTGCTAGTATTCAATCAAGTCCAAAATGATCTTCTCTTTTCTCTCCCTATTATTCCGTTACACCTGTAAGTTTATAACATTTAGTCGGCCTATTCGTATGTTGGTTGAGAGTTTTAGAGTGCCATACGTACGAGGAAAGGGTCCAGGGAAAGGTCGAACGAGTGCAAAGTTGGGATTTCACGTGAGGAGGCCGAACCTAGTTGCCCAGAGGGGAAAAGTGGCACGGAACAACCCCCTCCGCGTTACCCAAAGTGGCACGGAGCAGCCCCCTCCGCGTTACCTAAAGTGGCACGGAGCAGAATTAGCGCGACCGACAGAGTGCCACGTTGCCTTGTCTGCGGCCTCAAGTATATAAAGGCCTCACACTTAGATGTTATGTTATTTCCATACAAATCTCGACCAGAACAGAGGTAGAAGCAAAGGGAGATCATAATAATCATTCGATTACGTCGCTAAACACCGTCCAAATCTAAATTAACTCCGGGTAGTGAAATACAAGGCTGCAGAGAGCATCGCTGCGGAGTTATTTTTGTAAAATACGCCCGAAAAATCATCGTCCTACCGAGATTAAGTTGATGGAATTGTTCCAAACTAGTGTCAATACGATCACGTGCCTAAAGTAAGTATTTATCCTTTCTAGATTCCCGAGAAATTACGAGTTTTTGATCGTTTTTCTTTAAGTTGAAGTATAGTCTGTATATATATATAGTTATTGTTTTCTTCGAATATAGTAATAAAGTAGCCTATTCTTCTGTTAATATGATTACAGTTGAGCAGGGAAGTTGAACACGAGCCGAAACTCGCCAGTTAATCGGTAAAAAGTGAACGAGGTATGTTAAGGCATTTTCTTTTGGCAAGTTAGTTTCTTCAGCATAGCAGTCTACTAAGAATCCCAGTAAAGCATGTCAGGAGTCTGTTATCTTGTCTAGTTGTTGTTGTTAGTTGAGACTCGTAAATTGTATTGTTTTAGGCTCGGTTATACTTGTATAGCTTTGGTGACCACCCCAGGGTTAAGAGCTGTGTCGCCGCCTGCAAGGGGCGAGATTACGTCGCTCTACGGAGCGACATTCTGTTTGCAAGGGATGAAGATGGGGATCCAGAGCCTCATATGCCGTGGTTGGCCTTATACACACCCCCGCCGAGCGTTTATGCCCGGGGTATAGATATGAGGAGTCCTCCGGACTCAGACATAGCTACAGTCAGGGGTCGAGCGGGCCCAGTTGCAGACCTAGGGGATCGGCAGGACGCTTATAGCTGGTAGTTGACTCAGTATGACTTGGATAGGGGTATATAGATTGAGGTGTACTCACTAGGGCAATGGGGGCCCAGGTGGGTTAATCTGTGCTGATTGTACCTTCCGGCTTGTGGGGGCCATGTAAGGTTTATGTTTGCTTTAGTTACTGATTAGTAAGATGCCTCATTTGTTAGGTATGACCCCTACCCTCCTTATTATAGTTATATTTAGCCCTGATTTTACTACTTCCGTCATTTTCAGTTCGTTTTCTTTACTTCAGTCATTGTCAGTTCTATTTCTTACTTTCAGTCATTTAAAGTTACGGCCTTACATATTCAGTACCTGTGGTACTGACACCCTTTTCTAGGGCGCTGTATTACTTTCCTGCAGGTGTAGATAGACGAGGAGCAGGTCCCTCGTAGTTCCAGTTATCTGTACAGAGCCGTCAGCTCCCTTCTTCCGGAGCTTGTGTGATAGAGGTTTACTTCTTTTGTTTGTACAGTATGGGTAGGTTGGGGCCCTGTCCCAACCATCTTATTACTCCTAGAGGGTTGCAGATTGTGTTACTTCCCTGTGGTTAGATAATATCGGCCGTGTGGGGCCCATATGTGTTTTAGATTAAGTGTGTTGGCCGTGTGGGGCGCTGTTTAGCTTTTGATTGGTGGCCTTGTCGGTCATAGTTCAGTTTAGCATCTGATTTTACTTTCCAGTTATAACTAGATATCATGGTGGCCTTGTCGGGCCACATAGGACTCCCTATGGTTGGTTGTCTCTGGTTAGCTGTTTATTTTCACAGGTGGCTATAGGCCTTGTTGGCCGGGGCTTTCATTTACAGCCGCTATATAGGCCGTTGTTTTCTTAATTCTAGAGTTAAGAGTCAGAGTTAGCCCTGCAGCAGAGGTGCTTAGGCTCAGTCAACTCAGCAGTTCAGGTCCTAGTAGGGCACCAGGTGCCAGTCATGCCTCCCAAGGTGGGGCGTGACATATACCTAGAAAAAAATAAAAAATCTAACGACTTAATTCCCTCGAGACGATCGTCATCCATCCATCGCAGGGAAAAATCTTAATATATGGCTAAAAGAAAAAAAATCAACTCCTAAAAACTTTAAAATTTACCCGGTTCAAGTTACATCCCTCAGAAAAGAATCCATGCACAAAGAAAAACTGAGTAGGATTATTAACTACCTAATAATTCAAACATAAAAGCACTTAAGTAATTTTTTCATCTCACATTTAAAATTTGCACTGTCCTCAGTGCACACAGACATAACAAGAGGGTAAAATGAACTCCCTAGAAGGCCAAGGGCCAAAGCATTAGCAATTCATGGGATACTCAGACTTCTCCAACCAAAATATGGTTTTCCATGTGGTCATACCACACTTAGTCCCAACATGGTAACTTGCTCTTGCAACTTCCTGTGACTTTGCCTTAATGCTCTAACTTCTACAAAAACAAAATAAACAACAAAAAAAAAACTACAAAAGTAATAAAAATGAAATAAATAAAAGAGAACATTAAAATTGGGTTGTCTCCCTACAAGCGCCTGACTTGACGTCATCAAGTTTCACCACTTTTTTCTTCCACTTCGAGCTTATAAATTTTACCCCTAATTTCTTTTTCTAATTACTCCTATGCTCCATGGGTGGTGGTGTATGAATGAAGGGAAGAAGTAATAGATGTCGCATCTTGCACTTCATGGCCATTAAGTGAGGGATGTTGTTTTATATTTTTAGCATAAAAAAATTTTAGAATATAGGGGCATTGTTCCTCTTGTACACATCTCTCCATCGACTTGGAATACTCTATTTCTAGGTTACCAACCAAACACAGTGTCAAAAAGTGTTTAGATTGAGACCAATACGCCCTAACTCTAAGATTGCATTATGAATAACATCCTCACACTTGTCCTCCTCTTCAACATCAACATCAACCCAAAAGGAATAGTCGAATGGTTGAAATTATTCTTCCAGTTTTATATGTTGGCTAGTATCCACAATACTTTGTAGTTAGACTTAGATGCCTCATCTTTCATTCGAAAGAATAATTTGATCCAAATCTATCTCTTGTCTGAGCTCTATCCTCCCTACCATGAATTGATTAGCCATGTAACTAAGACTGTCATGGAGAAACTCATGAAATTCTATTTGTTGAGCTTATTCCAAGAACTCACTCTTTTCTTCCACTTGAGGTTCCTCTTGAGTATTGACTAAGACCGTAACTTTCAAATCATTACAAGTTTCAGCCTCAATCTTCATCTCCCTGAGCTTGACATTCATCCTTTTTATGACTTTTTCTTGTTCAGTATACTGCTCCCTTATTACTTTCATTTGCTCAAGGACCTGTTTTACGCTTATATCTGAGCATGGTGTTCCTCCTTTTCATTATTCCTATAAGCATAAAAAACAACTGGAGGATCATAACGGGGGCTCGGAGAAGGAGAATAAGAGTTTGGGTAACTATTCTAATAATCATCTAGATCACCACATATACCACAAGTATGACAATGTTGCCACAAGTAGGGTCCTCCAGAACTTAGACAAAGATCACCAGAATATGAATATCCATCATTCAACCCATTTATATTCTATGATGTCATGTCAAAAAGAGTAGTAAATTAAAAAAAATAAAAAATAAAAATCTAAATCTATATAAAATAAAATAATTTGAACAAATGAAGAAAACAAAAGTCTAACTTAGCAAAATAATGAATTTTCAAGTCCTCGGCACTGGCACCAAAAACTTAAGCGGTTTCAACTCACACACAAGTAAATATGGTCATACAAGTAATATAATATTGTAAGTCCAAATATTATATCCATAGGGACTTGGTTAATTTTTCACTAAATTAAACTAATGCTAGTTTATTTATTCAAGCGATAGAATCCAAGGATGTATTTATAACTACCTAAACTAAAAACAAAAGAAAATACTAATGAATAATTAACCAAAGGAAAAGTAGATTTTTACGAAATAAAAGAGATGAGTCGATCTAGGACTATGAGCTAGTAACAATCATTCACCTTTATTATCTTGCAATAATTATCAAGTTATTGATTTATAGGGTTAATAACATGCTTAGGGTCTGTCGAGCCTCTAAACGTCTTTCCAGATTGGTCCCACAACTACATCATTGAGCGGGATATGGTAACCCAATCCGAACGCATTTATATATCTTTTCATTTTGTAACCAAGTAAGGCATTCTAGGTTTAAGTCTATCCTAGTTGCAAAGTACTTTTGAGAAGAGATCTTTCTCCCTATATTCTTCGTTCTATCTTGTTGATTCTTTTGTCGAGTTCAAATCAAGAATATAGGTGTATTTCAATGGTGGTCAATCATCAAAATAGTAAGCAAAAAAATATAAGAATAAATACTATGATAATTAAGCAATTCAACTCAACATCATACCAACAAAATCATAATCCTAGAACTAGAAGTTTAGCTCCACGCAGACATGGAGTAATTATAACAAATCATCCAAAGAATAAAGATGAAACCTAAATTCTCTAGTCTCCATGGTGGCTCCTAACTTTTCCCCAATCAAAAGTTATGTTCCAAGATATTGTTAGGAACTATTTATAAGTGTAGAAAAAATTTCACACAACAAATTTAGTCAAAAACAAATTGAAAAATAAAAATTCAGTTTGGGATGGGCCTTGGCATGCCGCGCCTCGTAAAGTGCCAACCTGCTTGGCAGTAGTTTCCACCCTGGCCTGCTTGCTGAAATTTTTTAGAAGTTCAAGCCTTGGCGTACCGCGCCAACCAAAATCCCAACTTGGGTTCGCCCGGAAACTCTTTCGAATTTTCTCCAAAGTTCCAAATCTTTCTATGTAGCTTATTCCACTTTATTTCCACCATATTTTACTACATAACATCTCATTACATTTGTTAGTTCATAATCATGAGTTTTCAATCAAAACATGCAACTAAAATGAGTATCATTCTCAAAACAAGGATAAACATAGGTAAAGTACGACAAGCGGGTGTACAAATATGCCCAAGATCACCATAATCTAGAAAATATGCTCAAGAATCTGCCCAAAATTGAATTTTTAAGGAATAAAATTAGTATTTGAGCCAACAATCTCACAAAAGCCATATTGTGAGTTGATATTGAGCACACATGTGATCATCTTGTAGATGCGTCTATCAAGATCATATATATTTAAATGGTCTACATGAATGGTGAATTGACCCACATATATCACCCTGTATAAGTTTCAAAAATGCAGGGGATTTAGTCTAACATTAGTTGTTGATGGTTTAATAACCACCTGATGTCTCCAAGAGAATGTAAGTGTACGTGGTCGTCAAATAATATAGTATCGTGAAGTCCTGATATCGTATCCACAAAGACTTGATAGACTTATTACTTAAGTTTTTGAACTTTTACTTCACTATTCAAATAAACACAAGTAAAATGGGGAAACATGATTTTGGGATTAGTCTACTGAACGTGAAATGTAAATTAAACTAAAAAACTAGCATCATTTGCAAAGTGTTTGTAATTCAAATGATGAGAGAAATCCAAGGTTTTGTCACTTTTGCTTTTAGGTTCAGTTCTAAAATTCGAATACGCTAGACAACATTCTTATAAGCTTGCTAGTTGCAAGTTACTATTTCATTTCTTACTATTCTCCACAATATGCAAGAACTATCTCATGAACTCTAACACCTATATCCCTATGGTTGCAAGAGAAGCATGAGACGATGGTTGATAATACTTGTTTCAATTAAACAGGGTTGCAGGGTATATCCCTATCCTCAACAATGAAATCAACTCTTGAACTATTTGAACAAGATTAATGAAACCTATTTTATGCTTCCTTTTGACCCCCTTAGTTCCCTTTTCTGAGTTCAACCAAGAGCCAATAGATAATATTAGCAAGGTGATTAGTCTAATGAATAATCAATGAGAACAAGTAAGAACAAACATTTCTTGAATGAAGAATTGAAAGTCTAGCATAAACGAACAGTTAAACTACACCCATTAGCCATGGCCGAAACCCCAGAACATGAGTTTAGCCACTCATGTTCCAAGTGTAAAACCCAAGAAATCATCATTCGAATTAACTAAAGATAAAGTAAAGAAGAAAACTTAGAAGAAAATGAACTTTTTGTCTCTCCCTCAAAAACTGTGTGCACTTTGATCTTCTACTCGAAAAGATTCCTAACAAAATAACCTAGATGATATATCTATAAGAAAGGTATCAAATGAATCTTTTGCCCTTAAGAAGTTCAACTTTTAGACTTAGAAAATAAACCTCGAACAGCTCCTGGAGCGTTGCACCACCCGTCTCACCAAACTTGGCTTGAATTTGCTCTGAAGTTTGGTCTCTGGCCCGTCGCACCAGCCTTCTTGGCAAGGTGTTAGTCAAATTCTGCAAATCAGGGACCTGGCGCACCGCACCTGCCACTACACCAGAGTGTTAGAAAATTTTCAAATATGGAATACTTAGTGAACAGAGTGTCCACAAGCCTTGTTTATGCACCGAGAAAGATCGTCGATATGAAAGCTCTGTTATGCACCAAAGATGGCCCCTTCTCTTTAGCTTTTTCGAACAATAGAATTGACAAGCTTCTCTCTTTGATAGAGAAAACTACCCATTCCTCCTCCTGATGTTTTTTTTGAGTCTTCCCTTCTTTATTGCTTCCTATCTATGGTTGTACTTTGCTTATAAGTTGGATTCTATGTGTTGGATTTGGTACATCACTGGCTTGTTTTTTTCTTTCCTTGTGCTCCTAATCTATCTGCGCATTAGATGACTCATATCGTTAGTTTGCTCTATCAATTTCTGTTGTTTTATTCTTGTTGTGATAAGTGTTGCCCGAGTGGCCATGGTTTAGTAATTTTTTGCACATGCATGATACTTGCTGGGTTCTATGTATAAAAACTTTTAAATGATGTCAAAAGGGGGAAGACGTTAGCATATTGTTTGTCATCATCAAAAAGGGAGAATTTGTTATTAGAAGAGTTTTGATGATTGACTGTAATTGATAAAATTTTTGCAACTAACAAAGTGAACTAGGTTTATTTGCATACGTGGGTGTCAACCGATTCATGTGCATATATATTTTTCTTCATCAAAAAGGGAGAATTTGTTATGTGAAGATTTTGATGACTGATATAGGTGAACCAGGTTCACTACATAGTTGAAGGTTTTGCAGGTACGAATTTGACTCGAATATAAAAATATCAAATAAGGAAAGAAACAGCCAACACGCGTGATTGAAGAAGTCCAACGCGTACAAGAAGACCAAGTCCTTTTAGGATTCTTTCCAAAAGGCAAGTTGTATTTGGCTATGAGAGAACTAGATACGTATAAGAAAACCAAATCCTTTTAGGATTCTTTCCAAAAGGAAAGTTGTATTTGACTAGCAGAGAACCAGATATGGAAAATCTGACTTGAAAGAATTTAAGTCCTTTTGACACTCTTTTTTCCTTCTTTGGGATAAGGAAAGGTTTGAGGAAACAACGTCCTTTTAGGCTTCATTTTCCTTATTTTAAACAAATCTAGGTTTGACAAAGACCATGTCGTTTGGTTCTATATAATGGTCATAAACAACCACAAAACATTCAGCTGCTGCATTGGCCGTCAATGAGATTATTCTGAAACAGTAGTCGTTCATAGCAAGAAACACTCTCACTGGACCAGGTTCCTGTAAGAAAAGAATTGAAGCAGAAGACTTATCCTATGTTGATTGAGTTTGTTATTTATATTTTTGAGTTGTAACTTTCTCTTCTAGAGTTAGTTGAATCATGTTACATTGGTGTGATTGTATTGTACTTCAGATAGTAGAGTTTATAGTCTTTGAATAGGTGATTGCAGTTTGAGAAAACTGTAGAGATTGAGGTACTAAAGTTAGTCCCTTTGATTGAAGAATTATAGTCTAAAACCTGCTCGTGAGTTGAATAAAATCCTATTCGATAGGTGTGGTTCTTGGGACTCCCTTGAGCAAGAAGGTTTTTCATGTTACATCTGCATGTTTTTTATTATTCTGCACTTGTGATTTAATTGAAGTAGGTTTAGTATCTTAGTGAGTAGGTGGTGATTTCAATTGGTATTAGAGCAGAAAATTTCAATAAAGGCTTGCACCTTTAAAAATTGAATTATGGCAGCACCACCAACAACTCAGGAGGGACAATCAACTACAAGACCACCCTTGTTCAATGGACACTACTATCGGCGGTGCAAAAATAACATGATGGACTCTCTTATAGGTGAAGATCACAACTTGTGGAATTTCATATTGGATGGACCTACAATTCCCATGAAACTGGATAAGGATGGAAAAACTAAAATTCCAAAAGGCAGATTGGAATATACAAAGAAAGAGAAACTAGCCGTCTAGATCAACGCAAAAGAGAAGAAGATTTTGTTATGTGGACTTGGCCCTGACGAATACACTCGAATTTCATCATGTACAAGTGCAACGGAGATTTGGGATTCCCTCCAGACTGCTCACGAAGGAACTAATTAGGTGAAGAAGTCCAAGATCGAGATGCTTAATTGTCAGTATGAATTGTTCAGGATGAAGGAGGGAGAATCTATTCATGACATGCATACCAGGTTCTCATCTATTGTGAATGAGATTTATTCTCTTGGTGAGAGCATTCCCACTAGCAAGGCTGTAAGGAAACTTCTGAGTGTACTACCTGAATCTTGGGAAAGCAAAGTAGAGGCTATTTCTGAAGCGAAAGATCTAGATACATTGACCATGGATGACTTGATTGGGAATCTAAAGACTTATGAACTCAAGAAATCTCAATAAAGGGAGCTGACCATTTCTCACAAGGAACAAAACCAGGTTCTCAAGTATACTGTTGAGGATGAAAACATGGCTTTGCTCACTCGAAGATTTCAGCGAATCATTAAGAAAGACTTACTCAGAAGAAGAATTCATCAAAGTCCATTGACAAAAATCTTAGAGATCTTATTTACCACAAGTGTGGTGAACCTGGTCACTTCATGAAGGAACGTCCTCTATGGGGGTTAGAACACAAGCGTAATCTAACTGAGAAATCCAAGTAAGGAAAAAAGGATTAGATTCAAATCTGCAACAGAAAACTCACCACAAAAGAAGCATATAGTGTGGTGAAGCGAGCTCTAGCTGCTATGGGGAGATTCCTCCAGTGATGAATTTGAAGCTGCTACTAAATAAGATGACTGCTTCCTATTAGCCGTGGATGACTCGGATGATGAAGATGTGTTGACCCTAATGGCTGAGGCAGACTCAGACAGTGAAGAGGACAACACCGAGACAAGCTTCTTTGAACTTAAATCAAAGTTAAACTCATATTCTCAAAATAAGTTAGTGTCTCTTTCTCTTGTTCTTATTTATGAATATAACACTCTGTCTATTGAAAAAGAACAAATCATGAATGACTATGCCTATCCAAAGTTTGACAATAGTAAGCTTGAAGAGGACAAAACATACCTCATGATAAAAATTTAAGAGCGTGAAAAAATTTATAAAGCAAATGTTGAAAAAGACAAAATCATCAAAAACTTCACTTTAGAGTCACAGGCACTGCACACAGAGAGTCTGAGTCTAAGTAAAAGTCTGGTTAAAACAAAAGTTGAATTAGAAAGCACTCTGAAATGGAACAGGTCCTCAGAAAGTCTAGTCTCCATGCATAAAAATCACTCAAGTCAAAGACAAGGAATAGGATACAAAAATTTTATCTCAAAATCTGATTTAAGCACTAAAACAAGTCCTATCCTTTGCTCTCACTGTGGAAAAATAGGTCATTATAAAGAACATTGCAACTTTAAGCTAAAAGCAATCAAGAACAATGTTGATTTTGCTAGTCACAGATCAGGGACATCCTCTAAATGCCTTGCCAAGTACACAGTAGTTCACCACAAATTTGGTCCCCTAAATAAAATCATGAGAGGGAAGAAAAGTGCTCCACTCCTCTCCTGGACTAAAAAAGATCTTATTCACCCCTTCAATAATCAAAAGAGACCCAAGCTAGTCTGGGTAGCCAAAATTAACCTCTGGCTAGTTGTGTAGGTGAAAGTGAGAGAAATGCAGGGAACCTGGTTTATGGATAGTGCGTGTTCTAGGCATATGACAGGAATGGTTGAAAACTTTCTCTCATTCATTAGTTATAAAGGCAGAAACATTGCCTTTGGAAATAGAAAGAAGGGTGAAATCGTTGGAATTGGCAAGGTTGGAAGATACATGCCTCAAAAAATTGACAATGTGTACTATGTTAAGGGGTTAAAGCACAATCTATTGAGCATTTCACAAATCTGTGACAAAGAGAACTTAGTCCTATTCATTTCTGCAGATTGCAAGGTTACAAGCTTGAAAACAGGGAACCTGGTTCTTAAAGGACAGCGATACAAAAATATGTGCAAGGTGTACAAAGTCCTGAACAAGAGAAAGAACTGTGTGGAGGAAAACGTGCATGTTAATCCTTGATGAACAAAATTCAGTGGAAAAAGTGAGCACACAGGAAGAAATATAAGAGATTGGTATGACATCGACTACCAACACTGAGGGGGAACCAGGTATACAGGATAAAAGTACTCAGCCTGAACATCTGGATACTTCCAAGATGCCTGATGAATAAGGTACTACACCAGATTTGTCACATCATGGAACTACTGAAGAACCAGAACCCACCACTACTCAAAATCCTAAAACAAAAGAATTTGGTTCATTTGGTGAAGCAGAACAACGAGAGTAACAGGCCAGCAACTAAAAGCATAAAAGTTCTCACCATTGGACTCTGGGATACAGACAAGATCCAAATTGAGAAACATGAAGAGCTGAATTAATTCAAGCATGGCAGAGTGTGGTACTTGGTACTTAGTCCCTTGTCCTGCCAACTAAATAGTTATCAAAACTTGATGGATATTCAGAATCAAGCTTGATGATCAAGGAACTATTGTCAGGAATAAAGCACGACTAGTTGTTCAAGGCTATAATCAGGAAGAAGGAAACCACCTGAGTTTGAAGAACATGAGTAACTAGATCATATGTACAGATTGCACAAGGCATTGTATGGGATCAAACAAGCACCTAGAGGTATGATAGGCTATAAAGTTTTCTGCTGAATCATGGAGAATTGGCAACACATTCTTTCTCAGAAAAAAGGGAAGAACATACTAATTGTTCTGATAAAAGATGAGGACCAAGATCCTTGGTTTCTTGCCATTGATATGCAGATGCAGACTATTCGAAATTCATGGTAACAGGAAAAACACATCTGGAAGGGCATACTTTTCCATCCTCTGTGATAACACCAGTGAAATGAGCATAGTGAAGAACCAGGTTCATCACAAAATAATAAAACACATTGATGTTCACCGTCACTTTTTGAGAGATAATATGGAAAAGGGAAATATTTTGATGAAGTTTTGCAAGACTGAGGATCAGGTGGCTGGCATTTTCACCAAGGCATTGGAAAGAGAACTATACGAAAGAATTCGTGTAGAACCAGGACTAATAAAACTTCATTGACTTTGTTTACCATTCTCTCTTCCTTTTGACTAGAGTTTGTATATTCTTATTCTTATTTTCATGCCCCGAGTCTACACCCTGGACTTAACACGGTACTTGAAGCCATAAGTGACCCCAAGTCAATCCCTGGTCTATCATTCACTAGCATTCTGAGTAAACATGCATAGCGGAACTTTGTAATGATATCATAAAATATTTATGAAAGACAAGTCTGAAAACATAAAGTTCAAAACATTTGAATAATACTGATAATTTTGAAAGAAAATCATGTCTGTCTGAAAGCCATCTAACTGAGGAGTTGTTGGGACAAGCCCCCACCTAACTCAAAGTCTAATTGAAACTAATAAATGACTGAAAGAGAGAAATAATGCCCTCAAATGATGAGGACTAACACTTTACTGCTAAGGTGTTGAATCTGAACTGCGGTGATTAACGGTGCTGAGTCTGAGAACCTGCAGTTGTATCATGAAATGATAAAGCATAAAAGTATGTGTCAGTACTTTGAATATACTGAGTCAGTGGGAGAAAAAATAACTGAATATAATGCCTGAACTGATATGACATGCAATGATCAATAAGTAAACTTAGCTGATCTGCTGAAGTAAACTGAGGTGGTCAAAATGACCCTGTCTGATGGTTGAGGCATGTCCTAGATCTGAAAGTACTGAGTCTGAGATAATGAATTGAACTGAGCTAAACTGATAGAATTAGAACTTAACTGAACTGCTTATTTTGAAACCGGACTGGACTGACAAGTGGGAGAGTCTATAACCGACATTTATCCACGTGAGCTAGACGTGGAGTTCGCTGTATACACCTTACTAGTAGGAACCAATATACCTTGCCAGGGTATAAAGGCATGAACTGGGTGATCAAAAAAGTCTGGGGCCAATCAGGCCAATTAATACTGTAACCTACGCTGGCAATGTAGTTCTGGGAACCTGGGTGCACTGGAACCCCGGACCGCTCGGTGCTAAGTCCTATTCCCACTGGAAACCTATACTAAACTATTAAGTTGATAGCTCGAAACTGGGGCCCAAGACTAGCCAGGGACATATAACTGAAAGTACCCTGAGAGTCTTATTGGACCAGATTCTGAAACTAGGTTGTAGACTGGTCAGAGCTGCTTATCTGGAAGCGTCGTAACCGTCTAAGATCAATTTGTAAATGAACTGGGGTACTGGGGCTGTTCAGAGCTATATAACTAGAATGTCATGACCTCCTAATGGACCAAATAACTATAATCTGAGTCCGATTCTGATAACTAATAAGCACCACTGACACCTCAGAAAAAGACTGAAGTCAAACTGATCAGTTTACACTTTCTGGATAGTTCTAGGGAGGTTCTGTGTTCTAACTGAACTAGACTACTAAGCAGCTAATACAGAACTCACTCATTCCAATAACACAGGAAATTTCACCATATAGTGAAGTTTCAATAATTAAAGGGATCTCATACAACGGGGCTAAAATTGTTATCATTAATGGAATGATTTCTCAACATATATATATATATATATATATATATATATATATATATATATATATATGTATGTATGTATAATAAGAATCACTAAGAAATTCAGCCCAAACATACTTTAAAAACTAAACAAAATTTTATACACCACCGATCACTGCTCGAGAGTTTAGGGCTGTAAAAATCACTTGGCAAGAACATCAACAATTTACTTAAGAACTGATGAAAATCATATGAATGATAAGCATGGACAATAACCGAATTGGAACTAATGAAAGCCAACATGAAATATTTTTTCACAATCGAAAATCCCAGGGACAAACTGATAGGAGAATTCTGGAAGGATTTTTGGGGACACAAGGGAAGGACAATTCCCTTATTGAATTTCAATATACCTAACTAAAATCTCCCAAAGAAGAAGCTTGAAATGATTCTGTATCTAACATTCGATCTTTTTTGAGAACTGAGAGTGGGGAATGAGGAATGAACCGCTTTATCCCTCTAAAATGTCTAAAATTAACACTAAAATGACGTAGTTTAAAGCTTGGGAGAGTAGGAAATTACTAAATAGCCCTTAGAAAATCGCTGGAAAAAACTGCCAGGTGACCCTAACGGGTCGTGGTGACTGACCACGACTCATGGTCACGCCCGTCAGGTACAATGGCTAAAAAATAACTTGGGCTGGTAAAGGGGGACATAATGAGTCGTTACTGGGGACCACGACTTGTTGACCCTATTCGTCAAGTACACTGCTACTTCTCAACTTTCTAGATTCCGGCCTGACAACGAGTGACTCAACGAGTCGTGGGACCTGACCACGACTCGTGAGGTCACCCATTGGGAACATTGACTTTTTCTTAGGCATCCTTCTCACGATTGACCTAACGAGTCGTTAGGTCCCTTAACGACTCGTTAGGTGGGTCGTTCTGCAACATTTCTATAGTTTTCCAGATTTTCTGATTTAAGTCCCGAAATTAGATTTTGAGTTTCCAGGGCATTACAATATCTCCCCCTTGCAAGCATTCGTTCTAGAATGTTAGAAAACACACGGGAAGTAGAAAATTGCAATCAAACTTTCCCAATACTACTCAGTTAACTCCAAAACTGCCAGAATGACTACCTCCGTTTCAAAGTACATAACTGAACTGAATTTACTTTTCATACATACATTCAAAAACATAAAAGAGACTTGAACATCTGAATTGAGTCATAAAAACTAAAATGAGTTCTAGGGTCAAAATTAATATCTTAAGCTGTGTTGGAGCCGGTAGTGAACAAGTGCGGGTATTTGGCCATGATATCTGCTTCGGCCTCCCACGTAGCTCCCTCAACCTGCTAATTTCTCCATAAGACTTTGATTGAAGCTATTTCCTTGTTCCTCAGCTTATGCACTGCCGGTCAAGGATCTGGACTGGTACTTCCTCATATGAGAGACTATCTTTTATTCCTACACTGTCCAATGGCATAATTGAGGTTGGATCTCTGATGCACTTCTTCAAAAGTAACACATGGAAAACTGGGTGCACAACTGCTAGTTCTGAAGGTAACTCTAGCTCATAGGCTACATTGCCGATACGCCTCAAAATTTTATAAGGTCCCACATATCTTGGACTGAGCTTCCCTTTCTTGCTAAGCCTCATCACCCTTTTCATGGGAAAAATTTTCAGGTATACCCAGTCATCAACTAAAAACTCCAACTCTCTTCTTCGCACATCGGCATAAGATTTCTGACGGCTCTGAGCCATTTTCAACCTTTCTCGGATGAGCTGAACTTTCTGCATTGCCTCGTGAATCGAGTCTGGCCCTATCAAGGTAGCTTCACCAACTTCAAAACACCCTATAGGAGATCTGCACCTTATACCATAAAATGCTTCAAATATGGCCATCTGGATGCTAGAATGGTAGCTTTTGTTGTACGCAAACTCGATAAGAGGCAAGTGGTCATCCCAATTACCCTTAAAATTGATCGCGCATGCTCTCAGCATATCTTCTAGGGTCTAATGGTTTGCTTAGCTTGCCCATCGATCTGCGGATGAAAAGAAGTGCTGAGTTTGACCTAAGTGCCTAGTCCCTTCTGAAAGAACTTCCAAAAGTGGGAAGTAAACTATGTTCCCCTATCTGAAATGACTGCCAGTGGCACCCCATGGAGTCTGACTAACTCTTGGATGTAAAGTTTGGCATAGTCTTAAGCTGAGTCTGTGGTTTTGACTGGGAGGAAGTGAGCCGACTTACTCATCTGATCTACTATCACCCAGATTGAGTCATGCTGTCGGCGAGTCCGAGGTAGACCCGTAATGAAATCCATATTCACTTCTTCCCACTTTCACGTAGGTATACTGATATCTTGTGTCATTCCTCCAAGCCTTTGATGCTCTACCTTGACTTGCTGGAAGTTCGGGAACTTTGCTACGAATTCAACAATGTCTCTTTTTATGCCGTTCCACCAGTAAATATCCCGCAAATCGCAATATATTTTTGTAACACCAAGGTGAATGGTGTATCTCCAGCTGTGTGCCTCAACCATTATCTGCTGTCTCAACTCCCCAACATTCGGTACACACAACCTGCCTTGTTAACGAAGCACCCCATCTCCACCTTGGGAGAAAGCCTCAACCTCCTTTTTGAGAACTGCTTCTTTAAGTTTAAGTAGAACTGGATCTTCATTTGGTCTGGACTTAACCTTAGCTACCAAGGATGAATCCGACCCGCTTTGCATTACCACGCCACCTTCAGCTGAATCCACCAACTGCACCCCTAACCGATCTAGCCTGTGAACTTCTTTCACTAGCTCCCTCTTGTATTCCTAAAGGTGAGCTACACTTCCCATAGACCGTCTACTTAGGGCGTCAGCCACCACATTGGACCAACCCGGGTGATACAACACACTAATGTCATAATCCTTTAGCAGCTCCAACCATCATCTCTGACGCAGGTTTAGGTCCTTTTGGCTGAACACATACTGAAGGCTCTTATGATCCGTTGAACACATCTATGTGAGCCCCATACAGGTAATGTCTCCATATTTTTAGCGCAAATACCACCGTTGCCAACTCAAAATCATGAGTTGGATAATTCTTCTCATGAATTTTGAGCTGTCTGGAGGAGTAGGCTATCACTTTGCCCTGCTGCATTAGAATGCAACCAAGTCCAACCCTGGAAGCATCAAAATAAACAACCAATCCATCTGTTCCTTCTGACAAGGTCAAAACTGGAGCAGTAGTGAGTCGAGTCTTCAACTCCTAGAAACTCTTTTCACACTCGTCCGACCACTGAAATTTTATTTTTTTTGTGTTAGCTTAGTCAGAGGAGATGCTATGGGGGAGAAGCCTTCCACAAACCATCGGTAATAACCTGCTAAACCCAAGAAACTCCTAATTTCAGTAGCATAGATAGGTTTGGGCTAATCTTTTATGGCTGCTATCTTGTGAGGATCAACTTGTATTCCTTCACCTGAGACCACATGACCTAACAAGGTCACGGACTTTAACCAGAATTCGCACTTGCTGAACTTGGCAAACAACTGGCGGTCCCTGAGTGTCTGCAATGCTAATCTCAGGTGATTTGCATGCTCTTCCTCATTTCTGAAGTACACTAGAATGTCATCGATAAATACAATGACGAACATATCCAGGTACTGCTTGAAGACCCTGTTCATTAAATCCATGAAGGCTGCTGGGGTGTTTGTGAGTCCAAAGGACATCACCACAAACTCGTAGTGACCATACCAAGTTCTGAAAGCTGTTTTCAGTATGTCACACTCCCTGACTCTTAGCTGATGGTACCCTGACCTGAGATAGATCTTGGAGAAACAAGTGGCTCCCTGAAGTTGGTCAAACAGATCATCAATTCTGGGTAGGGTATACTTGTTCTTGACTGTGACTTTGTTCAGCTGTCGGTAATCTATGCACATTCTGAGGGTTCCATCTTTCTTACGCACGAACAGCAGTGGAGCACCCTAGGGAGAGATGTTGGGTCTGATAAAACCCTTTTCAAGAAGATCCTTTAACTGCTCCTTCAGCTCCTTAAGCTTAGCTGGAGCCATTCTGTAAGAAGGGATGGAGATAGGCTGAGTATTTGGGAGCAGATCTCTTCCGAAGTCTATTTCCCATTCATGGGGAACTCTGGGAAGATCCTCAGGAAAAACATCTGGGAACTCGCTGACCACTGCAACTGATTGGATAGTTGGGGTTTCAAAGTTGGAATCCTTGACCCGAACTAGATGATATATACACTCCTCGGAGATGAGTTTCTGGGCCTTAAGGTAGGAAATAAACCTACCCTTAGGCGCTGAACTACTTCCCGTCCATTGTAACACTGGTTCATTTGGAAACTGGAACTTGACAATTCTAGTTCTGCAATCGACTGAGGCATAGCAGGAGTGTAACCAATCCATGCCAAGAATAAGGTCAAAATCGACCATGTATAACTCTACAAGATCAGCTGGAATAACTTTATTTAGGACTAAGATTGGGCAGTTTCTATATACCCGACTAGCTCTAATTGATTCGCCAACTGGGGTGGAGACTGAAAATAGTTCTGAGAGGACCTCTAGACTGATGTTGAACTGGACTACTATATAAGGAGTCACGAATGAAAGAGTGGCTCCTGGATCTAAGAGGGCGTACACATCTAGATGGAAGAGATGTAACATACCAGTAACTACGTCAGGTGAACTTTCCTGATCCTAATGGGAAGATAGAGCATAAAAGAGATTTTGGCGCTGGCCGCCATCTGTACCTTATGTGTTGGCCTGCTGAGCTGGTCGGCCTGCTGGAGCTGATGAGGTAGTGGATTGTGATCTTCCCCATCCTGCTGATGGACATTCTTTAATTCGATGCCTGAACTGTCCACAACTGAAAAATCCCTCCCTGCTATTTAGACACTCTCCAGGATGATTCTTGCCACACTTGGGGCAACTGGATACCTGTTCCCGGTACTGTGAGTCTGAGACTGAGTGCAAGATGACCCACCCCTCTGATCCTGGCGCGACCGAAAGGTTGGGGCGCAGGCTGAGCTAGGTGATGGGGCCCTCTGCTATTGCTGTTGTGGACGGCTACCACCGCTAGATCTCTGGTGGCCAAAATCTGAATGACCAGTTCTTGCCCGCTTGTTCTTACATTCCATATCTTTCATCTTCTCTGCCTCAATCTGCTGGGCATAAACAATTAGGCTAAAGAGGTCCATGTCCTTGATTAATATTGCGGTCCAACACTCCTTAAGGAAAAGATTAGATACTCCATTAACGAACTTCAGCATGCAAGCCCTTGAATTGGCTACCATATCTGGAGCATACTTTGATAGTCTGGTAAACTCCAGAGCATACTCCTCCATTATTCGGTTGCCCTGCCGTAAGTTCATAAACTCTGCCATCTTAGCCTCCCTTAGCTCCCGAGGGAAAAATCTGTCCAAGAAGGCTGTGTGAAATTCTTCCCACTCCATTGGTCCTGCTCCCGCTGGCCGCCTTTCTTTCCACTAATCATGCCAAACTTAAGATACCCCTTTCAGTTGGTAGGCAACCAAGTCGACATTCTCAGAGGGACTGACACCCATAATTCGTGTGATTTTTCTAATCTTGTCCACAAACTCTTGTGGGTCTTCTCCCACCTTTTTTCCATTAAAATCTGGAGGGTTCATCCAGGTGAAGTCCCGCACCCTTGCAGTTGCTGCAGACCCGTTGGTGTTCATCGGCACCACTTGCTGATTCACCTGATTGGTCACGGTTTAGGTCAGTAACTATATGGCCTCCCTAAACTCTGCGGTAGAAATCGAGTCATCTTGAGGATCTGTCGGGGTCGGTGGGGTAGGTCTGTTGACATTACCAGCCCTTCTTCCATTACCGCATCTGGGAGGCATGGTTCACTAAAATGAAATAGAGATCGAATTAGAAGGGCATTTCTGGAATTGAACTTTAACGCACGATAAATAGTATGAACAAAAGATAGTTTTCCTAATAACATCTCGTAGCCTCCTCGTCATAAGTATGGCGTGCTTTACACCTATGAAAAGGACTCTACTCGATGTGGCTTTCAGACATTCCGAGGATACCTTAAACCTAGTGCTCTGATACCAAGTTTGTCATGCCCGAGTCTACACCCTGGACGTAACACGATACTTGAAGCCAGAGGTGACCCCAAGTCAACCCCTGGTCTATCATTCACTAGCATTCTATGTAAACATGCACAACAGAACTTTGTAATGATATCATAAAACATTTATGAAAGACAAGTCTGAAAATATAAAGTTTAAAATATTTGAACAATACTGATAATTCTGAAAGAAAATCATGTCTGTCTGAAAGCCATCTAACTGAGGAGTTGTTGGGACAAGCCCCCACCTAACTCAAAGTCTAATTGAAACTAATAAATGACTGAAAGAGAGAAATAATGCCCTCGGATGATGAGGACTAACACTTTACTGCTGAGGTGTTGAATCTGAATTGTAGTGATTAACAGTGCTGAGTCTGAGAACCTGCAGCTGTATCATGAAACGATAAAGCATAAAAGTATGCGTCAGTACTTTGAATATACTGAGTCAGTGGGAGAAAAAATAACTGAATATAATGCCTGAACTGATATGACATGCAATGATCAATAAGTAAACTTAGCTGATCTGCTGAAGTAAACTGAGGTGGTCAAAATGACCCTGTCTGATGGTTGAGGCATGTCCTAGATCTGAAAGTACTGAGTCTGAGATAATGAATTGAACTGAGCTAAATTGATAGAACTTAACTGAAATGCTTATTCTAAAACTGGACTGGAATGACTAGTGGGAGAGTCTATAACCGACATTTAACCACGTGACCTAGACGTGAAGTCCGATGTATACACCCCACTAATAGGACCCAATATACCTTGCCAGGGTATAAAGGCATGAACTGGGTGATCACAAAAGTCTGGGGCTAATCAGGCCAATTAATACTGTAACCTACACTAACAACGTAGTTCTGGGAACCTGGGAGCGCTGGAACCCCAGAACGCTCGGTGCTAAGTCCTACTCCCACTAGAAACCTATACTGAACTACTAAGCTGATAGCTCGAAATTGGGGCCTAAGATTAGTCAGGGACATATAACTAAAAGTACCCTGAGAGTCTTACCAGATTCTGAAACTGGGTTCTAGACTGGTCAGAGCTGCTTATCTGGAAGCGTCATAACCGTCTAAGAACAATCTGTAAATGAATTGGGGTCCTGGGGCTGGTCAGAGCTATATAACTAGAATGTCATGACCACCTAATGGACCAAATAACTATAATCTGAGTCTGATTCTAATAACTAATAGGCACCTCAGAGAAAGACTGAAGTCAAATTGATCAATTGACACTTTCTGGATAGTTCTAGGGAGGTTCTATGTTCTAACTAAACTAGACTACTAAGCAGCTAATACAGAACTCACTCATTCCAAAAACACAGGAAATTTCACCATATAGCGAAGTTTTAATAATTAAAGGGATCTCATCCAGCAGGGCTAAAGTTGTTATCATTAATGGAATGATTTCTAAACATATATATAAAATAATAATAATCACTAAGAAATTCAGCCCAAACATACTTCAAAAACTAAACAAAATTGAATACACCACCGATCACTACTCGAGAGTTTAGGGCTGTAAAAATCACTTGGAAAGAACATCAACAATTCACTTAAGAACTGATGAAAATCATATGAATGATAAGCATGGACTATAACCCAATTGGAACTAATGAAAACCAACATGAAAATCTTTTTCACAATCAAAAATCTTAGGGCTAAACTGATAGGAGAATTATGAGAGGATTTTGGGAGACACAAGGGAAGGATATTCCATTGTTGAATTCCAACATACCTGACTAAAATCTCCCGAAGAAGAAGCTTGAACTACTGCTATAGATAAGAAGCCCTAGTCTTGCTTGGAGGATTCTTGAGAGGAGAGCGTTCGATCTTTTATGAGAACTGAGAGTGGGGAATGAGGAATGAACTGCTTTTCCCCTCTAAAATGTATAAAATTAACACTAAAATGACGTAGTTTAAATCTTTGGGGAGTAGGAAATTACTAAATAGCTCTTAGAAAATCATTGGGAAACACTGCCAGGTGACCCTAACAGGTCGGGGTGACTGACCACGACTCGTGGTCACGCCCGTCAGGTACACTGACTTAAAAATAACTAGGTCTGATAACGAGGTTCATAACGAGTCATTACTGGGGACCATGACTCGTTGCCCCCATTTATCAAGTACATTGCCACTTCTCAAGTTTCTGGATTCCGGCCTGACAACGAGTGACTCAACGTGGGACCTGACCACGACTCGTGAGGTCGCCCGTTGGGAACACTGACTTTTTCTTAGGTATCCTTCTCACGGTTGACCTAACGAGTCGTTGGGGCCCTTAACGACTCGTTAGATGGGTCGTTCTACAACATTTCTGTAGCTTTCCAGATTTCCTGGTTTAAGTCCCAAAATTGAATTTTGAATTTCTGGGGCATTACACTTATCAAGAATCATTACGTCTTAATTGCTAATCCAGTCTTGTACCTTTGATTAGGTACACACCTCGGGCAGGATACAATGAAATGTTTAGAAATTGATAATGTGACCCTTACTTTCTTATAGCTGGAAATATTGACAAGACTCAAGGTAAGAATTACAGGAGGATCCAAGTCCTTCTACAGACCATTGTGGTACGTACTTATCTCCTTGCATTTGTGTTCAAATTTGTTGCTGAATATACAACCACTATTCTACTGAACCTGGTCCATTCTCCCGTGTCTTGTCTTTTGGTAAGCCATAAGTATTGTCCGCATCTTTAAAAAAAGAAAGGTCTACAAAACTTGACTCACTTCTCCATTGATCCATCACAATAGGTCTCTAGCACATAGGTGTGATATCCCTATTTTTTTTCTCCTTTGCTTTGTCCAAATTCTTTCTTCTTTCTTCTCAAGTATCCATGAAAAATCTATCTATCAGTCTCTCTCTGTTAAATGTTCCCATGGCAGAAGAAACCCCTCCATCCACTCAGGGAGAACTTCCATCAGCACTGTCTACGACTGTACATGTTCTTTCCCAAAACCTGCCCATCCACTCCTGCCCTCTTCCCAGAGTTCGTGAGTGTAAAATGGTGGATCTCTATACGAATCTTAAGGAAGTAAAGAATGAAAAAGTGGATTTAAGGGCGAATGGAGTAAGTCTCACCTTGACAAAATGGTTAATTGGTGACATCTTGTAAGTACCGAGGGTGAGCTATGTAGAATATGACATGAAAAGAACCTTGGAGGAGTGTGATCTTCTGCAACATGTACCAGGTTGAAAAGAGAAGGGACCTGTAACTCATATGATTTTCGATTTGCACACTGCAACTGCAAGAGTGGCTGAATTGAAAAGGGGAATGCACAGCTCAAGACTGATCTATCCACTGCTAATGCTGAGATTGTACTCTCAAAGACAGAATGCTAAGTGAACAGAGTGTCCACAATAATAGAATTGACAAGCTCCTCTCTTTGATAGAGAAAACTACCCATTCCTCCTCAAGTTTTTTTTGAGTCTTCCCTTCTCTATGCTTCCTATCTGTGGTTGTACTTTGCTATGTGTTGGATGCTATGTGTTGGATTTGGTACATCACTGGCTTGTTTTGTTCTTTTCTTATGCTCCTAATCTATCTGTGCATTAGATGGCTCATATTATTAATTTTCTCAACAATTTCTGTTGTTCAGGCTTGTTCTGATGAGTGTTGCCCAGTGGCCATGGTTTAGTAATGTTTTGCACATGCGTGATACTTGCTAGATTCTTTGTCTAAAAACTTTTCAATGATGTCAAAAGGGGGAAGATGTTAGCATATTGTTTGTCATCATCAAAAAGGGGGAATTTGTTATTAGAAGAGTTTTGATGATTGACTATAATTGATAAAGTTTTTACAACTGACAAAGTAAACCAGGTTCATATGCATATGTGGGTGTCAACCAGATTCATATGCATACATATTTGTCATCATCAAAAAGGGGGAATTTGTTATGTGAAGATTCTGATGACTAACATAAGTAAACCAGGTTCACTACACAGCTGAAGGTTTTGCAGGTACAAATTTGACTCGAATCTGGAAATATCAAATAAGGAAACAGACAGCCAACATGCGGGATTCAAGAAGTCCAATGCCTACAAGGAAACCAAGTCCTTTTAGGATTCTTTCCAAAAGGCAATTTGTATTTGACTAGGAGAGAACCAGATACATACAAGGAAACCAAATCCTTTTAGGATTCTTTCCAAAAGGCAAGTTGTATTTGACTAGGAGAAACCAGATATGGAAATCTAACTTGAGGGAATTAAGTCCTTCTGACCCTCTTTTTCCTTCTTGGGATAAGAAAAGGTTCGAGGAAATAAAGTCCTTTTAAGATTCTTTTTCCTTATTTGAAACAAATCTAAGTTTGACCAAGACCACGTCCTTTGTTGCTATATAATGGTCATAAACAACCACAAAACATTCAGCTATTGGATTGGCTGTTAAGGAGATTATTTTGAAGTAATCGCCGTTCCTAGCAAGAAACACTCTCATTGGACCAGGTTCCTGTAAGTGAAGAATTGGAGCAGAAGACATATTCTGTCTTGATTGAGTTTGTTATTTGTATTTTTGAGTTGTAACTTTCTCTTCTAGAGTTAGTTAGTCAAGTTACGTTGGTGTGATTGTGTTGTACTTAAGAGACTAGAGTTTATAGTCTTTGAATAGGTGATTACAGTTTGAGAAAACTATAGAGATGGAGGTACTAGAGTTAGTCCCTTTGATTGCAGAATTATAGTCTAAATCCTTCTCGTGAGTTGAATAAAATTCTATTCGATAGGTCGTGTTTTTTGGGACTCCCTTGAGCAAGGAGGTTTTTCACGTTACATCTGCGTGTTCTTTATTATTCTACACTTGTGATTTAATTGAACCAGGTTCAATATCTTAGTGAGTAGGTGGTGATTTCAGGATTTCTTTGAGAACCCATATGGTTCTCCCTTTTATGGTGGCCACCACCACGATGATTATTATATCGCCCCTTAACTTTCTCATGCCCACGCACACTGTTATGACCCCGATCATGATTTTATCTTTTTCAGACTGGTCATGTGCTTTAACTATATTTGCTTCCAGTAATGGAGCTGTTCTAGTGGGACGAGCTTCATGATTTTTTAACAAAAGCGTATTATGTTGTTTAGCTACAAGAAGGCATGCGATCAAATCAAAATATTTTAAAATTTTCCTTTTACAATATTGTTGCTGTAATACTATATTTGAGACATGAAAAGTAATAAGAGTCTTTTCCAACATATCCTCATCTTTATATCTTTCCCATGTATAACTTTAATTCGAAAGTAATTTTTTGTACAACAAAGTTATAATTACATATAGTTTTAAAATCATATAATCATAAGTGAATTCACTCATAACGAGCCCTTGCCAATATCGTTACCTTAAGGTGGTCATACCTTTCCTCAAACTAGTCCACAATTCAAGTGGATCTGTCACTATAAGGTATTCAACATCCAATCCTCCATCTAGATGATGACGACGAAAATAGTAGCCTTAATTTTGTCTTGGTTTGATGCTACATTACCTGAGTAATAGTGAAACTAATACCTTCATCTAGGTGGATTTTAGCATCAAGTACTCAAGATAGACAATTTTTAAGCAAATATCAAGTGTCATAAACTCACGTTTTGAGAAATTCGACATGATAAAACTATCATAAAAGAAAAATGATTAAAAATAATAAAATAACATAATCTCAAAACAGTAGCTTTGTTTCACAAAACAATGACTTTTTCTTTAAAAAAAATTCATATATGCATATTGATTAGACACACAATTATAAAACATTTATATTAAAGTAAACTAACGAAAGACTCATGTAATAAAACGTAAAGTAGATTTTTGGACAACTTATATAATAACATATAAAATACATTTCACATAACAAAATAAAAATAACTATGCATAGCAATAGTTCTAGTAACTCATCTTGTTCTAAAGAGAAATTTAATGCAACTTGAAATGCTTAGTTGGTTAGAGTTTCGTGCTGATAACATGTTGATAAAATAAATATCATAATAACAATGAAAAGAGCAAGATAAATAATATAGAACAAGACAAACAATATAAGATAACTTTCTTCTTTCTTTCAAGTGTACAATATCATCTCAAGATCTCTGTTTATAAGATTACATTGAGGAGCATCAAAGGCTGTGTTATAAACATGATATTAATCCTTGAAAATGTGGAAAAAATCAAGAGGGTGTGGACGATCAATAAAAAGGCAGTGAAAGTGTGGGTATTACTACACATAATGATAAAAATTATACGTAAAAGTTATTGGCACCCATAATTAAGTAAATAGTAATATTTACAACATATTTAGCATAGCTTCATTTTTAGCTAGAATTCTTTTCAAATTCCATTCTGCAACATGCAACTATGCCCAATTATCGTATTCGACCTAATCCAAGTGAGATGTATAATTATACTTGTAGGGGTCATTTGATAGGGTGCATAAAAATAATACTCCCTTTGAATCAATTTATTTGTCTTACTTTTTTTTAGTTTTTTTCAAAAATAATCTCTTTTCTTTTTTTGACAATTCTTTAACTCTAACTTTTCACATGACATGTTCAAGAACACAAGATTAATTGATATTTTAGTACATTTTATATATCTTTAGTTTAAGACCACAAAATATAAAAGTTCTTTTTATTTCTTAAATTTCTTGTCAAGTTAAAACAGACAAGCAAATTGAAACGAAGAGAGTATTGATGTGTTGTGAGTTTACAACACTTTCGATACTTAAAACTAGGAAAATACTATGGACTTAGGTATGTTTATACGGATATGAGGTATTTTTACTTTGATTTCAGGGAAAATAGGTGTTGGAGTGAAAATGTGCAAAAATTGCAGAAAAGAGCAGAAAAGAGGCCAAGTACTGATCTCAGTACGAGCCGTAACTTGAGTAGTAGAATACTTCAGAGAAATTTTCTCAGTTGAAGTCTCCTGATATGGGTAGCACCTATGGATCATATCATCTACCTATGGCCTATACCAGGAGCCATGGAATGCTTCAGTCATTTTTGGGACTTGCCAGATCTTATGATATGACAAGCTATTACTAGTCGTAGGAGCAAGGTACGAGGAATACCAGCACTCGTAGAAATCTTTAGAAGATGCCAAAGTTCTCAGAGTCAAACCACAACTTGATTGTATGACTCGTGGGATCATGTTACATGTCTTACCAGATGCCAACACTTAGAAAATTCTACAAAAGCCAAGGGATGTACGAGATAAGGCACAACCCATAAAATCCTGTTACGGGTTGTATGAGGAGTTGTAGGATGTGTTAGCACCAGATTTGGTTATTTCCCTGTTAACTTAGGAAAAGGATTTTATTATCTGTAAAAATACTTTTTTACTTCATAATTGGTCAGAGACGGTTAGGATCAATTAAAGGAGATTATTGTCAAGTTTGTAATTAGTTTTTGAAAATATTGGAGAGCAATTCTTGAGATCATAACTTAGATTTTCTCAATTGTTCTTGAATTTGTTCATCATATTTTCTTGCAATATTCAATGTAGGTTTTCATTCAATCATCGTTGTAAGTATTTAATTATGTATTTGTCTATGAATACTAATCATAATCTTATAATCATGAGAGGCTAAAACCTGCACAATTAGGATTGTAAGAACCATGATGGATTAACAAACAAGGGTTACACAAAGTGATTCGAAACAAATGCTAAGCGCTTGTATTGTATTCTCTTCATCTTTAATGTTTCTTAACGAAGCACAACATTAGGACTTGCCCAAATTATTTACTTGCATGAACCTAGAGAAGTAGAGATTAGAAAAAGAGAATTACAACAAAGCCTTGATTTTTATGATCATTGTATAACTTGAGCTATGGTCGCAGGATAGTTTATTTGGAATAAATTCATAATGGTTAACTTGAAATCTCTCATGAGACCTAACTCGGTGATTGAGTATAGTCATCTAATAGGGACGAACTAGTCGTTTGGATGAACCCTAATTATCAGTTCCACAAGTAAGCATTGGGATAGATCACGAGTGTAAACCTGAAGCAGTTATGAACCAATGGGGAACACTTGCCCTAGTTAATTGCAAATCTTTATAAATAACATCTGATTTTCACTCTTTTTTTACAATTGTTTTTTTTATAAACCCCCCAATTTGGAGATAACACACCAAAAGCTTAAATACCGGCATTATTCTAGTTCTTACCATATTCCCTATAGGTTCGACCCCAATCTCTTTGTTTGGTTCTTTATTGAAAACGTCCACTTCATACTTTGTTAGGAGTGTGAGTTTGAGAATTATCAAAAAGAGACGCCGTTACCAGGGAATACGACTAAGATTGGATTTATTGCTTGTGTTAAACTTTTGGTTGTTATTTCCTCATTTGCAATTTCTTTTTAGTTTTGACACCCAGAAGTTATCTCTTGGTGAATGCCAAGTACTCGAATGAGAGAAAACCCCCTGATTCCTATGGATCTTAATCCAGAAAGAACGCTGCAAAGAATGGAGAATCAAGAGCAAAGAGATAACCGTCTTGCTGAGCAAGCTAGCAAGCCAAACTAGCTCAACAAGCTACACTTCAGGAAGCCAATGATGCTCAGGATGAAGTTGTGAACGCTGGTCGCCATGGAAGGGGAAACATAGGCTAGAGATATGTTCCTCAATTCTTTGTTGAGGATGACCTGGATATTGATGAAGTCGAGTCAACTGGAGCTATCATACCACCACATTTGCCTATTGGGGAAAAGTTTGACATCACTAGCACCATGATACAGTTGCAGAATATAAAAGGGGGTGTTTAGTGGTCATGCAACTGATGATGCCAACCTGCACTTAATGAAATTCTTTGGAATATGCAAGGCGTACAAGTTAACCTGGAGTCAGTAAGGATGAAATAAGGCTGAGACTCTTCCTTTTTTCTCTATTTGGAGAGCCCACTTTATGGTTATTGGAGTTGCCAAATGACTCCATTAAAAACTAGCGAGAGCTCAAACAGGCTTTCCTTGAAAGGTTTTTCTCGTACTCAAGGATGCTACAACTTAAGGATGAGATCTACAATTTTCAACAACTTTTAACTAGAGGCACTTCATGAAACCTGGTTGAGATTTAAGAAGAAGTTGACCAAGTTCCTAAACCATAAAATTCCTGATAACAGTTTGTTGGAGATTTTTTTATAGGTCATTGAACAATAGTACAAAGGCCGTGGCAGATACTGTGGTGGGAGGAGCATTGATGAGCCACACATGGGAACAAATTTCCACTATTCTTGACATATTGAGTAAAACCAACCGGGCTTGGCACACCAAGGAAGCAAAAGCAGCAGCTGGTACATATGCTGTTGGTATGACCGAAGACCAACGAAAGAAGAAGGAGGAACGAGATCAGGAATTGGCCCATATGAGTACATCATTAGACCCGCTGACGAAGCATATCATGGGCACTGGGACCAGAAAAGTTAATGCAGTAGGGACACAAGGACAGGAACCAAGCATGGAGTATTCAGATTTTGAGGCGGAGGCAAACTTCTTAGACAATCAGGTGACGGGTTTTCGGGCTAATGCCCAAGGGTCTAGACACGACGCTTGGCGCCAAGGTTTCAAAAATCAAGGTCGAAACTAATATCGAGAAAACTACAACTGAAATGGGTATAGATACAGAAGTCGAGATCATGAGTGAGAGGGAGAATGGAGAAGGAATAATGGTAACTGCAACGACCGAGCAAGATTGTATGTGCCTCCTAATGCATGTGAGGGGGAGGCTGGACAGTCAAAATTGGAGAGCCTGATGGATGAGATGCTCAAGAAGGTGAGATCCACGGAGGAGCAGCTGAAAGACATTCTTAGAGATAAATATGGCATGGGCCAGAGAGTTGAGTCATATGCCACAACCATTAAGCAAATAGAGCAGCAAATGGGTCAACTATCGACATCCCTTAACCCTAGGCAAAAAGGGAACACTACCTAGCAACACAATACAAAATCTAAAGAATGATAGTCATTGTATATTTGTGATGACTAGGAATGGAATGACCACAGTTGATCCCCCTCTGCAGGTTGTACTTGAAGTGAAAAGGAATAAAGAATTCGTAATTGATGATGATGAAGAGGTTGCTGACCAAGAGCTTAAGGAAGAGGCTGAGTTGACCCAATTGTTGAAAAGGTGCCTGAAGCTGAACAATGTAAGAAACAAGGGGCCACACAGATCTATAAGGCTATCCCACGACCACTACCACCGTTCCCTCGAAGAATGAAGAAGAAGGCAAAAGATAGTAAGTTTCACAAATTTCTGTCTATGCTTAAACAATTATCTGTAAACATACCATTGGTCGAGGCATTGGAGCAGATGCCTAGATACACCAAGTTTATGAAAGACTTTGTTACGAAGAAAAAGTCCAAGAGATATGAGCCAGTGGGTAACTTGCATCATTGCAATGCCATAGCCTCACGGGTCCTTGCCCAGAAAAAGGAGGATCCAAGTGCCTTCACCATTCCATGTACTATTGGTGACGTTGAGTTTGCGAAGACACTCTACAACTTGGGAGCAAGAATCAATCTGATGCCATTAGTTGTGTTCAAGCAGCTGGGCTTGGGAGCCACCACACTGACTACTATGCGGCTATTGATGGCTGATCGAACTGTGAAAAAGCTTGTGGGGATCCTTTTTGATGTGCTTGTCAAGGTGGACAAATTCATATTTCCAACGGACTTTGTAATCCTAAATTGCGAGGTTGACTTTGAGGTACCCATTATTTTGGGGCGATCATTCCTTGCTACCAGGAGGGCTTTAGTAGATGTTGCTGCTGGCCAACTAAAATTTAGGCTTAATAAAGAGGAGGTCACTTTCAATGTCTGCCAGTCAATTAAGCAGCCAAATGAGTTTAGAGTGGTTTTAGCAATTGAGGATGAGTTTGAGTTTCTTGATGAAGTCTGAGTAGTCAAGAGACTTGTGTCGTGCCAAGTATCCAATTCAGAGTGACCTACAAGTCATGGTACGGTTTGTAACTCTATGGTACGAGTCGTATGATGTGCTCGTAGGTCCACATGTAATTTTTATTAAACCTTTGTTATAAGCCCTAGGGATGAGTCGTGGGTCGTTCCTACGACTCGTGGTACACGTCGTAACGGGCCACATTATTTAAGTCAACCCGGATTTTTTAAATTTTCCCTAATGTATTTAAATTCCAAATCCTTCGCCACACAATCAAACCTCGAACGCACGATTACCTCCCACGACTCCCTCACTCTGTAGCTCAAGAAAAATCATCATAGAGCTTGGATTTGTGCCCGATTAACACCACTTAAATTGAATTCCAATCCTAATCATTATTCATGCGCGAAGTTAAGCAAGATTTTGCAAAATTCAAGTAAGTGGTTATGCTTTGAGTTGGGTAAAAATACCTACATGCTTATGTGAACCTGTTTAAAAACTGAGATTCCTCAAAATCCATGAAACTAGATGAGGAAAATGATAAGTGCTTCCTGTGTGATGATGTTGGATGGGTAGGATTCGAACATGCTTAGAATTGAACTTAAATTGTTACGAACGAGTTATGGGTTGTGAATCAAAAAGGGAGAACAGGGTAGTTGTAAAAATGTGTAAAATGCATTCCTAGAATTAGGGAATTCTGAGTACCCAACACAAAATTGAACTTACCTGCACAACTGACATGAACAAAGGCAAGGACAGGCTTCACAAGCCTTCCTACGACTTATGGTTACATACTATGACTTGTAGGATGGCTCGTTGGGACTGTCCTAAGCCAAATGTATGACAATAAATTGGTACGGAACCTAAGTACGACCCATGGTATCCTTCTATGAGTCATACCTGACAATTGTACCAGAAATATGAAAAGGGTCATGTCCAAAGGCAACTATATGACCCTTACTATGACTCGTGGAATCGACTTAGGGTCGTACCATGAGTCATGGAAAATTATAGAATAATGGTTTTCAAGGGTTATCCTCATACGACTCATGGTGCAGATCGTACCTTCATAGTATGAGCCGTACCTTAGAGTCATGACTGTAACCTGAGATGTCACGAGTCTCAGTAAAGATTGTACCTTCTAGGTACGACTCATACTAAAGACCGTGAAAAAATTTAGAGGACATTTTCTTGTCTTCTTTTTCTTAGATATGGAGTTTTAACTTTTTTCTCCATAGGTACAATGACTTTGAAGAAGAAAGCAACCAAAGCCACCAAAGACAAAACCGCCAGGGCAGAGATAGCTGCTCGGAGGGCATTGAGAGATGAGCCCTCCGACTTTAAACATGCAGACAACTCGCCTAGGGGTTCAATATAAGAGTATAGGGTTGATACACCTGACACTGAGGGGACACGAACCATTAGGGAAAAAGCTAAAGCCCAAGACGAGGCGTCCACTGCCACATCTGTTGATGCTTCCCAATCTGAAGAGGGAGCTGAGGAACAAGTCTATGATTCTGGGAGCGGCTTTAATGATGTTGAGGGGTCTGAGGAGGACCAATATGGAGATGGAGATACTGAGTTTGGGTCTGAAGATGAGGCAGCCAATGGTGAGGGAGAGTAAATTTCGCCTAGGGAGAACCGCACTATTCAGTGGAGAGTACCTGGGGCGCAAGAGATCTATGAGCAAAGTCTCTCTCTCACTTCCAAGAACCACCCTAGGTGGAGTATTCACGAAGAGCCGTGGATCCTCACCAATGCACTGAATGAGGTGGAGGAGATCAAACGGATATTCAGCTTCTACAGATTTGAGTGGATGGCTAGAACCCTGTATACATACACTTTAGAGATTGTCTGGGAGTTTTATGCATATTATTTGGCTATCATGGAGAAGAAAGCAAAGGATGGGAAGAAGCTAAAAGATCATCCCAAGTTGGAGAGTGTAATGGTGCGAGGCTGCACTGTTGACATATCCGAGCGAACTATTGCTTGGGTATTATATGGGCCTCAATTCATACCACCTCATACTACACCAGTGTTTGACTACTAGGTGGATGCCATAAAGAAGATCAAGCAGTTAGGTATTGAGGAGAGGAAGAATCGAATAAAGTGGCTGTCTGGGGTCATTGCTGAAGATAAAGAGGATGCAGAATGGGTGACTAGTGGAAAGCAGGTCACCAAAAATTCGCTGAATTTCATAACAAAGGCCTGTTGGACGCTAGTTCTCCAGAGGTTGGCACTAACCGTAAACAAAAACATCCTCAGTGTAGATAGAGCAGTATTGGTGGCATGTATCATGTTAATATACACCATCAACATTTCGAGGGTTATTGAAGAGGAGATCTGGAATTAGACTATAGGATTGAGAACTACTATCTATTCCCGAGTCTCGTGTTAAGATTGTGTATGGAGGCAGGTCTCAAGGTGTGTCCTAATAAGGAGCGGTTGATTGGAGGACAGCGGACAGCGGACAACGAACATAGGGTTAATCTAGGATGTAATAAACTCGATAAGTCGAGTGAGACTTTCTATCGCAGTCTCGGTACCACGAGCAGTTGGGGGCGAGCAGGTTAATTCCCCCATCTCAATGGGGCAGGACGAGATGCTGGCTATAGAGGCCGATCATTCGGAGGTAGCTCCCAGAACCTCGACTGGACCACCTATGGGCCTTCGGAGCCAAACCCCAATAAGATACATGCTAGTGCCTCAGGAATTTCTGCAAAAAATGGAAAAGAGACTAACCGTGACTGAGAGAAAGGTGTAGTCTATGATGGAGAATATGAAGCCTTGGGTGACAACTGAGATTGAGGCGGCCGCACGGGTCTTATATGCTAGACTTGATGGCTTGGAGTGCCACTTCAATGAGTGCATGGCAGAGCATATTTAAACTGGTAGCCTTCATAAGGAGTTGGGGGCTTTTCGGAGCCAAGTGATTGACCTGTCATCTCGATAACCGATAATTCTAGCAGCCTCCACTCTTCCTAACCTCGATATTGAGATGGATGATGAGCTTGATTTGGTGGTATATTGGGAGCCGACTAGAGTAGAGGGAGGAAAAGGGAAGAAGAGGGTCTCGGAGGATGTTGGAGATGAGACCCTAAAGAAGAAGAAAAAGAAGGAGAAGAAAGAACACAAGCGGGCAAGATTGGAGAGTCAGCAGATTCACAATGAGCATAGCTCGGAGCTGCTTGAGAGAGCTAGAGGAGCAGGCAGCTCCACCACTGCCCATGCCGAGCTTACAGGTGGCAAGGACCCTTCGGGTGAGCCACATTCATCCCCAGTTGTTATCAAGGTCGCAGAGGCGACCTCTAATGCTGAGGGGGTGACCATTTCCCCCGTAAAGGTACCAATTAGTGCCCCGGCCACCGCTAGTGCCATGATTGAAGTGGAGGTACCACCATTGCGAGATAACATAAGTGCTTAGAGCGCCACAACTATGTCTCTTTCCCTTGTATTTTTATATTCTATGCTTTGGGGACGAAGCATGCTTTTCAAAAGGGGAGGGGGTGTACTTGTATTTTTTTGGATTTTTGATTCATTCGAGGGTTTTCCTTGTTGTGTTTCTTTAGGCTCAGGCACGCTATCTAGTTGAACTGGCATGTTTAGTATGTTTTTGTTTAATTAGAAAGTATCTTAGGATTACTCAGCCAATAAAATGTAGTAGTTTTGAAGTATTGAGAAAATGACCCTGTTTAAAATTTTTTTGGTTAGCTGTGTATTTGTTGATTGCAAAACATGATTTCTATGGATCTTTTTGTGTCATTTAGTGTATTAGCATGAGTAGTTATAGTTGGCCATGTATGAACTTGATAGGTAGAATGAATGCAAAACATGTACCATGAGTGAATGAGGATCAATACTTTGTTCAATACTGCGTAGAGGATCTTAAACTTGCCCGGTTAGTCTTTACATAGGTTTTAGGATGGTTGGTTAGGAAAGGATCATAGGCTATTTTTGTTTATCCCATTTTAGCTTAAATTACCTTACCAAAATGATATGATTCCCTTGATCCTAATTTTGAACCTTAAACGGATCATTTTTCTTTGATTAACCGATTAACCTTACCCATTTTTTTTAATAATGAACCTGTTTTCGCCCTGGTCCCTCCTTGGATATTGTGAACCTCAACCCAGGAAAAATGCCTAAGTTGAGGGTGGCTAGAGTAGGGGTACATAGATCATGGGGAGGTGAAAAAGAAAAAGAAGAAAAAAAGAGTTAAAAATGAGGTGTGGTGTAACAAGAAAAGAAAAGAAAAGCTGAAAAAGAAAAATTAAAAAGAAAATTAAAAAGAAAAGAAAAAAATGAATGAAAAAGTTGAAAACACACCACACCCACATATTGCATAAAAATGGAGAAAAGGGAGAAAAAAGTTGAAAAAGCGAAGAGGGTGAAATAAGTGATTATTTTTTAGTTAAGTGTCGTTTTTAGATTTTGTTTTCTTTTCCTGGAACATGCAAAAAACTTAAGTTGAGGGTGTTGATGTGCTGTGAGTTTATAACACTTTCTACACTTAAAACTAGGAAAATAGTATGGACTTAGGTATGTTCATATGTATATAAGGCGTTTTTACTTTGGTTTTCAGAGAAAATAGGTGTTGGAGTAAAACTGTGCAAAAGTTGCAGAAAAGTGCAGTAAAGAGGCCAAGTACTATGAGTCGTACCAAGATTGTAAGAGTCGTATTGAGACTCGTGGAAAAACTCAAAAGATTGGTACTAGGCAAAGGCAAAGTACGACTCTCAGTACGAGCCATACCATCCTGGTACAAGCCGTAACTTGAGTCGTAGAATACTTCAAAGAAATTTGCACAATTGAAGTCTCCTGATATGGGTAGCACCTACAGATCATAGCATTTACCTACGACCCGTACCAGGAGCCATGGAAAGTTTCAGTGATTTTTGGGACTTGACAGATCTCATGATAAGACAAGTTGTTATGAGCCGAGGAGCAAGGTATGAGGCCTGGTTATTTCCCTGTTAACTTGGGAAAAAGATTTTATTATCTGTATAAATACTTTTTTAGTTAAGAATAGGTCAGAGATGGTCAAAATCAGTTAGAGGAGATTATTGTCAAGTTTGTAATTAGTTTTTGATAATATTGGAGAGCAATTCTTGAGATCATAATTTGGATTTTCTTTTTTGTTCTTGAATTTATTCATCATATTTTCTTGCAATATTCAAAATAGATTTTCTTTCAATCATCATTTTAAGTATTTAATTATATGTTTGTCTGTGAATACTAATCATAATCTTACAATCATGAGAGGCTAAAACCTCCACAACTAGGATTGTGGGAACCATGATGGGTTAACGAACTAGGGTTACACAAAGTGATTCGAAACCAATGTTAAACGCTTGTATTGTATTCTCTTCATCTATAGTGTTTGTTAACGAAGCACAACGTTAAGACTTGCCCGAATTCTTTACTTGCTTGAACCTAGAGAAGTAGAGATTAGGAAAAGAGAATTACAATTTTTATGATCATTGTATAACTGGAGCTCTAGTTGCTGGATAGTTAATTTGGAAGAAATTAATAATGGTTAACTTGAAATCGCTCAAGAAACCTAACCCGATGACTGAGTATAGTCATCTAATAGGGATGAACTAGTCGTTTGGATGAACCCTAGTTATTAATTCTTCAAGTAAGCATTGGGATAGATCACGAGTGTAAACTCGATGTAGTTATAAACCCACGGGAAACACTTACCCTAGTTAATTAAAAATCTTGATAAACAATAATTCATTTCACTCTTATTTACAATTGTTTTTCTATAAACCCTTCAAGTAATTTTCACATTCAAGAATTCGAAGCATCATGTATTTTCACTCTCTACAATCAATGTTCATACCCACCAACATTCAAAAATTTAAATTACCTACCCAATCATTCCCACAAGTTCAAACTAACATATTCAACCAAGATTCAAGCTATCCATCAAAGATATCATACAATCATGGAAGAATTTAAGACTTTAAGCTTATAAAACCCAAAACATGAAGTTCAAGCTTTTCACTAATAATGGTGATTTTTGGGTTCTAAATCTTGGGGAAGAAGGGCGTGGGAGCATGCTTGCACCATTAACCAACTAAGAGAGAATAAATATACTTACTTGAGTTGAAGATCAGAGTTTCACCAACTCATTGGAGAAGACAACAATGGGGAGAAGAGGAGAGGAGAGAGTTACGACTTTAGGGAGAGGGAGAGAGAAAATTTTTCTTTTTTATGTTTTTCAACATTTTGAGAGAAAAAGGATGATTGGGACTTTAAAAAAAAGGTGGGACATGGCTTTTATGTAAATTTAAGGTCTGTTAAGTCATTATTGACTCAAATTGACCAAAACTTTTTAGCCATTTTCCCTTTGGTGCGCCGCCCCTCCTATCTCACCACAGACTTAGAAAAAAATTTCTTTTGGAGATAAGGGTTGGCGTGGCGTGCCACCCTTAACCTCACCTGACATAATTTTTTTCTTCTAGGAATTAAGTCTCGGCGACCATGCCGGGTGTCTCATCACAAATTTACACTTTTTAGCTCAATGTCACAGCTTATTCTTATATCTTACACCCTATTCATCTCTACAAAACAAATAATAAAACTTACAAATGTTAAAAAGAAAATAAAGGATGGGTTGCCTCCCATCAAGCGCCTCATTTAACTTTGTGGCATGATGTCCATGGGTTTCCTCCCATGTAGTGCCTGATTCAATATCGTGGCACGACTATGGTCCCTATCACTCGTTCATTCAAGTGGACTTGTGGCCATACCACCGATCTGAATAACTATCATGCAGTACTTGCTGCTCCATCAACTATTTACGCCCTCCAAGTTCTCTCGCCAATTTTATTTTGAAGTCCTTATAATAAGGTGGCATACATGCTGCTCTGAATACTTCGAACACTTCCTCCTGACCATCTACTTTCATAGACATCTTGCCTAACTGAACATGTATAACTGTATTAGTGGTGGCTAAAAATCCTCTACCCAAAATGAGGGAAACTGATGCATCTGCTTCATAGTCCAAGATTATAAAGTCCACTGGTAGGATGAAAGGTCCTACCTTAATCAAGACATCTTCAATAATTCCTTCAGGATAGGCCAAAGACTAATCCGCAAGCTGCAATGTCACTGTGGTAGGATGTAGTTCACCCAATCCCAATGTTCTGAATAGGGATGCAGACATTAAATTTATGCTCGCACCCAAATCACACAAGGCTAAACCAAGTTCCTTGCTTCCAATAGTGACCGGAATAGTGAAACTCCCAGGATCCTTAAGTTTTTTAGGAATTTTGTTCTTGATTCAGGAACTGCACTCTTCCGTAAGAGCCACAGTTTCAAACTATGTATGCCTCCTCTTAATTGCCACAACATCCCTGAGATATCGGGCGTACTTCAGAACTTCCTGCAAAAGCTTCACCAACAGAATATTCATATGAATCTGCTTCAACAATTAAAGAAATTTAGCACGAGATGTGTCCTCTGTCTTTTTCTTCAACCTTTGAGGAAATGAGGGAGGTGGTATAGCTACTGCCATTTTTGGTTGTGAATTGCTAGACTCACCTACCTCAGCATTGGATTTCACTACTTGTTCCTTATCAAGTTTTTCTTTGCTGGGGACAACCTAACCCAGCTCCTTACCACTGCACAAGAAAATAACATTTACATTCTCCTTGGGGTTCTTATCAGTATTACCCTAGAATGCCCCCTGTGGTCTATCGTTCTGCTGCAGAGCCAATTGTCCCATTTTCCTTTCAAGCTCATGGGTGAATTTCTGCATTTCATTTACCACTTGCATTTGTTGCACCATCCATTGTTTAATTGTCTCCTCAAGAGAACTGCTTTGGTACTGGCCCTATGGTCTTTGATAAGTGTTTTGGGGCCTTTGAAAATTTTGGTTCCCTCCCCATGGGAGATTTGCTCCATTCTAGTACCCCTAATTCTAGACATTACCTGCAAAACCTTCACCATGACGTTGTTTTCCCACAAAATATACAGACTCAGAATTAAGTGGACAACCTGAATTAAGCGTGGCCTTGACCATACTCCTCACATGATAGTAGTGGGATTTGTACCAACTGCACTTGGCCTCCTGCTGGTGTGGTTACCAACTTACTAATCATATTCACCAACTAGATAATATCTTCTTTGATTGCTGTAACACCATCTACCTCAAGCTTTCCAGGAACATTTGCTGCTACAAATCCTCTGCCTGAATCTTGATAATCTTGACTCCCTGCAGACATGAGGTTCTTTAGAGCCTTAATTTCATCATAAATTTGGATAGAATCTATCCCTGTGTTGTAGCGTCAAGAAGTATCTTAAACTCAGGCTTCAAAGCCCTAATGAAATTGTGCCCGATTATCTCTTTAGGTTGCATGTTCTATGGACAATCCCTCAAGTAACCCTTGTAATGTTCCCATGCCTCATCTAGTGTTTCTCCATCTCTCTGTATGAATTTGGAGGTCTTTCTTCTCAGTTCTTTAATTCTTCTCGAAGAGAAAAAATGATTGGTGAACTTGTTGGAGAGAATATCCCAAGTTGTGATTGATCCTACAAGCTCATTTTGAAGCCAATCCATGCCTCTCAGATCAATGAGAACGGAAACAGAGTCAACTTGACATATTCATCTGACATGTTCTAGTAATGGAAGTTTCCACTCAGCTCTACAAACGTCATCAGATTCCTGTGCGGATCCTCGTGCGGCTTGCCCTAAAATTGACAAGTGTTTTGGACCAACCACACCGTCCCTTCTTTCAGTTAAAAGTTCCCAGTGATGGTCGTTTTAACTATTGCTTTGGAAGAATTTTCCACATTCGGCCTAGCAAACTGCATCACTAGAACTCTCTCATTCTCTTCAGCTACTACTTTCTCATTGTTCTCCATAGTTAACCTTCGAAAGGTTCTCTTTATTTCAGGATCAAGAGAAGCTAAGGATGGTCCTTGACTTCTCGTGCTTGGCATACACTAAGGTAAACAACCCAGTGAACTTCAATAAAAGCAAGAAACAAATGTAAATTGCAGACTAGCGACACAAAATTCTAACCTACAAATGATTAAACAATATTCAAGTCTCCGACAACGGCACCAAAAACATGATGTCGCCCAAGTGCATGCAAGCGCACGTGGTCATCAGGTAATATAGGATTTTTAAGTCCAGATATCGTACCCACAGGGAGTTTTCAATTTAATCATTATAAGGTTGTCACTTGGATTTCACTAATCTATGAAAAAAATAAATTGGAGATTGGTTTGGAAAATTAAACTACTAAACTTCAAATATAAAGATTAACTACAAATGAATGCAAGCATGATTGTATTTCGATAATGATGACAAATTAGGGAAATCACACTTTGTTGGTTTCAGGTTGAGTTTTTCATACATAATTAAACTATCATGACTCTTCCTATGAGTATTAGTTGCAAGTTACTATCCCACTTCTTGCCACTATCCCTAGTATCCAAGAACTATCTCATGCACCCTAACACCTATATCCCTATGTTCGTAGGAGAACATAAAACGATGATTATGCCAACTTTTATTTCAACTAAACGTGGTTGACGGGGGTATATCCCTATCCTCAACAACAACTTTTATCCTATCACCAATGGGTTCAAGGGTCTTTGAATTCCCGTTCAGTATTTATTTTTATCCCTTTTGATTCCCTTTCTCAAGCTCAATCAAAACCCAATAGATTACTTATAAGGTGAACAATCTCATAAATAATAAAATAAAACAAATAAGTACAAACAACCATAGAAAAGAATCAAAATCAACTTTATTATGTTGTCAAACAATTAACTATCCACCGTGGCCATAACCCAATATTTTAAGTTTAGTCACTCATGTACAAGAAGAAAAATGAATAAGTAGTCATCATTATAAAAAATACGAAGGAAAGAAGAGAAACCCTAGTTGTATAGCTTTGTCTTCCTTCCAAATGACTTACATGTTGTCATGAATAAAATAAAAAATAGAAAATGAGTTGAGACTCCTCTCTGGCGTCTCAGCCTCTTCTCAATGTCGAACTCTATCTAAAAATTGATAAAAGATGATTTTCGATGTGTAACAAATGACCTAGTCCTCATATATATTGATGAGCCTTCAAATGATGCTTCTTCCCTACAGCTTTAAAATAAGCATTTTTCTCCCTAGAATGGGCCTGGCGTGCCGCCCCTCCTATCTCGCCACAAACTTAGTCAAATTTTCAGTTCTAGAATAGGCCTGGCATGCCATCCCATCCATAGCACCAGCCAGAGAATTTTTTTCTCTAAAGTTTAAGGGCTAGTTCCCCTGGCCTTCAAGGAGGAACCGACTTTTTTCCAAAATTCCCAAGAAAATGAAATGAAATTCTTTTTGTAAGGCAAGAAAGTCGCCTAAGGAATGTAGAAGTCTATGCACACTAACACTAGACTGTGAATTTATTTCTCTGATGTTTGGGACTTGGTATGGGGCGCCAGCCATAGCACCAGACTTGTTAGGTTTTCCAATCTTCAATCCTTGCATCATTTTGAGCTCCTTTTGCATAGTTTTCTGCTCAAATAAACTAAAATCATTTGCTAGAAGATAACACATACACATACATGAATTTAAGCATAAATTAAGAATTATGAACTCAAAACATGATCAAATATGGGTAAAACATGGCAATTAGGCATCAAAATATGCCCAACATCCTGAGTTGTGGAATGTTTAGTGATTTTTTAGACTTGGCAGATCTCATGATATGACCAGCTGTTATGAGCCATAGGATCAAGGTACGAGGTATACCAAGACACTCATAGAAATATTCAAAGGATGTCGAAGTTCTCAATACCAAAACCACGACTTGATTGTACCATTCATGGGATCATGTTACGAGTCATACCAGATGCCAACACTTAGCAAATTCTGCAGAAACTAAAGGATGTATGAGACAAGGCACGACCTATACAATCCTGTTACGGGTTGTATAAGGAGTCGTAGGATGTGTCGACGCTAGATTTGGTTATTTCCCAGTTAACTTAGGAAAAATATTTTATTATCTATATAAATACTTTTTAGCTTTCTTTTAGTTCATAATTGGTTAGATTGAGTCAGAATTAGTTAGAGGAGGATTATTATCAAGTTTGTAATTAGTTTTTGACAATATTGGAGAGCAATTCTTGAGATCATAACTTGGATTTCTCAATTGTTCTTAAATTTGTTCAAACACCTTTCTTGCAAAATTAAAAGCAGGTTTTCTTTCAATCAGCATTGTAAGTATTTAATTATGTGTTTGTCTATGGATACTAATCATAATTTTACAATCATGTAAGTCTAAAACCTCTAAAACTAGTGTTTTGGGAACCATGGTGGATTAATGAACTAGGGTTACACATAGTAATTCAAAACCAATGCTAAATGCTTGTATTATATTCTCTTCATCTGTAATGATTATTAACAAAGTGCAACATTAAGACTTGCCCGTATTCTTTACTTGCTTTAACCTAGAGAAGTAGAGATTAGTAAAAGAGAATTACAACAAAGCCTTAATTTTTATGATCATTGTATAACATGAGTTGCGGTCGCAGGATAGTTAATTTGGAATAAATTGATAATGGTTAACTTGAAATTGCTCATGAGACCTAACCAAGTGATTAAGTATCGTAATCCAATAGGAACGAACCAGTCTTTTGGATGAACCCTAGTTATCAATTCTATAGGTAAGCATATGGATAGATCATGAGTTTAAACCCAAAGTGGTTATGAACCCATGGGAAACAATTACCCTAGTTGATTTCAAATCTTGATAAACAACAACTGATTTTCATGCTTGTTTTATAATTATTTTTCTATTAAATCCTCCAATTTGGAGATAACATACCAAAAATCTTAAATATCGGTATTAGTGTAGTTCTTACCATATTACCTGTGGGTTCAACCCCAACTTCTTTGTTGACAACGTCCGCTTCATACTTTGTCGAGAGTGTGAGTCTGAGCATTATCAAAAAGTGGAGTCGTTGCTGGGGAATACGGCTATGATTAGATTAACTACTTGTGTTTAACTTTTGGTTGTTATTTCCTCATTTACGTTTTCTATTTTTTATTATTATGTGATTCATTCAGGTTACACAAAGAAAGTTACCTCTGTGAGCATTCAGATGGACGATCAGAGGCTACTAGTGCCCATGGGTGAGATAATGAATAATGATACACTAGTAGCCGTCTTGATGAATTATGAGGGAGATGTAGTACTGAGATGCGTAAAACTCGTAAATGCTCTAGAAGGAATGGGGTCATACAACTTTAGACAAAAGAAGTTAGACCTTGACTTGAAGAACCGTGTAACTCTGCCAGCAAAGCCATCAATGGAGATACCACCAGTATTAGAACTTAAGGTATTACCTCCCTACCTAAATACGCATTCTTGGGGGAAAACAATATTTTGCTAGTAATTATTGCCGCTGACTTGATAGACTGGAAAGTAGAAGCTTTGGTCACTATACTAAAAAGGCACAAAAGGCAATCAAATAGACCATAGCTGACATCATCAGGATCCCTCCAGGCATATGCACTCACAAAATCAAGATCGAGCTGAACTGTGTACCACTTATAGAGCATTAGTGACAACTGAGCCCACCGTTGCAAGAAGTAGTGAAGAAGGAAATTATCAAGTGGTTAGACATTGGTGTAGTTTACCCCATTGCAATAGCAAGTGGGTAAGTCCGATACAATATGTTTCAAAGAAAGGTGGGATCATAGTGGTGCCCAATGAGAAAAATGAGCTGATACGACAAGACCAGTCACAGGTTGGCGTGTATGTATGGATTATTGAAAGCTCAACAACTGGACCTAGAAGAACCATTTTCCAATCTCATTCATGGATCATATGCTTGACAAGTTGGCAGGTAGAGGATGGTACTATTTTTTTTATGATTATTCGGGGTACAATCAGATCTCTATAGCCCCATAAGACCAAGAGAAGACCACCTTCACTTTCCTATATGGAACATTTGTTTTTAAGAGATTTCCCTTTGGGTTGTGCAATGCACCAGCCACATTCCAATGCTATATGATGTCGATATTCTTAGATATGGTAGAAGATACCATCGAGGTATTTATGGACGACTTCTCAATTGTAGGTGAATCATTCGAATCATGCCTCAAGCATTTGGACAAATTGTTGAAAAATGCGAAGAAACTAATTTGTTCTTAAATTAGGAGAAATGCCACTTCATGGTTAAAGAAGGAACAACTCTAGGTTAAAAAATCTCTAGAAAAGGGATAGAGGTGGACAAGGCAAGGTAATAGCATGGTTGCCATTGCCTATTTTCGTAAAAGGGGTTAGAAGCTTTTTTGGGAATGCAGGATCCTATATAAGGTTCATCAAGGACTTTTCAACTATTGTGCAAACTGCTTGAGATGGAGGTGAAGTTTGTATTTTATGAGGCATGTCTGAAAGCCTTTGAGTGCCTGAAGGAGAAACTCACCACTGCTCCTATTATTATAGCTCCTTATTGGTCTTTTCCATTTGACGTAATTGTGATGCTAGTGGGGTAGCCCTCGGTGCCATCTTAGACCAATGGAGAGTGAAGATTTTTCACCCCATATATTATGCTAGTAAAACACTCAATACAGCCCAAAAGAACTACACAGTCATTGAACAAGAGCTGCTAGTAGTGGTCTTTGTATTTGAAAAGTTTCGGCCATACTTGCTTGGAACTAAGGTAATTGTCCATACAGACCATGCTGCTCTGAGGTACCTGATGTATAAAAATAATGTTAAACCTAGGTTCATCAAATGGGTGTTGTTGCTCCAGGAATTTGAGTTTGAGGTAAAAGACTGAAAAGGAAAAGAAAATCAGGTAGCAGATCAGCTATCTAGACTGGAATCTAAGGCTAGAGCATATGAGGAGATTGATATCAATGATACTTTCCCAGATGAACAGGTATATGCTACATCTCAATACCTAATCCTTTGGTTCGCTGACTATGTAAATTATTTGGTTAGCAACATAATCCCGGCAGATATGATGCCCCAGCAAAGAAAGAAATTCTTGTTCTATGCTCGAAGGTATTACTGGGATAAACCATACTTATTCCACATTTGTGCACATGGGTTGATTTGTAGGTGTGTGCTAGAGGTAGAGATGTTGAGCATTCTAGAGGCTTCCCACTCGTCCCCAATCGGGGGTCATCATAGTGGTATCCGAACTGCGCATAAAATTCTATAATGCGGGTATACTAGCCCTCTATTCACCAAGATGCTTAAGATTATTCCAAGGAATGTGACCAATGCCAAAGATAGGGAGGCATTACTCATAAGCATGAGTTACCCTGACCCCTATCCTGGAAGTTGAGTTAGTCGATGTATGGGATATTGATTTCATGGGCCCATTTGCTAGCTCATATGGGATGAAATACATCTTAGTGGTGGTGGACTATGTCTCCAAATGAGTAGAGGCTATTTTACAACCTAATAACGAAGGAAAAAGTGTCACAGCATTTTTGCGGAAGCATATATTCGCTAGGTTTGGTAATCCAAGAGTAATCATCAGTGACGGTGGATCACACATTTGTAACCGACTCTTTAGAACTCTACTAGGAAAATATGGCGTGAAGCATAAGGTGGAAACATCTTACCATCCTCAATCAAGTGGGAAATTAGAAGCTTCTAACTAGGAGATAAAGACTATTCTGGCCAAAATGGTGAATACCAACCAGACAGATAGGTCTAGGAAGCTAGACGATGCGTTGTGGGCATATCGAAAAACTTATAAGACCCCCATTGGCTCATCTCCATATCATCTAGGCTATGGAAAGTCATGTCATATGCCAGTAGATTAGAGAATAGGGATTATGGTCTCTGAAAAAGTTGAACTTAGATTGGAATAAAGGAGCCAAGTTGAGACTCGACCAGCTCAATGAGTTAGATGAATTCCGGATTAGAGCTTATGAGAGTGTGTCTATTTATAAAGAAATAATGAATATTTATCATGATAGAAAGATTGAAAAGAGGGAGTTCAATGCTACTGGTTTAGTCTTACTTTTCAATTCAAGGCTTCATCTACATCTCAAAGAATAGAAATATATGTGGATGGGACCATATAGAGTGGTGAATATGTCCCCATATGGTGCAGTGGAGCTTGAAAATAAAGATGGTAAGAGGTTCAAGGTGAATGGGCAAAGGATAAAGTTGTATCTGGGAGACACTGAGGAAATAAGTGGAATTGAGGTGGTGTACCTTGATGACGCTTGAAGAATCATGGAAGTTACGTCATGTCGCGACGTTAAATCAGGCACTTCATAGGAGGAAACTATGGAAGGTAAAGTCTGAGTAACCATAGGTATGTCCTTTTTACTTGTGCTTTTACATTCTATGCTTCGGGGATGAAGCATGCTTTTCAAAAAGGGGAGGGGGTGTACTTGTATATTTTTGGAATTTTTGATTCTTCTGAGGGTTTTTCTTGTTGTGTTTCTTTTTCCTCAGGCATGCTATCTAGTAGAACCGACATGTTTAGGATGTTTTTATTTAATTAGAAAGTAGCGTAGGATTACTCATCCAATAAAATGCACTAATTTTGAAGTTTTGAAAAAATGACCCTGTTTAAAAATTTTGAATGTTAGTTGTGTACTTGTTGACTGCAAAGCAAGATTTCTGTGGATCTTTTTGTGTCATTTAGTGTATTAGAATGAGTAGTTATAGTTAGCCATATATGAACTGGATAGGTAGAATGAATGCAAAACATGTACCATGAGTGAGTGAGGTTATATACTTAGCTCGATACTGCGTAGAGGATATAGAACATGCCCGGTTGATCTTTACATAGGTTTTAGGATAGTTGGTTAGGAAAGGATAATAGGACATTTTTGTTTAGCCCATTTTAGCTTAAATTTCCCTACCAAAATGATATGATTCCCTTGATCCCGATTTTGATCCTTAAATGGACCATTTTTCTTTGACTAACCGATTAACCTTATGTTACGCCCCGAGTCTACACCCTGAATGGAACACGGTACTTGGAGTCAAAAGTCAACCATTGGTCTATCATGCACTGGTATTCTGTATAAAACATGCATAGCAGAATCTTTGAAATAATAATATAAAAACATTTATGAAAAACTGAAAATGAACATAAAGTTTAAAACATCTGAACGATCTGAAAGTCTGAAATTAAGTCTGTGTATGAAAGACATCTAGCTGGTGAGTTGCTGGGACAAGCCCCAAGCTAACTCTAATGACTAATTGAAAGTATTGAAAAGACTGAAGAAATGATATAACGCCCTCGAAAGATAAGGATCCACACTTCTGCTGCTGAGGAGGATCTAAACTGCGGCGACTAACGATGCTGAGTCTGAGCACCTGCGGATATATCATGAAATGATACAACATAAAAGTATGCGTTAGTACTTTGAATGTACTGAGTAAGCAAGAGAAAACATAACTGAAATATAAAGGTTGAACTGAAAAATGACGTGCAATAACCAACTGACATACTGAGCCGAAAAAATAAAGTAAACTGAGATGGTCAAGATGACCCCGTCTGGTGGTCAAAGACATGCCCTAAGTTTCAAATGCTGAGTCTGAGACACTGTATTGAACTGATCTAAACTGATAGAGCTGAAACTGAATTAAACTGCTTATACTGAGACTAGAATGAGCTGACTAGTGGGAGAGTCTATAACCAACATATAACCATGTGAGCTAGACGTGGTGTATATGGCCCATCGGTAGGACCCAATATACCTTGCCAGGGTATAGAGGCATGAACTGGGTGATCACAAAAGTCTGGGGTCAATCAGGGGAATAAGTACTGTAACCTACGCTGGTAACGTAGTTTTGGGAACCTGGTTGCGCTGGAACCCCGGTCAATTCGGTGCTAAGTCCTGCTTCCACTATATTACCGATACCGAATACTAAGCCGATAGCTTGAAACTGGGGTCCAAGACTAGTCAGGGATACACAACTAAAAGTACCCGTAGAATCTTATTGAAGCAGTTTCCGAAATTAGGTTCTAGACTGGTCAGAGCTGCTTATCTAGAAGCGTTGTAACCATCTAAGATCAAACTGTAATATGTCTGGGGTCCTAAAACTAGTCAGAATTGTTTATATAAAGTGTCATGACCTCTTAGTGGACCAATGAAACTAAGTTTTTAGTCTGATTCTGCTAATTGGGAGGTATCACAGACACCTCAAGGAATTCAGTAGTCAAACTGATCAGTTGACAAATTCTAAATAGCACTGACGAAATTCTACGTTCTAATTAAACATAACTACTATGCAACTAAAAGAGAATTCAACTTATTTCGACTATACAGGAATCCATAATATGGAAAAGATTTCAAGAAACAAGGAAATTTCATCCGACAAATAGTATTATGGTTTTCTCATTCGTGCCAGGGCTAAAATCATTCTTATAAAAGGAAGTAATTACTCAACATCTATGAATAATTAGTAATACTATAAATTAGGCCTAATCAAACTTCACAAACCATAAGGAATTTAATATATAAATACGTTTCATTCGAAAACTCAAGGCTTAAATTCACTTTTGTAGGAACATCAACAATTTGGTGAAGAACTGATGGAGATCATATCAACAATAAGCATGAATGTCATTCTATGTGAAATCAACGAAAACTGACATGTAACCTCTTCGTACTTGAAAGCTTAGGGCTAAGACTGCTAGATAAACTATAAGAGGGTTTTTGGGAAAATAAGGGAAGAACTATTCCCTTGTTGAATTCCCTCATACCAGGCTAAGAATTCCCTTAAGGAGGAAACTTGAATTTCTGAGATGGAGGAAGAACCCTGGACCTTATTCTGAAATTTCTTGAGAGAACTCTTTGATGTTTTTTTATGAGAATGTACATGGGGAATGAGGGGAGAAGCCATTCATTCACACTAATAGGCCTGAAATTACATCTAAAATGATGTAGTTTAAAGTTTAGGAGAGTAGGAAATTACTAAACAACCCTTAGAACATTGCAGGGAAAAACTGATCATCAGTCCTCATGGGTGACCGAGCGGTTCGTGGTCAGTGACCACGACTCGGGGTCACACTCATTGAGTACACTTCCCAGAAATCACTTATGGTGACCATAAGGGACCTAACGAGTCATGGGGAGTGACCACGACTCGTGGTCACCTATCGTGGAGCACACTGTGCAAAACCCTAAAGTTCCCCATTGATGACACCACGAGTCGTGGTCACACATAATGAGTCATGGCGAGGACTCGTGGGTATACTGCCTACTCCTTAACTTCTAACCCAGGCCTGACCACGAGCCACCTAACGGGTCGTGGTGTAGAACCACAACTCGTGGTGACACTCGTTAGGTACACTGGCACCACCTTTCCATTTCTCAATCCCCCTTCCACGACTGACCTAACGAGTTGTTAGGTCACACAACGACTCTTTAGGTGAGTCGTTCTGAGGCATTTCTGCAGATTTCCAAATTTTCTGTTTTAAGTTTCGGATCTAGTCATTGAGTTTTGAGGGCATTAAAATATCTCCTCCTTGGAAATATTTGTCCTTAAATGTTGGAAAACATCCAGAGAAGCAGAGAATTTCAATCACTATGCTCAAATACTGCTTATTTAACTCCAAAACTGATAGAATGACTACCTCTATTTTGAAATACATAACTGAAGTGAATTCACTTTTCATACAAACATCCAAAGTCATAAAGGAAACTTAACCACATAAATTTAACCCAACAACTAAATTGGTTTCTAAGGAAAAACTAATATTTTAAGCTATAACAGAGTCGGTAGAGAAAACGTATGGGTATTTGGCCATCATGTCTGCTTCATCCTCCCACGTAGCTCCCTCAACTAATTGATTTCTCCATAAGACCTTAACTGAAGCTATTTCCTTGTTACTTAGCTTACGAACTTGACGGTAAAGGATCCGAACTGGGACCTCCACATATGAGAGACTATCCTTTATTTCTACACCGTCCAATGGCACACTGAAGTTGGATCTCTGATGCACTTCTTGAAAAGTGACACATGGAAAACAGGATGCACCGCTGCTAATTCTGAAGGTAATTCTAGCTCATAGGCTACATTGCCAATACGCCTCAAAATTCTATAGGGTTCCACCTTATCTCGAACAGAGCTTTCCCTTCTTTCCAAACCTCATTACCCCTTTCATGGGTGAAATTTTCAAATAAATCAAGTCATCAACTGCAAACTCCAATTCTCTTCTTCACACATCGGCATAAGATTTCTGACAGCTCTAAGCTTCTTTCAATCTCTCTCGGATGAGTTTAACTTTCTGATTGCCTCGTGCACCGAGTTTGGCCCTATCAAGGTAGCTTCACCAACCTCAAAACACCCTATAGGAGATCTACACCTTCTATCATATAATGCCTCAAATAGGGCCATCTGAATGCTGGAGTGGTCGTTGTTGTTGTATGCAAACTCGATAAGAGGCAAATGGTCATTCCAACTGCCCTTAAAATTGATCGCGCATGCTCTCAACATATTAAATAGTCCGCTCAGCTTGCCTATCTGTCTATGGGTGAAAAGCTATGCTGAGCTTGACCTGAGTGCCTAGTCCCTTCTGAAAAGACTTCCAGAAGTGTGAGATGAACTGAGTTCCTCTATCTAAAATGATAGCTAATGGAACTCCATGAAGTCTGACTAACTCTCAGATGTAAAGTCCGGCATAGTCCTCAACTGAATTCGTTATTTTAACTGGGAGGAAGTATGCTGACTTAGTTATCCGGTCTACTACTACTCAAATTGAGTCATGTTGCCGACGAGTCTGAGGTAGACCCATAATGAAGTCCATGTTTGCTTCTTCCCACTTCCATGTGGGTATGCTGATATCTTGAGTCATGCCTCCTAGTCTTTGATGCTCTACCTTGACTTGCTAGCAGTTCGGGCACTTGGCTACAAATTCAGCGATGTCTCTCTTCATGTCGTTCCATCAGTAAGTATCCCGTAAATCGCGGTACATTTTAGTTGCACCAGGGTGAATGGAGTATCTCAAGCTGTGTGCTTCAGTTAGTATCTGCAGTCTCAACTCACCGACATTCGGTACACATAATCTACCCTCGTAACGCAGCACACCATCTCCTTCTTTGGAGAATGCTTCTATTTCTTTTCTGAGAATTGCTTCCTTAAGCACACCATCTCCCTCTTTGGATCTTCGTCCTATCTGGATTTCACTTCAACTACCAAAGAGGAATCTGACCCACTTTGCATTACCACTCCACCCTCGGCTGAGTCCACTAACTATACTCCCAACCGAGCTAACCTGTGAATGTCTTTTACCATTTCCTTCTTGCCCTCGTTAACATGAGCTATGATTCCCATAGAGAACCTGCTTAGTGCATCAGCCACCACATTGTCTTTTCCCGGGTGATATAACACACTTATGTCGTAGTCTTTCAGTAGCTCCAACCACCTTCTCTGATGAAGATTTAGGTCCTTCTAACTAAACACATACTGAAGGCTCTTGTGATCTGTGAACACATCCACGTGAGCCCCACATAGGTAATGTCACCATATTTTCAACACAAGCACCACCATTTCCAACTCCAAGTCATGAGTTGGATAGTTCTTCTCATGAACTTTGAGCTGTCTAGTGGCGTAGGCTATCACCTTGCCCCTTTGCATCAGAACGCAACCGAGTCCAACTCTGGAAGCGTCACAATATACAACTAACCCATCTATTCCTTCTAGCAAGGTCAACACTAGAGTGGTAGTGAGTCGAGTATTCAACTCCTAGAAACTCTTCTCACACATATTCGACCATTAGAACTTCACTTTCTTTTGAGTTAACTTAGTCAGAGGAGAGGCTATAGAGGAGAATCCGTCCATAAACTATCAGTAATAACCATCTAAGCCCAGGAAACTCCTGATTTCCATCGGAGAGGTAGGCTTGGGCCAATCTTTCACAACTGGTATTTTGTGAGGATCTACCTGTATTCCCTCACCCGAGACCACATGACCAAATAAAGTCATGGACTTTAACCAGAATTCGCACTTGCTGAACATGGCGAACAACTGGCGGTCCTTGAGTTTTTGTAATACTTATCTCAGGTGGTTAGCATGCTCTTCCTCATTTATGGAGTATACCAGAATGTCGTCAATAAATACAATGACGAACATATCCAGATACTGTTTGAAGACTCTATTCATTAAGTCCATGAAGGCTGCAGGGGAACTTGTTAGCCCAAAGCACATGACCACAAACTCGTAGTGACCATACTAAGTTTTGAACGCTGTTTTTGGTATGTCACCCTCTTTGACCCTTAACTGATGATACCCCGACCTGAGATCTATCGTTCAAAAACAACTAGCTCCCTAACGTTAGTCAAATAGGTCGTCAATTTTGGGTAGGGGATACCTATTCTTGACTGTGACTTTTTTCAATTGACAGTAATCCATACACATTCTGAGGGTACCATCTTTCTTACACAAGAATAGTACTGAAGCACCCTGGGGAGAGATGCTAGGTCTGATAAAACCCTTGTCAAGAAGATCTTTTAGCTTCTCCTTGAACTCCTTAAGCTCAGCTGGAGCCGTTCTTTAAGGAGGGATAGAGATGGGCTGAGTATTTGGGAGGAGGTCTATTCCGAAGTCTATTTCCTATTCAGGGGGAACTCCGGGAAGATCCTTGGGAAATACATCTTGGAACTCGTTGATTACTAGAACTTACTGGATAGTGGGGGTCTTAGAGTTGGAATCCTTGATCCTAACTAGATGATAAATACATCCCTTGGACATGAGTTTCTAGGCCTTAAGGTAGGAAATAAACCAACCCTTAGGTGTTGAACTACTACCCGTCCATTCTAACACTAGTTCATTTGGAAACTGAAACTTGAAAACTCTAATTCTGTAGTCAACTAAGGCATAACCGTAGTGTAACCAATCCATGTCGAGGATAAGGTCAAACTCAACCATGTCTAACTCGATGTGATCAGCTGAAATAACTTTATTCAAGATTGAGACTGGACAGTTTCTATACACCCGACTGGCTCTAACTGACTCGCCAACAGGGGTGGAGACTGAGAATGGTTCTGAGAGGACCTCTGGGTTGATGTGGAACTGGACTGCTATGTAGGGTGTCACGAACGAAAGGGTGGCTCCTAGATATAGGAGGGCATACACGTCCAGATGAAAGAGGCGTAACATACCCGTGACTACGTCAGGTGAGCTCTCCTGATCCTGATGGGAAGACAATGCATAAAAATGGTTTTGGCGCTGACAGCCATCCGTACCTGAGGTGCTGGCTTGCTGAGCTGGTCGGCTTGCTAGAGCTGATGATGTGGTGGATTATGCTCTCCCTCGTCCTGCTTATGGGCAATCTTAAAGCCAATGATCAAGATGTCCACAACCAAAGCAACCCTCTCGACCCTGAAAAAAATCTCCCTGGTGGTTCCTGCCGCACTTGGGGCAAGTTAGATATCAGTTGCTGACACTGTAACTCTGATACTGAGAGCCAAATGCTCCTCCCCTCCAATCCTGGCTAGACCGGATGGTTGGGGCGCTGGCTGAGCTAGGTACTGGGGTTCTCTGCTGCTGTTATTGCTGCTACTATGGGCGGCTACTACCGCTGGACCTCTGATGGCCATAACCTGAATGGCCAGTCCTTGCCCATTTGTTCTTTCGCTCCATATCCTTCAGCTTTTTGGCTTTAATTTGCTTGGCATAGACAATCAGGCTAGAGAGGTCCATATCCCTAATAAGCATCGCTGTCCTACACTCCTTGAGGACCAGGTTTGACACTCTGTTCACAAACTTAAACATGCGAGCCCTTGGCTCGGCTACCATCTCTGGATCGTACTTAGATAGCCTGGGGTAAACTCCAATTCATATTCTTATAAGGTCTTGTTTCCCTGTCTAAAGTTCATAAACTCAGCCACTTTTGCCTCCCTCAACTCTCGAGGGAAAAATCTATCCAGTAAGGTTGTATGGAACTCCTCCCACTTCACCGATCTTGCTCCCATTGGCCGCCCCTCTTTCCACAGTTCGTACTAGACCTGGGATACCCCTTTTAGCTGGTAGGAAGCTAGATCATCACTCTCAATGAGCTGAAACCTATAATGCCGGTAATCTTTTTGATCTCGTCCACAAACTCTTGGGGGTCCTCCCCTACCTTGCATCCTTGGAAAGATGGATGGTTCATACGAGTGAAGTCCCGCACCCTAGAAGCAGTTGCAGAACCGTTGTTATTAACTGGTACTACTTTTTGATTTACCTAATTGGCAATTGTTTGCGTGAGCAGCTGGATAGCCGCCCTGAACTCTGCGGTGGACACTGTGTCGTCTTGAGGGGCTACTAGGGCTGGTAGGGCAGGTCTATTGGCGTTACTAGCCCTCTTTTCGTTACCGCGTCTGGGAGGAATAATTCACTAAAATGAAACAAAGCGTGAGTTAGAAGGACATTTCTGGAGTTGAACTTTGACGCACGATAAAGAGTATGAGCAAAAGAGAGTTTTCCTAATGACATCTCATAGCCTCCTCATCATAAGTGTGGCGCACTTCATACCCATGAAAAGTGTCACACCCCGCCTTGGGGGGTATGACTGGCACCTGGTGCCCTACTAGGACCTGACCTGCTGGACTGTTAAGCCTGGGCACATCTGGTGCCTGGCTGGCTCTAACTCATATTTCTGGAAACAAAGGGCTATATAACGGCTGTAAATACAGCCCCCGGCCTGTTGGCCTATAGCCTTCTGTACCTGTACTAGCAGCTGACCAGAAACATATTATCTCAGGGAAACCTATGCGGGCCGACAAGGCCACCATGCTGTCTAGTTATCTGTAACTCAATCATAAAGCACAAAAGGAAACTACGTGACCGGCAAGGTCACCACTACTGGCAAGCTATGGCCCCACACGGCCAAAGTAAAAGAAAGCAAGAATACTGATAACCAAACAACTGCACGGCCTCACACGACCGACTCATCTGACCACAGGGAATATATAGACTGCAAGCCTCTAAGAATAGCAATAGAACTGGTCGGGACAGGGCCCCGTCCTACCCGTACTATAAAACAAAAGAACTGAAGTACACCTCTGGAATTCAGTCTCCGGATGACAGGAGCTGAATACTCGATCGCTGACAGGAATCACGTGGTGTCACCTGCTCGTCTATAAGTACCTGCAGGCAAGTAATGCAGCGCCCCACTGGGCGTCAGTACCGCTGGTACTGAGTATGTAAAGCAATAACTGAAAGCAAAAATCTGAATACAATAATATAACTGAAGAAACTGAAGTAGAGAGAATAGACTAACTGTCTGATAATGTAAATCATACCTTCTCTCAATCTTTACTAGGAAGGGTAAGAGTCATACCTGGAAACGTATCGTGCTACTGCTGATCTACGTATATCTAACATAACATGGAATAACATGAAATAACATAACATAGCACACACAAACCTTACCCGGCCCCCATAAGCCGGGAGGTACAACCAGCACAGAATCTATACCTCTACCCTGGTCATCCCATCTCCTATAGTAGCTGTAAGCATCCTTCCGGTCCCAGGGTATGCACTTGGGCTCGCTGAGCCCCTGACTATAACTGCATCTGAGTCCGAAGGACTCCTGAATCTGCACCCGGGCGTATCCGCTCGACTAGGGTGTGTAAGGGCCGATCAAGGCACAAATATGGGGAAAAACTGGCATCCCATCTTCGTCCCCTGGCGGGACGGCATGCCACTCCGTAGAGTGACGTATCCTCGTCCTCTGGCGGACGAGTCGACACAGCTATTAACCCTGGGCGGTCATGGATGCTAGGTAATCCAACCCCAAACAACACAACGGTCTCAACTGGTAATACTGTCTGGGTATCTCACATGCTGAGGCTAATAGGGGTGAAGTATCATATATATTACATGCTGAGCTAATGATAGTAATTTGTACGTATTTAATACGTGCTAAGGCAGGTAAAGACGTATAAATATGAGTATAGTCTCCTACCGGGCTGTACTGGAGCAAATGCTATATAAGACAATGTTTCTGCTGAAAACTCTGCTGTTTACTAAGTTTCTGTATACACTATATGCTGGACTAGTAATAGAAATGTGTACATACTTAATACATGCTGAGGCTGGAAGTAATATATATGTATGTACGAATATAGTCTTCTGCCAGACTATACTGAGGCTAATGCTGAACATGATATAGACTTCCTGCTGAAACTATGCTGTATACTGATTTTCTATAGTAACATGAGTTACTATTCCTGACATACTTTCTAAACTTATTTTAGTCTACTATTCTATGTCGGAAATGCTTTACGGATACTATACTACGCCGCGGGTTTTCAGCTGAACACAACAATATCTTAACGTAGCATATTACATCACATACTGATAGGTCTCGTACACGTTACAGCCCAATGCTTCGCATGTTGTACCAATGTTCATAATAACGCAATACTGAACTATACTGTATCTGAGATATTATCTGACTGTCTGCCTATACTGTAACTGAGATATCATCTGACTATCTGATGTTGCTTTACTAACTTGATTCTGAGTATATGTATATCATAATATCATAAAAACATGCTTACTAAATTCAAACTGGACTTAGTGCTCGACTTATAAGTTCTTTCTTCTGTACATCACGCTATCTATCGTACTGGATTACTAACTTGCCGAAGGAATTAGCTTTACATACCTTATCCTTGAATTATTCGTCTGTCGGACGAGGATCGGCCGGTACTTCAACTGTTTTCTCCCAACTGCATTCATAAACATATCAATTAACACTAAATACAACTTTATTTCAAAAGGCAACGTCACTTTCGATATAGTTTATAGCCTAAACTTAGGCTTATCGAAAGACGGCTAGAAACTCGCTATTTTTCAGCGGCCTAGAAGGGAGAAATATTCACTTCACAGCTAGGAACACATAGACACTAATATAGAGCAATTCCACTTACCTTGGCTCGGTGGCTCGACAATTCGTCAGCCGTATTTTACGAAACTGAATCCGTAGGAATGCTCTCTGCTGCTAAATACTTCGGTATCTGGGATTAATTTGAGTTTGGGCAGCGTTTGGCAACGTAATCGGACGAAAATATATAATTTCCTTCGTTCCTTTCCTTTCCTCTACGTTGCGCTCTGTTTCTCTGGAAATTTTTAAGGATATAAACATTTAAAACCGAAGTGGGGCTTTATATACTTGGGCCTGGACAAGGCCAACGTGTCACGGAGCCAACGCGGAGGCTCCTCCTCCGTGACACGCTGCCATCGCGGAGGGGCTCTGCCTCGGATCCTTCCGCGATGGTTCGACAGGCTTCTCGTCTGATCTCTTCCCGGGCCTTTCTCCAACACATATGACCTTCAAATATGCTTAACCAACATGGGAATAGGTCATCTAAGTGCCGGGAATTCTACGGGGTGTAACATTCTCCCCCCCTTAAGAACATTCGTCCTCGAATGTATACTGCCATGTAGAGGATTACTTAACTTATTTGTTTAGAAAAATTTTGGCAGAGTTTCCCCTGTAATATGGACTATACCAAGAACCTGAAATGCAGAAAAGTCGAATACAGGCACTTCACGATCCACTGGATAGTTAAATATCAATCTGTCTCACTTATACATACAGGACCATAAGATACTATATAGCAATAATATGGACATACCTGTCGCCCAAATGGGTGAGGATATCTGGTCCTCCTATCTGCGAATCTGTTTGTCTAGGTTAGCTACTGGAATCTCTTTGTAGGCCAGCTTTTTCGTAACCTGGATATTCTGGACTGGGACTATTCTGGACGGGTCTCCCATGCATTTCCTCAGCATAGTTATATAACAGACCGGATAAATGGGTTCTAATTCTGGAGGCAAATTCAATTAATGGTAAATGCTCATTTTGGCTATTACTAAAATCTAGCACACACGTTCGCAACATGTCTTCGAGCGTCTGAATTGTGCGCTCAGCCTGCTCATCTGTCTGAGGATAGAACGCTGCGCTTAAATTAATCTGCGCTCCCAAACTCTTCTGAAATGACTGCCAGAATCTAGCTGTGAAGTGTGCTCCTCCGTCTGAAATAATGGATACTGGTATTCCATGTAATCTGACTATCTTTCCGATATGCAACTCAGCATAATCTTCGGCCAAGAAAGTAGTTCTTACTGGCAAGAAATGAGCTGATTTTTGTCAATCTGTCACTTATCACTCATATAGAGTCATGTCTGTGTTTAGTACGGGGTAATCTTGCTACAAAATTCATCTTCACTGCTTCTCATTTCCAAAGAGGCACAGCTATGTTCTAAATTAACCTGCCTGATTTCTAATATTCTGCCTTCAACTGTTGGCAATTAGGACACTGGGCTACCAATAGTTTTCTTTAATGTCATGGTACCGCTTTGTCATATCGGGATGAAGAGAATAGCAGGCGTAATGCGCCTCGCTCATAAACTGCTGACGATGCCCCAAAATCTCTGGAGCGCAATGCAGCCTTTATATCGCCACATTTCATCCCCGGTTATCTGAAAATATGTCACTTCTCCTTACTGAACCTTGTGTTCAAGTTAAACCTGGCTAGGGTTTCTATACTGCCGTTCCTTTACTTCCACCACTAACGACAATACTGCGATATTCTGTATTATCGTTCTGTTATCTTTTATTTCTGCTATGTGAACGGCTAAACCAGCTAACTAGTGAAATTCTCGGGTCCATTTCCGCTGTTCAGGCGGCAAGTATGCCAACTCCCCATAGATCTACGACTAAGGGCATCTACTATCGTATTAGCCCTTCCCGGGGTGACACAAAATTCTTGCTTTTTCCGGCATAAGCTACTGCAGCTAACTAGGTGATACCCAAGTCGTGGGTAAGATAATTCTTCTCACGTTTATTCAATTGCCTGAAAGCATAAACTGTTACTTTTACCATGCTGCACCAACCCTCTGTACTTTCTGGCGATACTAACATTGGGGCTGAGGTTAACCTGGCTGTTAACTCCTGGAAGTTCTGCTTACACTCCTCCGTCTACTGAACTTCGCTGCCTTCTATGCTAACTTAGTCAGAGGTGCTTCTAAGGTGGAAAATCCTTCCACGGACCCTCTGCAGTACCCGGCTAACCGCAGGGACTGCGTACTTCGATCGGAGTGGTAGGTCCAGGCTAGATCTTCATTACTTCAATTTTTCTGTGTATCTATCTGTACACCAGCCTCCGCCACCATGTGACCAAAAAGGCTACTGGACTCAACCAAAATTCACATTTATGATTTGGCATATAACTGACGGTCATACTAGTTTATTATACCGGAGAATCTGACAAGTAATCTACCGGTATAGCTAGAGCTTTATCTGGACTTCTAACCGCATACTAAGGTTGCTTGTTGCTAAGGTAACCTGAACGACCGTCTGCGCACCTTGTGCCTTTACCTGATCCGAGGATCCTGATATTGATCATGACCTCTAACGATCTGGCTGCATAACCTTAAATAACTGAATAGTCGGGTTGAATGACCCGAATGTGGCAGTAGTCTAATCAATACTCTGACTGTTCTACTTGAATGCTTATAATCGTGCATAACCGCAGACTTGTGGGCATCTAATTGCTCTGTTATTTTACTTAAGTCATTGTAAGGCTGGACTTATTCAACTTACTCCCAGGCGATCAATCTCTGGATCATCACGGGGAGTCTACTGATCCTCTGGTCTTAATAAACACTGTACTAGCAGGGTACTATCAATTTCTTATGCCTTGTGTGTATCCACTTTGATTTATACTGCTATTCTGAGGAATTCTCAGTCTTATGAGCGGTTCTGTAAATACTGGCCTTCTGCTACGGCTCTGTATCTAAATGTCTTACGAAAACCAGCTGAAATACTATTCTGTCACTGACTACTGATGTGGACCCTTCCTTGGGGTACCCACGGGTATTCTGACTGTGACGGCCGGCTGACTTATGGGGGGTTCTACATAACAACTGCTAGATTGACTAAGGCCGACTGTCGCCCACAAGGCTGGGAAAACGACGTATGACCACTTAACATGCTAGAACAATTCTAGTATTGCTAATCTCTGAAATTTGCCTACTCGGTCTCTAATCCTGGTTCTGGCACATGCACTACTGTTACCGATCTTCAGGGATGCCTCCCTGCTGATGCAGGCAACAACTGGTCGGTAGACTGTCTAACTGTGCCCTTATCATCTAGCCATCTGTCTTAGGTCAATAACTCTGGTAAGCTCCTAGAGCCTAAATCTGACAACAACACATAAGTCTGTTAATCTAATAACTGAAAACTGAGATAGTTTTTATGACTTCATACGTAACTCATACTTAATCCGCCCTTTCTCTTCTTCTTTTCTTTCTTTCTTCTCCCTCTTTCTTCTCTCTATTTTTTTTTTGGTCCCCCAATGCAATTTGTATAGGCTTTCTATTACTAATCAGCATCTGCGATTGTAGCCCTTATAGGCAGCCACTCACAACCTATCTATTATCTGTATATCTATATATCGTTGACTACGTACAATATGTACTGATTCCTACGGTAATTCATAACCTCCGATATGTTCTGCTGAGTCTCACATCGTACATGATACATTTCTTCTACGGCCTAATAATATCTCCTACCCTGACTTATCATTTCATTGTATTATCACCCCTTTCTGAAAGTAACAAACATAAACATTCTAGTTATTGTCTGCTGTTTAAAATCCCGCCACTCTTGCGATGTGGGGGTCGACGTTCGAATCCTGTAGCCTTACTAGGCATATATTGAGAGCCCATGACTGTCTGCTGGGCCTTATCTCTAGGCCACACTAGATTAGAATTGCTGTATCGGTAACTTCTTAACTTTTCCATAGCGGACATACTGCGGTATTCTGAACCACAATCTTACTGTCAGCACGAAGCTTAATCCTTAATACGATACTTTATCAATCCGGGGTAGTTCTAATTTTCCCACAAGATCTGACATTCCTACTTCTTCCTCTCATCTTGCTTAAACTGAACTCTAGGGTTCAAGGTACCTGCCTTTCATTGCTAATGAGATTACTGATCCAGCCTTGGCCTATACTCCTTCTGGCGTATATTCAAGCCCATCTGATTCACCTGACCTCTATATCTTTCGAGGTCACAACTAGATCATAACTATAATCTTACAGGTATGTCTTACTATCTGTTAGCGTACATGGCAGACTTGGCCTTTTTCTGACTCAAACTTGACTATTATTAGACATTCATCCCTAGCAGGTCTGTTACCCCTACTTCGGGTAAGCTAACAGTCTTACTTTCTTTACTGGCTTGTTATCATAAGGGTCTGCACAGCTTACGTAATCATAAGGGCTCTCTATATTTTCTACTACTTACTAGGATCAATCAACCCTTTTCGTATTGCAACAATAAAAGCATTCAATTGTACCACACCCAAAAAGATGTATCTGGGATTCCTGCATTTTTTTCTCTTTCTTATACTTACCTGGTGGTCTGACCTTATCTGTAATCATAATTAGATCTTATGTAACTAATAAGTAAATCAACTCATATGTACTTTATACTTCTGACTTCCTATTCCGACGTTGTCATCGTATACTAGGAATAATGCCAATAAAGGTATCACGCTGGGAGGTCTCTGATACCCCCTCCTACTGCTATAGTTATCCTGTAACTGACTGAGGTTCTCTTCTGTTGCTATTTCTGATCTTCTGCCTGTGATAGGGTAATGCTGATCTGCCTCTGTATCTGTAATCAAAGAATACAGTAAGATCTCAGGGACTCAACCCTATACTGTACCGCTCTAAAGCACGACTGACTGAGAAAGAAGGGTAACCATCATATCATGCCTCGCAGCCTCCTGTCTATAGTATGTGGTGCACAACACATTCATAGACAAGACTCTACTTAGCACGGCTTGCAGACTCCCTGGGATACGACCTGCTCTGATACCAAGTTTGTCACACCCCGCCTTGGGGGGTATGACTGGCACCTGGTTCCCTACTAGGACCTGACCTGCTGGACTGTTAAGCCTGGGCACATCTGGTGCCTGGCTGGCTCTAACTCATATTTCTGGAAACAAAGGGCTATATAACGGCTGTAAATACAGCCCCCGGCCTGTTGGCCTATAGCCTTCTGTACCTGTACTAGCAGCTGACCAGAAACATATTATCTCAGGGAAACCTATGCGGGCCGACAAGGCTACTATGCTATCTAGTTATCTGTAACTCAATCATAAAGCACAAAAGGAAACTACGTGACCGGCAAGGTCACCACTACTGGCAAGCTATGGCCCCACACGGCCAAAGTAAAAGAAAGCAAGAATACTGACAACCAAACAACTGCACGGCCTCACACGACCGGCTCATCTAACCACAGGGAATATATAGACTGCAAGCCTCTAAGAATAGCAATAGAACTGGTCGGGACAGGGCCCCGACCTACCCATACTATAAAACAAAAGAACTGAAGTACACCTCTGGAATTTAGTCTCCGGATGACAGGAGCTGAATACTCGATCGCTGACAGGAATCACGTGTTGTCACCTGCTCGTCTATAAGTACCTGCAGGCAAGTAATGCAGTGCCCCACCAGGCGTCAGTACCGCTGGTACTGAGTATGTAAAGCAATAACTGAAAGCAAAAATCTGAATTCAATAATATAACTGAAGAAACTGAAGTAGAGAGAATAGACTAACTGTCTGATAATGTAAATCATACCTTCTCTCAATCTTTACTGGAAAGGGTAAGAGTCATACCTGGAAACGTATCGTGCTACTGCTGATCTACTTGTATCTAACATAACATGGCATAACATGAAATAACATAACATAGCACACACAAACCTTACCCGGCCCCCATAAGCCGGGAGGTACAGCCAGCACAGAATCTATACCCCTACCCTGGTCATCTCATCTCCTATAGTGGCTGTAAGCATCCTGCCGGTCCCAGGGTATGCACTTGGGCTCGCTGAGCCCCTGACTATAACTGCATCTGAGTCCGAAGGACTCCTGAATCTGCACCCGGGCGTATCCGCTCGACTGGGGTGTGTAAGGGTCGATCAAGGCACAAATATGGGGAAAAACTAGCATCCCATCTTCGTCCCCTGGCGGGACGGCATGCCACTCCGTAGAGTGACGTATCCTCGTCCTCTGGCGGACGAGTCGACACAGCTATTAACCCTGGGCTGTCATGGATGCTAGGTAATCCAACCCCAAACAACACAACGGTCTCAACTGGTAATACTGTCTGGGTATCTCACATGTTGAGGCTAATAGGGGTGAAGTATCATATATATTACATGCTGAGCTAATGATAGTAATTTGTACGTATTTAATATGTGCTAAGGCAGGTAAAGACCTATAAATATGAGTATAGTCTCCTGTCGGGCTGTACTGGAGCAAATGCTATATAAGACAATGTTTCTGCTGAAAACTCTGCTGTTTACTAAGTTTCTGTATACACTATATGCTGGACTAGTAATAGAAATGTGTACATACTTAATACATGCTGAGGCTGGAAGTAATATATATGTATGTACGAATATAGTCTTCTGCCAGACTATACTGAGGCTAATGCTGAACATGATATAGACATCCTGCTGAAACTATGCTGTATACTGATTTTCTATAGTAACATGAGTTACTATTCCTGACATACTTTCTAAACTTATTTTAGTCTACTATTCTATGTCGGAAATGCTTTACGGATACTATACTACGCCGCGGGGTTTCAGCTGAACACAACAATATCTTAACGTAGCATATTACATCACATACTGATAGGTCTCGTACACGTTACAGCCCAATGCTTCTCATGTTGTACCAATGTTCATAATAACGCAATACTGAACTATACTGTATCTGAGATATTATCTGACTGTCTGCCTATACTGTAACTGAGATATCATCTGACTATCTGATGTTGCTTTACTAACTTGATTCTGAGTATATGTATATCATAATATCATAAAAACATGCTTACTAAATTCAAACTGGACTTAGTGCTCGACTTATAAGTTCTTTCTTCTGTACATCACGCTATCTATCGTACTGGATTACTAACTTGCCGAAGGAATTAGCTTTACATACCTTATCCTTGAATTATTCGTCTGTCGGACGAGGCTCGGCCGGTACTTCAACTGTTTTCTCCCAACTGCATTCATAAACATATCAATTAACACTAAATACAACTTTATTTCAAAAGGCAACGTCACTTTCGATATAGTTTATAGCCTAAACTTAGGCTTATCGAAAGACGGCTAGAAACTCGCTATTTTTCAGCGGCCTAGAAGGGAGAAATATTCACTTCACAGCTAGGAACACATAGACACTAATTTAGAGCAACTCCACTTACCTTGGCTCGGTGGCTCGACGATTCGTCGGCCGTATTTTACGAAACTGAATCCGTAGGAATGCTCTCTGCTGCTAAATACTTCGGTATCTGGGATTAATTTGAGTTTGGGCAGCGTTTGGCAGTGTAATCAGACGAAAATATATAATTTCCTTCGTTCCTTTCCTTTCCTCTACGTTGCCCTCTATTTCTCTGGAAATTTTTAAGGATATAAACATTTAAAACCGAAGTGGGGCTTTATATACTTGGGCCTGGACAAGGCCAACGGTCACGGAGCCAACGCGGAGGCTCCTCCTCCGTGACACGCTGCCATCGCGGAGGGGCTCTGCCTCGGCTCCTTCCGCGATGGTTCGACAGGCTTCTCGTCCGATCTCTTCCCGGGCCTTTCTCCAACACGTATGGCCTTCAAATATGCTTAACCAACGTGGGAATAGGTCATCTAAGTGCCGGGAATTCTACGGGGTGTAACAAAAAGGACTCTACTCGATACGATTTTCAGATATTCCGAGGATACTCTAAACCTAGTGCTCTAATACCAAGTTTGTTATGCCCCGAGTCTACACCCTGGATGGAACACGGTACTTGGAGTCACAAGTAACCCTATGTCAACCATTGGTCTATCATACACTGGTATTCTGTGTAAAACATGCATAGCGGATTCTTTGAAATAATAATATAAAAACATTTATGAAAAAACTAAAACTAAACATAAAGTTTAAAACATCTGGTAATCTGAAAGTCTGAAATCAAGTCTATGTATGAAAGCCATCTAGCTGATGAGTTGCTGGGACAAGCCCCAGCTAACTCTAATGACTAACTGAATGTATTGAAATGACTGAAGAAATGATATAACTCCCTCAAATGATGAGGACTCACACTTCTGCTGCTAAGGAGGATCTGAACAGTGGTGACTCACGACGCTGAGTCTGATTACTTGCAACTGTATCATGAAATGATATAACCTAAAAGTATGCATCAGTACATTGAATGTGTTGAGTAAGCAGAAAAACACATAACTGAAATATAAAGGCTGAACTGAAAAATGATGTGCAATGACTAACTGACATACTGAGCCAAATAAATAAAGTAAACTGAGATGGTCAAGATGACCCTGTCTGGTGGTCAAAGACATTCCCTAAGTTTGAAATATTGAGTCTGAGATACTGTATTGAACCGATCAAAACTGATAGAGCTAAAACTGAGCTGAATTGCTTATACTGAGACTGGAATGAGCTGACTAATGGGAGAGTCTATAACCGACATATAACCACGCGAGCTAGACGTGGAGTCCAATGTATACGCCTTACTAGTAGGACCTAATATACCTTGCCAGGGTATAGAGGAATGAATTGGGTGACCACAAAAGTCTAGGGCCAATCAGGCTAATAAATATTATAACCTACACTGGCAATGTAGTTCTGGGAACCTGGGTGCGCTGGAACCCCAGTTCGCTTGGTGCTAACTCCTGCTCCCACCTGATTACCTATACCAAATAATAAGCTAATAACTCGAAACTGGGGTCCAAGAGTAGTCAGGGATACATAACTGAAAGTACCATGAGAGTCTTATCAAATCAGATTCTAAAAATGGGTTCTAGACTAGTCAGAGCTACTTATCTAGAAGCTTCGTAACCATCTAAGATCAAACTGTAATCTGTCTAGGTCCTAAGGCTAGCCAAAGTTGTTTATCTAGAGTGTCATGACCGCCTAGTGGACTAATGAAACTAAGTTTTGAGTCTGATTCTGCTAATTGGGAGGCATCACAGACACCTCAAGGAATTCAGTAGTCAAACTGATCAGTTGACAAATTCTTAATAGCACTGAGGAAATTCTACGTTCTAACTGAACTGAACTACTAAGTAGCTAACTGAGAATTCAACTTATTCTGACAACACGGGAATCCACAATATGGCAAATATTTCTAGAAATAAGGAAATCTCTTCTGACAAGCAGTATTTTGGTTTTCTCATTTGTTCCAGGTCTAAAATCATTCTTATCGAAGGAAGTATTTACTCAACATCTACACAAAAGGAATACTAGAAATCAGCCCAAATCACACTTCACAAACCGTAAGGAATTTAATATATAAATACATTTCATTCGAGAACTCAGGGCTTAAATTCACTTTTGCAGGAACATCAACAATTTGGTGAAGAAATGATGGAGATCGTATCAACAATAAGAATGAATGTCATTCTATGTGAAATCAACGAAAATTGACATGTAATCTCTTCGTACTTGAAAGCTCAGGGCTAGGACTGATAGAAAAACTATAAGAGGGTTTTGAGAACACAAGGGAAGAACTATTCCCTTATTGAATTCACACATACCTAGATAAGAATTCCCTTCAGGAGGAAACTTGAATTTCTGAGATGGAGGAAGAACCTTGGACCTTACTCTGAAATTTCTTGAGAGAACTCTTCGATGTTTTTTATGAGAATGTACGTGGGAAATGAGGGGAGAGGTCGTTCATTCCCACTAATAGGCCTAAAATTACATCTAAAATGACGTAGTTTAAAGTTTAGGAGAGTAGAAAATTACTAAACAACCCTTAGAACATTGTAGGGAAAAACTAATCGTCAGTCCAAACGAGTGACCCAATGGGTCGTGGCCAGTGACCATGACATGTGGTCACACTCATTAAGTACACTGCCCAAAAATCACTGATGGTCACCACGAGGGACCTATCAAGTCATGGTGAGTGACCATGACTCGTGGTCACCTACCATGGACCACACTGTCCAAAACCCTAAAGTTCACTACGGGTGACACCACGACTCGTGGTCACACATAATGAGTCATGGCGTGGACTCGTGGGGTACACTGCCTACTCCTTAACTTCTGACCCAGGCCTAACCATGAGTCACCTAACGGATCGTGGTGGAGGACCACGACTCGTGGTGACACTCGTTATGTACACTGGCACTACCTTTCCATTTCTCAATACCCCTTTCCACGACTGACCTAACGAGTCGTTAGGTGAGTCATTCTGAGGCATTTCTGCAGATTTTCAGATTTTCAGTTTTATGTCCAGGATCTAGTCTTTGAGTTTCTAGGGCATTACACCTTACCCATTTTTTATAATGAACCTATTTTAGACCTGGTCCCTCCTTGGACATTGTGACCCTCAACCCATATAAAATTCCTAAGTTTAGGGTGGCTAGAGTAGGGGTACATAGATTGTGGGGAGGTGAAAAAGGAAAAGAAAGGGAAAAGTGTTAAAAATGAGGTCTGCGTTACAAGAATAGAAAAAGAAGAGCTGAAAATGGAAAAAATTGAAAAGAAAATACAAAAGAAAACAAATAAATGAAAAAGTTGAAAGCACACCACACCCACATGCTACATAGAAATGGAGAAAAGGGTGGAAAAAGTTGAAAAAGAGAAAAGGGTGATATAACTTAAAAGTGGAGCCACAAGTATTTAATGTCAAGGAGGGTTTAATCACTAAAATTCTATATTTACCATACCCGGCCCGAAGGATACATTACAAGCCGATTAAAGTCCTATAATGAGACTAGACTAACTTTTTAAAGAGCCGAAGTAGAGAAAATAAGGGCAAGCCTATGGTATCCGATGTGTAGTATTTGGAACTTCATTGTGAGAGTGAGTGCCTTACTTGTTTAGTCCCATGTTTCATATTTTCATGTATTTGTGAGTTAGGGACTTCATTTGTTGTGAGGGTGCATAGTTTGTGTTTATCCTATCAGTTGTCTGTGTGAAAAGCATTGGTAATGACTTGATTCTCTGCTAATAACTAGATGACATATCTTGATCCTTGTTTATTATGGTTTGTGGTCATTTGATGTGCATAGATTATTTGGTTTACATGGAGAAGGGTCAAAAGTTGTTTGTGTTCATAGTGCAAGTTCTGATTGGTGCTGGTTGTCTAGGTTTATTTTCTAGTTAAGCATCGTTTTTAGTTTTTGTTTTCTTTGCCTGAGGGCATGCAAAAGTCTAAGTTGAGGGTGTTGATGCGTTTTGAGTTTACAACACTTCAATGCTTAAAACCAGAAAAATAGCATTGACTTAGGTATGTTAATACGAATATGAGGTGTTTTTACTTTGTTTTCAAAGAAAATAGGTGTTGGAGTGAAAATGTGCAAAAGTTGTAGAAAAGTGCAGAAAAGAAGCCAAGTACTAATCTTAGTACGAGCCGTACCAAGATTGTATGAGTCGTACTGAGACTCATGAAAAAGCTTAGAAGATTAGTACAAGACAAAGGCAAAGTACGACTCTCAGTATGAGTCGTACCATCCTGGTATGAGCCATAACTTGAGTCATAGAATACTTCAGAGAAATTTGCACAATTGAAGTCTCCTGATACAGGAAGCACCTACAGGTCATAGCATCTACCTACGACCCATACTAGGAGCCGTGAAAACCTTCAGTGATTTTTGGAACTTGGAAGATCTCATGATACGACATGAGCCGTAAGAGCAAAGTACAAGGTATCTCAAGACACTCGTAGAAATCTTCAGAAGTTGCAAATGTTCTCAAAGCCAAAACCATGACTTTATTGTACGGCTCGTGGGATCATGTTATGAGTCGTACAAGATGCCAACACTTAGTAAATTCTGTAGAAGCTAATACAATCCTGTTATGGGTTGTATGAGGAGTCCTAGGAAGTGTCGACGCCAAATTTGGTTATTTCCCTATTAACTTAGAAAAATGATTTCATTATCTGTATTTATACTTTAGGTTTCTTTTAGTTCAGAATTGGTTTGGGTCAGAATCAATTAGAGGAGTATTATTTTCAAGTTTATAATTAGTAACTTGACAATATTGGAGAGCAATTCTAGAGATCATAACTTGTATTTCTCAATTGTTCTTGAATTTGTTCAAACATCTTTTCTTGCAATATTCAAAGTAGCTTTTCTTTCAATCATCATTGTAAATATTTAATTATGTTTTTGTCTATGAATACTAATGATAATCTTACAATCATGAAAGGCTTAAACTTCCACAACTAAGGTTGTGGGAACTATGGTGAATTAACGAACTAGGGGTACACACAGTGATTCGAAATCAATACTAAATGCTTGTATTGTATTCTCTTCATCTTTAATGTTTCTTAACGAAGAACAACATTAAGACTTCCCCGAATTCTTTACTTGCTTGAACCTAGAGAAGTAAAGATTAGAAAAAGATAATTACAACAAAGCCTTAAGTTTTATGATCATTGTACAACTTGAGCTGCGGTCGCAGGATAATTAATTTGGAACAAATTGATAACAGTTAACTTGAATCCGCTCATGAGACCTAACTCGGTGATTGAGTATCGTCATCTAATAGGGACGAACCAGTTATTTGGATGAACCATAGCTATCAATTTTGTAAGTAAGAATTGGGATAGATCACGAGTGTAAACACGAAGTAGTTATGAACCCATGGGGAACACTTACCCTAGTTAATTGCAAAACTTGATAAACAACAACTGATTTTCATGCTTGTTCTACAATTATTTTTCTATAAACCCCCCAATTTTGAGATAACATACCAAATAACTTAAATACCAGCATTAATCTAATTTTTACCATACTCCCTATGGGTTCGACCCCAACCTATTTGTTGGGTTCTTTATTGTAAATGTTCACTCCATACTTTGTTAGGAGTGTGAGTTCGAGCGTTATCAATAAACTTTGGTGAGGCTTAAGAACGAGAATGTAGTAGCCACACTTAGTGTGAGGTTGTAGGAGTGAAGTAATCGTTAAATTTAATGACAATGATTATATGTTGATTATTATGTTGTTGTGTTAACTAACCATAGTCGGTCGATGATGTCTATCGATACGCGTGGTGTATTGATACTACCTTGCTGCATCTTTTTTGTGTAGGCTGTGGCAGGTTTGAAGTTTCTTGATTGGCATGGAGTATCAGCACCAACATCCGTGTTCTTCTTCTCAGACAAAGCTGGGTCTTTTTGTCTTGTCAAGTATTCATTAGAGCTCTTGTACCTGTCTAGACTAGATCTTTGTGGAATCATATTTCGGAGAATCTTGTATTTTTGTTTTTGAGATTTTCATTTATTAATTAGAAGTAATGGAAATTTCTTTTTTGTATATTAATTGTAATATTTGTAAGGGTTCTCCTATCGAATAGAGTCGATATAGGTGCCCGCATGGCCCGTCCATTTGGGTCGTGACACAAATCAAGTTAGTATAGTTAAGAATGTGTTGATAGGAAAAAAAGTTTATGCTTATAATTAGATAATTACATTTAGAGTCACATGCTATAAAATCAATATTCAAATATTATTTTTTGTCTTTGTTTTTTTCAATCAAAAGGTATTATCATCTACATTTATAAGTACATAATTAAAAAGAGATAATTGTTGTAATTCTAACCATCATTAATAATAAAAAAAAGTTATTATTTTACTTGAACGATACATCTATCGAGGAAAATCAAAAGATTGTAGTTTCTTAGTAAAGTGTATGCATGTAGTAAAAAATATTTTAGATCTCCTCATTTCTTGTAATAGTTGCTGCTTTAAGTGCACCAACATAAAAATGATATAGAATTGATGTTAATAATTCTATGACCCAACATAAATGATGCAATTCATATAAGCAATAATTTTATTTTTAACAGGTATTATAATCTCTTAACTTTATTTGATTGTTATGGTATTTTAACTTTTCTTTTAATAGCTTCCCATTTTTAGTATAATATATGACTATAGAAATAACAAAAATAGACAAAGAAAAAAGAATTAAATTATTAAAGAAGTAATTGTATTTGATTAAAATCATAATACCAGTATTTATGATGAATTTCAATGAAAAATAAAATTTTAAAGTATTTTCTCAAACATCGTATCATATCATACTTATTTTAAAAGTGAAAACAATGAGAGTTAAAAGTTAATTTACCAATTTATCCATTCAACATTGAGGACAATTTTTCCCTTACAATCAAATGTTATTGCAATACCATGTGTATAAAAAGATAAATATTACATTTTAATTAAGATAAAAAAGTATTCCAATTAATTAAAATTCACATTTGAAATTATAACCTTTCAAAGTGTAATGAATATAGCAATTATAATAGGAGAGAACGTTACTCTTCCATTCATGAATCAGGTCATCTACCGAAGAAAATGAAACAATTTATCTTTTAAAATCAAAGAGGATATATTGAACAAAGAGCTGAAAACTTAGACATACATACTATAATACCCTCAAGGGGAAATAGCTAGAAAAAGGAATACTCCATGCGATGAATTCTTGAAATTCTTATAATTGAAAAGACTGGAGTTCATAACGTCATCTGACTCCTTTTCTTCCTCCAACTTCCTTTCCTCCTTCTCCTTAGCAGTAGGTGAAGCAACATCATCATCATGGGTAAAGTTATCTTAGTCGAAAGGTGATAAAATCATATGATATACACAGGTTAAATGTTAATTATTATGAGTGTATATTTATTTTTACACACCTTTAATATAATAGAAAATTTTTTATATGTCCTTCACCAAATTTCTAGTTCTGTTAAAGAGTTTTGGCAACAACAATAATAGGTATGAAGGCCAATTAATTTGCTCTAGCAGTGAATTATATCATCATCTGCCCCGAGCTTTTTTCATATCCCAATTTCAACACCTATAATTCTTTTCATATGGTGAAAACATTTCATTTGGTTTTTTTTCCTTTTCTTTTGTTTGTTTTATAAGTAATTTTTAGTGGTTTATGGTGTTTTATAGTAGTTTTTTTTGCTTCACCTGATCGTTGTTTTTGTTAGTATTTATTATTTTTGGTCTTTTAGTAGTATATATTATGACAATCAAATTATTTGATTTTTCATTCAATTTGGCACATCCAATTTAAATTATGAATTATGATATTTAGTTCACAAGTATTGATTTGATCGAAATGCTCCATACACAATTTAGTTATTATGAGGTAAAAGATGGCATGAAATATCATCTACATTAGCATTATCATATTTACCTCACTTGGTGGAGCTATATTAAATATGTTATTCTTATTATTGTATTAGCATTATCGAAGTTAATCAAGAGGCAAAGCAGCGATACACAAAAGTTTTTTATTTTTGATGTGTCATAACCCATAACCGGGCCATGGTGGCACCTACTACAACCCCCAATAAGAAAACCAAAATTCCAAATCAAATACTGAAAGTAAAGACAAACTAATAACAAGGAAATGAAAACAAACAATGGGCCGTCAAGTATAGATATATACATAACAGGTATAAAATATACAACATGGACCTTCGAAAAATAAGAAAAGAGAATATACACAAGATACCAACCCTGGACCTGGTATCACTGGTACAAGCACCTCTAAAGTATGATAATAAGACTACACAAAAGAAATACAACTGTCTGAAAGATACAAAAAATAGACAGGAGATACAAGATGGAAAGTAGTAAATCTTCGGATGCCAAGAACTCACCGCGACCTGAATCAGCAAAAGAACCTACAAACGAGCAAAGGATCAACATTGGTGACTCATTTGTGAGCTGCATCAGAAAAAGATGTAGAAGTGTAGTATGAGTACCGAAACACAAGGTACTCAGCAGGCATCATAGATCGACCGAGCTTAGAAGAAAATATATAATATAAAATATATGAAAGGAACAATTTATCAAACACTAACCTAGAAATCACAACAGAAGGATAACGTAAAAACAAGAGTAATACACAAAATCAAATATACATATACAAGTATAAAGAAAGTGATACAGTGTAGTATGGGATGATGAAATGCAACATGTAGCCAATGCAGAAAGCAACAAAACCCAGTAATGACCTTGGGCCATTCGGTATTTAACCTCAGACGTAGAAATAATGAAACCCAGCATTGACCTCAGGTCGTCCGGTATCTCATCTCAGATGTAATAGTAATGAAGCCCGGCAAAGACCTCAGGCCTATAACATCCTGAAAGTCACTAAGATCAGACCCGGGGGTTAAGTAGACAAAAGCAGAAAATTATTGCCCAGGCCTCAGGACGGGTCGTCCAATGACCTATGAGGTCACCCCATGATTCGTGGAATGACTCGTGAAGTGGAGCCTATCAATGAGGAAATTGTGGTCAAGGGGTGACCACGAGTGGTAGCCACGGAGCCGTAAAGTCACTTCACGACCCGTGGGGTGAGCCGTGGTCAAGGTGGTCAAATATTGAAGGTTGGTTTGCTGGATACATCATGAGGGGAGTCACGAGTCATGGAGTACCTCATGACTCATGAAGTGTTTCCCCCTTTGGCTAGTGAATTCAAGGTGGAATTTTTCTCGTGAAGTTTATGGAAGGAGTCACGAGTCGTGGAGTACCTAAAGACTCGTGAAGTGAGTTGTTGGCAGGGATGTTGGATTCAAGGTGGGATTTTCCAGTGCTGGGAATGAGTGGTGACCATGAGTCATTCAATGGAGTAACGACTCGTGATGTCCCTCGTCGTGACCGCGAGAGTTTTTTTCAGCATTTTTTAGGAGGGTATTTTCGTAATTCCTAAACTCCTAAGCCCTAAACTATATCATTTTAAGATCTTTTAGGAGGGTTTTCAGAGTTCTTAACCTATCCTAATTCATTCTCTCCCATGCATGCAAGATTAGATGGTTCTATTGAAGATCAAGTTTGAGAATTCCCCTAGTTCTTCCCCATATCTCTTGGGCTTTCAAGGAAGAGTTAAGAATCAGTTTACCCAGGTATGTAGGGTTATGAATGGGAATTTCTCTTCACTGCCATGCCCACATCCCTTCTCAATTCATGAATTTCAAGTGTATGGTTCTATGGGTTTTAACCAAAAGCATGAATTCTCTATGTTCTAATCATGGGTAAATTCTCTTTATGTTTCTAATGATATTTTAAGATTCATGGGCAGGTTTTGTACTTATTTTGAAATACAATTCATGATTTCTAGTTTTGAAAATATTATTTCCAATTATGCAAGTTTCGTGAAAAGCTAAGATTATGATCTATGTTTTCAAGTATGATGAAATGTTTAGCATGGAAGAATGTTTATGAATTACCCATGTATGAATCCATGATTTTTGAGTAGCAAGTCTATTTCAAGCATGTTAATGTTTGGGAAAGAAGACATGATCTAAGTACGTTTTCATGATTTAGTTCAAGTTTATGATGTTAGCTTACCACATGGTTTTGGAGTCTACACTCCTAATTTTCAACTTGTGGTATGTTTTGACCCGAGGCTCATTATATTCAAATTTCAGACTGTGTATGCAATTTCATGATTAGCTTCATTGAAAAATAATCATTGAACTTCATTGAAAAATGATGGAGAGCATATGCATGTTTTTGGGAGTAGTGTATAGCACCGAGTAGGCTACGGGTTCAAGTAAACCTCGGGCATCAGAACTATGCACCAACATAGGTTTATTTTGATTCACTGGGACCTCCTTTTTGAGCTTTCCTGCTCCCAAGGGGCCTTTAGCTTGATATTAATATCATGGAAGCGCCATTAGCCCTGACAAGGCTTTGGACGGCTATGTCAACTTGAGTGTAATAGTTAGGATCATGTAAGCTCTATCCTGATTATTTCGGTTATATGAAGAGTCTCCCATTGTACCTCGTGATTTGAGTTATGCATGTTCATCAGTTATGATATTATGTTTTCAACAGGTTTGACCCAATGTTCAGTTTATCAGTTTTACTTATGATCATCCATTTCAGCTTTGGGTCATTTGATTCAGCTTATATTTAATCATATTTTCATATATCAACATGCAATCCTTACACTCAAAATCTTTTGATGATATGATTTATGTTATGCATGTTTTCAGTTTATATTTACTTATCCTGTTTTACTTACCTTTCATACTCGGTACATTGAAAGTACTAAAACATGCTCTATGCTATATTGTCTCATGATACAGGCTTAGATGTTCAGACTCAGACCTACCGCTAGCCAGTTATCAGAGTTTAGCCTAAACAGTGTTGTTGGTGAGTCCTCATGCTCCAAGGATCTTCAGTTAGTTGTGTTGATTTAATTTTCAGTTTTAGATTTCTAGTGAGCTAGTTAGGGGTGTTGTCCCATAAGCTCGTCAGTGTGTTAGAGGCTTATCAGACATAGTTTGTATATTCAACTTCAGAATAAGTGTTTGAGATTTTGCTTTGTTTAAATGTTTTATTATTTCAACTTTCGCTATTTCAAAATTTAATCTTCCTCTTTAATTATGTTGAGCTTCAGTATTTATGTTCTTGCCATGGGTTGACTTGGAGCCATTTAGGGTTTTAGGTTCTGTGTCTAGATCCAGGCCTATGTTCAGGTCATGAAACTTTGTATCAGAGCAAAGGTTCAGTTTGTTCTAGGGTGTCTGAAAGCTACATTAAGTAGAGTATTTTTCATGGGTGTGAAGCGCCCCACACTTATGTCGAAGAGGCTACGAAACGTTTTAGGAAATTTCTCTTCTTTAATGATCAGTGTCATGTGATGAAGTATCTCTCTATCCTGATAACTCATGCTATATGCGTTTCCAGAATCATGCCTCCACACTGATTTAATGGAAGAAGGAATGACAATGGAAACAGAAATGTCCATGAGAATGGCAATGGAGATAGGCACCAGCAAGCCCCACCAGCCCCAACGGATGATATGCCTGAGCAGGTTGCCCATGCTAAGTTAAGGGAAGCTATCTAGATGTTGGCACATCGATGACCGCTCAGGTCAATCAACAAGCAGTAGCTCATGTTCTCTAGAATGGGAATGCAGTGGCAGCTATCCCCTTGAGTTTCTTGGGTCGAGAGTGAACGAGGATCCATATGAGTTCATCGAGGAGATTCAGAAGATCAACCAGATTATGGTGGTAACGGGGGAGGAGTATGCAGACCTAGACTCTTTCAATTGAAAGGGGTTGCCCATATTTGGTACAAACAATGGAAGGATGGCCAGGGAATCAGAGTGTATTCCATTGGTTGGGATGAGTTTCTTACCGCATTCTTAGACTGATCCTTTCCTCGGGAAATAAGGCTAATCAAGGCAACTGAGTTTGTGAATCTGAGATAGAACAACATGAAAGTTCAAGAGGATACTCTAGAGTTCACCTGGTTGTCAAAATATGCACCAGAGATGGTGGCCTATCATAGGGATCGAGTGAGCAGATTTGTGAATAGGGTAGCGGACTACTTGGTCAAGGATTGCAGGACCACTATGCTACATCAGTACATTGACTTCTCCCGATTAGTCATGTATGCTTAGCAGGTAGAGGCAGTGCAGATGAAGGAGAGGAAGAGAAAGGCCATGTTAGCCAGGAGAGATAGTTTTAGGTTCTCCCAGTAGAGGTATGGGGGTGGGCATCCTCAACAATCCCACCAGAGGTCATCAACCCTAGCGCTGTCATCAGCTAGTCTGCTATCCAAATCTAGGCGTGCTTAGAGGGGACAGGCTTTACGCTCTCGAGGTTAGGGAAGCAGGTCAGTGGAGACCAACGTTCAAGGTTTTGATAGGTGTGGTAGGAGATACACCGGTCAGTGCTTAGCAGGTATAGGTGTATGTTTCGGGTGTGGGAAGCCCGATCATATGTTCAGGGATTATCCGACGGCCAGATGGAGTAATGGTAGTGGTCGAGACCCAGCTAGCAGTTCAACAGCTCCTCCAGCACGCTCAACTCAGTAGGGTGCATCCACTAGTGCAGGTGGTGGACAACGTCAGAACAAGTTTTATGCCCTCTCATCTCATCAGGAGCAAGAGGTCTCACCAAATGTGGTCACTGGTATGTTACGAGTATTTCATCTTGATATTTATGCATTGTTAGATCCAAGGGCTACTCTATCTTTTGTGACGCCCTATGTTGCTAATAGTTTCGGAGTCAGTCTCGAAATCCTATTAGAACCCTTCTCAATCTCTACTCCACTTGGTGACTCAGTAATAGCTCAACGGGTATATAGAAAATTCCCTATCACAATCCCTCATAATGTCACCTCAGCAGATCTAGTAGAGTTAGACATGATAGATTTTGATGTTATCTTTCTCATGGATTGGTTGTTATGCCTCTGTTAATTGTAGAACCCATGAGGTAGAGTTTTGATTTCTGGGTGAACCAGTCCTAGAGTGGAAGGGTAGTTTAGCTATGCTTGTAGGTCACTTTATTTCCTACCTTAAGGCCAAAAAGATTATTTCTAAGGGTTGCACGTACCATCTAGTCTGAGTGAAGGATGCTACGTTCGAGACCCAACTCTCCAGTCAATTCCTGTAGCATGTGAGTATTCGGAAATTTTCCAAAGATGATTTACCGGAGTCCCTCCCAAGTGGGAGATCAACTTTAGCATTGACCTTCTTCTCGATATGCAACCTATATCTATTCCTCCTTACAAAATGGCTCCAGCTGAGCTAAAGGAGTTGAAAGAGCTGTTGAAGGACCTTTTAGACAAGGGTTTCATTAGACCTAGAAAATTATTGTGTGGTGCACCAGTTCTCTTTGTCCGAAAGAAGGATGATTCTCTTCGTATGTGCATTAACTATCGACGATTTAACAAGGTCACAATCAAGAACAAGTATCGTTTCCCCAGAATTGATGATTAGTTTTACCAACATCAGGGTACCAAGTGTGTCTCAAAGATAGACCTCAGATCTGGATATCATCAACACATTTAAGGATTGTGCTACAAATCTTAAGGATAACTAGCTATTTTCTAAATTCAGTAAGTGTAAGTTCGGGTTAGACTCAGTATTATTTTTAGGCCACGTGGTGTCAAGTGAGGGTGTGCAAGTGGATTATCAAAAGATGGAAGCTGTGAAGAATTGGCCTAGACTAGTTAATCCTTCGGATATCAAGAGTTTCTTAGGTTTAACTAGTTACTACAGAAGGTTTTTTGAGGGATTTTCATCCATTGCAGCACCGTTGACTAAGTTGACCCAGAAGAAAGTCAAATTTTAGTGATCAAATGCATGTGAGAAGAGTTTTCAAGAGTTAAAGACTCGACACACTTCAGGCCTAATATTGACCCAACCCGAGGGTATAGATGGATTTGTAGTGTATTGTGATGCCTCTAGGGTTGTTCTTGGTTGTGTGTTGATGCAGCATAGAAAGGTCATTGCATATGCCTCTAGATAGCTTAAGACTCATGAGAAGAATTACCTGATGCAAGACTTAGAATTGGCAGTAGTGGTGTTTGGATTGAAGATTTGGAGGCAGTATTTGTATGGAGTGCATTAGACATGTTCACAGACCACAAAAGTCTTCAGTATGTGTTTACCCAGAAGGACTTGAATTTGTGACAAAGGAGGTGGGTAGAGCTTCTCAAGGCTTATGACATGAGTGTTCTTTATCATTCGAGAAAGGCCAATATTGTGGCGGATGCTCTTAGCAGGCTATCCATGGAGAGTGTTCCTCATGTGGAAGATGGAAGGAAAGAGTTGGGGAAGGATGTGCACCGGCTTGCTCGACTAGGAGTTAGTTTGCTGGATTCAACGGATGGTGGTGTCGTTTAGAATGGCTCAGAATATTCCTTGGTGACTAAATTCAAGTCTAGACAAGATGAGGATCCGATCTTGGTAAAGTTGAAAGGAAGCGGTTCAGAATCAGAAGGTAGAGGTCTTCTCCCAAAGGGTAGATGGTGTACTTCTTTATCAGGGTCGATTGTGTGTTCCGGGTGTTGATTACTTGAGGGATCAGATGTTGCATGAGGCTCATAGTTTCCAATATTCTATGCAACATGATTGCAGGAAGCAGGGGTCCCAGGCAAAGGGACATCAGTATTTATGAAATGTACTAGTATGTAAGACTAAAAACTATAAACATATAAGATAAAAATGATAATTGAACCAAAAATAAGGAATGGTAACAATACGGAATCCTTGAAATCAAAACTCGACAATAACTCGATACTGAAGTGTAAATGCAACCAAGTAATGCACAATAAAAACTATGACTAAAATGTCGGCAGTCAAAAATCCATATAAAATCTACCCATCCGCTGTGCTACACCGAGGTAAAATAAAAATACCTCCAGCCAGTTTACCACAGCGGGGTAAAATAAAAATGCCTCCAGCGGTATACCACATTAGGGTAAAATAAAAGTGTCTCAAACTGGTGTACCATATCGGGGTAAAATCAATAATCTCAATCATAGTCAAAAAGAGCTGATAGGGCTTATATTGAGTCATTTTAACACATATAGCATAAAAATGACAAATACTAAATTTGTGGCTTGCATAGGCCTACTTTATAACGTGCAACTGCAAGTGAGAACATATAACATGTAATGCTAGAAAATAGCACATAAATACATTTATTCAAGCCTCATATAAATCATAAGGAGCTGCGGATGACCTAAGAGTTTCAACAAAATTTACAGATCATGTTCAAAGAGACATTAGAGTTTGGAGACTCGCTAGTTTGTCGTTCGGCTTAAGGGAACGGGATTATGAAATATACCCTTGGCTTGGGATATTTCATAACCTACACATAAGATAAAGGACAACCATAACAAGGAAATTCTAGTTCAATAAGTTGATTTACACTTAATAGCTTGCGACATCTTTACTTAGCTTAAAATCATTTATACGTTGTCATCTTGGATCTTCACCAATTTCACTTAGAAACCAGACCTTTAAACACATTTAAAATCACAAACATATATATATATATATATATATATATATATATATATATATATATATATATATATATATATATATATATATATATAACATACAATAAAGGACCAGGTCATGGTTCCCACGATAAGGGGACTTCAAACTTGATCTATAACTACGATATAATTGCAAGTAACATGTATTTCGTCTCACATTTATTTGTTCCAAACATATTTAACGATTCAAAATCAATGTCATGAACTTTCGGTAATTTAGGCAGAATTATAATTCCTTCAATATCAGTGTGATGAATCAAGAATATTGGCCCTTTCGGCAGTATATATCTGTGCTTGTACAACGAGGATAGGACGCCTTAACATACCTTTTTTTGACGAGCTTTGTTTAGTCGGTTCTTTCCTTCAACAACCAGCACTTATACCCTTCAACTGATTGAGTTTAAAACCAAATGAAAAGGATTTTTCAAGCCAATATATCCAGCCAAAACGTCACACCAACAGCAGCCACAACAACAACATACAAGGCAATATTAACAACATTTAGCCATTTTCTCTACCTGTTTCCATTAGCTTTTGAGGGGGAAAATAAGAGGAATAATTACCTAAATTCTACTGTAGTCCTTCCCTTCAATATGAGGTATATTTCCAGCCAGATAAATTGCCAAAAATCCTACAAAACACTAGCAAAAACTCAACTCAAAACAGTCCAATCGGCAGCTCACTTAGCTGCCAATTCCAGCCCTTTTGCTTGCAATTTGAGGGGTTTAAAGAGGGTGAAATGCTTACATTTACTCTTGGATTTAACCCCTACATCAAGGTGGATATATAAGCAGATTATTATACTTCTTATATATCCACCTTGACGTAGGGGTTTAAGGCGGTGGCCATGTCACTGCTCGAGAGTGCCATCGTAAAATGCCCATAAGTTTTTACTCTGAACTCCGATTGACAAATGATTTGATTTACTAAAAAATAGACTCTAATTACTTTAATATGCTAGTTCATAGGACTTCTAAATTATTATAGATTGGGAGATATGATTATTCAAAATTGACCCTTACTTATGAACTTTAGATACTCTTCACTTTTCCCTTCGTATATATTTTCCTCCACACCTATGATCAATATATAGTCGTGCAACTCTTAACACAACAAACAAATATCAAATAATCATTAAAAAAATTTTAGAGTGTAACAATGGCAGTATCACTTTCCGGTTGAGATCTAAGGTTCAATTGCACTAACCAAATCTTCCAATGACTTCTAGTTTCAAGTTACAGACTTATTTCTCAACTTATTCTTTCGAATATTCAAGAACTATCTCACCAACCCTAACACCTATATCCCTATGGTTACAGGAGAACTCTAAGACGACTGTTTAAGATACTTCATTTAGCCAAGTAGGATTTCAGGGTATATCCCTATCCACAACAACGAAATCAATTCCCTAAAATCTTGACAAGAGTAAAACCATAAGAATCATCATTCGGAAAACCAACAAAAGTCATGAGTACTGAAGAAAAACCTATGAAGAAAATGGAACTCCTTGTCTCTTAATCTTCCCCCAAAAATTTCATAATCCCTAACAAATGCCCTAGTGATGTATTTATATGCTTGGTAACAAATTTCCCTTTTTCCCTTAAGTAACTCTGCTTTTGGACTTAGAAAAATATCTCCCAGATAGAGGCTGGCGCGCCACTTCACCCAATGCACCAGACATGGCTTGAACTTATTCTGAACTATGGCTCCTGGCACGCCACTTCAGTCATTTCACCAAGGTTTTCATCAAAAATTCTGTAGTTTAGGTGTTGGCATGCCACTTTTCTTAATGCACCAGAGTATTAGAAAAAGTTTCGGAGTTTATTCTTCTCTAGTGCGCCGCTTCTCTCAATTCACTAAGGTGTTGATAAAAAATTCCTCTAAAGTTTAGTGCTTGGAGGGCCACCCTCAGCCATAGCACCAACCTATGCACAATTTCTCTGAAGTTTAAGGATTGGTGCACCACTTCTCCCAATGCACTAGGCCAAGTTTTCTTCGGATTCTTCTTTCTTCATACCTTGCACTTTTTTTTTAATTATTTTCTCTTGTTTTATCTGTAACAATCATCTAGACACATTTGTTAGCTCTTTCCACAAACCCTTTCATGAAACATTACATTTTATAAGGATAATTTTATCAGAACATGATGAAAGATTTGTAAAATGTAACAAGTGGGCATACCAAGATCACCACCCCACACTTAGACCGTTGTTCTTCCTCAAACAATCCCTACTTTAATTCAACATAACCTCCACACCACTTATCACCTCTATCAATTTTCACTCAAGTAGCTAAAACATAACACATGAATAGGTGATTCATTATTTATAAACAATCCATAAAACATACACATAGAAGTTCTTTTCATTTGAAACTACATACTTTCTATAACTGACTCTTCTTTTTCAAAATAGGGCAAACGTGATTACGTATGGAAAATGTGACATATAGTGCACCAACTCGGACCATCTTATGCACTCACTTATTTAGTGATATTCCTTCTCTCATATTATTAATGCAAGGACTTGGAACATAAATCAACCAGACACACTCACTCTCACAAATAATATGTCATACATATGCAATGTACCATATGCTTCCCTCTCATGTATAGATAGATCACACAAGTAATTCAAAAAGACTAGATCATACAGACTTTTCTGGTTGTAATGTCGGCTAAAGGATAGGTGAAAATTATTTTGTCAATAGTGGCTACCAATCCTAAGAACTTTAAGACATGTTTTCACTTCATCCTTATTTTCCACCATTTGACCTTACTGCTTACCCTTTCTTTCATTAATCCCCTTTTCTTTTCTCATGCCAACTTTTACAATACTTGGATGCTAGTTTCTGCTTATAAGATCAACCAAAACAATCAATCATTAAAAATATTTTCTTTATGTTCTATAAGAAGTAAAAATTTTATTGTCTGGGCGCCCCTCTTTCCTATTTTCTCGTCTTTCCATCTATAGTTTTTCTCTTTCCTTTCCATTAACATTTACACTGGTGGAACCTTCATTCTTAAATCTCAAAGTGCATTAGAATATCTTTGGATCAAACTTTTGGAGGTTACACAACACATAGGATAGACTTTTTTCGTGGCTAAAAGGAAGGCTTACAACTCAATGGAGTTGACTGAGGATAATGCTAAAGGTGGTACAAAAACAATGAACAAACATGGCTCTATCAAAGAAATTCAATAATCATGTCTGACCTCTTTGAAAATTAGTTATCATGTACACATGTTAGGCAAGTTCTAGATGTTACCCTATGTATGAAACACAAAAACATTTCAAGCTCACCCCTCATGGCATCATGATTTGGATCGGTTTCTAATGGCTACATATTCACACAATCATATTTGTATGAATTTCACTAGTAAGCCTAATTTTCCATCTTGAGTCAAGTTAAAGAACCTATGTATTTCTCATGGAATTTTCACTTCTCATGCATTCAAGATGAACAATCCATGCTTCTAGCTTATCTCCTAAGTGAAATATCAAGAGCACACAAGTGGTAATTTTTTATTTTAAAAGAATGTGGAGTATTTTTCCTTAAGACAATCATCATTCATCCATCATTGGGAAAAGTTACTACATCTATGATGGACTCTAAAAAATAGACTCTCAATTAAACCAAATAAACAACCAAAGACAAATGGGCACATAGCATAGCAACATTACAATTTCCACAACTATCCACTAACCAATTATTACAAACCAAGCTATCTGAGATAGAACTAACACAAAAGTTGTGCAATTTCTACAGCCCAACTCTAACAATCTAGCAAGGATAGAAAATAAGGAAACCTATTTCCTCCACCCCACACTTTAACATTGCACTATACCTAGTGCACAAACATATCATAATTAATAGGGAGAGAAAAGAACTTCCTAGGCCTCTAAGCATAATCTTCATATTCAAGATTAAAATCTTGATCATCAGCATCTTCTATATCATTAACTAGAATTCATACAGTGGTGGCATCATCCTCATCATCATCACTAACTAATTTGTCAATACTGTAGGCTCATCATCATCTAGTGGCTCCTTAAATCTCGGTCTTACCTTGCACATCATCATGACACTGTCTGTAAGTGGGTACTAATGTATTCATCTCCTCAGTAGTAGCGGGCCTTCCCCCCAATCCTCAATTATAGGTCCAACATCCCTAACATGTGGCCTTTCCAATTGTCATCCCGAGTCTGGCGCTCAGCTAGAGCGAGAGCCGATCTGCATATTGTACATTGCTTCTTGACCTTTGTAACATCTGTCATCTTCCTTACCAAGTGCCCTGCTAGTGGTAGGTGGAGCTCAGCCTCCTCTTCCTCAATACCCACTCAAGAACTGAGTCAACAAGCTGCCATAACAATATTTCCAACGATAATTGTCCCCGGATTGCCGCATATTGTCTCTAAGCACTGCACCAAAGTTAATTGGAAACCACTTATTCATCATGTACCTCAATACTACCCTCTCTCAAGTGATCTCAGTGGTATGTCCCCCTGGGAAGAGTACAACACAAACCAACGTAACCCAAACTCTGGCCCTCTTAGTCAAGTAGGAGAATAAGAGTGTCGAATGAACACCAGTCTCACTTCATGCCCACCAGGAAGCTGAATACTCTCCACAAAATGTGTGGTGGATTTCACAATATGGGGGCTTCTCACGAACAAGAAATACATCTTTGGGTCCACCACTGGCATACCAAGAAATGCATTAAAGGTCATGGTAGTGAAATGGACCACTTGACCCCACACTCTGACCCTTGTTCTCTCTCCATAAGAAGTGTTCTAATTGGCATAAAACTCCCTCACTAAGGTGAGGTTGCACTCCTCTAGCTCAGCAATTACATAACCCAGCCCAAACTCATTGATGGTGCCACGAACAGTAGGGAACTCAAATGCCAAACGTCCTTCATCAATCCAATTTTTTGGGCCATATTTAGCTTTTTTTTAGCATTGAACCATTTGAGTCCATGCTCCTCCATAGCTTGAGCTCCAAACCTCCTAGCAGGGGGTGCCCTTAGAATTGACGAACTCAGTGCAACTCCTTTCCTAAGACTTTTGAACTCCTTGCTTGAAGTTGTTATCTCCTTGCCTTGCACGTAAAGCCATAGCACCTAGAAACCAAAATCAATTCCAAAACAGAATTAGTTCATGATCATCAAGGCTAGCTAATTAGGTGTAGGAGATGCAAGACGACCATCACTTAATTCTCTAGCATAGTTATGAGAATTTGTCAAATAGGGTACTCAAACTTCCCCTATTATCATGCCAAATCTAATCAACCCAATTCATTCAGAAACTCTACACACCAATTCACTTCTCACATTCATGATTTCACTACTTCTTTATGCACTTCTTTTCCTTCTTTCCACAAGAGTGCTTCAAACTAGACACTCCCCTCAATTCACCAATTCTCAATTTACAACAACTCAAGTGTGGAAGTAGTCACAACATACACCCTGGTATACACCGGAAGCCCAAAGATAAGACCTGGGAGTTGAAATGGAGAAAAGTTTAAAAATTGGCACCAGGCATAGAATGGGTCGTGACGTGACCCTTTGGTGCATCCCACGAGTCGTGATGTGACTCGTGGGGAGGCTTGCTGAGAAGTTTGGAAATTGTAGGAAAAGGTTCCCCACGGGCGTGACAAAGACTCGTGGTCAGGCCCCACTAGTCTTTAGGTCAGTCGTGGGGTAGGTGAGTAAGAAGAGAGAAGGAAGGCATGCAGTGTACTTGATGGGAGGACCCCATGAGTCGTGGTCAGTCCCCACGATTCGTGGGGTGAGTTGTGGCCAAGCAGGGAATGATTTTTTTGAAGCTTAGGCAGTGCACTTCACGGATGGTGACCACGAGTCATGGTCACCAGGTCACGAGTTTTCTTCCATTAAGATCCCAGGAGACCTGTTGAGCAGTGTAACTCACATACCATGCCACGAGTCATGGGCCAGGGTAACGAGTCATTAGGTCCCTCGTTGGGACCACCTGGTAGTTATATTCTACGATTTTTAGTAAGGACTTTTTTGTAATTTCAAAGCTCCTAAGGCCTAAACTACGTCATTTTGAGTTATGAATAGTGACTTTTAAAGGGGTTAAGTTTATTTTAGGCCTTATTCATTCATGCATACAAGGTTGAAGACTAGAGAGGGTGATCAAGCCTAGCATTCATTATTTTCCCTTCAATTTTCTATTGTACATTTAATGAAGTGTAAGAATCAGCTACCAACAAGTATGTAGGGTTATGAATGGGTGTTTTTGTTCATACCCATGCCAATCTCTCCTAATTCATGAAGTTTGATCAAAAATCTTATGGGGTTTAACTTAAATCTTGTGGAATTCTAATGATCTAACAATGGGTTATTATCTTTCGTGATTTACATTATATTTTATGAATTATGATTAGATTCTACAACTATTTTAATTATAAATTTATGGTTTTCGAATTCTACTAAATTAAGCTTAATTATGCATGTTCTATGATGAATCGAGTTATGATCTTTACTTCAATTGTTGATATTTATAAACTCATCATGATTTATGATTCGAATATGGATTTATTCAAATACCCATTATGGATTGTGATTTCAAAAGTATATACATGATCTATAAGTATGCATGAATCCCATGATTTACTAATTATTTTTTTGGCCAACTCACGGGCCTTACCCTCATGGCTAGTACATGTATTTACAAGCATGTTTATGATTACCATGATATAACTAGCTAATGAATCTCATGCATATTATACTATGAGCATTATATATGTTTTGGGAGTATTATTTAACACCGAGTAGGTTTGGGGCCCAAGTTTTGCCCCGAATCTTAGAACTACATGCCATCGTAGGACATGATGGGACCTCCCTTGTGAGTGTCCCCCTTTGCGAAAATGGGCCCTTTCATGTGTGATATCACGCTTTTCATGGATCTACCCTTCAAAATGTACGAACACCCTCCCGACTAGTTATTTATAGGTAAGGCTCCATGTGTGCTCATATGGGGTATGTCGGCTATTAGAATCTCCCACTATTCCTCATGATTTATGCATGTTTATGATTATTTATATTGTCTCAAGTCATGTTCAATAAATCTTTTCTATTATGATTATGATTATGACTGAATTACGAATGTTTTGAAAATCTTGAGCCTTATGTTATCGTATGCTACTTATGTTATGAGCATGTTGTCCCACTCTTATGATCATTTATGAGCTTTTATATATTTTTAATGTTTGTTTTACTTACAATGCATACTCAGTACATTCCACGTATTGACCGCATACTCCATGTTTTATTGTTTTATGATACAGGACCTCGCTCTCAGGTTCCACCCCGCTCATAGTCGGCCTTCTGAGATTGCATTTTACGTTGTTGGTGAGTCCTTATCTCTGCAAGACTAGACTATTTAGATTTCCTTTATGTATTTCAATTTCAGTTTTGTTGAATTAGTTGGGGTCTTGTCCCATCAACTCGTCATATTTAGATGCTTTTTAGACATATGTATGAATTCATCTTCGGATTTTGTATTCTAATGTTATACTCAAGTTAGACTTCCGCTATGATTATATTTTTGATTATTCAGTTTCTTTGATTGAGTTTGATGTATTCCATAGGTCGACTTGGGGTCTCACGGGGCTCCTTGTCCTGTGTTGCAATTCGGACCTCCGTTCGGGTCGTGACAAACTTGGTATCAGAGCCATAGGTTTGAAGTATCATAGGATGTTTGAAAGTCGCGTTTATTAGAGTCTTTTTCATATGTTTGAAGCATGCCACACTTATGACGATGACGCTACGAGACGTCTAGAAAATGTTCCCTTCCTTCATGCTCTATGTGGTGCGATGAAAAGTCTTTCTATCCTTCTAATTTGTTCTATTTGCAATTGCAGAATCATGGATCCCAGAAGAATGAATGCTAGGAGAAATGGGAATGGTGAAGGCCATAAGGATAGAAATGGTAATGGGCACCAGCAAGCCCTACCAACTCAGGACCACTAGGCACTGGAGCTAGTTGCCATGCTGAGTTTCGAGTAGTTATCCAGATTCTTGTGAAGGACTTGACCACTCAGGTCAATCAGCAGGCTCTTGCGCATGTTCCATAAAATGGCAATGCAGTGGTGGCTCGAGTTAGTGATTTCTTAAGGATGAACCTGCCGGAGTTCCTTGGGTCAAAGGTAGATGAGGACCCTCATGAATTTATTGATGATATTCTAAAGATCACCCAGGTTATGGGAGTGACAAATAGAGAGTGCATTGATTTGGCCTCTTATAAGCTAAAAGAGGTGGCACATATTTGGTTTAAGCAACGGAGAGAGTACGATAGTGGGAGTAGGCCCTATAGGTTGGGACGAGTTCCATGCAGCCTTTTTGGATCGGTTCTTCCCTTGCAAGATGAGGGAACTAAAGGTAGCCTAGATTGTAAATCTGAAATAGGGTGATATGTCAGTTCAGGAGTACACTTTGGAGTTCACCCATTTATCCAAGTATATGCCAAAGTTAGTGGCTGACCAGAGGGATCGGGTGAGCCGATTTATGCATGGAGTGGTGGACTACCTGGATAAGGACTGTAGGATCGCCTTGATGCATCGGGATATAGATTTTCCCCACATAGTGTTGCATGCCTAGTATATAGAGTCAATGTATCGGAGGTAGAGATAGTACAAGAGGGCCAGGACAGACAATTATGGGATTTCTCAACCTAGATCGGAGGGTAGACAGCGCCAGCAGTCTCATGACAGGTCTTTTTCTCCAGCACCATTATCAGCTAGCACACAATCTAGATCACGAGGGGATCAGAGGAGCAGGGCTTCAAATTTGAGAGGCCAGGGTAACATGCAGATAGAGCACACTTTCCCATCTTGTGCGAGGTGTGGCAAGAATCACATAGGGAGGTGCCTGCTTGGCTCAATTGCTTTTTTCGGGTGTGGCAAACCCGGACACAGACTCATGGATTGCCCTTCGGCTAGATTAGGGGGCGGTGGAGCCTGTATGCCAGCCTCTAGTTCAGCCACTCCAGCAGCACTTCCCTCTCGGCAAGGTGCCTCGACTAGTGCAGCCGGCGGACAGCGGCAAAACAGGTTTTATTCCCTTGTGACCCGTCAGGAGCAGGAGACTTCACCGGATGTGGTTACTAGTATGTTACGAGTGTTTCACCCTAATGCTTATGCTTTGTTAGATCCAGGGGCTACCTTTACTTTTGTGACACCTTATATTGCTAGTAGCTTTGGAGTTAGTCCCGAAACTCTATCAGAACCATTTTTAGTTTGTACTCCTATTAGTGATTAGTTGTAGCTAGACGGGTGTATAGAAGATGCCCGATCACTATATTGCATAAAGTCACCTCTGCAGACCTTGTAGAGTTGGTCATGACTAAGTTTGATATTATTCTTGGTATGGATTGGTTGTATGCGTGTTATGATTCTGTTAATTATAGAACCTGTGTGGTGGAGTTTCACTTTTCGGGTGAGTCAGTCTTGGAGTGGAAGGGTAGTTCGGTAGGTTGTTTTATTTTCTATCTTAAGGCCAGAAAGGTGATTTCTAAGGATTTTGTGTATCATCTAGTTAGGGTTAACGATGTTGAGTCCAAGACACCGACTATCCAGTCAGTTCTAGTAGTGCGTGAGTATCCAGAAGTATTCCCTGATTATTTACCAGGTGTTCCTCCCGAGAGGGAAATTGATTTTGGTATTGACCTTCTTCCCGATGCGCAGCCTATATCCATCCCTCCTTACAAAATGGCTCCAGCTGAGTTAAAGGAGTAGTTGAAGGACCTATTAGATAAGGGTTTCATCATGCTTAGCAAGTCTCCATGGGGTGCACCAATCTTATTTGTCTGAAAGAAGGATGGTTCTCTTCGGATGTGCAATGATTATTGGCAATTGAACAAGGTCACTGTTAAGAACAGGTATACTTTACCTAGGATTGATGATTTACTCGACCAGCTTCAGGGTGCCAAGTGTTTCTTAAAGATAGATCTCAAGTCCGGGTTCACTAGCTCAGGGTTTGGGAGTGTGACATCCCGAAGACATCCTTTAGAATGCGGTATAGCCATTATAAGTTTGTAGTTATGTCTTTTGGAATAACGGATGGTCCTGCAGCTTTTATGGACTTGATGAACAGTGTTTTCAAGCCATACTTGGATATGTTCGTGATTGTGTTTATTGATGACATTCTTATATACTCTAGAGCGAGGAAGAACATGCCGCTCATTTGAGAATAGTGCTTCAGACTCTCAAGGATCGCCAACTATATGCCAACTTTAGCGAGTGCGATTTTTGGTTGAACTCTGTATCATTTTTGGGTCATGTAGTATCAGGTGAGAGTGTAAAGGTGGATTCTCAAAAAATAGAGGCGGTGAAGAATTGGCCTAGACCGGTGAATCCTTCAACTCTTCGAAGTTTCTTGGGTTTAGTTGGCTACTATCGAAGATTTGTTGAGGTTTTCTCATCTATTGCAGCACCTTTGACCAAATTGACTCAGAAGAAGGTGAAATTCCAATGGTCGGAGGCTTGTGAGAAGAGCTTCCAAGAGTTGAAGACTCGACTTACCTCAACACCGGTGTTGACCCTGCCCGAGGGTACTGATGGGTTCGTAGTGTATTGTGATGCTTCAAGGATCAGACTTGGGTGCGTATTGATGCTATATGGGAAAGTCATAACCTATTCCTCCAGACAGCTAAAAGTTCATGAGAATAATTACTCGACCCATGATCTTGAATTGGCCGTGGTGGTGTTCGCCTTGAAGATATGGCGACGTTATTTGTATGGGGTCCACGTGGATGTGTTCACAGACCATAAGAGTTTGCAATATGTGTTTAGCCACAAGGACCACAATCTTCGGCAAAGGAGATGGTTGGAGCTACTTAAGGACTATGATATGAGTGTGCTATACAATCTGGGAAAGGCTAATGTAGTAGCTGACGCACTTAGTAGGCTCTCCATGGAGAGTGTGTCCCACGTAGATGAGGGGAAAAAGGAGCTGGTGAAAGATGTACATCGACTAGCAAGGTTGGGAGTTAGGTTGGTTGACTCGACCGATGGCGGCGTTGTTGTTCAGAACGGATCAGAATTGTCTTTGGTGACTGATGTAAAAGCTAGACAAGATGAGGACCCAATTTTGGTAAAGTTACAGGAAGTCATTCAAAGTTAAAAGGTAGAGGTCTTCTCCAAAGGGGGAGATGGTGTTCTTCGGTAACCAGGGTCGCTTATGTGTTCCAAATATAGATGATTTGAGGAGCCAGATGTTGCATGAGGCTCATGGATCCAGGTATTCTATCCATCCAAGTGCCACCAAGATGTACTGTGACTTACAAAAAATCTATTGGTGGAACGGCATGAAGAAGCATGTTGCAGAATTCGTAGCTAAGTGCCAAAACTGTTAGCAAGTAAAGGTTGAGCACCAGAGACTGGGAGGTGTACTTAAGAATATCAACATTCCTACTTGGTAGTGGGAGAAATTAATATGGGCTTCATTATAGGTTTACCTCGTACTCATCGACAATATGACTCCATTTGGGTTGTGGTGGATAGGTTGACCAAGGCTGCTCACTTTCTACCGATCAAAACCAGGTATTTGGCAGAGGATTATGCCAAACTATATATCCAGGAGCTAGTTTGATTTAATGGAGTGCCCATATCCTTCATTTCAGACAGAGGTACCCAAGTTACCTCTCAGTTTTGAAGGTTATTTCAAAAAGGGCTTGGTACACGGGTTAAGCTCAACACAACATTTTACCCGCAAATGGATGGTCAAGCGTAGCGGACAATTCAGACTCTTGAAGACATGTTGAGAGCATGCATGATGGACTTCAAAGGTGGTTGGGATGATCACTTGCCCCTGATCGAGTTTTCCTACAATAAAAGCTATCACTGTAGTATTTAGATGGCACCGTTCAAGGCTCTCTATGCGGAGATGTAGGTCACCCATCAGTTCGTTCGAGGTTGGTGAGGCGACAATGATAGGGACAGATTCAGTTCATGAGGCAATGGAGAAGGTTTAGTTGATAAGGGACTAGTTAAAACTGCTCAGAGTCACCAAAAGTCCTACGCCGATGTGAGTAGGAGAGAACATGAGTTCGAGGTGGATGACTGGGTGTTTCTGAAGGTATCTTCCATGAAGGGAGTGATGTGGTCTGGAAAGAAAGGAAAACTCAACCCTTGTTATGTTGGCCCCTACCAGATTGTTAGACGGGTTGGTAAGGTGGCATACGAGTTGGAGCTGCCCTCAAAGTTAGCTTTTGTGCATCCTGTGTTTCATGTATCGCTCTTGAAAAAGTGTTTGGGTGATCCAGCTTTAGTTGTCCCGATGGATAGTGTTGGTGTGAAAGATAGCCTCAGTTGTGAGGAGGTTTCGGTGAAACTATTGGATCGTCAAGTTTGACGTCTAAGAAACAAGGAAGTGGCTTCAGTTAAAGTGTTATGTAGGAATCGACATGTTGAAGGAGCTACGTGGGAGGCCGAAGCGGATATGATGGCTAAATACCCACATTTATTCTCTACTGGCTCAGTTCTAGCTTGAGGTATCAGTGTTTCTCTCAGACTCTATTTAGTTTTCATGTTCAGTTCATGTGCTCAAGTTTCTTTTATGTATATGGATGTGTGTATGATTAGTGAATTCAGTTCAGCTATGTAGTTTGAATCGGAGGTAGTCATTCTGTCAGTTTTTGATTTGAATGATCAATATTTGAATATGATAATTGCATCTCTCTGTTTTTCTATGTGTTTTCCATCATTCAAGGACTAATGTTCCCAAGTTGGAGATATTGTTATACCCTGAAAACCCAAAGATCTGGCCTGGAAGTTGAAATGAAGAAAAGTTTAAAAACTAGCAATAGGCACAGAACGGGTCGTGAGGTGACTCGTTGGTGCAGCCCACGATTCATGATGTGACTCGTGGGGATGCCAGGTGAGGAGTTTTGAAATTGTAGGAAAAGGGTCCCCACGAGTGTGACAACGACTCATTGTCAGGCCCTACGAGTCGTTAGGTCAGTCATGTGGTGGGTGAGTAAGAATAGAGAAGGAAAGCAGGCAGTTTACTTGACGGGAAGACCCCACGATTCGTGGGGTGAGTTGTGGCCAAGTAGGGAATGATTTTGTTGAAGCTCATGTGGTGTACTTCATGGATGGTGACCATGAGTCGTGGTCACCAGGTCATGAGTTGTCATGTCTTCCATTAAGAGCCCAGGAGACCTGTTGAGCAGTGTACCTCACGGACCATGCCACAAGTCGTGGCCCAGGGTAATGAGTTGTTAGGTCCCTCATTGGGACCACCTGGTAGTTAGTTTCTGCGATTTTAGTAAGGGTTTTTCCATAATTTCTAAGTTCCTAACGCCTAAACTATGTCGTTTTGAGTTATGAATAGTGACTTTTAAAGGGGTTAAGTTCATTTTAGGCCTCATTCATTCATGCATGCAAGGTAGAAGACTAGAAAGGGTGATCAAGCCTAGCATTCATCAATTTACCTTCAATTTTCTATTGGGCATTTAAAGAAGTGTAAGAATCAGCTACCAACAGGTATATAAAGTTATGAATGGGTGTTTTCATTCACACTCATGCCGAATCTCTCCTAATTCATGAAGTTTGATAGAAAATCTTATGGGGTTTTAATTTAAATCTTGTGGAATTCTAATGATCTATCAATGGGTTATTATCTTTCGTGATTTACATGATATTTTATGAATTATGATCAGATTCTACAACTATTTTGATTACAAATTTATGGATTTCAAATTCTACTAAATTAAGCTTAATTACGCATGTTCTACGATGAATCGAGTTATGATCTTTACTTCAATTGTTGATATTCATAAACTCATCATGATTTATGATTCGGAATATGGATTTATTCAAAACCCATTATGAATTGGTGATTTGCAAAGTATATATATGATCTACAAGTATGCATGAATCCCATGATTTACTAACTATGTTTTTGGACGACTCACGGGTCTTACCCTCATGGATAGTTCACGTATTTACAAGATTATTTATGATTGCCATGATTTAACTAGCTCATGAATCTTATGCATATTACACTATGAGAACTATATATGTTTTGGGAGTAGTATTTAACACCGAATAGGTTTGTGGCCCAGGTTTTGCCTTGAATCTCATAATTACGTGCCACCGTAGGACATGATGGGACCTCCCTTGTGAGTGTCCCCCTTTGCGCTAATGGGCCCTTTCATGTGTGATATCGCGCCCTTCATGGATCTACCCTTAGCAAGGTACGAACACCCTCCCGACTAGGGATTTACATGTCGGGCTCCATGTGAGCTCATATGGGGTATGTCGGTTATAGAATCTCCCGCTGTTCCTCATGATTTATGCATGTTTATGATTGTGTATATTGGCTCAAGTCATGTTCAATAAAGCTTTTCTATTATGATTATGATTATGACTGAATTATGAATGTTTTGAAAACCTTGAGCCATATGTTATCGTATGCTACTTATGTCTTGAGCATGTTGTCCCACTCTTATGATCATTTATGAGCTTTTATACATTTTAAATTTCTGTTTTACTTACATTGCATATTAATTACATTCAACGTACTAACTGCTTCATTTTATGATACAGGACCCGTCTCTCAGGTTCAGCCCCGCTCATAGTCGCCCTTCTGAGATTGCATTGTACGTTTTTGGTGAGTCCTTATCTCCTGAGGACTATACTATTTAGATTTCCTAAATGTATTTTAGTTTAAGTTTTGTTGAGTTAGTTGGGGTCTTGTCCCATCAACTCATTATGTTTAGACGCCTTTCAGACATATGTATGAATTCAGCTTCGAATTTCATATTCTGATGTTATGCTCAAGTTAGACTTCCTCTATGATTATATTGTTGATTGTTCAGTTTCTTTAATTGAGTTAGATGTATGCTTATGCCATGGATCGACTTAGGGTCTCTCGTGGCTCCTTGTCCCGTGTTATTATTCGGGCCTCTGTTCGGGTTGTGACACACCCAAAACCAAATTTTTCATTAGCTTTCCACATTAAGTTGGTATAAATTTTCAACAACCCACTATTCTTACAATCATAAAATTGTGCTATTCAAGCAACTTCTTCTTCCACAAAAGTACTACAATTTCTAGAATTTAATGAAAATCTCTACTACTCATTCATCACTTCTCTTCATACCCACAACTTTTATTAAAACAAAAAAATTCAACCAAAATAACCACCCAATCAAAGATACAATATTAGTATGGAAGAAAACATGATTATTAAGTTGAGGAAGACCCACATTACAAAGTTCAAGATTCTTGCCCAACATGGGTGAACTTGGCTTTGATTTGGGGGAGAGAGGGTAAAGAGAGCACACTTTCAAAAAAAACTAAAGGAAAGAAGAAATTTACTTACTTGAGTTGGAGATTCTTGCTTCACCGAGCTTTGGAGAAGACAACAATCAGGGAGAATGGGGAGGGGAGTTAAAGCTAAAAATAGAGAGAGAGAGAGCTCATTTTTTTTGTTTCTTTTGACTTTTTAAGAGAGAGAAGATGAATGGGCAACAAAAATAAAGAGTATAGGTTAGGTATTCATGTTTATCTAGGGTCCTTGGGTCAAGTTTTATCCATGGATTGAAAAAGAAATTTCCCAGAAACCCATCTGTCATGGTGTGCCATCCACTACGCCTCAACACTTAGAAGAAAAAAATATTTTGGATCAGTGAGGCTTGGCGCGTCGTGCCTCTCATGACGCCAACCTAAAGAAAAATATTTTCTTTGAAGTTCGGCGTGTAATTAGCCTCAGACTTAAATTTTTTTAGCTTTTCTCCTCAAATTCCCTATTTATATCGGCAAAATAAAAATACATCAGAAAGATGGGTTGCCACTACCAAACGCCTTATTTATAGTCGTGGCACGACATTCATGGGTTGCCTCCCATGCAGCGCCTGATTTTAATGTCATGACACGATACAAGACTTCTCAATCCTCTTTCAAGGAAATCAAAATCTTTCATCTACCAAACTCACCTCCATAGTAATGTTTCACCCTTTGGCCATTAAACAATATGGTTTTGTCTGACCCCAAGGGTTCCAACTTTACTGCACCATGTGTAGTCACATTCACAATCTAAAAGGGGCCTGACTAGTTCGACCTCAGTTTACCCCAAAAAGAATTTCAACCTTGAGTTGTACAATAACACCATCTATCTCAACTTAAACTCACGAGGATGGATGCGTTTCATGACCCGAGTTGAGACCTCGGGCCGAGACACGGGACCTAGAACCACGGGTGGATCCAAGCTAACCCATGGTACATACATAGCATGAAAAGAGCCTCAGTCACTGAGTAGAAGTAAAGAATGAACATAATATAACCGAAAGTCTATGTATCATAAGGTCCAAAGTGTAAACACAACTCAACAACACTAAACTATTTCTACACGATAGTCTGAAAAGCCTTTACTACTACGACGAGCTAATGGACAACACCTCCAACTAGCTCACTATGTCTAAAACTAAAACACACGATAAAAATATAAAATTGATAACTCCCCAAAGAATGAGGACTCACCTTAGCGGGAATGGGACATAACCGATCGAGAGCGATTTATGAGAGAGACTGAGTTGGATCACCTTAACCTGTATCATGAGACAATATAGGATAGAGTATGTGGTCAGTACTTTGAATGTACTGATTATGCAAGGTAAGAAAAACATGCTAATAAAATGTTAATCTGAAATCATTAGTATAAAATGTTCATGAGAGTAAGGAGAGTATGCTAAAAGCATAAATCCAAAGTATACATAAGCATAAGCTATTCATCATAATCTGAACATAATGACCCAAGGTTTTGAAATAAAAATCATACAACTTGTCATGCTTGAAATCGTAAGTGAAAGCTCATAAACTGATCAATGGGTTAAATATGCTATAAAACATAATATCATAAGTCATGAACATGAGTAACTGAAAATATGAGGAACAATGGGAGATTTTATATCCGACATACCCCACATAAGCATGCATAGTGCCCAACCTATAAACCCCTATTCGGAAGGGCGTTCGTACCTTGCTAAGGGTAGAACCATGAAAAAAGCATGATATCACTCATGGGTGGCCCATTCGGGCACGGGAGACTCTCTCATAGAGGACCCTATCATGGCTACATTGGCACATAGTTTTGAGACCTAGGTGCGCTGGAATCCCGACCTACTCGATGTTAAATACCACTCCCAAAATATATAGTGCTTATATCATAATCATGACACATGAAGTACATGGGCTAGTTGAAATCATGAGATTCATAACATGCTTAAAATATGTAAACTAGCCATAAAATAAGCCTGTGAGATGGCCATGATCATAAACTTCATATTCATGAAAATCATGCATACTTGAGGAAATCATCATATTCTAAAATCCATAAATTCATTAAGTGTTCTTATGGAAATCATGCATTGTAATCATAAAACATAATTTACTTCATCATACGTGAAATCCTGGACTCATAATCTTAATTTCTTAAATCATGCATAATAGAGCATAGTTTTCATAAAACTTGGAATCATAAATAAATAATTAAATTGAGAGTAAAATTTTCCCCCATTAATCTTAAATCATTGATTAAATAATTAGGGAATTTGGCCTATACACATAGCATGGATATTTATATGGAATTGGGTTAAAACCCTAGAATTTCAATACCCTTAATTTGAGACTTGAATTCATGAGTGAGAGAAGAAATTTGGGCATGAATGAGAGAAGAAATTCATCGGTGGGATCTTATTTCGCACCCGGGAGCTACACTCCTCTATAAGAGCCACAGTCTCAAATTCTGTGAACCTTCTATTATTAGCCACAATATTCTTAAGACATTTAGAATACTTTGGAACCTCCTACAATAACTCTACTAATGGTAGATTTACATGCACCTTCTTATGATGTCTAAAAATTTCTTGCACCTTGCGTCCAATTTCTGCTTTCTAAATCTTTATGGAAATGGAGGAGGTGGTCTGATTTCTACTTCTGTTGTCTATGAATGACTCAACTCACTAACCTCTTTCTTTGATTCTACAACTTTTTTTGCCTCTACCTTATTTTCTCTGGGTATTACTTCACCCAATTCTTTTCCATTATGCAAAGAAATTGTGCTTACATTCTCCTTTGGACTGTTCTCTATATTACTTGGAAGTTCCCCCTAAGTTCTCGGTGTCTCCTGAATTTCCAACTGGCCCAGTTACCTCTCCAACTCATGAATCGACTACTGTATCTCATTAACAATTTGAGTCTACTGACCCATCCATTGCTTCATTGTCTCCTTTAATGAACTGTTAGGCTGCTATCCCTGATTTCTCTGAAAGTTATTCAGGGGTCTCTGAAAGTTCTGATTTCCTCTCCATGAAGGATTAGCTGCATTTCTGTACTCCTAGTTATAATGTTCCCTTGAAATCATCCACTGCGACCTTGTTGTCCCATATAATGGATAGATTCTGGGTTTAGCAAAAAACTAGAATAAATATGATTTTATCCGCACGCTTCACATGACGGTGATGGAGTCTGAACTTGTTGAACCTAATGAACCTGATTTACCACTAGTGTAATCACTAACTCACTAATCACATTCATCAACAGACTGGTATCTGACGGAATCGCAGCCACACCATGAACCTCAAGTTTCCCTAGAACCTTTGTTGCTACAAAACCTATGCTTGAGTCCTGATAATCTTGACTCCCAGCTGGCATGAGATTCAATAGAGCTTCTATCTCATCATAGCTTTTGTAGATATCTGTCCATGTGTAGTAGCATAAAGTAGAATTTTAGACTCTGGCCTCAGTACCTTTATGAAATTGTGCCCAACGATCCCCTTTGGCTGTGTAGATAAGGGAAGGCTCATAGATATCCTTTGTTTCTCTCCTAGTCTTGAGCTAAAGTTTCACCATCCTTCTAAATAAACCCTAAGATCTTTCCTCTCAACTCCTTTGTTCTCCTTGAAAAGAACAACCTGTTTATGAACTTACTGGAAAGAGCTTCTCAAGTGGTGATGGACCCTTTCAGTTCATTCTGAAGCCATTCTTTTACCTCTCCAATATATGAAAATGGGAAAAAAGTGAGATTAACATACTCATCAGAAACATTTTGGTAATGAAAATTCTCAGTCAGTTTCACAAATATCATCAAATGCCTGTGGGGATCCTCATGTGGCTTGCCTTGATACTGACAAGTGTTTGGAACCAACCACACTATTCCCTCCTTGAATTCAAAGTTCCCGGCTTGATGATAGCTTTGGAAGAGTTCTCCATGTTTGTCCTAGCAAAGTATAGCATTGAAATACGATCTAGGTTGTTGGTATGTTCTTGCTCACTTTTCTATGTCAATACTTGATAATTCTCAAACTCACACTTTCTGGAAAAGTATGAAGCGGACAGTGTCAATAAAGAACCCAACAAAGAGGTTAGTGTCGAACTCACATGGAATATGGTAAGATCTAGACTAATGCCACTATTTAAACTTTTGGGTAAGTTATCACCAAATTGGGTTGTTTGAAGAAAAACAATAAAACAAGATTGTAATTGTGGTTTTTATCAATATTTGCAAATAACTAGGGTAAGTGTTCTCCATGGGTTCATAACTAATTCGGCTATACACGCGTGATCAATCCCAATGCTTACTTGTAGAATTGATAAATAGGGTTCATCCAAACGACTGATTCATCCCTATTGGATGACTATACTTTATCGCCGAGTCAGGTCTCATGAGCAATTTCAAACTAACCGTTATCAATATGTTTCAAAAGAACTTTTCTGCGACAGCAACCCAAGTCATACAATGATCATAAAAATTAAGACTTTGTTGTAATTCTCTTTTCCTAATCTCTACTTCTCTAGGATCAAGAATGTAAAGAATTCAGGCAAGTACTAATGTTGCACACTGTTAAGAAACATTTGAAGATGAAGAGAATACAATAAAAGAGTTTAGCATTGGTTTTTAATCACTTTGCGTAACCCTATTTCGTTAATTCACCATTTTTTCCCACAACCCTAGTTGTGGAGGTTTTAGCCACTCATAATTGTAAGATTGTAACTAGAATTCATAGATAAACACATAATTAAATACTTACAACAATAATTGGAAGAAAACTTGCTTTGAATATCAATGAGCAAACTCAAGAACAATTGATAAAATCAAGTATTCCTAAAAATTGCTCTCCAAAACTTGATAATAATTCACAATTAAAGATTTTTACAAAGAAAACACATGTCTACTACCTTCTCTCTATGTTCTTCCACTAAAATAAAAGATAAAAGGTATTTATACAGACATCAGAAACCTTTTCCTAAGCTAACAGGGAATTTTCCATATCTAGCGTCAGCTTGACTCACGACTGATCATATGACCCGTAATAAGATTGTATGGGTCATACCTGCCTCTCGTACATCCCTTGGCTGCTACAGATTTAACTGTGTTGGCAGTTGGTACAACTCATACCATAGTCCTACAAGTCGTACAATCTATCTGTGGCTTGGCCTTCAGAACTTTGACATCCTCTGAAGTTTTCTACGAGTTGTAGTACGCCTCGTTCCTTTCTCCTACGACCCTTACTTGCTTGTTGCATCTAGAGTTCTTCCAAGTTTTTAAGAACCATGGAAGCTCCCAACGGCTCATGCTACAGGTCATAAGTAGATGTTACGATCCGTGAGTTCCACTCGTTCCAAGAGACTGCCTTGTATAATTTTTCTCTAAAGATTTCCATGACTCCAGTTACAGCTCGTACTGAGAGTCATACTTTGCCTTTTCCTTGTTCCATCCTTCTATGTTTTTTCACGAATCGAAGTACGACTCATACGATGAAGGTACGACTCGTAGAAAGATTGGTACTTGGATGATTTTCTGCACTTTTATGCATTTTTTTGCACATTTTTTCTCCAACACCTATTTTCCTTAAAATAAAGTAAAAGCACGTCATATCCCTATAAACATTCCTAAATTCATGCTATTTTCTCAATTTTAACTTTACAAAGTGCTGTAAACTCACAGCATGTCAACACCGTCAACTTAAGACTTTTTGCATGCCTTAACTGTTGTTCAATCTGCTTGATAGCCTTAGCATGTTACTCAACTCTCTAACCCATGCTCGATAAATCCCTAAGAATGCTTTCAGCTGATAATCTGTATATCTAACCTTCTTTAGCATCTCAACCATCATGCTCTCCAACTTTGACTGCCCAACCTCCCCCTCACATGCATTCGGAGGCACATACAATCTTGCTCGGTTGTTGTGGTAACCGTCATTCATTCTCCTTTCTCTCTCGCTTTCACGACCTTGACTTCTATCTTTGTACCCTTTCCGGTTGTAATTGTCTCTATATTGGTTCTGACCTTGGTTTCCAGAACCTTGGTGCCAAGTTTCTGGTCCAGACCCTTGGTCGTTGGCTCAAAAACCTGCCACCTGGTTGTCTAAGAAGTTAGCCTCCTCCTGGAATCTGAGTGCTTAGACCCTGGTTCCTGTCCCTGTGTCCCTACTACATTAATTTTTCTGGCTCCAACGCCTATGATATGTTTTGTGAATAAGTTTAATGATGTGCGCATATGAGCCAATTCCTATTCACGTTCTTCCTCCTTCCTTCGTTGGTTTGCAGTCAAACCAACAACATATGTACCAGCCGCCACTTTTGTTTCTTGGATGTTCCATGCTCTGTTTGTTTTTGTCACTATGTCCAGAATAATGGCAGCTTTCTCCCAGGTGTGGCTCATCAGTGCTCCTCCTACCACTGTGTCTGCTACAACTTTGGTACTATTATTCAGTAATCTATAGAAAATCTCCAACAAACTGTCTTCAGGAATTTTGTTATTTGGGCACTTGGTTAACTTCTTCTTGAATCTCAACCAGGTTTCATGAAGTGCCTCAGTCTTCAGTTGTTGAAAATTATAGATTTCATCCTTAAACTGTAGCATCCTGGAGGGTGGAAAGAATCTCTCTAGAAAAGCTTGTTTGAGCTCCCTCCAGTTGGTAATGGAGTCGTTGGGAAACTCCAATAACCATAAAGTGGCCTCCCAAGACAAAGAGAAGGGGAAAAGTCTTAGCCTTATTGCGTCCTGGCCGACTCCGGGAAACTTGTATGCCTTGCATATTCCAACAAAGTTCATTATGTGTAGGTTGGCATCATTAGCTGCGTGACCACTAAACACCCCTTCATGTTCAATAATTGGATCATGGTGCTAGTGATGTCAAATTTTACTCCCAGCAGGCAATGGTGGTGGTACAATAGCTCTGGTTGACCCGACTTCATCAATGTCCAGGTCATCCTCATCAAAGAATTGAGGGGCATATCTTTGGCCTATGGTTCCCCTTCTATGGAGACCAGCGTGGACATCCTCATCTCGAGTATCCTCCGCGTCTTGAAGTTCAGCTTTCCGAGCTAGCTCGGCTTGCCTAGCTTCTTCAGCAATATGGGCATCTCTCTGCTCTTGGTTCTCCATCCTTCACAGTGTTCTTTCAAGTTCGAGATCCAAAGGAATTAAGGGGTTTCCAGTCCGACGAATACATGGCATTCACCAAGCGACACCTGTGGATATCCAAAAAAAATAACATAATTCAGGAAATAACAACCAAAAGTTAAATACAAGCAATTAATCTAATCTTAGCCGTATTCCCCGACAATGGCGCCACTTTTTGATAAAGCTCAAACTCACACTTCCTGAAAAAGTATGAAATGGACGTTGTTAATAAAGAACCCAACGAAGAGGTTGTGGTCGAACCCACAGGGAATAAGGTAAGATCTAGAATAATGCCAGTACTTAAACCTTTTGGTAAGTTATCTCTAAATTGAGTGGTTTAAAGAAAAATAATATTAAAACAAGATTGTAATTGTGGTTGCTATCAAGATTTGCAAATAACTAGGGTAAGTGTTCCCCATGGGTTCATAACTAGTTCTACAATACACACGTGATCAATCCCAATGCTTACTTGTAGAACTGATAACTAGGGTTCATCCAAACGACTGGTTCGTCCCTATTAGATGACAATATTCAATCACCGGGTCAGGTCTCATGAGTGATTTCAAACTAACTGTTATTAATATGTTTCAAATTAACTTTTCTGCGACCCGCAGCTCAAGTCAAACAATGATCATAAAAATCAAGGCTTTGTTGTAATTCTCTTTTCCTAATATCTACTTCTCTAAGCTCAAGCAAGTGAAGAATTCAGGCAAGTCCTAACATTGTGCACTATTAAGAAACGTTTAAAGATGAAGAGCATACAATACAACCATTTAGCATTGGTTTTGAATCACTTTGTGTAACCCTATTTCGTTAATCCACCATGTTTCTCACAATCCTAGTTGTGGAGGTTTTAGCCTCTCATAATTGTAAGAATGTAACTAGTATTCATAGACAAACACATAATTAAACACTTACAACAATAATTGGAAGAAAACCTGCTAGGAATATCAACGAACAAACTCAAGAACAATTGAGAAAATCAAGTGTTGATCCTAAGAATTTCTCTCCAAAACATGATAATAATTCACAAATAAAACTTTTCACAAAGAAAACACATGTCTACTACCTTCTCTCTATGTTCTCCCACTAAAATAAAACATAAAAGTTATTTATACAGACATTAGAATCTTTTTCCTAAGCTAATAGGGAATTTTCCATATCTGGCACTAGTTTGACTCGCGACTGATCATACGACCCGTAACAGCATTATACGGGTCGTACCTACCACTCATACATTCCTTGGATGCTGTAGATTTGACTAAGTGATGGTAGCTGGTATGACTCGTACCATAGTCCTACGAGTTGTACAATCCATCTGTGGCTTGGCCTTGAGAACTTTGCCATCCTCTGAAATTTTTTACAAGCATTATGGTACGCCTAGTACCTTCCTCCTACAACTCATACTTGCGTGTTGCATCTAGAGTTCTGCCAAATATTTAATAATCACTAAAGGACCCCACAGCTCATTGTACGGGTCGCAAGTAGATGTTATGATCCGTGAGTTCCACTCGTACCAAGAGACTACCTTGTGTAATATTTCTCTAAAAATTTTCATGACTCCAGTTACGGTCTTACTATCTTGGTACAGCTTGTAATGAGAGTCGTACTTTACCTTTTCCTTGTTCCATCCTTCTGAGTTTTTCCATGAGTCTCAGTACGACTCGTACAATCAAGGTACGACTCATACTGAGATTGGTACTTGGCTAATTTTCTGCACTTTTATTCATCTTTTACACATTTTTTCTCCAACACCTATTTTCCCTGAAAACAAAGTAAAAGCACCTCATATTTATATAAATATACCTAAGTCCATGCTATTTTCTCATTTTTAAGCGTCGAAAGTGCTGTAAACTCACAACACATCATTACTGCTAACCAATGAGTCATTCTCTCTATTTCAGGCTCAAAGTCAGCCAAGGGTTATCCTTGACTTCGAGTAGTTGGCATACACTGAAAAAATAATACCTGAACTATGCAAAAACCAATAACCAATGTAAAATATTAAATAGTAGAATAAAAATTCCAACAAAAAACAATTAGTCAATATTCAAGTCCCCGGCAATGGTGTCAAGAACTTAATGTCACCAAGAGCACATGCTAGTGTGTGTGGTTGTCAGGTAATATTGGACAGTGAAGTCTAGATATCGTACCCACAAAGACTTGTCAAATTTATTATTTTGTTTGAATCCTTATTTCACTATTCAAGAAAAATAGAATTATCGTTTTGCAAGAGTTTTGAGTATACTTTCTACTAAAACTTGAAATATAACTTATTTCTAATAAAAATTCATTTGCAAGAGAGTTGTGATTCAAATGACGATTAAGATTCAGGGTCTTAGCAATATTTCTTTCATGTTGAGTTTTAGGGTTCAATTACACTAAACCAAATCTTCCAAAGACCATTAATTTCAATTTACGTACTCATTTCTCAACTTATTCTTTCAAATAGTCAAGAACTATCCTACTAACCCTAAAACCTATATGACTATGGTTGTAGGAGAACTGTGAGACGACTGTTGAAGATACTTGGCTCAAATAAGTAGGGTTGCAGGGTATATCCCTATCCACAGCAACGCAATAAATTCCCCAACATCTTGACAACGAATAGAAACCTACCTATGCTTCTTTTAACCCTCATCCATTCTCTCTTCCGAGTTCAACCAATGAGCCAATAACATTTATTTGAAAGGGGATCATACTAACAAACAAACATTAAACCAAGTAAGCACAAACTATCTTAAGAAGAAGATTTAAATGTCTAGCATAAATGAACTTTAAACTACAACCATCATGCTTGTGGCCAAAATCCTAGATTAAAGGTATTTAGCTAGTCAAGTTCAAGAGTAATACCATACGAATCATCACTAGAAAATCCAACAAAATTAATGAGTAATGAAGAAAAACCTAAGAATAAAATGGAACTCCATTTCTCTTGCTCTTCCCCCAAAAACGTCGTATATCCCTAACAAATGCCTAGTTATGTATTTATAAGCTTGGTAAAAAATTCCCCTTTTTCCCTTAAGTAACACAACTGGAGTTAAAAAAATATCTCCCAAATAAAGGCTAGTGCCCACTTCACCCAATGCACTATAACACCCCAAAAGTTTCTAAGAAAAAATCGAGGGTTGAAATATAGTAAACAATAAAATCTGCACAAGGTCACAGACCGAGTCATTGAGTGACTTGTTATATGACCCGACGACTCATTATGTGACTGGTTCTGCGTGCATGAAATTGAAACATGTTGAATTATTAGTAGACATAACAAGTTTAGGGATGAGTCATGGTGCCACTTCATGACTCGTCAAGAGAGTCATTGTATAAGAAGGGTAGAAGGATGGAAAATTCTAGTAGTGATGATGAGTGGTGGCAACAAGTCATCCTGACACCTAACAAGTCGTTGGGTGTCTCGTTGGGTGTGATAAATTCTTGAAAACTCAAGATTCAAAAGTTCAGGATGAGTTGTGAAGTTATCCATTAAGTGTAGCAATGAATCGTTAAGTAAAGGCATCAAATTGATAATACAAAGATGGAATTCTGGCCAGTGGCGACGAGAGGACTTGATGAGCCGTCATGAGGCCTAACGCGTTGTTAGCTCACTCTTTGGGACTGGAAATGGCCTTTTTGCAATTGAATCATTAAGGGTATTTTCGTAATTCCTAAGCTCATAACTCCTAAACTACGTCGATTTACGCTTTCTATAAAGTATTTTGAAAGGGTTTAACCTAGCCTAAGTCATTATGCTCTCATTCATGCACTGAATTCAAATCCTCTTCCAAGATCAAGCAAGTTACCAAGGTATGTAGGGTCATGAATGGGGGAGTTCTTCTACCCTCATGCCCAATTTCTTCTCTAATTCATGAATTCAAGTATCCAATTAAGTGTATTAAAATTCTAGGGTTTAAACCCAAATCATGCAATATCCATGCTATCTCTATGGGTCCAATTCCCTCATGTTCAAATGAATGATTTAAGAATATTTGGGGTGATATTACCTTCAATATGATTATTAATTCATGAATTTCAAGTTATTAGCATTGGAGAATTGGAAGGAGAAATGGAAACGGAAATGACCATGGCAACCAACAGGCACGTATTTCAGGTGTTAGCACAGGCCATGGCCGCTCAGGTCAACCAGCATGCCATGCATTTCAGGTGTTTGCATAGGCCATGGCGGCTCATGTCAACCAGCAGGCAGTGGCCCACGTTCCCCAGAATGGAACGCAGTAATGGCGTGAGCACAGACTTTCTCAAGATGAACCCATCTGAGTTTCTTGGGTCGAAGGTGGATAAGGAACCGCATGAGTTCATTGAGGAGTTGCAGAAGATCACCCAGATTATTGGGGTAACTGGAGAGGAGAGTGCAGACTTAACCTCCTACCAACTAAATGGGGTTTCCCACATATGGTTCTATTAGTGGAAGGACAGCAGGGGAGTTGGAGTAGTTCTCACAGGTTGGAATGCGTTTGTAACTGCTTTCTTGGGTAGGTTCTTCCCTAGGGAGTTGAGGGAGGCTAAGGTAGTTGAGTTCTTCAATCTGAAGCAGAACGACAGGATTGTTAAGGAGTATGCCTTGGAGTTTACCCGGTTGTCCACGTATGCACCGGAGATGTTTGCCGATCCAAGGGCTCATAAGAGCAACTTCGTTAATGAAGTAGCAAATTCACTGGTCAAGAAGTGCAGGACCGCCACATTGATCAATGATATATGTTTCTCCTAGATAATTATATAAGCCCAACAAATAGAGGCGGAGTAGATGAAGGAGATGGAGAGGGAGGCCAAGAGGGACATGATAAGGAGTCATGGGCACTTTCAGCAAAGAACCGGTGAAAAACAAAAGATTCGATGGTGGATATTGCCCTAGTTACACCAGAGTCATTATCCCCAGCTCCCTCATCAGCCAGCATTCCATCTATACCTCAAGGACATTAGAGAGGCCAAGTTTCAGGCTCTTGGGGTTAGAGAAGCATGTCAGTGGAATACACTTTTACGGCTTGTAGGAACTGTGGTAGGAAGCACCCTGGTGAGTGCTTGGTTGGTACTGATTGTTGTTTTAGGTGTGGGAAGTCCGGACATATTCTCATAGATTATCCTTCAACTAGGCAGGGTGACAATAGATGTCGTGCCTCGACTACCACTTCAGCAGCTCCAACAACTCACCCATCTCAGTAGGGTGCCTCTTCTAGTGTAGGTGGAAATCAGCGCCAGAATAGGTTCTATGCACTATCATCTGGTCAAGAGCAAGAGATCTCTCTTGATATGGTCACTAATATGTTATGAGTATTCCATCTTGATGTGTATACATTGTTAGATCTAGGGGCTACTTTATCTTTCATGAATCCTTATATTGTTGTTAGTTTTGGAGTCAATCCTAAAATCCTGTCAGAACCGTTCTCAGTTTCTACTCCTATCGATGAGTCACGTTTAGCTCGACGAGTATACATAAATTGCCCTATCACGATCCTTCAGAAAGTCACCTCAGCCGACCTAGTGTAGCTAGATATGATTGATTTTGATGTTATATTTGGTATGGATTGGTTACATACATGTTATGCCTCAGTCAATTATAAAATCCATATGGTAGAGTTTCAATTTCCGGGTGAACCAGTCCTAGAGTAGAAGGGTAGTTCAGTTGTGCTTGTAGATCATTTTATTTACTAACTCAAGGCCAGGAAGATGATGTCTAAGGGTTGTGTGGATCATCTAGATCGGATGAAGGATTCTACTTCTGAGACCTCGACCGTTCAGTGAATTCCTTTTGTAGATGAGTATCCAAAGGTGTTACTAGATAAACTACCCCTAGGAGTCCCTCTTGAGTGTGAGATTGAATTTGGTACTGACTTTCTCCCTGATATGCAGCCTATATACATTCCTCCTTATAGAATGACTCCAACTGAGCTAGAGGATTTGAAAGAGCAACTGAAGGATCTCCTAGATAAGGGTTTCATTAGACCTAGAAAATCTCCATGGGGTTCTCCAGTTTTCTTTTTCCAAAAGAAGGATGGTTCCCTTAGGATGTACATTGATTATCGGCAGTTGAAGAAGGTCACGATCAAGAATAAGTATCTTTTCACAAGGATTGATGATTTGTTTGACTAGCTTCAGGGTGCTAAGTACTTTTCAAAGATAAACCTCGGATCCGGCTATCACCAGCTTAGATTTAGGGGGAGTGATATTTCGAAGACAACCTTCATGAGTAGGTATTGTCACTATGAGTTCGTAGTTATATCTTATTGGTAACGACTGCTCCTGCAGCTTTTATGGACTTGATGAACAGGGTGTTCAAGAAATATTTGAATATGTTCATGATTATCTTCATAAATGATATCTTCATATACTCTCAAAGCGAGGAGGAGCATGTCTCTCATTTAGGATGTGTTACAGACTCTAAAGGATCGTATATTTGCTAAATTCAACAAGTATGAGTTTTGGATGAACTTAATAGCATTCTTGGGTCATGTAGTGTCTAGTAAGGGTATTCAGGTGGATTCTCAAAAGATAGAACCGGTGAAGAAATTGCCTAAACCCATCAGTCCTGCAGATATTAGGGGCTTCTTAGGTGTAGCTCACTACTACAGGAGGTTCATAGAGGGATTTTCATCCATTGTAGCATGTTGACTAAGTTGACCCAAAAGAAGGTCAAATTTCAATGGTAGGATGCTTGTGAGAAGAGCTTTTAGGAGTTAAGACTCGACTCACTTCAGCCTCAGTATTGGTCCTACTGGAGGGCACAAATGGCATTGTTGTGTGTTGTGATGCTTCTAGAGTTGGTCTTGGTTATTTCTTTATGCAATATGGTAAGGTCATTGCGTATGCCTCTTGACAACTTAAGACTCATGAGAAGAATTATCCAACATATGACCTAGAGTTGGCCGCTATGGTGTTTTATTTCAAGCAACTATTTTTATGGGGTGCATATGGATATGTCACGGATCACAAGAGCATTTAGTACATGTTCACTCAGAAGGACCTGAATTTGCAGTGAAGAACATGGCTAGAGCTTCTCAAGGACTATGACATGAGCGTCCTTTATTATCCGAGTAAGGCCAATGTAGTGGCAGATGCTCTTAGTAGACTATCCATAGAGAGTGTGTCTCATGTCGAGGATGGGAGAAAGGAGTTGGTGAAGGATGTCCATAGGCTTGTTCTTTTAGCGGTTCTTCTTACAGATTATACGAATGGTGGTGTTATTATTCAAATTTGTCGGAATTTCTGATGGTGATGAAAGTTAAAGCTAGGAACGATGAGGATCCTATCCTAGTGAAGCTGAAGAAAGTTGATCGGAATCAGAAAGGGAAGGTTTTCTCCCAAGGGGGAGATGGTGTACTCTGAAATCAGGGATGATTGTGTGTTCCGACTGTAGATGACTTTAGGGAGCGGATGTTGAGCGTGGCTCATGGCTCTCGGTACTCTATCAATTTAGGTTCCATCAAGATGTACCATGATTTATGGGAAGTCTATTGGTGAATGGCATGAAGAAGGACATAGCGGAGTTTGTGGCTAATTGTCCGAATTTCCAACAGGTGAAGGTTGAGAGTCAGAGACCTGGAGGTGTGCTTCAAGACATTAACACTCCTACTTGGAACTGGGAAGAGATCAATATGGACTTCCTTACAGGCTTGCCTCATACACACTGACAGTATGACTCTATATGGGTGATTGTGGACAGGTTGACCCAATTAGCACATTTCTTGTTGATCAAAACTATAGATTCAGCTGAGGATTATGCTAGATTGTACTGAGGATTAGTTCAGTTGCATGGAGTTCCTTTGTCCATCATCTAAGATAGGTACTCAGTTCACCTCTCAATTTTGGAGGTCATTTCAGAGGGGCCTTGGTACTCAGGTGAAGCTTAGCACAACTTTTCACCTCTAGGCAGATGGTCAGGCCGAAAGGACCATTCATACTCTTGAGGATATGTTGAGAGAGTGTGTGATTGATTTCAAGGGTATTTGGGATGATCACTTGCCTCCCATTGATTTTGCCTACAATAACAGTTATCACTCCAGGGTTCAGATGGTTCCGTTTGAGGCTCTTTACGGGAAGAGGTGTAGGTCACCTATTGAATGGTTTGAGGTAGGTGAGGCTATGTTGATAGGGACAGATTTAGTTCATGAGGCTAAGGATAAATTTCAGTTTAATATAGAAAGGCTGAAAATATCTTAAAGTCTTCAGAAATTTTATGCGGATGTGAGGAGGAGAGAGCTTGATTTTAAGGTTGATGATTGGGTGTTTTCGAAGGTGTCTCCCAAGAAAGGAGTGATGAGGTTTCAAAGAAAGGGAAGCTTAGTCCAGGATATGTTGGTCCTTATAGGATTCTAAGGCGAGTTAGCAAGGTGGCATATGAGTTGGAGCTACCAACAGAGTTAGCTTTAATGCATCCAATCTTCCATGTATCTCTGTTGAAGAAGTGCATTAGTGACCCAGCCTTGGTTGTTCCAGTAGAGAGCATACGTGTGAAGGATAGCCTTACTTATGAGGAGGTTCCGATTGAGATCCTTAATCATCAAGTTCAGAAGTTGAGGAACAAGTAAATAGCTTTACTAAAGGTGTTGTGGAGAAATCAGCTTGTTGAGGGAGCTACGTGGGAAGTTGAAGCAGAATGATGGCTTAATACTCGCATCTTTTCCCTTCCGATCAGTTCCAGCATGAGGTAATAGTTTCCTCCTTAGCACTATTCAATTTCATATAAAGTTCATGTCTCTAAGTTGCTTTCATGTTATAGCATGTATATGTGTTTCATGAATTCAGTACAATCATGTATATCAGTTCAGAGTCAATTACTTCATTAGTTTTCAGCTATAGTTGTTCAATTTTGGGATTGCAGTTCTTTCCCCAGCTTTCCAGTATGCTCAATCTACATTCAAAGACAAATGTTCCTAAGGGGGAGATAATGTAACACCCCAAAAGTCACTAAGATCAAACCCGAGGGTTGAAACAGAGTAAACAGGAAAATTTGCACCAAGTTAGAGAACGAGTCATCGGGTGACTCATTATGTTACCCGACAGGTCGGTAAGTGACTTGTTGTGTGTGCATGAGTTGGTAACATGTTGACTTTTCAGGAGACATAACTAGTTGAGGGCAAGTTGTGGTGCCACTTCATGACTTGTCAAGGGAGTTGTTGTCTTGGAAGGGTGGAAAGATGGAAAATTCTAGTAGTGACGATGAGGGATGGAGATGAGTCATCGTGACACCTAACAAGTCATAGGTGTCTCGTTGGGTGTGATGAATGCTTGAAAACTCGAGATTCAGAGGGTTGAGATGAGTGTTGAAGTGATCTGTTAAGTGTAGCGACAAATCATTAAGTGGAGGCATCAAATCAATATCAGAAAGTTGGAACCCTGGTAGTGGTGATGAGAGGACTTAACGAGTCGTCATGAGGCCTAACGAGTCGTTAGGTTACTCGTTGGGACTGGCAGTGGCCTTTTTGCAGTCGAATCATTAAGGATGTTTCAATAATTTCTAAGTTCCAAACTCCTAAACTACGTTGTTTTAAGCTTCCTAAAGAGTGTTTTAAGAGGGTTTAACCTTGCCTAAGTCATTATATTTCATTCATGCTTTGAATTCAAATTCTAGGGTTTTAACCCATATCATGCAATATCCATGCTATATCAACGGGTCCAATTCCCTCATGTTCTAATTAATGATTTAAGATTATTTTGGCTGATATTACCTTCAATTTGACTATTAATTCATGAATTTCAAGTTATTAGAAATTATTCCCAATTATGCATATTTTATGAAATTCGGGTCTATGATCCTATGATTTCGAGCATGAAGAGTTTTCTAGTATGCATGAATGTTTATGAACTCTCAACTTATGATGTTACACCCCGTAAATTCCTAATGTTTAGTCATCGTATTCTTATGTTAGTCAAGAGTTCTATAGTACGACGCGTACGATAAAGGGCCCGGGGAAAGGTCAAACGAGCACGGAATCGGGGGAGTGAGGGAAAAGGGCTGACAAGCTGCGAAATAGGGGCAAAGTGTCACGGACCCTCCCCCTCTGCGATGGGCTTATATATATATATATTAAGTTGTTTTATTGGATTTCATTTACAAAAAACAAACCCTCGGCCAGAATAGTGGAAGAACGCCATATTCATATAATTTTCCTCCGTTTACATGGCCAACGCAGTCTAAATTCAAATTAACTTTAGGTATTGGATTATAATCCTGCAGGGAGCATTACTACGGAGTTAGTTTCTCGAAATTTGCTCGCAAATCATAATTCCGCCGAGTAGAAGTTGTCAAAATTGCTCCAAAATGATTTCTATAGGATCACAGGCTTCAAGTAAGCATTTATCCCTTCTGAACTCTCGAGTAATTATACGTTTTTGATCGTATTTGGTTAAGTTGAAGTATAGTTAATACTAGTATTAAACATTATCGTTTTTATCGAATTTAGTACTGAAACAAGTCTCATTCACCCAGTAATACGATTACAGTTGGAAAGGGCTATTGAATTCGAAACGAAACTCGCCAGTTAATTAGGAATCGACAATCTAGGTATGTTAAGGTGAATTCTTTCGGCAAGTCAGTTACTTTAGCATTATAACTCAGTTTGAATCCCAGTAAGAGAGAGACAAGCATATCTATTGTGATTAACTGTTGTTATTAGCTGAGACCAGTATTCTATGTTTAGTTTGAGATTGGCTTTGCTCTGTATAGCCCTCTATAACCAACCCCAGGGTTACTAGCTGTGTCGACGCCTGCCAAGGGCGAGATGACATCGCTCCAAGGAGCGGTATACTATATGCGAGGTATGAAGAAGGGCTCCCAGGTCCTCTTACATCCATTCCATGTCTGGACTATTATATGTCGTATTGGCACCACATCCCCGTCGAGCCTAGTGCCCGAGGTGCAGATATCAGGTGTCCACTTGACTCAGACATGGTTAATATTCAGGGACCGAGCGGGCTTAGCTACAGACCCAGGGGATTGGGCGGACGACTATAGTGTTTAGATGACTCAGTGTGACCTTGTAGGGGTATATAGATTGAAGTGTACTCGCTAGGGCTTATAGCGGTCCCGAGTGGGTTATTCTGTGCTGGTTGTACCTTCCGGCTTATGGGGGCTAGGTAAGGTTCTTGTTGAATTAGTTACTGATATATTAGACAGCAGGACTCTCAGTTATGCAGGTAGTGTTTATATTTATATCACTCAGTTATCTTCAGTTTCCTTTCAGTTCATTCAGTTATTTACAATTACCGCCTTACATATGGTACATATTGTACTGATGCCCTTCTTCAGGCGCTGCATTACTTTCTTGTAGGTGCCGATAGACATGGAACAGGATCTTCTTTGCTTTCAACCAGAGTTAGCAGAACAATCAGCTCCATTCCTCTAGAGCTAATAGTTATAAGGTCTACTCTTTTTGTTTGACAGTTTACGGGTAGGTCGGGGCCCTGTCCTGACCATTATATCACTCCTAGAGGCTTGTAGATTGTTTCAGATTCCCTGTGGTTAGTTGTTGATGGCCGTGTAGGGCCCGTGTATACTTTATCTTATGTGTTGGCCCTGTGGGGCCTTGTTTAGCTGTTAGTTAGCGGCTTTGTCGGCAATAGCTTAGTTTAGTGCTGGATTTACTTTACAATTATAACTAGACATCATGGTGGTCTTTTCGGCCTACATAGGATTCCCTGCTATTACCTGTTTCTGGTTAGCTGTTTTCTTTTACAGGTGGCTATTAAGCCTTGTCGGCTGGGCGTTGTGTTTAAAGCCGAGATATAGCTTGTTTTTTTCTTGATTTAAGGATTAAGCATGCACCAGGAGTGCATAAGCTCAGCTAGGTGAAATAAGATCCTAGTGGGGCACCAGGTGCCAGTCATGCCTCCCAAGGTGGGGCGTGACAAATTTGGTATCAGAGCAAGTCGAACCCCAGGGAGTCGCTAAGTAGAATCTTGTCTATGGATGTGTTGTGCACCAAATTCTATAGGCAGGGGGCTGCGAGGCATGATAAGATGGTTACTCTTCTTTCTCTTCCAGTAGTGCTATAGAGTTGTACGGTATAGGATTGAATCCCTAAGCTTATCATATTCTATTTGTCTACAGAGAAATGTCGGACAGGCGACAAACCACAACTGGCAGAAAGTTAGACGTCACTGCAGGAGAGGGCACTAGCAGGGTGCCTCAATCAAAATTCAGCACAATTAGAGGGCGATAGGGAGACTTCATCTCAGTCTCCCCAGTAGTCTTCGCCCCGTTAGGAGCCGCTTAGAACAACAAATGTGTCGGTACCGCCTCTAGCAGCTTCTATAACGATACCATCAGACAAGGAGGTCAGTAGTGCTATTGTTATGTTAGCTCAGATGATGGCTGTGCAGCGCCAGCCAGTGACACCCGTGGTTGCCGAATCTTCAGGAGGACCAGGTAGTTCGAGGGTCCGAGAGTTTCTCACACTGAGTCCCCCGCAGTTCATAGGGACGAACTGAGATGAGGACCCTCAGGACTTTTTAGACCAGCTGTAGAGGATCTTCAGGGTAATGCATGCCACACCTGAAGAGTTGGTTGAGTTAGCGGTATTCCGACTGCAGGACATAGCAGTGTTATGGTATGAAAGTTGGGACAGGTCTCGAGGTAGAGATGTTCCCCCTCTAACTTGGTTTAGCTTTTCATATGCCTTCCTAGACCACTATCTTCCATTAGAAATTCAACAGGCCCAGGTAGATTAGTTTTTTCATCTGGAGCAGGGTTCAATGAGTGTTCGAGAGTATGCTATGAGATTCGACTCCTTTGCCCAATATGCCCCAGGCTTTGTAGACACCATGCCAGCTAGGGTGCACCGATTTATTATGGGGTTGCTTCCATAATATATGGAGACTTGTATTACGGCTACTCTACGAGAGGACATGGATATTGCCTGTGTTTAGACCATTACTCAGAATATTGAGGGGATTAGGCAGCGGTAGTGGGAGACAGAGAGCGCGAATCAGGAGCTGCGCTGCAGTGCTAGACCTAGTGACACTCAGGCGGAGTTTCAGGGCGGACCCAGGCCACCCATACCCCCACCTCCACAGCAGCAACAGGGTAGTAGACCAGGTCGTCAGGGGCAGTCAGGACCCAGTGAGAGTTCACGGCCATCGGGTTCGCAGCAGTAGAGGGGGTAAGAGTAGAGTAGATTCACCATGCCACTTTTCCCTATCTGTAATCGACTTCATTTTGGGGGCATGTAGGTATGGTTCTTCGATGTGTTACACCTTTGGATAAGAGGGTCACCTGATGAGAGACTATCCAACTAGGGGTTAGAGTGATCAGGACCGACAGGAAAGATCTTCAGTAGGATCACGTGCCCCAGCATCTCTAGTAGGGCGTAGGCCCTTAGCTTCAGCCGGCAGAGGCCGAGGCAGGTCAGGGGCATCTAGCTCAAGCACCAGTCTAGATCGCACTTATGCTTTACCGAGGCGATAGGAGTCAGAGTCGTCGCTGGATGTGGAGACAGGTATGCTGGACATTTGCACTCATTATATTTATGCTTTGATAGACCCAGGTTTCACTTTGTCTTATGTGACACCACTAGTATCCCAGAAATTCGGTATCATGCCAGAATTGCTTCAGCGATCTTTTTCAGTGTCGACACCCATCGGTGATTCTATTACAGCTAAAAGGATCTATCGGGGTTGCACAGTAAAGGTTGTTGGTCCCCAGACTTTAGCAGATTTGGTGGAATTAGAAATGATCGACTTTGATGTAATTATGGGTATGGATTGGCTAGCACCATGTTATGACAATGTAGAATGTTGGACCAAGACTGTCCAGTTTCACTTTCTAGGGGAGGTAGTATAGGAGTGGAAAGGCAATGCAGCCACACCAAAAGGTAGGTTTATATCCTATATTCGAGTGAGAAAGTTGATAGCAAAGGGTTGCATCTATCATATCGTCAGGGTTCAGGATGTCCAAGAAGAATCCCCAACTCTTCAGTGCATTCCAGTAGTCAATGAATTTCTAGATGTATTCTTTGATGAACTTCCTGGTATTCCCCCAGAAAGGGAGATCTATTTTGCGATCAACTTATTACTAGGTACTCATCCTATATCCATCCCTCTATACCGAATGGCTCCTGCCGAGCTTAGAGAATTGAAGGAACAACTAAAAGATCTATTAGATAAGGGCTTTATTAGGCCGAGTACTTCACTGTGGGGTGCGCCAGTTCTGTTTTTAAGAAAGAAGGATGGCTCCCTCCGTATGTGTATAGACACCGGCAGCTAAATAAAGTCACTATTAAGAACAAGTACCCACTTCCCAGAATAGATGACTTGTTTGATCAGTTACAGGGGGCGAAGTATTTCTCAAAATTTGATTTAAGGTCTGGGTACCACCAGGTGTGGGTTCAGGAAAGAGATATCCAAAAGACGGCCTTCAGGACCAGGTATGGCCATATTGAATTCCTAGTCATGTCCTTCGGATTGGCAAATGCTCCTGCAGTATTCATGGATCTGATGATCAGCATCTTTTAGCCGTATTTGGACTTGTTTGTGATAGTATTTATTGATGATATTTTGGTATATTCTCATTCAGAAGCAGAGCATTGGGATCATTTGCAAACAGTGCTCCAGATTCTCAAAGATCGCCAGTTGTATGCAAAATTTTCTAAATGTGAGTTTTGGCTGAACTCTATAGCATTTTTGGGCTATATCGTATCATAGGCTAGCGTTCAAGTAGATTCATAGAAGATCGAGGCAGCAATGACCTGGCCTAGACCCACAACTCCCACTAAGGTGCGTAGTTTCTTGGGGTTAGCCAAGTATTACAGAAGGTTTGTAGAAGGGTTTTCTACCTTACAACACCTTTGACTAAGTTGACTCAGAAGGCAGCTAAATTTCATTGGATTAAAGCGTGACGGAGTTTCCTAGAACTAAAAAACAAATTGACATCAGCGCCAGTACTAGCTCTACTAGAAGGTTTAGAGGGTTACGCAGTGTATTGCGATGTTTCAGGTGTTGGGTTAGGATGTATTCTAAAGCAGCATGGTAAGGTAATTGCTTATGCTTCGAGGCAGCTGAGAAAACATGAAAAGAATTACCCTACCCAAGATCTGGAGTTGTCCGCAGTAATTCATGCCTTGAAAATATGGAGGCATTATCTGTACGGCGTCCATGTAGATATTTTCACTGACCATAAAAGCCTCCATTACATATTTACATAGAAAGTGTTGAATCTACAACAGTGTTGTTGGTTAGAATTATTGAAAGACTACGACGTGAACATTTTGTATCACCCAGGAAAGACCAACATTGTAGCAGATGACCTCAGTCATAGATCCATGGGGAGTTTAGCATATTTGAGGCTCGAATAACGGGAACTGGCCTGAGAATTGCACCAGTTAGCCAACTTAGCCATCCGAATAATGGACTCGGGAGACAATGGGGCTATAGTTCATAATACAGTAGTATCATCCCTGGTAGTGGAGGTAAAAGAAAGGCAGTACGAAGATCCTCATTTAGCACAACTCAGAGATAAGGTACGGTCGGGAGGGGTATCCGCCTTCGAGGTAACTGAGGATGGGGTTTTGAGATGTAGGGGTCGCCTCTGTGTTCTGGATGTGGCAGGACATCGCCAGCAGATCATGGCAGAGGTACATTATTCCCATTATTCTCTGCACCCAGGTTCAACAAAGATGTATCATGACATAAAAGAAATTTACTGGTGGTCAGGAATGAAAAAGGGTATAGCATAATTTGTAGCAAAATGCCCTAACTGCCAACAGGTAAAGGCAGAACATCAAAAACCTGGTGGATTGACACAGGAAATAGAAGTGCCTATGTGTGACAGAATTTTGTGACAGAATTACCCCATACCAGACGTAGATTTTATTCCATCTGGGTGATTATTGATAGATTGACGAAGTCAACTCATTTTCTGCCCGTCAGGACCACTTTCTCAGCTGAGGATTATGCCGAGCTATATATCAGGGAAATATTTAGATTACATGGTGTCCCAGTATCTACAATTTATGATAAAGGGGCACAATTAACAGCAAGGTTCTTGTAGTCTTTTTAGAGAGGATTGGGAATACAGGTTAATCTGAGTACAGCCTTCCACCCTCAAATAGACGAGCAGGCAGAATGTACAATTTAGACGCTTGAGGATATGTTACGGTCATGATTTCTAGACTTCAGGGGAAGCTGGGATGAACATTTACCCCTTATTGAATTTTCTTATAATAACAGTTACCATTCAGCAATTCAGATGGCGCCATACGAGGCCTTATATGGGGGGAAGTGCAGGTCTCCTATTGGTTGGTTCGAGGTTAGAGAATTAGGGTTAATTAGGCTAGACCTAATCCACCAGTTAGAGGAGAAAATGAAACTTATCAGAGAATGCTTGCTAACAGCTCAAAGCCGCTAGAAATCTTACGCTGATGTACGGCGTAGGAACCTGGAATTCAATGTAGATGATTGGGTATTTCTGAAAGTCTCACCAATGAAGGGCGTAATGAGGTTTGGTAAAAAGGGAAACCTTAGCACGAGTTTTATTGGGCTGTATTGAATCCTTCGGAGAATAGGTCGGGTGGCATACGAGCTAGATCTGCCTTCAGAGTTAGAATCTGTTCACCCAATCTTTCATGTATCACTGTTAACAAGGTGCATGGGGGACCCATCCTGAGTTGTGCCAGTTGAGGACGTCCAAGTTACTAAGGAGTTAGCCTACGAAGAGGTTCCAGTGTCCATATTGGACCGGAAAGTTTGCAGGTTAAGAACTAAAGACATCTCCTTTGTTAAGGTACTGTGTAGAAACAAGAATAGAGAAGAGATGACCTAGAAAGCTGAGGACGACATGAGATCCAAGTATCCTTATTTGTTCCTGGCATAATTCAGATTATACAGTTAAGGTAAAGTTGTTGGTTCGGCTAATGTTTTATAATTAATCTTATATGAATGCTCAGTTATCTATCATCTTACTGTGAAAGAGTTGTTATAGTGTTATGATAAAATGCCTATATTGGACTTCTCTGCATTTTAGGATTTTTGTATAGTCCATTTTACAGGGGAGACTCTCTCAAAATTTTTCCAGAAAATAATTAAAAGAGTTAAACTCCTGCGAATGTTCCTAAGGGAGAGGATGTTACATCCCGTAAGTTCCTAACGTTTAGACGGCATATTCGTACGTTAGTCAAGGGTTATAGAGTACGATGCATATGAGAAAGGACCCGAGGAAAGGTCGAATGAGTGCAAAATTGGGGGAGTAAGGGAAAAGGCCGGACAAGCTGCCAAATAGGGGCAACGTGTCATAGACCCTCCCCCTCTACGATGGGCTCTGTGACACGCCTGTGTTTTGGCGCATTGGGGTCCGTTCCAAGGAAACCCTGTCCACCGCCCCAAAGATATATATATTAAGTTGTTTTATTCAATTTTGTTTACAAAAAACAAACCCTCAGCCAGGATAATGGAAGAATGCTATTTTCATATAATTTTCCTCCGTTTAAATAGCTAAACGCCGTCTAAATTCAAATTAACTTCAGGTATCGGTTTATAAGCCTACGAAGTTAGTTTCTCAAAATTCTCCAAGAAAATCGTAACCACGCCGAGTAGAAGTTGTTAGAATTGCTCCAAATTGCTTTCTATATGATCACAAGCTTCAAGTAAGCATTTCTCCCTTCTGACTCTCGAGAAATTATACGTTTTTAACCGTATTTCTTTAAGTTGAAGTATAGTTAATATTATTATTAAAAGTAATCATTTTTGCTGAATTTAGTATTGAAACTAGTCTCATTCTCCCAGTAATACGATTACAATTGGAAAGAGCTATTGAATTCGAATCGAAACTCGCCAATTAATCAAGAATCGACGATCTAGGTATGTTAAGGCAAATTCTGTCGGCAAGTCAGTTACATTAGCGTTATAAATCAGTTTGAATCCCAGTAATAGAGCCAGAAGCATATATATTTTGATTAGTTATTGTTATTAGCTGAGACAAGTATTCTATGTTTAGTTTGAGATTGGCTTTGCTCTGTATAGCCCTCTATAACCAACCCCAGGGTTATTAGCTGTGTCGACGCCTGCCAGGGGTGAGATGATGTCCCTCCAAGGAGCGGTATGCCATCCAAGAGGGATGAAGATGGGGTCACAGGTCCTCATACAGTCCATTACATGGATGGACTATTATATGTCGTATCGGCACCACACATCCTTTGAGCCTGGTACCTAGGGTACAGATATCAAGAGTCCATCGGACTCAAACACAACTACAGTTTAGGGGCTGAGCGGGCTCAGTTGCAGACCCAGGGGATTGGGAGGATGACTATAGTTGTTAGATGACTCAGTGTGACCTTGTAGGGGTATATAAATTTAAATGTACTCGCTAGGGCTTATGGGGGCCCTGGGTGGGTTATCCTGTCCTGGTTGTACCTTCCGGCTTATGGGGGCCAGGTAAGGTTCTTGTTGCATTAGTTACTAATAGATTAGATAACAGGAAGCTCAACTATGCAGGTAGTGTTTCTATTACTTGCCTGAAGGTGCCGATAGACGTGGACCAGGATCTTCTTAGCTTTCAGCCAGAGTTAGCAGAATAGTCAGCTCTATTCCTCCAAAGGTAATAGCTAGTGGGTCTACTCTTTTTGTTTGTACAGTTTACAGGTAGGTTGGGGCCCTGTCCTGACCATTATATCACTCCTAGAGGCTTGCAAATTATTTCAGATTTCCTGTGGTTAGCTGTTGATGGCTGTGTGGGGCCTGTGTATGCTTTATCTTACGTGTTGGCTGTGTGGGACCTTGTTTAGCTGTTAGTTAGCGGCCTTATCGGCCATAGCTTAGTTTAGTGCTACATTTACTTTATAGTTATAACTAGACATCATGGTGATCTTGTCAGCCCGCATTAGATTCCCTTTTATTACTTGTTTCTGGTTAGCTGTTTTCTTTTACAGGTGGTTATAAGGCCTTGTCGGTCGGGGGCTATGTTTAGAGCCAAGATATAGCTCATTGTTTTCTTGATTTAAGGATTAAGCATACACCAGAAGTGCATAAGCTCGACTATGTCACGTCAGATCCTAGTTGGACACCAAGTGTCAGTCATGCCTCCCAAGGTGAAGCGTGACATATGATCCCATGATTTTGAATAATGAAGTCTATTTTAAGTATGTATGATTTATGACTTGGGCAAGCCCATGCAAAGCTAAGTATGCTTATCCTGAATTTAGCCAAGGCTTTCAAGATCAATTTATGAAATATTTCAGAGTCAAGACTCCTAATATTCAGATTTAAGCTATGTTTTAAGAATATGATTATATGAGCAATATGCATGTTTTGGGAGTAGTGTCTATCATCGAATAGGCTAGGGATTTTGAGGACCCCGATCTTACTACACGCCAACATAGGATATATATTTTATTGATACATCTCAAAAGAGTGCTTCCCCCGCCTGAGGGAACACCCGTGATATCACACCTTATTCGTCAGTTTCCCTGGCAAGGCATAGGATGACTCTCTTGCACATTGGCAAGACGTGGGATCATCATGCGCTCATACGTGGAGGTTGTTGGTTATGAAGAGTCTTCAATTGTTCCTCATGATTTTAGTTACTCATGTTCATGACTTATGATATTATGTTTTATAGCATGTTTGACCCCATGATTAGTATATGAACATTCACATATGATTTCAAGCATGAAAAGTCATATGATGTCTATTTTGAAATCTTGGGTCATTATGTACAATTTATGACGAATAGCTTATGATTATGCATGGCTCAAATATATGGCCTTTAGCATGCAATCTTTACTCTCGTGATCTACTTTGATTTATACTTACTATTTCAGCTAATTTTTTACCAAGCATGTTTTACTTACCTTACATACTCAGTACATTCAAAGTACTGACCGCATACTCTTGCTATATTGTCTCATGATATAGGTTTGGGTGATCCCTCCCAGTCACGTCGCTAGCTCGCTCTTGCTCAGTCTAGCTCCATCCAACTTTGGGTGGGTCCTCATCAACCAAGGACATCTATCAGTTATGCTTGTTATTGTTTTAGTTTCAGACTTGGAATTAGCTGGGGGCTTGTCTCAGCATCTCATTAGATAGTAAAGGCTTTTCAAACATAGACTTAGCATGTTCATCTTTGTGGTTTAGCGTCGTGGTGTTATTGCTCTTATTTACGTTTATGATATTTAAACTTCTACTTATCCATTCTTATGTTAATTTCAACTTGATTATTCGCTTAAGTCATGCTATATATGTACCATGGGTTAGCTTGGAGCCATTCGTGGTTCTATGTCCCGTGTTTCAGCCTGGAGTCCAGCTCGGGTAATGCCATGCTTGAACTTTTTCTGATGTTTGGCTCCTGGCGTGCTACTTCATCCATTTCACCAAGGTGTTGATAAAAAATTCTGTAGTTTAGGTGTTGATGCGCCATTTCAATCAATGCACCAGAGTGTTAGGAAATTTTTTGAAGTTTATTCTTCTCTAGCGCACCAGTTCTCTCAATTCTCCAAGGTGTTTATAAAATATTCCTATGAATTTTAGTGCTTTGTGTGCCCCTTCAGCCATAGCACCAATCTATACACAATTTCTCTTGAGTTTGAGGCTTGGCGCGCCACTTCTCCCAATTCACTAGATAAAATTTTCTTCGAATTCTTCTTTCTTCACATCTTGCACCTTTTTGAGTATTTTTCCATTGTGTTACCTGCAACAATCATATAGACACATCCATTAGCTCCTTTGAGAAACACTTTCATGAAACATTTCATTTTATAAGGATAATCTTCTTAGAACATGATGAAAGATGGGAAAATTTTGATAAAGGGGGTGTATAAATACGCCCAAAATCAATTTATGTTCTGTAAGTGAGGATCCACGGCACGCAGGTGCGAGGTAGAATTATTGACTGCATACTGGCCATCTACATGTCATCTGTGTTTTGCAGATGAAGATCTGTGACATGCAGGTGTGAGGCAGTGAGCCTATTGCTCATTACCCCTACCTACATTGAGCTTAGGTTCCACAGAGCAAGATTTGCAGTACGCATTTGCTCACAGTTCCATGTACTCAATTTTCAAACAATTTTAAATGATTTAAAACTATAACGAGTACTTAGTCTTCCCGAAAAGATACACCAACCATTTTAATACCAATTTAACTATGACTACTACTCAACGACTTCCCTTAAGAAGGATGTTACCCCATCTATCATCGGAAAAAGCCAAGTCACCATTTCCACCAACATTCATCCTTTCATTTTCAAAAACTTAGCACACTCACTGGCATGGTTATATTTCATCAAAATTATCAAACTAACAGGAAGTAATGATGATTTCCCTTAAGAAAGACATCACCAGTCTATCATCGGGAAAAATCAATTATCAAAAGCAACTAGGTTACTCAAACTTCACCCTCAACTACAATTTCATGGGATCATATTTATGCATTCAAAATCACATGAAAAAGAATTCTCCAGATATTTTGCAATTTAAAGGCTACCCGCATATACCCACCAAAATCAGTGTCAAGATAAACATGGAGAACACATATTGGGGTAATGGGGGAAATAGAGAATAGAAAAAATCAAGATTATCATTCATGTTTTATAACACAACCTCAATCATAAAGAAATGAAAATATGAACCAAGAAGCATACCAAAGTAAAGTGAGTAGAAATGGTGAGTTGAAACTTCATGCTTTTCTTAAGAGGAAATGGTGATGGCCTACCCGAGCTTTGCTCACTATGGTATTGTGGAGTTTTGTAATGGAAGAAAATGGAAATAAATGGTGAGTTTTATAGGTGAAGGAAGGTGAGTAGTTTGGAGTTAAGAGGTGGAGAAAATTGGGATTTTGGAAAGTGAGGGAGAAGATGAAAAATCATGGGTCAAGCCTAGGTCGGGTCGGTCAAATGGATTAGTCAACTTTTAAAATTCTTCATACTTGCATCTGCGCTAAACATGCAGCCATAGATTGGGATTTGCGAGACGCATGTCTAGCGCAGGTGTGTCTCAGATTGCCTAGTTCACTTCTTTGGATCTTCATTGCACCTATTTTTCATAGATCCTTGTTTGCGTTTCGCAGTTGAGGCGCAGTTCCTTGCCTTTGAACATCCTATTCCTAGGTATTCAGCCTCTAACCTGTGCTACAACTACGTGTCGCGAATCCATGACTGCATTTCATAGGTGAGGTGCAGGAGAGTCACTTTTAAACATCTTTTTCTCAAGAATTCTAGACCAGACTTATGAAACACCTAAATTCTGCATGCTGGACCTGCGTTTCGCAGGTCCAGCATAGACGCTTCTCTCTACTTCCTTCAACTTTTTTCTCAATCCAACATTATACAACAATAAAAATAACAAACAGGTGAAGTCAGAAGGAATTTAAAAATACTTGGGTTGCCTCCCAAGAAGTGCATGATTTAATGTTGTGGCTCGATGATATAACCGCATTTGTCAATATGGTTCCGAAGGCTTAACTTCCTTATAAGGGATCTCCACCAATTCTTCCCTAACATCAACCATGGGTACAACCCTATACCGATCCGGGGGCTTTGTCGGCTTGCACACATTGAAGTTGACCTCATCATTACTAACCCAGAACTTGAGTTCACCCAGCTCCATATCTACTAGAGCACGTATGGTGGCCAAGAACGGGCACCTAAGATGATGGGCACCTCAAGGTCTATATCACAATCCAACATAAAGAAACTCACTTGGAGTATCAATTTGTCAACTTTCACTAGCACATCAAATATAATTCTCACTGGACATTTTATGGATCGATTGGCCATGAGCAACCACATAGAGGTAGACTTGGGATCTCCCAAATCTAACTTCTTGGAGATCACTAGGGGCATTAATGTTGGGCATATTTGTATGCCTATTTTCCATATTTTTACCCGTATTTGATCATGTTTTGAGTTCATAATCCTTAATTTATGCTTATATTCATGTATGTGTGTTTTATGTGCTAACAAACAACCTGAGTTGATTTGAGTAGGAAACTAAGCAAAATGGGCTCAAAATGATGCAAGAAATGAAGATTTGAGGAGCTGAAGGGTCTGGTGCTATGGCTGGCGCCCCGCACAAAGTCCTAAGATTCAGAGAACAAAAACTTCAGATTTGGGCTATGGCTGGCATGCCGCGCCAACCCTTAAACATCAGAGAATTGCACTTTTACAAACTTGTGAAGATAAGTGGTACCCCGTGCCAAAGGTGTCCAGACTTAGAGAAATTTGATGAACACCTTGGTGAGATAGAGGGGCCGGCGCGCCAGGCCTTTTCCAGAGCTGAAATTGTTGGAAATTTAACTAAGTCTATCGTGAGATGCAAGGGGCGGCACGTCAGGGTCATTTCGGGGCAGAAAATGCCGATTTTAAAGCCATGTTTTTAAGGGCAGAAGCATCATTTTAAGGCTCATCTTTAAATAGAGGCCTTAGGTCGTTTGTTAAGCAGCTTTTGACATCTTGGAGCAGTCTTCAGTCATTTTTACATTCCGTAGTTTGTTTATGAATGCTTGTAAGCCATTTGGAAGGAAGACACAGTTCTACAACTACGTTTTCTCTTCATTACTCCATATTTTCGTATGATGATGACTAAATATTTATTTTTCTATTTTCCTATGAGTGGATAAACTTATATACTAGGATTGTGTCCATGATGAATGGTTGATTGTTTGAAAGACTGATTAAATTTGGTTTTTTGATTCTTCATTTATGGTTGTTTGTATTTATTTGTATTAATTTATTAATTTTGAGATTGATCACCTTGTAAGTAATTTGTTGGCTTTTGATTAAACTTGGGAAAGGGAATCAAAAGGATTAAAGATAAATATAGAACGAGAATTCAAAGACCCTTGAACCTATTGGTGACAAGATAAAAGTTGTTGTTAAGGATAAGGATATATCCTACAACCCCGTTTAGTTGAAATACAAGTAGGCATAATAGTTGTTTCATTGTTCTCCTGTGACCATAGGGATATAGGTGTTAGGGTTCATGAAATAGTTCTTGGATGCTAGGGATAGTGGCAAGAATTGGGATAGTAACTTGCAAATATCAACCATAGGATGAATTATGCCAGTTTAATTACGTCTTGTAAACTCAACTTGAAACCAACCAAGTGACATTTCCCTAGTCTTTAACCATCATCGAAATACAATCAAGCTTGCAATTGTTTTAGTTAATTTTATATTTGAAGTTTTAGTAGTTTAATTTTCCAACCAATCTTCATTTTTACAGTTTTGTTGATTAGTGAAATTGAAGTGACAACCTTATAATAATTAAATTGAGAAGTCCCTTAGGTAAAATATCTGGACTTCAAAATCCTATATTACTTGATGACAACATGTGCTTGCGTGCGCTTGGGCGATACCAATTTTGCGGTGCTGTTGTCGGGGACTTAAATATTGTTTAATCATTTGTAGGTTAGAATTTTGTTTTGCTAGTCTGTATTTTATGTTTGTTTCTTGTTTTTCTTGAAGTTCACAGGGTTGTTTGCCTCAGTGTATGCCAAGCACGAGAAGTCAGGGACCTCTTTTTTCTTCTCTTGATCCTAAAATAGAGAGAACCTTTTGAAGGTTAGCTATGGCAAACACCAGGCAGGAAGCAGGTGAAGAGAATGAGAGAGTTCCAGTGATGCATTTTTCTAGGCCTAATTTGTTGAACGCTTCTAAAGTGATCATCAAACCGGCCATCACCGGGAATTTTGAGCTGAAAGAAGGGACTGAGCGGTTGGTCCAAAATACTTGCAAATTTTAGGGCAAGCCGCACGAGGATCCCGACAGGCATCCGATGATGTTTGTAGAGTTGAGTGAAAATATCCAATACCAGAACGTGTCAAATAAATATGTCAACTTGACTTTGTTTCCTTCTCACTGATCGGAGAAGCCAAGGAGTGTCTTCAGATTGAACCTGCAGGATCTATCAACACTTGGGAGATCCTCTCCAATAAGTTCATCAATCGGTTTTTCTCTTTGAGAAGAACTAAAGAACTGAGGGGAAAGATCTCCGAATTCATACAGAAAGATGGAGAAGTGCTAGCTCAAGAATGGGAACGTTACAAAGGTTACTTGAGGGATTTTCCAAACCACATACAATCTAAGGAGATAATTGGGCACAACATCATTGAGGGTCTGAAGCCTGAGTCGAAGATACTCCTAGATGCTACCGCGTAGGGACAGATTCTGTCCAAAAGTTATGATGAAATTGACGCTCTCTTGAACCTCATGTCCACGGGAAGTCAGGATTTTCAAGACTTAGGCAGAGGATTTGCAACAACAAAGGTGCTAGGAAAGCTTGAGGTGGATGGTGTAATGGCAATCAGGATAGACATTAGCCAGTTGGTGAATGTGATCAGTAAGTTGGTGACCACACCAGCAAGAGGCCAAGTGCAGCAGGTACAACAGGTACAAATCCCACCACCATCATGTGAGGTGTGTGGAGAAAGCCATCACCTATTCAGGTTGTCCACTTAATCCTGTGTTTGTATATTTTATGGGAAAACAAGTGGGGGAGGTTTTGCAGGTTATGGCTATAATCAGGGGTATCAAAATGGAGAAAATCTCTCATGGGGAGGGAATCAAAACTTCAAAAGGCCCTAGAACACTTATCAAGGGCCACAGGGCCAGCAGGAGAGCAATTCTCTTGAGGAGACAATAAAGCAATGGATGGGTGCAGCGGACGCAAGTGGTCAATGAAATGCAAAAGTCCATCCATGAGATTGAAAGGCAAAAGGGGCAATTGGCCCTATAGTAGAACAACAGATAACAGGGAGCACTCTCGGCTAACACCGAGAAGAACCCCAAGTAAAATATGAATGCAATCTTTTTGTGTAGTGGTAAGGAGCTGGGTGAGAATATCCCCAGAAAAGAAAAAGATGTTGAGGAACAGGCTGTGAGTTCTAAGAACGAGGTGGGGGAGTCTAGCAACCCACAACCAAAAAATTGTAGTATACCACCTCCTCCATTCCCACAAAGGTTGAAGAAGAAGACAAAGACACAACTTTTATTAAGTTTCTTGAGTTGTTAAAGCAGGTTCATGTGAATTTTCCATTGGTGGAGCTTTTGCCGGAAGTCCCGAAGTATGCTAGATATCTTAGGGATATTGTGGACAATAAGAAAAAGCATACATAGTTTGAAATCTTGTTTCTTATAGAAGAGTGCAATTCTCGAATCAAGAACAAAATAACTAAAAAGCTAAAGAATCCTGGGAGCTTCACTATCCTTGTCACTATTCGGAGCAAGGAAGTTGGTTTGGCCTTATGTGATTTGGGTGCGAGCACTAATTTGATGCCTGCATCCCTGTTCAAAACTCTGGGATTAGGTGAACCACATCCTACCACAGTGACGGTGCAACTGGATGACCGGTCTCTGGCCTATACTAAAGGAATCATTGAAGATGTCTTGATTAAGGTAGGACCATTCATCCTGGCGGTGGACTTTATAATCTTTGACTATGAAGTAGATGTTGTAGTTTCCCTCATTTTGGTGAGAGGATTGTTTTCCACCACCGACACTATCATACATGTTCAGTCGGGCAAGATGTGTATGAGAGTAGATGGTCAAGAGTCAATATTTGAAGTGTTAAGAGTAGCACAAAAGCCACCTCACTATGACGACTTGACAGTGAAGTCGGGGGGAGAACTTGGAGGTTGTAATCAGTTAGTGGAGTAGAAAGTGGTACATGAAAGCTTAGCAGATCCTTGGTATGGTCACAATCCACTCGGATGAAGGAGTGATAGGGACCATAGTTGTACCGCAATGTTAAATCAAGCGTTGCATAGGAGGCAACCCATGAATGTTGTGCCATGACTATACTAAGGCGCTTGGTGGGAGGCAACCCATCCTTCTAACATTTTGTATATTTTTCTTTTTTTTGTGGAGACAATAGGGTGTAAGAGGCAAGAACAAGCTGGGACATTGAGCTAAAAAGTGTACCATGGCATCAAAATAAAAGGAGGTGGTTGTTGCGGATCCAAGTGTAAAGAGAGCTACAAAAGACAAAATGCGGGCTAGTTCTTCGATTTCAAAAGACAGCCCCGCGAGGAGATTTGGAGAAAAAGCAGTAGAGCTTCATGGGCTTACTTGGTTCAACACTCAAAAAGAAGCCAAGTATGTACCTGAGAACTAGAGAAATGACATCCACTTGTGTTAGACCTCGGAAGCCCAAAGATCAGATCCGGGAGTTGAAAGGGAGAAAAATCTAGAATCTTGCACCAGGTACAGAACGAGTCGTGAGGAGACCCGTGAGAGCTGCCCACGAGTTGTGATGTGACTCATGGGGAGGCCTAGATGATGAGTTGCAGTTTAGGAAATAGGATCCCCACGGGCGTGACCAAGACTCGTGGTCAAGCCCCATGAGTTGTTAGGTCAGTCGTGGGGTGGGTGAGTAAGGAAAATAGAAGAAGGGAGGCAGTGTACTCAACGGGATGAGCCCATGAGTCATGGTCAGTCACCATGAATCATGGGGAGGGTCGTGAACAACATGGATTAACATTGTTGAGGCCAAGGCAGTGTATATCACGGATGGTGACCACGACTCGTGATCACCAGGTCACGAGTAGTTATGTCTTCCATCATGAGCCCAGCAAATTGAGAAGCAGTGTACTTCACAAGCTAAGCCATGAGTCGTGACCTTGACAATGAATCATTAGGTCCCTCGTTGGGACCACCTAACAGTTATTTTCTACGAATTTAGTTGGGGCTATTTCATAATTCCTAAGATCCTAAGGCCTAAACTATATCGTTTTGAATTATGAATAGTGACTTTTAAAGGGGTTTAGTTCATTTTAGGCCTTATTCCTTTATGCATGTATGGTAGAAGACTAGAAAGGGTGATCAAGCCTAGAATTCATCAATTTCTCTTCAATTTCTATTGGGAATTTAAAGAAGTGTAAGAATTAGCTACCAACTGGTATGTAGGGTTATGAATGGATGATTTCTTTCACACGCATGCCCAATCCCTCTCTATATCATTAATGTTCTATGTTTAATCTATGGGGTTTTAACCCAATGCATGAAGTTCCTAATTCATTACATGGGTATGATTTAATTATGTTTCTACCATTGAATTATGAAGCATGTGCGAGTTTTATAATATTTTCAATTAAATCTCATGTTTCTAGCTTTATGAATTAAAAAGCCCATCAATGAGAAGTTCATAAAAGATAAAATTTGGGATGAATGTATGATGATGATGAGATATTATTATGAAAAGTATGTTTTCAAGCTACCCATGTTTATAATCATGTTTTCGACATGAATTGAGTATTTCAAAGTATGATAATTCTTTGGGCAATGCCCACATGTTTAAGTATGATTGATGATTTCCCGAATTTAAGCTTACCACATGGTTTTAGAGAGAAGACTCCCAATTATATTTTCAGCTTGTGGTATGGTTTGGGTTAAAGCTTCTCATATGCATGATATGTATTTGATTTATGAGCTTCGTCAATAGATGATGTTGAGCTTTATTGAAAAATGATGTAGAGCATATGCATGTTTTTGGGAGTAGTGTCTCACCCTATGCCTTAGAACTACGCCCCAATGTAGGTTTATACATTATGACTCTGGGACCTCCCTTGTGAGCTATCCCTTGCCTTATTGATCCACGAGCTTGATATCGATATCATGGTATCTTCCCTAGCCGTGGCGAGGATTTGGACGGCTCTACCCACTTGAGTGTGATAGTTGGAACCACGTAAGCTCTATCGTGGTAAGTCGGTTAAAAGACGAGTCTCCCATAGTTCTTCATGATTTCAGTTATGCATGTTCATTACTCATGAGATTTACATATGTAAGCATGTTCTAAAGCAGGTTTGACTCAATGTTCCGCTTTACTTATAAATATAAGATTTCATCTTGGAGTCAATCGATTATGTTACGATATATTACGATGATATGTTATGTTATGATGAGATCATGATTTTAGAAAGAATGCATGCAAGCCCTACTCTCAGATTCTTAATGTTTATATTTTACGTTATGCATGTCTTTAACTAATTCTATTTACTTTAGAGGTTTTACTTACACTGCATTTTCGGTCCATTCCACGTACTGGCCGTATACTCTACGTTGTATCATCTCATGATATAGGATTCGGCTCTCAAGTTCAGCCCCATTCATAATCAGCTTATCCGAGTTAGATTGTGCGTTATTGGTGAGTCCTCATCTCTTGAAGACTAGACTATTATGATTTTCTTCATGTATTTTCAGTTTTAGCTTGTTGAGTTAGTTGGGATCTTATCCCATCAACTCGTCATGTTTAGGGGCTTTTCAAACATATATATGTAATCAGCTTCGGATTGTGTATTCTTATGTTATGTTTAAGATTATACCTCTGCTATGACTATATTGTTGATTATTCAGTTTCTTTAATTGAGTTAGATGTATGCTTATGCCATGGGTCGACTTGGGGTCTCTCGGGGCTCCTTGTCCCGTGTTGCGATCTAGGCTTTAATTCAGGTCGTGACAAACTTGGTATCAGAGCCATAGGTTTGAAGTGTCCTAGGGTGTCTGAATGTCGCGTTAAGTAGAGTTTTTTTCATGGGTGTGAAGCGCGCCACACTTACGACGAAGAGGCTATGAAACATTTAGTAAATGTTCTCTTCTTTCATGATCTATGTCGCGTAATGAAATATCTCCCCATTCTTCTAATTCATGCTATTAGTGATTGCAGAATCATGGCTCCCCGAAGAATGAATGGTAGAAGGAATGGAATGGAGAAGGCCACGAGGATGACAATGGAAACGGGCACTAGTAGGCCCCACCAGTTCAGGAGCACCAGGTACCGGAGCTAGCTGCCTATGCTGAGTTTCGAGCCGCTATTCAGATGCTTGTGCAGGACTTCACCTCTCAGGTCAATTAGTAGGCCATTGTGCATATTCCGCAAAATGGAAATGCAGTGGTGGCTCGAGCCCGAAACTTCTTGAGAATGCGCCTGCCAGAGTTCCTCAGGTCAAAAGTGGATGAGGACCCGTATGAGTACCTAGATGAGATTGTGAAAATCACCCAAATCATGGGGGTGAATGGTGTGTAGTGCATGGAGTTGGCCTCGTACCAATAGAAAGGGGTCGTGCATATCTGGTTTCGCCAATGGAAGGATAGTAGGGCCGTCGGAGCAGGCCCGGTCACTTGGGAAGAGTTCCATATTGCATTCTTAGATCAGTCTTCCCTTGTGAGATGAGGGAGCTGAAGGCAGCTGAGTTCGTGAATCTGAAGTAAGGGAGAATGATGGTGCAGGAGTATGCCCTCGAGTTCAATTGTTACACCCCGTAAAATTTCCAACACATAGATGGCCTATTCGCGTGTTGTTTAAGAGTATTTGAAAGCCATACATGCTAGAAAAGGCCCGAGAAAAGACCGGACGAGAAACCTGTCGAACCATTGCGGAAGGAGCTGGGGCAGAGCCCCTCCGCGATGGCAACGTGTCACGGAGGTGGAGCCTCCACGTCGGCTCCGTGACACGTTGGCCCTATCCATGCCCAAGTACATAAACCCCTCACTTCGGTTTTTAATGATAAAACTCATATAATTTCCAGAGAAACCGAGGGAAAACAGGGAGGAATGAGAATCTTTTATAATATTCATCCGATTACGCCGTCAAACGCGATCCAAACTCAAATTAACTCCAGATACCGAGGTATTAAGCAGTAAGGAGCATTCCTACGGATTTAGTTTCATGAAATTTGGCAGGTGAATCATCGTGCTACCGAACTAAGGTAAGTGGAATTGCTCCAAACTAGTGTCAATATACTCCTAGCCCTAAAGTGAGTATTTCTTCCTTCTGGACTTTTGAGAAATAGCAAGTTTTTGACCGTCTTTCGATAAGCCAAAGTTTAGGCTATAACTATATCGAAAGTGACATTTTCTTTCAGAATATTGGTGTATTTAGTTCTAATTGACATATATGTAAATGCAGTTGGGAGAAATAGCTGGTGTACTGACCGAGCTTCGTTCGTTTGTCGGATAAACCAAGGCTAAGGTATGTAAAGCCAGTTTCTTCGGCAAGTTAGTACTTTTAGCCTTGTATAGCACAGTAAACTCCGTAGTAGAATTCCCGGAGTTGAATATTGAGTATTGTGAAAGTCCAGTAAATCTGGTTTGCGTTCTTATAACGTACTCAGTCCGAAAGTTAGTAAAGCATGCGCCAAAGTGGCAAGTTAGCATTCCAGACTCAGTATAGCCCAGTATGTGATTAGCAAGCATGTTTCTAGAATAATATGACAGATATTCAGAATAAGAGTTAGTAAAGTAAAATCAGACAGTCATATAGTATCTTGGCTACAGATTAGCCATACAGACAGATGATATCTTGGCTATAATATAGCCATACAGTTAGATAGTATCTTGGCTACAGATTAGCCATGCAGTTAGATAAAGATCACAGATTCAGTATAAAGCAGTATGAGAATCAGTATAATATAGAAAAAGATCAAAATAAGAAATCAGAATTCAGATAGTATCTTTCAGTTTAAACATGCTTGCTATATATGTGCTTATTGTTTGTTGAGACTTGGTTGTGTCATGAGGGCACCCTTTTGAGTGTCCTCGCCGCCCCTGGGTTGGTAACAGTGTCGCCCACTGAGCGGGTGGGTTTACGTCACTCCAACGAGTGGCATGCCGTCCCCAGTTTGTACGAAGATGGGATGAAGCTTTCCCCATATCAGGCTGATCAACATTACAGTACAGATAGCCCTGTTGTGCGCAAGCGCCCAGGGAACAGATTCAGATACAGTTACAGTTACAGATACAGTATAGGAGTCCTCCGGACTCAGACACGGTTATTTATATCGGAGGCTATGGCCCGAGCCGGAGACCTAGGGGGCCGGCAGAGGTGCTCGTAGTTAACAGATGAGTGGAGTGACTTATTTTTGGCTGGTTTTGACCCGGGTAGGGGTATATAGATTGTTCGCTTGCTTGGCGCCATCCAGCTTATGGGGGTTGGTATTGGCTCTTATTTGCTATATATATATATATATGTATTTATGTGCTATATATTAGTTAATAGACAGCAGGCCGCCGCGTCTACAGGTACGCTCCTGCCCCATCACAGCATAGAAAGTCTAATTCAGTTCATATCAGTTCTTATAGATTCAGTTATCTCCTGCTATTCAGAATTGCTAGTTATGTTATTTGTATGCAGTTATGTTCAGTTTACTTTGCATACTCGGTACCAGTGGTACTGACGCCCGTTTGGGGTGCTGCATTACTTGCCTATAGGTATTCATAGACGAGGAGGCGATCCCTCGTGATTCCAGCCAGCTTATAGAGTCATCATCTCCTGTCATCCGGAGCTTGATATTCAAGAGTGTAGTTCATTTCCTTTTATTGTACAATATGGGTAGGCCGGGGCCCTGTCCCGACCATTTCATCAGTACTCATAGATGCTTGCAGATTGTATATATTCATCTCCCTGTGGTTAGTTGTGCCGGTCATGTGAGGCCGTGCGTTTTGTTTAGCTGTTTAGCATTGTTGATTATGTTGGTCGTGTGGGGCCATAGTCTGATAGTAGTAGTGTCCTTGCCGGTCACATAGTTATTCATTATTCTATTGTTGAGTTACAGATAACTAGACAGCATGGTGGCCTTGTCGGCCCGCATAGGTTTCCCCCTTTGTAAGTATGTTTCTAGTTACTGAAGTTCTATACAGGTGGCTATAGGCCCAGTCAGCCGGAGGCTGTGTTTGCAGCCGTTATATAGCCCGTTGTTTCCAAAAATCTGAGTTAGAGCTAGCCAGGCACCAAATGTGCTTAGGCTTACCAGTTAGCAGTCTAGGTCCTACTAGGGCACCAGGTGCCAGTCATACCCCCCAAGGTGGGGCGTAACATCAATCACCTATCAAAGTATTCCCAAGAGTTAGTAGTCGATTAGAGGGCGCGGGTGAGCAGGTCCGTCCATGAAGTAGCGGGCTATTTGGAAAAGGATTGTAGGACCTCTATGCTCTATCATGATATGGATTTCCCTTGGATAGTCTTGTACCCCCGGCAGATGGAGGCAGCGCATATGAGAGAGAGTGAGGCCAAGAGAGCCAGGACTAATAGGCACATATTCTCACAGTCGAGATCAGGTGGTGGGCACCGATAGCAGACCCACCAGAAATTATCAGCCCCAGCATCTTCATCATTAAGTGTGCCATCCAGACCGAGGCACGATCAGAGGGGGCGAGCATCAGGCTCTAGGGATCAGAGTAGTAGACCCGTAGATTCTACATTCCAGCTTGCCGCAGGTGTGGCTGGGGTCACACGGGTCAGTGTTTAGCAAGTACAGGTGCTTGTTTTGGGTGTGGGAAGCCCGGACACATGCTCAGAGATTGCCCAGTACTGAGGTAGGATCATGATAGGGGTCGAGGCCTAGCTTCTAGTTTCGCAACCCCAGCACCCGTATGCTCATCACATCAAGGGGCATCCATTAGCACAGGTGGCGGTCAGCGCTAACAGATTCTATGCTTAGCATCCCACTAGGAGTAAGAGGTCTCCCCTGATGTGGTCACTAGTATATTATGAGTTTTCCATCTTGATGATTATACTTTGTTAGATCCAGGGGCTACCTTGTCTTTTATGACACCTTATGTGGCCATTACCTTTAGAGTTAGTTGCGAAGTCTTGTAAGAGCCCTTCTCAGTTTCTACTCTAGTAGGTGACTCAGTTATAACTAGACGGGTGTATAGAGGTTACCCGGTCTGAGTTCTTCGGAAAGTTACCTCAACAGAATTGATAGAGTTAGCCATGACCAATTTTGATTCTATTCTTGGAATGGATTGGCTATTTTCATGTTATGCTTCAGTTAGTTATAGGACTCGGGCAGTGGAGTTCAGATTTTCGGGTATATCAGTCTTAGAATGGAAGGGTAGTTCAGTTGTGCTTGTAGGTCATTTCATTTCCTACCTTAAGGTCAGAAAGATGATTTCTAAGGGTTGTGTATACCATCTAGTTAGGGTTAAGGACATCGAGTTTGAGACCCCGACCATCCAGTCAGTTCTAGTAGTACGTTAGTATCTAGAGGTATTTCCAGATGATTTACCAGGAATCCCTCCCGAGCGGGAGATCAATTTTGGTATTGACCTTCTTTCTGACACACAACCTATATCTATCCCTCCTTATAGGATGAATCTACCCGAGCTAAATGAGCTGAAGGTCAGTTGAAGGAACTGTTAGATAAAGGTTTTATCAGGCCAAGAAAGTCTCCATGGGGTGCACCAATCTTATTTGTCCGACAGAAGGATGGTTCCCCTCGGATGTGCATTGATTATCGGCAATTGAACAAGGTTACCATCAAGAATAGGTATCCTCTGCCCAAGATTGATGATTTATTTGACATGCTTCAAGGTGCCAAGTGCTTTTCCAATATAGACCTCAGATTCAGGTACCATCAGCTCAGAGTTCAGGAGAGCGATATCCCGAATACAGCCTTCAGGATGAGGTGTGGTCATTATGAGTTTGTAGTTATGTCTTTTGGACTAACAAATTCTCTTGAAGCTTTTATGGACTTGATGAATAGGGTGTTCGAACCTTTCCTAGATATGTTCGTGATCGTGTTTATTGATGACATCCTGATATACTCTCGGAGCGAGGAGGAACATGTCGCTCATATGAGCATGGTGCTTCAGATTCTCATGGATCGCCAATTATATGCCAAATTCAGCAAGTATGAGTTTTGGTTAAACTCCATAGCATTTTTGGGCCATGTGGTATCAAGTGAGGGCATAAGGGTGGATTCTCAGAAAATAGAAGCGGTGAAGAATTGGCCTAAACCAGTGAATCCTTCAGATATTCGGAGCTTCTTGGGTTTATCCAGCTATTATCGGAGGTTTGTTGAAGGATTCTCATTGATTGCAGCACCTTTGAGCAAATTCACCCGAAAGAAGGTAAAATTCCAATGGTCGAAGGCTTGTGAGAAGATCTTCTAAGAGTTGAAGACTTGACTTATTTCAGCACCAGTGTTGACCCTACTGAGGGTACCGATGGGTTCATGGTGTATTGTGATGTTTCAAGGATCAGATTGGGGTGTTTGTTGATATAGCACTGAAATGTTATAGCATATGCCTCTAGATAGTTGAAAGTTCATGAGAGAATTATCCGACCCATGATCGTGAATTGGCCGTGGTGGTATTTGCCTTGAAGATATGGCGGAATTATTTGTAGGGGATTCACGTGGATGTGCTTATAAACCATAGGATCTTACAATATGTGTTCACTTAGAAGGATCTCAATCTTTGGCAAAGGAGGTAGTTAGAATTACTCAAAGACTATGATATGAGTGTGCTTTACCATCCGGGCAAGGCCAATGTAGTAGTAGACGCACTTAGTGGACTCTCTATGGAGAGTGTGTCTCATGTAGATGAGGGGAAAAAGGAGTTGGTGAAGGATGTGCATCGACTTTCAAAGTTAGGAGTTAGGTTGGTTGACTCGACTAGTGGCAGTGTTGTGGTTCAGAATGGATCAGAATTATCCTTGGTGATTGATGTAAAAGCTAGGCAAGATGAGGATCCGATATTGGTAAAGTTAAAGGAAGCCGTCCAGGATCATAAGGTAGAGGTCTTCTCTAAAGAGGGAGATGGTGTGCTTCGGTACCAGGGTCGCCTATGTGTTCCAGATGTTGATGATTTGAGGAGTCGAATGTTGCACGAGGCTCATGTATCCAGGTATTCCATCCATCCAGGTGCCACCAAGATGTACCGTGACTTACGGGAGGTGTACTGGTGGAATGACATGAAGAAGGATATCGCAGAATTCGTAGCGAAGTGTATGAACTGTCATCAAGTAAAGGTCAAGCACCAGAGACTGGGAGGTGTACTTCAGGATATCAGCATTCCTACTTGGAAGTGGGAAGAAATTAATATGGACTTCATCATAGGTTTACCTCGTACTCGTCAACAATATGACTCCATTTGGGCTGTGGTAGATAGGTTGACCAAGGCTGCACATTTTCTACCGATTAAGACCTTGATTCGGTGGAGGATTATGCCAAACTATATATCCGAGAGCTAGTCCGATTGCATGGAGTTCCCTTTTCCATCACTTCAGACAGAGGTATTCAATTTACGTCTAAGTTTTGGAAATCGTTTCAAAAAGGATTGGGTACACAGGTTAAACTCAGCACAGCATTTCACCCGCAAACTGATGGTCAAGCGGAGCAAACAATTCAGACTCTCGAAGACATGTTGAGAGCATGCATGATCGACTTCAGAGGTAGTTGGGATGAGCATTTGCCTCTTATCGAGTTTGAATACAATAACATCTATCATTCCAGTATCAAGATGGAACCGTTCGAGGCTCTATATGGGTGGAGGTGTAGGTCGCCTATTGGATGGTTTGAGGTTGGCGAAGCAGTGGTGATAGGACCAAAATCGGATCACGAGGCTATGGAGAAGGTTTAGTTGATAAGGGATAGGTTGAAAACATCCCAAAGTGGCCAAAAGTCCTATGCTAATGTGAGGATAAAGGAATTAGAATTTGAAGATGACGATTGGGTACTTTTGAAGGTGTCTCCCATGAAGGGAGTGATGAGGTTTGTGAAGAAAGGGAAACTCAGTCCCCGCTATGTCGGCCCGTACAGGATAGTGAGACGTGTTGGCAAGGTGGCCTATAACTTGGAGTTGCCCTCAGAATTAGCTTCTGCGCATCCTGTATTCCATGTGTCGCTCTTGAAGAAGTATTTGGGTGATCCAGCTCTAGTTGTCTCGATGGACAGTGTTGGTGTAAAAGACAGCCTCAGTTATGAGGAGGTTCTGGTGGAAATATTGGATTGTCAGGTTCGACGGCTAAGGAACAAGGAAGTAGTTTAAGTTAAAGTATTATGAAGGAATCAGCATGTTGAGGGAGCTACATAGGAAACCGAAGCGGATATGATGGCTAGATACCCACATTTATTCTCTATCGGCTCATTTCCAGTTGAGGTATCAGTTTTGACCTAAAAGTCTATTTAGTTTTCATGTTCAGTTCATGTATTCAAGTTTCTTTTATGTATATGGATGTGTGTATAGTTTGTGAAATCAGTTCAGCTATGTAGTTTGAATCGGGGTAGTCATACTGTCACTTTTCAATTTAAATGATCAGTATTTGAATATGATGATTGCACTTCTCTGCTTTTCTATATGTTCCCAACATTCGAGGATGAATGTTCTAAGGGGGAGATATAGTTATACCCCGGAAGCCCAAAGATCAGACCTGGGAGTTGAAATGGAGAAAAACTTAAAATCTGGCACCAGACATAGAACAAGTTGTGAGGAGACCCGTGAGAGCAGCCCACGAGTCGTGATGTGACTCGTGGGGAGGCCCAGATGATGAGTTGCAGTTTGGAAAACAGGATCCCCACGGGTGTTACCACGACTTGTGGTCAGGCCCCATGAGTCATTAGGTAGTCGTGGGGTAGGTGAGTAAGGAAAAGAGAAGAAGGGAGGAAGTGTACTCGACAGGAGGACTCCATGAGTCGTGGTCAGTCACCGTGAATTGTGGGGAGGGTCGTGAGCAGCATGGAATAATTTTGTTGAGGCCAAGGCAGTGTACATCATGGATGGTGACCACGAGTCGTGACCACCAGGTCTCGAGTCGTTATGTCTTCCGTCATGAGCCTAGAAGATTGAGAAGCAGTATACTTCATGAGCTAAGCCACGAGACGTGACCCTTGACGATGAATCGTTGGGTCCTCATTGGAACCACCTGACAGTTATTTTCTGCGAATTTAGTAAGGGATATTTGATAATTCCTAAGATCCTAAGGCCTAAACTACGTCATTTTGAGTTATGAGTAGTGACTTTTAAAGGGGTTAAGTTCATTTTAGGCCTTATTTCTTCACGGGTGCAAGGTAGAAGACTAGAGAGGGTGATCAAGCCTAGCATTCATCAATTTCTCTTCAATTTCCTATTGGGCATTCAAAGAAGTGTAAGAATCAGCTACCAACAGGTATGTAGGGTTATGAATGGGTGATTTCTTTCACACACATGCCTCATCCCTCTCTAAATCATGAATGTTCTATGTTTAATCTATGGGGTTTTAACCCAATGCATGAAGTTCCTAATTCATTACATGGGTATGAGTTAATTATATTTCTACCATTGAATTATGAAGCACGGGTGAGTTTTATAATATTTTCAATTAAAACTCATGTTTCTAGCTTTATGAATTCAAAAGCCCATTAATGAGAAGTTCATAAAAGATAAGATTTGTGATGAATGTATGATGATGATGAGATATTATTATGAAAAGTATATTTTCAAGCTACCCATGTTTATAATCATGTTTTCGACATGAATTGAGTATTTCAAAGTATGATAATTCTTTGGGCAATGCCCACATGTTTAAGTATGATTGATGATTTCCCGAATTTAAGCTTACAACATGGTTTTAGAGCAAAGACTCCTAATTATATTTTTAGCTTGTGATATGGTTTGAGTTAAAGCTTCTCATATGCATGATTCCGCTTTGATATGTATTTGATTTATGAGCTTCGTCAATAGATGATGTTGAGCTTTATTGAAAAATGATTTAGAGCATATGTATGTTTTTGGGAGTAGTGTCTAGCACCGAGCAGGCTAAGGGTCAATCACCCTATTCCTTAGAACTATGCCCCAATGTAGGTTTATACATTATGACTTTGGAACCTCCCTTGTGAGCTATCCCCTGCCTTATTGGGCCACGAGCTTGATATCGATATCATGGTATCTTCCCTAGCCTTAGCAAGGCATTGGACGGCTCTACCCACTTGAGTGTGATAGTTGGAACCTCGTAAGCTCTGTCATGGTATGTCGGTTAAAAGAAGAGTCTCCCATTGTTCTTCATGATTTCAGTTATGCATGTTCTTTACTCATGAGATTTACATATGTAAGCATGTTCTAAAGCAGGTTTGACTCAATGTTCAGCTTTACTTATAAATATAAGATTTCAGCTTTGAGTCAATCGATTATGTTATGATATGTTATGATGATATGTTATGTTATGATAAGATCATGTTTTCAGAAAGAATGCATGCAAGCCCTACTCTCAGATTCTTAATGTTTATGTTTTACGTTATGCATGTCTTTAACTAATTCTACTTACTTTAGAAGTTTTACTTACCTTGCATACTCCGTACATTCCATGTACTGACCGCATACTTTATGTTGTATTGTCTCATGATATAGGATCCAGCTCTCAGGTTCAGCCCCATTCATAATCAGCTTATCCGAGTTAGCTTTTGCGTTATTGGTGAGTCCTCATCTCTTGAGGACCAGACTATTATGATTTTCTTCATGTATTTTCAGTTTTAGCTTATTGAGTTAGTTGGGATCTTATCCAATCAACTCGTCATGTTTAGGGGCTTTTCAGACATATATATGTAATCAGCTTCGGATTGTGTATTCTGATGTTATGTTTAAGATTATACTTCCTCTATGATTATATTGTTGATTATGCAGTTTCTTTGATTGAGTTAGATGTATGCTTATGCCATGGGTCGACTTGGGGTCTCTCGGGGCTCTTTATCCCGTGTTGCTATTCGGGCCTCCATTCGGGTCGTGACAGCTTGGCACTTGAGTTCCCGGCCATTTGGACAAAATACGTGAGTTGGAAGCAGGTTACATCTGCAATGAGCCGCAGAGGTACAACCTCACATTGGTGAGGGAGTTCAATGCAAATTGGAATACCTCATTTAAAGAGAGAAACGAGGTAAAGATCAGAGGTCAGGTGGTGCAATTCACAACTAAAAGGTTCAATTCCTTCCTAGAGATATCTGTAGTAGACCCTTCGGAGTATTTCATCTTGCTAGAGAAGCCTCCATGCAGAGACATCCGTCACACTTTATGTGGTGAGCACTTGTCCGCCCATTGGGTGAGGGATCATAATGGCACTCATTCCATATTGGCATTTGGTTATTTGAACAGGGAGGCAAAGGTACGGGTAAAGTTGGTATCTGTCGTCTTTCTACCTGGGACATATATGACAGAAGTGACTCGAGAGCATATTGTGTTGGTATACATGTTGATAAAGGGAATACCGGTCAACTTTGGTGTTGTGATTCATGAAAATATGAGAAGATTACGAGACAATGGCAAATGAAAATATTGTCATGGAAGTCTTTTGACCATGTTCTTGAGGGATGGGGGTATTAAGGAAGAGGAGGATGCAGACCTTGTCTTAACTTCGGCAGGACACCTAACTGGAAAGATGATAGATGTCACAAAAGTGAAGGAGATTGTCCCTTCCACGGCCCCTCTTCTTACTATAGTTTATCGACAAGACCAGGATGAGAGTAGGAAGGGTCGTATATTTGGGAGGCTGGAATTACAGCTGAAGCTAGGAGGTCGACCCACCACTGTAGAGAAGATGACAGCTTTAGAGGCACTGTACCTACTCATGGAGAGTGCTATGTTGATATGTCGAGTGGGCCTAGATTTTGAGGATCCACTTGATGATGATGAGGCCACAATCCTTACTGATGGTGTTGATCACTTAGATATGGATGACGAGGATGATATTGCTATGGGCACCGTGTAGGTTGATGGCGAAGATGATGATGCAGATGAGGAGTACAATCCAAAGGATGATGCTTAGCAACCCAGGAAGTTCTTTTTCTATCCCTTTATGATATGATTGTGTGTGCACTGAGAACAGTGCACCTTTTTAAGTGTGGGGTGGAGGAAAGATAGATTCCTGTTGTTCTTTGATTGCTATATTTGTAGTAGGTCGTAGCATTACTATATCATTCCTCGTAGTAATAGCTTGATGATTAGTAGGTCATCGGTTGTAATAGCTAGAATGGTGATGTTGACTTGGATGCCTGAGATACTTTGACTTTTTGTTCATCTTGACTATGTTATTTTTCATTGCTTTATTTTGGAGTCAATTGTTTTTGTTTTGTTTAAGTCGTCATCATCATAGAGTAATGACATTTCCCTATGATAGATGGATGATGACCGTCTTAAGGGAAGTTTCGTCATATTTTTTTTTATTTTTTTTAGGATTGAGTCGTAGGTCATCTGCTTGTATGCTTGTTCATATTTTGCTTAGCTACTATGCTGGAGTAAATAGAGTGGTCATCTTGATTGCATGAGTGAGGATCCGCGAAAGACACACATGTCTCTTTAATTTGACTCAACATATCCTAGAGCTTAATAATGAATAAACTTATCATTCTATATGATTGTGTGAATGTGTAGCTGTAGAAACTGATTGGATTCTTGTTCCCATGAGAGGTGATCTGAATATCTTTGTATGTACATATTGTAGCATCTAGAACTTGACTTAGTATATGTAGGATAACTAGTTTGTAGGGAGTTGAGAGATGATCAAGACATGTCTTTGAAGAAACCATTTCTTTTTTCTATAGTTGTTTTACCTTCCTACTCATTCTCCCTAGTTACCCTTTTTGAGCCTAAAAGCCTTATTCTTTCTTACCCTCAATAGTAGCTTAATCCCTCTTTTTGTGAGACCTTAGACTTATTTATCTAAAGTAGTCTTAGGCACTTTGAGACTTGAAAGTAAAGATCCACCAAAGTATAATATTAAGGGAAAAAAAAGTTGTGGTAAGAAAAGAAAAGTGAGAAGAAAGGGTGCCCATAAAACTTGTGTTGTTTACTTGCTGCTAGGGAAGTGAAAAAAGAGAGCTTTAATTGCAAAATTCTTAGTGATTCTATGATTAGAAAACTAGCAGTCAAATAGTGAAAATGGGGTATGAAAAGAAAAGAAAAAGGGTGAGTTAGGTGAAAGGTGAACAAACAAGGAAAATGTGGTGGACAAGAAAAGTAAAACATGTCTTAAAAGTGCTTAGAGTGATAGTCACTATAAAATGAAATATCAATCCTACCCGTCCCTTAGCCGACAGTACAACAAAGAAAAGTCCATGTGATCTTAATTCTTGAAGCAATTAGGTAGTCTTAACATACAGGAAGGGCAAACCTATGGTATGATTACGCATGTGCATTACATGATTTGTGAGTGTGAGTGTCCTTTACGTATTGTGTTCCATGTCTTTATATTGATTAATTTGAGAGAGGAACATCACTAAAAGTGAGGGGCACAAGAGGTCTAATTTGGTGTACTACTTGTTGTATGTGTCACACTTAATCATGTTGGTTAGTTGTGTTGAAAAGATGAGTCATTTATAGAGGTTGTGTGTTCTTGATTATGAAATCTTTCTATGTACTTTGTGAGAATTGTTTTATGATGATAAACCACTCTATGAATGATCCATGCTAATTGGTTGAATATGAGTTGATAGAGGTGTCAAATGTGATGGTGAAATATGAGTTTAGGTGTGTTTTAAGGATTGTTCGAGGATGAACAATGGTTTAAGTGTGGGGTTGTGATGTTTGGCATATTTTTATGCCCATTTTTCATGTTTTTACCCGTATTTGATCATGTTTTGAGTTTGTAATCCTTAATTCATGTATGTATGTTTTTTATGCGCTAACAAATGATTTGAGTTGATTTGAGCAGGAAACTAAGCAAAATAGGCTCAAAATGATGCATGTAATGAAGATTTGAGGAGCTAAAAGGGTCTGGTGCTATAGCTGGCGCTCCACACCAAGTCCTAAACTTCAGAGAATAAAAATTTCAGGTTGGGGCTATGCACACTAGGCCTTAAACTTCAGAGAATTGCACTTCACAAACTTGGCGAGATGAGTGGTGCCCCGCGCTAGAGGTGTCCAGACTTAGAGAAATTTGATGAACACCTTGGCGAGATAGAGGGGTGACGCGCCAGGCCTTGTCTGAAGCTGAAATTGTTGGAAATTTAACTAAGTCTGTGGCGAGATACATGGGATGGCACACCAGGGTCATTCTGAGGAAGAAAATATTGATTTTAAAGCCAAGTTTTAAAGGGCAGAAGCGTCATTTAAAGGGTCATCTATAAATAGAGGCCTTAGGTCATTTGTTAAATCACTTTTGACATCTTGGAGCAGTCTTTAATCATTTTTACATTCCATAGTTTGTTTATGAAAGCTTGTAAGCTGTTTGAAAGGAAGAAACAATTCTACAACTAGATTTTCTCTTCTTTACTTCGTATTTTTTTTATGATGATGACTAAATATTTGATTTTTCGCATGTCTATGAGCATGTAAACTTATATTCTAGGGTTGTGGCCATGGTGGATGGTTGATTATTTGAAAGACTAATTAAATTTTGTTTTGATTCTTCATTTATGGTTATTTGTATTATTTGTGTTAATTTATTATTTATGAGATCAATCACCTTGTAAGTAATCTGTTGTCTTTCGATTGAACTAGGGAAAGGGAATTGAATAGGTTCAAGATAAAAAAATAATGGGAATTCAAAGACCCTTGAACCCATTGGTGATAGGATAGAAGTTGTTGTTGAGGATAGAGATATACGCTTCAATCCTGTTTAGTTGAAATACGAGTAGGTATAGCCTTCGTTTCATTCTTCTCCTATGACCATAGGGATATAGGCGTTAGGGTTCATGAAATAGTTCTTGGATGCTAGGGATTGTGGCAAGAAATGGGATAGTAAATTGCAACTATCAACCATAGAAAGAATCATGCCAGTTTAATTACCCTTTGAAAACTCAACTTGAAACCAACCAAGTGTCATTGCCCTAGTCTTTCACCATCATCGAAATACAATCAAGCTTGTAATTGTTTTAGTTAATTTTCTATTTGAAATAATAGTAGTTTAATTTTCCAAACCAATCTTCATTTATACTGTTATGTAGATTAGTGAAACTAAAGTGACAACCTTATAACAAATAAATTGACAAGTCCCTTGGGTACGATATCTGGATTTCATAATCCTATATTACTTGACGACCACATGCGCTTGGGTGACACCAAGAATCAAATTGATACTCACTACTAAGTCAAACAAGAACTTTTTGAATAAGTACACCCCAATGGTGCAAGTGTCATGACCCGAACATAGTCCCAAATCTAGACACGAAACTTAGAATCATAAATGGCTCCAAGTCGACCCATGGCATGAACATGATAACTAACTCAGCATAATAAAGACAAAAAGGAACTTAATTCTAAAATAACAGAATTCTAAATATTAAACATTTGAACAACGAAAATACATAACACTGAATCCGAACTAAATACAATACTATGTCTGAAAAGCCTCTACATACTGACGAGCTGATGGGACAAGACCCCCCACTAGCTCATTAACAGTATGAAATTGAAAGTAGAAACAATAAAACTAACTGAAGGTCCTCAAAGGATGAGGACTCACCAACAACAGGCTGAATTGAACTCTGATGACTGGCTAACGGAGAGACTAACTCTGAACGTCCGAGCCTGTATCATGAAATGATATAGCATATAGTATGTGGTCAGTACTTAGAATGTACTAAGTATGCATTGTAAGTAAAATGGACTAATCAAAATACATAAGAGTTCATAAGAGTAGGACAGTACAACACATACAAGGATAGTTACAACATAAATGTGACGCTCAAGATTTTGAAAACTATTCATAATCTAGTCATACACATAATCATAAGAGAAACCTTGTAAAAGAATAACTTGAGCAAAACTATCATAACAGAACAATGCATAAATCTTGAGGAACAATGGGAGAACTCGTCTTAACTGACACCATCATGATAGAGCTTACATGATGCCCCAACTATCTCACTCAAGTGGGCAGAGCCATCCCAGGTTTGCCAGGCCAAGGACGTGCATGAAGTGATATCACTAATAGGGATCCACCTAGAATCCATAAACATAAACTTACATTAGCGCATAGTTCTGAGACCACGGGGTTTACCTGAACGTCGGGCCTACTCGGTGCTAGACACGACTCCTAAAAACATGCACATGAAGGCTCATATAGTAATTTTGGAGTCACATATGAAGTCGTGTATAGATAAATCATAACATACTTCATCATACTTGAAATAAGTGATTTGCTATGAATTAGGACCCGTGAGTCAGCCAAAATCATAAACTCATAAACCATGAAGAACATACATGCTTGACAAAATCACTTTACTTGAAACTCATAAATTCATGAAGAGTAATTGAAGGAAATCATATCATAAATCATAAATCATAATTTAGGTCTTAGGAAGGTCAAAATCATTATAGAATCATAAACTTGGATTTTCATGAAATATGCATAATTGGGAAAAAATTGATTAAAATTTGAAACTATGAATTAATAATCAAAATAGGTATAAAATCTTCCCATATATCTTAAAACATGATTTGAAACATGAAGGGAATTGATCCATAGGTAAATCATGGAGAATTTCATAGAATTAGGAATAAGCCCCATAAGATCATAAGCGTGATCTAGAACTTAAATTCATGTAATTGAAGAGAATTTTGGGCATGAGAGTGAAAGGAACTCTCATTCATAGCCCTACATACCTGGAAAATCTGATTCCATACTCTTCCTTTATAACCCAAGGGAATTGGAGAAAAATTGGAGAGTTTCAAGCATGATCTTCAAAGGGAAACTTCAACTCTTGCATGCATGGGAGTCGAATGAATTAGGATAGGTTTAACCCTCTTAAGGTCCTCCTAACAGGGCTTAAAATGACGTAGTTTAGGACTTAGAATCTTAGGAATTACGAAAATGCCCTTAATGAAAAATCTAGAAAATGGAGACTACCATTCATTACAACTCTCACCACGAGTCGTACCACGAAGTAACGACTCGTGGTTATCTCTCGTGGTCACCACTGCTCCTCCCTACAGTATCTTTGAATCTTACCACAATTGTATATCACGACTCGTGGTGTCCTACCATGAGTCATACTTCCGTTCGTGACACCATCCCCTTCACCTACCAAATCCTAACCACAACTCCCATCACGACTCATTGTTACTTACTGTGACTCATACCATGATCCGTGACATCATACCCTGGCACCACAAGGAAACTCATCATGAATCCTAACCTCGAGTTGTACCTACACCTCACGACTCATGGTGTGACTCATGGTATGGACCCTAACTTCAGAACTCCACGACGACTGAGACCACGACCCGTCACTTCCTATCACAACTCGTACCATGAGTAGTTCTAGTGCAAAAATTTAGATTTTTCTACAGAACTCATTTTAAATTTTCTCCATCTATTTCTTAGAAACTTTTGGGGTATTACAATATTTATGCTTTGGAAACATTCATCCTCGAATGTGAGTAAACACAATGAATAACTGACGAAAGGATCTTCCACTATAAATACTGAACACCTGAAGCTGAAAACTGACGGAGTGACTGACTCTAGACTGAAACTGTTGACTGAACTAAATTCATGAATCATACTTTATGCATTGACATACAGGAAATTGAGAGGCATCAACTAGACCTGAAACTAGATAAAGTACCAAGGAGGAAATTAGTACCTCAAGCCGAAACTGAGCCAGAAGGGAAAAGGTGCGGGTATTTAGCCATCATATCTGCTTCGGCTTCCCACGTAGCTCCCTCAACATGCTAATTCCTCTACAAAATCTTTACTAAAGCTACCTCTTTATTCCTCAGCTTTCGAACCTATTGATCAAGAATTTCAACTGGTACCTCCTCATAGCTAAGGCTATCCTTCATACCTACGCTCTCCAGCGAAATTACCAAAGTAGGGTCACCAATACACTTCTTCAAGAGCGAAACATGGAAAACTAGATGTACTGAAGCCAGCTCTAAGGGAAACTCCAACTTATAGGCCACCTTGCCAACACATCTCACAATCTTGTACAGACCAACATATCAAGGACTAAGCTTCCCTTTCTTCCCAAATATCATCACTCCCTTCATGGGAGACACCTTCAGAAACAACCAATCATCAACTTCAAATTTAAGTTCTCTCCTACTCACATCCGCATAGGACTTCTGATGACTCTTAGCTGTTTTCAACCTTTTCCTTATAAGTTGGACTTTCTCCATAGCATCATGAACTGATTCTAACCCCATCAACGTAGTTTCCCTGACTTCAGATCGACCAATAGGCAATCTACACCTCTGCCTATAACGACCTAAAATGGAGCCATCTAAATGCTGGAATGGTAGATGTTGTTGTATGCAAACTCGATGAAAGGTAAATGATCATCCCAACCACCTTTGAAGTTAATCACACATTCTCTCTCCTCAAGATTCTGAACGGTCCGCTCTGCCTGAACATCTATTTGCGAGTGCAAAGCTATGCTAAGCTTGACCTAAGTACCGAGTCCCTTCTGAAATGACCTCCAAAACTGTGAGGTAAATTGGGTACCTCTATCTGGTATGATGGACAAGGGAACTTCATGAAACTGAACTAACTCCCAAATATACAATATGGCATAATCCTCCACTGAGTTGGTAGTTTGACTAATAGAAAATGAGCTGCTTTAGTCAACCTATCTACAACCACCCATATGGAGTCGTACTGTCGACGAGTACGAGGCGACCCTATAGTGAAGTACATATGGATTTCCTCCCACTTCCAAGTAGGGATACTAATGTCTTGTAGCACACCTCCTTTAACTTTACTAAAATAGGATCTTCGTCTTGCTAGGCCTTGACTTCAGTCACCAAAGAGGATTCTAAACCACTCTACATAATGACACCACCATCCGCCGAATCAAAAAGGCAAACTCCTAATCGTATGAGCTTATGCATATCCTTTTCCAACTCTTTCCTCCCCTTATCTACATGAGACACACTCTCCATAAAAAGTCTGCTAAGGGCATCTGCCACCACATTATCCTTTCCCAGATGATAAAGGACACTCATATTATAATCTTTAAGAATCTCCAACCACCTTCTTTGATGTAGATTTAGATCCTTATGGGTAAACACGTACTGTAGGATCTTGTGGTCCTTAAACATATCCACATGGACCCCGTACAGATAGTGTCTCCAAATCTTAAAGGAAAATACTACCGCTACTAACTCGAGGTCATTAGTTAGGTAGTTCTTTTGTTAGACCTTAAGCTGCCTAGAAGCATAGGCTATAACCTTACCGTGCTGCATTAGTACACAACCAAGGTCAATCCTTGAGGCGTCACAATATACCAAAAATCCATCGATACTCTTTGGTACGGTCAACAATGGTGCTGAGGTGAGTTGAGTCTTCAATTCTTAAAAGCTCTTCTCACAAGCCTCTGACCATTGAAACTTCACTTTCTTCTGGATCAACTTAGTCAATGGTGCTACAGTGGATGAAAAATCTTCAAAAAACCTCCTGTAGTAGCTAGCTAAACCTAAGAAACTCCTGATATCTAAAGGAATAACTGGTCTAGGCCAATTCTTCATAGCTTCTATCTTGTGAGAGTCCACCTGTACACTCTCATTTGACACTAAATGACCCAAAAATGCTACTGAATTCAGCCAAACTCACACTTACTGAATTTAGCAAACAGCCAGCAATCCTTAAGAGTCTGTAGCACCACCCTCAAACGAGCGGCATGCTCCTCCTCGCTCCGCGAGTATATGAGAATTTCATCTATGAACACGATCAAGAACATGTCCAAATACGGGTATTCATCAAATTCATAAAATTTTTAGGAGAATTTGTTCGTCCAAAATACATAACTACAAACCATAGTGACTATACCGAGTCTTGAAGGTTGTTTTCGAAATGTCACTCTCTCTAACTCTGAGCTGATGATATCCGGATATGAGGTCTATCTTTAAAAACACTTGGCACCCTGAAGTTGGTCAAATGAGTCATAGCTTCTGGGGAAGGGATACCTGTTCTTGATTTTGACTTTGTTCAACTGTCGATAGTCAATGCACATTCGAAGCGAACCTCCCTTCATTCAGACAAAGAGAACTGGTGCACCCCACAGGGATTTGCTAGTCTGATGAAACCCTTGTCGAAGAGGTCCTTCAACTGCTCCTTCAACTCCTTTAACTGAGCTGGAGCCATTCTGTAAGGAGGAATAGATATAGGTTGCGTATCGGGAAGAAGGTCAACACCAAAGTCGATTTCCCTCTCGGGAGGGACTCCTAATAGGTCATCTGGGAAAAACTTTGGATACTCGCACACTATAGGAAGGGACTAGATAGTCAGGGTCTTGAAAGTAACATCCTTAACCCAAACTAGATGATACACACAACCCTTAGTGATCATCTTTCTAGTCTTAAGATAGAAAATGAAGCGACCTACAGGCGTAGCTGAACTACCCTTCCACTCTAGGACTGGCTCAGCCCGGAAATCAGAACTATACTACATGTGTTCTAAAATTTACTGAGGCATAACATGCATGTAGCCAATTCATGCCAAAGATAACATCAAAATCTGTCATGGCTAACTCTACTAAATCTGCAGAGCTATCTTTCTGAAGGACTGTAACAGGGCAATTTATATATACCCGACGAGCTATGACTAAGTCACCGACTGGAGCAGAGATTGAGAAGGGTTCTGATAGGATTTTTGAACCGACTCCAAAAGTATTAGCAACATAGGGCATCATGAACGATAATGTCACGCGCCGAGTCTACACCTTGGACGAAACACGGTACTTGGAGTCACGAGTAACCCCAAGCCAACCCCAGGTCTATCATACACTAGCATTCTGAGTAACCATAAATATAGAGAAATATTTTAAAAATAAAGATGTAAACCATGAATGAAGATAAAGCTGAATCATAATGTTTAAAACATCTGAACAAAACTACAAGTCTGAAAACCAAGTTTGTGTCAGAAAGCCACTACAACTGATAAGTTGTTGGGACAAGCCCCCAGCTAACTCTAAGTCTAAATAAAAGAAAATAATAATGAACAAAATGCTCGTCCTTGAAAAATGAGGACTTACCAATGGTGCAGCTGAAGTCTTTTGAAAGTGGTCTACTAACGAGGCTGGTACTGAGATCTTGCAACTATATCATAAAATGATACAGCATAAAAGATATGCATTAGTACTTTGAATGTACTGACTAAGTGAGAGAAACCATACACAAGAAATGAAATAACTGAATTGAAAAGACATGCATTGACCAACTAAACTGCTGAAACTGAATAATTGTAATAAGCTGAGATGGTCTGAAAGACCTTGTCTAATGGTCAAGGACATGCCCTAAATATGAGATACTAAACTGAACTGAACTGAGTAATCTGAGACTATACTAAGCTGACTAGTGGGAGAGTCTATAGCTGACATATAACCACGGAAGCTAGACGTGGAGTCCGATGTATACACCCCATCGGTAGGACCCAATATACCTTGCCAGGGTATAAAGGCATGAACTGAGTGATCACAATTCAGGGGCTATAAGACCAATAAACTATAACCTACAGTAGCGACATAGTTTTGGGAACCTGGGTGCACTGGAACCCCAGTCCGCTCAGTGCTAAGTCCTACTCCCATTGGATAGTCCTAGACTGAATACTAAGCTGATAGCTCAAAACTGGGGCCTAATACTAGTCAGAAATACCTATTTGGAAGAACCCTAAGAGTCTTATCTGACCGGATTTTGTAACTAGGTTCTAAGACTGATCAGAGCTGCTTCCCTAGAAGCATCATAATCGTTTAAAGAACAAACTGTAATCTGAAGCTAGGGTCCTAAGGCTGGTCAGAGCTTCTATCCGAAAGTGTCATGACCACCTAAAGAACCACTAAAACTGATATTGAGTCTAATTCTGATACTGGGAAGCACTATTGACACCTCAAGATTTTCTATAGTCAAACTGATCAACTAACATTTCTAACTAATGCTGAGTATTCTAACATTTTGACTGAAACTGAACTGACAATAATCTGACTAAGATTCAATACAACTAACAACATGGGAGTCCCCAACACTGATAGAATCAAGCAAAATTTTGGTATGTAAACACTATTGCAAGATTCTAGTTTTTCTGTATTCAAAACTAAGGCTAGATTTCACATTACAGGAACAAGCAACAACGTAGTCACAAACTGGTGGAAAAACATCAACATTTAACATAAATGACACTCCACATGATTTAAATGAGTTCTGAAAGATAATTTCATCACATTCAAAAGTCTCAGGGCTAGAACTGATAGAGAAGATAAAGAAGGATTTTGGGGACCCAAGGGAAGAACTATTCCCTTGTTGAATTCCCACATACCTGGCTGAGAATTTCAGGAGAAGATCCCTAAGAAACTTTTTGAGAAACAATCTTCTGCCCTAGCTTCTACTCTGAACTGCCTGACTATTCTATGCTTAGCCTTAAGGGAAAGAGTGAAATGAAGGGAAAAAGATCATTCTAACCCTTTAACTCTTTCCTAAATGAACCAAAAATGACGGGGTTTCAGTATTAAAAATGCGGGAAATTACCAACATACCCCTGGAAGAAAGAACTGAAAACTGGCCGACACTAAATGAAGGACCTTAGAACGGGTAGTCGGACCCACGACCTGTTGGAACCCACCATTGCTTCTGGGTCCAGAAACCATGCCCACTAGAAATGAACCACGAGAGGGTACCACGATCCGTTGGAAGAACGGATGGGTCATTGGTACATCTCGTTAGTTCTAATAGGAAAACTGGGCCTAGAGGGAACGATCAACACAACGACTTGTTGGTAGGACCAACGGGTCGTTGCATCGACTCGTGGTCCACGCTGCTAGGGCCTGAGACTGGGCAACAGGTGGTAGCAATGGCTCTTGGTAGGAACCACGAGCCATTTGTTCCTCTCGGTTCCTCAGGGAAAGGTCTATTAGGATTCTGAGCTTGGTATCCAATGGACGACAGGACGACTCATTGTTTCCCCCGAAGGAAAATTGCTACGCTGACAATGACTCAGACGACGACCCGTTGGAGCTTCCCACGTCCCATTTTCAGGGTCATTCTGCAATAAAATTTCTATTTTTTCTTCTGGATTTTCTTGAAATGCCTAAGTCTGGTCTAGGAAAGTTTTGGGGTGTTACACTATCTCCCCCTTGGGATCAATGAAGACTAAAATAGTAGTAAAACTAGGAAAAGAGCTGAGATTTCTAGACTGAGGCTATGAGTTGATTTCTAAAGGAGTAACTGACTCCGAATTGACTTAACCATACTAGCTGAGCTAATGCAACTAGAATGCACATAAAAAGTCTAAATAAAGCTGATGAGTACGGAACTGAATAGAGTATTGGGGAGGAATTTAATGCCTAATGCCGGAGTTGAACTAGAAAGGAACAAGTGTGGGTATTTAGCCATCATATCTACTTCGGCTTCCCACGTAGCTCCTTCTACATGCTGATTTCTCCATAAGACCATAATTGTAGCAACCTCCTTGTTCCTCAGCTTCCAAACCTGACGGTCGAGGATCTAAACTGGGACCTCTTCGTATGAGAGACTATGTTTCACTCCGACACTGTCCAATGGCACAACTAAAGTTGGATCACCAATAAACTTCTTCAATAGTGACACATGGAACACTGGCTGCACAGATACCAACTCTCAAGGTAATTCTAGCTCATACGCCACCTTGCCAATTCGCTTTAGAATTTTGTTGGATCCCACATATCTCGGAGTAATATTTCCTTTCTTCCCAAATCTCATCACCCCTTTTATGGGTGAAATTTTCAGATAAACCCAGTCATCCACTACAAACTCTAATTCTATTCTCTTCAAATCAGCATAAGATTTCTGATGGCTTTGAGACTGTTTTCAATCTTTCTCGAATGATTTATACTTTCTGCATAGCTTCATGAACCGAGTCTGGCCCGATTAAAGTAGTTTCACCAACCTCAAAACACCTTATAGGAGATTTGCACCTCCCACCATACAATGCCTCAAACAGGACCATCTGGATACTAGAGTGGTAGCTGTTGTTATACGCAAACTCGATGAGAGGCAAGTGGTCATCCCAACTGCCCTTGAAATCAATCACGCACGCTCTCTGCTCAGTGCTTTGTGGGGTATATAAACTGACACGCAAGTGCACGTGGTCAAACAAGTAGTAAGTGGCTTAAGTAAGCCAAGTATCGATCCAAGGAGACTCTGGATAAGTGAAAATTGCTTAAGTATACTATATTCTATCTCACTTCTAAATATGCTGACAACAACGTAACTAACAATTGTAAAGTTTGTTTTATAAATTATATACTAAAACTACTAACAATTATCTACTTTGAATTTAAACTATGGATATGAGCATGCCAAGGTTAAGAACATGTAATGAACTTGATTATAATCATAAATTGGTTAATCCCTTCTTCCAGTTACTAGCCAAGAACATTAGCCAAGAGATTAAAACTCTCGTATTTAATCTCACTTAAAAATCATAAACCATCCGTCTACATTTCTGTGATCAAATGCAATTCATGACCTAGCAATACAATTCCGGTTCCTAAATTGACTAATACGGCTTTCAAGTATATTTCTATCAGGAAAGCACATCAAAACTCAATTTTCCCAAGTCAAGTTAAGAACAATACCCTATTAATTCACAACTTTCCAATTTCGTGCTCTCTCGAGTGAAATCGGACTTTTTAGATGTACATTAATGTCGGCCACACACCAATGCAGTAGAAACAAGAATTAATAGAACAACATGGAAGAAGAAGATGAAAAACCATATAATTTAATAATCAAAATTCATCACAAATGTTCATAACCTCAGCAAGGAAGGGAATTAGCCACTCATTTGTGGATTAATCATCCTAAAACCAGTGTTAATCATACGAACAATTGAGTTAAAGAAGAAAGAAAGAGAGAAAAAACCCTGAACTTTTCGTCCCTCAACTGCCTGTAACCCACGTCCTTGCTCCACCAAGTCTAAATTATGAAAAATAAGCCTACGTGTTCTATTTATACTAATGGGAATTTTTCCCGGAATAACAAGCAACGTGTCACGGAGTGCATCGTGGAGCACTGCCTCCGTGACACGGCGTGGACGCGGACCCTCACTGGAAATTTGGGGTTCGGGAATAAAGCTTCAACGTGGCACGGCATGCAACGCGGGGGCTTGCCACCGTGCCACGGAGCTGTCGCGAGGCTCCACTGGAATTTGACTAATTATTCACCCTCCAGGAAGAATGCCTCCGCGATGGTAGCGTGACACGGCTCCATCGCGGAGCCCCTTTAATTGGTGCAGTCCAATGCCTTTTTCGTGCTTGAATCCAAGTCCAACTCCGATATTGTTCCAACATGCATTTTAGCTCCTCAAAATCACATTTTACCTACAAAACAATGCTAATCATGTTGGTTAGTATAAATTCACATTTTAATACCAATTACATGAAACATGAAAATGTATACATATTGCTAGATAAACAAGGAGAAAATGATACGTTTGGGTATCACTAGGGCATATAAATCTGCCCAAGATCACTTACCCCACACTTAAATCCTTGTTCTTTGTCGAACAACAAACACACAATTCATGCAAATTACATCCCAACCATCGCCACTATGGTGCGACAATTTGAGCTACGGTCATACCGATCATTCAATATTGCAAATCATCAAGAAAACATTCGTGGTCTTAACAATGTAATGACCTTTAATACATCAAGACTTCCTAGACTTTAAGATTCGACTCTCGATATCGGCAAACTCATGCAAATCAGCTAATCAAGATATCCAACACGAAAATCAATCTTTCATCAAGCATGTGCCCTCACAACTCAAGAGAATCTTCCCCTTTATGCTCATGTGACACACAAACATTCAAGTAGGGGCATGTAAAAATTAATTTCACTCTCTCTCCCAAAAGAATTCACATGCATCATGTCATGACCCATAGGCTTGCCCTTAGAGTATTACTCCACTAATATAAAGAAATGCAATGTAAGATCATGTAGGACTTTAATGGGTTGTAATGGAAGCTATGGAACTAGTATATATTGGATTAGCCAATAGTAGCCACTAGCATCCTTAAGCGCCTTTTCAACACATTCCCATCAACTCATGGACATTGTTTCTCTCTTTTCTTTTTTCATCATCCCATTCATGATGATTTACTTTAGTCTGGCCCATTTCATCAAGCACACTTGACACAAAAACAAAGGGTTTTCATGCACCTTCATTATCATTTAATTATAGCAAGTGCACCTTCAACCTTTTCTTTTCTTTCCTCACTCTACTTTTCTTTTTCTTTTCACCATTCTCACTCTTTGCCACTTTGGGAAAATTTTTGTTCTTCTTAAGCGCTTAAGAGTTTTGTATAGACTTTACGGCTAAAGAAAAGAAAGAATTAAGCTCAGTTTATACATTTTTGGACAAAAGAAAGAAATAATAGGCTAAAGGCTCAACGGGCTAACTAGGGTATACAATCACATAAAAAGGGGAGTATGACAAGAAAAAAACTAGAAACTCTCGGTTAAAACAAAGAAATGCCTACATCTATTCCAACAATACACCTCCTTTATTTCGTTTTGTACACACACCAGGCAAGTTCTAGACACTTCACAATAGCATGGAATAACAATACCTCACTTCACACTTAATGCACATGCTCGACTCAAGATGCATTCACAGACTCTTTAATTAGCCAATTACATGAATTCAAAAATTAAGCCTCAATCACACCGAATCAAATTCTACAGCCTAGGTATCTCAACATATTTACAAAACTGCATGCTTTCATATGAATCACTTTTGCATTTTGAATATCAGTTAAACACGCAACCAAAATTTCACAACCATATAGTAACTACAGGTTCCGTGATGCAATCCACCAAAGAAAAAAACTGAAAATAAATTAAAATCACTACTCCTACAGACTACATTTCCCTTAAGACGGTCATCATCCATCCATCATAGGGAACGGTCACTAACTATGACGTCGGTTCAATGGGACTATTCTCGGTAAAAGAACCGAAAACAAACTCCGAGAAACCCAAAAAAATAAAAATTCAAAAATTTTGCAACACACCGATCATTTCGATGGAAAAATTATTTACAAAATATTTTAAATCTGAACAAAATATTTTCGCAAAATTTTAAAAATATCGATCATTTCGATAGAGAAAAAAAAATAAATTAAGAAAATATTTACACAATTTTTTTACAGACTTAGCTGGCAACAACAACATTCCACAACACACATCAATACCACAAATATGTACAGCTACAGAACAGTTTGCAATTCACAAACACAGGGAAACATACATACAAAACAGAGGAAAGCATACAAGCAAACCAGCCCAGCCCCAGCACCTAACTACTCCCCACCCCACACTTAAATCGAACACTGTCCCCAGTGTTCACAAAAATGAAAAATCACAAATTTTGGGTGGTGGAACTCCCTGATCAGTCAAAGTATTCAACTTCTTCATCAGGTGCTGCTGCCTCATCGCCCATGTCCGAGTCACCTCCATCGTTGTCATCGGACTCCACATCGGAGTCCTCCCGACATGTCTCCTCATCCGTGGGGACATCATCGTCAGTCGGCTCTACAAAGGCTGGCCCCACTCGGCATAGAGCCCTGGCATTTTCGCCAAACGGGTAATCCAGCTCGAGCTGCCATAGCTCCTCCTCCGTGGCTGGTCTCCCACCAATCCTGAGTTGGAGCATTTGCATTCCAAACATCCGTGCCATGTACTGGTCGTCACGAGCATGTCGCTCGCCAAGCGTCAGCACTAGCCCGTGTGTGGTGTCGGGGGCCTTAGTTTTGCTCACGTAAAGGGCCCTCCGCTCCAACTGCGGGATGTAATCCAAAGCCTCTTCCTCAATGTTGAGGCCCCGGAGAAAGGTGGTGATTAGTCCCCCGAACCCATACCTGTGGCCCTGGTGTAGTCGGGCTCTCTTCATGGCAGATATGATGACCGCCCCAACATTAATCTCCAGCCCTTTCATCAGGGCGTACACTAGGCAAACACGGTCTCGGGTCACATCAGTCATGTGCACCCCCAGTATTAGGCACGAACAGACTATCTTCAGCCATATTCTGGCCTCCCTGTTCATTTGAGAATACGGCAGAGTCTGGTGGTAACCCCTTTCTTTATGTCTGCTCCATCTGGCTGTGGATCGAGCCCCACACAGTGTCCGTCTGATATCGACATATGGTGGGGTGATGTTCAGTTGGCGGAGAACGTGGGCGTCTGTGTCTCGCGCTCCGATGATGGCATTTAGCTGTTGGGGTTCCAGAGTGACTATCTGCCCTCTGATCTTGATTGTGTGGCTTCTGATTGCCGGGTTCCAATTAGCACAGAACTCCCGGACTAGATGTAGGTTGCATTCCTTGGGCTCCTGAAATATGAAGCTGAGCCCAGCTACCTCGATCCTTTGCACTATGCGGGGGAACTCCTGTGCTAATGGTTCCCGTGCAATATGCTCCTCGGGGAAGTATTTATTTTCCTTGTGCTTGGCGTACCATTTCTTCCCCTCATCAATTACCCACCTCGTTCCATATTGGCGGCGCTAGCCGCGTGGAACTGCTGGTGCAGCTGGGACTGCTGTGCCCAGTCTAAGTCTTTTCCTGCCGGTGCCTGAAGTTGATGCACCTTTACCTTTATCTTGCCTACTTGCCATTTTACCTGTCAACACAAATAAACAAGCGCAATGTCAAGCTAATATCTCAAGCTATGCACTTCGCCAGTATCTATTGTCTCAAATCACCCACATTCGATACGCACGATCTTCCCTGGTAACGGAGTACAGCATCTTCCCCTTGGGAGAAAGCCTCAGCCTCCCTTCTAAGAAATGCCTCCTTCAATTTAAGCAGTATTAGATCTTCATCCTTCCTTGACTGAACTTCAACTACTAGCAAGGAATCTGATCCACTCTACATAACTACTCTATCCTCAGCCGTATAAACCAACCGTACTCCCAACCAGCTAATCTTTGGATATCCTTTGCCAGCTCCTTTTTTCCTTCCTTAACATGAGCCACACTCCCCACAGAGACTCAGCTCAAGGCATCCGCCACCACATTGGCTTTGCCAGGGTGATACAGTACGCTCATTTTATAGTCCTTCAGTAGCTCTAACCACCTTCTCTGACGAATATTTAGATCCTTTTAACTGAACACATACTGAAGGTTCTTGTGATCGGTGAAAACATCCATGTGAGCCCCGTACAGGTAGTGTCTCCATATTTTCAATGCAAACACCACCGCTGCCAACTCCAGTTCATGAGTCAGATAATTCTTTTCATGAACCTTGAGTTGTCTGGAGGTGTAGGCTATCACCTTGCCCCGCTGCATTAGAAAGCAAACGAGTCCAACTCTAGAAGCGTCATAATACACTACAAACCCATCTGATCCTTCCGGTAGGGTCAACACTAGAGTGGTACTGAGTCGAGATTTTAACTTCTAGAAACTCTTCTCACACGCATCTGACCACTAAAATTTCACCTTCTTCTGAGTCAGCCTAGTCAGAAGGGGATGCTATAGAAGAAAAGCCTTCTATAAAGCATCGGTAATAACCGGCTAGACCCAATAAACTTCTAATTTTGGTTGGGGAGGTAAGTCTGGGCCAGCCTTTCACTGCTTCTATCTTTTGAGGGTCGACCTGAATACCCTTACCCAAGACCACATGACCCAGGAAAGTCACGGACTTCAACCAGAATTCGCATTTGCTGAACTTGGAAAACAACTAGCGGTCTCTGAGTGTCTGAAGCACTATCCTTAGGTGATTAGCATGCTCTTCCTCATTTTTGGAGATACCAGAATGTCATCGATAAATACACTGACGAACATATCTAGGTATTGTTTGAAGACACTGTTCATCAGGTCCATGAAAGCTGCAGGGGAATTTGTGAGTCCAAAGGACATAACCACAAACTTGTAGTGACCATACCGAGTCCTGAAAGCTATTTTCAGTATGTCACACTCTTTGACATTTAGCTGATGATAATACGACCTGAGATCTATTTTGGAGAAACAACTGGCTCCCTAAAGTTGGTCAAACAAGTCGTCAATTCTAGGTAGGGGATACCTGTTCTTGACTGTGACCTTGTTCAGTTGATGGTAATCGATGCACATTCTGATGGTACCATCTTTCTTTCGCATGAATAGTACTAGAGCACCCCAGGGAGAGATGTTGGGTCTGATAAAACCTTTATCAAGAAGGTCCTTTAGCCGCTCCTTCAACTCCTTAAGCTATGTTGGAGCCATTCTGTAAGGAGGGATGGAGATGAGCTGAGTATCTGGGAGAAGGTCTATAGCGAAGTCAATTTCCCGCTTAGGAGGAATTCTGGGAAGATCTTCGGGGAACACATCAGAAAATTCGCTGACAATAGGGAGTAACTGGATAGTTGGGGTTTCAGAGTTGGAATCTTTGACCCAAACTAGATGGTAGATACATCCCTTAGAAATAAGCTTCTAGGCCTTAAGGTAGGAAATAAACCAACCCTTAGGCACTGAACTGCTGCTCATCAAATCTAACACTACCTCATTAGGGAACTGAAACCTGACAACCCTAGTTCTGCAATCAACTGAGGCATAACTAGAGTGTAACCAATCCATGCCAAGAATGAGGTCGAAATCAACCACGTCTAGCTCTACAAGGTCTATTGGAATGGCTTTATTCAAGATTGATATTGGCAGTTTCTATACACTTGGCTGGCTCTAACTGACTCACCAACTAGGGTAGAGTTTGAGAATAGTTCTAAGAGGACCTCTGGACTAATATCGAAATGGACTGTTACATAGGGAGTCATGAATGAAACTGTGGCTCCTAGATCTAGTAGAGCATACACGTCTAGATGAAAAAGGCGTAACATACTCGTGACCACGTCAGGTGAGCTCTCCTGATCCTGACGAGAAGATAATGCATAAAAATGGTTTTGGCGCTGACCGCCATCCATACTTGAAGTGTTGGCCTACTAGAGCTGCTAATGTAGTGGATTATGACCTTCCCCGTCCTACTGATTGGCATTCCTTAAGCCGATGACCAAGCTGTCCACAACCAAAATAGCCCTCTCGACCCTGAAGACACTTTCCTGGATGGTTCTTGCAACACTTAGGGCAAGCTCAATAGAGATTGCTCGCACTGAAGCTCTGCGACTAAGAGCCAGATGCTCTACCTCTCCGATCTTTGTGGGACCGAAAAGTAGGGGCACTGGCTGAACTGGGTGCTGGAGCCCTCTGCTGCTGCTGTAGGCGGCTACTACCGCTAGATCTTTAATGGCCATAATATGACTGGCCGATCCTTGCCCATTTGTTCTCCCGCTTCAAATCTTTCAATTTTTCTTCCTCAATTTGCTGGGCATAGACTATGAGGCTGGAGAGATTGATTTCCTTGATAAGCATTGTTGTCCTGCACTCCTTAAGGACCAAATTTGAAACTCCATTCAAAAATTTCAGCATGCGATCCCTTGGCTCGGCTACCATCTCTGGAGCATACTTAGACAACTTGGTAAACTCCAGAGCATATTCTTCTACTGTTCTATTTCCTTGTTTCAGTTTCATGAACTCTGCCACTTTCGCCTCCCTGATTTCCCGAGGGAAAAATCTTTCTAGGAAGGCTGTAGTGAACTCCTCCCATTCCACCGCTCCTGCTCCTGCTGGCCTCCTCTCCTTCCATTGCTCGTACCAGATCTAGGCTACCCTTTTTAGCTAGTAGACAACCAAGTCAGTACTCTCCTAGGAGCTGACACCCATAATCTGAGGGATCTTTCTAATCTCATCCACAAACTTTTGTTGGTCCTCTCCCACCTTATATCCGTGAAAATTTAAAGGGTTCATCCGAGTGAAATTCCGCAGTCAGGCAGCTACTACAGATCCATTATTGTTAATCGAAACCACCTGCTAGTTCACCTGGTTGGTAACTGTTTGAGCGAGCAGCTGGATAGCCTCCCTGAATTTTGCAGTGGACACTGAGTCACCTTGAGGGGCTGCTGGGGCTGGTGGGGTAGCTCGGTGAGCGTTACCGGCCCTTCATTTGTTACCACATCGCGGAGGTATAATTTACAGAAATGAAATAGAGCACGAATTAGGAGAACGATTCATGAATTGAATTTCAATGCATGATAAAGAGTATAAATAAAAGGGAATTTTCCTAATAAAATCTCGTAGCCTCCCCATCATAAGTGTGGCGCACTTCACACCCATGAAAGAGAATCTACTCGATGCGGCTTTCAAACATCTAAGGATACTCTAAACCTAGTGCTCTGATACCAAGATTGTCACGCCGCGAGTCATACCCTAGACGGAACACGATACTTGGAGTCACGAGTAACCCCAAGCCAACCCCTTGTCTTTCATACACTAGCATTCTGAGTAACCATAAATATAGAGGAAGCTTTTAAAAATAAAGATGTAAACCATGAATGAAGATAAAGCTAAATCATAACGTTTAAAACATCTGAACAAAACTACAAGTCTGAAAACTAAGTCTGTGTCTGAAATCCACTACAACTGATGAGTTGCTGGGACAAGCCCCCAGCTAACTCCAAGTCTAAATAAAAGAAAATAACATTGAATAAAATGATCCTTTTTCCTCGAAAGATGAGGACTCACCAATGGTGCAGCTGAAGTCTTCTGAGAGAAGTCCACTAACAAGGCTGGGACTGAGATCCTACAGCTGTATCATCAATATAGTATAAAAGGTATGTGGAAGTACTTTGAATGTACTGAGTAAGTGAGAGAAACCATACACAAGAAATGAAATAATTTAATTGATAAGACATGCAATGACCAACTGAACTAATGAAACTGAATAACTGTAATAAGCTGAGATGGTCTGAAATACCCTGTCTAATGGTCAAGGACATGCCCGAAATCTGAGATACTGAACTGGACTAATTGACTAATCTGAGACTAAACTGAGCTGACTAGTGGGAGAGTCTATAAACGACATATAACCATGTGAGCTAGACATGGAGTCCGATGAATACACCCCATCAGTAGGACCTAATATACCTTGCCAGGGTATAAAGGCATGAATTGGGTGATCACAAGTTTGGGGCCATGAGGCCAATAAACTGTAACCTATGGTGGAAATGTAGTTTTAGGAACCTGGGTGCGCTAGAACCCCGGTCCGCTTGGTTCTAAGTCCAACTTCCACTAGATAGTCCTAGACTTAATACTAAGTTGATAGCTCGAAACTGGGGCCCAAGACTAGTCAGGATAACTATCTGGAAGCACCCTGAGAATCTTATCAGGATTTTGTAACTAGGTTCTAACACTGGTCAGAGCTGCTTCTCTGGAAGCATCATAACCATCTAAAGAACAAACTATAATCTGAAGCTGGGGTCCTAAGGCTGGATAGAGATTCTATCTGAAAGTATCATGACCGCCTAAAGAACCACTAAAACTAATATTGAGTCTAATTCTAATACTGGGAGGCACTACTAACACCTCGAGAATTTTGTTAGTCAAATTGATCAGCTGACATTTCTAACTAACACTGAGTATTCTAACATTTTAACTGACATTGAACTAATAATAATCTGACTGAGTTTGTACACAACTAACAACGTGGGAGTCCCCAGCATTGATAGAATCAAGAAAAATTTTGATATGTAAACACTATTGCAAGATTCTAGTTTTTCTATATTCAAAACTAGGGCTAGATTTCACAGTACAGGAACAAGAAATAACATAGTCACAAACTAGTGGAGAAACATCAACATTTAACATAAATGATATTCCACATGATTTAAACGAGGTCTGATAGATAATTTCATCACATTCAAAAGTCTCAGGGCTAGAACTGATAGAGAAGATAAAGAAGGATTTTGGGGACACAAGGGAAGAACTATCCCCTTGTTAAATTTCCACATACCTGGCTGAGAATTTCTGAAGAAGATCCTTGAGAAAATTTCTGAGAAACAATCTTCTGCCCTAGCTTCTGCTCTGAACTGCCTGACTATTCTATGCTTAGCCTTGAGGGAAAGAGTGAAATGAAGGGGAAAAGATCATTCTAACCCTTTAACTCCCTCCTAAACGAACCCAAAACGATGTGGTTTTAGTATTAAAAAGGTGAGAAATTACCAACATACCCCTAGAAAAAAGAACTAAAAATTGTTCGGCACTAAACGACGGACCTCAGAACGGGTCATTAGTCTGAACCATGACCCGTTGGAACCCACGAACCATTGGAACCCACTATTGGTTTTGGGTCCAGAAACCATGCCCAATGGAAATGAACCACGGGAGGTACCATGATCCATTGGAAGAACGGACGGGTTGTTGGTACATCTCATTAGTACTGGTAGGAAAATTGGGCCTTGAGGGAACGATCAACACAACTACTCATTGGTAGGACCAATGGGTCGTTTCATCGACCGTGGTCCACACTGCTAGGGCCTGGGACTAGATGGCGGGTGGTAGCAATGGCTCATTGGTAGGAACCATGAGCCGTTGGTTTCTCTCGTTGCCTCATGGAAAGGTCTGTTAGGATTCTGAACTTGGGATCAAACGGATGATAGGATGACTCATTGGTTCAATCAACAATTCATCCTATGCCTCGTTGTTCCCCTAAAGGAAAACTGCTACGCTGACAATGACTCAGAAAATGACCTGTTGGAGCTTCCCATGACCCCTTTTCTGGGTCATTCTGCAATAAAAATTTCTTATTTTTCTTCTGGATTTTCTTGAAATGCTTGAGTCTAGTCTAGGAAAGTTTTGGGGTGTTACAGATAGAGTAGCCCCTGGATCTAACAATGCATAAACATCAAGATGGAATACTCATAACATATCCGTGACTACATATAGGGAAACCTCCTACTCCTGACGAGACTCTAGGGCATAAAACCTGTTTTGGCGCTGACCACCACCTGCACTAGTGGATGCACCCTGTCGAGGAAGATTTGCTGCTGGAGCTGCTACTAAACTAGTAGTCTGAGTACGACCCCTGCCATCTCCCTACCTAGACAAAGGATACTCCCAATGCAAGTGCCTAGATTTCCCACATCCAAAGCAAATATCTGATCCATTCAAGTACTCTCTTGTGTGGTTCTTGCCACATTTTGCACAGATTGGAAATGTGCGCTCCTTCGATGGGTTCCTCTGTTCCCTCGAACCTGATGCCCTACTCCTCTGATCACCCTGAGACGTGGATGGAACACTGGCTAATGATGGTGCTGGGCCCGACGACCTCAAGTGGGACTGTTGATGATGTCCACTGCCCGACCTCTGCTGGGAGAACCCAAAACTATCTATCCTGTCCCTCTTGACCTCTCTCTCTCTCTCGCTCATATGCACTGCCTCCATCTTCTGGGCATAAAAAATCAATTAGGAGAACTCGATGTCCTGATGTAGTATAGCGGTCCTGCAATCCTTGACCAAATAGTCTGCTACCCCGTTCACAAATCTTCTCACCTGAGCCCTCTTATCGGTCATCATCTCTAGCGCATACCTGGACAACCAGGTGAACTCTGGAGCATACTCTTGAACCATCATATTATTTTGTCTCGGGTTCACAAACTTTGTTTCCTTGATTTCCCTCCTCTCTCAGGGAAAGAATTTGTCCAAGAACGCTATAAGAAACTCATCCCAACCAAGGAGACCTGCTTCGACTCCCCACCCATCCTTCCACTACTTGTACCAAATATAAGCAACCCCTTTCAACTGATAAGAGGCTAGGTCTGCAAATTCCTCCCTCATTACTCCCATAACCTGGGTGATCTTCTAAATCTCCTCAATGAACTCATGTGGATCGTTGTCTGTTCTCGACCCAAGAAACTCAGGGGGATTCATCCTAAGGAAATCGCTGACCCAAGCCGCTGCTGCGTTCCCATTCTGGGAAACATGAGCCACCTCCTGCTGGTTGGCCTGGACGGTCAATGCCTGTGCCAACATTTGGATGGCTACCCTAAACACCACATGGGCAACCTGCTCAGGCACATGATCCTCGGGAGCTAATAGGACCTGATGGTTCCCATCTCCGTTTCCATTCTCATGGCCATAACCGTTTCCATTACCGTTCCTTCTTCCGCTAACTCGGCATAGAGGCATGGTTTTGTAAATGCGTATATCACAAATTAGAAGGATAGAGAGATATTTTATGGCACGACATAGATCATGAAAGAAGGGAAATTTCCTAAAAAGTCTTGTAGCCTCTTCTTGATAAGTGTGGCGCACTTCACACCCATGAAAAATACTTAATGCGGCTTCCAGATACCCTAAGACACTTTAAAACCTAATGCTCTGATACCAGTTTGTCATGACCTGAGCATAGGCTCGAATCTAGACACGGAACTTAGAACCATAAATGGCACCAAGTCGACCCATGAAATGAACATGATAACTAACTCAACATAATCAAGACAGAAAGGAACTGAATTATGAAATAGCAAAAGTCTAAATATTAAACATTTGAACAACGAAAATATATAACACTAAATTTGAACTGAATACAACACTATGTATGAAAAGCCTCTACATATAGACGAGCTAATGGGACAAGACCCCCAACTAGCTCACTAATAGTTTAAAATTGAAAATAGCAATAATAAAACTAACTGAAAGTCCTCAAATGATGAGGACACACCAACAGCTGGCAGAACTAAATTCTGATGACCGGCTAATAGAGAGACTAACCCTGAACATGCGAGCCTGTATCATGAAATGATAAAGCATAGAGTATGCGGTCCATATTTAGAATGTATTAAGTATGCAAGGTAAGTAAAATGAACTAATCAAAATACATATGAGTTCATAAGAGTAGGATAATACAAAACATGCAAGGATAGTCATAACATAAACGTGAGGCTCAAGATTTTCAAAACTATTCGTAATCTATTCATACGCATAAACATAAGAGAAACCTTGTAAAAGAATAACATGAGCAAAAATATCATAACAGGACAATGCATAAATCATAAGAAACAAAATGAGAACTCTTCTTAACCGACACCATCATGAAAGAGCTTACATAATGCCCAACTATCTCACTCAAATGGGCAGAGCCATCCCAAGTTTGCCGGGCCAAGGACATGCATGACGTGATATCACTAATAGGGACCCACCTATAGTTCATAAACATAAACCTATGTTGGCGCGTAGTTCTAAAATCATGGGATTTACCAGAACGCTGGGCCTACTTGGTGCTAAACACGGCTACCAAAAACAAGCACATGAAGACTTATATAGTAATCATGGAGTCACACATGAAGTTCACGGCTAGATAAATCACAACATAGTTCATCATACTTGAAATACATGATTTTCCATGAATTAAGGCCCGTGAGTTGGTCAAAATCATAAACTCATAAAGCATGAAGAAAATACATGCTTGACAAAATCACTATACTTGAAATTCATAAATTCATGAAGAGTACTGATCTTGGGCAGATTTATATGCCCAAGTGATACTCAAACGTATCATTTTCGCCTTGTTTATCTAGCAATGTGTATACATTTTCATGTAATTGGTAATAAAATGTGAATTTATACTAACCAACATGATTAGCATTGTTTTGTAGGTAAAATGTGATTTTGAAGAGCTAAAAAGCATGTTGGAACAATATCGGAGTTGGACTTGGAAGCGAGCACGAAAAAGGCATTGGACTGCACAATATAAAGGGGCTCCGCGATGGAGCCGTGTCACACTACCATCGCGGAGGCACTCTGCCTGGAGGGTGAAATAATAGTCAAATTCCAGTGGAGCCTCGCGACAGCTCCGTGGCACGGAGGCAGGCCTCCGCGTTGCATGTCATGCCACGTTGAAGCTTTATTCCCGGACCCCAAATTTCCAGTGAGGGTCCGCGTCCACGCCGTGTCACGGAGGCAGTGCTCCGCGATGCACTCCGTGACACGTTGCTTGTTATTCCGGGAAAAATTCCCACTAGTATAAATATAACACTTAGGCTTATTTTTAATTAATTCAGACTTGGTGGAGCAAGGACGTGGGTTACAGGCAGTTGAGGGACGAAAAAGCTCAAGGTTTTTCTCTCTTTCTTTCTTCTTTCAATCAATTGTTTGTATGATTAACACTTGTTTTAGGATGATTAATCCACAAATGAGTGGCTAATTCCCTTCCTTGCTGAGGTTATGAACATTTGTGATGAATTTTGATTATTAAATTATAGGGTTTTTCATCTTCTTCTTCCATGTTGTTCTGTTAATTCTTGTTTCTACTACATTGGTGTGTGGCCGACATTAATGTACATCTAAAAAGTCCGATTTCACTCAAGAGAGCACGAAATTGGAAAGTTGTGAATTAATAGGGTATTGTTCTTAACTTGATTTGGGAAAATTGGGTTTTGATGTGCTTTCCTGATAGAAATATACTTGAAAGTCGTATTAGTCAATTTAGGAACCGGAATTGTATTGCTGGGTCATGAATTGCATTTGATCACTGAAATGTAGACGGATGGTTTATGATTCTTAAGTGAGATTAAATACGAGAGTTTTAATCTCTTGGCTGATGTTCTTGGCTAGCAACTGGAAGAGAAAGATTAACCAATTTATGATTATAATCAAGTTCATTACATGTTCTTAACCTTGACATGCTCATAACCATAGTTTAAATTCAAAGTAAATAATTGTCAGTAGTTTTAGTACATACTTTATAAAACAAACTTTTCAATTGTTAGTTACGTTGTTGTCAGCATATATAGAAGTGAGATAGAATATAGTATACTTAAGCAATTTTTACTTATCCAGAGTCTCCTTGGATCGATACTTGGCTTACTTAAGCCACTTACTACTTGTTTGACCACGTGCACTTGCGTGTCGGTTTTATAACCCCAACCAAAGCACCGAACAAGTTTTTGGCACCGTTGCCAGGGAGACTAGGCAATTGGTTAAGTTGTATTAAGTGTAAATTTACTGTATTTTTATTTTATTTTCTTAAGTGTTGACAACTTGGTCTTAGCCTGTATTTTGCAGACTTGATTTCTGTGAACACTGGCAAGAGACAAAGAGCTGGTGGAATCTTATATAGAGCCTGAACGTATATTTCATAGTAAACGCAGAGAAGCTCTACAAAAGAAGTTGCAGTTGCTCAGACAGACTATTATGGAGCAACAAAATCCACCGGTTGTGAGGGCAGTGTTAGTGCCCGAAGAAGCAGCAGCAAGGCCGGTTCGCGAGGTGGCAATCCCACATGCCAACAATGTAACATCAAGTATCCGCAAACCAGAGCCTGGAGGGAGATTTGAACTCAAGCAGAACATGGTGCAACTATTGCACACAAGCGAGCAATTTACCAGTCTCTTTCATGAAGACCCACAACAACATCTCCAGAACTTTTTGGAGATAAGTGACACTTATATACCCGCTGGAGTGTCACCTGATTATGTTCGGCTTACACTATTTCCGTTCTCATTACTTGGTGAAGCCAAGAGGTGGTTAAAAGCTGAGCCACCAAATTCTATTTCAACGTGGGATGATCTAGCACGAAAGTTCTTGATAAGATTTTTCCCCTCTGGTAAAACAGCCAGACTTAGAAGTCAAATTCTAAGTTTCAAACAGAGGGAGGGGGAAAATTTGTATCAAGCCTGGGAAAGATTTAAATCCATGTTGCGGGACTGTCCTCATCATCATCAGTCCAATGAGGTGTTGGTACACAGATTTATTGAGGGTTTGGAACCCCATACTAAAATTTTTCTAGATTCAGCAGCTGGAGGGAAAGCGCTGGAAAAGACTTATGAGGAGCTGTACACTTTGCTAAACCGGATTTCACAGGGCAATCTAGAATGGAATGCTGATTCATCACGAGGTGGAGAAAGGAAAGCAGCATGAGTGCTTGAAGTGGATGGATTTACGGCTATCGCTGCACAGATAGCTGCCTTGCAGAATCAATTGAACAACCACTTCAGCAACATGAATTTGAACCAGCCTTCAGCTTCAGTCAATGCGGTCCAACAAATGTGGTGTGAAGTGTGTGGTAGCAGTGAGCACTCAGCTGAGTGCTATCGAGCAAATCCTGATTCTGTTAAGTTTGTGGGCAATGCACAAAGAAATCAGTAGCAGTTTGGTAGCGGCTACAACTCAAATTGGAGGAACTATCCAAATTTTTCATGGGGTAGCAACAACCAACAAGGCCAAAGTTCGGGTCAGGGTATGCAAAGGAATCAAGGAGGGCAACAGAACTACCAATCTCAATTCAGAAATCACAATGCCCCTCCTCCACCACCATCACCTAGCATTGAGGAAATGTTCAAGACCATGATCGCTAATCAAGCGCAATTGCAGGCTGACTATGTTAAATTGGCAACCGAAGTGAAAAATAATCAATTAGCGACCAAGGCTCTGGAGTATCAATTTGGGCAATTTGCTAGTGCCCAAAACACAAGGCCCAAAGGAGGACTGCCTAGCGACACGGATCCTAATCCGAAGCAGGTCAATGCAGTGACCACAAGGAGTGGTTTGCAGCTGAAGGAGGTGGAACCAGAGAGACCACCTCAAAAGTCAGGAGCAGTAGAAGTTGAGGGAGAACAAAGTTCGGAAAGGGGGAAGACCAAAGAAGCTGAATCAGAAAGACCTCCACCCCCGTTCCCTCAATGACTAAAGAAACACAAAGAGGAGGCATGTTTCAAGAAGTTCATGGAGGTGCTTAAACAGGTACATGTTAACTTACCTCTTGTTGATGTATTGCAGGGAGTGCCTAAATATGCCAAATACATTAAAGATATCGTGGCCAACAAAAGTCATTTGACTGAGTATGCCACGGTAGCTTTGACGGAGAAATGCACTTCCCGGATCCAAAATAGACTGCCCACGAAGCTAAAAGACCCTGGAAGTTTTACTATCCAGCTTACTATTGGGCAGAGCATCCGAGCTCGTGGATTGTGTGACTTGGGGGCGAGCATAAATCTGATGCCATCTTCGGCATTCAGAAAGTTGGGTCTAGGGAGTCCTAGATCTACAACCGTAATCTTGTAGTTGGCAGACCGATCCTTATCTAGGCCGGATGGCATTGTTGAGGATGTTCTAGTGCAAGTGGGCTCCCTAATTTTCCAGGTAGATTTTATTGTTCTGGATTTTGAACCAGACTCGGAAGTCCCATTTATTTTGGGATGACCCTTCTTGGCAACCGGGAAAACATTAATCGACGTAGTTGTGGGTCAACTTACAATGCGAGCACATGACAAGGTAGAGGTATTTGATGTGTTAAAAGCCATGAAACTTCCAGCTATAAATGAGGAGCTTTCGGAAATTAATGTGGTTAAACATGAAGAAATTAGGCAGATTGTTGAATCAAAAGACCCATTGGAAAGAGCGTTGACCCACTCTGATCATTTTGGGGATAGAGAGGCGTGTGGAATGGTCCAGTTGTTGAATGGAGCACAGAATCATCCGAGGAGACAGGAATTTCAATCGTTGATGAGATCTCTAGAGCCTTTGCCGAAACCATCCATTGAGGAGGCACCGAAGCTGGAGCTGAAAGAATTGCCTCCCCATTTAAAATATATCTTTTTGGGGGAGGGGGAGACGTTACCAGTTATCATTTCTACAGACTTGACGGAGGCACAGGAAAAGGCAGCATTGGGTGTTCTCAGAAAGAGGAAGAAGGCAATGGGTTGGCAGATGTCAGACATTCAGGGTATTAATCCAGCTTTCTGCACACACAGGATATTCATGAAGGCAGGAGCCAAACCAACCGTGCAGCCGCAACGGAGACTTAATCCAGCAATGAAGGATGTGGTAAGGAAAGAAATAATTAAGTGGCTTGATGCAGGTGTGGTCTACCCAATTTCAGACAGTGAATGGGTTAGCCCAGTTCAATATGTTCCAAAGAAAGGGGGGATGACTGTAGTCACCAACGAGAAAAATGAGTTGATCCCTACTCGAACCGTCACAGGCTGGCGGATTTGTATGGACTACAGAAAGTTAAACGAAGCCACGAGGAAAGATCATTACCCCATCCCTTTTATTGATCAAATACTTGATAGGTTGGCAGGACAGGAGTACTATTGCTTCCTTGATGGGTACTCTGGTTATAACCAAATAGCCATAGCTCCGGAGGATCAAGAGAAGACTACTTTCACCTGTCCTTATGGGACATATGCTTTCAGGCGGATGCCGTTTGGGTTATGCAACACACCCGCCACATTCCAGAGATGCATGATGGCTATTTTCAATGACATGGTTGAGGATTTTGTTGAGGTATTTATGGATGATTTTTCAGTTTTCAGTAATTCGTTTGCTACTTGTTTGCAGAATCTTGACAGGGTGCTGGCTCGATGTGAAGAATCCAACCTTGTATTAAACTGGGAGAAACGCCACTTCTTAGTAAAGGAGGGGATTGTCCTTTGCCACAAAGTATCTAAAAAGGGGTTGAAAGTCGATCGTGCGAAGATTGAGGTCATTGAAAAGTTGCCACCACCAGTGTTAGTGAAAGGTGTGTGCAGTTTTCTTAGGCATGCAGGATTCTACAGACGATTCATCAAAAACTTTTCCAACATTTCTAGACCACTATGCAGACTGCTAGAAAAAGAGGTAAAGTTCGAGTTGAATGATGAGTGTGTTACAGCATTCTAAAAGTTGAAGCAGAAATTGATAGAAGCGCTGATACTTATTTCTCCTGACTGGGAACAACCAATTGAGCTGATGTGTGATGCCAGTGATGTGGCTGTGGGAGCCGTATTGGGACAAAGAAAAAATAGAATTTTCCATTCTATTTATTATGCAAGCAAAACACTGAATACGGCCCAAAGCAATTACACAGTCACAGAGAAAGAGATGCTAGCCTTGGTGTTTGCATTTGACAAATTCAGGTCTTATTTGGTGGGTTCGAAAGTTGTGGTGTACACCGATCATGCAGCTATTCGGTACCTATTCAACAAGAAGGATGCTAAGCCCAGATTGATTAGATGGATCTTATTGTTGCAGGAGTTCGACCTTGAGATCAGAGACAGAAATGGGAGCGAGAACCAAGTAGCAGATCACCTATCACGACTGGAAAGTCGGTCGCATGTGATGGAAAGTGATAACATAAATGAAGAGTTCCCCGATGAGCAACTCTTGGCAGTTGGAGAAGCTGAAGTTCCCTGGTATGCAGACATAGTCAACTTACTAGTGAGCGGAGTATATCCACCTGAGGCAACAGACCAGCAAAGAAGGAAATTGCGGCATGATAGCCGGCACTATGTTTGGGATGAACCATATTTATTCAAATAGGGACCAGATCAAGTAATGAGAAGGTGCATCCCAGAGAGTCAGATTGCAGAGGTATTGAGGGGCTGCCATTCTTCATTGTATGGAGGGCATCACGGAGGTGAGAGAACAGCGCACAAGGTTCTACAGTCAGGTTTCTTTTGGCCAACACTGTTCAGAGACTCTATGGCGTATGTCAAAATGTGTGATAGATGTCAGCGTACAGGATCAATTGGCAAAAGACAAGAGATGCCGCTGCAGAATATACTGGAAGTTGAGCCCTTTGATGTATGGGGCATTGACTTCATGGGTCCATTCCCACCGTCATTTGGTAATCGTTACATCTTGGTGGCTGTAGATTATGTATCAAAATGGGTGGAAGCAATAGCTTGCCCCAGGAATGACAACAAGGTAGTAACGAAGTTTGTAAAAAACACATCCTCACAAGGTTCGGGACACCCCGAGCCATTATCAGTGATGGAGGGGCTCATTTTGTCAATGCAAGTTTCAAGAAATTACTAGCCAAGTATGGGGTGCTCCATAAAGTGGCAACAGCGTACCACCCCCAAACTAGTGGGCAAGTAGAGGTGTCAAATAGAGAAGTGAAGCAGATTCTTTAGAAAACGGTGAATACACAACGAAATGATTGGTCCAGCAAACTTGATGATGCATTGTGGGCTTACAGAACTGCTTACAAGACACCTATTGGAACCTCACCATACCGGTTGGTCTATGGCAAAGCATGTCATCTCCCGGTGGAGTTAGAGCACCGAGCTTTCTGGGCTGTCAGAAAGCTAAATATGGACTCAGAGCTGGCGGGCAAAAAGAGATTAATGTAGCTCAGTGAACTTGATGAATTCTGCTGGCATGCCTATGAGAGTGCTAAGTACTACAAGGAAAGAACCAAAAGATGGCATGATAAGCATGTGGTACATCGCATTTTCGAGCCGGGACAGAAAGTTTTGCTCTTCAATTCGAGATTGAAGTTGTTTCCTGGATAGCTGAGGTCCAAATGGTCGGGACCATTTGAAGTGGTAAGAATGACCCCTCACGGGGCTGTAGAATTGTGGCAAGAAGATCGGAGTGCCACGTTCTTAGTAAATGGGCAGAGGTGTAAGCACTACTGGGGGGAGGACAATGATCGTGAGAAATCATCCATCACCCTAGCGGACAATTGAGCATAAAGGACGTCGAGCCGCGACGGTAAATCAGGCGCAGCACAGGAGGCAACCCGTGGAAAATATTTTTTTTTTTTCATTTTGTGTAAAGTGTAAATAGATTTTATTTTCTTTTTCTTTTTCTTGATTTAGTACAAAATTTTTGTTTTAGTTAGTATTATTGTATTTTAGTTTTTGAAACCTATTAATCTAACCAATTTTGTTTAGTGAGATGATTTTTAGGTGAAACGGAGAAAAATGTGCACGGAATCGTGAAGGAAAAGGCAAGGTATGAAAAAATTAATAAAATGCAGAGACAGTGAGCTGGGGCGATAGCTCCGTGTCACGGAGGAGGACCTCCGCGTTACCCTCCGTGACACGTTGAAGTGTAAACTGGAATTTTCAAAAATTCCAGTAAGCTGTCGCGATGGCTCCGTGTCACGGAGGCAGTGCACCGCGATGCACTCCGTGACACGTAGCCATATAAATTGTGACGGGTCACACCGAGTTACCGGGTGACCCGCGTGTTTTCTTCATTTTAAACCCCCGATTTCTCCCCTTTTCCCCACATTTTTTACACTTCTTCGCGACAAAACACCCAAAATTCCCTTGCCCATCAACGTGCCACGGTATAAAGTAAAGAATTATCAAGTTTTCTTCGGTTATTCAACTACGAGGTATGTTTTCCGATTATCTCTCAAGTTTTTGTCGACTTTATTCGAATTTAAACATGGGAGGTGAACTAAATCACCCCAAGTCGAAATTTAGCATGAAATTGAGTTATTCCTTGATTGATAAATGTTCGGAATGTTGTAATAATCGTTTGAACTTGTCGATTACGTGAATGATTCGAATTTGATTGCGAATTTCAATTCTAGGGCTTAGTTGTTGAAATTGAAATGGGTAACTTGTTAAATTTGTGAATTATATGCCGGGTTGTATGTATTGAATGAGATAAGTCGTTGTAGAATATTGTTTGAATGTAATAGACGACAAATTCTCGGGTTTTTGGGAAAATGTTGAAAATCGTTCAAATTGGGTTGATTATATAGGTTCATGTATATAGAATTTTTGTTGTTGTTTTTGTTTTGTTGTTTTTCTTTGCTAAGTGCGATGGTTGAATTGCTAAAGATGGTAGTAATTGGGATTAGCTGTATGAAGTCTGAGTAGTATGCTAAAGTTATACCGTCGAATATTTTCTTTGCGAACGCACTAAGCATGAATTGTATAGTTGTTAGTTTTGGTGTAAATAAAGTTATTCTTGCCAAAGTATCGTAACTGTAGCTAAGGACTAAGTGTGGGGTAAACTTAGTTAACCCGACCTTAGCCGAAGTTAATATTCATTTAGCTTGACATTGCGCTTGTTTACTTGTGTTCACAGGTAAAATGGCAAGTAGGCAGGATAAGGGTAAAGGTGCATCAACTTCAGGCACTGCGAGGAAAAGACTTAGGTTGGACACTGCAGTCCCAGCTGCACCAGTAGTTCCACGCGGCCAGCGTCGCCAATACGGAACGAGGTGGGTAACCGATGAAGGGAAGAAGTGGTACACCAAACACAAGGAGAATAAATACTTCCCCGAGGAGCATATTCCACGGGAACCACAAGCACAGGAGTTCCCCCGCATAGTGCAAAGGATCGAGGCAGTTGGGGTCAGCTTCATATTTCAGGAGCCCAAGGAATGCAACCTACATCTAGTCCGGGAGTTCTATGCAAATTGGAACCCGGCAATCAGAAGCCACACAATTAAGATCAGAGGGCAGATAGTCACTCTGGAACCCCAGCAATTAAATGCCATCATCGGAGCGCGGGACACAGACGCCCACGTTCTCTGCCAGCTGAACATCACCCCACCATATGCCGATATCAGACGCACATTGTGTGGGGCTCGATCCACAGCCAGATGGAGCAGACATAAGGAGAGGGGTTACCACCAGACTCTGCCGTATTCTCAAATGAACAGGGAGGCCAGAATATGGCTGAAGATAGTTTGCTCGTGCCTAATCCCAGGGGTGCACATGACTGAAGTGACCCGGGACCGTGTGTGCCTGGTGTATGCCCTGATGAAAGGGTTAGAGATTAATGTTGGGGCGGTCATCATATCCGCCATGAAGAGAGATCGACTACACCAGAGCCACAGGTATGGGTTCGGGGGACTAATCACCACCTTTCTCTGGGGCCTCGACGTTGAGGAAGAGGCTTTGGATTACATCCCGCAGTTGGAGCGGAGGGCCCTTGATGTGACCAAAACTAAGGCCCCCGACACCACACACGGGCCAGTGCTGACGCTTGGCGAGCGACATGCTCGTGACGACCAGTACATGGCACGGATGTTTGGAATGCAAATGCTCCAGCTTTGGATCAGTGGGAGACCAGCCACGGAGGAGGAGTTATGGCAGCTCGAGCTGGATTACCCGTTTGGCGAAAACGCCAGGGCTCTATGCTGAGTGGGGCCAGCCTTTGTAGAGCCCACTGACGATGATGTCCCCACGAACGAGGAGACACGTCGGGAGGACTCCGATGTGGAGTCCGAGGATGACGATGGAGGTGACTCGGACATGGGCGATGAGGCAGCAACACCTGATGAAGAAGTTGAATATTTTGACTAATCAGGGAGTTCCACCACCCAATTTTGTGATTTTTAATTTTTGTGAACATTGGGGACAGTGTTCGATTTAAGTGTGGGGTGGGGAGTAGTTAGGTGCTGGGGCTGGGCTGGTTTGCTTGTATGCTTTCCTCTGTTTTGTATGTTTATGTTTCCCTGTGTTTGTGAATTGCAAACTGGTTTGTATCTGTACATATTTGTGGTATTGATGTGTGTTGTGGAATGTCGTTGTTGCCAGCTAAGTCTAATTGTGTAAATATTTTCTTAATTTAAATTTTTTTCCTCTATCGAAATGATCGATATTTTTAAAATTTTGCGAAAATATTTTGTACATATTAAAAATATTTTGTAAATATTTTTCCATCGAAATGATCGATGTTTTGCAAAATTTTTCAATTTTTATTTTTGGGTTTCTCAGAGTTTGTTTTCTGTTCTTTTACCGAGAATAGTCCCATTGAACCGACGTCATAGTTAGTGACCGTTCCCTATGATGGATGGATGACGACCGTCTTAAGGGAAATGTAGTCGGTAGGAGTAGTGATTTTAATTTATTTTCAGTTTTTTTCTTTGGTGGATTGCATCACGGAACCTGTAGTTACTATATGGTCGTGAAATGTTGGTTGCGTGTTGTACTTGATATTCAAAATGCAAAAGTGATTCATATGAAAGCATGCAGTTTTGTAAATATGTTGAGATACCTAGGCTGTAGAGTTTGATTCGGTGTGATTGAGGCTTAATTTTTGAATTCATGTAATTAGCTAATTAAAGAGTCTGTGAATGCATCTTGAGTCGAGCATGTGCATGAAGTGTGAAGTGAGGTATTATTATTCCATGCTATTGTGAAGTGTCTAGAACTTGCCTGGTGTGTGTACAAAGCGAAATGAAGGAGGTGTAGTGTTGGAAAGGATGTAGGCATTTCTTTGCTTTAACCGAGAGTTTCTATTTTTTTCTTGTCATACTCTCCTTTTTATGTGATTGTATACCCTAGTCAGCCCGTTGAGCCTTTAGCTTATTATTTCTTTCTTTTGTCCAAAAATGTATAAACTGAGCTTAATTCTTCCTTTTCATTAGCCGTAAAGTCTATACAAAACTCTTAAGCGCTTAAGAAGAACAAAAATTTTCCCAAAGTGTCAAAGAGTGAGAATGGTGAAAAGAAAAAGAAAAGCAGAGTGAGGAAACAAAAGAGAAGGGTGAAGGTGCACTTGCTATAATTAAATGATAATGAAGGTGCATGAAAAACCTTTGTTTTTGTGTCAAGTGTGCTTGATGAAATGGGCCAGACGAAAGTAAATCATCATGAATGGGATGATGAAAAAAAAAAGAAAAGAGAGAAACAATGTCCATACGTTGATGGGAATGTGTTGAAAAGGCGCTTAATGATGCTAGTGGCTATTATTGGCTAATCCAGTATGTACTAGTTCCATAGCTTCCATTACAACCCATTAAAGTCCTACGTGATCTTACATTGCATTTCTTTATATTAGTGGAGTAACACACTAAGGGCAAGCTTATGGGTCATGACATGATGCATGTGAATTCTTTTGGGAGAGAGAGTGAAATTAATTTCTACATGCCCCTACTTGAAGGTTTGTGTGTCACATGAGCATAAAGGGGAAGATTCTCTTGAGTTGTGAGGGCACATGCTTGATGAAAGATTGATTTTCGTGTCGGATATCTTGATTAGCTGATTTGCATGAGTTTGCCGATATCGAGAGTCGATTCTTAAAGTCTAGGAAGTCTTGATGTATTAAAGGTCATTGCATTGTTAAGACCATGCATGTTTTCTTGATGATTTGCAATATTGAATGATCGGTATGACCGTAGCTCAAATTGTTGCACTATAGTAGCGAAGGTTGGGATGAATTTGCATGAATTATCTTTTTGTTGTTCGACGACGAACAAGGATTTAGGTGTGGGGTAAGTGATCTTGGGCAGATTTATATGCCCAAGTGATACTCAAACGTATCATTTTCGCCTTGTTTATCTAGCAATGTGTATACATTTTCATGTAATTGGTAATAAAATGTGAATTTATACTAACCAACATGATTAGCATTGTTTTGTAGGTAAAATGTGATTTTGAAGAGCTAAAAAGCATGTTGGAACAATATCGGAGTTGGACTTGGAAGCGAGCACGAAAAAGGCATTGGACTGCACAATATAAAGGGGCTCCGCGATGGAGCCGTGTCACGCTACCATCGCGGAGGCACTCTGCCTGGAGGGTGAAATAATAGTCAAATTCCAGTGGAGCCTCGCGACAGCTCCGTGGCACGGAGGCAGGCCTCCGCGTTGCATGTCGTGCCACGTTGAAGCTTTATTCCCGGACCCCAAATTTCCAGTGAGGGTCCGCGTCCACGCCGTGTCACGGAGGCAGTGCTCCGCGATGCACTCCGTGACACGTTGCTTGTTATTCCGGGAAAAATTCCCACTAGTATAAATATAACACTTAGGCTTATTTTTAATTAATTCAGACTTGGTGGAGCAAGGACGTGGGTTACACGCAGTTGAGGGATGAAAAAGCTCAGGGTTTTTCTCTCTTTCTTTCTTCTTTCAATCAATTGTTTGTATGATTAACACTTGTTTTAGGATGATTAATCCACAAATGTGTGGCTAATTCCCTTCCTTGCTGAGGTTATGAACATTTGTGATGAATTTTGATTATTAAATTATAGGGTTTTTCATCTTCTTCTTCCATGTTGTTCTGTTAATTCTTGTTTCTACTACATTGGTGTGTGGCCGACATTAATGTACATCTAAAAAGTCCGATTTCACTCGAGAGAGCACGAAATTGGAAAGTTGTGAATTAATAGGGTATTGTTCTTAACTTGATTTGGGAAAATTGGGTTTTGATGTGCTTTACTGATAGAAATATACTTGAAAGCCGTATTAGTCAATTTAGGAACCGGAATTGTATTGCTGGGTCATGAATTGCATTTGATCACAGAAATGTAGACGGATGGTTTATGATTCTTAAGTGAGATTAAATACGAGAGTTTTAATCTCTTGGCTGATGTTCTTGGCTAGCAACTGGAAGAGAAAGATTAACCAATTTATGATTATAATCAAGTTCATTACATGTTCTTAACCTTGGCATGCTCATAACCATAGTTTAAATTCAAAGTAAATAATTGTCAGTAGTTTTAGTACATACTTTATAAAACAAACTTTTCAATTGTTAGTTACGTTGTTGTCAGCATATATAGAAGTGAGATAGAATATAGTATACTTAAGCAATTTTTACTTATCCAGAGTCTCCTTGGATCGATACTTGGCTTACTTAAGCCACTTACTACTTGTTTGACCACGTGCACTTGTGTGTCGATTTTATAACCCCAACCAAAGCACCGAACAAGTACGTGATGGAAATCATATCATAAATCATAAATCATAATTTAGGGCTTAGGAAGGTCAAAATCATTATAGAATCATAAACTTGGCTTTTCATGAAACATGCATAATTGGGCATAAATTGATTAAAATTTGAAACTTTAAATTAATAATCAAAATAGGTATAAGATCTGCCAAAGATCTTAAAACATGATTTGAAACATAAAGGGAATCAACCCATAGGTAAATCATAGAGAATTTCATAGAATTAGGAATAAGCCCCATAATATTATAATCTTGATCTAGAACTTAAATTCATGGAATTGAAGAGAATTTTAGGCATGAGACTGAAAGAAACTCTCATTCATAGCCCTACATACCTGGAAAATATGATTCCACACTCTTCCTTGAAAGCCCAAGGGTATTGGAGGAGAATTGGAGGGTTTCAAGCTTGGTCTTCAAAGATAAACCTCTACTCTTGCATGCATGGGAGTTGAATGAATTAGTACAGGTTTAACCCTCTTAAGATCCTCCTAACAGGGCTTAAAACAAGGTAGTTTAAGACTTAGGAGCTTAACAATTATGAAAATTCCCTTAATAAAAAATCTAGAAAATGGAGATTGTCAGTCATCACGACTCTCACCATGAGTCGTACCACGAAGTAATGACTCGTGGTTACCTCTCGCGGTCACCATTGCTCCTCCCTACTGCATCTCTGCATCTTACCACGGTTGCATATCACGACGTGTGGTGTCCTACCATGAGTCGTACTAACAGTCGTGACACCATCCGCTTCACCTGCCAAATCCTAACCACGACTCCATCATGATTTGTTGTTACTTACTATGATTCATACCATAATCTGTGACATCATACCCTGACACCACAAGGAAACTCATCATGACTCCTAACCACGAGTCGTACCTACTCCTCACAACTTGTGGTGTGACTCGTGGTCTGGACCCCAACTTTAGAACTCCACCATGACTGAGACCACTACCCATCACTTCCTATCACGACTCGCACCATGAGCCATTCTAGTACAAAAATTTATATTTTTTTGTAGAACAAATTTCTAATTTTCCCCATTTATTTTGTAGGAACTTTTGGGGTATTACATCATGGGATTGTAAAAGCCCCTGGATCATCTCTTTTAGGGGTTAAGTTTCTATCCATGGATGCACTATAATGATGCGACACCTCCACTATGCCCACATCAACTACCCTTTTCTTTCTTAACAGCTCCTTATTGAACTTTGCATAACCCGGCATCTATAACAGAGCATCCACTAGAGGAGTGTTCATGGACAACTTGCTAAACATGTCAACAAACTTTGTAAACTGGTTGTCCTCCTTCTTTTTCATTAATTTTTAGGGGTACGGAGGTGGGCATTTAGGCACCTTGCCTTTAGCACTTGGAGCCTTCTCTCCGTCTTCCTCATCACACACAACCAGAGGAGGAGTATCAACCTCTTCCTCCTCCACTCTCTTATCATCATAAACAACAATAGGTGCACTCGGCACCTCATTATTCAACTTTTCATCATTATTCTTTGAACCCACATTCACATTGGGATTATCACAAGAATTTGCAACAACTATTCTACTCCTCGTGACAATTTTGATACAATGGTCATCATTCTTTGGGTTAGGAATCATGTCAATCGAAAGAGTGCCCTTCATTCTAGGATCCATTTGTACAGATAAATGATTCATCTGGGCCTCAACGTTTTTGATGGAGCCAAGTGAGAGATTACAACTTAGGCAAGATTGGATACCTCTCATTTTAACTCCTTCATTCCATTGTTCATTGATTTCATATTTTTCAACACCCGAGCTAACATGTCCTCAATATTAGAATTTGTCGGGTCACTAACACTTGTTTGCATTGGCATTACATCAGCCTTTTGAAGAGGGATATATGAATTTGAACTTCGATGATTGTACTTCTTCCCTTCTCTATCGGGCTAATGATTTCTCCATCAATTGTCCCTCTCTCCAAATTTGGTTTTCCTAATCTCCCCACTCTTGGTTTCCATCTCGAGGACGCCAAGTGCCTTGATTTTCACCTTGGTATCCAGGAGAAGATCCCATCATTTGGCCCATCATATATTGGCATTCTTCATCATATCTAGTTTGAGAAACATCTTCCTCAAATAAGTTGCATCCTTGGGCCCCAATAGCGTCAATGTTTTAGGTTTTGGACCCCATCACATGTTTTACAAGTAGCTCAACTTGAGTCATCATCTTAGCTAATGTTTCATCTCTTTCTTCATTCTTCTCTATATTTCAGATATTATATGGTTAGAAGATGCATTTGGGGATACCTCTGTCTCCTTGGTGTGCCATGCCTGATTGTTTTTAGTCATTCGATCCAATAGTGCCTTGGCAAGTCCGTAGGTCTAGTCCATGATTGAACCACCAGCCAAATTATTTGTCATATACTTGTTGATTGAATCAAGGGACTGATAAAAATTTTGGAGAAGTAGCCCATCAGGAAGTCCATGATTTGGGTCGATGGCCACTTTCTTCTTAAATTTGAGCCACACTTCATGGATTGGCTCTCCCGGGAGTTGCCGGAAGTTCGTGATCTCGTCACGTAGTTGAAGCAACCTAGATGCTGGGAAGAATTTATCAAGGAATGCTTCAGTCAACTTGTCCCATGAAGTGATTGATCCGGGAGGTAGCTCCTCCAACCAAGCTGTGGCGTCCCTTGTAAGAGAGAAAGGAAACAACCTCAATCTAATAAAGTCTTGGCTGATGTTGGTAATGTAACAGTTGGCAAATCTCAACAAAATTCTGAAGATGTTGATTAGTAGCATCGCTAGCCAAGAAACCAAACAATCCATTCATTTGAATGAGATTTAACATAATGCTTATCACATGGAACACATCATTACCTACTGTGGGAAGTAGGCGAATAGCACCAGCCACATCATGAGCCATGGGCTCATCTTCCACATCCATGAACCCATCCACGCTACTAGCATCACTAGCGTGGTTCATCTTTCTCCTTTGTATTCAATCAAAAATAATAAATAAAGTAAAATCAAAACACGATGTAAAGCAAATGTAAATAAAAAACAACAAATTGCAATCACAAGCTAATCCCCAGCTATGGCGCCTTGTTTTTTATAACGTCCAAAAACACTTTTCATTGATAAAAATGAATTTTCCAATGAGTGTCGGGTTGAATCCCACAAGGTTTAGTGTTGGATAATCCAAATGTCATAAATCAAATCACACAAGTAAATTACATGCCTCAACAATGTAAAATAAAAATTTGGAAGAAAAGAGTAATCAAGTATTAGAGTTCAAATTTGGAACAAGACAAGGGAAAAGTGACTTGTTGCAATCCATGAGAGAGACTAGGAGTGTGCATTCGAGCGTCGACTAGAGAGAGAATGATTAAGAGCCTTAGAATTTATTAGGGCATGGATAGACTTGGTTATGGCTACACCCTATGTTTCTCAACCAAAAAGTGTGTGTACAACTTGGGTTTTCTCAAACCCCAAAGCTATAATTACGAAATAACCAATAAGCTTGAGGAAGAATTAGACTATTTCTAGCTCTAATCCCTTAATGAAATACGAATTTGGGTTTTGACTATCTCTAGCTCCAATCCATATATCCACACTTCAATTCCTCAATATTGAGTCTTTATCCAACCATACTTCCCTCTTTCAAGCAAAAGCAAGATTAGAAAGCTAAAATCAATGTTTTCAACCATCAATTATTAAATTAAAACTTGAAGGAAACAATAGATCCATGCTTGTTAATCAATTTTAAGAACAAATAATCAACACCCAATCAAGTCTAGACAACCATCATGCACACATACCCCTAGCAAGAAATTTAGCTACTCATAATAAAAGAGAGAGAAATTATACACATAAGGAATTTCTCTAAGCTCGACATATTAAGTAATTACATCTCAATTCAAGCTCAAGGTCTGCAATGTTGGTGGTTTTCCCAATAAAGAAGAAGAAAGTAAAAATTGTACTACAGCTATCTTTATCTTGTACTTTTTATATAATCTTCTCTATTCTAACCTATTTAATTACATGAGTATATATAATTTGGGTAAAAATCTCTAAAATTCTTTTTGCATAGCATCCAAAATTTCCCTTGAAAGCTTCTAAAGTACACTTGTGCATTTCTGCATGAGATTTCCCTTCAGCAGACATGACTCACTTGCGTGGCACCTATGTTTCACAGGTGCCCTCCTATGGATCTCAAATCTGATGAGTTGGAAATTTACCAACTCATTAGGCTCCTAAGCATGAGTTTTTGCCTAGTTTTCGAGTCATTTATGTGGATTTATGCCCTTTCTCTTAAATTTTGTGTAGGTACTTCACATGAGTAGAGAAAGCATGAAATCGACCAAAACACATGAAGTTTGAGATGAAATTTGATGAGTTGGAATATCGAGAGGATCCAAAGAAAATGGAAGATTTGAGCTTAAGAAGAGGTGCAAAGACATGTTTTAAATCGGCTAAATGCGGATCCAGAAGGGCGAAAAGCCGAAGCCACTGCCCAGACTGGCTATTCAACTGGTTGTTCACGGAATGGCATCGGCTAAAATCATATTAAACCACCGGTTCCCCCTACCAGGACACTATTTTCAACCGGCTATAGTTTGGTGCTCCACGGATTGACACCGGCTAAATGTCGGTTCTTCATCGAAGAGACCGTCTAAGGAAGGGTAAAATGGTATAGAAAGGTCTCAAAAGCATCAAAAAGCCTCAAGGGCATTTGGGGAAAGTTGTACACAATAAAGTATAGATATCTACATAAATCTCATTGTACACCACTCATCAAATCATCTAGACTTCATCTTCTTCATAGAATTTTTAGTAGAATCTTTTCTCCATAGATTTGTGGAGTTAGGTAGTACTTTTCTTATTCTTTTTCTTTAACCCAAATTGGGGGAATTCCACCATTGTTGTAAGAGCTTGTGAAGCAAATTTGTGAATCTAATGTGATGAATGTGAGGGGAGTTCTCTTCGTATCTTCTCTCTACCTTTAAATATTCTTTACTAATTTGCTAGCTAGAGGTATATTCATGGTAGGTTTATTAATTTGATTGGGTTATGATAAATTTCTTTTGGATTCTTATTGAAATTATAGATCTATTATCTTCTCCCAAGTTATAATTTCCCAAATTGATGGTTTGCAAAAACATGAACTGTGCTTTACTTTTCTTGTTTTTGCTTGAAAGAGAAAGGTGAGAATTGGGTGAGAAGATATTAGTGAGGAATCGGAGTATTAGTGTGTGGTATTAAGCTAGAGATGGTTAAAACTCACATTTTCACTCCATTAAAGGTCAAGGCTAGAAATAGCTAGTCCTTCCTCAAGCTTATGTGGTTGATAGCTTGAATTGGCTTTGGAATTTGAAAGAACCCAAGGCATTAACATTCTTATGGTTGAAAAACAAGAAAATGTGAATTATCCACTGCTATCTATGATAATTTTGAGTCTAAGGCATTAAATAAATTCCCGATTTAATTGTGCTCTCATCTATAGAATGCCCCTAGCCTCTCACTTGTGATTTCTTCAATTGGAATCCCCTCCAATTAGTCTTAGTTTAGAATTAGATAGTTATTTCCCTTTAATTTCCCCCCAATTTTACTTTTCAAATGTTGAACAATTATGTGTTCTAGTTTGAATTAGTTTATAACTCTTGAATTATCGACTCAATTCTCTGTGGATTCGACCCCAACATCCGTCGGGATATTTATTTTGATACAACGACCATTTACGCTCTTTCATAAAAGAGGAGTGCAATTTGGACGTTATCAAAAATGGCACTGTTTTCAGGGAATTGAGTTGTGATAATCCATTAGTTATTTATTAATTCAAACTAGTTTTGCATTTTTTTATATTTTGTTTTACTTTTGTTTTTGTTTTTGTTTTTTTTGTTTGTAGTTGAATGATGTCATCATGGAATGAAAGGAGGTTTTTTGGTGGACCCTTATTATGATTACCCATGTCCCTTTCGTGGAGGACCACACTACTACCAAGATTGCAAATATGCCCCTAGAAGGGAGATGAGTGCACCTTCTCCTTCCTACGATGCACATTATGTTGTGATCCTAAGCTTGATAGGAATGAAGCCATGGAAAGTGAGGGAAGGAGGAATACATGTGGGCGTATGGAATCCATACTCAGAGCCTTTTTGGAGCAGGATCCTAATGCAGAAAAGAATATCAACCCCGCCATGCCCATGGAATCATCAACTCCGCAAGAGGAAAGTTGTAAATCTCTAAAAGAAGAAGTGGAGGAGAAATTGAGGAGCATAACAAGAAGAAGTGAACAATGGGGAATAGCTAAACTTGACTCATGGGAGAAAGCTCAAAATAATGATGAAGAAAGAGTCAAGGTGGCTGTTAAAGAAGTCATAGAGGTGTGCCAACCAACCAACATTGTAAAAATGCAAGATGCCAAGGTAAAAAAGTGACACTAGAGTCTCCAAATGACATCCAAGAAATCACACTCAAGGACTCTAGTGAACTTAAAAAGGAGGATGTTAAGAAAGAAGCATGCTTGAAAGGGGAGCGACTTAGACCACGCTCTTATCCTTTTTATACATTGAACTTGGTTGACAAAATGGAGACTGAGGAGACCAAGTCAATGAAGAAAGTTGAGTAGGATGATCAAGGTGGCTTCATCTTAGAGTATGACATGCCAACAAAGTCAAAGCACATCCCTCCTCTAAGGGACACGAAATACAAGATGCAACATCCATTTCTTGGTCCCTTGTTGCTTACACCACCACTCCTCAAGCGAAGTAGAAGAATGGACAAGAAACTAAGGGTGCAATTCAAAATCTCAAAGTGGAGAGAAAAGTGGTGAAGATGAAGTCATCGAGCCACGACGTTAACTAAGGCGCTTCTTGGGAGGCAACCCAAGTTCTTTTACTTTTTGTTCTTACTTTTCCTTTTATTTTGTTTTACTTTATGTTGGTGTTGTATTTGTTTGTGCAGAGATGGAATAGGTATGAAATGAGAGAGAATTCAAATTCAAGTTGAGTAACCGATGCTAAATCGGCAATGCGCAAGTTCAAATGTGTGAAACGCAAATGTCAAACAGAATGCCTAGAAGAAAATTGCTTAAGCAGTGGCATATCTATGTTAGTTTGGTGAAACGTCGGTTCAAAGGCACAAAACACAATTGAACGCCGGTTATGAGAAGAAGGCCCAAGGAGCTCTTTCACCTATTCCTTCCTTACTTTGTTCTACCATACGCATCGAGGAAAATATTTCATTTATGTTAGGGGGTGAAGTCTGAGTAATCCACTTGATAAGTGATGCATGATATGGCCCTATGATAGATTGGGTGACATCATTCTTAAGGGTAAATTGTCATTATTTGTTAGTAGTATCGCCTTTTTAGATAGTAGTCTTTGAATAAACTCCAAGGGTTTTCTTTATACTACGGTTCTTTTCCAAGGAGCGATTTCTTTGTCTTTTCTTTTTGTTGTCGAACCGGGTTGACACTTCCCGATGATAGATTGAGAGGCAGCTTTCTTAAGAGAAAATGTCAAGTCTATAGTCTTGTAGAGTCTATTGTGCAATTGTTTGATGAGGTACCACTAACATATCTTTCTTGGCATTGTGCATGAATTTTGAAAAGAAAAGAGGGGTATTTAAATATGAAAATAAGCACTCTCTTGTCATGAATTGTATATTCCTTGCTTGGCTTGTTGATTCGTAACTAGCCTGTTAAAATTCATCCTCTTAATGTGATGAAGGAAGTGTGTGAACTTCTTGGATTGTGATGCCTTGTGTGGTCAGGTTTTTGGCTTAATTCTTGTGTATGCATGATTGTCTAGAACTTTCCCTAAGTGTGATTCAAGGCAGTAGATGTGGTTTCACTTAGAACATGATCTTAGGCCCTCTTTTGTTAGTCGCTTCACCCAAAATGACCTCCTTGAGCATTAATCTTTGATAGCCAACGTTTGAGCCTTGGACCCTTTCTTTGGAAATCATATTACAAGCCTAATGACCATTTTTTAATCCTTCTCTTTGGTGCCCATCCTCCCTAATTTCTAGTGATAAAATAATGAAAAAATGGGGCTTGAATCCCATGAAATAGGTAGCGATAAGGAAATGAATGTGTATGAATGTGAGACGAGGCAAAATTCTAAGTTTTGGGGTTTGCAAGAGAAGGGGGAAAAATAAGAGCTTCAATGTGAGGTAGAACCAAAATCATGATGAAATGAATGAATCGATGGGATGAAATACCTCAAATCATCAAAAGAGAAAGAATAGCAAAAAGGTGCTATCTCTTGCATATATAAGGTTAAATGTGAAATTCACCGGCGTTATAAGGGTGGCTTGTGTTACACAAATGATAAAGATAATGAACAAGGAGAAATGAGGTGGAGTGATCTCAATAAGATGATGGGAGGTTACAAGTGTTTTTAAAGGCATTAGGGAGGCCTTAGTCACCAAAAGCTAAACAATTATCCTACCCTTACCACTAGCCTTCATTGTGACCCATAAGTCCTAATTGATTTTGAGTGTAGCAACACTACATTAGCAGCGAGATACATGAAGGGAAAGCCTATGGCAAATTTGTATGCACTTGAATTTCTTTGTGGAGAGTGAATGCATTTGTCTTAGCTGTTGTGTGAAATGATAAAAAATGTGTGTGGGATTCTCTCTTCTTGTGAGGAGCATCATTTCCTTGGGGTACATGCTGAAAATTATTTTCAAAAGAGGCATATGATTAACGCAAGCGAGTCGCGAACTTTAAGGCAAGCTTTGAATATGAATTGTCAATGAATTGAGATGCACTTTGAACTTGTTTTGAAGAACTATGCTCCTTGTTTGAATAAAATGAATGCATGCAAGATATGTTTAATGATTGTGGTTACCTATTTAAACTTGTGCAATATGATTTGAGTCTTTTCTTTTTCTTGAATTAGTGTATAATGTTTGGGTTATCTTGAGGCTTGATGATTTTGTGTACAATCACTGTAGTGCTCTAAGCTTTAGCAATGTCCTCTTGTTCAAGAATGTCTTGATTGGCCCTTAATGAAAAGACTCATATATATAGCATGTTGTTCATTTGCTCAACTGTAAAGAGTTGCATTACTTGAGGACAAACAAAGGTTCAAGTTTGGGGGTTTGATGAGTTGGAAATTTACCAACTCATTAGGCTCCTTGATCTCGGGCAAAATAGCATGCCCAAGTGATACTTTGTAACATAGTTTTTCCTTGTTTATCTATTTAATTATATGCATTCTCATGTAACTTTATGTAAATGTGAATATATACACTAACCAACATGATTAGTTCTTGTTTTTGTAGGTTTAAAATGAATTTGAGGAACTAATCCATGAGTTGGTGAAGTGGAGGCATGGAATCGGAAGTACAACGCGAACGTCGGCAAGGAGGGTGCACGAAACAGCCCACCTACGCGTTGGCAACGTGCCACGGCAGGCAGGCTGCGCGACCATGGCGTGCCACGGCCTCAAACGCCATACACAAGCAGCGTGACATGCTGCCAACGCAGACAGCTTCTGCTTGGCAACTGTTTTTGTTTCCAAAATGCCTATGCAATGCCTCCGAGTCACGGAGGCATATTGGCGCGATAACCTCCGTGACACGGAGCTATTCCATGCCGGGCATAATTTTATACATCTCTCATTTACTATAAATAGGTCCCTTAGCTCCTAAAATGAGGGGAGGTCACGATTTATTTCTGAAAAACTGCCAAGGAGTGAGGGAGAAGTGGGAGAACTCACCTAGGGTTCATCAATTTCATCTTCTCTTCTACAAATTCTTGTAAGTAGGTTACTTTAATTATTTTTTCTTGTAATTATACGAACGTGAGTGGCTAGAACCCTCCCTCTAGGGTTGAAGCCACAAGATATGATTGTGATTTTGCGATTTTGTTTTGGTTTTAAGTTATTAATTGTTGTGTTGTCTTGCATTCTGAATTATGGTTGTTTTTATGACTGATCACCATGAAAACAAGTGGGTTAAGCTTAGGTACATCCTTGAAAAAGATAACCTAGGAAAGAACAAGAGAATGTAGGGAGCAAGATTGTATCACACGAAATGATTTGTGTTAGGCTAGAAATATACCTAATACCTTGCTTGGTTGATAAAATGGGATGAGCTAGACACCAACTTAGAATTATCACATCACCACTCAAAGAAGTAGTTGTGAGGCTAAGGTGAGTTAAATGATTAGAGGTATGAAAGTCCCTAATCAAGAGCATAAACCCCATAAACCACATCCACGTAGTGAATTGCCCATGAACAAGAATGTCACATCCCCGCTCAATGATGTAGTTGTGAGTCTAGTTTGTCGTGTTTAGAGGCTCGAAAGACCATGAACTTTCAAATTCTAATTATGTGAGACGACAATTGATAATTTCATACTTAAACCATAGCAAATCGTAGTATCACATGATTATCCGACTTTAACTCTAGTTGCTCCTTTAATTAAGTCAGAGTATTTCGTTGACCACCCCTAGACTTAATTAAACTTTATCGAAAACTTCTACAATCAACACTTGTGGAATTTAATATCACACTTGAACTCGATAGTTAGCTGAGTTGGTCCAGTCCCTGTGGGTTCTACATCCAACTCTTAAAAAGGGCCACTATATTACTTGTATGACCCGTACACTTGCGGGCACATCAAGTTTTTGGCAACGGCGCCAAAAACTTGGTGGTCCCGCAAGTGTACGCGGTCGTACAAGTAATATAGTGGCCCTTTTTAAGAGCCGAAATTTCAAACCCACAGGGACTGGTTCAGCGAATTATCAAGTTCAAGTGTTAGTTAAGAAGTCGGTTTTAGAAGTTTTCGATAAATTATAATTAAATCTTAGTAGTGACATGAAATAATCTGGAAGCAATACAAAACAAAACTAGAGTTAAGGCCGGATAATCATGCAATGCTACAATTCATAATGGGTTAAGTATGAAATTATCAATTGTTGTCTCACATAATTGCAATTGCATGTTCATGGTCTTCCGAACCTCTAAACATGACAAACTAGCCTCACTACTACATCGTTGACAAGGATGTCATTTCTAGTTCGTGGGTAATTCACTACGTGGATGTGGTTTATGGGGTTTATGCCCTTGATTGGGGACTTCCGTACCTCCAACCATTTAACCAAGCTTAGCTTCACAACTACTCCTACATGTGGTGGAGTGACAAATCTAAGTTTGTGTCTTGCTATCTTCCCGTTTTATCAACCAAGCAAAGCAAATTAGGTATATTCCTATCCTAACCGCGAATACTATCAAAAGATAAGAACTTGCTTCCTACAATCTTATGTTCTTGCCTAGGTTTGCTCTTCCAAGCTTTCACCTATGCTTAACCTACTTGTTTTCATGGTGATCAAACATAAAAACAACAATAATAAAGATTGTAATACAAAACAACAACTAACAACTCAACCCAAAACGGATCTAAGCAAATACAATCATATCCATGGCCTCAACCAGATGGAGGGTTCTAGCCACCCATGTTTGTACAAATACTCAAAACCATGTTTAGAGTAGTTTACTTACAAGTATAGATGAAAACAAATCAAGAAAATATGAACCCAATAGGAGTTCTTGAAGTCTCCTTCGCGCCTCCTTCGCAGTTTTTCGGAAAATCGCGTGTTCTTTTGATTTTAGAAGCTAAAGGTTCAATTTATACTATGCTGAAAAAATGCAAAATTTGGCCTGTGGTGGAACAGCTCCGTGTCACGGAGCTGAACGCCTCAATTGACCTCCGTGACACGGAGGTAAAGCGTACCCTCACAGGAATGTGCCAAAAAATGCAATTTTCAGCCAAGTGTTTCTGCGTTGGCAGCGTGCCACGACCCCTATCGCGCAGGGTGCCAGTTATTGCATTTTTTCTTGTTGACTTTCACCTTTTGCTCTTGATTCCATTCCTCCACTTCACCAAATCATGAATTAGTTCCTCAAATGCATTATTAACCTTCAAAAACAAGGACTAGTCATGTTGGTTAGTATATATATTCACATTTACATAAAATCACATGAAAATGTATATAAATAAGTAGATAAACAAGGCAAAACTAAGTTATAAAGTATCAGTTGGGCATGCTATTTTTCCCGAGATCACCTACCCCACACTTAAAGCCTTGTTCGTCCTCGAACAACCCTTTTACATCTCATGTAAATGAAGACTCACACATAACTAATTTAGCAAGACAATTCAAGCTACTGCTATAATGATTATTTAAGATAGCAAGTTAAAAATAGAGCATGCACGATTTAATCAATGAAATGATATACAACTCCTTTAAGACTTCCTAACCTCAAGACTCGACTCTCAATCTTAGCAAAAACTCATGCAAATCAACCAATCAAGAAATCCGACATGAATGTTATCTCTCATTAAACATGTGCCCTCACAACAAGAGAGTTACCCATTTTTACTCACAAATTTTCAAATCACAACATGTATGGGTATATGAATAAGATTACGCTCGCTCTCTCAAAGAATTCACATGCATCATGTAGTGAACCATAAGCTTGCCCTTAGTGTTTTACTCCACTAATTGAAGGATGTATGAACATAAGATCAAGTAGGACTTAATGGGTTGTAATGTAAGCTAAGAGACGGGTAGGTACTATTCTGGCCAGTAATAGTGACTATCTTTCCCAAGCGCTTTTAATACATCCAACATTCATTAGGACATCTCTTTTCTTACTTCCTCCTCATTCTTTTCAATCTTGAATTTTTTATTCTTGTTCCCCTTTCTTTAAGCACACTCAGCTTAGTAGTAAGGAGTACTTAAGCAATTTTTTTCATTCATTTATCTTCTTACTCCCTACTAATAATCAACCATTTTCACACAAGTGCACCTTTGTCCTTTTCTCAACTTTTACAACTTGCTACTTTTCCTCCTTTTTCCCATTTCTCACTCCTTCACTCTTCTGGATTTTTTTTTCTTACGCGCTTTGGAGTTTTGGATCAAATTCAAGGCTAATGAAAGAAAAAGGATTAAGCTTATGTTGTAGCTATCAAAGAATAGGCTCAAGGCTCAATGGGGCTAACTAGGATTAAATATTCAAGGTAGGTAAAGTGAGGGATAACATTTAGGTTCATTCAAAGAAATGCCTAAATCATCTCCTACAATTCACATCCTTTATTTCGTTTTATATACACACCAGGCAAGTTCTAAACATTCCACAATAGCATGGAATATTCAAAAAACTTACACTCACAACATGCTCAATTCAAGACACATCCAATAGACTCTTAACTCAGGTAATCACAAGAATTCAAAATTAAGCTTTCAGCACATAGCGCCAAATTCAAGAGCCTAGGTGTCTCAACAAAGTTATACACTTCTTACATGCTTCAACACTAACCACACTTGCATCTTACAATCATGTATAGCACATAACAAGAACATCAAACCATCAATTAGCTATGGGTTCAAAATAAAAAAAATTAAATTTTATTCTTCTTCGGTTCAAAGACCTCCCGGTCGGAAAAGAACCGAAAAGAAAAACCAACGAGTGGTGAAGTCATGTTTGACTCAAAATTTTCGATATGTATTCAGCACTACATTCACTAAAATCATTAAGCACAGAATTTTTAACATTCCCTCACCCCACACTTAAATCATGCTTTGTCCCAAAAGCATCTAACGAAAATTTAAAAAGGGTGAGAAATACTCCCTGAGGCCTCTAGGCCTAGCTAAGAGCATGTTTTTCTTCATTTGAACAAGTGGGTATTTCACCCCACACTTTTTCTCTTTCATGCTTCTTAACTTCCTCCTCCAAGGGTACTCAGACTTCCCCTCCATCTGTGCTTAATTTTCCACCAAAAACAACACAATATGAAAATAAACAAAATCACACAAATGCAAGAAATTGAAATGGTACCTGTGGTACCCTTGGGTTGCCTCCCAAGAAGCACCTAATTTTACGTCGCGGCACGACGTATCAAATTTCACCACTTTTCCCTCCACTTTGAGGATATGAATCTCACCCCTAATTTCTTCTCTAATTTCCTCTTATGCTCTAGGGGTGGTGGTGAAAACCTTAAAGGACCAAGCAGTAGATGTCGCCTCTTGCACTTGTTGGCCCTTAAGTAAGTGAAGTCGTTTTGTCTCTGAGATTCAGCAAATTTAAGAATATATGGGCCTTGTTCCTCCTCTAGACCTTTCTCTACAAGCTTGGAAGACTCTATTTCTAGGTTGTCAACCAAACTCAATGTCGAAAAATGCTTCGAGTGGGGTACAATACACCTCAAATCTGAAATTGTATTTTTCCTGACTTCCTTACTTGTGTATACCTTCTCCACATCAACATCTATATCGCCATAAATTCCAAATGGTTGATACTCTCTCTCTTCTTTCAAGAATGGATCGGCTATACATGTGAGACAATCATGGAGACTCTCAAGAGCTTCCAACAGTTGAGCTTGTTTCAAGAACTCACTCTTTTCTTCTCCTTGTAGTCCCTCCTGAATATTACATAAAACCGTCACTTGCAAATCAGAGCAAGCTTCAGCTTCATCCCTCATCTCCATGAACTTGTTGCTTATCATTTCTAGGGCCTCTCCCTTTTCCTCTTGCTGAATTCTCAATGCTTCCATCTCCTCCTTCATTCCTTCTGTTTGATCAAGGACCTATTTTATCATGTTTTGAATCCGAGCTTGGCGTTCCAAGTCCTCATTTTCATCATTCCTATATTCAGCAAAAACAACAGAAGGATCATAGTAGGGGCTTGGGGGATGGGAATATGCATTTGGAAAGCCATCCCAATGGCCATCTTGACCTCCAGATATTTTGCAAGTGTATGCATTTGGGCAACCATTCCAATGGCCATTTTTACCACCACATATATTACAAGTATTACAGTGTTGCCATAAGTGGGGTCCTCTGCAATTCAGACAAGATTCTCCAAAATATGAGTATCCACCATTTAAACCATTTGTATTCCATGGTGTCATGTCAAGAAGGGTATCCGAAAAAAATCAAAAAGAATTAAAACAAATATCTACAAAAAAAATTTATTTTCTTTCGGAAATAAGACTAACACAAGAATTATTTTTCAACTCACTAATACGCCAGTCTCCGGCAACGGCGCCAAAAACTTGGTGTGCCCGAAAGTGTACGGGTCGTACAAGTAATACAGTGGCCCCTTTTTAAGAGCCGGATGTCGAACCCACAGGGACTATACCAATTCAGCTAACTATCGAGTTCAAGTGTGATATTAAATGCCACAAGTGTTGATTTTAGAGGTTTTCGATAAAGTTTAATTAAGTCTAGGGGCGGTCAACGAAATACTCTGAATTAATTTAAGGATCAACTAGACTTAAAGCCGGATAATCATGCAATACTATGATTTGCAATGGTTTAAGTATGAAATTATCAATTGTCGTCTCACATAATTAGAATTTGCATGTTCATGGTCTTTCGAGCCTCTAAACACGACAAACTAGACTCACAACTACATCGTTGAGCGGGGATGTGACATTCTAGTTCATGGGCAATTCACTACGTGGATGTGGTTTATGGGGTTTATGCTCTTGATTAGGGATTTTCATACCTCTAATCATTTAACTCAATTTATCCTCACAACTACTTCTTCGAGTGGTGATGTGATAATTCTAAGTTGGTGTCTAGCTCATCCCATTTTATCAACCAAGCAAAGGTATTAGGTATATTTCTATCCTAACACAAATCATATCGTGAGATACAATCTTGCTCCCTACATTCTCTTGTTCTTGCCCAGGCTATCTTTCTCAAGCATGTACCTAAGCTTAACCCACTTGTTTTCGTGGTGATCAGTCATAAAAATAACCATAATTCAGAATGCAAGACAAAACAACAATTAATAACTTAAAACCAAAACAAAATCCAAAATCACAATCATATCTTATGGCTTCAACCCTATAGGGAGGGTTCTAGACACTCATGCTCGTATAATTACAAGAAAATATAATTAAAGTAACCTACTTACAAGAATTGGTAGAAGAGAAGATGAAATTGACGAACCCTAGGTGAGTTCTCCCACTTCTCCCTCACTCCTTGGCAGTTTTTCAGAAATAAATCGTGTCCTCCCCTTATTTTAGGAGCTAAGGGACCTATTTATAGTAAATGAGAGATGTATAAAATTATGCCCGGCATGGAATAGCTCCGTGTCACGTAGGTTATCGCGCCAATATGCCTCCGTGACTCGGAGGCATTGCGTAGGCATTTTGGAAACTAAAACAGTTGCCAAGCAGAAGCTGTCTGCGTTGGCAGCATGTCACGCTGCTTGTGTATGGCGTTTGAGGCCGTGGCACACCATGGTCGAGCAGCCTGCCTGCCGTGGCACGTTGCCAACGCGTAGGTGGGCTGTTTCGTGCACCCTCCTTGCCGACATTCGTGTTGTACTTCCGATTCCATGCCTCCACTTCACCAACTCATGGATTAGTTCCTCAAATTCATTTTAAACCTACAAAAACAAGAACTAATCATGTTGGTTAGTGTATATATTCACATTTACATAAAATTACATGTGAATGCATATAATTAAATAGATAAACAAGGCAAAACTAAGTTATAAAGTATCACTTGGGCATGCTATTTTGCCCGAGATCACTCCTAAGCATGAGTTTTTGCCTAGTTTTTGAGTCATTTATGTGGATTTTATGCCCTTTCTATTAAAGTTTGAGATGGAATTTGATGAGTTGGCATATGAAGGAGAGGAGCCAAAGATAATGGATGATTTGAGCTTATAAAAAGGTGCAAAGACATGCTTTAAATCGGCTAAATGCGGATCTAAAAGGGCGAAACGCAGGCGAAATGCCAAATCTACTGCCTAGACCGGCTATTCAACCGGTTATTCATGGAATGGCATCAGCTAAAAGCCCGTTGAACTGTCGCTCCCCCTGCTAGGACAGTGTTTTCAATCGGATACAGTTTGGTGCTCCGTGGATTGACACTGGCTAAATGCCAGTTTTTCACGGGAGAGGTCATCTAAGGAAGGGTAAAAAGGTCTCCAGAGCATCTAAAAGCATCAAGGGCATTTGGGGAAAGTTTTACACAAGAAAGTACACATAGCTACAAAACTCTCATTGTACACCATTCATCAAGTCATCTAGACTTCATCTTCTTCATAGAATTTTGTAATACCCTAAAAGCCCAAAGATCAGACCCGGGATTAAAATGGAGAAAACTGAAATTTTACACTAGGTAATAGAATGAGACATTTTGTGACCCATGGGGAAGACCACAAGTAGTGAGGTGACTCATGGTGTGGTACTGGACTTGAGTTGAAAAATTATTGATAGGGTCAGGTTATGGTCAGACCTCATGACCCGTTGAGTCTGTCGTGGCCAAGGGAAATTGGAAGGAGGAGTTTGAAGTGGCAGTGTACCTTATGGATAGACCCCATGAATCGAGGTCAGACACCATGATTCATTGGATGAATCATGGTCAGCAGGTAACTAATGATCTAAGGTTCGAGGCGATGGAGATAACAAGTGGTGACCACGAGTCATGGTCACCGGCAATGATTCATATGATGGCCTGTTATGAGTTTCGGGTGAAACCTCAACAGTGTACCTAATGATCAATGTAACGACCCGTGGTTGGTGGCAACGACTCGTTAGGTCCCTCATGGGGACTGACGAGCAGTTATTTTCTGCGTAGTTAATAAGGGTATTCTCATCATTCCTATGCTCTAGAGTCCTATACTAAGTCATTTTAAGTCATTTTCAGGGTATATTAGGATAGGTTAAGTCATTTTAGCCTATTCTAAACCCGCGCATGCAAGTTAGGGAGTTAGAGAGGAGATCAAGATTAAGCCCTTCCAATTCTTCTCAAATTCCTCTTGGACAATCAAGGAAGTGTAAGAATCAACCTTAATTAGGTATGTAGGTTTATGAATGGGTGAATCCGTTCACACCCATGCCCAATCACTCTCTAATTCATGAAATTTCCTATGATGATTCTATGGGGTTTTAACATAATGTATGAAATTCCTATTTCTCTACATGGGTATAATCTAAATGAGTTTTTATTACTATATTATGAATTATCGGCAAGTAGTACGTTGTTTTCATAAAAATCATGTTTCAAGCTTTATAAATGTAAGATGCCCATCTATGAGAGGTTTATGGAAGTTGAGATTTATGATGAATGTTCATGTATGATGTGGTATTAATGATTAAAAATATATTTTCAAGTTACCCATGTTTATAATCATGTTTTCAAGTGAATTGAGTATTTTCAAGGATGTTAGAGTATTGGGTAACGCCACATATTCAAGTATGATTTATGATTTACGATGTGGATTTCATGATTGATCGATTTATGATGTTGGCCGATTTATGGGCCCTTGATTCATAGATTAATGTATGTAAATGGGGATCAACGATGTTAAATGTTTATTTGGCCATGAATCTCATGAATGATGATTATGAACGTACGAGCCTAATGTGCATATTTTTGGGAGCAGTGTCTAGTACTGAGTAGCCCGACGCTCAAAGGACTACGCCAGTGTCTCATAACTACATGCCACCGGAGGTTCATGTTGATATATTACAATGTTAATAGATCCCCTCTTTTGTGATATCTCATAATGCACGTCCCTTGCCTGGCAAGCCTGGGATGACTCTTCCCACTTGAATAAGATAGTTGGGCCATCATGTAAGGCTCTACCATGATGGTGTCGGTTATGACGAGTCCTCCCATTATTCCGCATGTTTTTATGCGTTGTTATGTTTATGTTACTTTGGCTCAAGTTATGATTTATAAAGTTTCTCTTATGACTATGATAATGAATGGATTACGAATGTTTTGAAAACCTTGAGCCTTATATTACATTATGATATTTATGTTATGAGCATGTTGTCCTACTCTTATTATCTCTTATGAACTTTTATGTATTTTCAATTTCCATTTTACTTACCTTGTATACTCGGTACAATCCACATACTGACCGCATACTCTATGTTGTATCGTTTCATGATATGGGCTCCAATCTTCAGACCCAGCACCGCCATTAGCTCGTTCCTGAAGTTGGCATCCCACTCATTGGTGAATCCTTATCTTCAAGGACCAGTTGATATCAATTATCTCTTTACGTTTAGTTTCCAGACTTGTCGGGTTAGTTGGGGTTATTGTCCCATCAACTATCTGATATGTTAGAGGCTTTCAGACTATTAGTAATCAGCTGTCATGTATGAAGTTCATTTCGCTTTCCATGTTATGTTATGATTATTCTTCCGCTATATTATTACATTGAGTATTCCTCTTTATTTATTGAGTTAGATGTATGCTCACGCCATGGGTCGACTTGGAGTCACTCAGGGCTACTTATCCCGTGTCTCGATCTGATCCCATAGTCGGATCATGATAAACTTTGTATCAGAGCAATAGGTTTTGAAATGTCTTAGGGTGTCTGAAAGTCGTGTTAAGTAGAGTGTTTTTCATTAGTGTGAAGCGCGCCACACTTATGACAAAGAGGCTACGAGACATTTAGGAGATGTTCCTTTCTTTCAAGACTCTATCTCGTGCCACGAGTTCGACTCTCTCCATTCCTCTAACTCGTGCTATATGCGTGTGCAGAAACATGTCTCTCAAAACAACAACAGGAGTCAATCAGCCCCACCAACTAGAATGGGTCCCATGCAAGTTATGGATGCAGAACTTGGGGCCACCTTCAGAGTGTTAATACGGGCCATGATCACCTAGCCTAACAGCAGTCTAGTGCATCAGTGAACCCTACTGGAGAGCCAGCAGCTACTAAGGTTCAAGAACTCTCGAAAAGGAGCCCATCTAAGTTTGGTGATTTGATTATGGCTGGAGAGCGTAAGGGGAAAGAGAGGAGGAACAATAGGCCCAGGACTGAGAACCTTGGGAGTTTCCAGCAAGGGTCGAGTAGTAGGAGTCGCTCTCAACCCCATCAGAAGTGTCTACCTCAAGTTCGGGGATACAACCCCAGGGTGAGGGAGATTACTTACCCAGTTTGCGGTCGCTATGGGAAGAACCACCTATGAAAGTGTTTGGCAGGTTCAGATGTTTTCTTCTATTGTGCCATCCCAGTTGTAAACGCAGATATTTCCCTTTCATTGGACCGCCCCTTCAACAACCCCGTCCAGTTGGCCATCTTGACAAAGGTGTGGTAGAATTTACCTAAGAAGGTGTTTCATCAGCAAGGATGCTTTCTTTGGGTGCGGTAAGCCCGGACACAGACTCGGAGATTGCCCTTTTATTAGACCGGATGATGGTGGAGCCCGTGCCCTAGCTATTAGGTCTACAACCCACCCATCTCAGCAGCATGGGTTACTAGGAGCAAGTGGCAGTCAGCCTCAGATGTTGTCTTAGGTATGTTATAAGCATTCCTATCGAACCTACCATGATTGTTGGTTCCGAGAACTATTGTACAAGGTAAAAGATCCTTTTGTGCATTTAAATATGAGGTTTATTTCGTGGAAGGTAGGGAAATTGTATGTGAAGGGCCAACTCAGGTCTTAAGTTTTCTAGAAAAGGAGTTCTATAAATAACTTTTGGGTGTAATCAATTCATCTTCATTTAGATGTTTCCCTTATGTTTTTCTCGATGCTACGCTCAACTCATGCTTATGTTCAGAACCCTAAGATGATAGGTAACTCCGTCAATCAGCGATCGTAATGTTACCTATTCAGCTTCATGACATGACCATCGTTATGTATGTGACCTCACGTCTCTTAGCATGCTCAGATCTATGAAGTCAGTCCCTAAGATTTGCCCTATCAGCTCATAAGATCGTGTTATATCAGGTATATGCCCAACTTAGATTTCTTAAATGATTCGTGCTCATTATTCCCTTACTCTAAACCCTATGGATGTTCCCCCTGATAGAGATGATGGTTAAAATAGGTACATTCAAGGTAATTCCCTAAACCTGCCTTAGGTGTCGGGTATGCAGAAGTCTAGCAAGTGCGGTTATTAGCCAAGCCTGGAAGTGTAACAACCCTCATGGTCATTTTGTGATTTTGAACTATTTGACTAGGTCGAACCTTTCCATATCTTTATGCTATTATTCTAACTTTTGGAGGTGTATGATACCATTTTCGAGATGATCTAATGAAGATTAGGTAAGATTTTCGATTTTGACCAGAGTCAACTTTTTAGGTTAACGAGATCGAATTTGGGTGCTAGAAGCTCTGTTGGTTCCGAATGGTGATTTATGACTTAATTGGGTAGTTTGCATGGAACCTGAGGTGATTCGGGAGTTATTTGAACCCTTGGTTGAAGATATGAGCTTTGAGGAGGCTGGTTTGACCACAGTATATTTTCGAACAAAACAACCTATTATTAGTAATTTGATGATCCCAACTGGTCTAAAATGGGTTTTATGATCTAATGGCGTATTTGGGTTGTGATCGGGGGATTCTGGATGAGTTTTAGGGGGGATTCGGACGTTTTATGGGTCATTTTTCTGGATGGATCAGAATCTTCCTTGGTGATCGATGTAAAAGATAGGTAAAATAAGGATCCTATCTTAGTGAAATTGAAGGAGGTCATTTTGGAGCGGAAGGTAGAGATCATCTCCAAAGGGGGAGATGGTGTACTTCAATATCAGGGAAGTTGGTGTGTTTCGGGTGTTGATGATTCGAAAGCTAGTTTGGTTGCATGGGGTTCCCTTGTCCCTCATATCAGATAGAGGTACCCAATTTACCTCTCAGTTTTGGAGGTCATTTCAAAAAGGACTTGGTACTCAGGTTAAGCTTAACACAGCATTTCACCCGCAAATGGATGGTCAAGCAGAGTGGACAATCCAGACTCTCGAGGACATGTTGAGAGCATGTGTGATTGACTTCAAGGCCGCCTTCAGAGAGTTGATATGGGCCATGATCACGCAGCCTAAGTAGGAGACTATCGAGTGAACCCTATCGGAGAGGCGGTAGCTACTAAGGTTCAAGAACTCTCACGCCCCGAGTCTACACCCGGATGGAACACAGTACTTGGAGTCACAAATAATCCCAAGTCAACCCTTGGTTTGTCATACATTGGTATTCTGAGTAAAACATGCATAGCGAAAGCTTTGAAATAATAATATAAAAACATTTATGAAAGCTAAAACTGAAAACATAAGGTGTAAAAGAGATGAATAATACTAATAGTCTTACACCAAGTCTGTGTCTGAAAGACATCTAGCAGATGAGTTACTGGGACAATCCCTCAGCTAACTCTAAGTCTAACTGAAAGTAATGAAATGACTGAAAGAACTGAAATAACGCCGTCAAAAGATGAGGACTCACACTTCTGCTGCTGAGGAGGATTTGAACTACGGCGACTAACGATGCTGAGTCTGAGCATCTGCGGCTATATCATGAAACGATACAGCATAAAAGTATGTGTCAGTACTTTGAATGTACTGAGTAAGTGAGATAAAACATGATGCTAGATATAAATGATTGAACTGAAAATGTCATGTAATGACCAACTAATTTACTGAACTGAGACAACTGAAGTAAACTGAGATGGCCAGGATGACCCTGTCTGGTGGTCAAAGACATGTCATAAGTATTAAATACTGAGTCTGAGATACTACACTGAACTGATCTGACCTAAACTGAACTGAACTTGACTAATCTGAGACTGAACTAAGCTGACTAGTGGGAGAGTCTGTAACCGATATAGAACCACGTGAGCTAAACGTAGAGTCTAATGTATACACCCCACCAGTAGGACCCACTATACCTTGCCAAGGTATAAAGGCATGAACTGGGTGATCACAAAAGTCTGGAGCCAATCAGGCCAATAAATACAGTAACCTACACTGGCGACGTAGTTCTGGAAACCTGGGTGCGCTAGAACCCGGTCCGCTCGGTGCTAAGTCCTACTCCCACTGGAAAACCTAAACTGAATACTAAACTGATAGCTCGAAAATGGGATCCAAGACTAGTCAGGGATTTATAACTGAAAGTACCCTGAGAGTCTTATCGGATCAGATTCTGAAACTGGGTTTTAGACTGGTCAGAGCTTCTTATCTAGAAGCGTCGTAACCGTCTAAGAACAAACTGAAATCTGAACTGGGGTCCTAGGGCTAGTCAGAGCTACCTATCTGAGTTTCATGACCGCCTCGTGGACCAATGAAAAACTGAGTTCTGAGTCTAATTCTGGTAACTGGGAGGTGGTACTGACACCTTGGGAATTTACGTAGTCAAACTGACCAGCTGGCATTTTCTAACTGAGTCTGAGGATTATAAAGTTCTTACTAAAACTGAACTGACAAGAATTGAATCGAGACTCACTGCTACTATCAATATGGGGATTCCCACAATGGTAAGTTCGAGCTAAGGTTTAATATTTCAACGCTGGTGCAGAGTTCAAGATTTTCTAGTCCAATGATTATGGCTAAGTTTTTCATCTCACAATACTTATCATTTTTGATACCACAAACTGGAGAAATATAATTATAATCAACATAGGATAATATTCCACACAAATTAAATGAGGTCTATTAAGAAGTTCTTTAACATTTGAAAAGTCTGCAGGGCTAGAATTTACTTTTGTGAAAATAATCACCAAATAAATCATGAACTGATGGAAACCATAACTAAATATAATCACAAATACTATTCTAGGTGGATTCAAGAAAAATTTCATGAATTCAATTCACAATCGAAAACTTAGGGCTAGGATTTTATAGAATGAAATTAGAGAGGATTGTGGGATACATGGAAAGAACTATTCCCTTCATGAATTCCCACATACTTGGCTAGAAATTCCCTTCATGAGGAAACTCGAATTTCTGAGATGAATGAAAAACCTTGGACCTTACTCTGAAAGTTTCTTGAGAGACTCTTAGATGATTTTTTTTGAGAATGGATATGGAGAATGAGGGGAGAGGCCATTCATTCCCACTAGTAGGTCTAAAATTACGTCTAAAACAACATAGTTTAAAGTTTAGGAGAGTAGGAAATTACTAAAGAGCCCTTAGAAAATCGCAGGGAAAAACTGTCAGTTGGTCCTAACAGGTGACTTAACGGGTTGTGATCAGTGACCACAACTCGCGGTCACACTCATTGAGTACACTGCCTGGAAATCCCTGAAGTCCACCACGAGGGACCTAACGAGTCGTGGTGAGTGACCACAACTCGTGGTCACCTATCGTGGACCACATTGCCCAAAAGCCTTAAAGATCCCCACGGGTGACACCACGACTTGTGGTCACACATAACAAGTCATGGTGAGGACTCTTGGGGTACACTGCCTCACACCTTAACATTTGACCTAGGTCTGACCACGAGGCACCTAATGGGTCGTTAGGTCTCATAACGACTCATTAGGTGAGTCGTTCTGAGGCATTTTCTGCAGATTCCCAGATTTTCTAAAAGTCTCGGATCTAGTCTTTGAGTTTCCGGGGCATTACAATATCTCCCCCTTGAAAACATTCATCCTCGAATGTTGGAAAACACATAGGAAAGCAGGGAATAACAATCATAATGATCAAATACTGCTTATTTAACTCCAAAACTAACAGAATGAATACCCACATTTCAACATACATTACTGAACTGAATTCATCTTTCACACATACATCCAAAATCATAAAGGAAACTTAAACACATAAATTGAACCCAGAAATTAAATTAGTTTCTAATGCAAAACTAATATTTTAAGCCGTAACAAATTTGTTAGAGAACAAATGCAGGTATTTGGCCGTCGTATCTGCTTCGGCCTCCCACGTAGCTCCCTCAACCTGTTGATTTCTCCATAAGACCTTGACTGAAGCTATTTCCTTATTCCTTAGCTTACGAACCTGACGGTCAAGGACCTGGACTGGTACCTCCTTGTATGGGAGACTATCATTTATTTTTACACTATCCAATGGCACCAGTGAAGTTGGATCTCCGATGCACTTCTTCAAGAGAGACACATGGAATACGGGGTGCATAGATGCCAACTCTATAGGTAACTCCAGTTCGTAAGCTACTTTGACAATTCACCTCCGAATCCTGTAGGGTCCCACATACCTCAGACTGAGCTTTCCTTTCTTCCAAAATCTTATCACCCCTTTCATGGGTGAAAATGTCAAGTAAACCCAATCATCCACAGCGAACTCCAATTCTCTTCTCCTCACATCTGCATAAGATTTCTGAAGGCTCTGAGCTGTTTTCAATCTTTCTCTGATGAGCTATACCTTCTGCATAGCTTCATGAACCAAGTCCGACCCAATTATAGCAGCTTCACCCACTTCAAACCACCCGATAGGAGATCTGCACCTTCTACCATATAATGCCTCAAACGGGGCCATCTGAATGCTAGAGTGGTAGCTGTTGTTGTACGAAAATTATCAGAGGCAAATGATCATCCCAACTGCCCTTGAAATCAATCATGCACGCTCTCAACATACCTTCTAGAATCTGAATTGTTATACCCCGTAGAATTCCCGGCACCTAAACAACCTATTCACACGTTGGTTAAGCATATTTGAAGGCCATACTTGCTGGAGGAAGGCCCGGGAAAAGATCGGACGAGAAACCTGTCGAACCATCGCGGAAGGAGCCGAGGCAGAGCCCCTCTGCGATGGCAGCGTGTCACGGAGGAGAGGCCTCCGCGTTGGCTCCGTGACACGTTGGCCTTGTCCAGGCCCAAGTATATAAAGCCCACTTCGGGCTTAAAACATTAAACACTTAAGAAATTCCAGGAAACAGAGAGCAAACGCAGAGAAGGGAAAAGGATCGAAGAAATAATATAATTTTCGTCCGATTACGCTGCTAAACGTTGCCCAAACTCAAATTAACTCCAGATACTGAGGTATTTAGCAGCAGAGAGCATTCCTACGGATTCTGTTTCGTGAAATACGGCTGACGAATCGTCGAGCCACCGAGCTAAGGTAAGTGGAATTGCTCTAAACTAGTGTCTATGAGTTCCTAGCTGTGAAGTGAATATTTCTCCCTTCTAGACCTCTGAAAAATAGCGAGTTTTTGGCCGTCTTTCGATAAGCCTAAGTTTAGGCTATAAACTATATCGAAAGTGACGTTGCCTTTTCAAATAAAGTTGTATTTAGTATTAATTGATATATTTATGAATGCAGTTGGGAGAAAATAGTTGAAATACCGACCGAGTCTCGTCCGACAGACGAATAATTCAAGGATAAGGTATGTAAAGTTAGTTTCCTCGGCAAGTTAGTAATCTTGGTACAGTACAGTAATTTAAAGGCCGATAGAATATTCAGAAGCCATGTTGACGTTTATTATGAATGATGGTATGATACTAGAAACGTTATGTTATGTTCAGCGCGAGACTTGCTAGCACGATATAAATTTTAATACAAGTATTAGAGACTGCACAGCTTGCTCTGTATGTGATATAATGCGGAATGTTAGGGTATCATTGTATTCAGTTAAAGCCCAGTAAAGCAATGTAATATCTGTAAGACATCTCAGAGATAGAACGACAAGTTAAAATGAAGCTAGAAAGCATATTAGAACTAGTAAATCATGTTACTATAGAAACTCAGTATACAGCATGGTTTTCAGCAGAAATACTATATCCTGTTCAGTATTAGCCCCAGAAGAGTCTGGCAGGAGATTGTATTCATATGTATATATTTACAAGCCTCAGCACTTATTAAATACGTACAGATTAGTATCACTAGCTCAGCATGTAATATATACGATACTTTACCCCTATTAGCCTCAGCATGTGAGATATGCAGACAGTATTGCTAGTTGAGACCGTTGTATTGTTTGGGGTTGGACTACCTAGCATCCATGACCGCCCCAGGGTTGATAGCTGTATCGACTCATCTGCCAGAGGACGAGGATACGTCGCTCTATGGAGTGGCATGCCGTCCCACAGGGGACGAAGATGGGATGCCAGTTTTCCCCATATTATGCCTTGGTCGGCTTTGATACACCCCTGTCGAGCGGATACGCCCGGGTGTTGATTCAGGAGTCCTTCGGACTCAGGTACAGTTATAGTCAGGGGCTCAGCGAGCCCAAGTGCATACCCAGGGAACCGGCAGGATGCTTACAGGGTTTATAGGAGATGGGATGACCGGGGTAGGGGTGTAGATTCCGTGCTGGTTGTACCTCCCGGCTTATGGGGGCCGGGTAAGGTTTGTGTGTGCTATGTTATGTTATGTTATGTTATGCCATGTTACGTTAGATACGAGTAGATCAGCAGTTAAGTGATACGTCTCCAGGTACGACCCCTATTTCCTTTCCGTATAAATGAGAGAAGGTATGACTTACATTATCAGACAGTTAACCTAATTCTTCTTACTTCAGTTACATCAGTTACATAGCTGTTTTCAAGATTTTGCTTTCAGTTATTGCTTTACAACTCAGTACCAGCGGTACTGACGCCCGGTGGGGCACTGCATTACTTGCCTGCAGGTACTCATAGACGAGCAGGCGATACTACATGATTCCTATCAGCGATCGAGTATTCAGCTCCTGTCATCCGAAGACTGAATTGCAGAGGTGTATTTCAGTTTCTTTTGTCGTATAGTACGGGTAGGTCGGGGCCCTGTCCCGATCATTTCTATTGCTATTCCTAGAGGCTTGCAGTCTGTATATATCTCCCTGTGGTCAGATGAGCCGGTCGTGTGAGGCCGTGCAGGTGCATAGCTGTTAGTACTCTTTCTTTATTTTATGTTGGCCGTGTGGGGCCGTAGTTTGCCAGTAGTGGTGACCTTGTCGGTCACGTAGCTTTCTAGTACTTCATGATTGAGTTATAGATAACTAGACAGCATGGCGGCCTTGTCGGCCCGCATAGGTTTCCCTATATTGACATGTTTCTGGTCAGCTGTTAGTACAGGTACAGGAGGCTATAGGCCAATGGGCCGGGGGCTGTGTTTACAGCCGTTATATAGCCCTTCGTTTCCAGAAATGTGAGTTAGAGCCAGCCAGGCACCAGATGTGCCCAGGCTTAGCAGTCCAGCAGTTCAGATCCTAGTAGGGCACCAGGTGCCAGTCATACCCCCCCCCAAGGTGGGGTGTGACAAACTTGGTATCAGAGCAGGTCGTATCCCAGGGAGTCTGCAAGCCGTGCTAAGTAGAGTCCTGTCCATGGATGTGTTGTGCACCACATACTATGGGTAGGAGGCTGCAAGGCATGATAGGATGGTTGTCTTTTATTCTTATTCAGTCGTTCTGTAGAGTGGTACAGTATAGGGTGGAGTCTCTAAAAACTTACCATATTCTTTGGTTACAGATAATGTCAGACCAGCGCCATCCTATCACAGGTCGGAGCTTAGATGTTGCAGCAGGGGAAGGCACCAGCAGGATGCCTCACCCTCGTTTAGAAATAGCCCGATCAGAGGGCACTACATAGGCATCGTCCCAGCCTCCTCAGCAGTCTCCACCATGTCAGGAGTCACTTGGGGCGACATTAGCTTCAGCAGTCCCTGTACCGACACCTTCCGACCAGGAGGTTAGGAGTGTTGTAGTTATGTTAGCACAGATGATGGCTGCTCAGCATCAGCCAATGCCGTCTACAGTTGCAGAATTATCAGGAGGGCCCGGTAGTTCGAGGGTCCGAGAGTTCGACAGGCCCGGGTAGACCCGTTCCTACATCTGGAGCAGGGGGCCATGAGTGTCCGGGAGTATTCCTTGCGGTTTTATTCCTTAGCCCGGTATGCACCGGCCATTGTTGATACCATGGAATCCAGAGTACATCGCTTCATCATGGGGTTGAATCCAGAATATGTTGAGACTTGTATTACAGCCACATTGCGAGAGGACATGGACATTGCTCGAGTTCAGGCATTTGCCCAGAATATTGAGGGCATCAGACAGCGACAACGGGAGATCAGAAGGGTTAGTTAGGAACAGCGTCGCCGGGACAGGCCAGTTGAGTTACAAAGGGAGGCCCGGGGAGGACCCAGGCCACGATTGTTAGACAGGCCGCCCAGGCCCCCGCCTCTGCCGCAGTCGCAGGGGGGAAGACTCAGCCGCAGGGGGCAGTCAGAGACTGGTAGAGGCTCGCAGATGGTAGATTCACCATTTCAGAGGAGGGCGGAGCAGAGTAGGTATATCCCACCACTTTTCCCTATATGCAGTCGACGCCATCCTGGAGCATGCAGGTATGGTTCCACTACATGTTATATTTGTGGCCAAGAAGGCCATTTGATGAAAGATTGCCCAGCCAGAGGCCGAGAGGACCGAGATAGACAGGATAGGGCATCTGCAGGGTCACGAGCCACGGCATCCTCGACTGGGCGCAGGCCCTTAGTTTCAGCAGGCAGGGGTCGGGGCAAATCAGGGGCCTCCAGTGCAGGTGCGGGTCCAAGCCGCACATATGCCTTACCAGGGAGGCAAGATTCGGAAGCGTCGCCTGATGTTGTGACAGGTATGTTAACTATCTGCTCGCACCCTGCTTATGTGTTGATTGATCCAGGGTCTACTTTGTCCTAAATTACTCCATTTGTGGCACAAAAGTTTAGTATTGCACCAGAATTGTTGCAGCAGCCCTTTTTAGTATCCACGCCCGTCGGCGACTCTATTGTGGCTAGTAAAATTTACCGCGGGTGTACAGTAGAGGTTGCTGACCGTCAGACCACAGCAGATTTGGTCGAGTTAGAAATGATAGACTTCGATGCCATAATGGGTATGGATTGGTTAGTGTTGTGCTTTGCCAATGTTGAATGTTGGACCAAGACGGTCCAATTCCACTTCCCAGGAGAAACAGTGCGAGAGTGGAAGGGCAGCACCGCTACGCCAAAAGGTAGGTTTATTTCCTACCTTCAGGCGAGAAAGTTGATATATAAGGGATGTATTTACCATTTGGTCAGAGTTCAGGATGTCCAAGCAGAATCTCCGACACTCCAGTCTGTTCCAATGGTAAATGAATTCCCTGACGTGTTTCCAGACGAGTTACCTGGTATTCCCCCAGAAAGGGAAATAGACTTTGCTATTGATTTATTACCAGGCACCCAGCCGATATCGATTCCTCCATATCGTATGGCCCCTGCAGAACTTAGAGAATTAAAGGAACAGTTGAAAGATTTGTTGGATAAAGGTTTCATCAAGCCGAGTACTTCACCGTGGGGTGCGCCAGTCTTGTTTGTGAGGAAGAAAGATGGCTCGCTCCGAATGTGTATAGATTATCGGCAACTAAACAAAGTTACAGTAAAGAACAAGTACCCGCTCCCTAGAATTGATGACTTATTTGATCAGTTGCAGGGAGCCAGATACTTTTCTAAGATTGACTTGCGGTCCGGATATCACCAGGTCCGAGTACGTGAGAGAGATATTCCTAAGACAGCGTTCAGGACCCGATATGGGCATTTTGAATTTCTAGTCATGTCCTTCGGGTTAACGAATGCCCCGGCAGTCTTCATGGACCTGATGAACAGTATTTTCAGACCTTTCCTGGACTTGTTCGTGATAGTATTCATTGATGACATTCTGGTGTATTCTCGCTCTGAGGCAGATCACCGGACTCACTTGCGGACAGTGCTCCAGATTCTCAGGGACCGTCAACTGTATGCTAAATTTTCTAAGTGTGAATTCTGGCTTAACTCAGTGGACTTCTTAGGGCATATTGTCTCAGATGCTGGTATACAGGTAGACAAGCAGAAAATAGATGCAGTTAAGTCATGGCCTAGGCCTACCACTCCGACTGAAGTTCGTAGCTTTCTGGGGTTGGCAGGATATTACAGGAGGTTCGTTGAAGGGTTCTCGACCATTGCGGCACCTCTGATCAGATTGACACAGAAAGCAGTAAAGTTTCAATGGACAGAGGCATGCGAGCAGAGCTTCCAGGAACTGAAGGACAGATTAACCTCCGCCCCAGTATTAGCATTGCCAGAAGGCACAGAAGGTTATTCAGTCTATTGCGACGCGTCAGGCGTCGGGTTAGGTTGTGTGTTAATGCAGCATGGTAGAGGGATTGCATATGCTTCCAGACAGCTGAGGAAACACGAAAAGAATTATCCTACCCACAACCTGGAATTGGCCGTAGTAATTCACGCCTTAAAAATGTGGAGGCATTACTTGTACGGCATCCATGTTGATATTTACAAAGATAATAAGAGCTTACAGTACATTTTCACTCAGAGGGAGTTGAATCTACGGCAACGCCGCTGGTTGGAGCTGTTAAAAGATTATGATGTGAATATTCTATACCACCCCGGAAAAGCTAATGTCGTAGCAGATGCCCTGAGCCGTAAGTCAATGGGAAGTTTGGCGTATTTGCGACCTGAGAAGCGGAAGTTCGCCAAAGAAATTCATCAGTTAGCTGGTTTAGCCGTTCGAGTAATGGAAACGGAAAATAATAGAGCAGTAATTCAGAATTCCGCTGTGTCATCATTAGTTATAGAGGTAAAAGAACGACAGTACGAGGATCCTGATTTAGTCCAACTCAGAGATAGAAATCAAAGAGGTAAGGGGTCAGATTTTCAGATAACTGAGGATGATGTGCTACGCTGTAAGGGCAGCCTCTGTGTCCCGAATGTTTCAGGGCTCCGCGGGCGGATCATGCATGAGGTACATTACGCTCACTATTCCCTCCATCCAGGAGCGACCAAAATGTACCACGACATCAGAGACATCTACTGGTGGCCAGGTATGAAAGCTGAGATAGCCGAATTTGTATCTAGATGTTCTAACTGTCAGCAGGTGAAAGCGGAGCACCAGAAACCAGGCGGTTTGATGCAAGATATAACAGTGCCTATGTGGAAATGGGAAGCGATAAACATGGATTTTCTAACAGGGTTACCCCGTACTAGACGCAGAAATGATTCCATTTGGGTAATAGTTGACAGGCTGACAAAATCAGCTCATTTCCTGCCAGTAAGGGCTACCTTCTCAGCTGAGGATTATGCCGAATTATATATCAGAGAAATAGTTAGATTGCATGGAGTGCCGGTATCCATCATTTCAGATAGGGGAGCACAATTCACAGCTAGATTTTGGCAGTCGTTTCAGAAAGGTGTGGGGATGCAGATTAACTTGAGCACAACATTTCATCCTCAGACAGATGGGCAGGCTGAACGTACAATTCAGACGCTCGAAGATATGCTACGAGCATGTGTGCTAGATTTTGGTGGTAGGTGGGATGAGCATCTTTCGTTAATTGAATTTGCTTATAATAAACAGCTACCATTCAGCTATTCAGATGGCGCCTTTCGAGGCATTATACGGGCGAAAATGCAGGTCGCCGATTGGTTGGTTTGAAATAGGAGAATCAGCATTGATTGGCCCAGACATTTTCCGGCAGTCAGAGGAGAAGATAAAGCTCATCCGAGAACGTTTACTGACTGCTCAGAGCCGCCAGAAGTCTTATGCAGACGTGCGGCGCAGAAATCTAGAATTTGCGGTAAATGACTGGGTATACCTGAAAGTGTCTCCGATGAAAGGGGTAATGAGGTTTGGCAAGAAAATCAAGCTTAGCCCGAGATTCATTGGGCCATATCAAATTCGGCAAAGAATAGGTCGAGTTGCATATGAATTGAACTTGCCTCCGGAGTTAGCGTCTGTTCACCCGGTATTCCATGTCTCTATGTTAAGGAAGTTCGTAGGGGACCCTTCTACAGTAGTTCCAGTTCAGGATGTCCAGGTCACAGAAGAGTTAGCATATGAAGAGGTTCCCGTAGCTATCTTAGACAGACAGATTCGCAGGTTGAGGACTAAAGATGTTGCGTCTGTCAAAGTATTGTGGCGTAACAGGAATCGTGAGGAAATGATGTGGGAAGCTGAAGAAGATATAAAAGCCAGATACCCTCACCTATTTCAGGCCTAGTCAGGCGACAGGTATGTCCGTATTATTACTTATGCAGTACCTTATAATTGTATGGGCGTGAAGAGGAAAGATTGATACTCAGTTATTCAGTGGATCTTAAAATATTGCGTGCAGTACCAGTGTTGGACTTTTCTGCATTTCAGGTTTTTGCTATAGTCCATATTACAGGGGAAACTCTGCCGAAAGTTTTCTAGAAAGTAAGTAAGTAGTCCTCTAGATAACATTGTTCATTCGAGGACGAATGTTCTTAAGGGGGGGAGAATGTTATACCCCGTAGAATTCCCGGCACCTAAACGACCTATTCGCACGTTGGTTAAGCATATTTGAAGGCCATACATGCTGAAGGAAGGCCCGGGAAAAGATCGAATGAGAAACCTGTCGAACCATCGCGGAAGGAGCCGAGGCAGAGCCCCTCCGCGATGGCAGCGTGTCACGGAGGAGAGGCCTCCGCGTTGGCTCCATGACACGTTGGCCTTGTCCAGGCCCAAGTATATAAAGCCCACTTCGGGCTTAAAACATTTAAACACTTAAGAAATTCCAGGAAACAGAGAGCAAACGCAGAGAAGGGAAAAGGATCGAAGAAATAATATAATTTTCGTCCGATTACACTGCTAAACGTTGCCCAAACTCAAATTAACTCCAGATACTGAGGTATTTAGCAGCAGAGAGCATTCCTACGGATTCAGTTTCGTGAAATACGGCCGACGAATTGTCGAGCCACCGAGCTAAGGTAAGTGGAATTGCTCTAAACTAGTGTCTATGAGTTCCTAGCTGTGAAGTGAATATTTCTCCCTTCTAGACCTCTGAAAAATAGCGAGTTTTTGGCCGTCTTTCGATAAGCCTAAGTTTAGGCTATAAACTATATCGAAAGTGACGTTGCCTTTTAAAATAAAATTGTATTTAGTATTAATTGACATATTTATGAATGCAGTTGGGAGAAAATAGTTGAAATACCGATCGAGTCTCGTCCGACAGACGAATAATTCAAGGATAAGGTATGTAAAGTTAGTTTCCTCGGCAAGTTAGTAATCTTGGTACAGTACAGTAATTTAAAGGCCGATAGAATATTCAGAAGCCATGTTGACGTTTATTATGAATGATGGTACGATACTAGAAATGTTATGTTATGTTCAGCGCGAGACTTGCTAGCACGATATAAATTTTAATACAAGTATTAGAGACTGCACAACATGCTCAGTATGTTATATAATACGGAATGTTAGGGTATCATTGTATTCAGTTAAAGCCCAGTAAAGCAATGTAATATCTGTAAGACATCTCAGAGATAGAACGACAAGTTAAAATTAAGCTAGAAAGCATATTAGAACTAGTAAATCATGTTACTATAGAAACTCAGTATACAGCATGGTTTTCAGCAGAAATACTATATCCTGTTCAGTATTAGCCCCAGAACAGTCTGGCAGGAGATTGTATTCATATGTATATATTTACCAGCCTCAGCACGTATTAAATACGTACAGATTACTATCACTAGCTCAGCATGTAATATATACGATACTTTACCCCTATTAGCCTCAACATGTGAGATATGCAGACAGTATTGCTAGTTGAGACCGTTGTATTGTTTGGGGTTGGACTACCTAGCATCCATGACCGCCCCAGGGTTGATAGTTGTATCGACTCGTCCGCCAGAGGATGAGGATACGTCGCTCTACGGAGTGGCATGCCGTCCCATAGGAAACGAAGATGGGATGCCAATTTTCCCCATATTATGCCTTGGTCGGCTTTGATACACCCCTGTCGAGCAGATACGCCCGGGTGTTGATTTAGGAGTCCTTCAGACTCAGGTACTGTTATAGTCAGGGGCTCAGCGAGCCCAAGTGCATACCCAGGGAACCGACAAGATGCTTACAGGGTTTATAGGAGATGGGATGATCGGGGTAGGGGTGTAGATTCCGTGCTGGTTGTACCTCCCGGCTTATGGGGGCCGGGTAAGGTTTGTGTGTGCTATGTTATGTTATGTTATGTTATGCCATGTTACGTTAGATACAAGTAGATCAGCAGTTGAGTGATACGTCTCCAGGTACGACCCCTATTTCCTTTCTGTATAAATGAGAGAAGGTATGACTTACATTATCAGACAGTTAATCTAATTCTTCTTACTTCAGTTACATCAGTTACATTGTTGTTTTCAAGATTTTGCTTTCAGTTATTGCTTTACATACTCAGTACCAGCGGTACTGATGCCCGGTGGGGCGCTGCATTACTTACCTGCAGGTACTCATAGACGAGCAGGCGATACTACGTGATTCCTGTCAGCGATCGAGTATTCAGCTCCTGTCATCCGGAGACTAAATTCCAGAGATGTATTTCAGTTTCTTTTGTCGTATAGTACGGGTAGGTCGGGGCCCTGTCCCAATCATTTCTATTGCTATTCCTAGAGGCTTGCAGTCTGTATATATCTCCCTGTGGTCAGATGAGCCGGTCGTGTGAGGCCGTGCAGGTGCATAGCTGTTAGTACTCTTTCTTTCTTTTATGTTGGCCGTGTGGGGCCGTAGTTTGCCAGTATGGTGACCTTGCCGGTCACGTAGCTTTCTATTACTTCATGATTGAGTTATAGATAACTAGACAGCATGGCGGCCTTGTCGGCCCGCATAGGTTTCCCTATATTGACATGTTTCTGGTCAGCTGTTAGTACAGGTACAGGAGGCTATAGGCCAATGGGCCAGGGGCTGTGTTTACAGCCGTTATATAGCCCTTCGTTTCCAGAAATGTGAGTTAGAGCCAGCCAGGCACCAGATGTGCCCAGGCTTAGCAGTCCAGCAGTTCAGATCCTAGTAGGGCACCAGGTGCCAGTCATACCCCCCCCCCCCAAGGTGGGGTGTGACAAATAGTCTGACACCAAGTCTGTGTCTGAAAGCCATCTAGCAGAAGAATTATTTGAACAAGCCCCCAGCTAACTCTAAGTCTAACTGAAAGTAATGAAATGACTAAAAGAATTGAAATAACGCCCTCGAAAGATGAGGACTCAAACTTCTGCTGCTGAGGATGATATGAATTGCGGCGACTAACGACGCTGAGTCTGAGCACCTGTGGTTGTATCATGAAATGATACAACATAAAAGTATGTGTCAGTACTTTGAATGTACTAAGTAAGTGAGAGAAAACGTGATGCTGGATATAAATGACTGAACTGAAAATAACATGCAATGACAAACTAATATACTCAACTAAGACAACTGAAGTAAACTGAGATGGTTGGGATAACCTTGTCTGGTGGTCAAAGACATGTTCTAAGTCTAAAATACTGAGTTTGAGTTACTACACTGAACTAATCTGAACTGAACTAAGCTGACTAGTGGGAGAGTCTGTAACCGACATATAACCACGTGAGCTAGACGTGGAGTCTTATGTATACACCCTACTGGTAGGACCCAATATACCTTGCCAGGGTATAAAGGCATGAAATGGGTGATCATAAAACTCTGAGCCAATCAAGCTAATAAATACTATAACCTACACTGGCACCGTAGTTCTGGGAACCTAGGTGCGCTGGAACCCCGATTCGCTCGGTGTTAAGTCCTACTCCCACTGGAAAATCTAAACTGAATACTAAGTTGATAGCTCGAAATTGGGGTCCAACACTAGTCAGGGATTTATAACTGAAAGTACCCAGAGAATCTTATCGAACCAGATTTTTAAATTGGGTTCTAAACTGGTAAGAGCTTTTTATCTAGAAGCGTCCTAACAGTCTAAGAACAAACTAAAATCTGAACTGGGGTCCTAGGGCTAGTCAAAGCTATCTATTTGAGTGTCACGACCACCTCGTGGACCAATGAAAAACTGAGTTCTGAGTTTGGTTTTGGTAGCTGGGAGGTGGTACTAACACCTCGGCAATTTATGTAGTCAAATTGATCAGCTGACATTTTCTGACTGAGTCTGAGGATTATAAAGTTCTTACTAAAACTGAACTGACAATAATTGAATCGAGACTCACTGCTACTATCAATATGGGGATTCCCACAATGGTAAGTTCGAGCTACGGTTCAATATTTAAACACTGGTGGAGAGTTCAAGATTTTCTAGTCCAATGATTATGGCTAAATTATTCATCTCACAATACATATCGTTTTTGATACCACAAACTGGCGAAAAATAATTATAATCAACATAGGATAATATTCCACACAAATTAAATGAGATCTATCAAGAAGTTCTTTAACATTCGAAAAGTCTGTAGGGATAGAATTTACTTTTGTGAAAATAATCACCAAATAAATCATGAAGTGATGGAAACCATAACTAAATATAATCACAAATACTATTCTAGGTGGATCCAAGGAAAATTTCATGAATTCAATTCACAATCGAAAACTCAAGGCTAGGATTTTATACAATGAAATTAGAGAGGGATTTTGGGGACACATGGGAAGAACTATTCCCTTGTTGAATTCCCACATACCTGGCTAGAAATTCCCTTGATGAGGAAACTCAAATTTCTAAGATGAATGAAAAACCCTGGACCTTACTCTGAAAGTTTCTTAAGAGAATCTTCGATGATTTTTCTGAGAATGAACGTGGAGAATGAGGGGAGAGGCCGTTCATTCCCACTAGTAGGTCTGAAATTACATCTAAAATGATGTAGTTTAAAGTTTAGGAGAGCGGGAAATTACTAAACAGCCCTTAGAAAATCGCAGGGAAAAACTGTCAGGTGGTCTTAATTGGTGACCTAATGGGTCGTGATCAGTGACCACGACTCGTGGTCATACTCATTGAGTACACTGCTTGGAAATCCCTGATGGCCACCACGAGGTACCTAACGAGTCGTGGTGAGTGACCACGATTCATGGTCACCTGTCATGGACCACACTGCGCAAAAGCCCTAAATATCCCCATGGGTGACACTACGACTCGTGGTCACACATAACTAGTCGTGGTGAGGACTCATGGGGTACACTGCCTCACACCTTAGCATTTGACCCAGGTCTGACCACGAGGCACCTAAGAGGTTGTTAGGTCTCATAACGACTCGTTAGGTGAGTTGTTCTGAGACATTTTCTGTAGATTCGCAGATTTTCTGATTTAAGTCCCGGATCTAGTCTTTGAGTTTCCATGGAATTATAAGAACTCATGAAGAGGAGCCCATCTAAGTTTGGTGATTCGAATATGGGTGGAGAGTGTAAGGGGAAATAAAGGAGCAACAAGAGGCCTAGGACCGAAAACCTTGAGAGTTCCTAGCAAGGGTCGAGTAGTAGGAGTCGCTCTCAACCCCATTAGAAGTCTCTAGCTCAAGTTAGGGGATAGAAGCCTAGGCTGAGGGAGATTACTTACCCAATTTGCGGGCGCTACGGGTAGAACCACCAAGGAAAGTGTTTTGCAGGTTCAGATGTTTGCTTTTATTGTGTCCTGCCCCGGTCGCCCCTTCAGCAACCCCATCCAGTTAGCCATCTTGCCAAAGGTGTGGTAGAAACCACCTGGGAAGGTGTTTGATCGGCAAGGATTCTTTCTTCGGGTGTGGTAAGCCCGGACATAGACTCAGAGATTGCCCTTCCATTAGACTGGTGACGGTGGAGCCCATGCCCCAGGTATCAGGTCTACAACCCACCCATCTCAGCATCACGGGTTACCAAGAGCAAGTGGCAGTCAGACTCAGATATAGTCTCAAGTATGTTATAAGCCTTCCTATTGAACCTTCCATGATTGCTGGTTTCGAGAACTATTGTAGAAGGTACAAGATCCCTTTATACATTTAAATATGAGATTTATTTCGTGGAAGGTAGGGAAATAGTAAGTGAAGGGCCAACTCAGGTCTTATGTTTTCTAGTAAAGGAGTTCTATAAATAACTTCTAGGGGTAATTAATTAATCCATCCTCATTTAGATGTTTCCCTTATGTTTTTCTTGATGCTACGCTCAACTCACGCTTATGTTCAGAACCCTAAGATGATAGGTAACTCCGTCAGTCAGTGATCCCAATGTTACCCATTGTATGTTATGAACCTCGTTATGTATGTGAACTCATGTATCTTAGCACACTCAGCTCTATGAACTCAGTCCCTAAGACTTGCACTATCTGCTCAAAAGATTATGCTATATCAGGTATATGCCAAACTTAGATTTCTTAAACGATTCATGCTCATGATTCCCTTACTCTAAACCCTATGGATGTTCCCCCTGATGGAGATGATGGTTAAAAAGGGTATGTTCAAGGTAACTCCCTATCCCTGCCTTATATGCCAAGTATGTAGAAGTCCAGGAAGTGCAGTTATTAGCCATGCCTAGAAGGGTAACAACCCACATGGTCATTTTGTGATTTTGATTTGTTTGCCTAGGTTGAACCTTTCGTATATTTATTTTCTTATTCTAACTTGCGGAGGTGGATGACACCATTTCCGAGATGATCTAATGAAGATCGGGTGAGATTTTTGATTTTGGAGGGTTTGAGGTTTGAGGGGTTTGAAAAGAGTCTAACATTTTAGGTTAATGAACTTGAATTTGGGTTCTGGAAGCTTTATTGGTTTCATATGGTGATTTATGACTTAGTTGGGTAGTTTTGCATGGATCTCGAGGTGATTCGGGAGTGATTTGAACAATTGGTTGAAGTTATGAGCTTTGAGGAGGCTAAGTTTGACCATGGTCAATTTCTGAACAAAACAACTTGTTATTAGTAATTTGATGATCCCAACCTATCTAAAATGGGTTTTATGATGGAATGGCATATTTGGGTTATGACTGGGGAATTCAAGATGAGTTTCAGGGGGGATTCAAATGTTTTGTGTCTCATTGTTTGGGATGAATCAGAATCTTCCTTGGTGACCGATGTCAAAGCTAGGTAAGACGAGGATCCTATCTTAGTGAAGTTGAAGGAGGTTGTTCTGGATCAGAAGGTAGAGGTCTTCTCCAAAGGGGGAGATGGTGTGCTTTGATATCAGGGTAGTTGGTGTGTTTCGGATGTTGATGATTCGAGAGCTAGTTTGGTTGCATGGGTTGCCCTTGTCCATCATATCAGATAGAGGTACCCAATTTACCTCTCAATTTTGGTGGTTGTTTTAACAAGGACTTGGTACTCAGGTTAAACTCAGCACAGCATTTCACCCGTAAACTGATGGTCAAACGGAGAGGACAATTCGAGGACTTGTTGGGAGCATGTTTGATTGACTTCAAGGGTAGTTGGGATAATCATTTGCCTCTTATTAAGTTTTCATACAATAACAGCTACCATTCTAGTATTCAGATGGCTCCGTTTGAGGCTCTCTATGAGCGAAGATGTAGATCGCCTATTGGTTGGTTTGAAGTTGGCAAAGTAGAAATGATAGGACCAGATTCAGTCCATGAGGCTATGGAGAAGGTTCAACTCATACAGGATTGGTTGAGAATAGCTCAAACTCGCCAAAAGTCCAATGCCGATGTGAAGAGGACAGAACTCGAGCTCGAAATGGATGATTGGATGTTTCTAAAGGTGTCTCCCATGAAGGGAGTGATGCAATTTGGAACAAAAGGAAAACTCAGTCCTCATTATGTTGGTCCCTATCGGATTGTGAAATGGGTTGTCAAGGTAGCATATGAATTGGAGTTGCCCTCAGAATTTTCTTTCGTGCATCCTGATTTCCATGTATCGCTCTTAACGAAGTATTTTGGTGATCCAACTCTACTTTTTCCGGTGGATAGTGTCAGTGTGAAAGACAGCCTTATTTATGAGGATGTTTCGGTGGAAATACTGGATCGCCAGGTTCGAAGGCTATGGAACAAGGAAGTAGTTTAGTCAAAGTATTATGGAGGAATCAGCATGTTGAAGGAGCTACATGGGAAGCCAAAGAAAATATGAAGGCTAGATACCCACACCTATTCCCTTCCGGCTCATTTTCAGTTTGAGGTAACAGTTTAGCCCTAGTATTCTATTTAGTTTTCATGTTCAGTTCATGTGCCCAAGTTTCTTTTATGTCAAAGTATGTATGTATCATTCTTGAATTCAATTCAGCCATGTAGTTTGAATCAGAGTTAGTCATTCTGTCAGTTTTCAACTTAAATGATCAGTAATTGAATATGATGATTGCATTTCTATATGTTTTCCAACATTCGAGGACGAAAGTTCCCAAGGGGCAGATATTATAATACCCCGAAAGCCCAAAAATCAGACCCAAGAGTTGAAACGGAGAAAACTGAAAATTCTTCACCAGGTCACAGAATGAGTTGTTCTGTGACCCGTGGGAAAACTACGAGTCGTGAGGTGACTCGTGGTGAGGTACTAGACTTGAGTTGAAAAATTATTGATGGGGTCACTACGGGCATGACCACGAGTTGTGGTCAGACCTCACGACCCATTGAGTCAGCCGTGGCCAAGGGAAATTGAAAGGAGGAGTTTGAGGTGGTAGTGTACCTTACGGATAGACCCCATGAGTCGTGGTCAAACACCACGATTTGTTGGGTGAATCGTGGTCAGCAGGTAACTAATGATCTAAAATTTCAGGCAGTGGAGATAACGAGTGGTGACCACGAGTTATGGTCACCGGTAACGATTCATATGATGACCTGTTATGAGTTTTAGGTGAAACCTCAATAATGTACCCAACGATCGATGTAACGACCCGTGGTTTGTGGCAATGACTCGTTACGTCCCTCGTGGGGACTGACAAGCAGTTATTTTCTGTGAAGTTATTAAGGGTATTCTCATCATTCTTATGCTTTAGGGTCCTATACTACATCATTTTAAGCCATTTTCAGGGTGTATTAAGGTAGGTTAAGTCATTCTAGCATATTCTAAACCCATGCATGTAAGTTAGGGAGTTAGAGAGGAGATCAAGCTTAAGCCGTTCCAATGCTTCTCAAATTCCTCTTAGACAATCAAGGAAGTGTAAGAATCAGCCTTAATCAGGTATGTAGGGTTATGAATGGGTGAATCTGCTCACACCCATGCCCAATCTCTCTCTAATTCATGAAATTCCTATGATGATTCTGTGGGGTTTAAACCCAATGCATGAAATTCCTAATTCTCTACATGGGTATGATCTAAATGAGTTTTTATTACTGAATTATGAATTATGGGCGAGTTTTATCTTGTTTTCATAAAAATCATGTTTCAAGCTTTATAAATTTAAGATTCCCATCTATGAGAAGTTTATGAAAGTTGAGATTTATGATGAATGTTCATGTATGATGAGGTATTAATGATGAAAAACATGTTTTCAGGTTACCCGTGTTTATAATAATGTTTTAAAGCAAATTGAGTATTTTCAAGCATGTTAAAGTATTGGGCAATGCCCACATGTTCAAGTATGATTTATGATTTATGATGTGGATTTCATGATTGATTGATTTATGACGTTGGCCGATTTATGGGCCCTTGATTCATGGCTAAACATGTATGTAAATGGGGATCAACAATGTTAAATATTTATTTGTCCATGAATCTCATGAGTGATGTTTATGATTTACGCACGAGCCTAATTTGCATGTTTTTGGGAGCAGTGTCTAGCACCGAGTAGCCCGGCGTTCAAAGGACTACGCTGGTGTCACATAAGTACGTGCCACCATAGGTTCATGTTGATACATTACAATGTTAATGGATCCCCTTTTTCGTGATATCACATAATGCACGTCCCTTGCCTAACAAGCCTGGGACGACTCTGCCCACTTAGTGAGATAGTTGGGACATCATGTAAGGCTCTACCATGATGGTGTTAATTATGACTATTCCTCCTATTGTTCCATATATTTTTATGCATTGTTATGTTTATGTTACTTTGGCTCAAGTTATGATTTATAAAGTTTTTCTTATGACTATGATAATGAATGGATTATGAATGTTTTGAAAACCTTGAGTCTTAAATTACATTATGATACTTATGTTATGAGCATGATGTCCTACTCTTATGATATCTTATGAACTTTTTTGTATTTTAAATGTCCGTTTTACTTACCTTGCATACTCGGTACATTCCACATACTAACCGCATACTCTATGATGTATCGTTTCATGATACAGGCTCCGATCTTCACACCCCGCACCGTCATTAGCTCGTTCCTGGAGTTGGCATCCCGCACATTGTTAAGTCCTCATTCTCCGAGGACCAGTTGATATTAGTTATCTCTTTACGTTTAGTTTCCAAACTTGTCAAGTTAGTTGGTGGTGTTTGTTACACCCCGTAAAATTTTTGGTAATTATTTGATGTTTGTATGCTATGTTATGGGAAGTACGGGTTGTATATTTTCCATATATGACAATGGAAATGTGTATGAATGGAAAACCGAAGAGTATGTGAAGTTCATAAGTAAGGGTCAACTTTAAATAACCATATCTCCTAGTATATAATGAATTAGAAGCCCCACGACCTATCAAATTAAATTTCTTTGAGTTTAGTTTTCAGAACATCAAACGTCTCATCAATCGGAGTTCGAAATAAAAAGTTATAGGTGTTCTACGGTAGCACTATCGGGCAGTGACATGACCACCGCCCTAAAAATAGCCACCGCCCAAACACCTTTATATTTTAAGTTTTTGGTTATGAAATCATTTTAAAATTTTCCAGGTTTTAGGTGCTTGCTTACCCTATGAAATCCTCTCTCTTTTTCAGTAGCAAATCCTTATAAACCAAGAGGAAATCCCTCAAGAAAACACCATCAAAACTCAAGAAAAAGTTGATGGAAGTGAAGGCAACATTGCAGTGAAGTTGTTGCTGCCTTATAGCTTCATTTTGGCATTGTTGTTGCTGTATGTTTGGGACTATTTTGAGCTAATGTTATACTCCATCTTAGTTGGAATTGTTCATAAGAAATAGTAAGTCACTTCCCTCTTTTGAAATAAGTGTATGAATTTTTGAAGGAAAACTAGAAGAAAGTTATGGTTTGTATGTTGACTTGTTGTAGTTGTTGTGCTGTTATTTTTCTGCGTTTTGGGAAGCAAGATTGCTGCGTTATTGGGATGTGATTTGGAGGAAAATACTACTATTATATCCAAAAATATTCTCATGCCAAGGGTAAGTGTTTCTAATTGCTAAACTTGCCTGAATATCCTAGCTAAAGCTAGAAGTTGGAGGTTATGTTGGGCTGCCGTTGTTGGTATGTTGTTGTTGAAATTCTGCTCGTTTTTGAAGGTTGGAATAGTTGTGTTTTTCTTAGAATATACTCTATATTTTTGGGAGTTTTTCATGAGAAAAGTGAGGTAATTTCCTACCTCTATTTTCCCCCAAAGTTGTAAACAAGTTGAAATAAGAAATGCTAAGTGTTGCCTTATTTGTTTGTGTTGTGACTGCCTATTGATGTAACATTTTGGCTGGATAAATTGGATTGAAACAGCCTTGTCACTTGGTGATAAACTCAAGTAATTTAAGGGGCTAAAGGTCTGGTTGTTTAAAGAAAGAAACGACATAAGAAAGCTCGCCGAAAAAAAAAGGTATGTAAGGCGCTCTTTGTCTCTTGATTTTCTAGCCCGAATTCGTGTTGAGGATTAATCCGGCACTCCCCAGTACTTGAGCTTCTGTAGTATCATATTATGATTCTTCCCAGTTGTTAGAATTACTTGGTATTAAGTTGTGTATTTTCTAAATAGTTGGAACACATGAATGTAAAGCGGAGAGGGCAATTGCATTCGATTATGGTCATAGTTGTAAATTGATTTTGAAGTCCCCTCGGCGTGGGCACTGTGAGCTGGTCCTTTACATTACATTATGTGTTTGTGGTTTCAAAGTTATTTCACATTATGGTTGCTAAGGAAATTGGTAAACATGGAAAGACGACGACGCGCGGGCAAACCTAATAGTTTAAATTGGTTTTAACTCAATAAGGGTTAACGAGGAACAAAATGTAATTTCCCTACAACAGTTACCTACCCTCTTATATTCATGTTTTAAGGTGCCTAGGGCCATGAGAAGCTTCCTCGATCCCTCTCCCTTAAGCTAAGAGACTAATTAATACATTTCTTAATTAACTAATACATTAAACTTGGAAGATAGAACCGGAATGGGTAAACTATTGATATTTCTATGGGACCATCCTTATTGGCAGGTTATGCACAATATCTTGATGTTAACATGTTAGACGAAAATCATAATATATATATGCTTACATTCAAATTACACGCTAAAGCGGCAAGGATTGCCTTTAGAAAGTCGCTATATGTTTATTAGAGCTCTCGAGTTCTCTAGACCTCCTTAGAATTGCAGGCTTTAAGTAGACACGTCGCATGTTCTTTGAAAGTTGTAGATGTGTAAGGAAATTAACCTAAGTGTAAAAGTTGAGTGGCTAGTAGCGAAGGAGAGATAAGAGTAAATGTTAGACCTTTTAAGGTAATATGTGAGGTATATACCTTCTATCCATAGTTGATTTCAAGAACCTTTGAGCGACATTAAAATATGAGCAAGACGAGTTTAAGAGACAAGGTTGGCAATTAGGTAAGAAGGTAAGTGTGTACAAGAATTGCTGGAATAGTGAACACAAGAGTAAATAATTAGGTAGGGAATGACGAATCTTGTTTGGAAAAGAATTTAAGATGAATACGAAAAGTAGAGCTAAAGGTTGTTAAATTTGATGTTAAGTGTTACGATTGTTAATGAATTAGGCAAATAGTTAGCAAGATTTACCCTGTTCTAAAGATGTTTAGCAATAGAGTTATAAATAAAGTTGTTTATGTTCAGTTGTGTTAAGTTAATGAAAGGCCAGTAAAGTGTTAACTCCTTAAGAAATAACTAGAATCGAATATTTTGAGATAGTGACTCAAGTTAAATAGAAGTTATTCATTGTACTTTTAAACAATTATCTTTGATTATTTGTTCTAAGAGTTGGATTAACTTTTTAAATTTTTAAAGGATTTAATTTTTCTTGGAAGTTTCTAAATTGTTTATAATGCTGCTAAGCTTTTCTAAGATCCACATATATTGCAATCTTTAACATGAGCTTTTCCTACGTTGTCTGAAGCACGACTATAAGTCTTTATTTATCTTAAGGCAGCCCCTAGACAGTTGCCTAGCATTTGTATATTAAAGAGCTCCAGGTTTGAGATACACAAGTTATGTCTTCCTGTTCATAAGTTACCTCGAGATGTGATATGATGTGCAATGAATGAGGTATGCTCATAATTATTGATATGAAAGTATGAAAGTCAAATGAGTATAAGCACGAAATGAATGCTAAGATTGTTAATAGAAAATGTTAGGTTAAGTGATTCCTCTCTACTCCTCGTGTTAGAATTGCTAGGAGATATTTAAAATTATGAACGTGAGTCTACACATGTCTTTATGATATTCTAGTTCTAGGAACTTTCCTAGAATTCATTCATAGCATATGTATGTATTTAAGTGCTAAATGAAAGACCTATATGTGTATGGCATAATTGTAGTATTAGGGGTCGTGGTAAGATCCTACACATGTTATAGTTACTGATCAGCATATTTTATGGTTTCCAGTATTCAGATAGTTTCTATGAGCTTTGTTAGGTCCATTTATGATGGTTATTAAGATTTGTTTTTATTTTACCCCGGAGTGGTACATCGGCTGGAGATCTTTCTATTTTACCTCGGTGTAGTACATCAGCTAGAGATATTTTTATTTTACCCCGGTGTGGTACATTGGTTGGAGATATTTTTATTTTACCCTGGTGTGGTACACGGCTGGAGATATTTTTTTACCCCGATGTGGTACACCGGCTGGAGATCTTTCTATTTTACCCTGATGTGGTACATCGGCTGGAGATATTTTTATATTACCCCAGTGTGGTACACCGGCTGGACGAATTTTATATATGGATTTACGGTTGGCTGGTCGCTGGCATTACAGTTATAGTTTCTTTCTTGTGCATTTCTTAATTGCATTTTCATCTCATTATAGAGTTATTATCAGGTTTCAGTTTCCAGGATTCCAGGTTGTTACTATTCCTTATTCCTGGTTCAGTTATCTTGAGTTCAACTATGTTATAGTAAGTTGTTATGAATTACAAGTTGTAGAGTTCCAGGTTATATTTATCCTTTATATGTTTATGTGCTAACTTAGTTATTACAGGATTGTTATCTCATGGTTACAGTTTCAGCCTTACATACTAGTACATTTCATTCGTATTGACGTCCCCTTTCTTGGGGACCTGCGTTCGTGCCGCAGGTACAGGTAGAGGTCAGGATGGCCAGTTGAGTAGCAGTTCATGAGATCAACAGATGGTTGGTGTGCTCCTTTCTTCCTGGAGCTAGGGCTTAGTTATTTATGCTTGAGTTTTGAGATGTAGTTATGGGTAGATCGGAGCCCTGTTCCGACCATCAGTCAGTTTACTCTTTAGAGGTCTTGTGGACTTAGTGTGTACAGCGTTATTCAGTTTGTGGCCTCGTCGGCTTATTGTTGCTTGGTTTAGCACACTAATTGCCTTGGTTGCATTTCGATTGTTTACCCCATATTGTTGAGACCTTATGAGTCCATTTTATTCTTCAATTGATTGTGACAGGTGGCCCGGATGGCCTAAGTGTTACAGTTGCAGATTTCATATAGCCGGTTTATGAATCAATCATGAATCGAGTGCCAGTTGCGCCCTACCCCAGTTTTGGGGCGTGACAGTGTTGTCCCATCAACCCATCTGATATGTTAAAGGCTTTCAGGCTATGTGTAGTAATCAGCGTCATGTATGAAGTGTGTTTCACTTTTCATGTTATGTTATGATTATGCTTCCGCTATGTTATTACGTTGAGTATTCCGCTTTATTGATTGAGTTAGATGTATGCTCATGCCATGGGTCGACTTGGATTCTCATGGGACTCCTTGTCCCGTGTCTCGATTCGAGTCCATGTTCGGGTCATGAAAAATTTTTAGTAGAATCTTTTCTCCCTAGATTTGTAGAGCTACGTAGTACTTTTCTTCTTCTTTTTCTTTAACCCAAATTGGGGGAATTCCCCCATTGTTTTAAGAGCATGTGAAGCAAATTTGTGAAGCTAATGTGATGAATGTGAGGGAAATCCTCTTGGTATCTTCTCTCTATCTTTAAAAATGTTTTACTAATTTTCTAACTAAAGGTATATTCATGGTGGTTTTATTAATGTGATTGGGTTTTGATAAATTTCTTTTGGATTCTTATTGAAATTGTAGATCTATTATCTTCCGCCAAGTTATAATTGCCAAAATTGATGGTTTGCAAATATAAATTGTGCTTTACTTTTCTTGCTTTTGCCTGAAAGAGAAACTTGAGAATTGGGTGAGAAGATATTAGTGAGGAGTTGGAGTCTTAGTGTGTGGGATTAAGCTAGAGATAGTTAAAACCCACATTTTCACTCCATTAAAGGTCAAGGCTAGAAATAGCTAGTCCTTCCTCAAGCTTGTGTGGTTGATAACTTGAATTGGCTTTTGGATTTGATAGAACCCAAGGCATAAACATTCTTATGGTTGAAAAATAAGAGAATGTGAATTATCCACTACTATCTATGATAATTTTGAGTCTAAGGCATTAAAGAAATTCCAGATTTAATTGTGCTCTCATCTATAGAATGCCCCTAGCCTCTCACTTGTGATTGCTTTAATTGGAATTACCCCAATTAGTCTTAGTTTAGAATTAGAATTAGAAGGGTTTCCATCCTAGATACCACCAAGCTAACCATGGATATGAGTATGTTTATCATGGAAATCAAGGTCGGAACAATATTTGGTCAGTTGATATAAGTAGCCAGGAGAGCGATGAGTCAGTCCCACCCCACATGGAAAGCACTCTCGAAGTGGTGCTTGAAAAGGTCCTTTCAACTAAGGAAGGAATTTAGGACTTGCGGAGTAAACTATTGGACCTTTCAACCACCGTGAAGAGTCATGATGTAATAATTCAACATTGGAGGATAGGATGAACGAATTATCATCTTAGGTGGCAGCTCAAACAACATAAACCAATACGTCCTCAATTCATGTCATCATGGACGATGATATATTCGAGAGGGAAATGGAGGAAGAGGTTGTAGGAGAATTAATTGCCGATGTCTTATTGAAAGGTGAAGAACTTGAGGAGGTTCGTCATGTGCATAAGGATATAAGAAATTATCCTTTCCCACCAAGGAAGCTTGACCTCGATTTAAAAAATTGTACAACTTCTCCATCACAGCCCTCTATTGTGGCACCACTGAAGCTGGAGCTCAAATCCTTGCCCACTCACCTACAATATGCATATCTAGGGGATAATTAACGCGGTTATCATTTCAGCAAATCTCACCCCTTCTCAAGTAGAAAAACTCATTGTGGTATTGAAGAGGCACATTCGAGCTATAGGATAGTCAATAGTTGATATCATTGGTATTTCTTCGGGGATTTGCACTCACAAGATTAATCTTCAAGAAAATTACAGCCCATCAGTTGAGCATCAAAGGCGTTTGAATCCACCTATGCAAGAGGTGGTCAAAAAAGAGATTATTAAATGGCTAGATGTAGGTGTGGTATATCCTATCGCAGACAGCAGCTGGGTTATCCCTGTGTAGTCTGTGCCAAAGGAAGGAGGAATCACAGTTGTTCTGAAGGAAAAGAATGAATTAATAGCCACTAGCCCAATCATTGGATGGAGAGTTTGCATGGATTACCGTAAGTTAAACTCTTGGACAAAGAAGGATCATTTTCCGGTGCCATTCATTAACCAAATGTTAGACCGGTTAGCCTGTAAGGAGTACTATTGTTTCTTAGATGGATACTCGGGATACAATCAAATTTCGATTGCACCCGAGGATCAAGAAAAAACCACGTTTACATGTCCCTATGGTACTTTCGCATTCAAGAGGATGCCTTTTGGTCTTTGCAATGCTCCAGCCACTTTCCAAGGATGCATGATGTCTATCTTCTCTGATATGGTGGAAGATACTATGGAATTCTTCATGGATGACTTTTCAATTGTGGGGGACTCATTTGATGACTGTTTGAGACACTTAGAGGAGGTATTAAAGAGATATACATAAATAAATTTGGTCCTTAATTGGGAAAAATGTCATTTTATGGTAAAAGAAGGGATTGTGTTGGGACACAAAATTTTCGAAAAAGGGATTGAGGTGGATCAAGCCAAAGTGGACGCCATTGCTCAGTTGCCTCCACTGTGCACCGTGAAGGGCGTTAGGATTTTCCTCGGACATGCGGGTTTTTACCGTATTAAAGATTTCTCTAAGATAGCTCATCCTCTATTTCAGTTGCTGGAGAAAGAAGCAAAGTTCAAGTTTGATGAGGAGTGTCTGAAGGCCTTTGTGGAGTTAAAGGAAAGATTGATTTCCTCTCCAATCATTATAGCGCCTAATTGGTCAAAACCCTTTGAGCTCATGTGCGATGCTAGTGGGGTGGCATTAGGAGCAGTCTTTGGCCAGTGAAGAGACAAGATATTTCACCCAATCTACTATGCTAGCAAGGCCTTGAACGATGCACAAACAAACTATACAGTAATGAAGCAGGAGCTACTCGATGTTGTGTCTACGTTTCAAAAGTTTTGGGCATATTTGTTAGGAACAAAAGTGGTGGTGCATAAAGACCATGCAACGCTTAGGTATTTAATGGCCAAGAAATATGCTAAACCAAGACTGATCAGGTGGGTTCTATTGTTGCAGGAATTCGACTTTGAGGTGAAAGATCACAAGGGATGTGAGAATAAAGTGGCCGACCATCTATCACGCCTAGAAACAAGTGGGCAGCCAGGAGTACATGAGGAAATCAATGATGTCTTTCCGGATGAGCACATTCTGGCTGCAACCCATGATCTAACACTGTGGTTCGTCAGTTTTGCTAATTACCTAGCCAACAACATTATACCCGAAGGCTTGTACTTTCAATAAAAGAAGAAATTCATGCATGATGTCCGAAAATTTTATTGGGATGAACCTTATCTCTTCCAGAGTTTAGCGGATAGTTTAATACGACAATGTGTTCCATAAGTAGAGATGGTCCCAATTTTGGAGGCTTGTCATTCCTCACCTATTGGGGGTCATTATGGGAGTGTGCGAACAACAGCTAAGGTGTTACAGTGTGGGTTTTATTAGCCTACACTACATCAGGATGCCCATGACTTTGTGAAGCAATGCGATCGATGTCAATGGACAAAGAGTATTTCAAGGCGGCATGAACTTCTGATAACACCGATATTAGAGGTTGAGTTGTTCGATGTATGGGGGATTGACTTTATGGGCCCTTTCGTGAGCTCTTATCGAAACACATACATCTTGCTAGCAGTTGATTATGTCTCCAAATGGGTGGAAGTTGTTGCACTACCCAATAATAAAAGGAGGAGCGTAACAACCTTTTTGAAGAAACAAATTTTCTCGCGATTCGGTACTCCCAAATCCATCATTAGTGATGGAGGATCCCATTTTTTTCAATCGAGTATTCAGTACATTTCTAGTTAAATATGGTGTGCAACACAAAGTGGCTACCCCTTATCACCTCCAAACTAGCAAACAAGTGGAAGTTTTCAAATCGGGAAAAATAAAATCCATCTTGACTAAAACAATCAATGTTAATAGAACAGATTGGGGGCAGAAGTTAGATGATGCCTTGTGGGCATATCAGACTGCATTTAAAATGACGATAGGCATGTCTCCATATCAACTGGTGTTTGGAAAATCATGTTACCTCTCTGTTGAGTTAGAACTAAACGCCTTGTGGGCATTGAAAAGCCTAAATCCTGAATGGGGAAGAGCTAGCCAAGGACGAGTTCATAATCTACATGAGTTGGATGAATTCAGAATGAGAGAATATGAGAATGCAGCTATTTACAAAGCCATAATGAAACACTATCATGACCAAAGAATGTTGCAGCGGAGTTTTGCTCCAAGGTACTGGGTGTTGTTATTAAATTCATGCCCATGGCTATTCCCCGAAAAATTGAAATCCAAATGGTCAGGCCCTTTTAAGGTATCTTAGGTGTATGAGAATGGTGCCATAGAACTCCATGGAGAGAATGGGAGCAAGTTCAAAGTGAATGGCCAACGAGTTAAAAGATATTTGGGGTGTTGGAAGAAGTTTGTCGAACAGAGGTTGTATCTAGATGAATCGTAGGTCCTGAGGGACCTTCATCATGCCACGACATTAACTAAGGAACTTCTTGGGTGGAAACCCAAGCATTTTTACTTTTCTAACTCTTCATATATGTATTGTTGTTTTTGATTTTTCTAGGTTAGGTTGGTGAACTTCAAGAAGATCAAGGACAGGGTTGGCCGACGCTAGACCAGTGAAATGCAGGAAGCATTCCGCAAACTGCCGGTGTGTCTCCAACCCTGTCCGCTGCACTGACGGATTCAAGGCTAGTCGAAAAACCATCCGGCGAAGCTCCGTTTCAAAGCACGAACCGCCAGTCAGTCGCCGATATCAGCCAGTGTGCTTGGGAGTAGCTCTATCATCGGCTTCTAAACCTTTGAAATGTTGCATCCATTCTGCGACACGCTGATAAGTCATCAATCTGGTTTTTAGAAGCTCAAATGGGTAATATCATTGGCGGCCACATCGGCGAATCGTCGTACCTCTTTGGTGATCACCGGACCGCCCGAATTGAAATAATCTCATTTTTTCTGCAGTTTGACTGGCCTTTCCCACTTCCCTACTTTTCATTCATCTCTTTTCCACCATCTTTCATTCCCCTAAACAACCCACTTTCCCACCTATCCTCCATTAATGACTGTTCGGCTGGTTTTTGCTATGGGTATAAAGCTACACGCAAGTGCACGTGGTCGAACAAGTAGTAAAGTGGCATAAGTAAGCCAAGTATTGATCCCACAGGGACTGGGATGAAGTGCAATATACTCAAGGGTACTATATTTCGATTCTAAAAATGCAGACAACAGTGTAACCAAAAGTTTGATATTTTGTTTTATAATTTTTATGCTAAATCTAAAATAACTATCTAATTTGAGTCTGAACTATGAATGAGAGAATGCAGAGGTTAAACGAACATGTAATGAAATTAATTATCGACATAATTTGGTTAATCATTTCCTCCAGTTTCTACCCAAGAACTATTGCCAAGAGATTAAAACTCTCGTATTTAACCTCACTTAAGAATCATGAACCATCCACCTACATTTCTGTGATTAAATGCAATTCATGTTCTAGCCATACAAACTCGGTTCCTAAATTGACTAATACGACTTTCAGGTATATTTCTATCCTGAAAGTAAATCAATTCCCAATTTTCCCAAATCAAGTAAAGATCATATCCTATTAATTCATAACTTTCCAATTTCTTGCTCTCTCGAGTGAAATCGGACTTTTTAGATATACATTAATGTAGGCCACACATTAATGCAGTAAGAACAAGAATTAATAGAACAACATGGAAGAAAAGATGAAAAACCACTATGATCAACAATCCATTTCACTACAATTGTTCATAACCTCAGCAAGAAGAGGAGTTAGCCACTCATTTATGGATTAAACATCGTTAAATGAGTGTTAAACATACAAGCAATTGAATTAAAGAAGAAGGAAAGAGAGAAAAACCCTGATATTTTCGTCCCCTCAACTGCCTGTAACCCACGTTCTTGCTCCACCCAGTCAGAATATTGAAAAATGAACCTAAGTGTTCTATTTATACTGGTGGGAATTTTTCCCGGAATAACAAGCAACGTGTCACGGAGTGCATCGCGAAGCACTGCCTCCATGACACGCTACGGACGCGGACCTTCACTGGAACTGGGGGTCCAGGAAATAAATCCCAACGTGGCACTGCGTGCAACGCGGAGCCAAGCCACCGTGCCACGGAGCTATCGCGTACCCTCTCTGGAATTTGGGCAAAATTTCCCTATTCAGGCAGAAGGCCTCCGCGATGGCAGCGCGACACGGCTCCATCGCAGAGCCCCTTTATTTCATGCTGTCCAATGTCTTGTCCCTTGCTCGCATCCAAGTCCATCCCCGATATCCTCCAACATGCATTTTAGCTTCCCAAAATTACATTTTACCTGCAAAACAATGCTAATCATGTTGGTTAGTATAAATTCACATTTTATTACCAATTACATGAGAATGTATACACATTGATAGATACACAAGGCGAAAATGGTACTTTTGAGTATCACTTGGGCATATAAATTTGCCCAAGATCACTTACCCCACACTTAAATCCTTGTTCGTCCTCTAACAACAATCTAACACTTCATGCAATTTACATCCCAACCTCACTACTTTGGTTCGACAATTTAGGCTACGGTCATACCGATTATTCAGTACAGCAAATCATCAAGAAAACATGCATGGTCCTATCAATGCAATGACCTTCAATACATCAAGACCTCCTAGACTTTAAGAATCGACACTCGATATTGGCAAACTCATGCAAATCAGCTGATCAAGATATTCGACACGTCTTTCATCAAGCATGCGCCCTCACAACACAAGAGAATCTTCCCCTTTTTGCTCATATGACTCACAAAATTTTAAGCAGGGGCATGTAAACACAATTTCGCTCTCTCTCCCAAAAGAATTCACATGCATCATGTCATGACCCATAAGCTTTCCCTTAGTGTATTACTCCACTAATAGAAGTGCGATGTAAGATCACGTAGGACTTTAACTGGTGGTAATGGAAGCTACGGAACTAGTAAATATTGGGTTAGCCAATAATAGTCACTAGCATCCTTAAGCGCCTTTTCAACACATCCCATCAACTCATGGACTTTGTTTCTTTTTTTCATCATCCCATTCTTGATGTTTTTCTTTAGTTTGGCCCATCGTATTAAGCACACTTGACACAACAACAAAGATTATTCATGCACCTTCATTATAGTTTATTTATAGCAAGTGCACCTTCAACCTTTTCTTTTCTTCTATCACTCTGCTTTTCTTTTTCTTTTCACCATTCTCAATCTTTGACACTTTGGGAAAATTATTTTCTCTTCTTATGCACTTAAGAGTTTTGTATAGACTTTAAGGCTAATGAAAAGAAGGGATTAAGCTCGGTTTACACTTTATGACAAAAGAAAAAATAATAGGCTAAAGGCTCAACGGGCTGACTAGGGTATACAATCAAGGGGGTACGACAAGGAAAAATAGAAACTCTCGGTTAAAACAAAGAAATGCCTACATCCTTTCCTACAATACACCTCCTTCATTTCATTTTGCACACACACCAAGCAAGTTCTAGACACTTCACAATAGCATGGAATAACAACACCTCACTTCACACTTTTTGCACATGCTCAATTCAAGATATATTCACAGACTCTTCAATCAGCTAATTACAGGAATTCAAACATTAAGCCTCAATCACACTGAATCAAACTCTATGGCCTAGGTATCTCAATATATTTACAAAGTTGCATGCTTTCATATGAATCACCTTTGCATTTTAAATATCATGTACAACACGCAACCAGAATTTCGCAACCATACAGTAACTACAGGTTTTGGGATGCAACCCACCAAAGAAAAAAAAACTGAAAATTAATTGAAAAAATCTACTCCTAACGACTACATTTCCCTTAAGACGGTCGTCATCCATCCATCATAGGGAACAGTCACTACTATGACTTCGGTTCAATGGGACCATTCTCGGTAAAAGAACCGAAAACAAACCCCGAGAAACCCAAGAAGTAAAAAAATGTTGAAAATATCGATCATTTCGATAGAAAAAATATGTACTAAAGATTTTAAAAGTATCAATCATTTCGATAACAAAAATATATACAAAATCAGCTAGCAACATTCAGCAACACACATCAATTTGACATAAATTTACAAATACAGAACAACAACTTAACAATTCATCAATCACAGGGAACAACAAAATTTCACATGCACGACAACAGATTAGAGCATACATACATAACAGCACAGCCGAGCACCTAACTACTCCCACCCCACACTTAGCTCGAACACTGTCCCCAGTGTTCACAAAATTTAAAATAGCACAAAATCGAGTGGTGGAACTCCCTGATCAATCAAAGTACTCCACTTCTTCGTCGGGTGCTGCTGCTTCATCTCCCATGTCTGAATCGCCCCCGTCGTTATCATCGGACTCCACATCGGAGTCCTCCCAACGTGTCTCCTCATCTGTGGGGACGTCATTATCCGTGGGATCAACAAATGCTGGCCCCACTCGGCATAAATCCCTAGCATTTTCGCCGAAGGGGTAATCTAGCTCGAGCTACCATAGCTCCTCCTCTGTCGCCGGCCTCCCGCCTATCCTCAGCTGGAGCATCTGCATCCCATACATTCGAGCCATATACTGATCATCACGAGCATGTCGCTCGCCAAGTGTAAGCACTGGCCCGTGGGTGGTGTCGGGTGCCTTAGTTTTAGTAACATCTAAGGCCCGCCGCTCCATCTGCGGGATTTAGTCAAGGGCCTCCTCCTCGACATCTAGGCCCCTGAGGAAGGTGGTGAGTAGTCCACCAAAGCCATACCTATGCCCCTGATGTAACCGGGCTCTCTTCATGGCAGAGATAATTACCACCCCCACATTGATCTCCAGCCCTTTCATCAGGGCGTACACCAGGCATACACGATCCCGGGTTACATCTGTCATATGTACCCCCGGGATGAGGCAGGAACAGACAATCTTCAGCCATATTCTGGCTTCCCTGTTCATCTGTGAATAGGGCAAAGTCTGGTGGTAGCCCCTCTCTGTGTGTCTGCTCCATCTAGCTGTCGATCGAGTCCCACACAATATGCGTCTGATGTCCACATATGGTGGGGTAATGTTCAGCTGTCGGAGTACGTGGGCGTCTGTATCCCGCGCTCCTATGATGGCATTGAGGTGGTGGGGCTCCAAGGTGACTATTTGCCCTCTAATTTTGATGGTGTGACTTCTGATCGTCGGGTTCCAGTTGGCATAGAATTCCGGAACCAAGTGCAGATTGCATTCCTTGGGCTCTTCAAAGATGAAGTTGAGCCTAGCTGCCTCGATTCGGTGTACCATCCTAGGGAACTCCTGTGCTAATGGTTCCCGTGCTATATGCTCCTCGGGGAAATATTTGTTTTCTTTGTGCTTTGCGTACCACTTTTTCCCCTCATTCGTCACCCATCTTGTTCCGTATTGGCGGCGTTGGCCGCGTGGAACTGCTGGTGCTGCTGGGACTGCTGTGCCCAGTCTGATTTGCTTCCTTCCGGCGCCCGAAGTTGATGCGCCTTTCCCTTTCTCTTGCCTGCTTTCCATTTTACCTGTCAACCCAAGTAGACAAGATCAATGTTAAGCCAATGGATATTAACTTCGGCTAAGGTCGGGTTTAGCTAGGTTACCCCACACTTAGTCCTTAGCTACAGTTACAACAATACGGCAAGAGCATACTTATTTACACACCATAACCAACTATACAATCATTCTTAGTGCGTTCGAAAAATTCGACGGTATATATTCTATGTACTACTCAGACTTCGTACAGCTAATCACAATCACTACCATCGCTAACATTTTAACCCATCGCACTTAGCAAGGAAAAACAAAGAAACAAAAACAACAACAAAAATTTATCTTCACGAACCTATACAACCAACCAAATTCTTAAAATTTCAACATTCCCTTAACCCGAGAATCCGTCGTTCTATTAACATTCTAACAATTAGTACATCGACTCATCTCATTCAACATGTACATCCCGACATGAAATTCACAAGTTCACTACATTTTCAACTTCACATTCAAAAACAAGCCCTAGAAATGATATTATCAAGCAAATTCGATTAATTTATGCAATTAACGAGTTCAAGCAATCATAACGACATTCCGAACATTCATCAACAACAATTAAATTGAATTCATGATTAATTTCTACTTAGGGCAACCTTAGCTCACCTCACATGCTCAATATCGAAGAAATTCAACAAGAATTGAGATAGAATCGAAGAACATACCTTGAAGTTGAAGAATTTACGCAAATTTGATGATTTTCTTAGCCTATTCCGTGTCACGTTGAAGGGGGATGGGTTTTGGGGGTTTTGGTCGCGGAGTAATTGAAAAATAAGGGAAAGGGAGGTTTTTTCGGGGTTAAAAAGTAGTAAAATTGCGCGGGTCACCCGCCGACCCAGTGTGACCCGTCGCGATATACACGGCAACATGTCACGGAGTGCATCGCGGTGCACTGCCCCCGTGACACAGAGCCATCGCGAGCCTATTCTGGAAATTTTAAAAAAAAATCCGGATTATACCTCAACGTGTCACGGAGGGTAACGCGGAGGTTCACCTCCATGACACGGAGCTATCGCCCCAGCTCACTGTTTTGCCACTTTTTGTTAATTTTCATACCTCGACTTTTCCTTTGCGATTCCGTGCATATTTTCCTCCGTTTGACCTGAAATTCATCTCAGTATACAAAATTGGTTAGAATTATAGGTTTCACTCTAAATAAAAATAAAACAAAAATAAAACAAAAAATTTTGTAGTAAATCAAGAAAAAGAAAAAGAAAAATCTATTTACACTTTACAAAAAGAAAGAAAAATTTTTCACGGGTTGCCTCCCGTGCAGCGCCTGGTTTACCATCGCGGCTTGACGTCATTAAGCTCAGTTGTCCTCTAGGGTGATGGACGATTTCTCTCGATCACCGTTCTACCCCCAGTAGTGCTTACACCTCTGGCCATTTACTAAGAACGTGGCACTCCGATCTTCTTGCCACAACTCTACTGCCCCGTGCAGGGTCATTCTTACCACTTCAAATGGTCCCGACCATTTAGACCTCAGCTTTCCTGGAAACAACTTCAATCTTGAATTGAAGAGCAAGACTTTCTGTCCCGGCTCGAAAATGCGATGCACCACATGCTTGTCATGCCATCTTTTCGTTCTTTCCTTGTAGTACTTGGCACTCTCATAGGCATGCCAGCGGAACTCTTCAAGTTCACTGAGCTGCATTAGTCTCTTCTTTCCTGCCATCTCTAAGTCCATATTTAGCTTCCTGACGGCCCAAAAGGATCGGTGCTCTAACTCCACCGAAAGATGACACGCTTTACCATAGACCAGTTGGTATGGTGAGGTTCCAATCGGTGTCTTGTAAGCAGTTTTGTATGCCCACAATGCATCATCAAGTTTGCTTGACCAATCATTCCGTTGTGTATTTACCGTTTTCTGGAGAATCTGCTTCACTTCTCTATTTGACACCTCCACTTGCCCACTAGTTTGGGGGTGGTATGTTGTCGCCACTTTATGGCGCACCCCATACTTGGCTAGTAATTTCTTGAAACTTGCATTGACAAAATGAGCCCCTCCATCGCTGATAATGGCTCGGGGTGTTCCGAACCTGGTGAGGATGTGTTTTTTCACAAACTTCGTTACTACCTTGTTGTCATTCCTGGGACAAGCTATTGCTTCCACCCATTTTGATACATAATCTACGGCCACCAAGATGTAACGATTACCAAAGGACGGTGGGAATGGGCCCATGAAATCAATGCCCCATACATCAAAGGGCTCAACTTCCAGTATATTCTGCAGCGGCATCTCTTGTCTTCTGCCAATTGCTCCTGTACGCTGACATCTATCACACATTTTGACATACGCCATAGAGTCTCTGAACAGTGTCGGCCAAAAGAAACCTGACTGTAGAACCTTGTGTGTTGTTCGCTCGCCTCCATGATGACCCCCATACAATGAAGAATGACAGCCCCTCAACACCTCTGTAATCTGACTCTCTGGGATGCATCTTCTCATTACCTGATCTGGTCCTTGTTTAAATAAGTATGGTTCATCCCACACAAAGTGCCGGCAATCATGCCTCAATTTCCTTCTCTGCTGGTCTGTTGCCTCAGGTGGGTAGACTCCGCTCATTAGCAGGTTGACTATGTCTGCGTACCAGAGAACTTCAGCTTCCCCAACTGCCAAGAGTTGCTCATCTGGGAACTCTTCATTTATGTTATCACTTTCCATCACATGCGACCGGCTTTCCAATCGTGATAGGTGATCTGCTACCTGATTCTCGCTCCCCTTTCTGTCTTTGATCTCAAGGTCGAACTCCTGCAACAACAAGATCCATCTGATCAACTTGGGCTTAGCATCCTTCTTGTTGAATAGGTACCGAATTGCTTCATGGTCTGTGTACACCACAGCTTTCGAACCCACCAAATAGGACCTGAATTTGTCAAATGCAAACACCAAGGCTAGCATTTCCTTCTCTGTGATTGTGTAATTGCTTTGAGCCGTATTCAGCGTTTTGCTTGCATAATGAATAGAATGAAAGATTTTATTTTTGCTTTGCCCCAATACGGCTCCCACATCCACATCACTGGCATCACACATCAGCTCAAATGGTTGTTCCCAGTCCGGAGAAGTAAGGATAGGTGCCTCTATCAATTTCTGCTTCAACTCTTCGAATGCTTTAACACACTCATCATTCAACTCAAACTTTACCTCTTTTTCTAGCAATCTGCATAGTGGTCTAGAAATTTTGGAAAAGTTTTTGATGAATCGTCTGTAGAATCCTGCATGCCCAAGAAAACTGCGCACACCTTTCACTGACACAGGTGGTGGCAACTTTTCAATAACCTCGATCTTAGCACGATCGACTTCCAACCCCTTTCGAGACACTTTGTGGCCAAGGAAAATACCCTCCTTCACTAAGAAGTGGCATTTCTCCTAGTTTAGTACAAGGTTGGATTCCTCACAGCGAGCCAGCACCCTGTCAAGATTCTGCAAACAAGTAGCAAATGAATTACCGAAAACAGAAAAATCATCCATAAATACCTCAACAAAATCCTCCACCATGTCATGGAAAATAGCCATCATGCATCTCTGGAATGTGGCGGGTGCATTGCATAACCCAAACGGCATTCGCCTGAAAGCATATGTCCCATAAGGACAGGTAAAAGTAGTCTTTTCTTGATCCTCTGGAGCTATGCCTATTTGGTTATAACCAGAGTACCCATCTAGGAAACAATAATATTCCTGTCCTGCCAATCTATCCAATATCTGATCAATAAACGGGATGGGGTAGTGATCTTTCCTCGTGGCTTCATTAAGCTTCCTATAATCCATGCAAATCCGCCAGCCTATGACGATTCGGGTAGGAATCAACTCATTTTTCTCATTAGTGACCACAGTCATCCCCCCTTTCTTCGGAACAAACTGAACGGGGCTGACCCATTCACTGTCTGAAATAGGGTAGACCACACCTGCATCAAGCCACTTGATTATTTCTTTCCTCACCACATCCTTCATTGCTGGATTTAGTCTCCGTTGCAGCTAAACGGTTGGTTTGGCTCCTGTCTCCATGAATATCCTATGTGTGCAAAAAGCTGGATTGATACCCTGAATGTCTGACATTTGCCAACCTATTTCTTTCTTCCTCTTTCTGAGGACACCCAATTCTTCCTTCTCCTGTGCCTCCATCAAGTCTGCAGAGATGATGACTGGTAACGTCTCATCCTCCCCCAAAAAGATATATTTTAAATGGGGAGGCAATTCTTTCAGCTCCAGCTTCGGTGCCTCCTCAACGGATGGTTTCGGCAAAGGTTCTAGAGACCTCATCAATATTGAAATTCATGTCCCCTAGGATGATTCTGTGCTTCATTCAACATTTGGACCATTCCATACGCCTCTCTATCTCCAAAATGATCGGAGTGCGTCAACACTCCAATGGGTCTTGAGATTCAACAATATGACGAATTTCTTCATGTTCAACCACATTGATTGCTGAAAGCTCCTCATGTATAGCTGGAAGCTTCATGGCTTTAAACACATCAAATACCTCTATTTTGTCGTGTGCTTGCATTGTTAGATGCCCCACAGCTACGTCAATTAGTGCTTTCCCGGTTGCCAAGAAAGGACGTCCCAAAATAAATGGGACTTCCGCGTCTAGTTCAAAATCCAGCACGACAAAATCTACCGGGAAAATTAAGGAGCCAACTTGCACCAGAACGTCCTCCACAATGCCATCAGGTCTGGCTAAGGATTGATCCGCCAATTGCAAGATTACTGTTGTGGGTCTAGGACTCCCTAGACACAACTTTCTGAATACCGATGACGGCATCAAATTTATGCTCGCTCCCAAATCATACAATTCCCGAGCTCGGATGCTCTGCCCAATAGTAATCTGGATATTAAAGCTCCCAGGGTCTTTGAGCTTTGTGGGCAGTCTATTTTGAATCCGGGAAGTGCACTCCTCCGTTAGAGCCACCGTAGCATACTCAGTCAACCGACTTTTGTTTGCCACAATGCCTTTTATATACTTAGCATATTTCGGCACTCCCTGCAAAACATCAACAAGAGGTAAGTTAATATGTACCTGTTTCAGCACCTCCATGGATTTCTTGAAACACGCCTCCTCCTTGTGTTTCTTTAATCGTTGAGGGAACGGGGGTGGAGGTCTTTCTGATTCAGCTTTCTTAGTCTTCCCCCTTTCATTACTTTGCTCCCTCTCAACTTCTGCTGCTTCCGATTGCTGAGGTGGTCTTTCTGGTTCCACCTCTTTCAGCTGCAAACCACTCCTTGTGGTCACTGCATTTACCTGCTTGGGATTGGGATCCGTGTCGCTCGGCAGTCCTCCTCTAGGCCTTATGTTTTGGGCTCCAGCAAATTGCCCAAATTGATATTCAAGTGCCTTGGTAGCTAACTGGTTGTTTTTCACTTCGGCTGCCAATTTCACATACTCAGCCTGCAATTGAGCTTGGTTAGCTATCATGGTCTTGAACATCTCCTCAATGCTGGGGGATGGTGGTGGAGGAGGTGCATTGTTGTTTCTGAATTGTGCTTGATAATTCTGCTGCCCTCCTTGGTTCCTTTGCAACCCTGACCCGAACTTTGCACCTGATGGTTGTTGCTACCCCAGGAGAAATTAGGGTGATTCCTCCAATTGGAATTGTAACTATTACCATACTGTTGGTGGTTCCTTTGTACATTACCCACAAAGTTTACCGAGTCAAGATTGGCTCCACAACACTCAGCTGAGTGCTCACTGCTTCCACACACTTCACACCACATCTGCTACACTGCATTAACTGGGGCTTGAGGCTGGTTCATTGTCATGTTGCTGAAGTGGGTGTTAAGTTGATTTTGTAATGCAGCTATCTGTGCAGCAATAGCTGTAAACCCATCCACTTCTAGCACTCCTGCTGCTTTCCTTGTCCCGCCTCTTGATGAATCAGCATTCCATTCCGGATTGCTCTGCGAAATGCGGTTCAACAAGGTATACATCTCCTCATAAGTTTTCTCCAGCGCTTGTCCTCCAGCTGCCTAGTCTAGCAATATTTTGGTGTGGGGTTCCAAACCCTCTATAAAAGTGTGCACCAGCACATCATTGGACTCATGATGATGAGGACAATCTCGCAACATGGACTTGAATCTCTCCCAGGCCTGATATAAATTCTCTCCCTCTCTCTGTTTGAAACTTAGAATTTGACTTCTAAGTCTTGCTGTTTTACCGGAGGGAAAAAACCGTATCAAAAATTTCCTTGCAAGATCATCCCACGTAGAAATAGAATTCCGTGGCTAAGCTTTCAACCACCTCTTGGCTTCTCCCAATAGTGAGAATGGGAACAATGTAAGCCGGACATAATCTGATGACACTCCAGCGGGGATGTAAGTGTCACTTATCTCCAAAAAATTTTGGAGATGCTGCTGTGGATCTTCAGGTATATTTCTATCCTGAAAGTAAATCAATTCCCAATTTTCCCAAATCAAGTAAAGATAATATCCTATTAATTCACAACTTTCCAATTTCTTGCTCTCTCGAGTGAAACCGGAATTTTTAGATATACATTAACGTAGGCCACACATTAATGCAGTAAGAACAAGAATTAATAGAACAACATGGAAGAAAAGATGAAAAACCACTATGATCAACAATCCATTTCACTACAATTGTTCATAACCTCAGCAAAAAGAGGATTTAGCCACTCATTTGTGGATTAAACATCGTTAAATGAGTGTTAAACATACAAGCAATTGAATTAAAGAAGAAGGAAAGAGAGAAAAACCCTGATATTTTCGTCCCCTCAACTGCCTGTAACCCACGTTCTTGCTCCACCCAGTCAGAATATTGAAAAATGAACCTAAGTGTTCTATTTATACTGGTGGGAATTTTTCCCGGAATAACAAGCAACGTGTCACGGAGTGCATCGCGGAGCACTGCCTCCATGACACGCTACGGATGCAGACCTTCACTGGAATTGGGGGTCCAGGAAATAAATCCCAACGTGGCACGGCGTGCAACGCGGAGCCAAACCACCGTGCCACGGAGCTATCGCGTACCCTCTCTGGAATTTGGGCGAAATTTCCCTATCCAGGCAGAAGGCCTCCGCGATGGCAGCGTGACACGGCTCCATCGCGGAGCCCCTTTATTTCATGCTGTCCAATGTCTTGTCCCTTGCTCGCATCTAAGTCCATCCCCGATATCCTCCAACATGCATTTTAGCTTCCCGAAATTACATTTTACCTGCAAAATAATGCTAATCATGTTGGTTAGTATAAATTCACATTTTATTACCAATTACATGAGAATGTATACACATTGATAGATAAACAAGGCGAAAATGGTACTTTTGAGTATCACTTGGGCATATAAATTTGCCCAAGATCAATGACCACCATCTCCCATCCAATCAAATTCCTCTTCTTTCTAATTTGAATACCTCCATCCACTTTTACTCACCCATCTCTATCACACGATTGTAATCTCATCATACAAGTGGTAAGCAGAGGCAGTTGGTTGTGTCTATTAACCTAATTGATAAGGTTCTTGTCACTCACTCTCTATGGTTTCGAGCTATTGGAGATATTTTGTTTCTTGGGTATTTATTTTATGCTTTTCTTTGCTATGTGGGGTTGAATTTTGTTTTTGTTTTTACGTGGGTGTCAGGTTGTAGTATGAGTGAGACACACTCTCAAGTTTCACAATGATAGATAGCTTGACACCTTTCTTAAGGGCTACTTGTTGTTTTATTGGGTTAGGTTGAGATTGGTGTACATTTATGCGGCGGTGGCCTGTGGGTTTATTAAAGGTCGGCCACCAGCGGACCGCCAGTTGAGTTTCATGAATTGCTGATTGTCTCACAAATTAACTTGCCCAATATTGGCATCACTCTGCAGTGTACTGGCGCTTCGCCGATCCAGATCGGCATTTTGCCGGTATGGTGCCTATATGTATGATGTTCTCCCAGGCCACTGCCTCACATCGACGATGCACCAGGGCTTTGCAAATCTGCATCGGCATTGCACCGATGTCTCCTGAAGGCTAAAATTGTTGAACCTGAATTCTTTCTTTTTTCTTGATCTGAGTTTCAAAATATGTGCACCATTCTAACCTTATTTTACAGCATCATGTTTTTTCCCTGCAGTCTCACCAAGGCCAAGCATCAACACACACCAGCAACACACAAGTTCAGTTTGAGTTGGAAAGAATGGAGGAGTATTATGTGGATTTCAAGGAGAAGTGATCCATCCATGCAAAAGCCCAATTTGAAGTGGACTCCTTCAAAAATGCCTTCCCAGATATCTACGACTAGATTGGGATGTGCAACTGGGGTCCATTCACCATACCGTTAACCCATATTTTCCAGAATTGGTGTGGGAACTCTATGCTTCATATAGGGAAAGGCAACAGCTCCTCAAGCACAAGGGTCGGACAAATACATTACCATGCCTACCATCAGTTTAGGTGCAAGGGCTAGAGGTGTCTATAACTCCTGAGTCAATCAACTCGTTGTATTAGGTGGAGCTAATTCAATCACACTCGATATTCTGCAAGAAGGTGGAAGATAAAGTGAATCAGTTTCAATGGGTAGCCAGCATGATTGCAATTATCCAACCACAATGGGTCATCTCCAAGGGTCTGATCCATCATCGTGACTTGAAGTTTGAAGCGCGCATGTGGTTAGATTTTGTTTGCTCACGGTTACTGCCTTCTCAGAATACAACAGAAGTTCCAATTGAAGTTGCCATTATTGTTGCATGCATCATAGATTATGTACACATAAATGTTGGGGAGCTCATTGCCGATCAATTCAAATGAAGAGCAAAGCAGCAGGATACGACATTGACATTTCCCAGCCTCGTGAGTATGTTATGTGTGCGGGCTGCATGCCCTTTCCTCCGAAAATTGGACAGGATTGTACGGGCCGACAGTGTGATTACATTGGATACTAAAACTAACAAAGATGCTCCAACCATGAAACGAGCAAAGTATACAACGAGCGAGACTCCACCACTGCCTTCAGTATCTTCTACCACATCGACCACCCAGTTCCATCTAGTTGCTGCTCCCGCCCCAACACCTCCAGATCTGCTCAAAATAGCACAAAGGGCCAGAGTACATGAGAGCCAGCTTGTGAAGCTAGCTAAGGCTATCCCATGTATGATACAAACTGCAATCAAGAAAGCCATGCAACCTGCTAAAGATAAGTTGAAGAGCCTATGTTCCACAATTGAGGTTCTTAAGAGCGAAGTGATTTCCTTGAGACAAGAGGTGGCTGCACTTGGTGAACCTCTATTTACCGGTAACTAAACCCTCTTGAACATGCAGCACGCCCATGCAGCCTGAGGCACCCAGAAGTCCACCGGACGATTGGTGGGTGGGTTATAACAGCACGTCAAAAATAGTGTCAGATGAGGAATTATATCATATCCCTCCACCACCTCCTCCAGTGCTCTCGGTGTATGACATAGATCCATCCTGGGCACCTGGCGGAGTGGCAACAACTTCTTATCATGAGCTTCGTACTTTGCTGGACAAATGGGTGGTGCTAGATGTTCGGTCTGTTATATGGGTATATAACTACACGCAAGTGCACGTGGTCGAAAAAGTAGTAAAGTGGCTTAAGTAAGCCAAGTATCGATCCCACAGGGACTGGGATGAAGTGCAATCTGTTCAAGTGTACTATATTTCGATTCTAAAAATGCAGACAACAGTGTAACCAAAGGTTTGATATTTTGTTTTATAATTTTTTATGCTAAATCTAAAATAACTATCTAATGTGAGTCTGAACTATGAATGAGAGCATGCTGAGGTTAAACGAACATGTAATGAAATTAATTATCGATATAATTTGGTTAGTCTTTTCCTCCAGTTGCTAGCCAAGAACTATTGCCAAGAGATTAAAACTCTCGTATTTAACCTCACTTAAGAATCATGAACCATCCACCTACATTTCTGTGATTAAATGCAATTCATGTTCCAGCCATACAAACCCGGTTCCTAAATTGACTAATACGACTTTCAGGTATACTTCTATCCTGAAAGTAAATCAATTCCCAATTTTCCCAAACCAAGAAAGGATCATATCCTATTAATTCACAACTTTCCAATTTCTTGCTCTCTTGAGCGAAACCGGACTTTTTAGATATACATTAATGTAGGCCACACATTAATGCAGTAAGAACAAGAATTAATAGAACAACATGGAAGAAAAGATGAAAAACCACTATGATCAACAATCCATTTCACTACAATTGTTCATAACCTCAGCAAGAAGAGGAATTAGCCACTCATTTGTGGATTAAACATCATTAAATGAGTGTTAAACATACAAGCAATTGAATTAAAGAAGAAGGAAAGAGAGAAAAACCCTGATATTTTCGTCCCCTCAACTGCCTGTAACCCACGTTCTTGCTCCACCAAGTCAGAATATTGAAAAATGAACCTAAGTGTTCTATTTATACTGGTGGATATTTTTCCCAGAATAACGAGCAACGTGTCATGGAGTGCATCGCGGAGCACTGCCTCCGTGACGCGCTACGGACGCGGACCTTCACTGGAACTGGGGGTCCAGGAAATAAATCCCAACGTGGCACGGCGTGCAATGCGGAGCCAAGCCACCGTGCCACAGACCTATCGCGTACCTTCTCTGGAATTTGGGCAAAATTTCCCTATCCAGGTAGAAGGCCTCCGTGATGGAGATGGCAGCGTGACACGGCTCAATCGCGGAGCCCCTTTATTTTCATGCTGTCCAATGCCTTGTCCCGTGCTCGCATCCAAGTCCAACCCCGATATCCTCCAACATGCATTTTAGCTTCCCAAAATTACGTTTTACCTGCAAAACAATGCTAATCATGTTGGTTAGTATAAATTCACATTTTATTACCAATTACATGAGAATGTATACACATTGATAGATAAACAAGGTTAAAATGGTACTTTTGAGTATCACTTGGGCATATAAATTTGCCCAAGATCACTTACCCCACACTTAAATCCTTGTTCGTCCTCGAACAACAATCCTACACTTCATGCAATTTACATCCCAACCTCGCTACTTTGGTTCGACAATTTAGGCTACGGTCATACCGATTATTCAATATAGCAAATCATCAAGAAAACATGCATGGTCCTATCAATGCAATGACCTTCAATACATCAAGACATCCTAGACTTTAAGAATTGACTCTCGATATTGGCAAACTCATGCAAATCAGCTGATTAAGATATCCGACGCGAAAATTAATATTTCATCAAGTATGTGCCCTCACAACACAAGAGAATCTTCCCCTTTTTGCTCATATGACTCACAAAATTTTAAGCAGGGGCATGTAAATACAATTTTGCTCTCTCTCCCAAAAGAATTCACATGCATCATGTCATGACCCATAAGCTTTCCCTTAGTGTATTACTCCACTAATAGAAGTGCGATGTAAGATCACGTAGGACTTTAACTGGTTGTAATGGAAGCTACGGAACTAGTAAATATTGGGTTAGCCAATAATAGTCACTAGCATCCTTAAGCGCCTTTTCAACACATCCCATCAACTCATGGACTTTGTTTCTTTTTTCATCATCCCATTCTTGATGTTTTTCTTTAGTTTGGCCCATCGTATTGAGCACACTTGACACAACACAAAGATTATTCATGCACCTTCATTAAAGTTTATTTATAGCAAGTGCACCTTCAACCTTTTCTTTCCTTCCATCTCTCTGCTTTTCTTTTCTTTTCACCATTCTAACTCTTTTGACACTTTGGGAAAATTATTTTCTCTTCTTAAGCGCTTAAGAGTTTTGGATCGACTTTACGGCTAATGAAAAAAAGGGATTAAGCTCGGTTTACACTTTTTGACAAAAGAAAAAAAATAATAGGCTAAAGGCTCAACGGGTTGACTAGGGTATACGATCAAGGTGGGTACGATAATGAAAAATAGAAACTCTCGGTTAGAACAAAGAAATGCCTACATCCTTTCCTACAATACACCTCTTTCATTTCATTTTGCACACACACCAGGCAAGTTCTAGACACTTCAAAATAGCATGGAACAACAATACCTCACTTCACACTTTTTGCACATTCTCAATTCAAGATGTGTTCACAGACTCTTCAATCAGCTAATTACAGGAATTCAAACATTAAGCCTCAATCACACTGAATCAAACTCTATGGCCTAGGTATCTCAATATATTTACAAAATTGAATGCTTTCATACGAATCACCTTTGCATTTTAAATATCATGTAAAACACGCAACCAGAATTTCGCAACCATACAGTAACTACAGGTTTTGGGATGCAACCCACCAAAGAAAAAAAAACTGAAAATTAATTGAAAAAATCTACTCCTAACGACTACATTTCCCTTAAGACGGTCGTCATCCATCCATCATAGGGAACATTCACTACTATGACTTCGGTTCAATGGGACCATTCTCGATAAAAGAACTGAAAACAAACGCCGAGAAACCCAAGAAGTAAAAAAATGTTGAAAATATCGATCATTTAGATAGAAAAAATATGTACTAAAGATTTTAAAAGTATCAATCATTTCGATAACAAAAATATATACAAAATCAGCTAGCAACATTCAGCAACACACATCAATTTGACATAAATTTACAAATACAGAACAACAACTTAACAATTCATCAATCACAGGGAACAACAAAATTTCACATGCACGACAACAGATTAGAGCATACATACATAACAGCACAGCCCAGCACCTAACTACTCCCACCCCACACTTAGCTCGAACACTGTCCCCAGTGTTCACAAAAATTAAAATAGCACAAAATCGGGTGGTAGAACTCCCTGATCAATCAAAGTACTCCACTTCTTCGTCGGGTGCTGCTGCTTCATCTCCCATGTCTGAATCGCCCCCGTCGTCATCATCGGACTCCACATCGGAGTCCTCCCGATGTGTCTCCTCGTCTGTGGGGACGTCATCATCCATGAGCTCTACAAATGCTGGCCCCACTCGGCATAGAGCCCTGGCATTTTTGCCGAAGGGGTAATCTAGCTTGAGCTGCCATAGCTCCTCCTCTGTCGCCGGCCTCCCGCCTATCCTCAGCTGGAGCATCTGCATCCCATACATGCGATCCATATACTGATCATCACGAGCATGTCGCTCGCCAAGTGTAAGCATTGGCCCGTGGGTGGTGTCGGGTGCCTTAGTTTTAGTAACATCTAAGGCCTGCCACTCCATCTGCGGGATATAGTCAAGGGCCTCTTCCTCGATATCTAGACCCCTGAGGAAGGTGGTCAGCAGTCCACCAAAGCCATACCTGTGCCCCTGATGCAACCGGGCTCTCTTCATCGCGTATATAATCATCGCCCCCACGTTGATCTCCAGCCCTTTCATCAGCGCGTACACCAGGCATACACGATCCAGGGTTACATCAGTCATATGTACCCCCGGGATTAGGCAGGAACATACTATCTTAAGCCAGATTCGGGCTTCCTTGTTCATCTATGAATATGGCAAAGTCTGATGGTAGCCCCTCTCTTTGTGTCTGCTCCATCTAGCTGTCGATCGGGTCCCACACAATGTGCGTCTGATGTCCGCATATGGTGGGGTAATGTTCAGCTGTCAGAGTACTTGGGCGTCTGTGTCCCGCGCTCCTATGATGGCATTGAGGTGGTGGGGCTCCAAAGTGACTATTTGCCCTATGATTTTGACGGTGTGACTTCTGATCGTCGGGTTCCAGTTGGCATACAAATCCCGAACCAAGTGCAAGTTACATTCCTTGGGCTCTTCAAAGATGAAGTTGAGCCCAGCTGCCTCGATTCGGTGGACCATCATAGGGAACTCCTGTGCCAATGGTTCCCGTGCTATATGCTCCTCGGGGAAGTATTTGTTTTCTTTGTGCTTTACGTACCACTTCTTCCCCTCATCCGTCACCCATCTTGTTCCGTATTGGCGGCGTTGGCCGCGTGGAACTGCTGGTGCTGCTGGGACTGCTGTGCCCAGTCTGATTCGCTTCCTTCCGGCGCCAGAAGTTGATGCGCCTTTCCCTTTCTCTTGCCTGCTTGCCATTTTACCTGTCAACCCAAGTAGATAAGATCAATGTTAAGCTAACGGATATTAACTTCAGCTAAGGCCGGGTTAAGCTAGGTTACCCCACACTTAGTCTTTAGCTACAGTTACAACAATACGGCAAGATCATACTTATTTACACACAATAACCAACTATACAATCATGCTTAGTTCGTTCAAAGAATTGGACGGTATATCTTCTGTGTACTACTCAGACTTCGTACAGCTAATCACAATCACTACCATCGCTAACATTTTAGCCCATCGCACTTAGCTAGGAAAAACAAAGAAACGAAAACAACAACAAAAATTTATCTTCACGAACCTATACAACCAACCAAATTCTTACAAATTTCAATATTCCTCTAACCCGAGAATCCGTCGTTCTATTAACATCCTAACAATTAGTACATCGACTCATCTCATTCAACATGTACATCCCGGCATGAAATTCCCAAGTTCACTACATTTTCAACTTCAAATTCAAAAACAAGCCCTAGAAATGATATTATCAAGAAATTTCGATTAATTTATGCAATTGACAAGTTCAAGCAATCATAACGACATTCCAAACATTCATCAACAACAATTAAATTGAATTCATGATTAATTTCTACTTAGGGCAATTTAGCTCACCTCACATGCTCAATATCGAAGAAATTCAACAAGAATTGAGGTGGAATCGAAGAACATACCTTGAAGTTGAAGAGTTTACGCAAATTTGATGATTTTCTTAGCCTACTCCGTGTCACGTTGAAGGGGGATGGGTTTTGGGGGGTTTTGGTCGCGGAGTGATTTAAAAATGAGGAAAAAGGAGGGGTTTTATGGTTAAAAAGTAGTAAAATCGCGCGGGTCACCTGGCGACCCGGTGTGACCCGTCGCGATATACATGGCAACGTGTCACAGAGTGCATCGCGGTGCACTGCCTCCGTGACACGAAGCCATCGCGAGCCTGTTCTGGAAATTTTTAAACAATCCGGATTATACCTCAACGTGTCACGGAGGGTAACGCGGAGGTCCACCTCCGTGACACGGAGCTATCGCCCCAGCTCACTACTTTGCCACTTTTTGTTAATTTCCATACCTCGAATTTTCCTTTATGATTCCGTGCATATTTTCCTCCGTTTGACCTGAAATTCATTCTCACTATGCAAAATTGGTTAGAATTATAGGTTTCACTCTAAATAAAAATAAAACAAAAACTAAAATGAAAAATTTTGTAGTAAATCAAGAAAAAGAAAAAGAAAAATCTATTTACACTTTACAAAAAGAAAGAAAAATTTTTCACGGGTTGCCTCCCGTGCAGCGCCTGGTTTACCATCTCGGCTCGACGTCGTTAAGCTCAGTTGTCCTCTAGGGTGATGGACGATTTCTCTCGATCACTGTCCTCCCCCCAGTAGTACTTACACCGATCCGGTGGTTTTCCGATTAACTCTCGTGAATCCTTCATCTGCTCATCATCACCTTGATCAATCACATTTATCATCGAGAGTTCTTCGTGCACCATTGGGAGCTTGGGTGCCTTGTACACATTGAACACCTCCACCTTGTCATGTGCTCGCATTGTTAGCTGCCCCGCAGCTACGTCAATTAGTGCTTTCCCGGTTGCCAAGAAAGGACGTCCCAAAATAAATGGGACTTCCGCGTCTGGTTCAAAATCCAGCACGATAAAATCTACCGGGAAAATTAGGGAGCCAACTTGCACCAGAACGTCCTCCACAATGCCATCAGGTCTGGCTAAGGATTGATCCGCCAATTGCAAGATTACTGTTGTGGGTCTAGGACTCCCTAGACCCAACTTTCTGAATACCGATGAAGGCATCAAATTTATGCTCGCTCCCAAATCACACAATCCACGAGCTCGGATGCTCTGCCCAATAGTAATCTGGATAGTAAAGCTCCCAGGGTCTTTGAGCTTTGTGGGCAGTCTATTTTGAATCCGTGAAGTGCACTCCTCCGTTAGAGCCACCGTAGAATACTCAGTCAACCGACTTTTGTTTTCCACAATGTCCTTTATATACTTAGCATATTTTGGCACACCCTGCAAAATATCAACAAGAGGTAAGTTAATATGTACCTGTTTCAGCACCTCCATGAATTTCTTGAAACACGCCTCCTCCTTGTGTTTCTTTAAGCGTTGAGGGAATGAGGGTGGAGGTCTTTCTGATTCAGCTTCCTTAGTCTTCCCCCCTTCCGGTGCTTTGCTCCCTCTCAACTTCTGCTGCTCCCGATTGCTGAGGTGGTCTTTCTGGTTCCACCTCTTTCAGCTGCAAACCACTCCTTGTGGTCACTACATTTACCTGCTTGGGATTGGGATCCGTGTCGCTTGGCAGTCCTCCTCTAGGCCTTGTGTTTTGGGCTCCATCAAATTGCCCAAATTGATATTCAAGTGCCTTGGTAGCTAACTGGTTGTTTTTCACTTCGGCTGCCAATTACACATAATCAGCCTGCAATTGAGCTTGGTTAGCTATCATGGTCTTGAACATCTCCTCAATGCTGGGTGATGGTGGTGGAGGGGTTGCATTGTTATTTCTGAATTGTGCTTGATAATTCTGCTGCCCTCCTTGCTTCCTTTGCACACCCTGACCCAAACTTTGCCCCTGATGGTTGTTGCTACCCCAGGAGAAATTAGGGTGATTCCTCCAATTGGAATTGTAGCTATTACCATACTGTTGGTGGTTCCTTTGTACATTACCCACAAAGTTTACCGAGTCAGGATTGGCTCCACAACACTCAGCTGAGTGCTTACTGCTTCTACACACTTCACACCACATTTGCTGCACTTCATTAACTGGGGCTTGAGGCTGGTTCATTGTCATGTTGCTGAAGTGGGTGTTAAGTTGATTTTGTAATGCAGCTATCTGTGCAGCAATAGCTGTAAACCCATCCACTTCTAGCACTCCTGCTGCATTCCTTGTCCCGCCTCTTGATGAATCAGCATTCCATTCCGGATTGCCCTGCGAAATACGGTTCAACAAGGTATACAGCTCCTCATAAGTTTTCTCCAGCGCTTGTCCTCCAGCTGCCGAGTCTAGCAATATTTTGGTGTGGGGTTCCAAACCCTCTATAAAAGTGTGCACCAGCACATCATTGGACTGATGATGATGAGGACAATCCCGCAACATGGATTTGAATCTCTCCCAGGCCTGATATAAATTCTCTCCCTCTCTCTGTTTGAAACGTAGAATTTGACTTCTAAGTCTTACTGTTTTACCGGAGGGAAAAAGTCGTATCAAGAATTTCCTTGCAAGATCATCCCACGTAGAAATAGAATTCGGTGGCTCAGCTTTCAACCACCTCTTGGCTTCTCCCAATAGAGAAAATGGGAACAATGTAAGCCGGACATAATCTGATGACACTCCAGCGGGGATGTAAGTGTCACTTATCTCCAAAAAGTTTTGGAGATGCTGTTGTGGATCTTCATGAGGGAGACCGGTAAACTGCCCGCTAGTGTCCAACAATTGCACCATATTCTGCTTAAGTTCAAACCTCCCTCCTAGCTCAGGTTTGCGGATGCTAGATGTGACATTATTAGCATGTGGGATTGCCACCTCGCGAACCGGCCGAGCTGCTACTTCTTCGGGCACTAACACTGTTCGGACTACCGGTGGATTCTGTAATTGCTCCATGATCGTCTGTCTGAGCAACTGCAGCTTTCTTTGTAGAGCTTCTCTCCATTTACTGTGAAATATTCTTTCTGGCTCTATATACGAGTCCACCAGCTCCTTGTCTCTTGCCAGTGTTCAACAGAAATTAAGTCTGCAAAATACAGGCTAAGACCAAGTTGTCAACACTAAGAAAACAAAAATACAGTAAATTAACACTTAAAACAAATTCACCAATTGCCAAGCCCCCGGCAACAGCGCCAAAAACTTGTTCGGTCATTTATATGGGTATATAACTACACGCAAGTGCATGTGGTCGAACAAGTAGTAAAGTGGCTTAAGTAAGCCAAGTATCGATCCCACAGGGACTGGGATGAAGTGCAATCTGTTCAAGTGTACTATATTTCGATTCTAAAAATGCAGACAACAGTGTAACCAAAGGTTTGATATTTTGTTTTATAATTTTTATGCTAAATCTAAAATAACTATCTAATGTGAGTCTGAACTATGAATGAGAGCATGCTGAGGTTAAACGAACATGTAATGAAATTAATTATTGATATAATTTGGTTAGTCTTTTCCTCCAGTTGCTAGCCAAGAACTATTGCCAAGAGATTAAAACTCTCGTATTTAACCCCGCTTAAGAATCATGAACCATCCACCTACATTTCTGTGATTAAATGCAATTCATGTTCTAGCCATACAAACCCGGTTCCTAAATTGACTAATACAACTTTCAGGTATATTTCTATCCTGAAAGTAAATCAATTCCCAATTTTCCCAAACCAAGAAAGGATCATATCCTATTAATTCACAACTTTCAAATTTCTTACTCTCTCGAGTGAAACCGGACTTTTTAGATATACATTAACGTAGGCCACACATTAATGCAGTAAGAACAAGAATTAATAGAACAACATGGAAGAAAAGATGAAAAACCACTATGATGAACAATCCATTTCACTACAATTGTTCATAACCTCAGCAAGAAGAGGATTTAGCCACTCATTTGTGGATTAAACATCGTCAAATGAGTGTTAAACATACAAGCAATTGAATTAAAGAAGAAGGAAAGAGAGAAAAACCCTGATAATTTCATCCCCTCAACTGCCTGTAACCCACGTTCTTGCTCCACCCAGTCAGAATATTGAAAAATGAACCTAAGTGTTCTATTTATACTGGTGGGAATTTTTCCCAGAATAACGAGCAACGTGTCACGGAGTGCATCGCGGAGCACCGCCTCCGTGACACGCTACGGACGTGGACCTTCACTTGAACTGGGGGTCCAGGAAATAAATCCCAACGTGGCACAGCGTGCAACGCGGAGCCAAGCCACCGTGCCACAGACCTATCGCGTACCCTCTCTGGAATTTGGGCGAAATTTCCCTATCCAGGCAGAAGGCCTCCGCGATGGCAGCGTGACACGGCTCCATCGCGGAGCCCCTTTATTTTCATGCTGTCCAATGCCTTGTCCCGTGCTCGCATCCAAGTCCAACCCCGATATCCTCCAACATGCATTTTAGCTTCCCAAAATTACATTTTACCTGCAAAATAATGCTAATCATGTTGGTTAGTATAAATTCACATTTTATTACCAATTACGTGAGAATGTATACACATTGATAGATAAATTAGGCTAAAATGGTACTTTTGAGTATCACTTGGGCATATAAATTTTCCCAAGATCACTAGAACCCGGGAAACCAGTGGAACTCCCACCTGATCCACTATGAACAACTGCTGAAGAAATAGCTTCTTAGAAACTTGATGCAGCCTCACATTCTTGGAAGCCTCGGCCCGACCACTAATTGAATCAGGAAGCCTCCTTCACCTTATTGTCTGTCATTTTTGCTATATTGGGGGCAATGTTTGGTTTTAAGTAGGGGGAGAGATGTATGTTGTGCAATTTGCAAAAGTTATTGTGTGCTAAGAAAATAGTGGAGTCTTTGTCTTGAATTGTTATTCCTCAAGACCCAAGCCCTTAGCTTGTTCGCCTTTGTACATAGTAGGATAGTAAATAAACTTCAAGGGTTTTTTTCATACCACGGTTCTTTTCCGAGGAGCATGTTTTCATTTTCCTTTTCTTTTTTGTTGTCGAACCAGATTGGCACTTCCTGATGATAGACTGTGTGGCGACTCTCTTAAGGAAAAATGTCATGTTCCTTTTGAGTGTTTTTATGAAGCTGTTTTGAGAGGAACCACCAAAATTTTTGAAATGAAATTTTAAAATGCGGGCATGAAAATGAAAGATAATGAGTAGATGATTGAAGCAAGAGCATATCACTCTTTGTCATACTTTGTAAATTACTTGCTTGACTTATGAATTTGCATGCTTTGATGCCCTGACTTGAAATCTTGTGATGAAAATGACTCTTGTGGACCCTTTAAGGGTGATTCCCTGTGTGGTGAGGAATTTTGGTGAATCTCTTGCATGACTTCTTATCTAAAACTTGTCCCAAGTGTGACTCAAGGCGAAATTCTAGATGTAGTTTCACTTAAAACATGATTTCAAGCTTTCTTTTATTTAGCCATTTCACCCATATACCCTTCTCAAACATTGATCTTTGTCAGCCAACGTTGAACCTTAGACCCTTTCTTTGGCAACCACATTACAAGCCTTAATACCTCTCTTTGGCACCAATCTTCCCTAAGTGCTAGTGATAAAATAGCGATAGGATGAAGCTTCAAGCCCAAGAAGAATGGAGTGATAAGGTAATAAATGAGAAAAGAGGCAAAAGCCCAAGTTTGGGAGTGTGCAAGGGAAACATGAGAATCCCAATCTGAGGTAGCACCGCATTGTGTTCAAAATGCATAAAATGATAAGTTGAAAAGAGAAAAAGAATTTTTGTGAATTGGCATGTCCTTTTGCTTAGATAAGGCTAATTGTGAGAGCCAAAGAAGTTATAAGGAGGGTTATTGAGAGATGAAAACCAAAGATGATGAAAGAGGAGAAATAAGGTGAAGTGAGTGAAAAGATTTGATGGGAGGTATGCTCACAAAAGGCATTAGAGAGGTTCGAGTCACTAAAGCTAAATTTTCATCCGACCCTTTACCCGAGCCTACATTATAACCTGCAAGTCCTAAGTGATTTTAAGTGCAGCCGCGCTACATTAGTGGCGAACTATATGAAGGGCAAACCTATGGGTCAAGTTGTGTGCATGAAGATTTCTTTTGGGAAAGTGAGTGTGATTATCTCTCCCAAGCAATCCCTTGTGTGTATTTAGTGATTGCATGATAAAAGAATAGGGATTCTCCTTTCGGTGAGTGGCGTCATCCCTTTTTAAGGACACAAGTGCATTTAGAGATAATGTGTGGATAGGGCATAAGAAGTGTAAACTCTAAGAAAAGTTTTGAATGTGCACTAATTATGAATTGAGATCTATGTGTATTTCATGGATAAGCAATGCCCTTGTTTGACAAAATTAATCCTCTCATGAACCAGGTTTGTATAAGGGTGGTAGCCTCTTGAAATGTCTCCATTGTTTTGGTTTTCAGGGGAATTTCCTTCTCTTTTTCAGTGAGATTGGTGAGCATTTTTGGGTTGTCATAGACAGGTGGTTATTGATGTTTGACTTTGTGAGGAGTAGCATGTGTTTTCTACTGATAAGAATTTCATTACATGAGGACAAGCAATGGTTCAAGTTTGGGGGTTTGATGAGTTGGTAATTCACCAACTCATTAGGCTCTTAAGCTTGAATTTTTGCTTAGTTTTTGAGTTGTTTATGTGGATTTTATTCCCTTTTTGCTTTTTTTGTGTGCATATGCTTAATGTGAAGAAAATAATAAGAAATGGAGCAAAAAGAAGGAAGTAGAGTCTGATTCGGCGTTTCACCGAAGAAGACTGGTGAAACTCTAGTTAAAAGTCAATCCCCACTTCCTCTAGGTAACAAGCCACCGGCGAAACGCGACTTGCCAACGGTGACTTTCCGGTTCAGCTGCCGAAGGACACATGACTTGCTAGATTGAATAGCAAAGCATCGGCAGTGCATGGATGGAGATTGATGAAACGCCGAATAAACAGCCGATGGCCACTGGAATACATTAAATCAGCAGATAATGTAGCCGGTGGTCCACGAATTTCAACCGGCGAACCGCCAGTAGTCCCGCCGATTCCAGAATGCTACTCAGGGGAAAAATTATCTAGCACAAAAAAAGAGAGAGAAGATGCCCTATTTTCTTAGATATATAAATTTTAGAGAAAGTACTATGTACTAAGCAGATCATATCATCTTTTTCCATTCCTAGTTGTAGAACATTCCTTTGGCAGAGAAGAGGAGAATTTGATTGGTAGAATTTGAAAAGTACTATTCTTAATAGAAAGGTAGTACCATTGTTGAAGACTACTTGTGAACTTGATTTTACTACTCTTGTTATTGAATTCAATGAGTTTACTGTTAAATTTGCTTTTGAATTTCTTAATCATGAGTATCTAAATCACTAACTAGAGGTGCGTGATGATGAATGCTTAATTAGAGTGGATAGTGCTAGAGTCATCTTAATATTATTTAAATAAGTGTAAATCTGTTAGATTCTCTTCAACCTATAATGGAGGATCCACTGATTATGATGTGGATCTAATTGTTCTTACTTGATTTTTTCTGCCAAAAGAATAATTAAGTATTCGAAGAGAATTTAATGGTGGGTATGGATGAGAGATTTTCAAAATTGGGATATAAATAGCCAAAATTACATTCTCACTCCTAATTAGTAGCTGATAGCTAGAAATTAGTGCAACTACTAATCCAAATCTGATCGGGTTAAGCTAATAGTGGCTAGAGGTTTGATAAAACTCTAGTAAGAGGTATTTATAAAGATGAAAAGCAGTAAATACTCATTTTCCCAAGATTATTTACACTAATTGAACTTATAAGATGACCTAGCATGTCCCTATATAATTAGTATATCATCTACACCACACCTCTCATCTTTCACATTCTTATCAACAACCTTGGTAATTTTTCTATCGTAGGTAACAAAATTATCAATCATACTCTATTCCAAATTCCAATCTCCCCCAACTTGTTTATTTTTATGTTATTTCTAAGTGGTGAAAGCTAACTTCAATTTCTCAACCGACACTTGTAATTATCACTCACTAGACCTTGTGGGATTCGACCCCGACATCCGTTGGGTTACTTGCTTTGATACAGCAACCGTGCATACCCTTTATATGAGGCATATATTTTGGAAATTATCAAAATCCTCTGTAAGGTTTAACCAGGAACCTTTTCATGATGTCTACGATAGCATCTACGGTTTGCAGGTCTGCGGCTCTTAGGTCTAGTTCACCACTCTTCCAGTGTCATCTGTGTGTGTAGGTGCCCATTTTCTTTGAGCAGATTGCTTTCAATTTAATTCTTTCATTTTTTGTCTAAGTTAAATGCCTGCACAAAAGAAGAGAAAAGGCATAAAACCTTCCCAAATTGAGTGAAAAAAGGCAATAGTTCATGCTTAAAAGCCAAATAAGGTGGTAAATTACCACCTCATCATCTCTTTAATGTGTTGCAGTTTTATGGCACATTCAATGCTTAAAATGTAGGAAAAATGCTTGTTCTTAGGTGTAGTTTATATGGATATGAGGTTATTTTACTTTTTTTTTAGGAAAATTAGGTTCGGGAGTTGGATTTTTGAAAAGGAGATGACAAATGCAAAAAATGGCTTGTTGCAGGTCTCTGTATGAGACGTACCATCCTGGTACGAGCATACCTGGCATTCGTAGCAAAACTTCAAATAAAATGCACAAGTGTAGAAGAAGCATATGATTGACAGTATGAGCATATTTGTCCATAACTTGAGATCCATAAGATATGCATTTGCAGAATCCATTGTACGAGCAGTGGCCACGTGCCGAGACAGCAAGGTATGAACCGTACTGACAAACTTGTGGTGAGATCCGTAGGATTGCATACTTGGCATATTCAAGGCACGAACAGATTGCACGGGTCGTACTAGCATGGTACGAGTCGCATGAAGGAACCATAGGAGAAACATACGAGATGCAAGGTTTTTGAAGTTCAAGCCACGACAAGCTCCTACGACTCGTAGTGAATTTGTACGAGTCATACCAACCTCTACTACCTGAGAAGACCAGAAGCTATAGACTCATACCACAGAAGTATACCACAACTCATAGCAGCATGCTACGACTCGTAGATTGTCTCGGCGGTAGAATCCCTGTTAATTTATACAAGGATTTTATTAATTGTATAAATACTTTTAGGTTATTTTCCTTAACAAAACTGATATCTTCCATTGTAATCATTGTTTTCGGGTTTCCTAACACTTCTTGGAGAAAAAATACATGAAAACCTTGAGAGAATTCATCATTGTTCTTGAAGTTTGATTGTGCAATTGATCATTGGATTTTTCTTCCATCATCATTATAAGTGCTTAATTATGTTTTCTTCTTTGAATTCTGATTTATTACTTGAAATCATGAATAGCTATACCCTCCATAATTAAGGTTGTGGGAACCATGGTTTTATACCAAACTAGGGTTAACATAAAGTAATTCTAAACCAATACGAATACTTGTATTATTCTTTTCTTCATGATTAATGTTTCTTAACGTTGTGCAACGTTAGGACTAGCCCAAATTCTCTATTTGCTTGAAGTCGTGGACAACACTTCCCTAGTTAATTGCATAACTTTGATCACAACACTAGCTCACAACAATGTTATTTGATTATTTCTTTTAAAACCCCCGTTTAGGAAATAATTGAAGTAAAAGTGTGAATACTAGCGTTAGTATATATCTTGACCATATTCCTTGTAGGATCGACCCCAACTTTGGCTAGGTTCTTTATTGACAACATCTGCATTATACTTCTTCAAAGGTGTAATTCGAGCATTATCAAAAATGGCGTCATTATCGGGGAATAGAGCTTAGGATTGGATTAATTTCTTTTATTTAACTTTTATTCTTTATTTCCTCGTTTTTATGTTTTCTTTTATTTTTGGTTTTATTCAGGCTCCTGTGTGAAAAGGGTAAAGGGTCAACCACTCTAAGTAGTAGAAGTCTCCTAACTTGAGAGCAACCCTTGTGACTAGCCCTATGGAAGATAAGAGGTCGCTGGTACCCCTGGAGGAGAGGCTGGGTGTCATGACAGTAGCAACCATATTATCAATTTTGAGAAAGATAATGTCCAGGGGTACGCAGAGATGGTAAATGCATTGAATGGAATGGGTTCTTACAAATTTAGGCCGAAAGAGTTGGACCTTGACCTAAAGAATCGTGCAACCCCTCCAATAAAACCTTTAGTTGAGGTACCTCCAATTGTGGAGCTTAAAGCTCTGCCTCCACATATGAAATATGCATTCTTGGGGGAAAACAGCACTTTGCCAGTAATTATTGTTGCAGACCTTGTAAAGTGGAAAGTTGAGGCACTAGTATCAGTTCTGAGATGGTTCAAGAAGGCAATTGGTTGAACCATTGCTGACATCATTGGAATCCTTCCAGGCATATGCACCCACAAGATTCAGCTTGAGCCAAACTATGAACCAAGCATATAGAATCAGCAAAGACAGAATTCATCCTTGCAAGAAGTGGTGAAAAAGGAGATTATTAAATGTCTAGATGTTGGTATTGTCTATCCCATTGCTAAGAGTAAGTGAGTGAGTCTAGTACAGTGTGTACCAAAGAAGGGTTCAATTACGGTGGTGCCAAATGAGAAGAGTAAGTTGGTCCCAACAAGGCCGATCATAAGTTGGCGCGTTTCCATGGATTATTGAAAACTCAACCATTGGACACGGAAGGACCACTTTCTGATGCCTTCATAGACCAGATGCTTGCGAATTGGCAGGCAAAGGATGGTATTGCTTTCTTGATGGTTATTCGGGGTACAATCAAATCTCCATAGCCCCAGAGGACAAAGAGAAAACTACCTTTACTTGTCCTTATGGGATGTTTGCTTTTAGGAGAATTCCCTTAGAATTATGCAATGCACCTGACATATTTCAGTATGGCATGATGTCCATCTTTTCAGATATGGTGGAGGATACCATTGAAGTATTCATGGACGATTTCTTGATCAAGGGTGATTCCTTTGAAGATTGTCTTGAGCACCTGAGCAAAGTGCTTAGTAGGTGTGAAGACACCAATCTGGTACTCAACTGGGAGAAGTGCCATTTTATGGTGAAAGAGGGGATTGTGCTAGGCCACAGGATTTCGAGAAAAGCTGTTGAGATGGACAAAGCAAAGTTTGAGGCTATAGCCGGATTGCCACCACCCATTTCTATCAAGGGTATCCAAAGCTTTTTGGAGCACGCAGGTTTCTATATGAGGTTCATCAAAGACTTCTCAAATATTACACAACCCCTATGCAAGTTACTTGAGAAGACGGTGAAATTTGTTTTTGAAGACAAATATCTGAAAGCTTTCAAATTCCTGAAAGAAAGTCTTACTTCAGCCCCCATTGTCATGGCACCAGACTGGTCTCTTCCGTTTGAGGTGGTGTGTGATGCTAGTGGAGTTGCCCTAGGTGTTGTCTTGGGTCAAAGGAGAGCAAAAATATTTCACGTCATCTATTATGCCAGCAAGACACTGAATGCAGCTCAGAAGAACTATACAGTGACTGAATAGGAATTGCTAGCAGGGGTCTTTGCATTCAAAAAGTTTTGGGCACACTTTCTTGGAACTAAGGTGATTGTCCATCCTAACCATGTGATAATGCTTAAATTAGACCCCTGAAGAAGTATAATGCGGACGTTGTCAATAGAGAATCCAACTAAAGTTGGGGTCGATCCCATAGGGAATATGGTCAAGATACAAACTAATGTTATCATTCACACTTTTAGATCAATTATTTCCTAAAGGGGGATTTTAAATCAAGTAAGAGTATTTTTAAATGGAGTTGTGATCAATAGTTAAGCAATCAACTAGGTTAGTGATCCCCATGGCTTCTTAACTAGTCAGATTATTACACTCGTGATCTATCTCAATACTTGGCCTATAGAACTGATAAACTATACTCATCTAAATGACTGATTCGCCACTATTAGATGACTCTACTCAATCACTGAGTTAGGTCTCATGAGCGAGTTCTCTTTAACTTTATCAATAGTTCCAAACTAACTCTCCCGCGACCGCAGCTCAAGCTATTCAATGAAACTCAATTTCAAGGATTTGTTGTTCTTTTCTTTTTCTAATCTCTATTTCTCTAGGTTCAAGTAAGAAGAAAATTCAAGCTATTCCTAACGTTGCACACCATTAAGAAACATCAAACATGAGGAAAATAACAATACGGGCATTTGTATTAGTTTAGAATCATTGTGTGTTAACCCTAGTTTGTTATTCCATCATGGTTCCCACAATTCTAGTTGTGGAGGGTATAGTTATTCATAATTGCAAGAATTAAATCAGATTTTATGGAAGAAAACATAATTAATGACTTACAATATTAATGAAAGAAGAACCCAAGAATCAATTGCACAATCACTTGTCAAAACTCCAAGAACAATGATAAATTATGTCCAAGTATTCAAGTGTTTGCTCTCCAAGAACTAAGGAAACCCAAAAACTGTGAATACAAGTCAAAAGTATCAACTTCTGCTAAGGAAAATAACTAAAAAGTATTTATACAATTAATGAAAACTTTTCCTAATTTAACTAGGAAACTATTGGTGCTTGTTCCTATGAGTCGTAGGATGCTATGAATCGTGGCTTCTCTTCATAATATAAAATGCAGCATCTGAATCTATCAACTGGAGGTTGGTATAACTCATAAAATTCCACTACAAGTAGTAAGTGCCTATCGTGGTCTAAACTTATGAAATCTAGCATCCTCTGAATCTCACCACGAGTCCTTGGTACGGTCCATACCTTGGTGCTATGACTCGTGGAATCTACTCGTACCCTGGGATCTACCTGTTGGCATGTTCTCTGAACTTAATCACGACTCCTTGATAGGGCTCGTATGTTGTCATCACGATTTGTGGCTTCTACTTATACCAAGAGCTTCTGCAAATGCACATCCTCTGAAGTTTTTCACGACTCCTTGGTATATCTAGTACCATGAGTCATACTTTGCCCCAGCACTTGTGCAATTTCTTTAAAGTTTCAGCTACGGGTGCTAGGTACGGCTCGTATTGAGACCTATAGCTAGCCATTTTTTGCATATTTTCTGCTCCTTTTTCAAAATCCAACTCCTAGGCCTAATTTCCCTGAAAACAAGGTAAAAGAACCTCATATCTGTATAAACACACCCAAGTATAAGTATTTTTCCGATGTTTTAAGTGTCTAAAGTTCCATGAATATGTGGCATGATCTTGGGCAAATTTATATGCCCAAGTGATACTCAAAAGTACCATTTTCGCCTTGTTTATCTATCAATGTGTATACATTCTCATGTAATTGGTAATAAAATGTGAATTTATACTAACCAACATGATTAGCATTGTTTTGCAGGTAAAATGTAATTTCAGGAAGCTAAAATGCATGTTGGAGGATATCGGGGATGGACTTGGATGCGAGCAACGGACAAGACATTGGACAGCATGAAATAAAGGGGCTCCGTGATGGAGCCGTGTCACGCTGCCATCGCGGAGGCCTTCTGCCTGGATAGGGAAATTTCGCCCAAATTCCAGAGAGGGTACGCGATAGCTCCGTGGCACGGTGGCTTGGCTCCGCGTTGCATGCCGTGCCACGTTGGGATTTATTTCCTGGACCCCCAGTTCCAGTGAAGGTCCGCATCCGTAGCGTGTCACAGAGGCAGTGCTCCGCGATGCACTCCGTGACACGTTGCTTGTTATTCCGAGAAAAATTCCCACCAGTATAAATAGAACACTTAGGTTCATTTTTCAATATTCTGACTAGGTGGAGCAAGAACGTGGGTTACAGGCAGTTGAGGGGACGAAAATATCAGGGTTTTTCTCTCTTTCCTTCTTCTTTAATTCAATTCCTTGTATGTTTAACACTCATTTAACGATGTTTAATCCACAAATGAGTGGCTAAATCCTCTTCTTGCTGAGGTTATGAACAATTGTAGTGAAATGGATTGTTGATCATAGTGGTTTTTCATCTTTTCTTCCATGTTGTTCTATTAATTCTTGTTCTTACTGCATTAATGTGTGGCCTACGTTAATGTATATCCAAAAAGTCCGGTTTCACTCGAGAGAGCAAGAAATTGGAAAGTTGTGAATAAATAGGATATGATCTTTTCTTAGTTTGGGAAAATTGAGAATTGATTTACTTTCAGGATAGAAATATACCTGAAAGTCGTATTAGTCAATTTAGGAATCGGGTTTGTATGGCTAGAACATGAATTGCATTAATCACAGAAATGTAGGTGGATGGTTCATGATTCTTAAGTGGGGTTAAATACGAGAGTTTTAATCCCTTGGCAATAGTTCTTGACTAGCAACCGTAGGAAAAGACTAACCAAATTATGTCGATAATTAATTTCATTACATGTTCGTTTAACCTCAGCATGCTCTCATTCATAGTTCAGACTCACATTAGATAGTTGTTTTAGATTTAGCATAAAAATTATAAATCAAAATATCAAACTTTTGGTTACGCTGTTGTCTGCATTTTTAGAATTAAAATATAGTACACTTGAGCAGATTGCACTTCCTCCCAGTCCTTGTGGGATCGATACTTGGCTTACTTAAGCCACTTTACTACTTGTTCGACCATGTGCACTTGCGTGTAGTTTTATACCCATAGCAAAACCAGCCGAACAAGTTTTTGGCGCCGTTGTCGGGGACTTGTCAATTGGTGAATTTTTTTTAATTGTTAATTTACTATATTTTTATTTTCTTAGTGTTGACAACTTGGTCTTAACCTGTATTTTGCAGACTTAATTTCTGTTGAATACTGGCAAGAGACAAGGAGCTGGTGGAATCGTATATAGAGCCAGAAAGAATATTTCACAGTAAACGGAGAGAAGCTCTACAAAGAAAGCTGCAGTTGCTCAGACAGACAATCATGGAGCAACAACAGAATCCACCGGTAGTACAGGCAGTGTTAGTGCCCGAAGAAGTAGCAGCTCGGCCGGTTTGCGAGGTGGCAATCCCACATGCTAATAATGTCACATCTAGCATCCGCAAACCTGAGCCAGGAGGGAGGTTTGAACTTAAGCAGAATATGGTGCAATTGCTGCACACTAGCGGGCAGTTTACCGATCTCCCTCATGAAGAGCCACAGCAGCATCTCCAAAATTTTTTGGAGATAAGTGACACTTACATCCCCGCTAGAGTGTCATCAGATTATGTCCGGCTTACATTGTTCCCATTCTCACTATTGGGAGAAGCCAAGAGGTAGTTGAAAGCTGAGCCACCGAATTCTATTTCTACGTGGGATGATCTTGCAAGGAAATTTTTGATACGGTTTTTTCCCTCCGGTAAAACAGCAAGACTTAGAAGTCAAATTCTAAGTTTCAAACAGAGAGAGGGAGAGAATTTATATCAGGCCTGGGAGAGATTCAAGTCCATGTTGCGGGATTGTCCTCATCATCATTAGTCCAATGATGTGCTGGTGCACACTTTTATAGAGGGTTTGGAACCCCACACCAAAATATTGCTAGACTCGGCAGCTGGAGGACAAGCGCTGGAGAAAACTTATGAGGAGCTGTATACCTTGTTGAACCGCATTTCGCAGGGAAATCCCGAATGGAATGCTGATTCATCAAGAGGCGGGACAAGGAAAGCAGCAGGAGTGCTAGAAGTGGATGGGTTTACAGCTATTGTTGCACAGATAGCTGCATTACAAAATCAACTTAACACCCACTTCAGCAAAATGATAATGAACTAGCCTCAAGCCCCAGTTAATGCAGTGCAGCAGATGTGGTGTGAAGTGTGTGGAAGCAGTGAGCACTCAGCTGAGTGTTGTGGAGCCAATCCTGACTCGGTAAACTTTGTGGGTAATGTACAAAGGAACCACCAACAGTATGGTAATAGCTACAACTCCAATTGGAGGAATCACCCTAATTTCTCATGGGGTAGCAACAACCATCAGGGGCAAAGTTCGGGTCAGGGTGTGCAAAGGAACCAAGGAGGGCAGCAGAATTATCAAGCACAATTCAGAAACAACAATGCACCTCCTCCACCACCATCACCCAGCATTGAGGAGATATTCAAGACCATGATAGCTAACCAATCTCTATTGTAGGCTGACTATGTGAAATTGGCAGCCGAAGTGAAAAACAACCAGTTAGCTACCAAGGCACTTGAATATCAATTTGGGCAATTTGTTGGATCCCAAAACACAAGGCCTAGAGGAGGACTGCCGAGCGACACGGATCCCAATCCCAAGCAGGTAAATACAGTGACCACAAGGAGTGGTTTGCAGCTGAAAGAGGTGGAACCATAAAGACCACCTCAACAATCGGGAGCAGCAGAAGTTGAGAGGGAGCAAAGTACTGAACGGGGGAATACTAAGGAAGCTGAATCAGAAAGACCTCCACCCCCGTTCCCTCAACGATTAAAGAAACACAAGGAGGAGGCGTGTTTCAAGAAATTCATGGAGGTGCTGAAACAGGTACATATTAACTTACCTCTTGTTGATGTTTTACAGGGAGTGCCGAAATATGCTAAGTATATAAAGGACATTTTGGCAAAAAATAGTCGGTTGACTGAGTATGCTACGGTGGCTCTAATGGAGGAGTGCACTTCCTGAATTCAAAATAGACTGCCCACAAAGCTCAAAGACCCTGGGAGCTTTAATATCCAGATTACTATTGGGCAGAGCATCCGAGCTCGGGAATTGTGTGATTTGGGAGCGAGCATAAATTTGATGCCGTCATCGGTATTCAGAAAGTTGGGTCTAGGGAGTCCTAGACCCACAACAGTAATCTTGCAATTGGCGGATCGATCCTTAGCCAGACCTGATGGCATTGTGGAGGACGTTCTGGTGCAAGTTGGCTCCCTAATTTTCCCGGTAGATTTTGTCGTGCTGGATTTTGAACCAGACGCGGAAGTCCCATTTATTTTGGGATGTCCTTTCTTGGCAACTGGGAAAGCACTAATTGATGTAGATGCGGGGCAGCTAACAATGCGAGCACACGACAAGGTGGAGGTGTTCGATGTGTACAAGGCACCCAAGCTCCCGATGGTGCACGAAGAACTCTCGGTGATCAATGTGATTGATCAAGGTGATGATGAGCAGATTAAGGATTCATGGGAGTTAATGGGAAAACCACCGGATCGGTGTAAGCACTACTGGGGGGAGGACGGTGATCGAGAGAAATCGTCCATCACCCTAGAGGACAACTGAGCTTAACGACGTCGAGTCGCGACGGTAAACCAGGCGCTGCACGGGAGGCAACCCGTGAAAAAAAAAATTCTTTCTTTTTGTAAAGTGTAAATAGATTTTTCTTTTTCTTTTTCTTTATTTACTACAAAATTATTCGTTTTAGTTTTAGTTTTATTTTTATTTAGAGTGAAACCTATAATTCTAACCAATTTTGTATAGTGAGATGAATTTCAGGTCAAACGGAGGAAAATATGCACGGAATCGCAAAGGAAAAGTCGAGGTATGAAAATTAACAAAAAGTGGCAAAACAGTGAGCTGGGGTGATAGCTCCGTGTCACGGAGGTGAACCTCCGCATTACCCTCCGTGACATGTTGAGGTATAATGCGGATTTTTTAAAAAAAAATTCCAGAACAGGCTCGCGATGGCTCCGTGTCACGGAGGCAGTGCACCGCGATGCACTCCGTGACACGTTGCCGTGTATATCGCGACGGGTCACACCGGGTCGTCGGGTGACCCGCGCGATTTTACTACTTTTTAACCCCGAAAAAACCTCCCTTTCCCTTATTTTTCAATTACTCTGCGACCAAAACCCCCAAAACCCATCCCCCTTCAACGTGACACGGAGTAGGCTAAGAAAATCATCAATTTTGCGTAAATTCTTCAACTTCAAGGTATGTTCTTCGATTCCATCTCAATTCTTGTTGAATTTCTTCGATATTGAGCATGTGAGGTGAGCTAAGGTTGCCCTAAGTAGAAATTAATCATGAATTCAATTTAATTATTGTTGATGAATGTTCGGAATGTCATTATGATTGCTTGAACTCGTTAATTGCATAAATTAATCGAATTTGCTTGATAATATCATTTCTAGGGCTTTTTTTTTGAATTTGAAGTTGAAAATGTAGTGAACTTGTGAATTTCATGCCGGGATGTACATGTTGAATGAGATGAGTCGATGTACTAATTGTTAGGATGTTAATAGAAAGACGGATTCTCGGGTTAAGGGAATGTTGAAATTGTAAGAATTTGGTTGGTTATATAGGTTCGTGAAGATAAATTTTTGTTGTTGTTTTCGTTTCTTTGTTTTTCCTAGCTAAGTGCGATGGGTTAAAATGTTAGCGATGGTAGTGATTGTGATTAGCTATACGAAATCGGAGTAGTACATAGAATATATACCGTCGAATTTTTCGAACGCACTAAGAATGATTGTATAGTTGGTTATGGTGTGTAAATAAGTATGATCTTGCCGTATTGTTGTAACTGTAGCTAAGGACTAAGTGTGGGGTAACCTAGCTAAACCCGACCTTAGCCGAAGTTAATATCCATTGGCTTAACATTGATCTTGTCTACTTGGGTTGACAGGTAAAATGGCAAGCAGGCAAGAGAAAGGGAAAGGCGCATCAACTTCGGGCGCCGGAAGGAAGCGAATCAGACTGGGCACAGCAGTCCCAGCAGCACCAGCAGTTCCACGCGGCCAACGCCGCCAATACGGAATAAGATGGGTGACGGATGAGGGGAAAAAGTGGTACGCAAAGCACAAAGAAAACAAATATTTCCCCGAGGAGCATATAGCACGGGAACCATTGGCACAGGAGTTCCCTAGGATGGTACACTGAATCGAGGCAGCTGGGCTCAACTTCATCTTTGAAGTGCCCAAGGAATGCAATCTGCACTTGGTTCGGGAATTCTATGCCAATTGGAACCCGACGATCAGAAGTCACACCATCAAAATTAGAGGGCAAATAGTCACCTTCGAGCCCCACCACCTCAATGCCATCATAGGAGCGCGGGACACAGACGCCCACGTACTCCGACAGCTGAACATTACCCCACCATATGCGGACATCAGACGCACATTGTGTGGGACTCGATCGACGGCTAGATGGAGCAGACACAAAGAGAGGGGCTACCACTAGACTTTGCCCTATTCACAAATGAACAGGGAAGCCAGAATATGGCTGAAGATTGTCTATTCCTGCCTCATCCCGGGGGTACATATGACTGATGTAACCCGGGATCGTGTATGCCTGGTGTACGCCCTGATGAAAGGGCTGGAGATCAACGTGGGGGCGGTAATTATCTCCACCATGAAGAGAGCCCGGTTGCATCAGGGGCACAGGTATGGCTTTGGTGGACTACTCACCACCTTCCTCAGGGGCCTAGATGTCGAGGAGGAGGCCCTTGACTATATCCCGCAGATGGAGCGGCGGGCCTTAGATGTTACTAAAACTAAGGCACCCGACACCACCCACGGGCCAGTGCTTACACTTGGCGAGCGACATGCTCGTGATGATCAATATATGGCTCGAATGTATGAGATGCAGATGCTCCAACTGAGGATAGGCGGGAGGCCAGCGACAGAGGAGGAGCTATGGCAGCTCGAGCTAGACTATCCCTTCGGCGAAAACGCCAGGGCTCTATGCCGAGTGGGGCCAGCATTTGTAGAGCCCACAGATGATGACATCCCCACAGACGAGGAGACACGTCGGGAGGACTCCGATGTGGAGTCCGATGAAGACGACGGGGGTGATTCAGACATGGGAGATGAAGCAGCAGCACCCGACGAAGAAGTGGAATACTTTGATTGATCAGGGAGTTCCACCACCCGATTTTGTGCTATTTTAATTTTTGTGAACACTGGGGACAGTGTTCGAACTAAGTGTGGGGTGCGAGTATTTAGGTGTTGGGCTGTGCTGTTATGTATGTATGCTCTAATATGTTGTCGTGCATGTGAAATTTTGTGTTCCCTGTGATTTGTGAATTGTTAAAGTGTTGTTCTGTATTGTAAATTTATGTGAAATTGATGTGTGTTGTTGAATGTTGCTAGCTGATTCTGTACATATTTTTTTTATTGAAATGATCGATATTTTTAAAATATTTTGTACATATTTTTTCTATCAAAATGATCGATATTTTCGACATTTTTTTACTTCTTGGGTTTCTCGGCGTTTGTTTTCGGTTCTTTTACCGTGAATGGTCCCATTAAACCGAAGTCATAGTAGTGACCGTTCCCTATGATGGATGGATGACGACCGTCTTAAGGGAAATGTAGTCGTTAGGAGTAGTTTTTAATTATTTTTCAGTTTTTTTCTTTGGTGGGTTGCATCCCAAAACCTATAGTTACTGTATGGTTGCGAAATTCTTGTTGCGTGTTGTACATGATATTTAAAATGCAAAGATGATTCGTATGAAAGCATGCAAATTTGTAAATATATTGACCGTAGCCTAAATTGTCGAACCAAAGTAGCGAGGTTGGGATGTAAATTGCATGATGTGTTGGATTGTTGTTCGAGGACGAACAAGGATTTAAGTGTGGGGTAAGTGATCTTTGGCAAATTTATATGCCCAAGTGATACTCAAAAGTACCATTTTCGCCTTATTTATCTATCAATGTGTATACATTCTCATGTAATTGGTAATAAAATGTGAATTTATACTAACCAACATGATTAGCATTGTTTTGCAGGTAAAATGTAATTTCGGGAAGCTAAAATGCATGTTGGAGGATATCGGGGATGGACTTGGATGCGAGCAAGGGACAAGACATTGGACAGCATGAAATAAAGGTCTCATGAGCGATTTCTCTTTAACTTTATCAATAGTTCCAAACTAACTCTCCCGCGACCGCAGCTCAAGCTATTCAATGAAACTCAATTTCAAGGATTTGTTGTTCTTTTCTTTTTCTAATCTCTATTTCTCTAGGTTCAAGTAAGAAGAAAATTCAAGCTATTCCTAACGTTGCACACCATTAAGAAACATCAAACATGAAGAAAAGAACAATACGGGCATTCGTATTAGTTTAGAATCATTGTGTGTTAACCCTAGTTTGTTATTCCATCATGGTTCCCACAATTCTAGTTGTGGAGGGTATAGTTATTCATAATTGCAAGAATTAAATCAGATTTTATGGAAGAAAACATAATTAATGACTTATAATATTAATGAAAGAAGAACCCAAGAATCAACTGCACAATCACTTGTCAAAACTCCAAGAACAATGATAAATTATGTCCAAGTATTCAAGTGTTTGCTCTCCAAGAACTAAGGAAACCCAAAAACTGTGAATACAAGTCAAAAGTATCAGCTTCTGCTAAGGAAAATAACTAAAAAGTATTTATACAATTAATGAAAACTTTTCCTAATTTAACTAGGAAACTATTGGTGCTTGTTCCTATGAGTCGTACGATGCTATGAATCGTGGCTTCTCTTCATAATATAAAATGCAGCATCTGAATCTATCAACTGGAGGTTGGTATAACTCATAAAATTCCACTACAAGTAGTAAGTGCCTATCGTGGTCTAAACTTATGAAATCTAGCATCCTCTGAATCTCACCACGAGTCCTTGGTACGGTCCATACCTTGGTGCTATGACTCGTGGAATCTACTCGTACCCTGGGATCTGCCTGTTGGCATGTTCTCTGAACTTAATCACGACTCCTTGATAGGGCTCGTATGTTGTCATCACGATTTGTGGCTTCTACTTATACCAAGAGCTTCTGCAAATGCACATCCTCTGAAGTTTTTCACGACTCCTTGGTATATCTAGTACCATGAGTCATACTTTTCCCCAGCACTTGTGCAATTTCTCTAAAGTTTCAGCTACGGGTGCTAGGTACGGCTCGTATTGAGACCTATAGCTAGCCATTTTTTGCAATTTTCTGCTCCTTTTTCAAAATCCAACTCCTAGGCCTAATTTCCCTGAAAACAAGGTAAAAGAACCTCATATCTGTATAAACACACCCAAGTATAAGTATTTTTCTCATGTTTTAAGTGTCTAAAGTTCCATGAATATGTGGCATGATCTTGGGCAAATTTATATGCCCAAGTGATACTCAAAAGTACCATTTTCGCCTTGTTTATCTATCAATGTGTATACATTCTCATGTAATTGGTAATAAAATGTGAATTTATACTAACCAACATGATTAGCATTGTTTTGCAGGTAAAATGTAATTTCGGGAAGCTAAAATGCATGTTGGAGGATATCGGGGATGGACTTGGATGCGAGCAAGGGACAAGACATTGGACAGCATGAAATAAAGGGGCTCCGCGATAGAGCCGTGTCACGCTGCCATCGCGGAGGCCTTCTGCCTGGATAGGGAAATTTCGCCCAAATTCCAGAGAGGGTACGTGATAGCTCCATGGCACGGTGGCTTGGCTCCGCGTTGCACGCCGTGCCACGTTGGGATTTATTTCCTGGACCCCCAGTTCCAGTGAAGGTCCGCGTCCGTAGCGTGTCACGGAGGCAGTGCTCCGCGATGCACTGCGTGACACGTTGCTTGTTATTTCGAGAAAAATTCCCACCAGTATAAATAGAACACTTAGGTTCATTTTTCAATATTCTGACTAGGTGGAGCAAGAACGTGGGTTACAGGCAGTTGAGGGGACGAAAATATCAGGGTTTTTCTCTCTTTCCTTCTTCTTTAATTCAATTGCTCGTATGTTTAACACTCATTTAACGATGTTTAATCCACAAATGAGTGGCTAAATCCTCTTCTTGCTGAGGTTATGAACAATTGTAGTGAAATGGATTGTTGATCATAGTGGTTTTTCATCTTTTCTTCCATGTTGTTCTATTAATTCTTGTTCTTACTGCATTAATGTGTGGCCTACGTTAATGTATATCCAAAATGTCCGGTTTCACTCGAGAGAGCAAGAAATTGGAAAGTTGTGAATTAATAGGATATGATCTTTTCTTAGTTTGGGAAAATTGAGAATTGATTTACTTTCAGGATAGAAATATACCTGAAAGTCGTATTAGTCAATTTAGGAACCGGGTTTGTATGGCTAGAACATGAATTGCATTAATCACAGAAATGTAGGTGGATGGTTCATGATTCTTAAGTGGGGTTAAATACGAGAGTTTTAATCCCTTGGCAATAGTTCTTGACTAGCAACCGGAGGAAAAGACTAACCAAATTATGTCGATAATTAATTTCATTACATGTTCGTTTAACCTCAGCATGCTCTCATTCATAGTTCAGACTCACATTAGATAGTTGTTTTAGATTTAGCATAAAAATTATAAATCAAAATATCAAACTTTTGGTTACGCTATTGTCTGCATTTTTAGAATTAAAATATAGTACACTTGAGCAGATTGCACTTCATCCCAGTCCTTGTGGGATCGATACTTGGGTTACTTAAGCCACTTTACTACTTGTTCGACCACGTGAACTTGCGTGTAGTTTTATACCCATAGCAAAACCAGCCGAACATGGCACATCAAAACCCTCAACTTAGAATTTTTGCATGTTCTCAGGAAAACAAAAATACTATTACACATACGACGCTTAACTAGAAAGTAAAACAGAAGACCTACAGCCAACAACAACAAAATTTGCACACATGCTCACTATCAAGAATTTACCCTCTTTTCTGCAAACATTCAAAACCAGGACTGCTATGTACACATGCAACTACAACTCATGACACAAAGGAATCTAGAAATTGCATCAAACTATTAACAAACAATTGAACTTTCATTAATGCTATTTACACAGACAATTGGCAGAATGCAACACAACCCATGTACCCTCATAGCAAATAAAGTCTCCAACACTCACAAAGATATATATATATATATATATATATATATATATGAAACCAAATCTATCAAATAAATCTCTCACTCTCACAATGAAATTTCAAATACTACACAAGAGATACCATAGGCTTGCCCTTATTTTCTCTAATCTGGCTTTTCAAATATAAATATATATATATATATATGAAACCAAATCTATCAAATAAATCTCTCACTCTCACAATGAAATTGCAAATACTACACAAGAGATACCATAGGCTTGCCCTTATTTTCTCTAATCTGGCTTTTCGAACAGTTAGGTTATGATCGCTATAGGACTTTTATTGTATTGTAATGTAGGCTTAGGGATAAGTATGAAAAATATGAAAATAGTGACTAACCCTCCTCGGCACTATAAAACTCTTGGCTTCACTTTTAACTATTTCCCCTTTCACTTTTTTCCTCTTTTTTCCTCCCTTTCTCCATTTTATTCAGCTTTTGACTGGTGGGTGTGGTGTATTTTTCATTTTTCACTTTTTGTTACTTTTTTTTTATTATTTTTTTCAAGTTTCTTTTTGTTCACACCACACCCCATCTTTTACTGACTAGCTTTTTCTTTTATCCCCCATCTCATCTATGCCCCCCTACAACAGCAACCCTCAACTTAGGCATTTTTCCTGAGTTGAGGTTTACAATGTCCAAGGAGGGACCAGGTCCAAAATAGGTTCATTATAAACAAAACGGGGAAGATGAATGGGCTAATCAACAAAAAAGTCACCTTTAGGCTCAAACATGGGATCAAGGGATTTATTTCATTTGGTAGGGTAATTTAATCTAAAATGGGCTAAATCTAAAATGTCCTATGATCCTTTCCTAACAAACTATCCTACAACCCAAGCAAAGACTAACTGGGCGAGTTCTAGATCACCTACACAGTATTGAACTATGTAAGAGTCCTCACATCGTATAGGTTTGCATCACATTACCTATTTGGTTCATGCACAGTTATGCTACAGTTACTCATATTGATCTATCAAATTCCATAAAAGCATCCACAATAGGCACGCTTTGTAGTAAACAAATAGAGCTACTCATACAAAATTTTAGAAAGTGTCATTTTTTTCAAAAATTCCAAAATATCAAACACATATGCATTCTTATTGGCTGTTAAGTACTATTATACTACTTCTAGTTAAAATCAAAATAAACATATTGGTTCTACTAGATAGCATGTCCAAGGTAAAAGAAATAAGGCAACAAAAACCCTCGGATGAACAAAAAAATAGATACAACCCCCTCAAAAAGCATGCTTTGTCCCCAAAGCAAAGAACTAAAAACTAGGAGAGGGACATACCTATGGAGCTCTAAGCGCTCCTGTCATTCGATGGAGGTGGGTGCGAAGGCACACTCTCTGCCTCTACAATCATCGCGCCAGCAATGATCGACACCTCTCAATAGTGTGATAGTGGGAGTTGTGGTTTCCCCTCAGCAATCTTGGCTACCTCAGCGACCTCTATATCTCTCTAGGCTGAATGTGGCTCACCAGAAGGGTCCTCACCACCCGCAAGCTCACTAGGCACAGCAGTTGAACTCCCAGCTCCTCTAACTCTCTCTTGTAGCTCACTAGGCTCCCACCAGTTGAACTAGTGACCGTTCCCTATGATGGATGGATGACGACCGTCTTAAGGGAAATGTAGTTGATAGGAGTAGTTTTTTCGTTCTTTTATTTTCTTTCGTTTGGTTGTTTCCCAAACGTGTCACTATTTCATGGTTCAGAATTCTTGTTGCGTGTTGTACATGATATTAAAGATGCAAAGATGATTCGTATGAAAGCATGCAAATGGGAAACATGTTGAGATACCTAGGCCATAGAGTTCGATTCGGTGTGATTGAGGCTTAATATTGAATTCTTGTAATTGGCTGATTGAAGAGTCTATAAATAAGTCTTGAGTTGAGCATGTGCAATGAGTGTGAGGTGAGGTTTCGATTCTTCCATGCTATTGTGAAGTGTCTAGAACTTGCCTGATGTGTGTACGAAACGAAATGAAGGATGTGTATTGTAGGAAAAGATGTAGACATTTCTTTGATTTAACCGAAAGTTTTTTCATTATCATACCTACCTTGAATGTACATCCTAGTTAGCCCCATTGAGCCTTTAGCCTATGTTTTTCTTTCTTTCATCGAAAAAGTACAAACCGAGCTTAACCCCTTCTTTTCATTATCCGTGAATTTGATCCAAAACTCTTAAGCGCTCAAGAAAAATAATTTTTCCACAATGTCAAGGAGTGAAAAGTGTAAAAAAGAAAGGAAAAGCGGAAGTGGTGAAAGTAAAGAAAAGGTCAAGGGTGCACTGGCCGAATTTAATAAAATGAAGATGTATAACTAACCTTTATTATTAAGTCGAGTGTGCTTAAAGATATCGGAATAAAAATAAAGAAAGACTTCAAGAATGGGAGGATGAAGGAAGAAACAATGCCCATAATGTTGGTGGGATGTATTGAAAAGCGCTTAAGGATGCTAGTTGCTATTATTGGTTAGCCCAGTATTTACTAGTTCCTTAGCTTACATTACAACCCGTTAAGTCCTACGTGATCTTACATCACTCGTCCTTATATTAGTGGAGTAATACACTAGAGGCAAGCTTATGGGTCATGACATGATGCATGTGAATTCTTTGGGAGAGAGAGCAAAATCATGTTCATATGCCCCTGCATGTAATGTTTTTGAGATTATATGATTGAAAAGGGGGAAATTCTCTTGTGTTGTGAGGGCACATGCTTGACGAGAGATTGAATTTTGTGTCGAATGTCTTGATCAGCTGATTTTCATGAGTTTACCGAAATCGAGAGTCGATCCTTGAGTCTAGGAGGTCTTAATGTGTTGAATGTCATTGTATTGATGAGACTATGCATGTTTTCTTGATGATTTGCTATGTTAAATAATCGGTATAACCGTAGCTTGAATTGTCGAGCCAAAGTAGCTATGATTGTGTGTCAATTGCATGAGATGTGAGATTATTGTTCGAGGACGAACAAGGTTTTAAGTGTGGGGTAAGTGATCTTGGGCAGAATTATATGCCCAAGTGATACTCAAATGCTTTATTTCGTCTTGTTTATCCATCGATATTTGTACATTCTCATGTGATTTGTAGTTAAAAGGTGAATTTATACTAACCAACATGATTAGTGTTGTTTTGCAGGAAAAATGTAATTTTAGGAAGCTAAGATGCATGTTGGGAGAAATCGGGAATGGACTCGGAAGTGAGCAGTGGAAAAAGCCAAGGAAATGCAGCAAATTAAGGGGCTCCACGATGGAGCCGTGTCACGCTGCCATCGCGGAGGCATTCTGCCCCGGATGATTAAAATTGGCCAAGTTCCAGTGGAGGTCCGCGTTGGTGCCGTGGCACGTTGGCCAAGCCCCGCGTTGCACGCCGTGGCACGTTGGCCATAATTACTTGGAGGACCGGATTCCAGTAAGGGTCCGCGTTTGCGTCGTGTCACGGAGGCAGTGCTCCGCGATGCACTCCGTGACACGTTGCTTGTTATTCCGGGAAAAATTCCCACTAGTATAAATAGCACACTTAGGTTTATTTTTAATGATTCTGACTTAGTTGAGCAAGGACGTGGGTTACAGGCAGTTGAGGGGACGAAAATCTTAGGGTTCTTCTCTAACTCTTTCTCCTTTATTTCAATTGTTTGTATGATTTATACTCATTTGATGATGTTTAATCCATAAATGAGTGGCTAAATTCACTTCTTGCTGAGGTTAAAACATTTGTAGTGGAATGTAATTATTAATCATCTTGGTTTTTCATCTTTTCTTCCATGGTTGTTCTATCAATTCTTGTTCTTACTGCATTAATGTTTGGCCAATGTTAATGTACATCTAAAAAATCCGGTTTTCGCTCGAAAGAGAAAGAAATTGGAAAGTTGTGAATTGGTAGGATATGATCTCTTCTTGGTTTGGTAAAATTGAGAATTGATTTACCTTCAAAATAGAAATATATCTGAAAGTCGTATTAGTCAATTAAGGAATCGGTTTCGTATGGCTAGAACATGAATTTCTTTTTATCACAGAAATGTAGGTGGAAGGTTCATGATTCTTAAGTTGGGTTAAATACGAGAGTTTTAATCCATAGGCAAAAATTCTTGACTAGCAACCAAAGGAAGGATTAACTGACTTGTATCAATAAATTGCTTACCTGCATGTTCGTTTTAGCCTCAGCATGCTCATTACTATAGTTCAGACTCAATTTGTACATTTGTTTTAGATTAGTATAAATTAGGAAACAAACTCCCAAAATCTTCTTGAAACTGTTGTCTGCATTCTTAGAGTTAGAGTTCATTAACGCTTGATTCGATTATTACCTTGGTCCAATCCCTGTGGGATCGATACTTGGCTTACTTTAGCCATTTTACTACTTGTTCGACCACGTGCACTTGTGTGTAGTCATTTAAAATCCCCGAACAATCTTCTTCTCAGTCAAGGTCAGCCTCTTGGCAAGCTTTTGTAAGAAATCTTAAAGCACAAGTATGTATCCAGCTGGGGCTTGGCCTGGTGTGGCTAGTGGAGGAACAGAGGAAGTAATGGGGGCAGTTGTTTTGTGGTCGTCCTCAGTAGCCGACATCTCACTCTGATCAACTGAGGTGGGGGAATCTACCTGCTCGCCCCTTGCTAACTGTGGTGTCGGGACTGCTGCTGGTGCTCTAACCCAACTCATCGGGTTCATCTCATCCCGTATTAGTATGATATCAGCAGTCCACATGCCTCCCACTATAGTATCTATTTCTGCTATCACCCGAACACCTGACTCTCTACGGAGCCTGTATATAAGACTCGAGAATGGAATCGTTATGCTCAAAGCTAGACCTCAATCTCAAATCTCCTCTACTATAACCCTCAAATGTTGATAAAATATCCCGAGATGATGCTCGCCACCAATGCTGCTCTGTTGGCTCTCAAAGCATTATCATTCGCCATCGATGCCAACCTATGGAGAACAAATGTCCAACAGACCTTCACTATGAAATTAAGCGAGGATTTGGTGACCTGCAGTCCACTATTCTCCTAATCTGCATCCTCCTTCTACTTAGCTATAACTCTAGCCAACCACCTCACCTGTCTCTTGATGTGTCGTGGTTTTACGGCACTAGCGAAACTTAAAACCAAGTGAATATGCATGCACTTAGCAACATTTATCTGGATATGATCCATTTTGGTAATTTTGCAGGTAAAACAAGCCTCGAGAGTTGGAAATAAGAAAAGAACTGAAAAAAAGGGTTGAAGGAATTAGACGAGCCTCACAATGGACCGTTGGTTCTTACCACGGGTCATTCCATATAGCCGTAGGAAGGGATTCAGAAAAATGGTGAAATAGAAGGCCAAACAACGGCCAGAACCCATGGACCGTATGATCATAGAACGGACCATACTGTGCGATCATGGGTTAGGTTCAGAAAAAGTGCTAAGATATGCCTCATTCAATGGACGAACAGAATGGGCAGTGCCATCAAAAGGACAAGTCGTCCTAAGTGCCCGTAAGAGTATCATAAATGATGTCCCAGAGACCAGGAAACAATGGATGAAATTATTGGCTCATATGTTCTCACAAAAAGCCATTGTCTAAGCCAGATGCTGAAAAAGACCAAGTCCAAATGAAACAATGACTGCAACAACGAAGCATCCAAGGGCTCGTTCAAGCTTCCAACAGACCGTTGTACCTACCGACACCAAAATCCAATTTGACTTAGAAAAGGATTTATTTTATGCCTATAAATATTTTATTTAGGTTTCTTTTATAGTTTACGACTTTTTTACCATATTTTGGAGGTTGTTGATCGACATTGAGATTCAAGAAACAATTTTTCTAATTTTGTTCTTAGGTTTTTGAGATTCAAATAACTTTTGATTATTGAGTTTGGGTTCTTGTTGATTAATTCAATAAGTGTGATTTCTTTCACAATTACTTGTAAGTTCATAATTATGATTTCTACTACAAGTATTGATTACAATTCTTAAGCATGCGTAGCTAAATACCATAACTAGGGTTGTGGGAACCATGATGAATTAACAAACATAGGCAAAATACTTAGTGAATCTTGAATGGGGTTTATGCATGTATGTTTCTTCCCTTCGTTTTAATTTCTTATTAACAGTCGCGAACATCAGAAATTGCCTTATTCTTACTCACTGATCCAAGGGACTAATGAATGGGAAAGGTATTAAAAATGGAGATTTGACACTATCAACCCTCATCTAATAGCTTGACCTTGTCCAAGAATAGCTAATCCGATATCTAAGGTAAGGGTAAGTCAAGTGAACACTCACATACGAATCAAGTTGTATGATGATAATCATCTAATTAGGGGACCAACCATTTAGGTGAAGTTAACTTACCAATATTGCATGCTAATCACCAAAATAGATCACTAGTATAATTAAGTTTACGTAGTAATGAAATCATGGGGAACACAATCCTAGTCACTTCCCTCATTGAATACAATAAATTTTAACCAAGAATCTACTAACTACTACGTACTATTTTCAATTATTTCTGATTACAAACCTCCCCCCTAGGAAATAAGTAGACTAATAGTAATAGTAAATGTATTAACCGAGGTCCTCACCATATTCCTCGTGGGATTTGACCCCAACCCTTGTTGGATTCTATATTAGAACATCGACCGCTTTACATTTCATTTAGAGGTCTAATTTAGGCGACATCATCTCTGCCTCTCCTCCAAGCTCAATAGATTAACCCTTTTTAGGGCCTCGACGTGGTGATCAAACTCTGTTGTGAAGGATGGGGACCGATAATCTGGCCCATATAACATTCAAGAAATGGCCCACTCTGAGACATCAACATCTTATCCCTAGACCATCACACTCTCCAATCTAGGTTGCTCCTTCACTTTCTGCCCAGTCGGAGTCTGCTGCTCCATAGTAGCCAAGTAGTTGGCGTAGAACTCCCTGACCATGTCAACACTAAAGTTGTCAGGGGTTCTTGCCATCCACCCAAAACCATATAGATCGAACAACCGCTTCATCTCTTCGACCTTATTTAGGGCACTGGTCAAGATCTTCGGCTCCTCCCATATGCTTTGGCTCAGGTTCAGCTTTGATGTGAGGGTGAGGGCCTGCTCATAAACCTCTAAAGCACCTGGCACACCCCACCTGATGGTCCGACTCTCTAGGGGTGGGGTCTGATCAACATCATCATCTTGTGCCTCATCCTCAGACTCAGCCTTACCTGAACCCTTTCCAGCTTAGACATCAAATGACCCTTCTTCTGTATTCGAGCCACTACCAGACTCCTAGGGATGCACATCATCTCCAACCTCAGACTAGGGAGCATCTACCAGAGTGGCTGAGGTAGCTCTGTCCTGAGCCTTGGCCCGTGCCCTAGTGGTTTAGGGCTCATCGTTGTCAACTTCATACTCCTCCAAAGAACCACTAGGTGTCTTTTTATCCTGCACGGATACAGAGGTCTCATCTCTTAGGGACCTCCTAGCAGCAATCTCATCTATTAACCTCTTGTCCTGCACATCCTTGGTTGCTCGTCTTTTCTGAGTTATTATACCTATGGCGAAGAGGTTAGTACACAGGATCTTAGAGAAAGAAAGCAAAAAAATCATGTTCAGTATCATACTACAGATCATCAGTACAAGTTGTACCAAGGTAGTACAATCTGTACTGTGACTCTTAGTGCCTTATGTCACAGTCACGGCTCATTGTACGACTTGTATCAAGGTGGTATGATTCATATAGATGGTCGTATGAAGAACTTCTGAGAATGTGACCTTCTGTATTTCTGGTATGACTCATTATCACGATTCATAGTGAGATTCTACGAGTCGTAATATGGGTCATGATTTTGATTTTCAAGTTGACCCATTTTGTTTCTTTAATACGACCACTTGGTATGATTGGCGGTATGATACAACAATCTATACCAGGTTCTATACCATGAATTTCACTTAGATGAACCTAGGACAGTCCCAATGAATCATCCTATGAGTTCATAGTTCAAAACCACGAGTCATTGGATGACTCATGAAGCCTGCCCTCACCCTATGTATTACCAGTTATGCAAGCAAACATGTTTTTGGGGTGGGTACTCAGACTTCACCACCACTATTATTCACAAGAACACAATTTCACTACCCACTCAGTCCCCACAGTATAATTTTCCCAAAAACTCATTACCCACAAGAAACAAAATTTCACAGAGCATTTTTCCTTCCATTACCCATTATATAACATCACCATAGCCTACTGATAATGTTCCTCCACTTCATTTTCATGAGTGGAGGATTCACAGTACATTTTCGGCTATTATTAGCAATAAGAGATGAGCAAAATTTTTAACTTACTTGCAAAGTTTCTGAATAATTCTTTCTTGCTTAGGGTTTGGAGTAGGAATTTGATCCAATGTTATGATTTTATTGCAAAATCTTGTGCTCAAATAGAAAGGGGCGTGAGTTACAGGTGAGTGGAAAGTGAAGGGAGTTGATTGTGGGTTTTTGTGAGAAATTATGGACGAATTTTTAATTTTAAATAGGTTATGGGTAGATTTAAAATTTTGGGTTAAGTCGGGTTAGATCAGATCTTTCATTTAATAGGCTCATAACAAATCATACCACATGTTGTAGGTCACACCTACGACTCATCCCTTGAATTCGTACCTAGATACTCAGAACACTTACCTAGGGACCTATGGATATGTGGTATGGTTCATACATAGATGTTACGACCCGTACTATGACTCGTAGGTCGGGCATTTTGCACTTCAACACTTGGGGTAGTTCATCACTATGGTGGGTACTATGACTCGTACCATGAAGGAACGGTTCGTAATGACTAACCATAGTATGAACTTTTGCATCTGGTCAGGTCTCTGCTTCTCAGTACGGATGGGACTACAAGCTGTATCATCATGCTACAGTTCATATTGAGACTCATAGTCCAGACTTGCACTATATTTTTCATCAGTTTTTTTGTTTCACCTAGACACTGAACATACATCAGTCAACATACTTGGATTTCCTCCCAAGAAGAACCTTATTTAACATCACGGAACGATGCAGGTAATTTGGTTACTCGAAATTCACCAAACAACCTCATGGGTTGGCTTCCGTGCAATTCCTGATTTAACATCATGGCACGATCCAAGTCTTTTGACTACTCAGAATTTGTTAAGAACTCAGAATCCACATCAATCGCTGAGACCACATAAAACTCATTTGGCTTCTTCATTGACCTACAGACGTTGAAGGTGATCTCCTCTTTTTTCAGCCTAAACTTCAGCTAGCTTGGTTCAACATCCACTAAAGCTCTCCTAGTGGCAAGGAATCGTCACCTGAAGATGATGGGAACCTTAAAATCTACCTTGCAATCCAAGATCACGAAGGCATCTGGAAAGATGAACTTGTCCACTTTCACTAGGACGTCATGGAGTATGCACACAGGCTTCTTCACTGTGTTGTTTGCCATCAATAGCCGCATTGTCATCGGTGTGGGGACTCCCAATACCAACTCTTGAACACAGCTACCGGCATCAAATTGATGCTAGCACCCAAATCACATAGTGCTCTTGCAAACCAAAATCTCCAACTGTGGATGGGATGGTGAAGGCACCTGGGTCTTCCTTTTTCTATGCAAGGACCCATTAAGCTATGGCACTACATTGGTGAAAATTTCCAATAGGCTCATAGCTCACAAATCATTTCCTGATTACCAGGTCCTTCATAAACTTTACGTACCCAAGCATCTGCTCCAATGCCTTGACCAATGGGATATTCACAGACAACTGCTTCAGTATGGACAAAAACTTTTGAAATTTCCTGTCATCCACCTTCTTCTTCATCCTTTAAGGGAACGATGGAGGTGGCCGGGAGATGGGCTTGAAAACATGTGGGGCCTCTTTTACCTTTATTTTCCTACCGCAGATTCCTTTACATTAACTGGAGTCTTGGTCAAATCAGCATCTCCTTCAATCACCTATTCTTTAGCCTTATCCTCCTCATCTACATTGATCTCACTCTGTTTTCTCATCTCAATTACAACTGACATTGGCAGATCAATTATAGGTTTTCTACTCCTAGTCATCACAACCATGTAGTGGTTGTCATTCTTTGGATTCTATACTCTATTGCTAGGAAGTGTACCCTTTTCCTCTGGTTCAGGGGTGCAGACATCTAACCTAGCTGCTGCTCAATTTGTTTGATCACTGTGGCATGCGATTCAACTTTCTGGCTCATGCCATATGTATCTCCCCAAAAGTCCTTCAGTTGATCATCAGTCGACTTTACCTTTTTCAGAAGCTCAACCATTATACTCTCCAACTTTGAGGGCCAAACATCACCCACTCAAGCCTTAGGAGGGACATAAAGGCCTATGCGGTCATTTCTGTAACCACTATTCTTCCTCCAATCACCTTCCCTCTCTCGACCTCTGCTACTACCCTTGTAACCATTCCTATTATAATTGTCCCTGTACTGGTTCTTATTTGATTTTTGGAGCCTTGGCCCCAATTGTCTTAATCAGACCCTTGGGCGTTGGCTCGAAAATCTACCACCTAGTTACCTAAGAAGTTTTCCTCCTCTTCGAAATCTGAGTGCTCAAACCCCTGTTCCTGACCCTGTGCTCCAACTATGTTACCTTATGCACTTCAAACCCCATGGTATGTTACATGAGCAGGTCTATAGATGTTCTCATGTGAACTAATTCCTGATCATGCTCCTGCTTCTTCCTATGCCGCTCTGCAGTCATCCCTATAGCATATGTACCCGCAGCTGTCTCCGCCTCTCTATTATGCCGGGCTCTATTTGTCTTGGTCACTCGATCAAGTATGGTAGTTTCTTCCTCCCAATAGTGACTCGTCAATGCTCCACCTGCCACTGTATCTACTACAGCCTTTGTGCTATTATTTAGATACCTGTAAAAGATTTCCAACAAGCTATCATTAGGAATTCTGTGATTTGGGCACTTGTCAGCTTCTTTTTGAACCTCAGCTGTGTCTCATGCAGTGCCTCTATTTTAAGCTGTCGGAAGTTGTAGATCTCATCTTTGAGTTGCAGCATCCTAGAAGGTGGAAATAACCTCTCTATAAAAGCATGTTTCAGTTCCCTCCAGTTGGTGAAGGAGTCGTTTGGCAACTCCGACAACCAAAGAGTAGCCTCACCAGATAGGGAGAATGGAAAAAGCCTTAGTCTGATAGAATTGTGGCTCACTCCTGGCAACCTGTAAGCCTTGCAATACCCACAAAGTTCATTAGGTGGAGATTTGCATCATTAGCTGCATTACCACAGAACACACCCTTCATATTAAGGAACTGAATCATTGTACTCATGATATCGAATTTTGCCCCAGTAGGCAAAAGTGGGGATACAATAGATCCTATTGACCCAACTTTATCAATATCTAGATCTTCATCATCATCAAAGTGAGGATCATATCTATGGAACTAGTGTGGATCACGGCCTTTGTTCCCCCTTTTGTTCTGGCCAGCATTGTCAACCTCTTCTTGGGCATCATCTGCCTCTTAAAAAGTAGCTTACCGGGCTAACTCGGCATGATGGGCCTTATTAGCTTGGCGTTCTTTAGCATCCAAACTAGCCTCCATCTATTCTAGGGTCTCTTAACTGGCCATTTTCCGTCTTTTAGTTCTCCCAGATTAGAATATCAAAGGAGGACGTTGCAAATGCCCGGGGCGTACACGACTTCCCGCAGTGTTCTTTCAAGCTCTTGATCAATTGGGACTAGAGGGTTTCCGCTACTCCGTGTACTTGGCATTCACCAAGTGGTCAACTAGGTAAAAACAAAAAGAAAAGAAAACATAAATGTGGAAATAATGACTAAAAGTTAAATAAAAGCAATTAATCTAATCCTAAGTCGTATTTTCCGGAAACGGTGTCATTTTTCATAATGCTCAAATTACACCCCTGAAGAAGTATAACATTGATATTGTCAATAAAGAACCCAACTAAGGTTGGGGTCGATCCAACAGAGAATATGGTCAAGATACAAACTAATGTTAGTATTCACACTTTTAGTTCAATTATTTCCTAAAAGGGGGATTTTAAATCAAGCAATAGTATTTCAAAATGGAGTTATGATCAATAGTTGTGCAATCAACTAGGGAAGTGATCCCCATGGCTTCCTAACTAGGTCGAATTATTACACTCGTGATCTACCTCAAAACTCAGCCTATAGAACTGATAAATTATGCTCATATAAATGATTGATTCGTCCCTATTAGACGATTCTACTCAATCACCTGGTTAGGTCTCATTAACGGTTTCTCTTTAACCTTTATCAATAGTTCCAAACTAACTCTCCTGCAACCACAGCTCAAGTTATTCAATAAAACTCAATTATAAGGCTTTGTTGTTCTTTTTTTTCTAATCTCTACTTCTCTAGGTTCAAGTAAGAAGAGAATTTGGGCTAGTCCTAACGTTGTGCACCATTAACAAATATCAAACAAGAAGAAAAGAACAATACAGGCATTTGTATTGGTTTAGAATCACTCTATGTTAACTCTCGCTTGTTATTCCATCATGGTTCCCACAACCCTATTTGTGGAGGGTTTAGCTATTCATAATTTCAAGAATGAATTCAAATTTCATGGAAGAAAACATAATTGAAGAATTATAGTAGTAATGAAAGAAGAACCCAAGAATCAATTGCACAATCACTTGTCAAATATCCAAGAACAATGATGAATTATTTCTAAGTATTCGAGTGTTTGCTCCCCAAGAACTTAGAAAACCCAAAAACTATGAATACAAGTCAAAAGTATCGGCTTGTACTAAGGAAAATAACTAAAAGGTATTTATACAATTAATGAAAATCTTTCCTAATTTAACTAGGAAACTGCTGGTGCTTCGTCCTATGAGTTGTAGCATGACGCTATGAGTAGTGGCTTCTGCTCGTAGTATGAAATGCAATATCTGAATCTGTCAAGTCCTGAAGGTTGGTATGACTCGTACAATGCAAATACGAGTCATAAGTGCCTATCGTGGTCTGAACTTCTGAAATCTGGCATCCTCTAAATCTCATCACGAGTCTTGTTGATACCCAATTTTGACCACCCATATTTTAAATTAATTATTCATGCTTCTCGAAATACAAATGAAGTGAAATATTTATTTTTTTATGATCAAAAATATTTTAAACATTTTGGTGCTATTTTGACATCACTTCGAAAAATAGCCTAATATATATAGTATATATTTTATATAAATATTACATGTTAAATATACTTTAATCAGTTTAAATAATTATATATTTTAAACATAATAATAATAATAATAATAATAATAATAATAATAATAATAATAATAATAATAAAGTGTTATGAAGTACATCGTCGTTATTACTGTCATTATTATTGTTATTGTTGTTGTTGTTATGCAAAAGGCTAAAGTTATTTACGATGTAAGTTTGACGATTAGTCCATTATTAAAGATAATTATTTTACTTTGTTCAGTTCAAGAAGCTTAGTTAATTAATTGAGAAGTAATTCGTCTCAAAGTTATATCAAAATCAATTTCTTTAAATAGCTATTTAATTTTAGTCAATTTGGCTATTCTATCAATATTTTGTTACAATAGAAATAAATTTGGGCATATTTTAAACTCAGAAATCAGCTTTAACTTCAATCTCACATGGCAATCCATGCCATTTAAATTCAACCAATCTATGTGTGCCACGTCAGCGTGCACATCGATTGTGCTTTCTCCCTTTCAATCTCCGCCATTCATTTTAATCCAAAGGCTCTTAAATTATCAGGCTTTTATATATATACATATATATCTATATATATACATATCTATTTTTTTCTTATCTTCTATTTAATTCGCTACCATCTGATCATATGATCGGACGTCCTAGATGACGCCACATCCCCTCCTCTATCCAGAACTTACCTATCTCATTCAGACCACTAGCCCGTACCTCACCCTCTCCTCTACCTTTCCCATCATTCCCAGAAACCACACCCCTTCACAGACCCCCTCTGTCTCTCTCAACTTCATCGTTCTCATCCCTTCACCCCGAAAATCCGTTGACTTCCGCCGCTCCGAAAATCACTCATCCACCCTACAGTCTCTGATGGCGTAAGGAGAAGAAGTGATGTTCATCCTCTCAAATCAAAGTCAAAATAGGTAATACACCCCCTCCCCCAACCCTCCTCATCCTTTCCTTTACTGTTGAAGTCCCGTTGAAGGGCAAATCCTAACTCGTTTCGGGTTCTATAAATAGAACCCATCTTTACCATAAGAGCGGGGGGAGATTTTTGGTCCTTGTTTTCAATTTTCAAACTTTATCTTTTGCTCAAATTTCTAAATTTGTGATCTAACTTATTCGAGTTTCTATCTCTCTTTGTTTGTTGTTGGTGTCTAAATCGGTGAAATCTGTCCTTAACTCGTCTCTCTTAGTCCGATGCTCCGAATTAGGTAATCCCTCTCTTCTATTTTCATTTATTATTTCAGTCAATAAAAAATTGTGTTTTATTTCCTACTACTATCTGACTTGGGTTAGCTGTTAGCATATAAATCAAGTTTGTTTGAAATTGTTATTGGTATGGTTGTGGTGTAGAGAAAAGCGTGTTCAGATTGCGTTAGATGACCCAATTCCTTAGTTGTCGTTAAGCTAACTGACCATATTATACTATTAACCTTACAGCATATTCATTGTCTATTCTATGTAATGTTCAATATCTTTCATCTATTTCGATCACTACTAATAATATGTTTAATCATCTTGACTAGCTATTGAATTAATGTTTACAACTTAGATTAGTTGTGTTACCTCCCAAGCTTTATGTTTTAGTATCTTTTGAAGATAAGTGGATGGATGTTTGTTTAAAGTTGTTGTGATATGCTTTCACTCACTTAACCATTCTTTAAGGATTCCTTATACAATCGGCTCTTTTTCTCGAATTTACTGTTAAGAATTCCTATGTTTGCAGCAAGATATAGTCTACCAAGACCACAAATTACAAATATATGGAAAAGCTCTCTTGCAATTTCACATTTACTTATACGAGATAACCCGTAAGGAATTTCGTACATTTTCAAAGTAATAATAGATTCCCTACCCACCATCTGGCCTGAATTAATGTATTGCTAAGCCTCAATTAATGTCTACTTAAATTATATCATCATTAATTTATACTCCTAGTTTGCAAGATGCGTTATTCATGCTCTTTCTAAAACTATAATCTATTATGTATCATTTATAATTTTTTTTTGCTAAACTGCCATGCTTATATGAAATTTTTGTTTGTCTAAGATGAATTTGGGGAAATGCATGAAGTTGACTATTTATTTGCTGACGACTTAGTTTATAAAAATTGTACCTATTATTCAATAATCTTTGTGGGTTCTTAGTTTAAGTTTAGTCTCATTTTACATTCGGTTCTTATTGTAAAATGTTCAAACTTGGTTCTCTTTCTAAATGGGGTTCAAAGACATTGAATTTAAATATCGGTTTTGGCCCTCCCGGGTTTTGTAGTTCTATGTGAGAACTCGTCAAAGGTTAGATATCTTAAGTTTGATTAGAGGATGAAAAAATAGTATCTTCTAGCTTCTTTGTTTAAAGTTTAGCGGTCTATCTGAACCCTGTCTATGTCCATCATAACTCATTAGAAAGTGATTTAAACTCATTTTCCACTGCTCTCATTTTTATTAATAATCTATGCTATAATAGAGGAAGAAGCAGTTGGTCTAAGTGCTAGGATGAGATGAATTGTTTCATTTCTTTAGTAACTTGACTCCAAAATATCTCATCCCTTTATCTATATGACTTAGCTTTATATGTTGTATTTGCATCCTTCGTTGCGTAATTATTTGTTAAGAGGCAAGGACTAGTCTCTCTAATTATGCTTATTCTTAAAGTCATGTGCATCGATTGCGAAGGCTGTTTGATTTAAAATATTATTATATGTTTAACTCATTTTCTTTTTATCTAAATAATCCAGTCTGTAAATAGCTTAACTCCTTTACTTCCTCTTGGTCCCATTAGTTTTTTCTTTTTATTTATTATTGCTATTATTATTATTTTGTTAAGATAAATTATATGGTTATTTTACCATATGAAGTAGTTGTTGTTAATGTTATGTAAATTCAGTTGAGTCAGTTTGGATCCTATTTAAACTTAAGTCTTTATCTCCTTCCTTTGGAATTTACATACAATATGTTCAATAGCAACCATTTTTTTAACTTAGTTGATCACTAATTCTCGCCTCTTATCGTTGGATGCATGAACTTTATTAAGTCTCATTCACACTTCTGCTATTTTCTTGCATAATTCGGCATTGGGTTTCAGGCCCAACATAATATTCTTTTCGAGTGAGCCATGAAGATCCACTTATAGTTAGACGACCAGAAAGGGAGTGGGATGTTTTATTTATTATTAAATTTGGACAAGCAGCCCCATGACATTTTTTTTACTTCATACTTTCATTTTTATTTATTTCTGTTTATTTATATGTGAATACTAATATTTTGAAATTCTCATTGATTGATGCTAGATGGATCCCTAGTAGATGAATTTTGGGTCGCTAGAATAAATTTCCTCCTTTAATTTAACAACCCTTTTTTTTACTCTAAGAAATGCGTTTTGGTTTGCCCGACTAAAATCGGTGAATAAGATTTCAACACATACTTTGTGTTTGTGTGACAACCCAACTATAGGAATATTTATGTTCATTTAATTATTTTTTTTAAATCTAATGAGAAAGGCTTGTTTTTTTTTAAGATTCACGTTTCCTTTCTACAATGCTATTCAATATAAATTCTTTTAAGGCCAAAGCTTTTGATAAAACACTTCATAAATCAATACTAGTAGCCGATGAAGCAAAGACTTTCCATATTCTTAAGTTATAAACAATTAATTTTCATTAGCGGATGGAGGAGTTTGAATCATGTGTTTAATTTAAAATTTTGATAATTCGTATACATTTAGAGAGATATAATTCTCTTTTCAAATTAGCTAAGTTAAGAATTAATTCATGAATTAATTTGATAAATAATTGAGACGTCGATGTATTTTATTTATGTCCATTTTTCAATAAAGTAATTTTTTTATCCCCCATTTGTTTAAAGTTCACCGGCAACCGCATTTATGGAATTTTCAGAATGCCTAATTCCTTCTTTGAAAAATCATTTGAACTCTTACCTTTCTCCGATTTTCTAATAAAGGTTTTCAAAATTTCCTGTAAAACAGTTTCCCAATTTGGGTAATAATTAGGTGACGACTCTATATTTTTATAAAATTTTCAAGTTATGAAATTTGTTGAACACGAGTTTAAAAATGAATCATAACAGATGGCGACTCCGCTGGGAATTCATCTCTGTTCTAACCAAAAAAAACTTTTGTGACATTTTGTGGCTAACCCTTATTTGCTTTATTTGTTATATTATTCCTTATTTGTTTATCTTTATATAACTATCATTACATTTCATGGCATGAACTCCGTCAATTGGCACAAAACGCAAATCACACGAACACAAAGCGGTTATGTGGGTCACAGCCATTTCTTACTAAACTCTAAATTCGGTAAGTTGGTTTGTAGAGCGACCAAACAGTCATCATTGTCCCACCCCGAGTCGTTCACTTGGGTACCAAGTCTTTTCAAAAGACAAATCTAGTCAACCCATCGTAGAGTAGAAACCAAAACCCTTATTAGCACAATTGCCTTAGACGGCTTAATGCCCAAGGCATATTTAATCCATTAGAAAGACCATCCTTTGTCTAAAATTGGCCTTTGTCCAGAAAAGACAATCATCCAACTATGTGTTTAAAATTGAAAGATGTACGTGCACATTATATGAACTATTTGTTCTTAGGAGAGTCGGGTAGGACTAATATTTTCTTTACAAATATGAAGATGCCACGTCTGAGAAAGATCATCCACATATTGAGGATGTGGTGGTTGGGTCCTGAGCCGGTGATAGGTCTGAAAGAGCATTACGGACAACGGAGAGAAACAATGAAGATGATAAAAATATGGAGGACGTACGAAACAGAGTGGAATGATAACGCTACGACCTTGAAAGAAGGACTCACCAACTTAGAGCTATAGATGATTGGTCAAATAGACAAGTGTTATGAAATGGGTTCAAAGAAATGGGGGGAATTATCCTTTACTTGCCTGATTGAAAATCAGAAAACTATGCAAGGACTCCTCGAATTGATTATGAAGTCGATATAGGATTTGTTAGGGCGCTCCCCCTCCTCTATTATGTATCTCTTTAAATTTCATGTAAGAAATTCAATTTGTAAGGGTGTTTTTAGAAATAAAAGAGCAAATAGAACGTCTTAACATACATGCATCATCCAATTTGGTAGGCTTAACTTTGGCATAAAAGATCACCATTATAGGACGCGCTTAAACTATTTATGTTCTATTTAACATAATTGTCTCTGTGTGATTGTATGTTGTTTTGCCTAAAGACGATTAATCCACTCTTTTCAAATACTTCAGAACTTTTTAAGCTCGTATACAAACGAAGTTTGTCCAAATCACTCTTTGAGTCAAGTCCAAGTTTCTCAAATCATTTGGCTACCCCCTCTCAGGAAGGTTGACTTGCCAATGTCTGAAGAAAGTGTGAATGCGCCTATCCCGATAATCGATCTGGTCAGTAATGGAGAAACCACGAAGACCCTACAGAAATGAAATGTCAAGATTGACGAAAGAATAGCCTTGACAAGAAAAAGACTCATGGATGTTGAGCAAAGGATAGCCGACATCCTCAAACCATCTGATAGAATCTTGAGGTTTGAGCATTACACAAGAAGACTCGCCAACAACAACAGGGAACTAACTCAGAAAGGGAAAGACAAAGTGGAAAAAAGTTTAAGTGGCAAAAGTATAGGATCATCACCAAATATATTGATTGTCAATCATGGTAGTTCTATGAAGAAGAAAACTTTAACAGAAACTACGGCAGGAATGGGACTACAAGCTCATACTAGGGAAGGAAACTTACAAGGAACCACTAAAAATCCTATTTCCCTTAAAGTCTTCCATCATTAGTGCCGCTCTGAAGTGGTTTCTTTCTCCTACCTTCATGAGGCTTTGCGTTCTAGGTGAGTTCTACACCTTATAGATGAGAGACCCCCTAAATGTATTCCTACGAATGCCCACAAGATATGTGCTTATCATGCAGGCCAACCTGGTCACACCACGGATGAATGCTTAGCTTTGAAAGCTTTATTGTGTAGGATGATATATGATGGACAAATCACCCAATGGGGTGGATCGCACACTACGATAACATATGACCAGGTCAAGATAGGAGTGTCTATTCTTGAGAATTTCGAATCAGACATTATGTTTTTACGGCTTTTAAGGAATCCTACTACATCATCTTTCAAAAGTTTATTGATGCTCAATTGATTCATACCATTAGGAAAAGAAGAAAAAGACCTTTGGGAATATGGGAATATGTCAAATAATTCCCTTACCATTCGGGGATGTTAGGGAACGACATCAGCAAGTGTCGCACGTTCAAATTCAATTTAGAGCACGTAGTTTCCATGGGAGACGTTCAGATCATACTCCTGTCAGGTCGTTGCTAAAACAAGGCCAAAAGGAAATGAACACATTGGTTAGAGGGCCATGACCTAAGAAGATCATCTTTTTGGGTAAAAGTTAAGTTTATATTTTGCATTGCTCCAACAATATCGTTTTTAGATTATCTTATTTCTTTGTAATTCAGAACTACGCAAGACCTGAGCCCATGGAGGATACGTAGGAAGCTCATATCAATCCTAGTCTCTTTGTCAGCTTTTGGGAAGGGTATTTTAGGATCTTTATATAATCGAAATACGTTGGGCCTGAATTCCCTGGGGTGGGATACATAGGCAGTCTACTTAAGACTCGGTCCCTATCTTTAAATCTTTTTTTATTCTTCTTTTTTTCTGAGAAGAACTTCAGGGGATTCAGCTATGCCAACACCTGTCAAGTAAAACATCTAAAGAGATGAAAAGTTTGCACAATGAAAGAACAGCTCAACGCAAGTCAACCTTCCTGAAATTAGTCAAAAGAAAAATAAAAAAACCAACGGGCAAAGTTCTGTCTGTTTGAGTCCTTCTTCTCTATCCAAACTTCCTCCTGTAGAATCTGTCTAGTAACAAAATGATTATTTGTTTATTATATGTTAGTTATTTGCATTAATTTATTATGAATAGACACTAAAATATGTACCTTTGAGTTATTCTTATCAACAAGTATAGAAATTGATCTGTGTTGATAAAGCTGGCAAAACATCCCAATTTAACCCGATCAAAAGTAGTCATACTAGCTCTTCCCGTTCTTGCCTCAGACAAAGGAAAAAGAAGAATGACTGATAACACCATTGAAGATGTCAATTTGACAGATGTGGTCGTCAAGGACCCCAACGACCAGAGTGAGTTGATCACTCAGTTACTGCAACAGATAATAGAGATGCGGGTTAGCATAATATGGATTTGGCCAATCTGGTCATTGCTTCAAACTCGCCTCCTCTCAACATAAGGAGGCCTTCACCCCATTTTCCATCCTTGAGCTCACCAGTACCTGAACATTTCCCACCATTCCTCACTGTTCCCACTACCTCCGTTCCAAAAACCACCACTATTGATTTAACTACATCCGACCTCTTACCAAACACCGCCCCAGCCGATCAAAATACTTCACACTATCCACTCCCAAAATATCATGCCCCACCTTGGTGGGTATGACTGGCACCTGGTGCCCTACTAGGACCTGAACTGCTAGACTGCTGAGCCTAAGCACTCCTGGTGCCTGGCTGGCTCTAACTCTGATTTATGAAATCAACGGGCTATATAACAGCTGTAAATACAGCCCCCGGCCGACTAGGCCTATAGCCACATGTACAACGACAATAGCCAACCAGAATTTCATCAATATAGGGGAACCTATGCGAGCCGACAAGGCCACCATGCTGTCCAATTAATTCTGAATCAAGAAAACAGGTGCTAAACTGCTACGTGACCGACAAGGTCACCACTACCAACTGAATAAGGCCCCACACGGCCATCATAAACAAGCTAAGACATACACACGGCCTCACACGACTGGTACAGCTAACCACAGGGAATATATAATCTGCAAGCCTCTAAGAATACCGATAAGATGGTCGGGATAAGGCCCCGGCCTACCCATCCTGTACAACAAAAGAAAATAAATAAACCTCTAGCTGTCTAGCTCCAGATGACAGGAGCTGATGACTCTATGTGCTAGCTGGAATCACGAGGTATCGGCTCCTCGTCTATGAGTACCTGCAGGCAAGTAATGCAGCGCCCCAATCGGGCGTCAGTACCACTGGTATCGAGTATGTAAAGCAAACTAAACATAACTGAATATAAGCAATAATAATGGTAGTTCTGAATAGCAGAAAGTAGTTGAAACTGTCTGGGCTGACGGGATCTGAAATAAGCTTATCTGTACTGAAAAGCAGATGAAAGTCATACCTGTTGCTGCGGCGTCCTGCTATTTATTAATCTAGTAAACAACATACATATATATATATATATATATAGCATACAAGGACCTATACCAGCCCCCATAAGTCGGAAGGTGCCAACCAACACACAATCTATATACCCCTACCCAGGTCAAAACCATCTAAAAATAAATCACTCCACTCGCCTACTAACTACGAGCACCTCTACCGGCCCCCTGGGTATGCATCTTGGGCTCTCTGGGCCCCTAACTATAACTGTATCTAAGTCCGGAGGACTCCTGTAACTATATCTGATATCTGTATCTATATTTGTAATTTGTGCTCTAAGCGCAAGCGCTCGGCAGGGTATATTGTAATGCTGATCAGCCTGATATGGGGAATGTTGCATCCCATTTTCGTCCTACTGTGGACGGCATGCCACTCCTCGGAGTGACGAATCCTCACCCTCTGGTGGGCGAGTCGACACAGCTATTAACCCAGGGGCGGCGAGGACGCTCTAAGGGTTCCCTCATAGCACAAACAGGTCTCAACAAACAATAATCACATATAGCAAGCATGTTCGATCTAAAAATACTATCCATGTTTTGATATTCTATTCTGAATCTCTTTTTTGCATTAAACTGATTTTGTTACTGAGCTAACTGTATCTGAAATAATATCTGTTTGTCTGATACTGACTTACTGATTTTTATTCTGAATATAGCATAATAACATAAAATATGCTTGTTGGATTCATACTGGACTCGATACTCAACTTCTGGATTCTTTCTTTTAGAATTCACTCTATTTTCTATACTAGGATTACTAACTTGCCGAAGGAACAGGCTTTACATACCTCCGTTTCGGATTTCTCAGCTAATTGGCATAATTTGGTCAATATTCCGCTATTTCTCCCAACTGCATCCATATATATATCAATTAGGACTAAATACATTAATATTCTGAGAGAAAATATCACTTTTAATATATATATATATATATCCCAAACTTTGACTTATCGAAAAACGACTGAAAACTCTCTATTTCTCGAAAGTTCAGAAGGGCGAAATACTCACTTTAGGGCTAGGAATATATTGATACTAATTTGGAGCAATTCCACTTACCTTAGCTCGGTAGCACGACGATTCGCTGGTCGAATTTTATGAAACTAAATCCGTAGGAATGCTCCTTGCTGCTTAATACCTCACTACCCACGTTTATTTCGAGTTTGGATCGCGTATATAGGTGTAATCAGAAGGAAACTAGCACCAAACCTTCGTGCCCCTGTTCCTCTGTGCACTCTCTACCTATTTCTGGAAAAAATATTATGTTTTAATTGCTTAAAACCGAAGTTGGTGCTTTTATACTTGGGGTTGCACCTCACCTCCGTGGCACGTTGGCCATCGCAGAGGTGAGCCTCCGTGACATGCTGGCCATCATGGAGGTGAGCCTCCATGACACTCTGGCCATCGCAGAGGAGGACTGCCAGCCTCCTCTTGCGATGGTTCAACGTGTCGCTTATCCGGTCTTTCCCCGGGCCTTTTCCTAGCATGTATGGCATTCTAAAACTCTTAACCAACATGCGAATAGGCCATCTACATGTCAAAAATTTACGGGGTGTAACATCCTCCCCCCCTTAAGAACATTTGCCCTCGAATGTAAACTTCTATTTATAGGGGTCTCAACTTACTCAACTTACTTTTAGGAAAATTTCGGCAGAGTTTCCCCTGTAATATGGACTATCTCAAAAACTTGAAATGCAGAAAAGTCCAATACGAGTGCTCCACACAATATTATATTATTCATTACGTAAAAAACTAGAGTTGACCATCTCATTTATATATATAATATAAGGCATTTCATATGATAACAATACTAACATACCTCTTGACTGACTAGGCTTGAAACAAGTGAGGATATCTGATTTTCATATCTTCCTCTGCTTCCCAAGTCATCCCTTCTCGGTTCCTGTTACGCCATAATACTTTGACAGAAGCAATATCTTTAGTTCTCAATCAACAAATTTATCTGTCTAGTATGGCTACTGGAACCTCTTCATAGGCCAGCTCTTCTGTAACCTGTACATCCTAGACTGGGACAAATCTGGAGGGGTCTCCTATGTACTTTGTTAGCATAGATACGTGGAAAGCTGGATGAACGGACTCTAATTCTGGAGGCAAGTTCAACTCGTATGCCACTTGGCTACTCTCCGCCAAATCTGATAAGGCCCAACGAATCTCGGACTGAGCTTACCTTTCTTGCCGAATCTCATCACCCCTTTCATTGAAGATACTTTCAAAATACCCACTCATTCACATTGAATTCCAAGTACCTGCGCCGCACATCAGCACACAATTTCTGGTGGCTCTGAGCAGTCAGTAGGCGTTCTCTGATAAGCTTTACCTTCTCCTCTGACTGATGAATAATATCTATCCCAATCAGCACTGACTCTCCTACTTCAAACCAGCCAACTGGCGATCTACATTTTCGTCCATACAATGCCTCAAAGGGCGCCATCTGGATAGCTGAGTGGTAACTATTGTTATAAGCAAAATCAATCAGCGGTAAATGCTCATCCAAACTACCTCCAAAGTCCAACACACACGCCCGTATCATATCCTCAAGCGTCTGAATAGTGCGTGCATCCTGTCCATCTGTCTGAGGGTGGAATGTTGTGCTCAAATTAATCTGCGTTCCCAGACCTCTCTGAAACGACTGCCAAAATCTAGCTGTAAATTGTGCTCCTCTGTTAGAGATAATAGATACTTGAACACCGTGTAATCTGACTATTTCTCTGATATACAATTCGGCATAATCTTCGGCAGAAGAAGTAGCTTTTACTGGCAAGAAATGGGCTGATTTCGTCAGTCTATCAACAATTACCCAAATTGAGTAATGTTTATGCCTGGTATGGGGTAATCCTGCTACAAAGTCCATGTTTACTGCTTCCCACTTCCAAAGAGGCACAGCTATGTCCTGAATCAATCCACTTGGTTTCTGGTGTTCCACTTTTACTTGCTGGCAGTTAGGACACTAGGCTACAAATTCTGCTATTTCCCTCTTCATACCTGACCACTAATAGATTTCTTTGATATCGTGGTACATTTTCGTTGCGCCCGGGTGGAGAGAATAACGGGCGTAATGTACCTCACTCATAATCTGCTGGCGAAGCCCTGAAACATCTGGAACACAAAGGCAGCCTTTACATCCCAACACTTCATCCTCAGTCACTTGAAAATCTAGCGCTTTCCCTTGCTGAACTCTGTCTTTAAGCTGAACCAGGCCAGGATCTTCATACTGCCGTTCCTTTACCTCCACAACTAATGACGACACTGCGGTGTTCTGAATTACCGCTCTGTTGTCCTCTATTTCTGCTACACGAATGGCTAAACTGGCTAATTGATGTATTTCTCTGGCAAAATCCCGCTGCTCGGGCTGCAAGTACGCCAAACTCCCCATAGATTTGCGGCTGAGGGCATATGCTACTACGTTGGCCCTTCCCAGATGATACAGAATGTTCACATCATAATCTTTCAATAACTCCAACCAGCGACGCTGCTGCAAATTCAACTCCCTCTGAGTGAAGATATATCGTAGGCTCTTATGGTCAGTGAAAATATCCACATGGACGCCTGACAAGTAATGTCTCCATATCTTTAGGGCGTGGATTACCACGGCTAGTTTCAGGTCATGGGTAGGATAATTCTTTTCATGTTTCCTCAGCTGTCTGGAAGCATAAGCAATTACTTTACCATGCTGCATCAACACGCATCCTAACCCAACACCTAAAGCGTCGCAATACACTGCGTAACCCTCTGTACCTTCTGGCAATGCCAACAATGGGGTAGAGGTTAATCTGTCTTTCAATTCTCGGAAACTCTGCTCACATGCCTCTGTCCACTGAAACTTTACTGCTTTCTGCCTCAACTTAGTCAGAGGTGCCGCTATGGTGGAGAATCCTTCAACAAATCTTCTATAGTACCCTGCTAATCCCAAAAAACTGTAGACTTCGGTCGGAGTGGTAGGTCTGGGCCATATTTTTACTGCTTCTATTTTCTGCATATCTACCTGTATACCAGCATCCGACACAATGTGCCCCAAGAAAGCTACTGAGTTCATCCAGAATTCACATTTGGAGAACTTGGCATACAACTGACGATGCCTGAGAATCTGAAGCACGATCCACAAATGATCCTGGTGATCTGCCTCTGAGCGAGAATACACCAGAATATCATCAATGAATACTATCACGAACAGGTCCAGGTATGGTCTAAAGATGTTATTCATCAGGTCCATGAATACTGCGGGAGCATTCGTCAGCCCAAAAGACATAACTAGGAATTCAAAGTAGTCGTATATGGTCCTGAAGGCTATCTTCGGAATGTCCCTTTCACGAACTCGAACCTGATGGTATCCGGACCTCAAATCAATCTTGGAGAAATATCTGGTCCCCTATAACTAATCAAACAAATCATCTATTCTGGGAAGCGGATACTTATTCTTAACTGTAACCTTATTCAACTGTCGGTAATCTATACACATACGGAGTGAGCTGTCCTTCTTTCTTACAAATAGAACGGGCGCACCCCAAGGGGAAGTACTCGGCCTGATAAAGCCCTTATCTAACAGATCTTTCAGCTGCTCCTTTAATTCTTTGAGTTCAGCAGGAGCCATACGATACGGAGGAATTGATATGGGCTGAGTGCCTGGTAGCAAATCAATTGCAAAATCTATTTCTCTTTCTGGGGGAATACCAGGTAGCTCATCTGGAAATACGTCAGGGAATTCATTAACCACTGGAACAGACTGGAGAGTCGAAGGCTCTACCCGAACATCCTGGACTCTTACTAGGTGGTAAATGCATCCCTTAGCTATCAACTTCCTCGCCTGAAGGTAGGAAATAAACCTACCTTTTGGCGTAGCTATGCTGCCCTTCCACTCTCTACTGCCTCCCCTGGAAAGTGGAATCGGACCGTCTTGGTCCAGCATTCTACGTTGGCATAGCACGGCACCAACCAATCCATACCCATAATGGCATCGAAATCAATCATCTCTAGTTCTACCAGATCTATTATAGTCTGACGATCAGCAACCTCCACTGTACACCCTCGATAAACCCTTCTGGCTATAATGGAGTCACCAACAGGTGTAGATACTGAAAAGGGTTGCTGAAGCAACTCTGGTACAACACTGAACTTCTGAGCCATAAATGGGGTAACGTAGGACAAAGTAGACCCTGGATCAATCAATACATAAATAGGGTATGAGCAAATAGTCGTCATACCTGGTACCACATCTGGATACGCCTCTGAGTCCTGCCTCCCTAGTAATGCATAGGTACGGCTTGGGCCCGTACCCGAACTAGAGGCTCCTGGTCTACCTCGGCCTCTACCTGCTGGACCTGAGGGCCTACGCCCTGCCGAGGCTACTGGAGCTCGCGGCCCTGCTGATGCCCTATCCTGTCTATCTTGGCTACCTTGTCCCCTGGCTGGACAGTCTTTCATCATGCTCCCCTCCTGCCCGCATATGTAACACCCTGTGGAGCCAAGTTTGTCACGCCCCGCCTTGAGGGGTATGACTGGCACCTGGTGCCCTACTAGGACCTGAACTGCTAGACTGCTGAGCCTAAGCACTCCTGGTGCCTGGCTGGCTCTAACTCTGATTTATGAAATCAACGGGCTATATAACGGCTGTAAATACAGCCCCCGGTCGACTAGGCCTATACCCACCTGTACAACGACAACAGCCAACCAGAATTTCATCACTATAGGGGAACCTATGCAAGCCGACAAGGCCACCATGCTGTCTAGTTACTTCTGAATCAAGAAAACAGGTGCTAAACTGCTACGTGACCGACAAGGTCACCACTACCAACTGAATAAGGCCCCACACGGCCATCATAAACATGCTAAGACATACACATGGCCTCATACGACCGGTACAGCTAACCACAGGGAATATATAATCTGCAAGCCTCTAAGAATACCGATAAGATAGTCGGGATAAGGCCCCGGCCTACCCATCCTGTACAATAAAAGAAAAGAAATAAACCTCTAGCTGTATAGCTCCAGATGATAGGAGATGATGACTCTATGTGCTGGCTGGAATCACGAGGTATCAGCTCCTCGTCTATGAGTACCTGCAGGCAAGTAATGCAGCGCCCCAATCGGGCGTCAGTACCACTGGTATCGAGTATGTAAAGAAAATTGAACATAACTGAATATAAGCAATGATAATGGTAGTTCAGAATAGCAGAAAGTAGCTGAACCTGTCTGGATTGACGGGATCTGAAATAAGCTTATCTGTATTGAACAGCAGATGAAAGTCATACCTGTTGTTACGGTGTCCTGCTATTTATTAATCTAGTAAACAACATACATATATATATATAGCATACAAGGACCTATACCATCCCCCATAAGCCGGAAGGTGCCAACCAACACACAATCTATATACCCCTACCCGGGTCAAAACCATCCAAAAATAAATCACTTCATTCGCCTACTAACTACGAGCACCTCTACTGCAGCTTGGGCTCTCTGGGCCCCTGACTATAACTATATCTGAGTATGGAGGACTCTTGTAACTATATATGATATCTGTATCTGTTTCTATAATCTGTGCCCTGGGCGCAAGCGCTCGGCAGGGTATACTGTAATGCTGATCAGCCTGATATGGGGAATGTTGCATCCCATCTTCGTCCTACTGCGGATGGCATGTCACTCCTCGGAGTGACGAATCCTCACCCTCTAGCGGGCTAGTCAACATAGCTATTAACCCAGGGCCGGCGAGGACGCTCTAAGGGTTCCCTCATAACACAAACAGGTCTCAACAAACAATAATCACGTATAGCAAGCATGTTCGATCTGAAAATACTATCCATGTTTTGATATTCTATTCTGAATCTCTTTTTTGCATTAAACTGATTTTGTTACTGAGCTAACTGTATCTGAAATAATATCTGGTTGTCTGATACTGACTTACTGATTTTTATTCTGAATATAGCATAATAACATAAAACATGCTTGCTGGATTCATATTGGACTCAATACTCAACTTCTGGATTCTTTCTTTTAGAATTCACTCTATTTGCTATACTAGGATTACTAACTTGACGAAGGAACAGGCTTTACATACCTCCATTTCGGATTTCCCGGATAATTGGCGTAATTCGGTCAATATTCCGCTATTTCTCCAAACTGCATCCATATATATATCAATTAGGACTAAATACATTAATATTCTGAGAGAAAATATCACTTTTAATGTATATATATAGCCCAAACTTTGACTTATCGAAAAATGGCCGAAAACTCTCTATTTCTCGGAAGTCCAGAAGGGCGAAATACTCAATTTAGGGCTAGGAGTATATTGATACTAATTTGGAGCAATTCCACTTACCTTAGCTCGGTAGCACGACGATTCGCCGGCCGAATTTTACGAAACTAAATCCGTAGGAATGCTCCTTACTGCTTAATACCTCACTACCCACATTTATTTCGAGTTTGGACCACGTATATAGGTGTAATCAGAAGGAAACTAGCACCAAACCTTTGTGCCCCTGTTCCTCTGTGCACTCTCTGCCTATTTCTGGAAAAAGATATTATGTTTTAGTTGCTTAAAACCGAAGTTTGTGCTTTTATACTTGGGGCTGCACCTCACCTCCATGACATGTTGGCCATCGCGGAGGTGAGCCTCCGTGACACGCTGGCCATCCAGAGGTGAGCCTCCGTGACACTCTGGCCATCGCGAAGGAGGACGAGCAGCCTCCTCTTGCGACGGTTCAACGTGTCGCTTATCCGGTCTTTCCCCGGGCCTTTTCCTAGCATGTATGGCATTCTAAAACTCTTAACCAACATGGGAATAGGCCATCTAAATGTCAAAAATTTACGGGGTGTAACACAAAATTTCCCACCCTTCCACCATATCCATTAGCTACCTCCCAAAACCCACCTACCATCCACAATCAGCTATTTCCTCTAATTGTTACAGTTCAAAATCATCCCACCATCACCACTTTCAGAGTCCATACAGTTGTAATCTATATCCAACCCTCATGTCACAACCAGAGTTGGATCATTACGAAGAGAAGGAATAGGAATGGAGAGAGAAAGAGTAAAGAAGAGACCAAGAGATGCAAGTAATGAAGGATCTCCAGTTTTCACAGAATACTGTGGGGTTGGATTACGATGATTTTGTGCATGCACCCAGACTTGAATTTTCTAGAAGGGTACAAATTACCAAAGTTTGATACATTTAATGGAGTCGCTAACCCTATGACACACTTACGAGCTTATTGAGACAAGATCGTGGGGTTAGGAAACAATGAAGCTTTGATTATGAGGTTGTTCAGCCGCAGTTTGAGTAGAGAGGCCTTGGAATAGTTTACTACACAAGAACTGAGCCAGTGGCCAATTTAGAGAGCTTTGGCCAAAGATTTCATAGAAACATTTTCATTTAACGTAGAGGTTGTTCCCGACCGATATTCCTTTGAAAAGGTCAAGCAAAAAATCCTCGGAAAATGAGTATGCCTACAGATGAAGAAAAGAGGCTAGAAGAGTCCGACCTTCGATGTTCTAGAAAGAGATCGTGAATGTATTTATTCATATGCAGGAGCCTGAATATTATGAGAGAATATTGACTATGATTGGGCAGAAATTTTCTGAGTTGGTCAAAATATGGGAAGCAATTAAGGATGGTCTCAAGACTGGGAAGATTGTTAACAAAGCGACACAGGCCAACGCAATAGGTTTTATTTAAAGGAAGAAGGAGGATATGTCCTCAATTTCCTACAATCCCACTTCACGGTCTAGGGGAAACTTTGGATCCAGCTCCCCTATTAGAAACCCCGATCGGTTCTCTCTACTAGATAACCACCCCCAGCTCCATATAGTCCTTACCCTGTCTTCTATGCTCAGCTAAATTTCCAACCACCTCCTCAAATATACCCTAATTTCCAGCACAACTACCAAGCTCCAACACCAATTCACCAAAACCCTCAGAATCACAGTCAAGCCACCACCTCATCACACCAAACACCCAACAAAATCATCCAAGGGTCGCATCTAGCTACAGCCATTACATTATGACCCACCATCGAGCCAAGGCTCGGGGTCCAGTTGTATAGCCAATACAATCCAGACACAAATACAACTACGGGAACCTATCAGGCTCAGGTTCAGTTTCAAAGAACGAGTATTCCAAAGTTACAGTATGCTTGCAGCCATTAGTAGTCAGATAGCAGAAGTGGGTATTGCTTCTACTTGTGGGGGCTTATAGGAGCCCAGGTAGGTTATTCTGTGTTGTTTTTACCTTCCAGGCTTATGGGGGCCCGGTTAGGTTCTTGTTTGTATATATAAACTTATTAGTTAGATATTTCAGACGGTAAGGCTACTCAAGTTAAATTCATACTCTTTTTCTTGATTACTTCAGTTTTACCAGCTTTCAGTCGGTTATTATCCTAATGACTTACATATTTGGTACATATTGTACTGACGCCCATCCTTAGGGTGCTGCATTACTTGCCTGCAAGTGCGGATAGACACGGTTCGGGACCCTCCTAGTCATCAGCTGGAGTTAACAGTTTATTCAGCTCCCTTCCTCTGGAGTTGGTAGTTAGAAGAGGTTTGTTCTTTTGCTGTACAGTTTATGGGTAGGTCGGGGCCTTATCTTGACCATTATTCCACTCTTATAGGCTTGCAGGCAAGAGATTTCCAGCAGATAGCTTTTATTGTTGGTCGTGTGGGGCCTATGTATGTTTTACTCCATGTGTTGGCAATGTGGGGCCTGGTTTAGCTGTCAATTAGCATCCTTGTTAGCTATAGCACAGTTTAGTTTCTTGATTTCATTTCAGTTATAACTAGACAGCATGATGATCTCGTCGGCCTGCATAGGATCCTTGTTATTGTGTTGTTGGTGGTTAGCTATCTTCCTTTACAAGTATCCTTGTTGGCCAGAGGCTGTATTTACAGTCGAGGTATAGCTCGTTGTTTTCTTGAACTAAGTGACAAGCGTGCACCAGTCCAATCAGGTTAGTCCAGACCCAATATGGCACTATGTGCTAGTCATGCCTCCCAAGGTGGGGCGTGACAAATTTGGTATTAGAGCAGGTCGTATCCTAGGGAGTTTGCAAGCCGTGTCAAGTAGAGTCTTGTCTATGGATGTGTTGTGCACCACATTCTATAAGCAGGAGGCTACGAGGCATAATATTATGGTTACTCTTCTTTCTCCTCTAGACGTGACATAGAGTTGTGTTGTATAGGGTGACTCCCTAAGCTTATGTTATTCTATTTATTTACAGAGAAAAATGTCTAACGCATGACAGACCGCGACTAGTCGAGATCTAGATGTGGCAGCAGGAGAGGGGACTAGTTTGGGGCCCCAGTTAGAGTCGGCCCTATCTGAGGACGACAGGGAGACATCGTCTCGATCTCCCCAACACTCACCACTGCACTCAGAGCCTGCTAGGGAAGCAGAGATAGCAGTACCACCCCCATCCATTTCTGTGCCATCAGATAAGGAGCTCAGGGGTGCATTCTATATGTTGGTATAGATGATGGCTGCCTAACGTAAGCCCCAGCCAGTATTACCAGCTGTCGTTGAGCCCACTGAGGGCCTGGTTGTTTGAGGGTCCGTGAGTTCCTTGCCTTGAGTCCCCCGCAGTTTACAGGGACAGATCATAGAGAGGTTCCCCAGAATTTCATAGATCAGCTACAAAGAATATTTAGGGTTATGCATCCCTCGTCCACAAAATCAATTGAGTTAGCAGTATTTCAATTGCGGGATGTAGCAGTCTTGTGGTACAAGTGTTAGGAGAGATCCCGAGGCAGAGATGTACCTCCACCTATATGGCCTAGCTTCTCTGAGGCTTTTATAGACCACTATTTGCTTTGAGAGGGTCGGCAGGCTAGAGTAGAGCAGTTTTTAAATCTGGATCAAGACAGAATGAGTGTCATAGAATATGCATTGAGATTTGATTCCTTAACCAGATACGCGCCCTCGTTTGTAGACACTTTTCCAGCTAGGGTGCATTGGTTTATTATGGGAGTTGTGCCAGAATATGTGGAGTCTTGCATTACAGCTACTCTGTGAGAGGATATGGATATCTCACGAATCCAGGCCTTTGCTCAGAATATAGAGGAGCTCAGACAGCGTTAGTACGCCATGGAAAGGGTGGGTCAGGAGCAGTATTGGAGGGCTAGACATGCAGGTTCTCAGGCGGACTTTCAAGGTGGGCCCAGGTATATCACTCTCGCTACTCTCTTCATCCAGGTTCTACGAAGATGTACCATGACATAAAAAGAAATATACTGGTGGTCTGGAATGAAGAAAGATGTAGCCGCATTCATAGCACAGTGTCCTAATTGTCAGCAGGTAGAGGCTGAACATCGGAAGCCTGAAGGATTAACTCAAGAGATGGCTATATCAATGTGGAAGTGGGAGGCAGTCAATATGGACTTTGTGACAGTATTAACCCGTACCAGATGCAAATTTGATTCTATTTGGGTGATTGTTGATAGGCTGGAAATATCAGCTCACTTTCTGCCAGTTCGGACTACGTTCTAAACCGAAGATTATGCTGAACTATATATTAAAGAGATAGTTTGTTTGCACGATGTCCTAGTGTCTATCATATCAAACAGGAAGGCACAATTTATAGATAGATTTTGACAATCATTTTAGAAAGGTTTGGGCACACAGGTTAATCTGAGTACAACATTCCATCCTCAGATAGACGGTCAGGCAGAACGCACCATTCAGACGCTCAAGGATATGTTACGGGCGTGTCTGCTAGATTTTGGAGGAAGTTGGGATTAACATTTACCTCTCATTGAATTTGCATATAATAAAAGTAATCATTTCGTAATTCAGATGGCGCCTTATGAAGCATTATATGGGTGGAAATGCAAGTCCCCCATCAGATGGTTTGAGGTAGGAGAAGTAGAGTTAGTCGGACCAGATATGACTCACCAATCAGAATAGAAAGTGAAACTTATCAAAGAGAGGTTACTGATAGCCTAGAGTAGCCAAAATTCCTACTCCGATGTGCGGCAAGAGACTTGGAATTTAATGTAGGTGATTGGGTATTCCTTAAAGTGTCACCGATGAAGGGCGTGATGAGATTTGGCAAGAAAGGCAACCTTAGACCAAGGTTCATTGGGCCATATCGGATCATCCAGAGGATAGGCCCGAGTGGCATGAGTTAGAGTTGCCTTCAGAATTAGAGTCTGTTCACCCAGTATTTCATGAGTCCACGTTGTGAAAGTGTATAGGGGACCCATCCCGAGTTGTGCCAGTTGAGGACATTCAAGTTACTGAGGGGTTAGTCTACAAAGAAATCTCAGTTGCAATATTAGATAGACAAATTCGTAGACTGAGAACTAAAGATGTAGCCTCTGTTAAAGTGTTGTAGAGGAACAAAAATAAATAAGAAATGACGTGGGAAGCGTAGGACGGCATGAGGTATAGATATCCTCACTTGTTCCAGGATTGATTCAGAATAGACAGTTAAGGTGATACCGTTATTTAGTTGCTATTTTGCTACTTATGTTGTTAGTACTACTTAATCAGCTACCTCTTGGTTGTGGAATAGTTGTTTGTAGCGTCCTGTGAGACACCTATGTTGGACTTTTCTACGTTTCAGGTTTCCAAATAGTCCATATTATAGAGGATACTCTGCCAAAATTTTTCTACGTACTAGCTAAAAGAATTAACTCTTGTAAGCCTAAAGATGGCATTAGAGGACGAATGTTCCTAAGGGGGGGAGGATGTTACACCCTGTAAAACATTATCAGTTAGTAGGCGTACGCGTGGAGTTGTGACGAACAAGAGAGCTTGACGCGTGTAGAAAAAGCCTCGGGAGCGGGGTTGGACGGGACCAGCGCAACGCGCAAGCCAGAAGTGCATTGGCCAGTGTGGCGTGCCAGGCCTGCTGGCACCTTGAGAGGCGCACACGGTAGTGACAAAGGCGTGATGGGCAGCGCGGGGCGCCACCCCTACCACTACCCATGTGATATAAATATACTCCCTTGGCTCACTTTAATCAATTGTGACATATTCCCTCAGCCAGAGATAAGTATAAACGCAACTTTTAATTAGTTTTCATCTGATTACGCTAGCAAACGTCATCCAAACACAAATTAACTTCGGGTAACGAGTTCTAGGCCTACGGAGAGCATTACTACAGAGTTATTTCTCAAAAATTCACTCGGCAAACCAAAGTTCCACCTGGTAAAAGTTGTTAGAATTGTTTCAAATTGATTCTTAATCGGCCACAGGCATTAGGTAATCACTTCTCTCTTCTGAACTCTTGATAAATTGCGGGTTTTCGCCGAGTTATTCAAAGTTGAATTTTAGTGAATATTAGTATTGAAAAGTTATTGATATTTGTTGAATTTAGAATTGAAATTAGACCTATTCTCTCAGTATCAGGGCTGCAGTGGGATAAAACCATCAGTTAAAAGTCGAAATTCGCCTATTAAACGAAAGACGGCACTCGAGGTATGTAAAGTTGTCCTTTTCGGCAAGTTATGTTCATCATAAAGTTAGTACGACATGTGTAACTACAGTATTTCAGAGTAGCCCTATTGTGGTCAATTGTTATGAATAGAATTGAGACGACACTAATAAAATAATAACCCACGTCAGAATTAACCCTAGCAAAATTGGTTTTCCTTACGACATTTGGTTTGTTAGATGTTATTGCCTGTGGGCCATAGTGAGCTTTATCAGATTGAGGCCGCGAGGGCCATATCGAGTTCTAATAGATTGAGGCCACGAGGGCCATATTGAGTTTTATCAGATTGAGGCCGCGAGGACCATATTGAGTTCTATCAGATTGAGGCTGTGAGGGCCATAGTGAATGCTATCAGATTGAGGCAGTGAGGGTCATCTTCAGTTACCCCAGATAAAGGCCATGAGGGTCGTATCTAGCTACATCCATTACATTATAACCCACTGTCGAGTTAAGGCTCGGGGTCCAGTTGTATAGCCCAAACAGTCCAGACATAGATACAGCTATGGGAGCCTGTCAGGCTCAGGTTCAATTTCAAAGAACGAATATTCTAGAGTTACAGTATGCTTGCAGCCATTAGTAGTCAAATAGCAAAAGTGGGTATTGTTTCTATTTGTCGGGGCTTATGGAGGCTCAGGTAGGTTATTCTGTGTTATTTGTACCTTTCAGGCTTATGGGGGCCCTGTTAAGTTCTTGTTTGTATTTATAAACTTACTAATTAGATATTTCATACGGTAAGGTTACTCAGGTTAAATTCTTACTCTCTTTCTTGATTACTTTAGTTTTACCAGCTTTCAGACAGTTATTATCCTAATGACTTACATATTCGGTACATATTGTACTGACACCCATCCTTGGGGCACTGCATTACTTGCCTGCAGGAGCAGATAGACGCGGTTCGGGACCCTCCTAGTCATCAGCTGGAGTTAACAGTTTATTCAGCTCCCTTCCTCTGGAGTTGATAGTTAGAAGAGGTTTGTTCTTTTGTTGTACAATTTATGGGTAGGTCGAGGCCCTGTCTCGATCATTATTCTACACTTAGAGGCTTGCAGGCTACATATTTCCAGCAGATAGCTTTTGTTGTTGGTCACATGGGGCCTATGTATGTTTTACTCCATGTGTTGGACGTATGGGGCCTGGTTTAGCTGTCAGTTAGCAGCCGTGTCGGCTATAGCATAGTTTAGTTACCTGATTTCATTTCAGTTATAACTATAAAACATGGTGGTCTTGTCGGCCAGCATAGGATTCCTATTATTGTGTTGTTGGTGGTCAGCTGTCTTCCTTCACAGGTGGCCTCTTCGGCCAGAGGCTGTATTCACAGCCGAGATATAGCTCATTGTTTTGTTGAACTAAGTGACAAGCGTGCACCAGTAGTGCACCAGGCCAGTCAGGTTAGTCCAAACCCAGTATGACACTAGGTGCCAGTCATGCCTCCCAAGGTGGGGCATGACATGTGTACACAGCAGTCCTGATTTTGAGTATCTAAAAGAAAAGGAGGTCAGTACTTGATAGTGGGCATATGCAAATTTTGTTATTGTTAGTTCTACTTCTTTTGTTTTACTTTCTAGTTAAGCATCGTGTTTGTAGCAGTGCTTTTGTTTGCCTGAGGATATGCAAAAGTTCTAAGTTGATGGTGTTGATGGTGTTGATGTGTCGCAATTTTACGACACTTTCAACACTTAAAACATTGGAAAAATTCTTGGTCAATTTATATGGATATGAGGTTCTTTTACTTTGTTTTCAGGGAAATCAGGTCCTGGAGTTAAATTTTGGAAAAGGAGATGAAAAATGCAGAAAATGACTTATTGTAGATCTCAGTACGAGCCATACCTAGCATCCATAGCAAAACTTTAGAGAAAATGCACAAGCAAAGAACCAGCGTACGATTAACAATATGAGCCATACTGAGTGTCCGTAACTTGAGATCCATAAGATGTGCATTTGCAAAATCCGATGTACGAGTAGTGGCTATGTGTCGTGACAGCAAGGTACAAACCATACTAACAGACTCATGGTGAGATTCAGAAGATTTCATACTTGGAAGATTCAGGGCACGAAAGAATTGCACAGGTCGTACCAGCACGGTACAAGTCGTATGAAGGACCCATAGGAGAAACATTCGAGATGCCAGATTTCAGAAGTTCAAGCCACGACAGGCTCCTACGACTCGTAGTGACTTTGTACGAGTCATACCAACCTCCAGTACCTGAGAAGACTAGAAGCTGCAGACCTATACTACGGAAGCATATCATGACTCGTAGTAATGCTACGACTCGTAGGTTGTCTCAACAGCAGAATTTTTATTAATTTAGGAAAGGATTTCATTAATATTATTGATACTTTTAGGTAATTTTCCATAACATTACCAATACCCTTCCATTGTAATCATGGTTTTTGGATTTTCTAACACTTCTTGGAGAAAAAATACACAAAAACCTTGAGAGAATTCATCATTGTTCTTGAAGTTTGATTGTGCAATTGATAATTGGGTTTTTCTTCCCATCAATATTGTAAGTTCTTAATTATGTTTTCTTCTTTGAATTCTAATTTATTTCTTACAATCATGAATAGCTAAAGCCTCCACAACTAGGGTTGTACGAACTTTGGTGGAATAACAAATTAGGACTAACACAAAGTAATTATAAACCAACATGAATGTTTGTATTGTTCTTTTCTTCATGATTAATGTTTCCTAACGATGCACAACGTTAGGACTAGCCCGAATTCTCTATTTGCTTGAACTTAGAGAAGTAGAGATTAGGAAAATAGAAGAACAACAAAGTCATAAAATTATGTTTCATTGACTAACTTGAGACTTGAGATGCGGCCACAGAAAAGTTAATTTGGAACTATTGATAAAGGTTAAAGTGAAATCACTAGCGAGACCTAAACCGGTGATTGAGTATAGCCATCCAATAGGGACGAATAAGTCATTTGGATAAATATAGTTTATCACTTCTATATGCTAAGTATTGGTATAGATCACGAGTGTAATAATCTGACCTAGTTAAGAAGCCATTGGGAACACTTCCCTAGTTAATTGCATAATTTTTTATCACAACACCAGTTCACAATACTGTTATTTGATTATTTCTTCTAAAACGCCTTTTAGGAAATAACTGGATTAAAAGAGTGAATACTATCATTAGTCTATATCTTGACCATATTTCCTGTGAGATCGACCCCAACCTTAGTTGGATTATTTATTGACAACATTCGTGTTATATTTCTTCCAAAGTACAATTTGAGCGTTACCACTCTCACAACAGTTGTTGGTAAACCTTTGCACCTGGACATGACAATAATCAATAGTCAATAAAATGTGACCTAGTTGCACAAGAGTCAAGGTTCTTATGGATCTAGTGTAAGATTTACCTGATAAAGTGCGAATGGACACTGATAATGAAACCACAAGAGTAAGGACTGAAAATATGAAAATTCAATATGATTTCTTGCCAAAATAACGTGGATAATGTTGACTTCAAGGACATAATGATGAGAAGTGCAGGGTAATTCACCTTGAATTAATTCCAAGACTAATGGGGAACACTGACCAATCTAGAAATCCGAAGGATAAGACAAAGGTGGTCATAACAACAAAAGTTCAAGAGCAAATAAAAAAGGAGCAGGTACAGAGGCAAGCTACAAAGGGACAGGATCATGCTAGTGATACTCTGCCAATTCAGAATAAATTTGGTGTACTAGGAAAGAAAGGAGTTCAAGATAGCACTATTGAGAATCAAGAGGATATTATTACTAATGCAGATACTGAGGTTACTAAGTCCACCAAATAAAATATGATTGTGTTGCAAAGGTTACAAATGAACACAATTCCAATAAGAAAGATGGAACTACCACTACTGAGAACCAACATTGGGAGGCAATATTCAAGCAACAGCATATAGAATATACAAAGACTTGGGTGAATAACATTTTTCATGATGAAGAGGCTAATACAACCAGTTCATTAGCTGAGACATTAAATAAGGAGCAGGCAAGTCAAAATAACCTTAATTCCTTTTGTTGTTATGAAAAGAAGTGGAAAAGTGAAGTGCTAGCAGAAGATTCAAGGATTCAGAGCAGCACTACCATTCCACCTTCAAGGGGATTCTATCCGTGCAGAATGGAATCAAGAAGTTCATCTACATGGAGTTGAGGATCCTTGTGGGATGATAGAGTGAGGAAGAATAAGGAGAAGCAGAGGAAATATTATAGATGGAAAATCATGAACTAGCAGATAGTCAATCCTATAACCAGCACATTTTTCTCATTATGATATTGATAGGCCAAACATACTGAGAATGAGAAAATCAACATGGGAGATAAGAAGGAGACACCAGTGGGAGAAGAGGTGGTTAATTGGGGTCAAAGTGATCCACCAATATCCAATACAGTAGGAGAGGTCAATGACACATCAGAAATATCTAAGTTAAATGCAAAAAAAATAGGTGAAAAACCAGTGGTGAAGGAAATTGTTAAAGAAGCAAATATACTAAATGAAAATGAAACAATGCAAACAGAGTAATAGTGTGAATATTTTTATTAGGACTATTGAATCTGGAGTTGTGCGGAAAAATATGAAAGATCAAAATAAGTGGTAATTAAATAACTGCCAAGACTGAGAAAGAACTTCGCTAACAAAGTGTTGCATGATATTATTTCACATTTTGTTGATGATCTGAAAGAGAACAATGCAAGTGCAGTTGGCCATAATAGAAGTACAAGATTGGAAGGATATGATGATACCACTGTCCAAAATTTTGAACCGATAGTTAGGCAAGCGGATCATTTTCTAAGATCTAACATGAAGGGACCATATAAGGCAAATAAGCAAGGTAACAATGATATTATACAACCCACCAGAGTCTTACCAAAAAGGGAAACTTCTATGATCAATGTCAAATGATGATCAAATCCTTTATTTCGAACATCAGGACAGTAAAGATTCAAAAAGAATTTCATAGACTACAAATGTTACACAAGCATCATAAAGTTTTTATTTATTGCATTAATAAAACCTTTTCATAATTCAATACACATACAAAAGTATGAAAGGAGGTTAGAAATAAAAGTGGTTAATGCCAACTGCAATGTCAAGTATCAATACTTTATGGATAATGTTATAGATGTAGAAGTGCTTAGGGATACCTCTCAACAAGTCACTCTCAAACTATATCTTTAGGATTTCGACATGAGTAAGGTTACTATTTTAGTTTATGTCGAATGTGATGCTTCTAAAAGAATAGAATTATGAGACTGTGTATTAACTAGCAAGTAACATGGATCATTCCTGAATAGAAGGGGTGATTTTAATCTTGTTCTGAATGAGGAGGAAAATATTGGGGGCCTTTCAATCTATCCTCGTAACATGGATCATCCTTAAATAGAAGGGGTGAGTTTAATGTTGTTCTGAATGGGGAGGAAAAGATTGGGGACCTTCCAATCTATCCTCCAAAGTATGAAGATGTCACACCCCAAATTCGAAGGGGCATGACTGGCACCCTATGCCACACCTAATTGAGCACACTCTGCCACAAAACTAACTACTACAAGCTAGAATTGACGAGGTTTGGCGTAACAATTACTATAAGATCATAGTAAATGCAATAAGAACAAGTTAGTTTACCGACCAACCAAAAATAAATACAATAGGCTGACAAGGCCACGGGATGAAAAAATAATCTATACAACAAGGTCCACCTGCCTACAACAACAATGCTACACCCATAATAGACGTCCATGAGCCTCTATGAATATAAAAATAGCCAATAGTTCGGGACAGGGCCCCGAACTACCTACAAAACAACATCTGGCAACTCCGGAAGACTTGGAGCTTTACCGACTCAGCTAGAACTCCACTCAGCGATTAAGAACTCGATCCACCTGCCGATCAACACCTGGAAGAATGAATGCAGTGCCCCTACTAGGGCGTTAGTACGGAAATGTACCGAGTATGTAAGGCAGAAATGATAACAAGATTCAAAGTACAGATCAATAGACATACTGAACAACAGCAGAAAGGAAATCACAAGTCAAGTAAGAAAATAGAACCTACCTGGCCCCCAAAAGCCTGGCAAAATGAACAAGTAAACGACATCTGGCGACCACAACTCACCTACGACCTCTTGTACCATACAAGATCCCTCCAAACATCCTACCTGGGTCAACTCTAGGCCCCTTAACAATCTCAGCTATCATCAAACCAAAAATAGCATCCACAACTTATAAGACAAAGATAATTCAAGGCAACAATATAATATATAAATCAAATTACAATCACAGCCTTGCCGGAAACTCTCATGGTCTTATAGGTGTACACCAAACATAAGCACACTCATCAGCAACAATATCAATCAAGCACTGCCGGAACATCTCTCGGTTGCATGTAGTCAGTGGAACTCAATTCAACTGGGAGAACTATCGTGATCCCATGGAGGCTCAAACATGCCGGACCAACTCTGGAATCATGTCTTGCCTCGATACTAAGGAACTATCAACTCCACAGACCATATCAACCCTTGGGTTCAACCTCAAGCCAGAACAACTCTTGTGCATCAGGTATCCACAAGCCACAAGGCACCTCGGTCTCAACCCCTAGCTGGAACAACTCTCGCCATCAGGTATTCATAAGCTACAAGGCATAAATCAAAGCATACAATCAGGTTAAGTACATACACAATCAATGTTCACACACAAACCACAAATTTGAGCAAGGTGCAATATTCCAACTCTTACTAGGTCCCCCAAAGTTCTATCAACAAGGCCAATATGGCCATTGACTCAAATTATAACCAAAGGACATCGCCACCATCGGTTCTAGCCACCATTAAGCCATCAATCAACCCACTGTCCCACCTTAACCACATAACCGATCCATGATAGAGGTTTAAAATCAACAACACCTACTACAACAACTTAACAACTCTATTGTTATCACAAATCTATCGACTAGTCATAACCATGCCCTTTAACGGCCAAATTCGAAGCTAGCAATCAACCCGACACATATATGCACATAATACCGTATAACCATCACCTCAACAAGCTTAGAAATAACACAATTTTAAGGCTCCAAAAATAGCTAATAAGCACGAGTTTATGAGTAGTGATACTTCACCGAAATCATGCCATAACAAAAGAAATAGAAGTCTTAACGTACCTTAGACTCCCATGAAGCAAGCTAATCGAATCTTTACTTCCAAAAGTACCAAAAGAATACCTAAGAACAGCAGTTCACACCCCAAACACGCTGCAAACAAGTTCAACAAAGAAACAACACAAGTCGACACTTATTCGGCTAACTTTCAATGAAATCGGCGATAGAAATTCTAAAATAACAACCTACCAATACTTATATACTTAAAATCATCTTAAACAACTAAGAATAAGGTAGGAAAAATGGCTTACCAAATGATTCAGTAAGAACAGCCACCAAACTTGCCGAAAACACCATCAAAACATGAGTTATACCAAGCTCCTGACTTTCCGACATCAAAAACCATCTTTGAAAATAATCTCTAACTTTATAAACCAAAGGATATGAAGAGCAGAGCTTAGGGGAGGGTCTGGTTGCGAAGCTTACTGTAAAAGGATGAAAAAATAATCAAACAACTGACCAAATAACTGATACAAGCAGTCACCGCCTTAGTAGCTACGTATCACGCTGCCCAATGCATTGATTTGGTGGTTCTACTGTCGCAGAGCCCCTATGATCCTCACCGCCTGCCTGCACATTTACATGAAAACACGAATATCTCTCTACTCTGAAGTCGTATTAACGAACGGTTTAATGCATTGAAAAATATGCTCATAGATCTTTAATTTGATAGGTCGTAGGCCCCCTAAATCCTTATAGATTGAGAGAAAATCTTTGAGACCTTTGACCCGAATTTCAGTGAATCTCAAGAAAGAAATTTGTCATAGCTTGTGCTGAATTTCGTTCTACCACTTGATCGACGTCGTCCGATATTAATATACGACTATAGAGTGACTCAAATACCTCAAAACACTTTCTTCTTAGCATATTAAGTAATCTTAGTCCTACCTCAAAAGTACGAATTTATTACTTAAACTATACGGGGTGTTACAGAAGATTTTGCTTATTGTATAAACTCTTGTGGGTTATTTGAAGTAGGACCTAAAAATAGTCTTTTCACTTGGTGGAATAGAAGAAGTACAGATAATTATATCCTTAAGATATTGAATAGAATAGTAGTTAATTAGTAATTCTAGGATAGATTTGGGCATCTGGATGTTGAACACTTATCAAGTACCGGCTCAGATCATGAACCATTTTCACTTACATATGGTAAACAAGCACAACTATAGTTCAGGCCATTCAAGTTATTGAAGTTGTGAACTGAACATGAGACATTCTTTGACATTGTGAGGCAGAATTCGAAAGTTTGATTCATAGTGAATCCTTTTCTTATTTTTCAAATAAAAAATAAAAAAATGTAAAAGTTGCGCTAAATAAATGGTGTAAGAAGATATTTGATGATATTTTCAAGCAGTTGACAATTAGGAACGATATAATCAAAATTAAAGAACAATTATTTGAAAAAGATCTTAGTGAGAGGAACGAATTAATACTTCATAAATCCCTATATTACGAAGAGAAATTGTGGAGACAAAAGGCTGAATTGACTTGATTTGCTGAATGTGATAAAAATACTAAATTCTTTCAATATTTGATAAATGAAAAGAGAAAAAAAATTACAAATAAAGAAGATTCAAAATTCAGATGGTGATTACTGAGAATGGGAGAATTTTGATGGTTGTTGAAGTAGTCCAATTCTATCAAAATCAGTCTACCCAGAGAAAAGGCAACTGACTTTTCTTTATTGAAGCACATTCCATAAATGATTTAAGTCGAGGACAACATAGCATTATGTACTTATCCTTTTCTAGATGAAGTCAAGAAAACAATTTTTGAATTAAATGGAGCGGTGCTAGTGGTTCACATAGTCTCTCAGGCTATTTTTTCTCAAATATGTTAGAGAGATTGCAGGTGAAGATGTGTTGAACATTGTGCAGATTTTCTACATGATAATTTATTTGTATTATTTTGAGATATGTGTGATCGGTGTATGAAATTTGTATAAAATTTTATATATATGATTTTTGATATATGTGTGATCACAATGTGTATGATAATTTATTTATAGTGTTTTGAGATATATATGGTCAGTGTATGAAATTTGTATGAAATCTGATATAAATATTTTTTTATATACGTATGATCACAATGTGTATGAAATGTATATCAATTTCATATAATTTAGTCTTAAAGTATTAAAAACTGACATGTTTATAAAATATGTATGGAATATGATTTATATCAATTACAGAATTTACTATCATTAAAGGTGTTCTTTCTCTAAAAGTATTAAAAACTAATATCGAATGAATCGAGAAAAAAAATTAAAAAATGGAAAATTATATCAAAAAATTGATTGTGTATTAATTTTGAAAAAGAGATCGACTAATTAGAATAAACTCTTTAAGCAAAAGCCCGAGAAAATCAGGAAACAATATCTTTTATTATGGATGGGTAGAGAATAAAAAGAGAAAATAAGGAAAGATTAATTTATTTAAGTTATTTTTCATAATATAAGCCTAATTTATTTACTTTGATTTATTTACTGCTTTTTAATTTAACTAATTTCATATATATTTTATAAGTAAGCTACCGCTGCACATGCATAAACAGAAAAGTACTGTTATATTTTATAAATATATTACAAACGCTTTATTTATTTTGTAATTAATCGTTTAAATTAAAAAATATTCATCAAAATTAGTGAAAACAACCGCTAATGCTTGCAGACTAGATTGTCTATACCATACTTTGGGATGTGATCCTTTTCCAAACTCTGTTAATACAGGATTCTTTATGCACAGTGCGCTTTTTTAAAAAAAATTGGATTTTCAAAAGTCCTAAACATAAGATTGATTTACATTATAAGTATAATTTTATTCAACGTGTAATTATTTCTTAAAAGATAAAATCTTAATCATTTTTAAATTTCTAAATATTAATATCTTTTATATATTTCAAATAAGGAAGGATTTAATGCATAAAATTTAGTTGATTTAAAATCATAAATATTAGAAAAATAATTAAATAAATATTTTGTCAAGTATGAACTCTCTTTTTAAAAGGCTAAAAAGATGAATAATATTTTGTTATGAGACTTCGTACTTCAAATATTCACTAATAACTTAATTTTAAATTTTTTAAGACTTCATATTTCAAATATTCATTAATGACTTAATTTTAAACTTTTTATTGTACCTTTTATGAGATGATTTCAGCTCAATTTTTTCTTTCTCTTTTAATCTATATGTCTAGTCAAACATCTTCACATAAATTGAGACGGAAGAAATAGTGTAGATTTAACTAAAGAAAGTGAATAAAAAGAACACTTGATTAATTAAAACAACTTAAAATATGTTTTGTTTTTATTTTTTTCTGATTATACAATTTTATTTTATAAAAAAAAAAAAGAAGAAGAAGAAGAAGAAGGAGGAGGAGAAGGAGGAGGATAATAAAATCACACTCTTTAATTTATTTTCTCATACCATGAGTTGAAAAATTATAATGGATAATTAGTTAGTTAACATAATTGTAATTGATTTTAAAGTTTTAAATGCTAGGACTTTTAATTGTCACCCCCGCCTTGGGAGGCATGACTGACACCTAGTGCCCTACTAGAATCTAAACTACTGAGCCGACTGAGCCTAAGCACCTCTAGTGCAGGGCTGACTCTAACTCTGGAGTCAAGAAAACGACGGGCTATATGGCGGCTGTAAATATAACCCCCGGCCAACAAGGCCTATAGCCACCTGTGAAAGTAAACTGCTAACCAGATACAAATGAATATAGGGAGTCCTATGCGGGCCGACAAAGGCCACCATGATGTCTAGTTATAACTGAAAAGCGAAAGCAGGCGCTAACTGAACTATGACCGACAAGGTCATCAATCAACAGCTAACCAAGGCCCCACACAGCCAACACACATAATCTAAAACACATATGGCCCCACACAGCCGATATCAACTAACCACAGGGAATAATACAATCTGCAAGCCTCTAGGAATAATAAGATGGTCGGGACAGGGTCCCGGCCTACTCATACTGTACAACAAAGGAAGTGAACCTCTATCAGTCAAGCTCCGGAAGATAGGAGCTGAAGGCTCTGCACCGCTGACTAGAATTACGAGGGCTCCGCTCCTTGTCTGAGTGTACCTGTAGGCAAGTAATGCAGCGGCCCAAAGGAGGGCGTCAGTACCACAGGTACTGAGTATGTAAAGCAATAATTGTAAATGACTAAAAGTAAGTAATAGAACTGACAATAATCGAAGTAAAGGGAAATGGACTGAAACTGACTGAATTAATAGAATCAGGGCTAAACATAAATATAATGAGTAGAGTAGGAGTCATACCTGACATCGGAGCGTCCTACTGTCTAACTATCAGTAACTAAAGCAACATACATAAACCTTACCTGGCCCTCATAAGCCGGAAGGTGCAATCAACACAAAACAACCTACGTGGCCCTCATTAGTCCTAGTGAGTACATCTCAATCTATATACCCCTATCCAGGTCATACCACATCATCTAGTAACTATAAGCATCCTGCCGATCCCCTGGGTATGCAACTTGGGTCCGCTGGGCCCCTGACTATAGTTGTGCCTGAGTCCGGAGGACTCCTAAAATCTACACCTCGGGCACAAGCGCTCGGCGGGGGTGTGTATAGGCCAACCACGGCAAAATATGAGGAGCTGGCTCCCCATCTTCGTCCTTTGCGTAAGGTATGCCGCTCCGTAGAGCGACGTATCCTCGCCCTCTGGTGGATGAGTCGACACAGCTATTAACCCTGGGGCGGTCACGGAAGCTATACAGGTAATCCAGCCCAAAATAATACAATCACAAGTCTCAACTGATAACAATAACCACGTGCAATATCATACTGAACATGATAAAATATTACTGAATAATTTACTGGGATTCATATTGGATTACTATACTGAAAAAACTAACTTGCCGAGAGAAACTGGCTTTACATACCTCGTTCGTTGTTTACCAATTAACTAGCGAGGTTCGGATGGTGTTCAGTTGTTCTTCCCAACTGTAATCACATTAACGGAAGAATAGAGCTAGCTTCGTTACTATATTGGAAGAAAACAATAACTTATATGTATATACTGACTATATTTCACTTATCGAAATACGATTGAAAACTCGTAGTTTCTGGAATCTAGAAGGGAGAAGTACTTACTTTAAGCCTGGGGTTGTATTAACACTAGTTTGGAGCAATTTCAATCACTTTGGCTCGGCGGGACGACGATTCGCCGAGCGAATTTCACGAAACTAACATAGAAATGCTCCATGCAGCCTTATACTTCGATACCCAAAGTCAATTTGAATTTGGACGGCGTTTGGTGGCATAATCGGAAGAAATTTATATGAACCCTTCGTCTTTATCTCTGTTCTGGTCGAGGTAGATGCGTAAAATGATATAAAGTTTAAGGGTGAGGCCTATATATACTTGAAGTTGAATACATAGCAACGTGGCACGTTGGCCAAAGTGCCGTTTTGGCTCCGTGCCACGTTGGCTAACGCGGAGGTAGAGGCTCCATGCCACTTTGCCCCTCTGGCAGCTCGGTTCGGCCTCCTCTCGCGAAATCCCAACTTGGCACTCTTTCGGGCTTTCCCCGGGCCCTTTTCTCACACGTAAGACATTCTAAAACTCTCAACCAACGTGCGAATAAGCCAACTAAACGCTATAAACTTACGGGGTGTAACATTAATATAGTTCAAGTAAGAAAAAAATTTAAGAAGCAAAATTTTAATCAATTTTAAATTATTAATATTAAGAGTTCTTACTTTTTACAAATAAGTAAAAATTTAATAGCTATAACTTTAATTAATTTTAAAGTTATAAATATTAGAATAAAAATTAAATGACAATTATTGAAGAAAAATAGTAAATGATAATTTTGTCTATTGTCATGTCTTTTAATAAAGGGTAAATAGTTCAATCGATATTTTTAAGGGTCTTCGTACTTTTAATATAATATAGACAGTTATTTAAAAAAGTAAATTAAAATTATAAGTAACAAGTCTTTATATATTTATTTTTGTGAAATTTAATAAAGAAGATAAATGTTTTTTTTTTGAATATCTGTATTCACACATTTGATTAAAAGAGAGAATAAATAATTTTTGAAACATATAAGTAAGAAGTGAATGCAAATTACTTAATAAGATATGTCGACGGTTAGTAAAAGCTTTCCTACACTTTAAATATGTAAGTTTTTGCAGTTTTATTGATTATAATTTTTTATTATATATGAATTTGTCACTTTTATTTAAGTTTGTTACTTATTCTTCTGCTTCAAAATCATCTTAATTTTTTTATTTATAATTTTAACTAATTTGTCTTTTAATAATTATTTTATATTTTAATATACTTGGTTTCAAATATACCTCATAGGAGGTTTAAATATATGATTTTCAAAATAGAAGAGGTGTGAATGTTTAATTTCAAAACATAAAAGGTATATCTGAAAATAAATCAGAAGTATTTAGTGCAATTAATCTTCTAATTATATACACGGCTAATATATATAGTTTAACTTTGTGATATTAAGTTAGTATTTTTAACAAAATTAGCATTTAATAAAACTCTTTCTATACCCAACCAACTAACCAACTGAAAAAAAGGAACTCTTTTAGGTGGAAGCAGAAATCAGCAAATCACGAGTTGGCATAAAAGACTCGTGGGAAAAATGAAGTTCCCTTAATAAGTTAAAAAGTAAAGAACAAAGTCATCCACAGTACTAGAATTTCAACATCTCTATATGACATAGTGGAACCAAACCTAGGATTTCATGTCGAACTATTTCAACTAATTAGTCACGTTCCATGTTTATTATTTATTACTTATTACTATATTGTTGCTAACGTAGGTAGAGTATGATAAACTTTGAAAACAAAATTAAGAGTCTATTTAGATTGGATTAAAAGTTGATCAAATCAATTTTTAATTAAGTATTTGGTAAAATTTAAATACTACTTAAAATAAGTTTAAAACTGTCTAAAACAAATAAAAAACTATACATTGAGAGATTCCAATTTTTTTGCGTTTTGACTTTGAAGCGATTTTGTTTAAAAGCTTTTTTTTTTCAAGCTAATCCAAACAAGCTCTAAGTCGTATTTGGTGTAGTGAGGTTAACTAGGCACGTTTGATTAATAGAGTGACATTCTTTCTACCCAATGTGCCCAATCGATTTATCTGGTAATAGTCTAGCACTACTAATGAACAACAATTTTGTGAATCAAAACTCCAATTAGAGATGGAGTTCTACAACTTAAAAAAGCCATGGAGAGCTCTATGATTGTTCCAATACAAAATCAACTAATGATTTTTTTTTTTCTTAGCGATCTCTTGATTCTGTATTTTAATTAATTTTTTGAACCATAACTTATATATAATAACTAAAACTGAAATACATAGAAGTACGATTTACGAAGATGACAAGTGAAAATTTATTATTATTTTTAAAAAAATATATACATTATAGATGGTACAAAATTCAACAATAAAACTAAAAGGTGGCACCCATTAATTTAATACTTTGAATCTGTCTTATTATCAATGCACGTTATGTGCTAAATGAATAGAAGATAAGAATTGAAGTGTTTTTTTCCTCCACGTGAGAAATGCCTGCACTTCCGGTGGTGTAGCTACTTAAATAAGTAAAAAATGTCAGTTGAATATATTTTATTTAAAAATTATATTATATATATAAAAAAAATAATATTAAATATTTTTGTAAAATTTTACTTTTAAAATTGTATATTAAATATTAAACACTATTAATGAAATTTTTGACTTCAACACTATCAAAGCTTCAATATTTGATCCGAAGGGTATGAATCTTTATAAAGGATGATTAATGTCTTAAGTAAAAAAAATTAGATGTTGGTCAAAATTAAAGGACAATTAGTTAGGCATGAAAACGGTTTAAAACAGCTTTCAACTCTTTAACAATTTAGATAAGACTTGTCTGGTATAAGTCATTAGCATAAAACTGAGTTTGGCCATTAGCCATAATTAAGTTTCTTCGAGTAGGCAAATCCTATGTGACAGGCTCGATTCAGAAGGCATTGAGCGGGGATCGAACCCAAGTCATCCATGTGGATAGCCACCCTCCAAACCAGCTGAGCTACACCCTTGAGTAATAATAAATTGTAAATAATTTCATAATAATGTTAACAAATGAGAGTAAGAAAAAGAAAATTGTAAGATTAATGATATGATAATCAGATTGTGTTTGATTAATTTTTTAAAATAATACTCTTAAATATCAAATTAGTAAAAGGGATAAGTATCACGACACAGTTTATAATTAGAACTGTCTAAACAGAGAAATTTTTCTGAAAACATTATATTATAAAAGCTTTTAAAGTTATGTATGAAATAAAATATTAACTCGTATTTTTCCTAGCAATAGCTTTATTATTTCAGAGTGGGAGGAGAGAATAGATAAAAGGAATGGTTGAAAAACAAAAACAATTTGGATTTATAGATGACGGACTATTTTAAAGAGGAAAAAAAAGAAGGAAAAAAAAATTATATATATATATATTATGTGTGTGTGTGTGTTAAATTCATAAGGGGTAGTTTAATAAAAATAAATTTATAATAAGAATATTTTTGTTTTGAAAAATTTAATTTTCTGCTTCTACTTTTGCTTTGCTTCTAAAAAGCAGAAATTTATTACTTCTTCTCGATAACAGAAAAAAATGCTTTTCAATAGCAAAAAAATTATTTTTATTATTTTTCAAAAACACTTTCCTGACCAAACACATTAATTTTTAAAAATATATTTTTTTTAATCTCCATAATTAAACAAGTTATTAATCTCCTCTTTTCTGTTTAGGAGGTGGATTATAACTTGTAAGGGATACGATAGGAAGAACGTTGTGTCGTTTAATTTCATGAATGTGTTAGATATCCCCTTTACTCTCCTTGAAGTACAATTTTCCCCTAAACTAGTCTATTATTTTGACTGCGAGCCATTATAAGTATGCTTTAATTGAAAAGTGATCTATTTAATAACTATCTGTTAACGAATCGTGTCGATAACATGATTAAGAAACATTTGTATTGAGGAAAAAAAGATATTTCCTTTTTTGTCTTTTTTCTTTTACGGTAGATGTTTAACTCTCATGTCATGGAACTTCCTAACGTGTGTGTGGTTGGAACTATTATAGGTTCTTTGTTCAATTAAAAACTTGTAAATGTAGATGGTGTATTTTCTTCCAAAAATATTATCTGTGTGCTTTGACTTGTTCAAAATGAATACAGCTATATTTCAATATCAAATAAATTGAAATTGATTAGAACACTAATAATAATAGAAGTTAAGTTTTCTAACTTATTTAAAACCTATCCCATGAAATTGTAGGCTTAGGAGATAACTTTCTCTCATGTCATTTTAGGTCTATTCCATTCTCTTTTATTAACACCTTTACTTGCTATAATTTCACATTTGAATCGGTGCATTTGTAGGTCGACATAAAGCATGTCAAATTATCTGAAGCGGTCTTTTCATTTTATGTCCTCAATATGTGCTTCTTGCACTTTTTGAAAAATACAATTATTTTTAATCTTATCTAATCCGCATATCTATTTTAACATCTATATTTTCTCAACACTCGTCTCGTGAATATATTAGACTTTATTACTCCAACATTTATCATATTACATTACAGCTGCTCTATAGAACTATTGCAGTCTTCCATATTATTGGTGTACAGAGTATTCAATTCTCACTTTGCCCCTTTTCCCTTTCCTTTATTTTCTTAAATATCCAATTGTAATTAAAAACAAAAGGAAAAAATATCATGTATCTTACTTTTCAGGCTATTATTTTCATTATGGATAAATACATATAGGTCATTTAATTATCTTTAATGTGACTAATAATGCAAAGGTTCACTTATACATACATACATATAATATAAAGGTGTATTAGATATAGAGGAAAATATTTTCTATTTTTAAAAAAATACATTTTAGAAAAATATATTATTTTTTAATTTATTTTTTTATTTGATATGCAGATAAAAAATATTATTCTAAAAATATTTATATATATTTAAAATAAAACTATAAGGAGGAGATAGGAATGGAAATAAGGTGAGGAGTCAGAGGTGGGGAGTGGGAAGTGGAGTTGATGGTTGTGACTTGTGAGAGTGGGAGGAGAACTTGTTTTTCAGGTTGTTATTAGGAAAGTCATTTTTCTTATTTTTAAAGAGTTTATTTTCCTAAAGAAAAAAATATTTTCTAACCAACCAAATATAAAAAAAATATTTTTCAAAAAATATTTTCTTTCTTGCAAAACACTCTTTAAAAGTAAACTTTAACAAATTGTGAAAATAAAAATCTAAATCTATTTGAGAAATAGTAACTCTCCTAGTAAATCATGAATATTTATTACGGAAAAAGATTATATTTATCCTTGTACTCTCACAAATAAGTTATGTTTTTTCTTCGCAATACTTTTCGACATATTTGTCATTTTCATTCAATTTTAGGATCGTATTTGCCTTGGTACTTTAAAGAAAAAAGAGCCATATTTACCTCTGCGACATTAAATTCTCATGTCTCCCATACTTGCTCTTGTACTCTAAAAAAAATCACTTTTACCCTATTATGTTAAATTTGTTAGAACATGCGCAGCGGAAGTAAGGATAAAGGATCAATTGACTTACATGAATAACTAGATAACAACAATGAATTAGGTTACGTATTACTAACCTCTTGAAACTTGTGCACAAAACGTCTAACTAACTCTCCAGGTTTGCGGTCTTCTGCTATAGCCTCAAAAATCTTCGAGTAGAGAATATTTGTATGGGTAAGTACTGCTTCTCGAAAAGGTCAATTTTTCATGGAGAAAGAGGTCCTATTTATAGCCACATTTTTTAGGGTGTAAAATCTTAATCCCAAAACATATAGGATTCCTTCTCTCCAAATGTTTGTACACGTTTTTGGGCTATCACAAATCCAAAACGTGTACAACTTGTCTTTTCTAGAAGTTGTCCAAAATCTTGTAGGATTTTACTACTTTTATAGAATAGGTTTCTTTCTTTCCAAGTTCTTTAACCAATCAAGCATAGCAAGGACTAGAGATTTAATTAGTGAGGCTTCTAATTATGGTATTAATTTGCAAAATGAATGAATTAACCTACCATAATAAATTACAGATTATTCTACTAAAAATTCGTAATTGCGTTCCTTGGTATAATTTTAAAATCACTCATTAAAACTTATTTAACTCCCCATATTAAGATTACAGATACCGACCGATCGAATTAAATTTTTTACTATTTAATTCATTGATTAATTTAATCATTCATTTATACACTTAACTTATTTCATGTGACGGATACAAAATCTACCTGGAGATTATAAGCAACCATAAAGGAGTACCGCCAATCTCAAGGTCGAGACATGGATTCCATCAACTAATTATTATTTCACAAATGTCATTCGTCATCATTCATCCTATCGGAAACATTTTAACTCGTGAAAGAGTTTCACCCTTTGATAGATCAAAACAACAAATAAATCACATTGATCATAATAATTATATCGAGATTAAGAGTATAAGTACATTTAATGATCTACCGAATTTATTTTATTAAGTTAGATAAAATACTTATCTTTACTTGGTCCGTTCAATACATACAAAATGTACTAGCACAAGAAGTTGGAATTATACCATTTTCATAATCAAGATAAATCATATTTAATCTTGTGTTACAATCGTACTGATGAATTTGTCTAATTATCATATTAGAGTGTAAACATATATAGACTTTATACTTAGAACTAATGATTTAATCTTTCGTGTATAAGTTAAACTATATACACTAAATCATCTACTATATAAGTAAAGGAAACATATGCAAAAATGATCTATTTTGTCTTACATAAAAACGAAAGACAATACTATATATATACTAATCTGCCTGGTAAATAGTATATCCTAACAATCCCTCAATTAGACTCATAACCATGCACCTACAACTTTAACATTCATTCCTTCTATATGCTTATCAAAAGGCTTTTGTGACAAGCTCTTTGTAAACGGGTCCGCCAAATTGTTCTCTCATACAATCTTTAAAACCTTCACATCTCCTCTCTGAGTTATGTCCCGAATCCAGTGATATTTTCTCTCAATGTGTTTGATTCTTTTATGACTTCGTGGTTCCTTTGAGTTTGCAACCGCACCGCTATTATTACAATAAAGTATAATTGGTGCTTGAACTAAAGGAATCACTCCAAGCTCTTTTAGGAAGTTCTGAAGCCAAATAACTTCTTTAGTCGCCTCAGAGGCAGCTACATACTTGGCTTCCATGGTGGAATCAACAACACATGATTGCTTGATACTCCTCCAACTTATAGCTCCACCTCCTAAAGTAAATACATATTCTGAGGTAGATTTCCTAGAATCTCTATTTGATTGAAAATCTAAATATGTATACCCAAAGGGCTTTAGATCACCCGAGTGAAAAATCAGCATATAGTCTCTAGTCCTTTTCAGATATTTGATTATATGCTTAACCGCAGTCCAATATTCATTTTCAAGATTAGACTGAAATCTACTAACCATGTCAACAGCAAAATATATGTCAGGTCTAGTGCATAATATAGCATACATGAGACTCCCAATAGCAGAAACATAAGGGATCACCCTCATCCTTTCTATCTCGTCAGTCATTTTGGGAGATTGATCTTTTGATAGAGAAATTTCATGCCTAAAAGGAAGAAATCCCTTTTTGAAGTTTTGCATGCTAAACCTGGTAAGAATAATATCAATATAAAGTGCTTGAGACAAACTAATATCTTTTGCTTGCAATCTCACATGAGCTTGATCCCAAGGATATAAGCCGTTTTACCCAAGTCTTTCATATCAAAACGCGATGACAACCACTCTTTCACCAATTTCAGCATGCTCACATTATTTTCTATGAGCAAGATGTCATCTACATACAAAATAAAAAATGCTACTTTATCTCCCTCCCACTTTTTATAGATGCATGACTCGTTATCACATTGATCAAAATTAAAAGTCTTAATCAAATTATCAAAACAAGTGTTTCATGCCCTAGATGCCTGTTTTAACCCGTAGATGGATCTTTTCAGCTTACACAATATGTGTTCATTGCCACTTTCCACGAAACCATCTGGTTGTGCCATATATATGCACTCATCAAGACTTTCATTAAGAAAGGTCGTCTTGAAATCTATCTGTCAAATCTTATAATCATAATGATCTGCAATGGATAAGAGAATTCTAATCGATTTAAGTCTGGGTATCGGCAAAAAAGGTTTCCTCATAGTCAATTCCTTCTTTTTGAGTAAATTCTTTTGCAAGAAGCCTAACTTTAAAAGTTTGTACTTTTCCATCCACTCCTCTCTTTTTCTTATAGATCTATATACAACCAATGGGTTTGACTTCCGCAGGTGGTTCTATAAGATTTCAGACTTAATTGGAGTACATAGACTCAATTTTAAATTTCACAGTGATAATTCATTTCTCAACATTTATATTTTGTAGTGCTCCGACGTAATTAAAGGGGTTTTGTATTAGGCTCTTCAGGAATTCTATCATAAAATTCTCCCAAGAGCGCAAAATGAATGGATTTTCTAATAACTCTCCAACTACGATGACTCAGTACAATATCATTTATCTGATCTTGCGGTTGAACTACAACATCACTTTCGGGAACTAAATCCTGATTATCATAAACTTTTTCCTCAAGCACAGGTTGCTCAACAAGTGCAGGCTGGTCAACATTACTCCCACTATCTTGAGATAGTGAGATGTTAGACCCATGCACTTACGCCTCCCATTACCTATTAACACCGCTCCCACTATGATAATAGAGTGATATGTCAATACTTGCTTGTGAAATTTATTTTTGGGATACATCATCAGTTATTTCATTGCTCAATTCCTATAAAACGAGTTTACTTCTTGGAATATGGTTCATTAAATAGTCCTCTTCCAGAAACTTGGCATTTATTATAGTAATCACCTTCTTTTCTTTAGGACAATAAAACAAACTACCTTTTGTTCCTTTTAGATATCCAACAAAAACATATACTTATCCTTGATTCCAACTTATCAGTTTTTTCCTTTAGCACGTGAGCTGGACAACCTCATACCCGAATATGTCAGAGACTAGGCTTTCATCCAGTACATAATTCTATTGGAGTTAAAGGTACTAATTTGGAAGGAATCAAGTTCAACAGGTAGTTTGTTGTATCTAATGCATATCCCCAAAAGGAAGAAGGCAAATCAGAATAACTCAACATTGATCTTACCATTTCCAAAAGAGTTTTGTTTCTTCTTTCTGCCATACCGTTTTGTTATGGTGTTTTCGGAGCATAAAATTGAGACGTAATTTCACAATCTAATAAGAATTTAATGAATTCTTCGGAAAGGAATTAACCACCCTGATCAGATTCCAATAATTTAATATGTTTATCATGTCACTTTTCCATTTCTGCCTTAAATTCTTTGAACTTGTCAAAGCATTCAGACTTATGGCGCAACAGATAAACATATTCATATTTAGAGTAGTGATCTGTGAATGTCACAAAATACTCAAAATCACCTCTTTCTTGTATATTCATAGAGCCACATAAATTAGAGTAAATTAATTTCAACTTATCTTTAGCTCTATTTCCTTTAGAAGGAAAAGGTCTCTTAGTCATTTTGGATAGATTAATGTAATTTAGTTCCTTTAGTTGCAGCAAATTTGGAGGTATTTCAAGTATAAATAGTTCTTGTACTCTAATAGTAGTATAGATAAAATTCTTATTAAATTTGATAACAGCAGAATTATTACCAAAATATATATTATAATCAGCATCCATCAATTTTGAAATTGAAAGCAAATTTCTTCTAATAGAAGGTACGCAAAGAATATCTCTTAAATCTAAAATTCTAGAACTACTGAAAGAAATACTAATATCTCCTAAAGCTAAAGTTGGTGTTGGTTCGCCATTGACTTGAAAAACGCAAACTTCATTCTCACTTAGCCGTCACATTTCCCAAAACCCTTGCAAAGAAGTGCAGACATGATTAGTTGCTCCCGAATTTACAACCCACAGAATCGTAAAAACAACCGCTAAACAAGTTTCAACGACATTTAAGTAAGAAGAATTACCTTGCTTGTTCAATTTAGCCAGGTAGCAAGGACATTGCTTCTTGTGATGCCCAGGCTGCTTACAATAATAGCACTTGCCTTTTGGCTTAGCCACACCATCATTCGCAATTCCAGATGCCTTGCGAGGTCTCTTTTTTTTCTGTACACCTTTTGGCTTAGAAGAAGAAGCTCTCTCAACATTCAGTGCCATAATAGGAGCTTGCTGTTTGATAATGGACTTAACTGCTTGTAGCTCATTCAACAATTTCGCTAGAGACATATCCATTTTGTTCATGTTATAGTTCAAGCGAAATTGCTGAAAACTGTCAGGCAAAGTCTGCGGGATCATCTCAACTTGGGATTCTTTATCAATCTTAGCTCCAAGGATTTCCAGTTCATTAAGAAGACCAATCATCTTAAGAAAATGATCCTTCACGTATGAACCTTCAATCATTTTCATATTCAAAAGGGCTTTCATAACTGTCTGCTTGCAACACAATTATGCTCACCGAACATCTCTTTGAGACTTTCAAGCATGTTGTAAGTAGGCTCTATAGACTGATGTTGATGTTGCAAAGTATTCGATATTGAGGTAATAATGTAATATCATCTCCTCAGCCTTAACTCATTTTTCATAGACTTTGATTTGGTCCTTGGTGGCATTCTTAGGTTTTTCAAGGCATTCTTCAACTAACACAAAACTATACCCTTCAGTAGTTAGGACAATATCCTAATTTCTTTTCCAGTTAACATAATTCGAGTCCTCTAACTTGTTTTCTTTTAAAATGGAGGTAAGGGGTTTGAATGAAGACATTATTAATCTAGGAGATAGAAACATCAAACAGATCATTAAACATGTAACAAGAATAGTTAAATTCATGTAAACACATGACACATACAACCATGCATATTGAACAACTAGATTTGACAAAGAAACTTAATTATTCATGCAAACTATATGAGTTACGCCAGATGTTTACCCCATAAATTAAAACAGAGCCAACTCAGTTAGAGAATAAACTGTTCATTTAAGACAAGTATCCAATATTATAAATCTTTGTTCCATTGAACCAACACGTAACTCAGTTGGAGAGTTAATACAAGTTATCAACAACATGAGACAAGAAAACACATTAATCAACCGTAATAAATCTATCAGATGAGGAAAGACGACCAATGTCAATATGTAAACTCATTAAATTACTGTTATATACCATTGGAGACCATAAGTATTGAATCCTACCACCACTGGTTAAAAGAAAATAATTTTTTCTCAATTTTCAATATTTTAGAAAATAGAAAAATGTCCAAAAACCCATCAAAACGGCTCCAAATGACCGAAACATAACTAGTCACAACAAAGATATGAGTATCGTTCAGTGGTTCATTTCCGATGAACCTACCAAATTTCATGTCAATGCATCAAAATTTGAAAAACTCCAATACCGACCAACCCGAATCATCGGCAGGCTATCGGCAGAGCACCTGCGCGCGTGTTGTGGCCTGGCATTGCCCACTTTTCTCTTGTTTAAGGATTTTTTAACATATAACAAATTATTAAATGACAGATTAATTTTTTAAAATTAAGAAAAATATTAAAATCACTCATTTTTTTTATCTATGATATGATTCCTACATTCATGCAAAACGACAATAGGTATATCAATCTATTTTTCATAATCTTTTTACATTATCTAGTTAGATGTAAGACGACTCTTGATGCCAATTGTTAGAACATGCGTAACGGAAGCAAGCATAAAGGATCAATCGACTTACATGAATAACAAGATAACAACAATGAATTAGGTTACATATTACTCTCTTGAAGCTTGTGCACAAAATGTCGAACTCACTCTCCAGGTCTGCGGTCTTCTGTTATAGCCTCAAAAGTCTCGGAGTAGGGAATACCTGTGGGGGCAAGTACTACTTCTCAAAGAGGTCAATATTTCATGGAGAAAGAGGTCCTCTTTATAGCCACATTTTTTAGGGTGTAAAACCCTAATCCTAAAATGTATAGGATTTCTTCTCTCTAAATATTTGTACACATTTTTGGACTATCACAAACTCAAAACGTGTACAACTTGTCTTTTCTGAAAGTTTTTCAAGATCTTGTAGGATTTTACTACTTCTAGAAAATAGATTTCTTTCTTTTTAAGTTCTTTAACCAATCAGGCATAGCATAGACCATAGATTTAATTAGTGAAACTTCCAATTATGTTATTAATTCACAAAATGGATGCATTAACCTACCATAATAAATTACAGATTATTTCACTAAAAATTCATAATTGCACTCCTCGGTATAATTTCAAAATCGTTAATTAAATCCTATTTAATTCCCCATATTAAGATTACAGATACCAACTAATCGAATTAAATTTCTGACTATTTAATTCATTGATTAATTTAGTCTTTTATTCATACTTAACTCATTTCATGTGATGGATGCAAAATCCACCTGTAGGATTTTCACATAAAAACTTATAAGCAACCATAAAGGGGTATCATTAATCTCAAGGTCGATATATAGATTCCATCAACTAATTATTATTTTATAAATGTCATTTGTCATCATCCAACCTATGGGGAACAATTTAACTTGCAAAAGAGTTTCACCCTTTGATAGATCAAAACAACAAACAGATCACATTGATCATAATAATTATATCAAGACTGAGAGTATAAATATATTTAATGATCTACTAAATTTATTTTACTAAGTTAAATAAAATACTTATCTCTATTTGGTCCGTTCAATACATACAAAATATACTAGCACAAGAAATTGAAATTATACCCTTCACATAATTAAGATAAATTATATTTAATCTTTTCCTACAATCGTATCGATGAATTTATCCAATTTTCATCTTAGATTGTGAATATATATAAACTTTATACTTATAAGAACCGACGGCTTTATCTTTCATGTGTAAGCTAAACTCTATACACTAAATCATCTACTAATAAGTCAAAGACACACATGCCAAAATGATCTATTTAAAATAAGACTTTATTAATCCAAATAAATAAAATATAAGTCTTACATAAAAATGAAAGACAATACTATACTAAACCGCATGATTAATAATATATCCTAACAAAATTTTCATGTCTCATTTTAGTTTTCCTATGTTGGACCTACGTGACACGTTTTTTTTAAAATTAAATTCATAACCCATTTAAATACTTTTAGTCCAACCCACCAAAAAATTCATTTTCGTTCATGGTGGACAGAATTTTACCACTCAAATCTCGTCTCAGTTAAAATTTAATTTTTATTACTGCGACGGGTAATAGTTTTTCAACTAGGAGTGTACATAGTTGGGATTGGTTCGGTTTCTTAAATACCAAATCAAATCAATTATATCGGGTTTTTAAATCTACAAATCAAATCAAATCAATAAAAGTCAAGTTTTTAAACCTTGAATTTTTTAGTTTTTCCAAATTTTTTTTTGATAAAAGTCTCCATACAAAACATATAACTTATACTTGAAATATTTCTTTAATTTTAGTAACATATAATTATTTAAAGTGTTTCTTAATTAAGAAAATAACGCAAAATATGAGATGAGTGATGACATTGTACTAAAATATTCAATAAAGAAGATAATGAAGTTGCATAAACAAATATTGATAATAAAAAATCATAATGAAAATGATCATACTCTAAAAGTATTAAGTCATGCCAAATAAAGTATGACTAATAAGTATTAATTGCATAACTTAACATTAAAAAATCAAGTTATTTATTTTCACAGTGTAAATTAACCTGCAAAATTAAAGAATAGATATCTAATATGTATTATTGTCATTTTTAGTGTTGAAATCAGTTCTTTTGTTAGCATCAATATTGATTTAGTTTTGGTTTGGGCATTATTTGAGTTAATAACATGCATCTATGAACTATTAAACTTATTGGATCATTCAAAATTCTAAGTCCAAACTTGAAATAATAAATGTTAAAAGACAAAAACTATAAAAATATTTAAGAAGTATTTATAAATTATATAAAATATATATATATAAATTATATACATATAATATCGTTTTGGTTTGATTCGATTTGAGTATTTTTTTTAGTTAAAATCAAACCAAACCACTAGTTGAATTTTTACTCGAATTATTGAATTGGTGCGGTTTGCCGGTTTTCTTTGTCAACCTTTAGTTCCCACAATTCTTATTTATTGCATCAATTTTTCTAATGTGAGACTATTATCTTTTAATGTAATACTTGTAATTTTCTTATTTAAAAATTATTGCTATAAATAAAATTATTGGAACAAATATTACCTTTTCACAATAACAGAAGTTGAGTTTTAATTTGGACGAGATTTGAGTAGTTAATCATATCCTCCGTTGACAATGAAGTTATTTAATTTTAATGTTTTAATGTGTCGAATGAAAAGAGTTTAACCGAGTTAGTAAATTTAATTAAAAAAAATGTTACGTAGACGACACATAGAAAAATTAAGACGAAACATAGAAATTTAATGCTAAATAAATATGAATTCTTTTAGAGTAAAAACAAATATGCCTCTAAAATTAGATAAAAGTAACAAAATAATAAAGATATGTGAATTTAATTTTATAAAAATAAATATGAATTATTTTGAGAATACAAAAATAAATGCAATCCTAAAATTGAATGTAAAAAATAAATATATTAAAAAGATATAAAAAAGAACTAATATAACTTATTTGTTAAAGTTAGCCCCACCTCCTAGGGCTAACCCCAGCCCGATCGAATCTATAATCTCATTTGTCAAATATTCCCGTTTCTTAATCATGATTCTAACAATCATTAATCAATTATCTTTAGTATAAAGACTTCTTTTTTTAAGGGAAAAGAAGAAGTCATTAGTGAGATATTTAATCTTTCCATGCTGAAGTAGAAGATAAAAAATGTCAATCATTAAACTTACTAATTTGATTTATTAGCTAGAACCGCACCCTTAACGGTGGATTCATATATATTAATCTTACTATTTTCAGTTGTATCTTTTTGTAATAATTTTACCTGAGTTAAGATATATTGAAAGCAATCTCTCTACTTTATGAAGGTAAATTTTTATATACATATTATTTTTTAAAAATTTTATTTGTGAGATTATATTTGATATGTTATTATTATAAATAAGACAAACACAATTTTTATATATATATAAAAGTTTGAATTTCTTTAATTAGTTAAGAATGGCTCAAAGTACCCACTATGTGCTGCTTGTATTTATTTTCTCAATCTATTGTTATACCTAGGATAGTTTTAATCATTACAGAGTTACAGGTTGAATCGTAAAACCATCTGGGTTGGAGATGCCCTATCTCCGACCCATCTTTATTTTTTGTTTCAAACTCTAAATTTGAAGAAAAAAAATTATAGTTTTTCCCTCCAATCCCACTTTATTTTCACTTCAAAAATGGAGTACGAATAATGCAGCACTATTCATTAACTCTATTTTTAGTTTGAATATAATATTATTATTGTTAATAATACACATTTAATTTAACATAATATAACTTGTAAGATTATTAATTAAGTCTCTAATATTTATCACTATCTTTTATATAATATTTTTATTATATTAATTTTAAATTTAAATTAATGTATAATTTTTATGAATTAATTTTTGTATATAATATTTTTATTTAAAAGATATGAATTATATAGGGTGATTTTGTAGAAAAAAGAAGTAACAATTTATTTTATGAATTAAAAAAATATAATAAATGAAATAAAATATTAATATAATATTAAAAAAAGGGAAAAAATAAAAAAATATTTTTTTGAAGTAAAATTTAAAATAGTGAATTAAAATTGATTTGCTCCAAATTTGTGTAACTCTATTTTTGACGTTAAATTCAGAGAAAGTTATGAGTACGAAATGATCTAATAATACAAGTTTAAATTTTACCGTTATTGAATCTTTTTTTTTATTTTTTAAATAATTATGGGGAAACAAAATTCCAAAATATCATAAAACAACAAACGACTTTCTTTTTAATTTTTTATATCCTCCCACTTTCAACCGTCAGTTTTTGTACTTTAACTTCTTCACAATACAACACCTCATCGAGCCAACATATCACGAGTACATTTTGCATAAATTCTTTTTTTTTTTAAATTTGTGTTTGATATTTGCGTTGGGATTTAATTAAATTTGAAAAGTAATGCTTCAACAAAAAAATTTTCGTTCATAAAAGATCAAATATGAAAATTTTAATTAAAAATAAAAAATATTAAATCATTCCATAATAATTTATATTGATATTTAACTTAAATTTCATAGTCGTAAATTGAAGGTACCTCCTCCCTTTAATCCTATCCAATCAAATTCCAAAGTCATGCACCCAATCTAAAATGGATGGTCCTCCCTACTTTAAAAATAAAACAAGAATTTAAAACAAATAGAAAGCCTATATATAGCAAGATATGCCAGCTCGAATATAAAAATTACTAGTAATAGTAACGTTCTTAACTACTAGGTATAGTTTTAACGCAGCTCATTAGCTCATTATCAATGGTGCACAAAATATTTTGTATGAGTTGTATCAATCCCGTAATAATTTTAAAGTTTTACGTCATTTCTCAAATTGATACTCTTTATTTAGATCATTTTTATATGATATTATGCATTGTGCATTGTACAGATACATAATAAAAGATAGTTTGATATATTAAATTTTCGTTACGCGTGAAATCTAAGAAAGAATAAAATCACAAGAATCTATTATACGCAATTTTACCGTGCACTTTTATAAGTGGCTCTTTTCATAACTCAAACCGCACATATACATGGTTGTGAAATATTGTTGAACGACACCTTTTACTAAAAATGTCTTTGCTGCAGGTCCACTAACGATAGCTAATCCAACGGCATGATAATTACAGTTCCTCCCGCACCCACACACCCCACCCCCTATTTTTTTAAAAGCTTATTGTCACTATAATGAAACTCTAGTAAGTTGCAATCAATAATGCAACTAATTGGTTTGGATATCTTCTATCTTTGGTAACACTTTAAAATTTTCACAAGCATATTATATTGAGCACAAATCAATGACCTCGTGATTAGTATTCATAATACATTGCACTTTATTAATATTAACTAGAAAGGAGTAATTTAAATTGTAAATCTTCTCATTATTAATGACTTTTTACCTTTAATTGTTTAGTACTCACGATTCTTTTAATGTAATTTTTTAGGATCACTTTGGACTTAATTAGCCCTTCTGGTGAGCATGAAATATAAAAAAAATTGCGCTCTATTTTTATTGGGAGAAATATTTACACGCTTTAATTTATATTTTAAGTTTATTATCTGATTTAGCTCATATTTATATATAAACATCTTTTATATAATATAATACATTTTCATATAAAATTAATATATTACATATAATATCTTTCGCTTAAATATAATATTATATAATATTATATAAATTAAAAATATGATTACACAATATAATATGTTAGTTTAACGATATATTTTTAAAAATTTTCAATATGTAGATCTAAACATAAAATGCTCATCAATGATTCACAGCTACCGATGCCATCAATCCGTAAAAATTAACCCTACACTAAACATGCATCAAAATAGCTAAATATTACTACGTTTTAACATAAACAAAAGTTACTCCATTCATTTCAATTGACGTTATAGTGTAAACCAAACAATTTTAGCATATGTTAAAAGAATTTTATGATTTTAAATATATTATAATAATTCTTATGGTCACAGAAGCATCTCAATTTATGTAAAATAAAGAAAAAATTTTAAAATTTATGAATAATAATTTACACCATAAATAATATCATATGAAATAAAATAAATATAATATATAAAAATGAATTCAATTTTATAAATTTAAAATTATTCTTTGATTCATAACTCGTCTTAATAAGTAAATTTGTAATTAAATATTTATACATATGTAATAAATTTTTTTAATACAAACATAAAATCTAAACAAAAACTACTAAATTAAATTAGTTGGAAACCAGTAAATAATATTCTACCTTTTGCCCTCCTCTCCTGATAGTACGTTGTATTTATTATTATGAATTAGAAGAAGCTAAAAATTAACAAATACTATTAATTTCTTCGCTTCATTTTAATTGTTAGATATATATATTAAAAGTAGTTATTTTAAAATATGTGCTAATTTTAAAATTTAAGATATAATTAATCATATTTTTTCAATTCTACCTTTAGTACTTAAAGTCATTCTAAAATGTGAAAAAAATTATTATCGTATGTTTTAAAAAAATTAACAAAGTTATATTAATCAAATTATTATTCTTACTGAATATGTAAATCTTATCATAGCAATTAAAATAAAATAGAAGGAGTACTAATTTGGCAGTTTAAAAAAGGAATCTATATATCTATATAAAAGAGGGACATAGGCCCAGTGACGTAGCGCTCTCTTATTTCAGTATTTTTATTTATCTTTTCTCTGAATTTTTTGGCTACATACAGTATTTTAATTAAGAATAACAAAAAAAGGCACATCTTTTATTATACACAAAATGAAAAGTCATGTTTCATTGTTGTTATTACCGCCGTCTATTTCTTTTCGTTCTTCAGGACAAAATTCAGTTTTGCTCTCCTCCTTTTAGGATTCATATCCATGACTATCACTTCCAGAACTAGAGCCGAACAAATTATGTTGACTAATTTATAGAAATGTGGTAAAAGAATAGGCAATACTTGCCTCCAAAACAAGATTTTTGATTCTTAACTTATGCATTCTCTGTCTTTGTCGAAATTGAATCCACCATCTTTGAGAGAGCGTCACGATGGATTGTTACTAGATGCGCTTCGGCGATCTGATACAAAAATCAAGGGTTATTTTTGTACTTTTGAGATAATGCTGGTAGATTGAAAATATTCACCCACAGGTGTTTGAAACTCTTCTACAGAAATTTTTTTCATATACTAGTTGAAGTGTGCAAACATATAAGGAAGGACAAGGTACATCTTTTCTCCTCATACAACTTGCCAATATTTTCTGTGGCTACTGTTTAATATGTTTTATAGGTGCTTTCTGTTATACCCCGTAAGATTTTCGACACCTAGATGACCTATTCGCCCGGTGGTTAAGCATATTTGAAAGCCGTACGTGCTAGAGAAAGGCCCGGGAAAGGATCGGGCGGATAACCTGTCGAACCATCGCGGAAGGAGCCGAGGCAGAGCCCCTCCGCGATGGCAACGTTTCACGGAGGTGGAGCCTCCGCGTTGGCTCCGTGACACGTTGGGCCTGTCCAGGCCCAAGTATATAAAGCCCCACTTCTGTTTTAAATCAATTATTCATTATAATTTCCAGAAAACTCGTGGAAAACAGAGAGAGAGACGAAGAGGGTTATATATTATTATTCGATTACGCTGCTAAACATAGTCCAAACTTAAATTAACTCCAGATACCGAGGTATTTAGCAGCAGGGAGCATTCCTACGGATTTTGTTTCGCGAAATACGGCCGACGAATCATCGAGCTACCGGACTAAGGTAAGTAGAATTGCTCCAAACTAGTGTCTATGTGTTCCTAGCTGTGAAGTGAATACTTCTCCCTTCTGGACTTCTGGAAAATAGCGAGTTTTCGACCGTCTTTCGATAAGCGTAAGTTTAGGCTATAATTATATCGAAAGTGATGTTGTCCTTCAGAATAAAGTTGTATTTAGTACTGATTGACGTATATATGAATGCAGTTGGGAGAAATAGCTGGAATACTGACCGAGCTACGCCGGTTAGTCGGGAAATCAGAAGCGAAGGTATGTAAAGCTAGTTTCCTCGGCAAGTTAGTAGTCTCGGTATAGTAAAATAGTTTAAAGGCCAGTAGAATGTTCAGAAGTCGTGTGTTATGTTTATTATGAATATTGGTACGATATTGGAAGTATCATGTTATGTATAGCGTGAAACTTGCTAGCATGATATAAATTCTAATACAAAGTGTTAGGAACTGTACAGCACGCCCAGTATGTGATTTAGTAAAGTATGTTAGGAGATTATCGTATTCAGTTGAAACTTAGTAAAGCAATATAAGTATCTGTAAGGTATCTTAGAAGTAGAATGGTAGATTAAAATGAAGTTTAGAAAGCATGTTAGAAATAGTAAATCATGTTACTATAAAAACTCAGTTATCCAGCATGATTTTCAGCAGAAAAACTATACCTTGTTCAACATTAGACTCAGCACAGTATGACCAAAGATTATATATATATATATATACCATTATCAGTCTCAGCATGTATTAAATACATACATATCACTATCACTAGTTCAGCATACAGTATGTACAGATACATTATCATCACTAGCTTCAGCATGTGGTCTATGCTGATAGTATTACTAGTTGAGACCACTGTATTGTCTTGGGGTTGGATTACCTAGTATTCATGACCGCCCCAGGGTTAATAGCTGTATCGAATCGTCCGTCAGAGGGCGAGGATACGTCGCTCTACGGAGTGGCATGCCATCCCACGGGGGACGAAGATGGGGTGCCGGTTTCCCGATATTGTGCCTTGATCGGCCCTTATACACCCCCGTTGAGCGGGTACGCCCGGGGTGTTGATTCAGGAGTCCTCCGGACTCAGGTACAGTTATAGTCAGGGGCTCAGCGAGCCCAAGTGCATACCCAGGGGATCGGCAGGATGCTTATAGTTATTATAGGAGATGGGACGACCGGGGTAGGGGTATAGATTGCGTGTTGATTGTACCTCCCGGCTTATGGGGGCCGGGTAAGGTTTGTGTGTGTTATGCTATGTTATGTTTTGTTATTCCATGTTACACTAGATACGAGTAGATCGACAGTAGAGCGATACATCTCCAGGTATGACTCCTACTCCTTCCAGCATAGTTGAGAGTAGGCATAGCTTTACATTTTCAGTCAGTTTAGTCTATTCCTTTCTGTTTCAGTTCCTTCAGTTGTATTGTTGTTTTCAGATATCTTTCAGCTGTTGTTTTACATGCTCAGTACCAGCGGTACTGACGCCCGTTTGGGACGCTGCATTACTTGCCTGCAGGTACTCATAGACGAGGGGCCGATACCTCGTGATTCCAGTCAGCTCACAAGGTCGTCAGCTTTAGTCATCCGAAGCTAGATAGCTAGAGGTTTATCCCTTTTCTTTTGTTGTACAGCATGGGTAGGCCGGGGCCCTGTCCCGACCATCTTATCAGTGTTCTTAGAGGCTTGCAGTCTGTATGTATTTCCCTGTAGTCAGCTGAGCCGGTCGTGTGAGGCCATGGAGTTTGTTGTAGCTGTTTAGCATTTTTGTTTATGTTGGCCGTGTGAGCCTCTGTTGACAGTAGTGGTGACCTCGCCGGTCACGTAGCTTTTCAGTATTTCATTGTTGAGTTACAAATAACTAGACAGCATGGTGGCCTTGTCGGCCCGCATAGGCTCCCTTATATTGATATGTTTCTGGTTAGCTGTTAGTACAGGTACAGGTGGCTATAGGCCCAGTTGGCCGGAGGCTGTGTTTACAGCCGTTATATAGCCCTTTGTTCCCAGAAATCTGAGTTAATGCCAGTCAGGCACCAGATGTGCTCAGGCTCAGTAGTCTAGTAGTTTCGGTCCTAGTAGGGCACCAGGTGCCAGTCATACCCCCCAAGGCGGGGCATGCCACTTTCCCTTCTTCTCTTTTCTTTTCTAGACATTTTCTATTATAATAATTTATAATTTATTTAGTTTTTCTAAGCATTTTTTTATCATAATGCTTTATAATTTATTTAATTTTCTTAAAATTTTTCTATCATAGTGCTTTATATTTTATAATTGTTTAGTTTTAGTATTTGTCTTATATTTTTGTTCATAACCATGACTCTGTAACAATTAATTACTCTCTCAAATGTGACAAATATCTCTGCTATACTTTTGATACATTCATCTTACGATTTTGTTCATTAATACTGCCCTATGTAACTGTTAATTACTCTCTCAAATATGAGGAATATGTCTTCTAGAAATGTTAAAAAAAGTTTCTATCTATTCTTCATTTCCCTACCCTTTAAATCAATGCTCTTCTCCTACATCTTGCTTACTACAATTGTTTTTTTGTACAAGGCCTACAATGATTCTTCCTCTTTTTCTTTTGATGAGCCTTTCAAGCAGTTGAGATGCAATTAGCATAATCACCGTATATTAATCAAATTTAATCTAAGTAGACATTTTTCAACTATTACCCATTGTAATGAATTGAAGATCTCTCTTATTTTTTATTTATTTTTTGGTATTTAATCTGACAAGATAGCACAATTTTTTTTGTCTATTTATGCAAATCTGTTTGTGCTTGATATTTATATCCACTTCTAGGCAATAGAAAAATATCAGTAAGTATATGTTGTCTCTTATATCAATCTAGGGAGAAAATAAAATTTTGATTAACATTAAGAGAAAAATCTAAATAAATTGTGCAGAAAATATCCTTCAGGTTTATATGACAAGTATTTGGCTTTTTCAATTTTAGTGTTAAATACTCTACATTTTTACTGATTAACAGTGATGAAAATAACACTTGGAGACAACATTGCTCCTTTATTTCTCTTTTCTGTTCTTTTAATGATATTTCTTAGATTCACATTTAACGTAAAAACGATAAGAATTTTTTATTCAATTCTAATTCAATCGTTGTTTATCGCAATTATTTTTGAAACCTAGCAATTCATGTGATTTGTATATGTGACCATTATTTTTGTATAGAGAATATGAAGTTTGGTTCCATGAGAGCTTTTATGATCTTCAATTTTGCTACAATAAATTTATGTCTATTATAACAAAGGTGTTAATGTATTAGCTTCACGAAAAATAGATGTGGAATTGTTTTAGTAGATGTCAGGCTTCTTCCTTTTATTTTTTCGTCATTTAGGATTATACTTTTAAAAGAAATTATCTCAAAATTGTTCATAAAGTGAAGGTTCGTGTTACTATTGTCTTATTTCTTACATTACTTTAGAATGGATGGTTATTTAATTTTTTTTTTATCAAAAAGACTCTTATTCTTTTCTCCTTATTATTTATAATTTATAATTTAAACATATCTTTTTTGTTAGACTGATAGGGTAATGGTATATCTAGATTTCGAGGACACCAATAAAAATTTCTAGACAACGAGAAGAACAAAACTTATGTGCATAAAAAAGAAGGCATGTCCATTGCTGATATGGTATTATTTCATTTTTATTTTTTTAAATCTTGGTTCTACTTTATTCTCAATATCCATTAAGTATTTTAACCGTAATATGGATATGATATGGAGTTGTTTATAAATTTTTGGAAAAAAAATAAGTCAAGTCTAATAATTTTATAATTTGTTTAGATGAAATAGAATAATAAAATACAAAGTAAAGGAAACTATCTGATTCCTAAGGCAAAAAAAGGGTGCAACTGCGAGATCATCTTTGTGTTAGGGTTAAAAAAAGTTAGAGGTCAAAGCACTACTTTATGCATGCGCCTCCAATCTAAGACGACAAAAGAAGTATGCACATTACATATATAAGTTGAATAATTTTTGGTGATCTATTGATGAAACAAGTATTACATATATTAGTTGAATAATTTATTAGTGATCTATTGATCCTGAAGGTCAATAATAGTATAGCTTTAGGAATTTTGCATATTATTCTAAAATTTGAAAATAACTATTAATGTGTATTACTTTTATGCCATTGATTTATCTTAAATACAGTGCTCATATTTTCTTTTTTCCACCCGAGTAGAAACATGTGGTATTAGAAATTATAAAGGTGGGTGCTCATTATGTTTGGTTTTCTAAAATTTCTTCAGAGTTTTTCCTCTTTGTTATAAGAAAGTGTTGGAGTATTTTCTACAGATTTAATAGTAGTTGCATTGATTTAGTAGATAAGTAACTTGTATAAAAGAGGTTTAATTAAAAATTCCTAATTTTGAAATGAATATTGTTGCGTCTCCTTCAATTTAGGTTTACTAATTTCACCTTTATATATTTTGGTGCGGCACTTTCTTGAATGTATAAGTCTCTATTGATCCCTGAAAAAGTTAATTCTGACTTTGGTCATATAAGGCTGTATGATGTTGCATCACTTTGTTATTGGTGAAAATTTTCATTTGAAGTTGATTTGAAACTACACTTAGACTTTGGTAATGTAAGTACTTTAATGAGATATTATGATCAAGAAGATTAAAAGCTTTGTGCAACAAGTTATAAAGTTTCTTCAACAAATGACTTTCTCTATTATTAAATAAGTTTTTTTTTAGTCTTCCATCATTCTCAAAATTTTCACTGCTCCATTAGATTTTCTTGAAAGATTATTGCATTTTCAAGTTCTGAAAATTTGCTTGGAAAGTGGTGTTATTGTGAGAAGCAATTTGTTTAATTGATTTTTATTTTAAAGTTTGACAATAGTCGTGTATAGATGTGGTTAATATTGTCTTATTAGAATGTTTATGTTTTTAGATTTTAGATTTTTTTAATTGTGTTGTTTTTTACTTTTTGTGTGTGTTATGTGTCTATTTTATTTTTAATTTGTATACTCTCTAGGTTTTTATAGTAACATTAATATAATAAAGTTATTAATCTTTGTTTAATTACTCCCTTTTATTCTCTTCTTAGTGTTTATCTTGATGGTATAATCTATTTTCATCTGTTGAAATATAGAGTTCTATTTTTCATGATTAGGATATTTTTTGAATATGTTTTTATTAATAGTAAAATTGCACTATACTAAAAGGGTGAGATCAACGAATTTCTTGAACTTTCAAGTTATGTGGATCTTAGGCACTCTCCCTAGCGATACTCTCTTTTCTGTATTTTCTGTTTCTTTTCTTATGAAAATATAACTAGTGATGCATCTTCTTGCTTCCCTTCTGCCTTTAGATCACATCTTTTTAAAATTTTTTGTGTTTTTTTGATATTTATTTTATTGCTATATTATAAAATGTAGTATGAATTTTATTATGGTAAAGTTTTAAAATTTTCTTTTCAGTAATATTAACTTTGCATTATGTAATTATGCAAATCTCTTAAAAATGGATGTAAGGGAGGTATTTAGTAAATTAAAAACTAAAGTTTTTACTAATATAACATGACTTTAATTTCAACCATTGATCATCATTTCTTTTTTATTGATGGTGATTTCGCCTATTCACAAAGTCTACCCAATATAGTCAATTGCAAGTTATATCTTTATTTGTTTGAGGCTGCATGTTTTTGGCAAGAAAAGAGCCGTATTTTATGGGATTAAATCTGCTTTAATTAGAAGTTAAATTCTTTATCCAAACTCATAATCGTTGATCTTCAACAACAACATGAATGTCGTCCAGTTTCTCCCTTCCCTTTTTAATTTGTGTTTAGATTGAACTAATATTTTTAAACCTTCTATTGATAATTTATATGTGCCTATACGTTGTGAATCAATGATGCCTCTCACTGCTTTCCTCATCTTCTCAATTTTTTTCCCTGACTCACCTCGAGGATCTTGCTCAGTTTAGTTCTTCTGTTTCTGTATAAAGCCTAATTTTTCATATTTGATAATCTTGCTCTTAATACTATTGACATCTTTATATTTCTTGCACATGATATATGTAAATTGTGATTTAGCTATGGTCACCACCAATTTTTTTTTTTAATTATAGAAATAGAATATAATAAAAGATGAGATAGTCTATGCCCTATATCGATCAAACGATCCATTTTCTAAAAAGAGATGTGCTGACATTTTGGCTGAACTACTGGTATGGACTGTGGCTAGCTACAAATACACACACACACAAAATAAATCATGAAAAATAATTTTAAAAAGTTAATAAAAAAAATTAAATTTTAAATTTTTTCATAAAATTAGTAGAAAAAAAAGGTGAATTACCTTGATAATTTTAAGAAACGTAAATAATTTTTATTAATTATATGGAGGAATTGAAGAAGCAAAAATTAATAAACAAAAAAGAGAACAAATAAAAGGGAGAACCGAGAAATAATATTGGAGTGAATATAAAAAAATTGTAAGATTACATATAAAAAGTATTATTAAAATAAAATTAATATAAAAAAATAATTATCAAGAAAATAACAAAAGAAAAAAAAAGTGATCTAAAAAATATCAAAAGGCAATAAGAATATATATATATATATATATATATATATATATTCTTAAATTTGTGAAACTATTTTAATTTAAAATATTTACTAGAAATATTAAGAAAATAATTAAGACTAATATATAGGTTAAAATTACATGATTCTTAATTTGACATATTGTCACGCCCCGCCTTGGGGGGTATGACTGGCACCTGGTGCCCTAGTAGGACCTAGACTGCTAACTTGTGAGCCTAAGCACATCTGGTGCCTGGCTAGCTCTAACTCAGATTTCTGGAAATAACGGGCTATATGACGGCTGTAAACACAGCCTCCGACCGACTGGGCCTATAGCCACCTGTATAAAACTTCAGCTAACCAGAAACATACTTACAAAAGGGGAAACCTATGCGGGCCGACAAGACCACCATGCTGTCTAGTTATCTGTAACTCAACAATAGAATACTGAACAACTACATGACCGGCAAGGTCACCACTACTATCAGACTATAGCCTCACACGGCCAACATAATCAATAATGCTAAACAGCTAAACAAACGCACGGCCTCACACGACCGGCACAACTAGCCACAGGGAGATGAATATATACAATCTGCAAGCCTCTATGAGTACTGATGAAATGGTCGGGACAAGGCCTCGGCCTACCCATGCTGTACAATAAAAGAAGATGAATTACACCTCTGAATATCAAGCTCCAGATGACAGGAGCTGATGACTCTATAAGCTGACTGAAATCACGAGGGATCGCCTCCTCGTCTATGAGTACCTGCAGGCAAGTAATGCAGCGCCCCAAACGGACGTCAGTACCACTCGTACCGAGTATGCAAAGCAACTGAATACAACTGAATACAAATAACATAACTAGCAATTCTGAATAGCAGGAGATAACTGAATCTGTAAGAACTGATATGAACTGAATCAGACTTTCTGTGCTGTGATAGGGCAGGAGCGTACCTGTAGACGCGACGGCCTGCTGTCTATTAACTAATATATAGCACATAAATACATATATATATATATAGCAAACAAGAGCCAATACCAACCCCCATAAGCTGGATGGTGCCAAGCAAGCAAACAATCTATATACCCCTACCCGGGTCAAAACCAGCCAAAAATAAGTCACTCCACTCATCTGCTAACTACGAGCACCTCTACCGGCCCCCTGGGTCTCCGGCTCAGGCCATAGCCTCCAATATAAATAACCGTGTCTGAGTCCGGAGGACTCCTATACTGTATCTGTAACTGTAACTGTATCTGAATCTGTTCCCTGGGTGCTTGCGCACAACAGGGATCTGTACTGTAATGCTGATCAGCTTGATATGGGGAAAGCTTCATCCCATCTTCGTCCAAACTGGGGACGGCATGCCACTCCTTGGAGTGACGTAAACCCACCCGCTCAGTGGGCGACACAGTTACCAACCCAGGGGCGGTGAGGACGCTTAAAAGGGTGCCCTTATAACACAACCAAGTCTCAACAAACAATAAGCACATATATAGCAAGCATGTTTAAACTGAAAAATACTATCTGAATCCTGATTTCTTATTCTGATCTCTTTCTGTATTATGCTGATTCTCATACTGCTTTATACTGAATCTGTGATCTTTATCTAACTGCATGGCTAATCTGTAGCCAAGATACTATCTAACTGTATGGCTATACTATAGCCAAGATATCATCTGTCTGTATGGCTAATCTGTAGCCAAGATACTATCTGACTGTCTGATTTTACTTTACTAACTCTTATTCTGAATATCTGTCATATTATTCTAGAAACATGCTTGCTAATCACATATTGGGCTATACTGAGTCTGGAATGCTAACTTGCCATTTTGACGCATGCTTTACTAACTTTCGGACTGAGTATGATATAACAACGCAAACCAGATTTACTGAACTTGTACAATACTCAATATTCAACTCCGGGAATTCTACTACGGAGTTTACTGTGCTATACAAGGCTAAAACTACTAACTTGCCGAAGAAACTGGCTTTACATACCTTAACCTCGGTTATCCGACTAACGGACGAAGCTCGGTTAGTACTCCAGCTATTTCTCCCAACTGCATTTACATATATGTCAATTAGAACTAAATACACCAATATTCTGAAAGAAAACGTCACTTTCGATATATTTATAGCCTAAACTTTGGCTTATCGAAAAACGGTCGAAAACTCGCTATTTCTCAAAAGTCCAGAAGGGAGAAATACTCACTTTAGGGCTAGGAGTATATTGACACTAGTTTGGAGCAATTCCACTCACCTTAGTTCGGTAGCACGACGATTCGCCGGCCGAATTTCACGAAATTAAATCCGTAGGAATGCTCCTCACTGCTTAATACCTCGGTATCTGGAGTTAATTTGAGTTTGGACCGCGTTTGACGGCGTAATCAGAAAGAAATTATCAAGAAACCTTCGCACCCTTTGTTTCTCTTCGTGTTCTGGAAATTAAATGATGAAAATAAAGTTAAAAACCGAAGTTGGAGGCTTATATACTTGGGCCTGGACAGGGCCAACGTGTCACGGAGCCAACGCGGAGGCTCCACCTCCGTGACACGTTGCCATCGCGGAGGGGCTCTGCCCCAGCTCCTTCCGCGATGGTTCGACAGGTTTCTTGTCTGGTCTTTTCCCAAGCCTTTTTCTAACATGTATGACTTTCAAATACTCTTAACCAACACGCGAATAGGCCATCTATGTGTTGAAAATTTTACGGGGTGTAACACATATGCAATTGGATGATCAAAATTAAACAGAACTATTTGTTCAATAATTGTTCATCTAATTTTTCTGTTACTGTTTGATATCAATTTTACACATGAAAAATAGAGAAAAAATGATCAATCGATATGTAAAGGTTAATATTTTTTATTAAATTTTTTAACAATAATTATTTTATTATAATTTATTTATTTTTTAATAATCGCGTGAAGCGCAATCAAATTCACATAGTTAATTATATAAATGAAAGAGAGATGTAAACACGTGAAGTGGAAAACACGGGAGGGGATTAAGCAGGAGCTGGACCTCCCATAAACCTTATTCGAAGTCACTTCTTTTCAACTCCCGAGGCTCTTTCTCTCTCTGTCTCTCTCTCTCCACAGTGAATAGTGGTGGTGGCCAACAACCTCCACTGTCACTCTCCAAACAGATCTAGCCCAGACACACTGCTTTAATCTCTGCTCTTCTTGTTCCCCCCTAGCTCTATCTATACATTTCCACATTTTATTTATACACTACTTTACTACTACTACTACTAATAATAATAATGTGATTGATTAGTACACTGCATTAACATTTCTCTTATTAGATTAGAGTAAAATAAAATAAAGTAAAATGGATCCGCAGGCTACAATGATGAATGAAGCCAGAGCGTTTCAAGCTGCCGCTAATTTGGCCGAGATCTGGCCCTTTCCGATCAATGCTGGCAGTCCAACCCCCTATGGTTTGTCCCCTAATTTCAGTAATGCCAATCCAATGAATGATCCCATGGTTCTCGACCACACAACAAATCACGGCGGCAGGAAGCGACGCGAGGATGATGAATCTGCTAAGGGAGTTTCAACTAGTGGCAATGACATGGTATTCTTATCCTAATTACCTCACCCTTTTTATTTGCATACCTCACTAGTTGTATGTACTGTTAGTTCATTGTTCCCTTGCTTGATTTCTTCACCCTTCTTTTAGGTCGTTAATATGATTGAATAATAAACTGCGTAATATTTGGAATGAGATCGACCTGAGTGGAGACAAAGAAAATTTGTATAGTCAATCATAACTAGTTTCGGATTGAGGCAGTTGATTGATTTATAGATAGTTCTGCTATGGTTCATTTACTATCCAATTGGCTACACAGTCTATCGGAGCCTCTGTTATCTTATTTATCTGCTATATGCAAAATGCTGGTGAAGACTGAATAGGGTACTACATTTGTTATTGATCTTAATTTCCTGTTTCTTGGTGCAATGTTTCAGCTTGTGTAAGTCGACCTTGTTTGCAATTGATTTGTGTTGACCATTCTATCTGATTCTTCTTTGTTTCGAGATCATCATATTTTGGATTGTTCTTACATCTGTTAAGTATTTCTGGTGACTCGAGCAGAGTGAATCTGATAGTAAGCGGTTGAAGGCCACGGGATCAAATGAGAATCGGGAATCAGGAGGTGATGGGGAAGGGAATTCAGGAAAATCTGCAGACCAACCTGCAAAGCCGGCTGAACCACCTAAGGATTACATTCATGTGCGAGCAAGGAGAGGTCAAGCTACGGATAGTCACAGCCTGGCAGAAAGAGTAATTCTTCCTGATTATTTTCATCTACTCGTCACATTTTAGTCTTTCTTAACTCGAATAAGTTTTCCAAATGCACTAGGGGATTCTGTTGAAAAGTCAATATTTGGTATTAAAATTTAAAATGATGGTTATATATGAGCAATTAGACAATTTGCTGATTGGACTATTTGGTTTGCAGGCTAGGAGAGAAAAGATCAGTGAGAGGATGAAAATCCTACAAGACTTGGTCCCAGGTTGTAACAAGGTATACTATTTTTCCTTTATCTTTCTACTGTTGAAAAATCTGAAACAACCTCATTCTGATCAACTGCTTTTCGATCTGTTCTTCTGTTAGTTGTTAGATGAGTCTGAAAATATATAATACAAATTGAGTTTCTAATACCTGCACAATTGATGCACCTTCTGGTGGTTTCGGACTGTACTACACAGTTGTCCCTGTTTTTTGGTTGAGATGATAGGGTTGAGTTTCACTGGCAAAGCCTGCTCACCTAGTCCTCCTTTTCAACCAAAGGCTCACAAATATTTCACGGGAAAATGGAAGTAAAGTTCAAATTGGGTCAATGTTGGACTCCTCAGTTGACGTCTCAATGACATTAACTTCGATAAATAAGATAGTAGTTAGCAAATTTCATAGAGAGTTCCGATGCAAGCAAAGTCCTGGAACTTATCTGTCTTGCTTGTCATTATGATTAGCTCTTTAATTTGTTGAAAATTCAGCCAAGTGGATGCAAAAGGCTAGCTGTTTTTGAACTACTTGTTTAAGAAACAGCATGTAGGTTTCATCCTATTATCCCATGCTGAAGGTCCTTACGTGCTCTCCTACTTAACCTCAGAACTGTATCAGCTTTCTTGCCAGCAGAATGCTCTCCTGCATTTGTTGGTACTCAAAGAACTCTCTAACTCTACATGCATTGTTCCATTTGTCAGGAATATAAAGTGTGATGAATCTAATGTCTGTAAATTACCTGCCTTCCAGCTACATTGTTGGTGTGGGATGTTGCTGATTTTAACCAGTGTTTTCAAAGGCGTTTCAGGGTGAGTCCCGGGACGGAGCGTATCAAAAACGCTCCGGGGTACAAATGAAAGGCGTAGATCCATAAAATGTAAGCCCCATAATTTGGAGCGTAAGTCCCGGACGTAAAAACGTACTCCTCCAGCGTTAAATTTGATTTTTATCATTTAAAAGTATTTTTGCTATAAATCGTATTTTTTTTATTATTGGTGTAATGATATTTATACTTTATGCTATTATGTTTTCATGTTATTTCTTAAAATATTTCAATAAGGAAAACAACTCTCATAGAAAATAACGTTGTCATAAATAATATTGTAGATGATTATGCCTAAAATTGATAGGATAAAGATACCATAGCACTATGTTTCTGAGATAATTTTATTTATATTTTGGCATTGCGCTTATACTGTTGATACTTCTCCTTCTTTAAAATATATAAATAATAATCGGTGCATATAAGTTGAGGGTGGGAAGGACTAGCAGATGTGGATATCGATGCTTAAGTGGATGATGATTTTGTTTTAAAGATAATCTTGATTGTTATCATTTTTTGTGTTGTTACTTTTTTAAAATAATAATTATAATATTTTTTTTCGATATTATTTGGTGATTTGTTTGAATTTATTTGCAGAATTATTAAAAATATTCTTTTTGCTTATTTTCTTAGTAAAAGAATTACAAAATTGAAGATGCAAGAAATATACTCGGGACTTACGCTTCAACCCATGCTGCGTAAAATGCCTTGCCTCGTGCCCCGCCTTTTAAAACACTGATCTTAACATCTAATTTCTTCAGGAACATATAGCAGAATGAGCCTGATGTCTCTAAAGCTACGTCCATTCTCGCCCCATCGCTGGTGCTAGGATGGTGGAGATTTTAGACCCTAATTCTCTTCATAAAATTAGCATCGCAATGTGAATTCGATCCCATTATATTTAACATTTACTTCTGCATGCAATGGGAAAAGTCAGAATGACATTGTTTGGTTACAGGTTATTGGGAAAGCTCTTGTCCTTGATGAGATAATCAATTATGTCCAATCACTACAACGGCAGGTTGAGGTATGCTCTCCACCTATCTCGTTGCGCTGATCTAGTTGAAACTTCTATACTAACATGTTTTCTTAAATCCTCAGTTCCTATCAATGAAACTTGAAGCAGTTAATACAAGTGTGACACCAAGCATAGAAGGAATTCCTACTAAAGACGTAAGTGTTGTATGAGAAAATCTTTCCGGTTGAAATCATTTTTTTGTTGTGCATGTTGACCAATCGGCAATTTGCATTTGTGATAATCTTAAACCTGTCTTTATGGAAACTGCACATATTATCTTGTTAGACATGCACCATTAACTTCACTAGAACCTCACCTACCTTCTAACTTGCTAATATATAAGGGTGAACTGTATGCCCTTATTTGATATCTGTCCTTTTTTGTGTCATTACTCCCTGTCAACCTTGGATACATTCCATGACCAACAGTTTTTGGTGTCTGGAGGAGGTAGGGGGTATAGTGGCCTTGTGCTCACATCTAGCAAGCTGTCACCTCTGACTTCTGAGTCTGGCTCGGCATTAGCTCCTTGAGATATAATTAGTGATTACTCCACATAACTGACACTTGGCTGAAATTTTATGGATGAGTGATTTGAATGTTATGGATTTTATAGCAATTTGAACATAGAACTGTAGCAGTGAACAGTTTGGTAAACAATTGCAATTGTTAAGGTTTCACTGAGCTCATTTTTCCAAACTTGATAGATTGGCATCTTGTTTTACAAATTATAGCTTAGTTTGAAGATAAGCAAGATTGCAGTCAGTATATATAAGAGGGACCAATAACATCACTTAACAGCATGTTGAAATTTAACTCCTGATAAAAGTTAGTAACGTGTAAAAAATCAAAGCAAAAGCTGTAATGAGAAACAAAAAATATATTCTAAGATCTCAAATAGGAAAATGCGTTCCTTGATTTCAAAAAGTAAGATAGCTCTAAGATTTGAACTGGGAAGTGTTTTCCTCCTCAATTTTCACTCAGACTAATTCATAACGAAGTGCTTTGGTGTTTCCAGTTTGGGCAGCAACCATTCGAGACAAACGCTATGGCATTTGGTTCACAAGGTACAAGGGAATATGCCGGAGGAACATCACCAGATTGGTTGCACATGCAGATTGGTGGTGGATTTGAAAGAACGACATAAAGTAAATAATTGGCATCAAAGGCTAATAAATTCTTAGGAGGCTAATGCTTCCTCCGGGGACTGCTAAAATATATAACAGATCTTTGATTTAAAGATAGCTTGTTTCTGATCAGGCACAGGTTGTTATATGTCTTAGGACACAGAGAACCAAATCACCATCTCCTTGTGCAATGAACACAAAGACTATCTTCCTATAGCGTAACAGCCGGCACATTTTCTTTCAAGGCAACTGAGCAAAGTTGCTAAATGATAGTACTGGTGAGAATGCCTATTTGACATGGTTAGTAAGGTATGTCAAGAAGCTGTAATCTGTGCCTGCTGTTCTAAAAAGCATTCATATGTTCTGCTCTTCTTTGCCAAAATTATCACAACTAGAAAATATGAAAACGTGAGTATATATAGCGCAGATTATAAGTGGTGCGTCAATGCTCTTAACTATTCATTATAGAAGATTGCCGATGAAGTCAGAAAGTAACTTATATAAGTAAATAAAAATGAAACAAAAAAAGAAACACAGGGAGTAGAAGGTACCTCTTTTTTTTAGGAAGCTCCACGTTCAGACTGCACTCAGCCAATTCAGTTTCCTCTCCTTTTTTTCCAATTTTTTTAAAAATCAAAAGTGGTGTTCAAGTATATTTGTGTGCATGTCAATTGATATAGTAGGTAATTGCTATTTTTTACCAACATAAGTACCATTGCACCGGATAACTCATCAAAGTTTACATCAAAAGAAATCACCTAACATATTTTTTTAGCTCCAGGGGGTTTTGAATCCTATTTTCCCGTGATTTTGTTTTCCTTGACAAGATTATAACTCAAGTTGCAAAATCAGTGTTAAAACTGCTGCTATTTCTTTCTTGGAAGAGAGATATTGATATAACCAGTAAATAGAGATGTTGGATCTCATTTTAGCTAGGCAAGCATGTAATCCGCATAGCAAGTAAATTAAATCGCCTCATTTCTAGATCATGATATACAGCTCAAGAGGAAGCAAAACCACAGCTTCATCTATCATTTGAAAATGTGCCAATTCAAGTGTCTGTTCGGTACGGAGAAGAATATTTTTCAAAAAAATAAATAAATAAATATATATATATATATATATATATATATATATATATATATTTGTAGTATTTGATTGGTCAAAAAATTTGAAATATATTTTTGAATGGGGTAGAATTGGATGGCGGACACGTGATGTCTTCAGTGAGTCCTAAGTAGGGGTAATGAGACCTCGGAAGCCAAGAGACCCCGCTATAATGCAACCTTCCCCGAGATGACGACAGGGAGGATACTATTTCGCCAAATGAGGATCAACTAGGCATCATCCTGGTGACGTAACGTAAAAGACAAATGGGGTACAAGAATGTCAGGATACTCAGACGCACGGACGAGCTCGTACGGATCTGCGTAGGGCAGGGATGTTGGCTGGCACCTTCTATACGATTAGGACACCTGGCACGGGGACATGAAATATTACACTTTAGGGTTCCAGTGACATTCCTCTATTAGCTGAGGCATGAACCATGTAATCTATAAATAGTCAACCTTCCACTTTTTAGGAGGGATCCAAAATATATTCTCTCTCAAGAAATTATATTGGCAATACATTATTTTCTTAGGCTCCAAGCTTTTTTCTCTACTTTAATTAGCATTAGTTTAATTTATTTCAAGCATTCATTCTCGAGCCAAGGACAACGGTCCCGAGCTCGCTCACATCCGCATCGGAGACACTTAGATCAACTTTTCTTTACTTAGTCTTACTAGTTTATATTATGCTTGCTTACTTCTATCTCGTACTACTGACCAAACCGCTAGTAACTCGAATTCAAAACAAGGTTGAACCGTAATGCGTGTTCTTGACCCCATATAAATTCAACTGTATCAATTTCAAGGTAAACAATTTGGCATCCATCGTGGGACCAAAGCAATTGTGTGAGTTTAACTTTGTTTTCCTTGCTATCTTAGTTGTATTTTGTATTTCCGGGTGTAGGTTATGGCGAACGAGGGGGACCGATTTGTAGATTTAGCTACTGACAGTGCAGTGGTAGAAGATGCATTGAAGTCCCTGCCTCTGGGGACGACGGACCCCAGTGAGCAAACCCACCAAAATAAGGAATATCATCTCCAAAACATGGATATGACTAACATAAACATGCAAAGGAGGGATCGCAGACCTCCAACAGGAGTATAAGAGGAGGAGGAAAAGTGGCTGGTGTAGAGAACCTCTTGAAGATCCTTAAGGGTCTCGCAGATTCTTAGAAGGAGTTGATGGCCAGGATGGAGGCCCAAGACAAGAAGATGAACGATCTACAAAGGAATATGGCACAAGTGACCTCAAGCACCTCGAGATGAAACAAGAGCGATCCCCTCGATAAAGTCAAGCTCGATGATGGGTCGATGGAGTGTGCAGTCATTGTAAACGAGTTCGAGACCCCCGTTGCCGAAACAACAGTAGTGCTGGAGCTATTAAGGAAAGAGATGAAATTAGTATGCTGAATTATAATCACACATGAATCATATCCCGGGGCCCCACCCTTCATAAAAGGTCCACACTCAAAGAGTTAAGCTAAAGTACCCTACATGGCCAGTGTGGTGACCAAGGCCATTGGGCCATTTCCAAGAGATTTAAGATGTACGATATGCACAAGTACAATAGAAACTCTGATCCTCAGGAGCATTTACTTTTCTTCACAATCGTCACCAACGATAATTATCTGATGAGGGAGGAGGCCAACTCCTTGATGCAGAAGAAGTTCGAAGAAACCTTATAGGGAGGAGATTTGGTTTGATATTCTCTTTTCCCCAAGAACTTAGTCGATTCATTTAATATGTTGGCAGATAATTTTCTCAGGGCTCACACCGGAGCCAAGAAGGTGCAATCCCGAAGAGGGAACATTTTCAAGATAGAGCAAGAGGACACGGAGTTTCTTCGAGAGTTTGTAGTTAGCTTTCAAAAGGAGAGGATGCTGTTATCAGTGATATTGATCCTCGAGAGTTCGATCGTCTTTTTCAAGCTAAAAGAAAGCCTGATCAAGTTTGAGGCCACGACTTTGGTAGACGTGCACAATATCTATGAGTCAAAGATCTGAATTGAGGATGATTGCCGGAGAGTTGTTGGCAAGATACCTCAAACATGGAATGAGCCAAAGTCTGCAAAAAACTCATAGTACACAGGCAAAAGGACATCCCGAAACCTTTTATGATGGTTTGACCCAAAGACTACGTCTCGGAGATATGGGTCTTATGCAGTATATTGAGAGCGGGGGCAATTAGAATTGCGAGCTCATATTCCCTCGGGCTAGCCGCGTCTGGAAAAAGAGGGGAGATAGGGGCTCCTCTCGAAGGGGGCTGTAGGTCAAAGAGGCTGTACAGCCGGCTATGCATGTTTTCGGGGATGTACCTTCACTCTCGAAGTACTGTTTCACTATCAACCCGACACTACTAGTCTCGGACATACAAGATATCAAAGGCGTGAAGTCACCGAAGCCTCTACGCTCAAATTTGAATTGTAGAAACAAGAACCTATGGTGTGAATACCACGGTTAACATGGCTACAACACTGGAGACTGCCATCATCTCCAAGAAGAAGGAGCAGAGTTATTGAAGGATGGTCACTTGTGAAAGTTCTCGAGTGACCGAGCTAAAAACAACTTCAGGAGAACTGCAGGGGGAAGCAGACAACTTGTAGATCCCGACATTCCTGAAAGAATGATAAGTTAATCACTCCTTGTGGCAAGATAATAGGTATGCCTCTTTCATGAATTTGTTTTATTAACTCTTTTTCTTCTTCCACCCAATGGTCTGCAGGTTGTTGAGGATATCTCTCTCGCTTGTATAAGAATCCTGTCTCAGGACGAGGTTAGCAACCGACGCTGAAGGAGAGTCAGAGGGATAGCTCAAAATCAGTTGGAAATGGAGGAAGCGCTACGGAAGGATGGCCAACTTAGAAGGCCCGAAAGGAAACGTTACACTTTTTTTTTCCTTAGTCCAATTTTCGTCCCCTAGAGGGTTAAGGCAAAAATTGTAGAAAGAGTGAAGCGCCAATTCAAATGGCTTAATAAGGCGAGAGAGGAAATGCTTCTTGAGGGCTCTCTCTCTCTCTTCATACTGAACTTTCCTGATAAGAAGACAAAATTCTAAGAAAGGTAAGGATTTATAATACGAAGAGCAGGCCTTTACAGGCCAAGTTCTGCTGGACGCATGGGAATAAAACAGCTGATGCCCGACACAATCAGTGCCTTAAAGGCATGATATGGTAGTCATTTCAGGAGATGAAGGGTCTAGGACGACTCACCATTTCCCCAAAATTGACAACCCGAATCTTGAGGAAAGACCTTTTGAGTTCTTTCCTACCTAAATTATTAGTCAAAATACAAAGATGCCAGTCAGGATACAACTCTCTAGTTGAAAATAACCTTTATTAGTCCAACTACAGCAGAACATATTCAAGTCTCGAAGATAGGGTCACGAAAAAGAAAAAGTCACAAAAGAAAGCTACCAAGATTACATGAAAGGCCTTAGCCGTCGAAGGGCAAGGCCTCACCCATCGGAGTCATTGCTAGAGCTATCACCGGACCCATCAGTAATTGAGAACTCCTTTTCAGAAGAAGTGGGCCCGTTGTCGTCATGGTCTAGCTAGCTGGATAATCCATCCAAGGAACTTTGCTATCTTTTTGTCAAGATCAAGGTAACCTAAGCTAGCGTCTCTCAAAATCTAGATCCGCGCGATTTGCACATCTCGAGCTTTCACCAGATCAGTATGCTTCTTCAGGTGTTTGGATCTTTATCTGTTGAGGTGTTAATTTTCCTCTTTAGTTAGCTAATCTCATCCCGAGGCAACAAAGTAGAGGGGGTGGCATGATTGTGCAGTCTTATCGAGCAGATATGCTCTCTCACCTTGTTCTGCTTTTTCATAAGATCCTCGATAATGCTGACTTATGAGGCATTCTCTTGCTGCAAATTTTTGCCTCATTAGACTAATGAAAGGGTCCCTTTGATAGTTCTTCCTTTCATTCGATACCACCTCCCGCTCATTGTTCAACATCTCGAGTTCGGAGGACCTACGGGTTAACGTCATAGGCAAAAGGGATTGATCTCGAACAAAGGTTAGTGTTTCCTCATGTTTTCCACTCTTCAATTGGAGAAACACTCTCTCTTTTAGCAGTCGTTGCAGACCCTTGATAGCCAATACACTGGCTTGAGGTGGAGAAGAACAAGTCAAAATGAAAACACAAGGACATCCTCAGAGGTGAAATTCAAGGTCAAGATTAGTTACCTTGGTGGCGACATGGACGCAGTTGTTCAGAAGGCATTTGGTGGAAACACTGTCCATCCTCCGACGGTCTATTGGCGAGATCATGGGGCTTAAATAATTGGCAATCCCTGCTGGTTTTGACATGAATATAACCTCAACAAGTATCCTCAAAATCGTCACTTGATACCGCATTGAGTGTCATGTGCCTGGGAGACAACGTGCAACTAAGGTCCAGGTCCCCGCAGGTAAGGAAAGAAGGCTCCGAGGATTGTCTAGCAGTTGGGACTCATAGGAGGGGAGAAGTAAGAGCCAGCCGTGTCATCTTGCCAAACAGGAACCCAACCTACTAAGAGTTATAGGGGTATAGATCCAGGAATGGTTTTGTATAGTTCTATCCATTTCGAGGAATAATCTCTCAACCTCAAAATAGGATGCACTGGAAGATTGCACCTCTTGAACCCATGGTTCACCCTTGAGCTCCTTGGAGTTCTTGTTCAAGATAATGATAGTCGGGGCAGGTTCTTCCCTTTTCTCTTTTTCCCCTTTCCTAGAGATGGGGACTTTGCCTCAAGGCTGGGAATTGTCACTACTTTAGCGAGAGCGTGAAGACGACTGTGGAATCCATGACTACCAAAGGTGGTCGTGGAACCCGAGAGTGAAAGCAAAATCAAAGCAGATGTCAGACCCATTCAGAAAATAGGAGGTATGAATAACCATATAAGAGGATCATAAGAATACTGTGGTTTTTTGCTCTCCATATAAATCGGTGAGAAAGCTGCATCCAAGACCGGCTATCAACAGTAGAAGAGTTCGGTATTTTCGAGACCCATGAGTAAAGCTCTCCGACTTGATCAGAGGAGGGGATATCCAGAGGCTGACGCCACCAGGGCACTACGAGACATTCGAAAAAATAAAGGATTTGACATATATAAAGAGGTGCAGGAGAAAAAAGAAAGATATCCCAAACACTTGCGCCGCGTGTTCCAGGGCTCGGGGAAGAAATGCTTGGCAGGGTCCATAGGGACACAACCATGAAATGATCAGTCCAACCTCAATCGTGAAGATATCTAAATTACCAAGTAGGAATTTCCTCCCACAATGGAATAACTACACTATCCCTCCCCGAACAAATCGTGGAGAGTACAACAGCAATAAATGCATCAAAGAGAACTCTTATCCAACCCCCATGGATAAGGAAAAAGGATAAAAAATGATCCTCCAAACCCCCGGGCCAAGTTAACCCAAGCTCAATCGAAAGAAGTCACATAACAAGGTGATTACGTAATCGATAGGATTGCTGAGACCCTATTGAAAGGGTAAGTATAGATGATGGAATAACCCGACATCGATGAGGTAATGCTCTCAAAGGCTCTCTAGGCTTTCACCCAATATTTATTCGGAGACCACCCACAATCTGCTCGGACTCAGGGTAGGTCGCTCTATTCACTAGGGAGCCCAGTTTAGTCACATGTCTTCATCCCATCACTACCAAGAGTTGAGAGCTTGAAGTTGTTGTCAAAGCAATACATGCTGGGAGGGATTTTATCTGTGGATGGCTCAAAGAGAGCTTTTTTCCTTTCTCCCTCCATCATTGCCTTGCTAGTAATCTGAGTGGCAAAGTAGAAGTAAAGAAAAATCGTCCATGACTGGAGGTCTACAGGAAATATTTGGGGCGATTGATGCCTAAAAAGTTGATAGATAAACAAGAAAAGGAGATATCTGAAAGTAGTTGAAGGACGATGGAACTAAAGGGTTTATAGATCCGGGGTGTCATGACTCGAACATAGGTCTGGACCTAGACATGGAACCTAGAATCATAAATGGCTCCAAGTCGACCAATGACATAAACATGATGACTAAAGAACATATATCAAGCGAAATATGATAACTGAAACATGCATAAGAGGAAGTCTAAATACATATCAACTATACATAGTCAACAGTGACAAAGCTGAAGTTTTATATTTTGTCTGATAAGTCTCTAGCATATTTGAAGAGCTGATAAGACAACACCCCGAACTAGCTCGCCAAAGTCTAAAATTGAAAATAACATGACTTAAAACTAACTGAATATCCTCGAAGGATGAGGACTCACTAACAAGAGAGACTGAACGAAGCTGCGGGGACTAGCTAACGGTGGAACTAAGTTGGATTGTCTGCACCTGTATCATGAAACGATACAGTAGAGAGTATGCGGTCAGTACATGGAATGTACTAAGTATATAAGGTAAGTAAAACATACTGAGTAAGTACGAACTGAAATCATACATATAAACATAAATCATAAGATCATGAGAGTAAGGATTGCATGCTGATATTTGAAAACATGTATGGTCATAAACTGAATGTCATATCTGAATTGAATGGCCCAAAGCTGAAAATAGAATCATATGGCTTGCCATAACTGAAATCATTAATAATAGTTTACAAACTGATCATTGGGTCAAACCTGATGAAAACATAAAATTATAAGTCATAAACATACATAACCGAAATCATGAGGAACAATGGTAGACTCGTCTTTACCAACAACCACTATGTATGAGCACATGATGTGTCATGACCCGAACGTTGACCCGGATTATAATACGGGATAATAAACCCTGAGAGGCCCCAAGTCGACCCATGGCATAAACATACATCTAACTTTATTCACTTTAAGCAAAAGACTGAACATAAGGCATAACGGAATGTAAACGTAACATAACATATCATAACATTCAGAAGTACTAGACATATACATAAGCTGAGTACTACATACTGTTTGAAAGCCTCTAACATGCAAGATTAGTTGATGGGACAATACCCCCAACTAACTCGGCCAAATAATGAAACATGGAACATCATACATGCTTATTCAAACGGCCCTCGAAATATGAGGATTCACCAACAAAGCTAAAAGCAAACTCTATGATGGACTAAGGATGAGGATGAGCCTGGGAGCCGAGCCCTGTATCATAAAATGATACAACATAGAAAGTATGCGGTCAGTACATGGAATGTACCGAGTACGCAAGGTAAGTAAAGTGAACATTTAAAATATATAAAACTCATAAATGATCATAAGAGAAGACATCATGCGTATATCATATATATCGTAACATAACATAAGTCTCAAGGTTTTCAAAACATTCGTGATACAATTGTACTCATGATCGTAAGAGAAAAGCTATCTTTAACATGACTTGATCCAAAATACATAATCATAAACATGCATAAATCATGAGGAATAGTGGGAGATTCTCTTAACAGACATACCCTATATGAGCACACATGAAGCCCGACTTGTAACCCTAGTCGGGAGGGTGTCCGTACCTTGCCAAAGGTAGAACTAGAAAAGTGTGATATCACCATGAAAAGGGCCATTTGGGCTAGGGAAAGTCACAAAGGAGGTCCCGACATACCTACGGTGGCACATAGTTTATGAGATCCGAGGCAAAACCTAGGCCCTGAACCTACTTGGTGTTCGATACTACTCCCAAAACATACATAGTGCTCATAGTATAACTTGCATGAATTCATGGGATAGTTAAATCATGATATCATAAACATTCTTGTACTTACGTGAACTAGCCATGACATGAGGTCCGTGAGTCGGCCAAAATATAATCCATGAATCATAGGCTTCATGCATACTTGTAGGTCATACATATAACTTGTAAATCATCAAATCACGATGAGTAATTGAATAAATCCATATTTAAAATCATAAATCATGCTGGGCTTGTAAATATCATCAATTGAAGAGAAGATCGTAAATTGATTCATCATAGATCATGCTTAAGTAGGCTTAATTTAGTAGAAATCGAAATCAATAATTTTATAAGCAAAATAGTTGTAAAATCTGGTCAAAATTCATAAAATATGATATAAATCACAAATCATAATAACCCATTAGTAAATCATTAGATTTTCACAAAATCGAATTCAAAACTCCATGAGATTTTTGATAGATTTTCATAAATTAATAAAGAATGGGCATGGGTGTGAACGGAAACACCCATTCATAACCCTACATACCTGGGTAAGATCAGATTCTAGAGTTCCTTGAATGCCCAATGGAGAATTGATAGGGAAAAGCTTGAAACTATACTTGATCTCTCTAAAATCCTCTTAATTTGCATGCATGGGAATGACTTATGCAAGAGGGACTTAAACTACCTTATCATGCCCAGAAAAATACATAAAACAACGTAGTTTTGGGCCTTAGAGCATAGAAAGGTCGAAAATATCCTTAATAAAAATTCTCTGAAAAACTGGTCTGGGCGAACCCAAGAGTCGTTGCATGATATCACGACTCGTGGTATCGAGTCATTGGATCCACTGCCTCAATCCATACTTTCAGATTCTTCCCACGACTCGATAGGACGAGTCGTTGATCCAAACTATGGATCGTTAAGTCGATCATTGCCAGCCCCTTCACAAACCTGAACTTCCCTTACCACGAGCCTCACCACGACTTGTGGTTGCTTTCAACGAGTCGTGGTATAAATTAGTTAAGTCCACTGGAGATCTAACCACCTAGATAATGATTGGTGATAACGGATCGTCATAGCTCACAATGAGTCGTTGAAAGACTGGTTACATCCCCCATGCTTAAGTCCACTACTCACCCATGATCACAAATAACGACTCATTGTTTCAAGCAACGAGTCCTTACTCCACCCGTTGTATCCACTAAAACCAGGTCTCCCATAACCACGACTGCATACAATGACTCGTGGTTTCTAACCACGAGTTGTTACATCGCCCATTTTGTGATATTTTCCCAGCTTTTCAGTCAACTTCAAATTTTGATCCCGGTCTAATCTTAGGCACTTTTGGGGTATTACAATATCTCCCTCGTGGGAACATTCATCCTTGAATGTTGGAAACAAGCAGAAAATAAAGACATGTAATCATTACACCCCAATACTGATCATTTAACCCGAAATTTAATGAAATGACGACCTCTGATGCATATCACGTAACGGAACTAATTTCATGCTTCACATACACATCCATATACATAAAAGAAACTTGAACACATGATTTGAACATGAAAACTAAATAGAGTCATAGAGAAAAACTGGTACCTCAAGTCAGAACTAAGCCGGTAGGGAATAGATGTGGGTATCTAGCCATCATATCCGCTTTGGCTTCCCACGTAGCTCCTTCAACATGTTAATTCCTTCATAATACTTTAACTAAAGATAGTTCCTTGTTCCTTAGTTTCCGAACTTGACGATCTAATATTTCCACCGGAACCTCCTCATAGCTAAGGCTATCTTTTACACCAACGCTGTCCACTGGGATAACTAGAGTTGGAACTCCCAAACATTTCTTCAAAAGTGATACATGAAACACAGGATGCACAGAAGACAACTCCGCGGAGAACTCCAACTTATACGCTACCTTATCAACTCTTCTCATGATCCAGTAGGGACCACATAGAGGGGACTAAGTTTTCCTTTCCTTCCAAACCGCATCACTCCCTTCATGGGAGATACCTTCAGAAACACCCAGTCATCTACTGAAAATTCTAAATCTCTTCTTCTCACATATGCATAGGACTTTTGACGACTCTACACAGTTTTCAACCTGTCCCTTATCAACTGAACCTTCACCATAGCCTCATGGACCAAATCTGGCCCTATCATCGCTGCCTCACCAACCTCAAACCATCTGATGGGCGATCTATATCTTCTCCCATAGAGAGCCTCAAACGGTGCCGTCTGAATGCTAGAGTGATAGCTGTTATTGTAAGCAAACTCGATCAGGGGCAAGGGATCATCCTAACTGCCTTTGAAGTCTATCACACATGCTCTCAACGTATCTTCGAGAGTTTGGCTTGTTCGCTCCACTTGATCATCCATTTGCGGATGAAATGCTGTTCTGAGCTTAACCTAAGTCCCAAGCCCTTTCTGGAAAGACCGCCAAAATTAAGAGGTAAATTGAGTACCTCAGTCTGAAATAATGGACAAGGGCACTCCATGCAATCGAACCAACTCCAGAATATATAGCTTGGCGTAATCCTCTGCTGAGTCCATGACTTTCACTGGTAGAAAATGTGCAGCCTTGGTCAACCTATCTACCACAACCCAAATGGAATCATATTGTCGGCGAGTATGAGGTAGCCTTGTTATAAAATCCATGTTAATCTCTTCCCACTTCCAAGTGGGAATGCTAATATCCTGAAGTACTCCGCCCGACCTTTGATGCTCAACTTTTTCTTGCTGATAGTTCGGACACTTGGCTACAAATTCTGCAATATCCTTCTTCATGCCATCCTACCACTATATTTCTCGTAAATCACGATACATCTTGGTGGCACCCGAATAGATAGAATACCTGGATCCATAGGCCTCATGCGATATTCATCTCCTCAAATCATAAACATCTGGAACACATAGGCGACCCTGGTACCGAAGCACACCATCTCCCCCTTGGGAGATGACCTCCACCTTTTGGCTTAGAACAACTTCCTTCAACTTTACCAAAATAGGGTCCTCGTATTGTCTAGCCTTCACATCAGTCACCAAGGATGATTCGGATCCGCTTTGAACAACAACACCGCCATCGGTAGAGTCAACCAACCTAACTCCTAACCTTGCGAGACAATGCACATCTTTCACCAGCTCTTTCTTTCCTTCATCCACATGGGACACACTCTCCATCGAGAACCTGCTAAGTACATCCGCCACTACATTAGCCTTACCCGAATGGTAAAGAACACTCATATCGTAATCTTTGAGTAGCTCTAACCATCTTATTTACTGTAGATTGAGGTTTTTCTGTGTGAACACATACTGTAAGATCTTGTGGTCCATAAAAATATCCACATGGACCCCATACAAGTAATGTCGCCATATCTTCAATGCGAATACCACCGCGGCCAACTCTAGGTCATGGGTCAGGTAATTCTTCTCATGGATCTTCAACTGTCTAGAGGCATATGCTCTCACCTTCCCTCACTGCATCAATACACAACTGAGTCCGATTCTTGAAGCATCACAATACACCACAAAACCATCCGTACCCTCGGGTAGGGTCAACACTGGTACGGTAGTGAGTCGAGTCTTCAACTCTTGGAAGCTCTTCTCATAAGCCTCCGACCATTGAAAGTTCACCTTTTTCTGAGTCAATTTGGTCAAAGGTGCTGCAATTGATGAAAAACCCTTAACAAATCTCCAGTAGTAGGTAGCTAAGCCCAAGAAATGTTGAATATCCGAAGGATTCGTCGGTCTAGGCCAATTCTTCACTGCCTCAATTTTCTGAGAGTCTACTTTTATGCCCTCTCTTGATACCACATGGCCCAAAAATGCTACCGAGTTCTACCAAAACTCGCGCTTTCTGAACTTGGCATACAATTGGCGATCATTGGGAGTCTGAAGTACTACTCTCAAATGAGCAACATGCTCCTCCTCGCTCCAAGAGTATATAAGAATATCATCAATGAACATGATCACGAACATGTCTAGGTACTGCATGAACACCTTGTTCATTAAGTCCATAAAAGCTGCCGGAGCATTCGTTAGTCCGAAAGACATAACTATAAACTCATAATGACCATACCACGTCTTGAAGGCTATCTTCGGAATATCATACTCCCGAACCCTGAGCTGATGATACCCAGACCTGAGATCTATCTTTGAGAAACACTTGGCACCCTAAATCTGGTCAAACAAATCATCGATCCTGGGAAAAGGATACCTTCTATTAACGGTGACCTTGTTCAATTGTCAATAGTCAATGCACATCTGAAGCAAATCATCCTTCTTCCGGACAAATAACACTGGTGCACCTCATGGAGACTTGCTCGGCCTAATGAAGCCCTTATCTAGCAGGTCTTTCAACTGATCCTTCAATTCCTTTGGCTCGGCTGGAGCCATCTTGTCAGGAGGGATAGATATAGGCCATGTGTTGGGTAGAAGGTCAATACAAAAATCAATCTTCCGCTCGGGGGGAACACCTAAAAAATCATCAGGAAAGACTTCTGGATACTTACGCACCACTGGAACTGATTGGATAGTCAGGGTCTTGGACTCAACATCCTTAACCCTAACTAGATGATACATGAAACCCTTAGAAATCATCTTTCTGGCCTTAAGATAGGAAATGAATCGACCTACAGGTACCGCCAAACTACCCTTCCACTCCAAGACTGACTCACCCGGAAAATAGAATTCCACTTCACGGGTTCTTCAATTGATAGAAGCATAACATGACTATAACCAATCCATGCCAAGAATAATATCAAAGTCAGTCATGGATAACTCTACAAGGTCTGCGAAGGTGAATTTATGCAATATAGTGATCGGGAATCCTCTATACACCCGCCTAGCTACAATCGAATCACCAACAGGAGTAGAAACTGAAAATGGTTTTGACAGAGTCTCGAGACTAACTCCAAAGCTACCAGCAATGTAAGGAGTCGCAAAAGACAAAGTCGCCCCCGGACCTAACAAAGAATAAGCATCAATATGGAAAACTCGCAACATACCAGTGACCACATCTAGGGAGACCTCTTGCTCCTGGCAGGGTGCTAAAGCATAGAACCTGTTTTGGCACTGACCGCCGGTTGAACTAGTCGAGGCACCCTGCTGATGGGGACGTGCTGCTGGAGCGGCTGAACTGGCTGCTGGCATATGGGCTCCACCACCCCCTGATTTGGTTGAAGGGAAATCCCTGAGTCTATGTTTATGTTTACCATACCCAAAACAAGCATCCGAGCCAACTAGGCACCTCCCCGAGTGATTTTTTCTGCACTTTGCACAAGTTGGAAAAATGCGCTCTATCTGCATGCTACCCTGACCTCTCGAATCTGGAGCCCTGCTCCTCCGATCCCCTTGGAATCTAGATGGAGTACTGGCCAATAATGGTGCTAGAGTAATAGACCTATTCTCAGACTGCTGACGCTGTCCACCCCTGATCTGGCCTGAGAAGTCCCATAACTGTCGGTCATGGCCATCTTGGCATCTCTTTGCCTCCGATACACTGACTCCATCTACTGAGCATGCAAAAAAATGCAGGTAAAGTCTATATCTTGATGCAACATGGCGATCATACAGTCCTTATCTAGGTAGTCCGCTACTCCATGTACAAAACAGCTCACCCGAGCCCTCTGATCTGCCACCAACTCTGGTGCATACTTGGATAGAAGGGTGAACTCCAACTCATACTCCTAAACTGACATGTCACCCTACCTCAAGTTAACAAACTCAGCCGCCTTAAGCTCTCTCATCTCTCGGGGAAAGAATCGATCCAAGAATGCTGCGTGGGAGATTGTACTCATGATCATAAGAGAAAAGCTATCTTTAACATGAATTGAGCCAAAATACATAATTATAAACATGCATAAATCATGAGGAATAGTGGGAGATTCTCTTAACAGACATACCCTATATGAGCACACATGAAGCCCGACTTGTAACCCTAGTCGGGAGGGTGTCCGTACCTTGCCAAAGGTCGAACCAGAAAAGTGTGATATCACCATGAAAAGGGCCATTTGGGCTAGGGAAAGTCACAAAGGAGGTCCCAACATACCTACGGTGGCACGTAGTTTATGAGATCCGAGGCAGAACCTAGGCCCCGAACCTACTTGGTGTTCGATACTACTCCCAAAACATACATAGTGCTCATAGTATAACTTGCACGAATTCATGGGCTAGTTAAATCATGATATCATAAACATTCTTGTACATACTGAACTAGTCATGACATAAGGTCCGTGAGTCGGCCAAAACATAATCCATGAATCATAGGTTTCATGCATACTCGTAGGTCATACATATAACTTGTAAATCATCAAATCTTGATGAGTAATTGAATAAATCCATATTTAAAATCATAAATCATACCGGGATTGTAAATATCATCAATTGAAGAGAAGATCATAAATCGATTCATCATAGGGCATGCTTAAGTAGGCTTAATTTAGTAGAAATCGAAATCAATAATTTTATAAGCAAAATAGTTGTAAAATTTGGTCAAAATTCATAAAATATGATGTAAATCACAAGTCATAATAACCCATTAGTAAATCATTAGATTTTTACAAAATCGAATTCAAAACCCCATGAGATTGTACCTTAACTCGTTGCCACTGAACTCCTCAAGCAGGTTCTAACCACGAAAACTTCCCACTAGTCATACCTCCTCACTACGATTCATACCATGAGTCGTCCTATGAAAATTTCCCTATTTTTTTATTGATCACATTTCTAATATCGAGACTAGTCTTAGAAACTTTTGGGGTATTACAATATCTCCCCCTTGGGAACATTCATTTTCGAATGTGGGTTAAACATACTAAAAATATGGGGAAAGGAACTGCAATCCAAGATATTTAACATCTGAAGCTAAAACCTGACAGAGTGGCTGACTTCGAACTGAGATATATGACTGAACTGAACTCATGAATCATACATACATGCTAAAATATGAAAGGAACTGAGAGACATAAACTTGACATAAAACTGAATAGAGGATTAGAGAGGGAACTGATACCTCATGCTGGAATGGAGTTGGAAGGGAATAAAATGCCGGTATTTGGCCATCATATCTGCTCTGGCTTACCACATAGCTCCCTCAATGAGCTAATGCCTCCATAAGTCTTTTACTGAAGCTACTTCTTTGTTCCTCAACTTCCAAACCTGACGATCAAGGATCTCAATGGGTACCTCCTCATAGATAAGGCTATCCTTCACACCTATGCTTTTCATCGAAATAACGAAAGCCGGGTAACCAATGCACTTCTTCAATAATGATACATGGAAAAGTGGATGCACTGATGCTAACTCCACTGGTAGCTCCAACTCATCAGCCACCTTGTCAACACGTCTCAAAATTCTGTACGGGCCAACATATCAGGGACTAAGCTTCCCTTCTTTCCGAACCTCATCACTCCCTTTAAGGGAGATACCTTCAAGAATACCTAATCATTAACTTCAAACTCGATTTCTCCCCGCCTAACATCCGTATATGACTTTTGATGACTCTGAGCTATTTTCAGCCTTTCCCTTATAAGCTAAACTTTCTCCATATCCTCATGAACTGAATTTGGCCCTATCAATGTAGTTTCACCTACCTCAAATCAAAGAATAGGAGATCTACACCTCCACTTATAAAGAGCCTCTAACGGAGCCATCTGAATGCTAGAATGGTAACTGTTGTTGTAAGTGAACTCGATGAGAGGTAAATGATCATACCAACTACCTTTTAAGTCAATCACACATGCTCTCAATATATCCTCAAGATCTGAATGGTCCACTTGGCCTGACCATCTATCTACGGGTGAAAAGCTGTGCTAAGCTTGGCCTGAGTACCTAGTCCCTTTTGAAACAATTTCCAAAATTGCAAAGTAAACTGAGTGCCTCTATCTGAAATGATGGACAAGGGAATCCTATGCAACCAAACCAACTCTTGAATGTATGATCTAGCATTGTCCTAAGTTGAATTGGTAGTTTTGACCGATAGAAAATGAGCTGCTTTGGTCAACCTGTCTACTACCACCCACATAGAATCATACTGTCGGCGAATGTGAGACAACCCTTTGATGAAATCCATATTGATATCTTCCCACTTATAATTGGGGATACTGATGTCTTGTAGCATACCTCTCGGTCATTGATGCTCAACTTTCACCTGTTAACAATTCGAACACTTAGCCACAAATTCTGCTATGTCCCTCTTCTTGCAATTCCACCAATAGACTTCCCGCAGGTCATGGTACATCTTGGTGGCACCTGGATATATAGAATATCGGAACCATGAGCCTCATGCAACATCTGTTCTCTCAAATCATCAACATCTAAAACACATAACCGACCTTGATATCGAAGCACACCATCTCCTCCTTGGGAGAAGACCTCCACCTTCTGATTTTGAATCGCTTCTTTCAACTTCACCAAAATAGAATACTCGTCTTGCCTAGCCTTGACCTCAGTCACCAAAGAAGATTCTGAACCATTATGAACAATGACACCACCATCTGTCGGATCCACAAGGTGAACCCCTAATTGTGCAAGTTGATACACATCCTTCACCAATTCTTTCCTTCCATCTTCCACATGAGAAACACTCTCCATGGACAATCTACTAAGGGCATTCGCCACTATATTGGCCTTGACCGGATGATAAAGGACACTCATGTCATAGTCCTTGAGCAGCTCCAACCATCTCCTTTGTCTCAAATTCAAGTCTTTCCGGGTGAATGCATATTGTAGGCTCTTGTGGTCCGTAAACACATCCACATAGACCTCATACAAGTAGTGTCTCATAATCTTCAATGCGAACACCACCACTGCCAATTCTAGGTCATGCGTTGGGTAATTCTTATCATGAGACTTAAGCTGTCTAGAGGCATATGTGATGACCTTACCATGCTGCATTAACACACATCCAAGACCAACCCTAGAGGCATTACAATACACAATAAATCCATTCGTGCCCTCGGTTAGGGTCAATCTGGGGATGACATGAGTTGAGTATTTAACTCCTAAAAACTCTTCTCACAGGCCTCCGACCACTGAAATTTGACTTTCTTCTGAGTCAACTTAGTCAATGATGCTGCAATAGATGAATATCCTTCAACAAACTTCCTATAATAGCCAGCTAAACCCAAGAAGCCCTGGATATCCGAAGGGATTAACCGGTCTAGGACAATTCTTCACTGCTTCTATCTTTTGAGAGTCCACCTTCACACCCTCACTTGACACCACATGGCCCAAAATTCCACCGAGTTCAATCAAAACTCACACTTGTTGAATTTGGCAAACAACTGGCGGTCCTTGAGAGCCTGTAGCACAATCTTTAAATGAGCGACATGCTCCTTCTCACTTCGAGAATATGAGAATATCGTCTATGAAGACAATCACGAACACATCCAAATATGTCTTGAACACCCTATTCATCAAATTCATAAAAGCTGCAGGAGCATTTGTTAGTCCAAAAGATATAACTATAAACTTATAGTGACCATACTGAGTCCTAAAATTTGTCTTCGGACTCTCTCTAACTCTAAGTTGATGATATCCAGATCTGAGGTCAATCTTTGAGAAACACTTAGCACCCTGAAGTTGGTCAAACAAGTCGTCAATCCTGGTGAGGGAATACTTATTCTCAATTGTAACCTTGTTCAACTGCCGATAGTCAATGCATATACAAAGAGACCCATCCTTCTTGTGAACAAAGAGAACTGGTACACCCCACGGGGATTCGCTAGGTCTGATGAAGCCTTTATCCAAGAGATCCTTCAACTGTTCTTTCAACTCCTTTAGCTCAACTGGAGCCATTCTGTAAGGAGGAATAGATATAGGCTGCATATCAGGAAGAAGGTCAGTCCCAAGTCAATCTCCCACTCGGGAGGGACTCCTGGTAGATCATCTGGGAGAATCTCCAGATACTCACATACTACAGGGATAGACTAAAGAGTTGGGGTTTGGATGTAGCATCCTTAACCTAAAATAGGTGGTACACGCACCCTTTGGAAATCATATTTCTTGCCTTAAGATAAGAAAAAAATGACCTACAGGCATAGCTGAACTATTCTTCCATTCTAGGACTGGCTCACCCTAAAACTGGAACTCTACCGTTAGGGGTTCTACAATTCACTGAGGCATACCATGCATGAAACCAATCCATACTAAAGATAACATCGAAATCAGTCATGTCGAAGTTTACTAAATCGGCTGAAGTGACTTTCTAAAGAACCGTGATAGGGAAATTTCTATATACTCGTTGGGCTATAATTGAGTCACCATCTGGAGTAGAGATTGAGAAGAATTCTGATAGGATTTTGGGACTGAATCCAAAACTAATGGCAACATAAGGAGTCACAAAATATAAAATAGTCCCTAGATGTAACAATGCATACACATCAAGATGAAATACTCGTACATACCAGTGACAACACCTGGAGAGACCTCCTGCTCCTGATGAGATGAAAAGGCATAAATCTTTCTGACACTGACCACCACCTGGATTAGTGGTTGCAACTTGCTGAGCTGAGCGTGCTGGTGGAGCTGCTGAACTAGCGGATAGGTCATGACCTCTACTATGGTCCTGTCTGGCTGAAAGACAGTCTCTGAGCAGATGTTCGAGCTTCCCACACCCAAAACATATGCCTGACCCCACTAGGAACTCTCCATGGTGCTTCCTGCCACACATGCCGCAAACTAGCATGATGGGTTCTCCTGACCTGCTCCCTTATCCTCTGGAGCCTGATGTCCTTCCCGTTTGATCATGCCTAGATCTGGATGGAATGCTGGCTGATGACGATGCTGGGGTTGATGGTCTTTGGTGGGACTGCTGAAGATATCTGCCACTGGACCTCTGCTGGGGAAACCCAAAGCTTCCTGTCTTGGCCCTCTTGGCCTCTCTCTTCCTTTCCTTCATCTGATCTGCCTATATCTACTGGGTGTATATAACCAATCGAGAGAATTCTAGGTGACTATTCAGCATTGTGGTCCTACACTCCTTAACCAGCGAATCTAATACTGCATATACAAATATGTTCATATGGGTTCTCTGATCCATAACCATCTCCGATGCATACTTGGATAGATGGGTGAACTTCAAGGCGTACTCTTGCACAGTCATATTGTTCTTCCTCAAGTTGACAAACCCCGCCGCCTTTGTCTCCCTCAACTCCCTAGGGAAGAATCTGCCTAAGAAGGCAGTCATGAACTCATCCCAGCTCACAGGAACTGCGCTCGCTACTCTATCATCCCTCTGTTAATGATACCAAATATAAGAAACCCCCTTCAGCTGGTAGGAGGCTAAGTCTATGCTTTATTCTTCCATCACCCCCATATTCTGGGTGATCTTCTATATCTCCTCAAGAAACTCATGCGGGTCCTCATCTACTCTTGACCCAAGGAACTCAGGTAGATTCATCCTGAGAAAGTCTCGAACTTGAGCAACCGTTGCATTCCCATTCTGAGGAACATAGGCCACCGCCTACTGGTTGACCTGTGCGGTCAAAGCCTGGGCCAATATCTTAAAAGCTACTCTAAACTTGGCATGAGAGACTTGCTCTGGCAAAGGACTTACTGGTGCTAGTGGGACTTACTGGTGTCCATCTCCATTTCCATCTTCATGGCCATATTCATTTCCGTTCCTTCTACCATTTACACATGGAGACAAGATTCTGCAAATGCGTATAACATGAGTTGGAAGGATAGAGAGATACTTCATCGCATTACATATATATCATGAAAGAAGGAAAAGTTTCTAAAACGTCTTGTAGCCTCTCCCTTATAAGTGTGACACGATTCACACCCATATAAAAGACTCTACTCAATGCGAATTTCAGACACCTTAGAATACTCTAAACCTTTTCTCTGATACCAAGTTTGTCACCACCCGAACATAGGTCCGGACCGAGACACGAAACCTAGAACCACGAATGGCTCCAAGTCGACTCATAACATGAACATGATGACTAAAGAACATATATCAAGAGAAATATGATAACTAAAACATGCATAAGTGGAAGTCTAAATACATATCAATCATACATAGTCAACACTGACAAAGCTGAAGTTCTACATATTGTCTGATAAGCCTCTAGCATATCTGAAGAGCTGATGGGACAATACCCCCAACTAGCTCGCTAAAGTCTAAAATTGAAAAAACATGAATCAAGACTAACTGAATGTCCTCAAATGATGAGGACTTACCAACAAGAGAGACTAAATTAAGCTTTGGGGATTGGGTAACGGCGGAACAAAGCCGGATCGTTTGTACCTATATCATGAAATAATACATCATAGAGTATGCGGTCAGTACTTGGAATGTATTCAGTATGTAAGGTAAGTAAGTATTGAGTATGTAAGGTAAGTAAAACATGATGAGCAAGTACGAATTGAAATCATGCATATAAACATAAATCATAAGATCATGAGAGTAAGGATTGCATGCTGATATCTGAAAAGATGTATTGTCATAAACTGAATCTCATATTTGAATCGAATGACCCAAAGTTGAAAATAGAATCATATGGCTTGCCATAACTGAAATCATTAATAAAAGTTTATAAATTGATCATTGGGTCAAACCTGTTGAAAACATAATATCATAAGTCATAAACATGCATAACTGAAATTATAAGGAACAAGGGGAGACTCGTCTTAATCGATAACCACCACGTATGAGCGCATGATGATCCCACATCTTTCCCATGTGAAGGAGGGCCATCCTAAGCCTTGTCAGGGCGAAGGATAAGTAAGGTGTGATATCATGGTGTGCACTTGGGCGGGGAGACGCTCTCTTGAGAGGTCCCAGAATATATTCCTTTGTTGGTGCATAGTTTATGAGACTGGGGAACCTTGAAAACCTTAGCCTACTTAGTGCTAGACACTACTCCCAAAACATGTATAATACTCATATAATTATATTCTCAAAACATAGCTTAAATCTAAATATTGGGGAGTCTTGACTCCCAAACATATATCAACTAATCTTGTTAGCCTTGGCTAAATCATGAAACATACTTAACTTGTATGGGCTTGCCCAAATCTTAAAATCGTGCGTACTTGAAATAGACTTCATAGGGAAATTCATGAATTCATACATGGGTAATTTGTAAATATTTAATCATGCTAGATATTTCATCATACTTGAAATTATAAATCATAAACTTGACTTTTCATGAAACTTACGTAATAGGGCATACTTTTCTAAAATTTGAAATGATGAATTTATAATCAAAATAGGTATGTAATCTACCCATAAATCTTAAAACATACTTTGAAATATATAGGGAATTGACCCATAAACAATTTATGGAGAATTTTATAAAATTGGGTTAAAATCCCATAAGATCATGAACTTGATCTAGAACTTAAATTTATAGAATTGAGGAGAATTTGGAGCATGAGAGTGAAAGAAACTCTCATTCATAGCCCTACATACCTGAATGAGATGAATCTATGCTTGTCTTTGAAAGCGGAAGAGATTTGGAGACAAAATATAAGGGTTTAAGCTTGATCTTCAAAGGAGAAGTCCTAATCTTACATGCATGGGAGTTGAATGAGTTAGAATAGGTTTAACCCCTTTAAAACACCTCTTTCAGAGCTTAAAAAGACTTAGTTTAGGGCTTGGAAGCTTAGGAAGTATAAAAGCACCCTTACTAATTTTGCAGAAATTTAAACACTGCTAGGAGTAACGACTCACACCACGAGTTGTACCTCAATACCATGACTCGCGGTTATCATCCATCATCAACACTAATTCTCCCTGACTTCTAAAGTTTCTCATGGGTTAGACCTTGACTCGTAACATCAAACAACGAGTCATTAGATAAGCCCATGGTCAACCTTCCAAATTCTCAGCCCCTTCCCATGAGTTTAGGCCATGACTCGTTGTTCCCCACAATGAGTCTACCATGACTCATTCCTTCCAAACCTGATACACCAGAACCTACCAACGATTCCCTACCACGATCCGTTGTTTTCGACAACAATTGTACCAAGAGTCGTACCTTCCAGGCCTGAGACATAAGTAGTTTCCCATAACTCCTAATAATGACTTGTTACCTGATCTCACGAGTCATACCATGACTCATTGCTACTAACTCCTTAATCAGGTTTTGACCACGAACACTTCCCACAAGTCATACCTCCTTACTACGACTTGTACCACGAGTCATCCTGTGAAAATTTTCCTCTTTTTCTGTTGATCACCTTTCTAATTTCGAGGCTAGTCTTAGGAACTTTCGGAGTATTATATGGGAACATAATAGATAATATAGCATCAGACATCGATCCATGCTAGGGTCAAACATGTGTCAAAGAGGGACCATGCAAGAATGAGACAGTTCATTTTTTCTTAGAGAGGAGAGAAGCACGATGGTTCATTGGCGGCTTCTCATATCTTTTCTGTCTTTCAGGAACGACTTAGTGCCATACCCAAAATACGGAAGGACTATCTATATGGGGTAGAATTGGATGGCAGACATGTGGCATTTTCGATGGGCCCTAAGTAGGGTTAACAAATCTTCAGAAGCAAAACAACATCGAGAAGGCAACCTTCCTCGAGATAAAAATGGGGAGGATACCATTCCGAACCAAATGAGGATCACCAAGGCATCACCCTGGTAATGTGGAGTAAAAGACAAATTGGGGACGAGAATGTCAGGGTACTCAGATGCACGGAAAAACTCGTACAGATCTGCACAGGGCAGGGATATTGGCTGGCACATCCCAAATGGTTAGGACACGGGATGTAACACTTTAGTGGTCTCGTTGCATTATTCCCCTATTAGTTGAGGCATGAACCATATAACCTATAAAGAGTCGGCCCTCTACTTTCTTTGGGGGATCCAGAATATATTCTCTCTCAAGAAATTTATATTGGCAATACATTGTTTTCTTAGGCTCCAATCTTGTTTATCTACTTTATTCTGCATTAGTTTATTTTATTTCAAGAATTCATTCTCAAGCCAAGGACAACGATCCGGGGCTCGCTTGCGTCTACATCAGGAAAATTCAGATTAGCTTTTTTTTGCTTTGTCTTACTAGTTTATATTACACTTGCTTACTTCTATCATATAGTACTGACCAAACCTGTCACGACCCAAGAGTACACCCGGATCATAGACATGGGTCAAGGAGCCCTGGAAGATCCCAAGTCAACACATGGCGTGAGCATAATACTAATTCATTCATATAAGGCGGAAAACTTAACATAACAAGCATGAACTAGCTGAAAGTCGTATCATGAGATATAAAGAAAACAACAATACCAGATCCAAACATAAATGACTGAATACTACACATAAGTCTGAAAGCCTCTAATCATAAAAGACGAGTTGAAGGGACAAGACCCCAACTAACCCAAACGTTTTGAGGACATAAGACAATTAAACAAGTCTGAACATAAGGCCCTCAGATCATGAGGACTCACCACAAGATTTAGCGAAACTGAACACAAACTAGGGACAATGCTGAGCCTGCGAACCAGATCCTAAAAATATATGGGTCAGTACTCAGAAAGTAATGAGTATGTAAGGTATGCAAAACAATGCTTAAAAACATAAAAGTTATAGGAGTGGGGACATCATGATCATAAAACTGAAATCGTAAGGCTCAATATTTCCAAAAATATTCATAAACCCATCAAAGTCATAACATGGGGGCAAAACATTTCATAAATCATAACTTGAGACAAAAGAACATAATCATACATATTTCAAAACCGTGGGGAACAATGGGAGATTTGTATAACCGACATACTCCACATAATTACACATGAAGTCTGACTTGTACGCCTAGTCGGGAGGCCGTTCATACATTTCCAAGGGTATGAACCATGAAAGGCGTGATAACACTCATGAAGGCCCCATAGGGCATAGGGGACAATCACTGAGGAGGTCCCAAATATAATTCTACGGTGGCACGTAGTTTTGAGATTCGGCGCATAACCTGGACCCTGAACCTACTCGTTGTTAAGTACTACTCCCAAAACATGCAACGTGCTCATAGAAATTCATACATAACATGCACGACTAGTTTAATCGTGAAAATCATACCATGATTGAAAGTTCATAATACTAGCCATGGAATTTGGGCCCGTGAGTAGGCCAAAGACGTAGTTCATAAATCATACACAACATATGGGCATGGCCCAAAATCTTAATCATGCTTGAAATGCTTAGTTTATGCGAAACATAATCATGAAACATAAGAAATAGAAAACTTGAAGACATGCTTGAAATTCAAAAATTCGTATTAAGCTTGCGGAATCATCATGAATATGAATTTTACTAAAAATCCTTCATAATTGGGCATCCATACTTTTACAGTTTTAAAGCATGAAATACAAAATATACAAGCAATATCAGCCCAAATACTTCAAAATCCGTAATTTAAACATACTACCACACTTTCATGTAAACTTGTGAGAAATTATGTAATTGGGTTAAGACCCACAAGAATTTGGTAACTTAATCGTAGGAAATGGAAAGAAATGGGCAGGGGTAGGGTCTACTACCCATTCAAAACCCCATATACCTTTTTGTGATTTCCTACTCGCTTGAAGAACCCTAAGTGAAAAGTTGAAGAATCTTGATGAAAGTTGCTTGAAACCCTTCCTACTCCCTTCTCTAACACTTGTAACTGCTAAAATGAACTTAACAGAAGTTTTCATCCCTTAAAGACCCCGTTCCAACCTTAAACCAACGTGGTTTAGGGTCCAAAAGCATAAAAAAGTCAAAATTGCCCTTACTAAAATTTCTCTAAAAAGCAGTTCTGGCCCCGACCACGAGTCATGCCACGAGTCATACCATCAAGTCACGACTCGTGGTTACCTCTTGTGGTCACTTCACCCTTTCTCCTAACTTTTTGAATTTGGTCACGACTGGTATACCACGAGTCATACCACCATCCTACGGGTCGTACTGTCATCTGTGGTACCATCCATCCAAACCAATACGACTTAACCACAACTCCTCACCACGACTCATTGCTTTATCCTACGAGTCGTACCATGACTCGTGACGACTCACTCTGGCACCACTGAGACATTTACCACGACTCCTAACCATGATTCATACCTTATCACCACGGTTCGTAGGACTACCCGTGACACAACCTCAAGCTCCTGGTTTTCTCACTACTCGAGTCACGAGTCGTAGGTCCTCACCAAGACTCGTACCTCGAGTCGTACTGGTGCAAATTCTAGGTTTTCTACAATTTTTGACTTCAACTCCCGGGTCTATTCATAGGCCCTTTCGGGGTGTTACAATATCTCTCCCTTGAAAACATTCATCCTCGAATGTAGGGAAACAAGAAGAAAATGGAAACATACAATCACTATATATAGATGCTAATCATTCAAGCCGGAAACTGACAGAATGCCTATCCTCGAAAAGAGCCACATAGCTGGTCTGAGTTCAGATATCACTTACATACATCATATCATAAAAAAAACTTATACGCATGAACAAAACATGAAAAGCTAAATGGAAGTTTTAGGACAAAACTGATGCTTCAAATTGAAACTGGGCCGATAGGGAACAAATGGGGGTATTTTGGCCATCATATCCGCTTCAGCTTCCCACGTAGCTCCCTCAACATGCTGGTTTCTCCATAACACGCTTACTGAAGCTACTTCCTTGTTGCTCAGCCTTCGAATCTGACAATCCAAGATTTCAATAGGAATTTCTTCATAACTAAGGCTATCCTTCACACCAACACTTTCCACCAGAACCACTAAGGCTGGATCTCCCATGCACTTCCTCAAGAGCGATACATGAAATATGGGGTGAACCGAAGCCAACTCTAAAGGTAACTCTAACTCATAGGCTACTTTACCCACTCGCCTCACAATCCGATATGGGCCAACATAGCGGGGGCTGAGTTTTTCTTTCTTTCCAAATCTCATCACTCCCTTCATGGGAGATACATTTAGAAACACCCAATCATCGACCTTGAACTTAAGCTCCCTTCTCCTCATATCTGCATAAGACTTTTGGCGACTTTGAGCCATTTACAACATTTGTCTTATTAACTGAACTTTTTCCATAGCTTCATGGACTGAATCGGGTCCCACTAACGAAGTCTCATCGACTTCAAACCACCCAATGGGAGATCTACACCGTCGCCCGTAAAGGGCCTTGAACGGTGCCATTTGTATGCTGGAGTGGTAGCTGTTGTTGTAAGAGAACTAAACAAGAGGCAAATGCTCGTCCCAACTACCCTTGAAGTCAATAGTACAAGCTCTCAACATGTCCTCGAGAGTCTGGATAGTTCACTCCGCCTGACCATTTGTTTGGGGATGGAATGTCGTGCTAAGCTTGACCTGGGTGCCAAGTTCCTTTTGAAAAGTTCTCCAGAACTGAGGGGTGAACTGGGTATCTCTGTTTGATATAATGGACAAGGGCACTCCGTGTAGTCTAACCAACTCTTGGATGTATAACTTTGCATAATCTTATGTTGAATCGGTGGTTTTGACCGGTAGGAAATGAGCAGCCTTGGTAAACTTGTCCACCACAACCCAAATGTAGTCATACTATCTACATGTGCGGGGAAAACCTGTTACAAATTCCATGTTGATCTCTTCCCACTTCCAAGTTGGAATGCTGATGTCTTGAAGTACACCTCCCTGTCTCTGATGCTTGACTTTCACTTGTTGACAATTCGGGCACTTGGCTACAAATTCTGCAATATCCTTCTTCATGCCATTCCATCAGTAGATTTCTGGTAAGGCATGATACATTTTGGTGGCACCTGGATGGATAGAATATCTGGATCCATGAGCCTCATGCAACATCCGACTCCTCAAGTTCCCCACATTCGAAACATATAAGCAACCCTAGTATCAAAGCACACTATCTCCCCCTTTGGAGAAGACTTCTACTTTCTGACTTTGAACGTCCTCTTTCAGCTTTACCAATGTTGGATCTTCATCTTGTTTAGCCTTCACCTCCGCTACCAAGGACGACCCTGACCCGTTTTGAACTACCATCCCACCATCGGTCGAACCAACTAACCTAACTCCCAACCATGCAAGTCAATGTACCTCCTTTACCATCTCCTTGTCTACACTCACATGCGACACACTTCCTATAGAGAGTATACTAAGAGCTTTTGCTACCATGTTGGCCTTGCCGGGGTGATAAAGGACACTCCTGTTGTAGTCCTTAAGTAGCTCCAACCACCTCGGTTGCCGAAGATTTAGTTCCTTCTATGTGAACACATATTGTAAACTCTTGTGGTCTATGAATACATCTACACGAACCCCATACAAGTAGTGTTTCCATATCTTCAAAGAAAATACCACCGCGGCCAACTCAAGATCATGGGTCGGGTAATTCTTCTCGTGAGTTTTTAACTGTCTGGAAGCATATGCTACGACTTCTCTGTGCCGGATCAATACACATCCCATTTCAACCCTCGACGCATCATAATATACAACGAAGCCATCGGTACCCTCCGGTAAAGTCAACACCGGTGCTGAAGTGAGCCTGCCCTTCAATTCTTGGAAGCTCCTCTTGCAAGCCTCCGACCATTGGAACTTCACCTTTTTCTGAGTCAACCTAATCAGTGGGGCTGCAATGGATGAGAAACCTTCCGCAAACCTCCGATAGTAACCTGCTAAGCCCCAAAAGCTTCTGATCTCCGAAGGGTTTACCAGTATGGGCCAGTTCTTTACTGCCTCTATTTTCTGGGAATCCACCCTTATAGCTTCGCTTGACACTACATGTCCCAAGAATGTAACTGATTTCATCCAGAATTCACATTTTCTGAACTTGGCGTATAACTGGTTATCCTTAAGGGTCTGGAGTGCCACCCTCAGGTGTGCGACATGTTCCTCCTCGCTCCGGGAGTATATTAATACGTCGTCAATGAATATGATCATGAGCATATCCAAATATGCCTCGAATATTCTGTTCATCAAATCCATAAAAGCTGCAGGGGCATTGGGTAGTCCAAAAGACATAAGAACGAATTCAAAACGGCCATACCGGGTTTTGAAAACAGTCTTTGGAATGTCGCTCTTCCGGACTCTAAGCTGGTGATACCCGATCCTGAGATCTATCTTTGAGAAGTATTTGGCACCCTGGAGCTGATCGAATAAGTCATAAATCCTAGGTAAGGGATGTCTATTCTTGATGGTGACCTTGTTCAACTGTCTGTAGTCAATACACATCTGCAGGGAACCATCTTTCTTCCGGACGAACAACACTGAGGCATATTTTGATAGGCGAGTGAACTCAAGTGCATATTCCAGCATCGTCATCTTTCCTTGCTTAAGGTTTACGAACTTAGTTGCTTTCAGTTCCCTCATCTCTCGAGGGAAGAACCTGTCAAGAAAGGCTATGTGGAACTCATCCCAACTAGCAGGGCCTGCTCCCCCTGCCCTGCTATCCCTTCATTGCTTGAACCAAATGTAAGCGACCTCCTTCAACTGATAAGAGGACAAATCAACACATTCCTCACTTTTCACTCCCATGACCTGAGTGACCTTCAAAATCCCTTCGATGAACTCGTGTGGATCCTCGTCCTCCTTTTCCCCTGTGAACTCGGGAGGGTTCATCCTCAAAAAGTCTCTGATCCGGGCCGCTGCTGCATTGCCGTTCTGAGTAACAGGCACACCAGCCTGCTGGTTGACTTGAGTGGTCAAGGCATGTGCCAGCATTTGAATAGCCGCCCGAAACTCGGCATGGCAGCTGGCTAGGGTGCTTGGGGCTCCTGAACAGGTAGGGCTTGTTGACGCCCATCATCATTGCCACCCCCGTGGCCTTCATCATTTCTATTCCTCCTTCAGATTATCCTTCTGGGAGCCATAAATTTTCTGCAGTCGCGAACAACACGAATTAGAAAGAGGGAGAAATTTTGACCATATTCCTAAAATGTTCAGTAGCCTCTTCGTCATAAGTGTGGCGCGCTTCACACCCATGAAAAAGACTCTACGTAACGAAGCTTTCAGACTCCCTAGGACACCTCTAAATTTATGGCTCTGATACCAAGTTTGTCACGATCTGAGAGTACACCGGATCGCAAACATGGGACAAGGAGCCCCGAGAGACCCCAAGTCAACCCATGGCGTGAGCATAATACTAATTAATTCATATAAGGCGGAAAACTTAACTTATCAAGCATAAACTAGCTGAAAGTCGTATCATGAGATATAAAGAAAACAACAATACCATATCCAAACATAAACGACTGAATACTACACATAAGTCTGAAAGCCTCTAATCATAAAAGACGGATTGAAGGGACAAGACCCTAAATAACTCAAACATTTTGAGGACATAAGACAATTAAACAAGTCTGAACATGAAGCCCTTGGATCATGAGGACTCACCACTGGAGATTTAGCGAAATTGAGCACAAACTAGGGACGATGCTGAGCTTGCGAACCAGATCCTGAAAATATATGGGTCAGTACTCGGAAAATACTGAGTATGTAAGGTATGCAAAACAATTCTTAAAAACATAAAAGTTATAGGAGTGAGGACATCATGATCATAAAACTAAAATCGTAAGGCTCAATATTTCCAAAAATATTCATAAACCCATCAAAGTCATAACGTGTGGGGAAAACATTTCATAAATCATAACTTGAGCCAAAAGAACATAATCATAAATATTTCAAAACCGTGAGGAACAATGGGAGATTTTTATAACCGACACACTCCACATGAGCACACATGAAGTACGACTTGTACGCCTAGTCGGGAGGCCGTTCATACCTTTCCAAGGTATGAACCATGAAAGGCGTGATATCACTCATGAAGACCCCGTAGGGCATAGGGGACAGTCACTGAGAAGGTCCCAAACATAATCCTACGGTGACACGTAGTTCTGAGATTCGGGGTGTAACCTGGGCCCTGAACCTACTCGGTGTTAAGTACTACTCCCAAAACAAGAAACATGCTCATATAAATTCATACGTAACATGCACGACTAGTTTAATCATAAAAATCATACCATGCCTTAAAGTTCATAATACTAGTCATGGAATTTGGGCCCGTGAGTCGGCCAAAGAATTAGTTCATAAATCATACACAACATATGGGCATGACCCAAAATCTTAATCATGCTTGAAATTCTTAGTTTATGCAAAACATAATCATGACAACATAAGAAATAGAAAACTTGAAGACATGCTTGAAATTCAAAAATTCATATTAAGATTGCGGAATCATCATGAACATGAATTTTACTAAAAATCCTTCATAATTGGGCATCCATAATTTTGGAGTTTCAAATCATGAAATAGAAAATATACAAGCAATATCAGCTCAAATACTTCAAAATCCATAATTTAAACATACTACCACACTTTCATGTAAACTTGTGAGAAATCATGCAATTGGGTTAAGACCCACAAGAATTTAGTAACTTAATCGTAGGAAATGGAAAGAAATGGGCATGGGTAGGGTATAATATACCCATTCAAAACTCCACAAACCTGAAAATTTCATGATTTCCTACTCCCTTGAAGAACCCTAAGTGAAAACTTGAAGAATCTTGAAGAAAGTTGCTCGAAACCCTTCCTACTCCCTTCTCTAACACTTGTAACTGCTAAAATGAACTTAACAGGAGTTTTCATCCCTTAAATACCTTGTTCTGACCTAAAAAAGATGTGGTTTAGGGTCCAAAAGAGTAAAAAAGTCAAAATTTCCCTTACTGAAATTTCCCTAAAATGCAGTTCTGGCCCCAACCGCGAGTTGTACCATCAAGTCACGACTCGTGGTTACCTCTCGTGGTCACTTCAGCCTTTCTCCTAACTTTTTGAATTTGGTCACAACTGGTATACCACGAATCGTACCACCATCCTACGGGTCGTATTGTCAATTGTGGTACCATCCACCCAAACCAATACGACTTAACCACAACTCCTCACCACGACTCATTTCTTTATCCTACGAGTCATACCATGACCCGTGACGAATCCCTCTGGCACCATTGGGACATTCACCATGACTCCTAACCACGAGTTGTACCTTATCACAACGGTTTGTAGGACTACTCGTGACACAATCTCAGGCTTCCGATTTCCTCATGACTCGATTCACGAGTCGTAGGTCCTCACCACGACTCGTACCTCAAGTCGTACTGGTGCAAATTCTAGGTTTTCTGCAGTTTTCGACTTCAAATCCCGGGTCTATTCGTAGGCCCTTCCAGGGTGTTACAAAACCGCTAGTAACTCAAATTCGAAATATGGTTGAACTGTGACACGTGTTCTTAACCCTATACAAATTTAACTGTACCAATTTCGAGGTAAATCATTTTTCTTAGGAAAATAAGCTCCTTCAAAATAAGTAAAATGACCTTTCTAATAAAAATAGATAAAAAAAGTTACACTGTCTCTTTCCACCCTTACAACTATCCACCCCACTCACCCACCTTCACCTACCTTGATCCCACCAACCCCACCCTGCCCCGATACCCTCACCCAACCTACACACCACCTCTACCCACCACCCCACCCACCACCACTCTCCATCCTATCCATCTCCCCACCCCCCGCCCTAACCCCGTGTAATACCCCGAAAGCCCAAAGATCAGACTCAGGGGTGAAACTGAGAAAACTAAAAATTTGGCACCAGGTAACAAAACTAGTCGTTCTATGACCTGTGGGGTAGACCATGAGCTGTGAGGTGACTCGTGGTGAGGTTCAGGGTGTGAGTTGGAAATTTTGGGATTTGAGGTCCCCGCGGACGTGACCACGAGTCGTAGTCAGATCCCACTGACTCGTTGAGTCAGCCTTGGGAAAGGATTTTCGGGAAGCTGAAGGAGTCCTAGCAGTGTACCCTATGGAGGATCCCCACGAGTCGTGGTCAGTCACTACGATTTGTGAGATGGGTCATGGTCAGCATGTTGGATATAATTTGAAATCTAAGGCAGTGAAGGTGACGAGTGGTGACCACGAGTCGTGGTAACCTGTAATGACTCATGAGGTCCCCCGTGATGAGCCCCGAATGATCTATTAGACAGTGTACTCGATGACCGATGCCACGACTTGTTACCTTGGACAACGACTCTTCCAGGCCCTCGTTGGGACTAGCAGTCAGTTATTTTCTGCGAGTTTAGTAAGGGATTTTCCATAATTCCAATGATCCTAAGGCCTAAACTACATCGTTTTAAGCTATAAATAATGATTTCTAAGAGGGGTAAATTCATTTTAGGCCATTCTTACTCATGTATGCAATGTTAGAGAGTTAGAGAGGTGATCAATCTCATTCTCCTGCAAGTTCTCTTCAATTCCTCATTGGGCAATCAAGGAGTGATAGAATCAGATCTTCCCCAGGTATGTAGGGTTATGAATGGGTGAATTCGGTCACACCCATGCCCAATCTCTCTCCAAATCATGAAATTTCTAAGTTGATTCTATGAGGTTTTAACCCAATGCATGAAATTTCTAATTCTCTACATGGGTTATCTAAATGAGTTTTTATAATTGAATTATAATTCATGGGCAAGTTTTATGTTATTCTTTATAAAAATCATGTTTCAAGATTTATAAATTTAAATGCCCATTTATGAGAAGTTTATGAAAGTTGAGATTTATGATGAATGTTCATGTATGATGAGGTATTAATGTTGAAAATCATATTTTCAAGTTATTCATGTTTATAATCATGTTTCAAGTGAATTGAGTATTTTCAAGCATGTTAAAGTATTGGGCAATGCTCACATGTTCAAGTATGGTTTATGATTTATCAAATGGATTTATGATGATCGATTTATAACGTTGGTCCATTTATGGGCCCTTGCTTCATGGCTAAACATATATGTAAATTAGGATCAACGATGTTAATGTTTATTTGGCCATGAATCTCATGAATGATGTTTATGAATTATGTACGAGCCTAATGTGCATGTTTTTCGGAGCAGTGTCTAGCACCAAGTAGCCCGACGTTCAAAGGACTACGCCGATTTCTCATAACTACGTGCCATCATAGGTTCATGTCGATATATTACAATGTTAATGGATCCCCTCTTTCGTGATATCACATAATGCACATCCCTTACCTGGCAAGCCTGGGACGACTCTGCCCACTTGAGTGAGATAGTTGGGGAATCATGTAAGGCTCTGCCATGATGGTGTCGGTTATGACGAGTCCTCCCATTGTTCCTCATGATTTATACATGGTTATGTTCATATTGGTTGGCTCAAGTTACATTTAATAAATCTTTTCTCCTATTATTATGGTTATGACTGATTTACGAATGTTTTGAAAACCTTGAGCTTTATGTCACATTATGATATTCATGTTATGAGCATGTTGTCCTACTCTTATGAACTTTTATGTATTCTAAATTTCCGTTTTACTTACCTTGCATACCCGATACATTCCACGTACTGACCGCATACTCTATGTTGTATCCTTTCATGATACAGACTTCTGACCCAGTACCATCATTAGCTCATTCCTGGAATTAGCATCCAGTTCGTTGGTGAGTTCTCATTCCCTGAGGACTAGTTGATATCAGTTATCCCTTTATGTTTAGTTTTCTAGACTTGTCAGGTTAGTTGGTGGTGTTGTCCCATCAACCCATTAGATATGTTAGAGGCTTTCAGACTATGTGCAGTATTCAGCTGTCATGTATGAAGTGCGTTTCGTTTTCTATGTATGTCATGATTGCGTTTCCGCTATGATATTATACTAAGTATTCTGCTTTATTGATTGACTTAGATGTATGTTCATGCCATGGGTCTACTTAGAGTCTCTCGGAGCTTCTTGTTCCATGTTGCGGTCTGGGTCTACGCTTGGGTCATGACACCCGGCCCTTCAACACCCCAACCCGCCTCGACCAACCCCTGCCCCGCCCCGCCCCACCCTCACCCCCACACCCCCCTCCCCCAGTCCTTTCCCCCTTACTCCCACCATCCCCACCCTACTTCTGTCACGGCCCATTTTCTAAACAAGTTGTGACTGGCACTCGGTGTCTTAACTTGACCGAGCGAACCAGTTGACTGTTCTAACCCATACTTTAATATCACATACTCCACAATTCACTAAAATGAATAAATAATCTTTTGGTTAAACTTTACTCCAACAATTCTTAGATAATCTGAATATGTCGAAAATCTATAAGCAACTAAAAAGTACCAAGACTGATTGCATATAAAGTGAACAACCATAACCCAACTAACAACACATCTATGAAGCCTCCATTGGAGTGCTGAGAGGAATGCATAGGACATAGATTTCATGGATAATCCCTAAAATCAAATGCAGATAATTGAATAAATAAATAAAATAGTATAACTGAAAGAGAAGAAACTCCACGGGCAAAAGTAGAGTTCATCAAATCAACTTATGGAATAAAGCGACCTAGCTCGTATTCTGCCCATCTATGAAACTTGCATCTACGTTGACATAGGTCAATGTAGGTTCCACAAAGAGAAAGTCAGTACATCACTAGTGGTACTCAGTGAGCCTCAACATTCTCCTCATTAAAGTTAAAATGAGACCTTGAGTAAATACATGTAATTAATGAAGGAATAAAATAGGAGGCAAGTCATAATTCAGCCTAAAGTATCATACAAAAGTGAAGTAGAGAAAATAATCAATAAAACTCGTAGCTTAGTCCATTAATTTATGCTTCGCTTTATTTAAGTTGTTTAAGCCGACTACACTTTTCTTATGCCTAGCTATGGAAATTAGTAACCCTTTATATGGTTACTCGTGTCCCTTTATACAACCACCAAATTCTTATGTCTCGTTATGACATAATTAGCAACCCTTTGTACGGATGCTCATGACCCTTTGTACGGTCACCATTCAAGTTGTGTCATATTTGGCAAAGTTAATAACCTTTTATATGGTTACTTGTAACCCTTTATACGGTTATCATTTATTAAAGTTGTTAAAATTTCAATAATTTTAATTTATCAAATTCATGAAAGCGTCACACTTCCTACAATTACATTACAATACTTAAGCATTTAGAATTACAAAAGCACCATTTAACATTTAGCTAGTTGACATTAGGCATTCAAAATCAAGTATTGCCTTAATCTAGAGAAGAAGGTACATCATGGCATGGTCCCAAAGATAAGCACAAAGAGAAAATATATAACACGGGATAGACTCATCATATGAAAGAAAATGTGAGCTCATTAGTTCCAATTAAACTCACACTAACCTTAAGAGACATTTAATCAAACACTTTATGAGCATGACTTTGTAAGGAAAGAACTTTAGTAAGAACAAGTCTTAACTCACCTTAAACTTCTTCCCTTCTAGCAGGATTGACTTCTATGCTTGCCAACAACAATCAACAATTCAATCTACATAATAATTAGGGTTCAATTTATATAAATACAAGTTCAAAGAATATAACTTTATTCAAAATTCTTTAGTCTAAAGAAATTTCACTCGGGGTTCGATTTAAAATATTATCTCAAATCTCTCTGTAGCATATGGCCGAAAGTTGAAGAAATTGGTTGAAACAAATAGTTCTGCTTGTTTTAATTGTTTAGGTTACTGTTGCCGTTCTTTTCTTTTTTCTTTGCTTTTCTCGTTTTTTTTCTTTCACGTTTCAGTGGGTTCAAGTCTTGGCCCACTTAAATCCATTGAGGCCATTATTTTTTTTTCACTTTTATTAGTATTACTTCTTTTACTTGTTAACATACACACAAATATAACCTACTCCTCAATTATATCATATAATATTGACATATTTTTGAAACACTTGATTTAGACCGTGAAAGACTTTATACTTCTTGGACACATTAATTAATTATTAAGCTCGTAATTATCGAAATGGTAAGCCTAGAAATTTAGAGACTTTATAACTTCCCTGCCCACCCATCACTCTATCCTAGCCCATCCTCATCCTCATCGTTTTTTTTAGATATATACAAATAATTTTAGGATGATATATTGTACTTGCATACTGAATATAAAAAAAAAATAAGAAACAACTTGTTTTCTTGAAAAATATTTTTTAAAAATATTTTTTTTCGTACTGAACACACCTCAAATCTTATACTAAGATATGCTTTGTCGGAATTATGATACGTCCACAGTAAATTGAATTCTAGAGTATACATATGGTTTTGCAACTCTCTTTGTTTGTTAGGGGCAAAGGACAACCAAAGAATGTGAAATTGCACTGTCAAGATTCTATCACACTCCAATAGCTTTCCTTTTTTAAAATTACATATACAAAATGGAAAATAATATGTCAACTTTGTGGGAAGAATATTTTACAAATTAATACAACTTAAACAAATTAAATATTCCTTCTTGAAAGAAGTAGATTTTCAATCTTACCTTACACCCATTATATAATGTCATTTAGCTCACCATCGTGTGACATGCCAAAATGCGTAATATAAGTAGAGCACGAAAGAGGAAGCAACATGCACAAGTTAATTAGTATTTCTTTTATTTTAAAATAAGTGATATTTTTATTTTTTTAATTCTGTTTCAAAATAAATGATGTTTTACGTAATCAAAAAGATATTAATAGTGTTCTTTCAATTTTACCCCTATTTAAATAAAGAGAATTTTACATAACCAAGAAACTACTAAAGAATTACATCTTTTTAAAGGTATTTATTAAGTCCAAATTAATTAAAATATATCTTACTTTCTAGGAATAAGTAATTTTCTTAAAGGGTGTACCCAAATTAAAAATATTACTTATTTTAAAACAAAAGGAATAATTAAAACATTCAAGTCTAGTAAAAATGCAGAAGACGGAGGTTAACAATAATGTTCCTACATCAGCTCGTCGGCCTGCAGATTACAAGCCATGTATTTGGGGTGACTATTTCCTCGGGTAAAAACTTACCCACATTACGTATTTACACTCAATTAATAAACAAATAACATGCGTCACTTTATTTAACTACTATTATTAATGCGTAACCATAGTACGAACAAGTTGTGAGATTTAATACAACAGACATAATAGGAATTACTTTTGGTAGATATATTTTGGACTGTAGTAGAAATAATTTCCCTTAATTATAAGACAGAAATAAAATTTGTGTATACATTATTCTTTTTAAATTTTATCAAATAGAATAATATTGAATTTGTTGTTATTATATACTTGTTGTTGTAATAGAATGATCTACCAAACTTCGGCACAATCTTTGATTTGAAAAGTGAACCTGTATTTTGTTATGATACATAATATATGACGCCACAAAAAATTATTCAAAAAATGAGGGTCAATACCAACAAATAAGATCAATTTTTTGAGCACAACCGACGCACCTACAAACGTCGAAATTTGTCTCGGTCGAAATTGATAAATAGACGAATAATGTCGAATAAAATCGAGGGACGTCCGTCGGTTTCTATTAATTCTACTTGGTCGGATTTTTTAATTCCCACTTAACGTGGGGAAAAAAAAGAAAATCCAGTAGACAACCTCAGTATATTTATGTAATTTAATATTATAAAATAATTTTTAATAAATTAAAAAACAAAAAAAAAAATTCAAACAAATCGACCTTGTCCGTCGGTGTGTTCTTCATATCCAAGAACAAACCGACACATAGTATTGATTTTCTGAGTTTTTTCCAAAAAACAAACGGACTAACCTACTTTCCGTCGATTTTTTGCCCAAAAAAAAAATCAGACGCAGAAACCTGCAATTTCTGCATATCCCACCTGCCAAATTAAAATCAATTCAATATCAACTACCGTTCCAATACTAATTGCTGCCAAATCAAATCTAAATCAACTATAACATTAATAACATACTAATTATCGATTAAAAACGTTAAATTCAATATAAAAGATCCACCAAAAGGATCTAAAAAGTCTATTAAAATTTAAAAAATTCAAATATACAAAGTTACAATTTATTTTCAATGTTCAACAATAAGAATCCTCACAACTAGTTACCAAATAAAAAAGAATCCTTACAACTAAGGTGTCCGTACGACACAATCATTATTATTAGTAGAACTCTCTTCATCAACCGAGAAAGGAGGAGAACGACGCACACGTCTATGCAGGCCATTTGCAACAAGGCTATTAACATGTGGCTAGAGTGACTCGATGGTATACGACATGCTCTTATTTTCACAGTCTGTCTTGCCTCGGCATCTTCCAAGGCACATGTAAGGTGTTTAATCTTCTGCGACATACCAATGATCTGAACACCATTAATCATCTCGGTTTGGCTTAAAGAGCCAACACCTTCTAGTCTTGACTGGATGCGTCAAACTAAGTTCCTAGAGCCTAGGCCATAGATTCTCCTCTTTTTTCTTTGCTCCGCGACTTTCTTAATTCGGATTTGGGTAGAGATAACCGGTGAAGGTTGGGTCAGTTTGTCCTGGGCTTGCTTAGTCTTGATGTACTCAGACACGTGCCGTTGATAATCAATCTACATAATTAAAAAGAAAAGATAGTATATAGGTAGAGTCAAGTTATTACTTTATATGTAATTTTTTTCGAACTTACGTAAGTTTGGTCTGCCCTTTGCTCGATCCATTCATCCGAATCTGCATTCTTCTTCTTTTTTATGTGGGTAGACCGAAAGAGCTCCTTCTGAGTTGAGTCACAATCTAATTTTTTGACCTGCAAACAAAATGTAATCAAATTTAGTCAATAAAATTTAGTCAAATTTATATAATTATATAAGTTAGAACCATAAAATAATTACTTACCAATTTCCTAGATATCATCCCTTGGCTCTTTGCACCCCTAGCGTGCAATGAGCTACCTTTTCTTTCCCTCCTATCCTTCTTCCCCAATTCAGGCTTGACCAAAAATTCTGGCGTTCTCTAATAGGTTTGATAGCCTCATAAAGATGAGCTAGAAGCCAATCAGGCTTCATTTTCTTTTTTCGAGCATCCCTAAATCAATCGAACATCCTAAAACTAGCCTTCCGTTCATAGGTCATGAAAATTGTCTTGTCATACTGTAGAAGCCAAGAACACGATGTTTGTGAATTAAGTGACTAGTGCTAGATGATATATTATGAAAAGATAATTAAAAGTTTTACTAAGTAATAATTAATTTGTATGCCTTAAACTGATCGAACATGCTCCGTTGTGTCATATATGGAATTTCACTCCAGGATGCATAAGGTCGATCATAAAGCCTTTTAATGCTCTGTTATACCCCGTAAGATTTCTGACACCTAGATGGCTTATTCGCACGGTGGTTAGGCATATTTGAAAGCCATATGTGCTAGAGAAAGGCCCGGGAAAGGATCGGACAGATAACCTATCGAACCATCGCGGAAGGAGCCGAGGCAGAGCCCCTCCGCGATGGCAACGTGTCACGGAGGTGGAGCCTCCGCGTTGGCTCCGTGACACATTGGCCCTGTCCAGGCCGAAATATATAAAGCCCCACTTCGGTTTTAATTCATTTAAAACATTTGAAATTTCCAGAAAACGCAGCAAAGCAGAGGAAGACGAAGAGGGTAAATATATTATCGCTCGATTACGCTGCCAAACGCTGTCCAAACTCAAATTAACCTCAGATACCGATGTATTTAGCAGCAGAGAGCATTCCTACAAATTTAGTTTCGCGAAATACGGCCGACGAATCGTCGAGCTACCGGACTAAGGTAAGTGGAATTGCTCCAAACTAGTGTTTATGTGTTCCTAGCTGTGAAGTGAATATTTCTCCCTTCTGGACTTCTGGAAAATAGCGAGTTTTCGACCGTCTTTCGATAAGCCTAAGTTTAGGCTATAATTATATCGAAAGTGATGTCGTCCTTTAGAATAAAGTTGTATTTAGTACTGATTGATATATGTATGAATGCAGTTGGGAGGAATAGCTGAAATACTGACCAAGCTACGCCGGTTAGTCGGGAAATCAGAAGTGAAGGTATGTAAAGCTAGTTTCCTCGGCAAGTTAGTAGTCTCGGTATAGTAAAGTAGTTTAAAGGCCAGTAGAATGTTCAGAAGTCGTGTGTTATGTTTATTACGAATGTTGGTACGATATTGGAAGCATCATGTTATGTATAGCGTGAAACTTGCTAGCACGATATAAATTCTAACACGAGTGTTAGGAACTGTACAACATGCCCAGTATGTGATTTAGTAAAGAATGTTAGGATATTATCGTACTCAGCTGAAACCTAGTAAAGCAATGTAAATACCTGTAAGGTATCTCAGAAGTAGAATGATAGGTTAAAATTAAGTTTAGAAAGCATGTTAGAAATAGTAAATCATGTTACTATAGAAACTCAGTTATACAGCATGGTTTCCAGCAGAAAAACTATATCTTGTTCAACATTAGACTCAGTACAGTATGGCAGAAGATTATATTTATATATATACTATTATCAGTCTCAACATGTATTAAATATGTACATATCACTATCACTAGTTCAACACACAGTATGTACAAATACTTTATTATCATTAGCTTCAGTATGTGGTATATGCAGATAGTATTACTAGTTGAGACCACTGTATTGTCTTGGGGTTGGATTACCTAGCATCCATGACCGCCCCAGGGTTAATAGCTGTATCGACTCGTCCGCCAGAGGACGAGGATACATCGCTCTATGGAGTGGCATGCCGTCCCACAGGGGACGAAGATGGGATGCCAGTTTTCCCCATATTGTGCCTTGGTCGGCCCTTATACACCCCCGTCGAGCGGATACGCCCGGGGTGTTGATTCAGGAGTCCTCCGGACTCAGGTACAGTTATAGTCAGGGGCTCAGCGAGCCCAAGTGCATACCCAGGGGGCCGGCAGGATGCTTATAGTTATTATAGGAGATGGGACAACCGGGGTAGGGGTATAGATTGCGTGTTGGTTGTACCTCCCGGCTTATGGGGGCCGGGTAAGGTTTGTGTGTGCTATGTTATGTTATGTTATGTTATGCCATGTTACACGAGATACGAGTAGATCGACAGTAGAAAGATACATCTCCAGGTATGACTCCTACTCCTTCCAGTATAGTTAAGAGTAGGCATAGCTTTACATTTTCAGTCAGTTAGTCTATTCCTTCTTATTTCAATTCCATCAGTTGTGTTGTTGTTTTCAGATATTTCTTTCAGTTATTGTTTTACCTACTCAGTACCAGTGGTACTGACGCCCCTTGGGGGCGCTGCATTACTTGCCTGCAGGTACTCATAGACGAGGGGCCGATACCTCGTGATTCCAGCCAGCTCACAGGGTCATCAGCTCTAGTCATCCGGAGCTAGATAGCTATAGGTTTATCCCTTTTCTTTTGTGGTAGAACATGGGTAGGCCGGGGCCCTGTCCCGACCATCTTATCAGTATTCTTAGAGGCTTGCAGTCTGTATATATTTTCCTGTGGTCAGATGAGCCGGTCGTGTGAGATGGTGCAGTTGTATAGCTATTAGTACTTCTGTTTCTTTTATGTTGGCCATGTGGGGCCATAGCTTGACAGTAGTGGTGACCTTGCCGGTCACGTAGCTTTCCAATATTTCATTGTTGAGTTACAGATAACTAGACAGCATGGTGGCCTTGTCGGCCCGCATAGGCTCCCCTATATTGATATGTTTCTGGTTAGCTGTTAGTACAGGTACAGGTGGCTATAGGCCTAGTCGGTGGAGGCTGTATTTACAGCCGTTATATAGCCCGTTGTTTCCCTGAATCTGAGTTATAGCTAGCCAGGCACCAGATGTGCTCAGGCTCAGTAGTCTAGCAGTTCAGGTCCTAGTAGGGCACCAGGTGCCAGTCATACCCCCCAAAGCGGGGTGTGACAAACTTGGTATCAGAGCAGGTCGTATCACAGGGAGTCTGCAAGCCGTGCTAAGTAGAGTCCTGCCTATGGATGTGTTGTGCACCACATACTATGGGTAGGGGGCTTCAAGGCATGATAGAATGGTTGTCTTTTATTCTTATTCAGTCGTGTTGTAGAGTGGTACAATATAGGGTTGAGTCCCTAAAGCTTACTGTATTCTTTGGTTACAGATAATGTCAGACCAGCGACATCCTATCACAGGCTGGAGCTTAGATATTGCCGCAGGGGAAGGCAGCAGCAGGATGCCTCACCCTCGCTTAGAAACAGCCCGATCAGAGGGCACTACAGAGGCATCGTCCCAGCCTTCTCAGCAGTCTCCACCACATCATGAGCCACTTGGGGAGACACTACCTCCAGTAGTCCCCATACCGATACCTTCCGACCAGGAGGTTAGGAGTGCGGTAGTCATGTTAGCACAGATGATGGCTGCTCAGCGTCAGCCGATGACGTCTACAGTTGCGGAGTCGTCAGGAGGGCCCGGTAGTTCGAGGGTCCGAGAGTTCTTGGCTCTGAATCCCCCACAGTTTACAGGTACGGACCGGACAGAGGACCCTCAAGATTTTCTGGATCAAATGCAGAGAATTTTCAGGGTTATGCATGCCATGCCTACAGAATCAGTTGAGTTGGCAGCATTCCGGTTACGGGACATCGCCGTATTGTGGTATGAAAGCTGGGAAAGGTCCCGAGGGAGAGATATTTCCCCTCCGACCTGGTCCAGCTTCTCAGGAGCTTTTCTGGATCACTATTTGCCGCGGGAGATTCGACAGGCCCGGGTAGACCAGTTCCTACATCTAGAGTAGGGGGACATGAGTGTTCGGGAATATGCCTTGCGGTTTGATTCTTTGGCCCGGTACGCACCGGCCTTTGTTGATACCATGGCATCCAGAGTACACCGCTTTATCATGGGGTTGAATCTAGAATATGGTGAGACTTGTATTACGGCCACACTGCGAGAGGACATGGATATTGCCCGAGTTCAGGCATTTGCCCAGAATATTGAGGGCATCAGGCAGCGGCATCGGGAGATCAGGAGGACCAATCAGGAACAGCGCCGCCGAGACAGGCCAGTTGAGTTACAGAGGGAGGCTCGGGGAGGACCTAGGCCACGATTGTTAGATAGGCCACCCAGGCCCCCGCCTCCACCACAGTTGCAGAGGGGTAGATTTAGCCGCAGGGGGTAGTCAGAGATCGGCAGAGGCTCGTAGATGGCAGATTCACCATTACAGAGAAGGGCAGAGCAGAGTAGGTATACCCTACCACTTTGCCCTATATGCAGCCGACGCCATCCTGGAGCATGCAGGTATGGCTCCACCGGATGTTATATTTGTGGCCAAGAAGGCCATTTGATGAAAGATTGCCCAGCCAGAGGTCAAGAGGATCGGGATAGACAGGACAGGGCATCTGCAGGGTCACGAGCCACAGCATCCTCGGTAGGGCGCAGGCCCTCAGTTTCAGCAGGCAGGGGTCGGGGCAGATCAGAGGCCTCCAGTGCAGGTGCGGGTCCAAGCCCCACATATGCCTTACCAGGGAGACAAGATTCAGAAGCGTCACCTGATGTTGTGACAGGTATGCTAACTATCTGCTCATACCATGCTTATGTATTGATTGATCCAGGGTCTACTTTGTCCTACATTACTCCATTTGTGGCACGAAAGTTCAATATTGCACCAGAATTATTGCAGCAGCCCTTTTTAGTATCCACGCCCGTCGGTGACTCTATCGTAGCTAGCAGAATTTATCGAGGGTGTACAGTAGAGGTTGCTGACCGTCAGACCACAGTAGATCTGGTCGAGTTAGAAATGATAGACTTCGATGCCGTAATGGGTATGGATTGGCTAGTGCCGTGCTTTGCCAATGTTGAATGTTGGACCAAGACGGTCTGATTCCACTTTCCAGGAGAAGCAGTGCGGGAGTGGAAGGGCAGCACCGCTACGCCAAAAGGTAGGTTTATTTCCTACCTTCAGGCGAGGAAATTGATATCCAAGGGATGTATTTACCATCTGGTCAAAGTTCAGGATGTCCGAGCAGAATCTCTGACACTCTAGTCCGTTCCGGTGGTGAACGAGTTCCCTGATGTGTTTCCCTATGAGTTACCTGGTATTCCCCCAGAAAGGGAAATAGATTTTGCTATTGACTTGTTACCAGACACTCAGCCGATATCAATTCCTCCCTATCGTATGGCTCCTGCAGAACTCAGAGAATTAAAGGAGCAGCTGAAAGACTTGTTGGATAAAATTTTTATTAGACCGAGTACTTCACCATGGGGTGCGCCAGTTCTGTTTGTGAGAAAGAAAGATGGCTCACTTCGTATGTGCATAGATTATCGGCAATTGAACAAAGTTACAGTGAAGAACAAGTACCCACTTCCCAGAATTGATGACTTATTTGATCAGTTGCAGGGAGCCAGATACTTTTCTAAGATTGACTTGCGGTCGGGATATCACCACGTTCGAGTACGTGAAAGAGATATTCCTAAGACAGCGTTCAGGACCCGATATGGACATTTTGAATTTCTAGTCATGTCCTTCGGGTTAATGAATGCCCCGACAATCTTCATGGACCTGATGAACAGTATTTTCAGACCCTTCCTGGACTTGTTCGTAATAGTATTCATTGATGACATTCTGGTGTATTCTCGCTCTGAAGCAGATCACCGGACTCATTTGCGGACAGTGCTCCAGATCCTCAGGGACCGCCAGTTATATGCTAAATTTTCTAAGTGTGAATTCTGGCTTAATTCAGTAGCCTTTTTAGGGCATATTGTGTCGGATGATGGTATACAAGTTGACAAGCAGAAAATAGAAGCAGTTAAATCATGGCCTAGGCCTACCACTCCGACTGAAGTCCGTAGCTTTCTGGGATTAGCAGGATATTACAGGAGGTTCGTTGAAGGGTTCTCGACTATTGCGGCACCTCTGACTAAACTGACACAGAAAGCAGCAAAGTTTCAGCGGACAGAGGCATGCAAGCAGAGCTTCCAGGAACTGAAAGACAGATTAACCTCCGCCCCAGTGTTAGCATTGCCGGAAGGTACAGAAGGTTATTAGGTGTATTGCGACGCATCAGGCGTCGGGTTAGGTTGTGTGTTGATGCAGCATGGTAAAGTGATTGCATATGCTTCCAGACAGCTGAGGAAACACGAAAAGAATTACCCTACCCACGACCTGGAATTAGCCGCAGTGATCCACGCCTTGAAGATGTGGAGGCATTACCTGTATGGCGTCCATGTTGATATTTTCACAGATCACAAGAGCCTACAGTACATCTTCACTCAGAGGGAGTTGAATCTGCGGCAATGTCGCTGGTTGGAGCTGTTAAAGGATTATGATGTGAATATCCTATACCACCCAGGAAAAGCCAATGTTGTAGAAGATGCTCTCAGTCGTAAGTCCATGGGGAGTTTGGCATATTTGCAGCCCGAGCAGCGGGAATTGGTCAGGGAGATACATTAGTTAGCTAGGCTAGCCATTCGTGTAGCAGAAACAGAGGACGGTAGTGCAGTAATACAAAACACCGCCGTGTCATCATTAGTTGTGGAAGTGAAAGAACGGCAATGTGAGGATCCTGACCTGATCCAGCTTAAAGACAGAATCCAGCAGGGTAAAGCGCCAGATTTTCAGGTAACTGAGGGAGAAGTGCTGTTATGTAAAGGTCGCCTATGTGTTCCAGATGTTTCAGGGCTCCACCAGCAGATTATGAATGAGGTACATTACGCCCGTTATTCTCTTCACCCCGGTGCGACAAAAATGTATCATGATATCAAGGAAAACTACTGGTGGCCAGGTATGAAAAGAGAAATTGCTGAATTTGTAGCCCAGTGTCCTAACTACCAATAGGTGAAAGCAGAATGTCTGAAACCAGGCGGTTTGACTCAGGATATAGCTGTACCTCTCTGGAAATGGGAAGCAGTGAATATGGATTTTGTAGTAGGATTACCCCGTACTAAGCACAAATATGACTCTATATGGGTGATAGTTGATAGGTTGAAAAAATCAGCTCATTTCCTGCCAGTAAGAGCTACTTTCTCGGCCGAAGATTATGCTGAGTTGTATATCCGAGAGATAGTCAGATTGCACGGAGTGCCAGTATCCATTATTTCAGACAGAGGAGCACAGTTTACGGCTAGATTTTGGCGGTCATTTCAGAGAGGTCTGGGAACGCAGATTAATTTAAGCACAACATTCCATCCTCAGACAGATGGACAGGCTGAACGCATAATTCAGACGCTCGAATATATGTTGCGAGCGTGTGTGCTAGATTTCGGTGGTAGCTGGGATGGGCATTTGCCGTTAATTGAATTTGCCTACAATAACAACTATCACTCAGCCATCCAAATGGCGCCTTTTGAGGCTTTATACGGGCGAAAATGCAGATCGATGGTTGGCTGGTTTGAAATAGGAGAATCAGCGTTAGTTGGGCCAGACATTGTTCAGCAGTCAGAGGAAAAGGTAAAGCTTATCCGAGAATGCTTACTGACTGCACAGAGCCGCCAGAAATCATGTGCAGATGTGCGGCGCAGAGACTTGGAATTTGATGTAAATGACTGGGTATTTCTAAAAGTATCTCTGATGAAAGGGGTAATGAGATTCGGCAAGAAAGGTAAGCTCAGCCCGAGGTTTGTTGGGCCTTATCAGATTCGTCGAAGGATAGGCCGAGTAGCATATGAGTTGAACTTGCCTCCAGAATTAGAATCCGTTCATCCGGTCTTTCATGTATCTATGCTGAGGAAATGCATAGGAGACCCTTCCAGAGCAGTCCCAGTCCAGGATATCCAGGTTACAGAAAAGCTGGCCTATGAAGAGGTTCCAGTAGCTATCCTAGACAGACAGATTCGCAGATTGAGGACTAAAGATATTGCGTCTGTCAAGGTATTGTGGCGTAACAGGAACCGAGAGGAGATGACTTGGGAAGCGGAGGAATATATGAAGACCATATATCCTCACTTATTCCAGGCCTAGTCAGGCGACAGGTATGTCCGTATTATTACTTATGCAATACCTTATAGTTGTGTATGAATAAATGAGAAAGATTGATGCTTAGCTATCCAGTGAATCCTAAGGTATTATGTGCAGTACCTGTATTGGACTTTTCTGCGTTTCAGGTTTTTGGTATAGTCCATATTACAGGGGAGACTCTGCCGAAATTTTTCTAAATAAGTAAATTAAGAAGTCCTCTAGATAGCAGTTTCCATTCGAGGATGAATGTTCTTAAGGGGGGGGGGGGGGAGAATGTTATACCCCGTAAGATTTCCGACACCTAGATGGCCTATTTGCACGGTGGTTAGGCATATTTGAAAGCCATACGTGCTAGAGAAAGGCCCGGGAAAGGATCGGATAGATAACCTATCGAACCATCACGGAAGGAGCCGAGGCAGAGCCCCTCCGCGATGGCAACGTGTCACGGAGGTGGAGCCTCCGCGTTGGCTCCGTGACACGTTGGCCCTGTCCAGACCCAAGTATATAAAGCCCCACTTCGGTTTTAATTCATTTAAAACATTTGAAATTTCCAGAAAACGCAGCAAAGCAGAGGAAGACGAAGAGGGTAAATATATTATCGCTCGATTACGCTGCCAAACGTTGTCCAAACTCAAATTAACCTCAGATACCGAGGTATTTAGCAGCAGAGAGCATTCCTACGGATTTAGTTTCGCAAAATACGGCCGACGAATCGTCGAGCTACCGGACTAAGGTAAGTGGAATTGCTCCAAACTAGTGTTTATGTGTTCCTAGCTGTGAAGTGAATACTTCTCCCTTCTGGACTTTTGGAAAATAGCGAGTTTTCGACCGTCTTTCGATAAGCCTAAGTTTAGGCTATAATTATATCGAAAGTGATGTTGTCCTTTAGAATAAAGTTGTATTTAGTACTGATTGATATATATATATGAATGCAGTTGGGAGGAATAGCTGAAATACTGACCAAGCTACGCCGGTTAGTCGGGAAATCAGAAGTGAAGGTATGTAAAGCTAGTTTCCTCGGCAAGTTAGTAGTCTCGGTATAGTAAAGTAGTTTAAAGGCCAGTAGAATGTTCAGAAGTCGTGTGTTATGTTTATTATGAATGTTGGTACATATTGGAAGCATCATGTTATGTATAGCGTGAAACTTGCTAGCACGATATAAATTCTAACACGAGTGTTAGGAACTGTACAACATGCCAGTATGTGATTTAGTAAAGAATGTTAGGATATTATCGTACTCAGCTGAAACCTAGTAAAGCAATGTAAATACCTGTAAGGTATCTCAGAAGTAGAATGATAGGTTAAAATGAAGTTTAGAAAGCATGTTAGAAATAGTAAATCATGTTACTATAGAAACTCAGTTATACAGCATGGTTTCCAGCAGAAAAACTATATCTTGTTCAACATTAGACTCAGTACAGTATGGCAGAAGATTATATTTATATATATACTATTATCAGTCTCAACATGTATTAAATACGTACATATCACTATCACTAGTTCGGCACACAGTATGTACAAATACTTTATTATCATTAGCTTCAGTATGTGGTATATGCAGATAGTATTACTAGTTGAGACCACTGTATTGTCTTGGGGTTGGATTACCTAGCATCCATGACCGCCCCAGGGTTAATAGCTGTATCGACTCGTCCGCCAGAGGACGAGGATACATCGCTCTACGGAGTGGCATGCCGTCCCACAGGGGACGAAGATGGGATGCCAGTTTTCCCCATATTGTGCCTTGGTCGGCCCTTATACACCCCCGTCGAGCGGATACGCCCGGGGTGTTGATTCAAGAGTCCTCTGGACTCAGGTACAATTATAGTCAGGGGCTCAGTGAGCCCAAGTGCATACCCAGGGGGCCGGCAGGATGCTTATAGTTATTATAGGAGATGGGACGACCGGAGTAGGGGTATAGATTGCGTGTTGGTTGTACCTCCCGGCTTATGGGGGCCGGGTAAGGTTTGTGTGTGCTATGTTATGTTATGTTATGTTATGCCATGTTACACGAGATACGAGTAGATCGATAGTAGAATGATACATCTCCAGGTATGACTCCTACTCCTTCCAATATAGTTAAGAGTAGGCATAGCTTTACATTTTCAGTCAGTTAGTCTATTCCTTCTTATTTCAGTTCCATCAGTTGTGTTGTTGTTTTCAGATATTTCTTTCAGTTATTGTTTTACCTACTCAGTACCAGTGGTACTGAAGCCCCTTGGGGGCGCTGCATTACTTGCCTGCAGGTACTCATAGACGAGGGGCCGATACCTCGTGATTCCAGCCAGCTCACAGGGTCATCAGCTCCAGTCATCCGGAGCTAGATAGCTAGAAGTTTATCCCTTTTCTTTTGTTGTACAACATGGGTAGGCCGGGGCCCTGTCCCGACCATCTTATCAGTATTCTTAGAGGCTTGCAGTCTGTATATATTTTCCTGTGGTCAGATGAGCCGGTCGTGTGAGGCCGTGCAGTTGTATAGCTGTTAGTACTTCTGTTTCTTTTATGTTGGTCGTGTGGGGCCATAGCTTGACAGTAGTGGTGACCTTGCCGGTCACATAGCTTTCCAATATTTCATTGTTGAGTTACAGATAACTAGACAGCATGGTGGCCTTGTCGGCCCGCATAGACTCCCCTATATTGATATGTTTCTGGTTAGCTGTTAGTACAGGTATAGGTGGCTATAGGCCTAGTCGGCGGAGGCTGTATTTACAACCGTTATATAGCCCGTTGTTTCCCTGAATCTGAGTTAGAGCCAGCCAGGCACCAGATGTGCTCAGGCTCAGTAGTCTAGCAGTTCAGGTCCTAGTAGGGCACCAGGTGCCAGTCATACCCCCCAAAGCGGGGTGTGACATGCTCTCCATGAGAGGCATTTTTTCTCTCTTTTCTTGGATAGAACCTGCACAAAAGACAATAAATATGTCAAGTCATAAATAATTAATTAATGTGAAAAAAATCTAAATCAAATTATGGAAATAAATTTAACCAGATCCATCAGACATGATCATCAATTATCAAGATTGCCCTTCTCTCCAGGCTTTAGAATTATTTCTATTGGTGTAGGTGTAGGTGTAGGTGCTGGTGCTGGTGCCATAAGTCTATACGACTAGGTCAAGGGTGGAGCAGATGTATGTGTGTCTAACTTGGAGCTGATATCTCTAAGTTGCAAGCTGGAAAAATAGCTATATTATACTTATATCTTCAGTACTATTTGACTATCATGCCCTCGTATAACTTCTCTCACCAATTGTGTCACAACCCTAAATAGGCGGGTCATGTGGGCACCTACGTTGACTCTACTCGAAAGGAGAACCCTCTTCGGACATTACATAAATTATCAAAATTCTCATTAATTTACACAAATTAATAATATTTTGAAATATCAATAAAAGTTTTTCCAAACCTTGACACTCCCAAGATCTAGTCTAGACAGGTACAAGAGATCTAAATAGAGTACTAACAAGATAAGATGACACAACTTCGTTTGTGGAAAGAACACAAAAACTGATGCTAAGGACTCCACGTCATGCATGAAACTTCAAACTTGTCATAACCTATGCCAAAAAGGTGTAGCAAGGTAGTGCCAGTACACCACACATACCAGTAGGCATCATCAGCCGACTAAAATTAGTTCACGTAACAACATAATAATCAACATGAAGTCAACCAATTCAATATACCGCTATTTCAATTTACAACATAAATCGTCTTAGTTACTAGTTACCAACGCCATTAAACCGTCAATTTCTTGTACACACACTCTAACACTTGGCCTTTGTCCTAATTCACTAGTTTATCTCCCTCTTTCGCTGCAAGGGATATTCCTAACCGTGACAGTGGCATCTGTCCCACTGCAGCGCCATTTGCTTAGGTCGTAGCCCTATCTAGCTAATTCTTTTCTATTTCATCCCCTCTTATTACCATCACCACACGTCAACCTCAGTTATACTCTCATTATCATTGACCAAGTTCGTTCCATTATATGATGACCTAATTATCCTCCTTACAGAACTAATTAACCTACTTTAATTCCATGGCATTAATAATAGAACTCCACCTATGATCTCCTGTAATTCACTACTTTTGTGGAACTAGTCGTGCTACTTTCTATAACTCACAATAACCCTTATAAATCAAATAGTTCAATCATGAATATAAATTATATAATTCAAGTACACATAATAAACATCGAACATACCGATGGAGTCAATCCTCCATGATCAAATACTTGTACATATCTGTTTCCTTGCATCAAAATTGTGTCATATGGAACCATACCTATACGTCTCATCATGTATTACATCCCAACCGTGTCTCTTACATCATAACCAAAATTATCTCGGTATATCTTATATCACATCTGTATACCTTTACCTCTTGGTCATTGCAACCGTATATGTATCATGTCATACCAACACCATCTTTGCCTCATAATCATACCATGGTGATATGCTGGGCACACGCCTCCGTCACATCACAGTACATACATGTCAGAGGGTCTTATGCTTTCCCTTCTAGTCATGCACTACAGGGGACTCTAGAAATTCATATACTGTACACCCAGTCATATGAGTCCTTTATCATACCTGTCTGTGTACTCATATTCGTACACCCAGCCGTATAGTCTTTTAGCTATACCTGTTTGTGTACTTCCTCATACCGCTCATCTGGATACTCAGCTCGGGCATGAACCACTCACATCTTCAACCCTCATTTAGAGTCTGATTGTACTAGTCTGCTCGTCCAAGTTCTCTCCCTTCGGCCCCACGACTTACATTCACAACACATCAACAGTTTACCTTCACACATTACATAATATTCTATTCACGTATTCGATCCATATAGAATCGCCCCTCAATTTCGGGACCACATATCATAGCACAACAATCAGTAAATCACACACACAACAAGAATTACAAATCAACAATTATAATAACATGCCTAGTTCCAAGCCCAATTCCTACCCAGATAATTATAACATCAATAATATCTATAACTTCATGAGGAAATGCAACTTGGACCACTTGTGAGATTGGCTCTGCTGTAGTGGCATTACTGCCACCACTATGGTCTCGCTGCAGTGGTTTCAAACTCGTTGCAATGATACTATTTAGCAGTACTTCGACCAGTCTTCTTCCAGTTTCCCCACAGACCATTTCTTTAAAATCTCGTGACTCATATCTATATTGCCCACCGCATTAGAGGCGGCATCATATCAAATTTGTGTCAACAATAGAATTTTAGCAGGGCAATCATCACCACAACTGATATACATGAACCAAATTAACACATTATCGTTACATATACATACAAGTCGTTACTTAAAGTCTAACTCTTCTATTTCGGGGGTCTTAAATCGCGTCTCAAAATTATCATAGTCCACCCTTAAATGATCAGTTTACGCATTATATAAACAAGGTTTTATGACTAACCGTTCAAAATTACAATTCAGAAAGAAGAACTATAAATTCTATATATATACATATCAATAATAATGCCCCAAGATCACTACGCATACAATCAAATCACTCTCACACACACCCTCATGCATAGAATATTTTTATTGCAATCATAATTTATGAGTTTTCACCTTATGGGGATATCACGACCGCTTTCCTATTTTTTTCTTCCTCGGACTCTTACCTATTTTAAATATGCAATAACAATTTTCTCTAATTTTGATCCTTTCCGTCAAAAGCACATCAACTATACACACGCATATGTTTGGCTAATCAAAGTCTAACACGAAAGTTAATAAGCCATAGCCTACCTAGATGTGAAGCTATCATCGAGGTGTTCCCTATTGCATGCCTGCACTGAGTCCCGAGTCCTTGCAAAAAATCATAGCTACGGAGGATGAATCCCTACATCCTAGCTCTTGTTCTTGTTCCAAAAGTCTACTTCCTGTTTTTGAGAGTTTTAATTAAGCCTCTTTTTGAGAGAATAAGTTTTTGAAATCCTAACTGGAACAAGATTGTGGATTTCTGGTCCGCGTCACCCGTTGTAGCAATACCAATTACTGTTGCGGCGGTTCCGCTATGGCGGAGAGTAGCCCTCCATGGCGGACATACACTTAGGCCAACCCGATTGTGACTTAGCCCATTCGAACTTGTTTGTCTCATGCTCTTTGTTTTTCGGGGACTTTGCTCCAATTTTCAAAAATTTTAAATTCATCCGTTCTTAGGTTGTCTGGGTGCTATAATAGTCGAGCGGGTCATTATAAATTGCAAATGTTCATCAGTACTATTTTAGTATGAACCTACATAGTGCTAAACAAAAAATATAGTCGTTCAGCAAATGACTATATTGTACTTATATCTTCAACATGAGGTTTAACACTTACATAGTCTTTCATTCAATCAAAAAGTCTCGTATATATGGCCTCATTACTCCACTGACTTATGAAGTAACTGTCTAATTAATTGAGATTTTTCATCAGTTTAACCTTAGTATTTAAATCACATTATTCAATAACACAATTCAACACTTAAGATATGGTTGAATCTCGGGGCAATTGAGCAAAACATGTGTTATAATTGATTGCATCTCCATACTAGTAAAAACCTTATCTGGTGCATATTTAAGAACCTCAACCTGGTTAATTAAAAATTAAAGTTGGTAGGTGGTTAGGATCAACATCACCATCATCATTACAGTTGTGCCTATTTCTCATGCTTGACACTTGCTTCCCAAATAGTAAGAACAAAAATGAGTAGCTTTCCTTGCAAGATAAGCTTCATAAATAGATCCTTTAATCTTAGACCTCTGTTTAGCATTTCTTTTGCGCTTGTCAATAGTTCTGTCTAACTTAATGTTAGTTAATAATAAGTTAAGAACAAATCATTTAATTCTGTCACACCCTTTTTTATGAAGAAGCTCTCATCCGAAATGAAGGAAATGAGTTTTATTATTCAAAAGGGTTTTTTCAGTTGAAATGACATATTGAGAAGAGATTAATTTTATTTATTCAGAGTCTCCACTTAGAGTTGAGTTTGGGTGTTTCAAGTCACCAATTTGAATCTCCAATCAAAAGAAAGTGACTTTTATTTTTGGTCCACAAAAATAAAAGATGAGGTAAGAAATTCTATTGACTGAGGAGAAGGTGTTAAGCATCCCTTGAGTCTGCGATTTTGGTACGATCGCTTTATCTACTTATATTCGGCTTACTTTTAGATACATTATAAGCTTAAAAAGTTGTTGGTTCGCCTTCTGGCTCATTTTTAAAACTTTTTTGGAATTATATATGCACAACGTACTGGTAACAATGCTTTTTAGTCTTATCACAAATTATTAATCGATGTTTGATGCCTTTTGAAGCATTCATGTGTCGTCCCACTTTTTCATGCCTAAATGAGCATCTAGCATATTTACAATTCTATCCACCCCATTAATCCGACTTCAAATAGTAGATGAATTTTATTAAAATAACTTATTAGTAGCAGCACTTTCCAAGGTCATCGCTAATTATCGCTTAAATTAATTAACTAACTTTTATAATCTTTGGGGTTAAAAACTCAACCAGCTCTTTTCTTGGTGAAAGTTGAACTAAATTCATGTCCTACCTCGCTCCTTTACCAAATGATCTTTTCATTTATATTAACAAAAGGTCTCGAAGCGTTCTACATCATAATACGAAAGTCATTCATGAAAACGAAACAAATAATTAGCATGTACCTTGGATAGAAGCCTTACTTTAAGAATGTTAGTCAAAATAATCAAAAAAGAAAAGAAAATTCATGTTCCCTTATCAAAATGACTAGATCAAAATTTCTCTTACATATCAAACCAAAAGAAAAGCCAACAACTTAATAACAAACAATTAAAAAAAAATCCCTTGAATAATCACAAAAAAATAGAGGAAACTATCTTTTCATATTTAAAACTATGTATGTTTAACCAATCAGGTATTGAATAAGTAAGAAAAAAATCAGCTAAAGAAATGGAAGCATATTAATGTAAAGATGGCCGCCCCATGTTAATAATATGCGGAGCCTTTAATTATGTCATTCTAAAGAAAACATAACACCAAAATTTGATCTACCTCTAAAATGAAACTAAACGACTTGTGAGTACTTCAGCATACATAAAGATGGAATCAATCTTAACATGCTTTTCTCTTTTTTTTTTTTAAAACAATGAAAGAACATCAACTTTCTTATTACTAGAACAACAATTAATTTACAAATATTTATGCATTTTGGGTAATAAATACTTGAAGTAAAAATTATAATGCTACCACATTCAATCACGTTAAAGGAATTAAGCATAACATTACCCACCTGGACACAATTTAACTTAAACGAATGAAGAAGATAACTGAAGGAGTATAGTTCCTCAAGCATGAAATTTTATATCAAGTATAATTTTAAAACCTCAAAACATTTTTCAAGCTTAAAACCTATAATTGGCATAAACTTAAAGTCTTAAATATTACGGACCGAAGAAACAAAATTTTCAAGCGAAACCATAAAGGATGTCTTGAAAATCAATAGTGAAAAAAATGAATACATAGACATTAATAGGACTTTGAAGTTTTTTAGAGAAGATCCTTTAAACTAAAATGAAAAACAGTAACCACTATATCTTAAAGGCTTGAAACCAAACAAAATGATTTGATTATCAACTACATTCAACCCCATTAGTAAGCAACCGAAACAAAAAGCAAAGAAGATAAGCTTAAACTTGAAATAAATATGAAAAATAATCGAAACTTATCTAAATATGGCAAAAGCACTATAAAATGATAAAGTTGTACATATTGATCCCGAACGTATACAAATCTTAAAGATCACCCAAAGCTTAAAAGTAAGAATTTTAAAAACTATTACTCACGCTTCGAAGCACATTTAAAGTATCAAAGCAAAGAAAAAACATGAACCTGGTAAATCTCTTTCAGTATGTGCGTTATTCCAGCGAAAAAAGCGAACTTTCAATGAATAAAGGACATCAACGAAACTGCGAGCAAGACTCAATTCCAATGAATGCCCCCTTTTTTGAGTGAATATCTGAAAGGTCCTTAAGAATGACCTCTAAGATAGAACAAAAAAGGTCCAAAAATCCAACCTCCAAACCCTAGCTTTGCTACTCCTATTATAGATGAATTTAGGGATGAATCAAAGGATATGTTCAAAGGGGAAACCTCAATCTCGAGGCTCTCATTCAACCCTTATTGATCCAAGGAGGGCAACGATGAGAGATTTCGAGTGAGGCCAAAAACCTATACGAAATAGTAAGGTGAAGGATTGCAGGTGCATAAAATATGGGGAAGGATGCATGAAACGCGGAGAATATGCGAACACATCATTGGATGGTGTGTTTGATCGACAGAAATGAAAGAGAAAGGGGAGGAAAAGGCGGTCTCGTTCATTGTGAAAGTAAGGAGAATGACAAATCTATCTAAGATTTAAGTTTAGGTCAAGAATGGAAGAAAAGAATGGGTTAGGGACTAAAATGGGCTATCTAGACAAAAATAGGGTTAAAATTGGACTTTAAATTATCCTAAAAAATTACTGAAAATAAATGTCTTACCACAAACATTTTTAGAAATACAAATATATATATATATATATATATATATATATATATGTATATGTATGTATGTATGTATGTATACATGTATATATGTATATGCATGTATGTATGATATATAATGTAAATGCTAATTTATTTTAAGAAAGACAAAGATATGGAGTAAAATTATTTTTATAAAATAATAAGAATATGCTTTTAAAAAACACGTCACTCTAAATTGTGTAAACTTGGGGGAGAGTCAAAAGTCATATGTTTACAGCTTGCCCCTCTTTGAAAGGAAACATAAAGAGTTTTCAGACAAAGACGTAGACAAAGAGATCAGTTTTCAAACCCGACCAATTTTATATGAAATTTTTTTAAGAAACAATATGATCTTTCCCTGATCTCAGATAAATCACATACTTCGAGTTATAAGAAAATTAAGTCACATAGTTTAAGGGGATAAAATGATGAAATAATTAGTTCGAGGTCTAGGGAGGTTCCGTCGAGGCTCCAGTTTGCGGTTTTCGTTGTTACATCAAAAATAAAAATAAAATTCTAAAAGAAAAATACAACTATAAGATCCTATCTATTCATCTTCTCTTGAATCTTCCTTGGAATCTTTACTGTAATCATGATCTTCAAAGTGTTATTCCGCTTTTAACTTTCGTCACTAAATTGGCGTGAACTTGAAAATGAGGACTTTGCTTTTCTCCCGATAGGTTCCCCAGATCAAAACGAAGAAAAGAAATGGAATGAAAATTTTGCCCCAGTGTAAAGTAAAGAAAATTTTATTACTTAAACTCATGTATCAAGACTTTGATGACACTTCAATTTTATTGCATTGCATCCTTCAAAATATTTCTCATTGTTGAAGGTAAAAGTCTTTTCTTCACGAGAATCCTGATACCTAAATTCCATTATTGTAATATCCCAAAAGCCCTTAGATCAGACCCGGGAGTTGAAACGGAGAAAAATAAAATTTTCACCAGGTCGCAGAACGAATCGTCATGTGACACGTCAGGTTGACCACGAGTCGTTAAGTGACTCGTGGTGAAGAGTGTTGACTTGCCTAAAAATTTCAAAGTGGGGTGACCACTAGTCGTGGTCAATCCCACGAATCATTGGGTCACCCGTGGTCAAGGGCAGTTGAAGGATGAAGGATGAATTGGCAGTGTACCCACGATTGGAAACCACGAGTCATGGTTAGAAGATGCCACGATTCGTTAGGTGAGTCGTGATCAGCAGTGTGTTAAAGACTTGAGGTTTTGGACAGTGGAGGTAACGGAAGGTGACCACGAGTTTTGGTAACCAACGACAAGCCTTTAGGTCCCTCGTGGGGACCCTTTGAGGAAAAGTGGCAGTGCACTTAATGAAAGCAGACGACGACTCGTGCATTGTGGTAACGACTCGTCCAGTTCCTCGTTAAGGCTGTCTGTCCGTTTTTATCTGCAAATTTAATAAGGGCTTATCCGTAATTTCTATGATCCTAAGGCCTTAACTACGTAGTTTTAAGATATGAACAGTGAGTTTTAAGAGGTGTAAGTTCATTCTAAGCTATTCCTATTCATGCATGCAAACGTAGAGAGCTGGGGAGGTGATCAAGCTTAATTCCCTCCAAATTCTTCTCAATTTTTCCTTGGGCAATCAGAGAAGTTATAAAATCAGATTCTCTCATGTATGTAGAGTTATGAACGGGTGAATTTGTTCACACCCATTCCCAATCCCTCTCTAATTTATAAAAATCTATATATCGATCCTATGGGGTTTTAACCCAAAGCATGAATTTCTTAAGTTTCTACCATGGGTATGATCTAAACATGTTTCTATTACTGAATTATGATTTATGGGAAAGTTTTAGGATGTTTTCAATTATAAATCATCTTTTTAAGTTTTTTTATAAATTATAATGCCCATCCATGAAAGTTCATGAAAAATTGAGATCTATGATGTATGTTCAAGTGTGATGAGATATTTATGATGAAAAGTATGTTTTCAAGTTATTCATGTCTATGATCATGTTTTCAAGCGAATCAAGTAATTTCAAGCATGTTTAAGTATTGGGCAAGTCCATATGTTCAAGTATGATTTATGATTTCATGTCAATTAGCTTACCACATGGTTTTGGAGTCTAGACTCCCAATTTTATTCAGCTTGTGGTATGATTTGAGCTAAGGCTCCGTATGTTACGATTTTCGATTATGTGTGAATGTTATTATTCAGCTTCGTCGCTAGATGATGGTCAACTTCATTGAAAATGATGGAGAGCATATGCATGTTTTTGGGAGTAGTGTCTAGCACTAAGTAGGCTAAGGGTCAGTGAACCCGTTGCCTCAGAACTACGCACTAATGTAGGTTTACCTATATACTTTGGGACCTCCTTTGGAGCTTTCCCCTGCCCCAAAGGGCCTCGAGCTTGATATCGATATCATGGTATCGGCCTTAGCCCTGACAAGGCTTTGGACGACTCTGCCCACTTGAGTGTGATAGTCGGAACCACATAAGCTCTGTCCCCGTAATATCGGTTATATGGCGAATCTCTCATTGTTCCTCATGATTTCAGTTATGCATGTTTATCATTCATGATGCTCTCTCTCTCTCTCTCTCTCTCTCTCTCTATATATATATATATATATATATATATATATATATATATATATATAGTATATATATATATATATATATATATATATATATATATATATATATATATATATATATGTTCTAAAGCAAGTTTGACCCAATGCTCAGTTTTACTTATGATAATCAGATTTCAGCTTTGGGTCATTCGAATCAGTTATGATGTTTAGTTATGTTCAGATCATGATTTCAGAAAATAGCATGCAAGCCCTACTCTCAGATCCTTATCTTGATTATGTTTATATTATGTATGTTTTAATGATTTTACTTACTTAAGAGGTTTTACATACCTTGCATACTCGGTACATTTCATGTACTGACTGCATACTCTATGTTGTGTCATTTTATGACAGAGGCTCTGAAATCCAGACTCAGCCTCATCACTAGCCAGTTCCAAAGTTAGCATCCAGTCTTTATTGGTGAGTCCATCTGTCGAGGGCACCTTTCTATTCACTTATGTGTTACATATTTTCAGTTTTAGACTTAGAGAGTTAGTTGGGGTCTTGTCCCATTAACTCATCAGACGTAGAAGCTTTTCATACATAGATTGTATTCAGCTTCAGATTCGCGGTTGTATTCTGATGTTATGTATGTTTAGACTTCCTCTATGATTATCATGATTGATTTTCCGCTTTTATTGATTGAGTTAGAAATTATGGTCATGCCATGGGTCGACTTGGAGTCTCTCGGGGTTCCTTGTCCCGTGTCTCAATCTGGGCCCATGTTCGGGTCATGACAAACTTGGTATCAGAGCAATAGATTTTGAAGTGTCCTAGGGTGTCTGATAGCTGCGTTAAGTAGAGTCTTTTTCATGGGTGTGAAGCGCGCCACACTTATGAAGAAGAGGCTTCAAGGCGTTTAGGAAATATTCCCTTCTTTCATGACTCTATCTTGTGATATGAGTTCGACTCTCTCCCTTTCTCTAACTCGTGCTAAACGTGTGTGCAAAAACATGCCTTTCTAGAACAACAATGGGAGTCAGCTAGCCCCACCAACTCCAATGAATCCCATGCAAGTTATGGGTGTAGAACTTGGGGCCGCCCTCAGAGTGTTGATATGGGCCATGATCACCTAGCATAACAAGAAGACTATCGTATCAATGAACCCTACTGTAGAGACGACAACTACTAGGGTTCAAGAACTCACGAAGAGGAGCCCCTCTAAGTTTGGTAATTCGAATATGGGTGGAGAGCGTAAGGGGGAAGAAAGGGAGAACAAAAGGCCCAGGGCCGAAGACTTGGAGAGTTCCCATCCAGGGTCGAGTAGTGCGAGTCGCTCTCAACTTCTTCAGAGGTCTCTAGCTCAAGTTCGAGGATTAAGCCCCAGGTAAGGGAGATTACTTACCTAGTTTGTGGGCGCTGCGGGAAGAACCACCTAGGGAAGTGCATGGTGGGTTCAGATGTTTGCTTCTATTGTGGCTAGCCTGGTCATAAACATAGGGATTGCCCTTTAACCAAGCGAGAAAGCAAGAGAGGCCGTGCCCGGGCCACCCCTCCAGCAGCCCTATCTAGCCAGTCAGCATGCCTGAAATGTGGTAGTACACACGCGAAATGGTGTTTGGCAGGTTCAGACCCTTGTTACGAATGTGGGAAGGGCAGACACATGCACCAAAATTGCCCACTGGCCAAGCAGGGCAAGGGTAGAGCCGGTGCGCCAATCACCGGATCAGCAGCTTCAGCAAATCGCCCATCCCAGTAGGATAGGTTACTAAGAGCAAGTGGCAGTCAGCCTTAGATGTAGTACCAAGTATGTTATAAGCCTTTCTATCGAACCTACCATGATTTCTAGTTCTGAGAACTATTGTACGAGGTACAAGATCCCCTTGTGCACTTTATTATGAGATTTATTTCATGGAAGGAGGGAAATGGTAAGTGCAGGGCCAAGTCAGGTCTCGAGTTTTCCAGTGAGGAAGTTGTTCGGTGATTTGGTGACTACACGCAAGTGCACGTGGTCGAACAAGTAGTAAAGTGGCTTAAGTAAAGCCAAGTATCGATCCCACAGGAATTGAACTACGGTAATAATTAACTTAAGTGTCAATGAACTATATCTTTAAGAATGCAGACAACCAAATAAATAATATTTTGAGAGTTTGAGTTACTAATTAATAAGAATCTAAGGCAAAATTATAAAGTGAGTCTGAACTATAGCAATGAGCATGCTGAGGTTAAAACGAACATGCAGGGAATTAATTTATCGATACAATTCAGTTAATCTTTCCTTCGGTTGCTAGTGAAGAATTATTGCCTATGGATTGAAACTTTCGTCTCCTATCCAACTTAAGAATCATGAACCTTCAATCTACATTTCTGTGATAAAAGAATTTCATGTTCTAGCCATACAAAATCGATTCCTTAATTGACTAATAAGACTTTCAAATATATTTCTATTCTGAATGTAAATCAATTCTCAATTTTCCCAAACTAAGAAGAGATCATATCCTACCAATTCACATCTTTCCAATTTCTTTCCTTTTCAAAATCAAAATTGGATTTTTTAGATATACATTAACATTGGCCAAACATTAATGCAGTAAGAACAAGAATTGATAGAACAACCATTGAAGAAAAGATGAAAACTAAAATGATCAATAATTACATTCCACTACAATTGTTCTTAACCTCAACAAGAAGTGAATTTAGCCACTCATTTGTGGATTAAACATCATCAAATGAGTATAAATCATACAAACAATTGAGATAAAAGAGAAAGAGATAGAGAAGAACCCTAGAATTTTCGTCCCCTCAACTGCCTGTAACCCATGTTCTTGCTCAACCAAGTCAGAATTGTTTAAAACAAAACCTAAGTGTTCTATTTATACTATTGAGAATTTTTCCCGGAATACAAAGCAACGTGGCGCGGAGTGTATCGCAGAGCACTCCCTCCGTGCCACAGAGGTATCGCAGACCCTCTCTGGAATTAGGCTCCTCAGAATTTTCACCTTGGCATGCCACGGCCTGCATCGCGGAGCCTGGCCAACGTGCCACGGTGCTATCGCTCACCTACACTGGAAATTGATGTCCCAGGTAATTGTACTCAACGTGCCACGGCTTGCATTGCGTGGCATTGCCTCCGTGTCACGGAGGTAACGCGAGGCTTCACTGGAAATGGCCAAAATTAAATCACCCGAGGTAGAATGCCTCCGTGATGTCAGCGTGACACGGCTCCATTGCGGAGCCCTTATTTTTGCTGCTCTTCCTTGACCTTTTCCACTCCTTGCTTCCAAGTCCATTCCCGATTTTTACCAACATGTATCTTAGCTTCCCAAAATTCCATTTTACCTGTAAAACAACACTAATCATATTGGTTAGTATAAATTCACATTTTAACTACAAATCACATGAGAATGCACAAATAACGATAGATAACAAAGACGAAATGAAGCATTTGAGTATCACTTGGGCATATAATTCTGCCCAAGATCACTTATCCCACACTTAAAACCTTGTTCGTCCTCGAATAATACTCTCACATCTCATGCAATTGACACCCACAGATAGCTACTTTGGCTCGACAATTCAAGCTACGACTATACCGATTATTTAATCTAGCAAATCATCAAGAAAACATGCATGGTCTCATCAATACCCCACATTAAGACCTCCTAGACTCAAGAATCGACTCTCGATCTCGGCAAACTCATGCAAATCAACTGATCAAGACATCCGACACAAAATTTAATCTCTCGTCAAGCATGTGCCCTTACAACACAAGAGAATCTCCCCATTTGCAATCATACGACTTCCAAAGCATTACATGTAGGGGTATATGAACACGATTTCGCTCTCTCTCCCAAAGAATTCACATGCATCATGTCATGAACCATAGGCTTGCCTCTAGTGTATTACTCCACTAATATAAGGACGCATGATGTAAGATCACGTAGGACTTAAGGGTTGTAATGTAAGCTAAGGAACTAGTAAATACTGGGCTAACCAATAATAGCAACTAGCTTCCTTAAGCGCTTTTCAATACATCCCACCATCATTATGGGCATTGTTTCTTCCTTCATCCTCTCATTCTTGAAATTTTTCTTTGTTTTTGTTCCCATTTCTTTAAGCACACTCGACTTAATAACCAAGATTAGTTATACATCTTTATTTTATTTAATTTCAGCAAGTGCACCTTTGACCTTTTCTTTAACTTTCACCACTTCCGCTTTTCCTTCCTTTTCACAATTCTCACTCCTTTACACTGTGGGAAAATTGTTTTTCTTGAGCGCTTAAGAGTTTTGGATCAAATTCAAGGCTAATGAAAAGAAGGGATTAAGCTTGGTTTGTACCTCTTCAAAGAAAGAAAAAAAAATAGGCTAAATGCTCAATGGGGCTAACTAGGATGTACATTCAAGGTAGGTATGATAATGGAAAAACTTTCGGTTTAATCAAAGAAATGCCTACATCCTTTCCTACAATACACATCCTTCATTTCGTTTCGTACACACACCAGGCAAGTTCTAGACACTTCACAATAGCATGGAATAATCGAAAACTCACCTCACACTCATTGCACATGCTCAACTCAAGACATATTCACAGACTCTTCAATCAGCTACTTACAAGAATTCAATATTAAGCCTCGATCACACCGAATCGAACTTTATGGCCTACGTATCTCAACGTGTTTACACATTTGCATGCTTTCATATGAATCACCTTTGCAACCTAATATCATGTACAACATGTAACGAGAATTCCGAACCATGAAGTAGCGACACATTTGGGAAACAAACAAAGAAGGAAAGTAAAATAAAAACTACTCCTATCGACTACATTTCCCTTAAGATGGTCGTCATCCATCCATCATAGGAAATGGTCACTAATTACGACTTCGGTTCAATGGGACTATTCTCGGTAAAAGCACCGAAAACAAAGGCCGAGAAATCCAAAATAAAAGAAATTTAACGAAAATTTTAAAAATTTCAATAATTTAGATAGAAAACAAAACTATTTACACAACAACCATTCAACAACAGCTCACACAACACACAACAGCTTAACATTCATTACAACACCACTTAATTACAGAACACATAACACAAAGTCACAGGGTCACATTTTTCACAGGCACAACAACACAACACATCCACATAAACAAAAACAACAACGAAACAGCTGGCACCTAACTACGCCCACCCCACACTTAAACTGAACACTGTCCCCAGTGTTCACAAAATTCAACATATCACAAAGGTGGGTGGTGAAACTCCCTGATCAATCGAAGTATTCAACTTCTTCATCAGGTGCCGTTGCCTCTTCTCCCATATCCGAATCGCCCCCGATGTCCTCATCTGACTCAACATCTGAGTCCTCCCGTCATGTTTCCTCATCGGTGGGGACGTCATCATCTACAGGCTCCACAAATGTGGGCCCCACTCTGCATAAAGCTCGGGCATTCTCGCCGAATGGGTAATCCAGCTCGAGCTGTCATAGCTCATCCTTCGTTGCAAGCCTCCCGCCAATGCGCAGCTGCAACATCTGCATCCCGTACATGCGGGCCATATATTGATCATCCCGAGCATGTTGCTCGGCTAGTGTGAAAACAGGCCCGTGAGTAGTGTCGGGTGCCTTGGTTTTGGTAACATCCAAGGCACGCCTGTCAATCTGTGGGATGTAATCTAGGGCCTCCTCCTCGATGTTGTGGCCCCTCAGGAACGTGGTAAGCAAACCACCGAACCCGTACCTGTGCCCTTGATGCAAGCGAGCTCTCTTTATGGCGGAGATGATCACCGCCCCAACGTTTATCTCAATCCCTTTCACCAGGGCATACACCAAGCACACTCGATCCCGGGTGACATCTGTCATGTGCACCCCCGGGATCAAGCAGGAACACACAATTTTTAGCCAAATCCTGGCTTCCCTGTTCATCTGAGAGTAGGGCAGTGTCTGATGGTAGCCCCTCTCCTTGTGCCTGCTCCACTGTGCTGTCGAACGAGCTCCACATAGAGTGCGTCTGATGACCGCATAAGGTGGAGTTATGTGCAGTTGCCGGAGTACATGGGCGTCTTTGTCCCGCGCCCCCAATATAGCATTCAAGTGATGGGGCTCAAACGTGACAACCTGCCCCCTGATCTTGACAGTGTGACTGCGGAGGGTCGGGTTCCAATTGGCATAGAATTCCCGAATCAGATGGAGATCGCACTCCCTGGGCTTTTTGAAGATGAAGTTCAGCTCGACGGTGTCAATCCGGTGTACGATCCTCGAAAATTCCTGTGCCAGCGGCTCCCTTGATATACGCTCTTCCGGGAAGTATTTGGTTTCTTTGTGTTTTGCATACAATTTCTTCCCTTTGTCAGTCACCCATCGGGTTCTGTATTGTCGGCGTTGGCCTCTCGGAACCGCTGGTGCTGCTGAAACTGCTGTTCCCAATCTTATTTTTTTCTGCCGGTGCTTGATGTGGATGCGCCCTTTCCCTTGTCTTGTCTGCCAGCATTGTTCCTGCACATATAACCATACAATCCCAATGTTATTCAAATCATAACTAGCTACGACTAAGGTTGGGTTTAATTGAATCACCCCACACTTAGTCTTTAGCCGCAATTTAAACAATTTGGCAAGACATTCATGATTTCACAATCTTTACATTCAACATTCTTAGTGCCTTCATATAATTTGATGGAATAGTTACTATATACTACTCAGATTTCGTACAACGAATAACAATATCGCCATCGATTCCATTATATCATCATAGCACATAGCCAAATTTTTGTTTTCAACAACCTATGCAATTTACCAATTTCATTTTTCCAAAATTCCCTTGTCTACTTAGTATATTCAACTTTTAATCACAACATAATTCACATCGCCCAACATGCACAACCCAATTTTTTTTCACATTTCAAAAAAATTTATTCTTCCTATTCAAATTCTAACCCTAGTTACCAATTTTGCAAAAATTCACTAAAACATGCATTCATCGAGTTCATATACTCACAACGATACTATGAACATCAATCAATCATAAATTAAATGAATTGAAGCTTAATTTCACTTAAGGCAAGTTTCAATCACTACCCATGCTCAAGAATCGAAAATTCAAGCAAAAATGAGGTTAAATTCAAGAACATATCTTTTCTCCGATGAAATTGAAGAAAACTTGAAGAAAATCGATGCCTCGGTCCATGTCACGTTGGGGGAGGAGGGAATTTGGGGTTTTGGTTGCGGAGGGAATGGGAAATGAAGAAAAAATTGAGGGGATTTGGGGTTTTAAAAGTGTTTTTCGCGCGGGTTACCCGGCGACCCTGTGTGACCCGACGCGAAATAACACTCAACGTGTCACGGAGGGTAACGCGGAGCACCCCCACCGTGACACGGAGCCATCGCGCCCCTGTTCTGGAATTTTTTAAAAATCCGGAATAGGCTTCAACGTGTCACGGAGGGTAACGTGGAGCACCTCCTCCGTGACACGGAGCCAACACGTAGGCTCACTGTCATGCCACTTTTTATTTTTCTCACCTCGATTTTTTTTCTTTGAGCTTCTTTGCATTTTTGCCCTCCGTTCCACCTGAAAATCATTTCACAACAAGAAATTGGTTAGCATTCATAGGTTTCCACGCAAACAATATTATTTTATTTTATTTTTTTCTTTTTCTCATTTTTTTTGTTTTGTTTTTTTCTTTTTTTTCTCAACTAATTCTACTCATCTATTACAACAATTTCACGGGTTGCCTCCCGTGCAACGCTTGGTTTACCGTCGCGGCTCGACGTCCTTTACGCTCAATCATCCTCTAGGGTGATGGACGTCTTCCCTCGAATAACGTCCTCACCCCAGTAATGCTTACAACGCTGCCCATTAACCAAGAACGTGACACTTCGATCTTCTTGCCACAACTCCATTGCCCCGTGCGGGGTCATTCTCACTACCTCAAACAGCCCTGACCATTTGGACCACAATTTTCCTGGAAACAGCCTCAATCTTGAATTGAAAAGCAACACTTTCTGCCCCGGCTCGAATATCCGATGCACCATATGCTTATCGTGCCACCTCTTTGTTTTCTCTTTGTAGAACTTGGCACTTTCATAAGCATGCCACCGAAACTCATCAAGTTCGTTGAGTTGCATCAGCCTCTTCTTACCCGCTAGCTCTAGATCCATGTTCAATTTCCTCACAGCCCAGAAAGCTCGGTGTTCTAGCTCCACCGGCAGATGACACGCCTTTCCATAGACCAATCTATACGGAGAAGTAGCAATTGGTGTCTTGTAAGCAGTTCTATAAGCCCACAACGCATCGTCGAGTTTGCTTGACCAATCACTACGTTGTGCATTCACTGTTTTCTGGAGAATCTGCTTCACTTCTCTGTTCGACACCTCCACTTGCCCACTAGTTTGGGGATGATATGCTGTTGCCACCTTGTGGCGTACCCCATACTTAGCTAGCAGGTTCTTGAAACTTGCATTTACAAAATGAGCCCCTCCATCACTGATAATGGCTCGGGGTGTCCCGAACCTGGTGAAAATGTGCTTTTTCACAAATTTCATTACCACCTTGTTGTCATTCCTGGGGCAAGCTGTTTCTTAAACCCACTTTGATACATAATCAACGACCACCAAGATGTAACGATTACCAAATGACGGTGGGAACGAGCCCATAAAATTAATACCCCATACATCAAAGATCTCCACTTCTAATATACGCTGCAGAGGCATCTCTTGCCTCCTACCAATTGTGCCTATCCTTTGACATCTATCACTCATTTTTACGTATGCCATAGAGTCTCTAAACAGTGTAGGCCAAAAGAAACCTGACTGTAGCACCTTGTGCGCTGTCCGCTCACCTCCGTGGTGCCCTCCATACAATGAAGAGTGACAACTCCTCAAAACTTCTGCAGTCTGGCTCTTCGGGATGCATCTTCTCATAACCTAATCCGGTCCCTTCTTAAACAAGTATGGCTCATCCCAAATAAAATACTGGCAAGCATGCCTCAATTTTCTTATCTGCTAAGCCATAGCCTCCGGTGGATAGACTCCACTCACTAGAAAATTCACTATGTCTGCATACCAAGGGATCTCAGCTTCCCTTATTGCCAAGAGCTGCTCATCCGGGAACTCCTCTTTGATGCTGTCACCTTCCTTCACATGCGATCGACTTTCCAATCGCGATAGGTGATCTGCCACTTGATTCTCGCTCCCCTTTCTGTCCTTAATCTCTAGGTCAAACTTTTGCAACAACAAGATCCATCTGATCAGCCTGGGCTTTGCATCCTTTTTGTTAAACAGATATCGAATCGCTGCATGATCGGTATACACCACTACTCTAGAACCCACCAAATAGGACCTGAATTTGTCAAACGCAAATACCAATGCTAGCATCTCCTTTTCTATGACTGTATAATTAACTTGGGCAGCGTCCAGTGTTTTGCTTGCATAATGAATAGAATGAAAAATTCTATTCCTCCACTGCCCCAATACAGCTCCTACAGCCACATCGCTTGCATCACACATCAGTTCAAACGGTTGTTCCCAATCCGGAGAAATAAGGATAGGTGCTTTTATCAATTTCTACTTCAACTCCTCGAATGCTTTGACACAATATTCATCAAACTCAAACTTCATCTCTTTTTCTAGAAACCTGCATATTGGTCTAGAAATTTGAGAGAAGTTTTTAATGAACCGTTTGTAGAACCCTGCATGCCCGAGAAAACTGCGAACACCCTTCACTGACACAGGTGGTGGTAGCTTTTCAATAACCTCGATCTTTGCACGATCGACTTCCAACCCCTTGCAAGAAACTTTATGGCCAAGGACGATACCCTCCTTGACTAAGAAATGAAATTTCTCCCAATTGAGTACAAGATTGGATTCTTCACAGCGAGCTAGCACCCTGTCAAGATTCTGCAAACAAGTAGCAAATGAATTACCGAAAACAGAAAAATCATCCATAAATACCTCGACAAAATCTTCCACCATGTCATGAAAGATCGCTATCATGCATCTCTAGAATGTGGCGGGTGCATTGCATAAACCAAATGGCATCCGCCTAAAAGCATATGTCCCATAAGGACATGTGAAAGTAGTCTTCTCCTGGTCCTCTGGTGCTTTGGCTATTTGGTTATAGCCAGAGTACCCATCAAGGAAACAATAATATTCTTTTCCAGCCAATCTGTCCAATATCTGATCAATGAACGGGATAGGATAGTGATCTTTCCTTGTGGCTTCATTGAGCTTTCTGTAGTCCATGAAAATCCTCTAGCCTGTGACGGTGCATGTAAGGATCAACTCATTTTTCTCATTGGTGACTACGGTCATCCCTCCCTTCTTTGGGACACACTGAACGGGGCTGACCCATTCGCTGTCCGAAATAGGATAGACCACACCTGCATCAAGCCACTTAATTACTTCTTTCCTAACCACATCCTTCATCATCGGATTCAACCTCCGCTGGGGCTGCACAGTTGGCTTTGCTCCTTCCTCCATGAAAATTCTGTGTGTGCAAAAAGCTGGATTGATACCCCGAATATATGACATTTGCCAGCCCATCGCTTTCTTCCTTCTTTTGAGAACCACCAATTCTTCTTTTACCTGTGCCTCCGTCAATTCTGCGGAGATGATGACTGGCAAAGTGTCATCTTCCCCCCAAAAGATATATTTTAAATGGGGAGGCAATGTTTTCAACTCCAGTTTTGGTGCTTCCTCAATAGATGGTTTCGGCAATGGTTCCAGGGACCTCATCAAAGGCAGAAAGTCATGCTTCCTGAGATACCACTTTGATTCATTCAACATTTGCACCATCTCATAAGTATCTCTATCTCCGAAATGATCGGAGCTCATCAATGCTTTTTCCAATGGATCTCGAGAATCAACAATCTGAAAAATTTCTTCTTGATTTAGCATATTGATTGCTGAAAGCTCCTCATATATGGCCGGAAGCTTCATGGCCTTATATACATCAAATACCTCCACTTTTTCATGCGCTCGCATGGTTCTGCCCTGCAGCTACATCAATCAAAGCTCTCCCAGTTGCCAAGAAAGGACGTCACAAAATAAATGGGACTTCCGCATCCGGCTCAAAATCTAAGACAATGAAATCTACGGGGAAGATAAGGGAGCACACTTGCACCAGCACATCCTCCACAATGCCATCTGGTCTAGAAAAAGAGCGGTCCGCTAATTGCAAGATCACTGTAGTTGGTCTAGGACTGCCCAACCCCAACTTCTTGAACACCGATATCGGCATCAAGTTAATGCTCGCTCCCAAATTGCATAATCCGCGAGCTTGAATACTTTGCCCAATTGTTATATGAATTGTAAAGCTCCCAGGGTCCTTGAGCTTTGTTGGCAACCTGTTCTATATCCGAGAAGTGCACTCCTCAATAAGTGCCACCGTAGCATACTCCGTCAATCTGCTTTTGTTAGCTACGATGTCCTTGATATACTTTGCATATTTAGGCACTCCTTGCAAAACATCAACCAAAGGTAAATTAATGTGTACCTGTTTAAGCACCTCCATGAACTTTTTGAAACAAGCTTCCTCCTTGTGTTTCTTTAATCTTTGAGGGAATGGGGGTGGTGGTCTTCTGCTTCAGCTGCCTTCTCCTTCCCCCTCTCATCATGTTCCCTATCTTTCTCCACTGCTCCTGACTGCTGAGGTGGTCTTTCTGGTTCCACCTCCTTGAGTTGTAAACCACTCCTTGTGGTCACTGCATTAACCTGCTTGGGATTCGGGTCAGTGTCACTCGGTAGTCCTCCTCTTGGCCTGGTGTTTTGAGCTCCATCTAGTTGTCCAAACTGGTACTCCAACGCCTTTGTAGCTAACTGGTTGTTTTTATGTCTGCTGCGAATTTCACATAATCAACCTACATTTGAGCTTGGTTAGCTAACATTGTTTTAAACATTTCCTCAAAGCTAGTGGGTGGTGGAGGAGGTGTGTTGTTGCCTCTGTATTGAGACTGATAGTTCTGCTGCCCCCTTTGATTTCTCTGCGCACCCTGATTCAAACTCTGCCCTTGATGGCTGTTACTACCCCAAGAGAAATTCAGATGATTCCTCCAATTCGAGTTGTAGTTTTTGCCATACTGCTGGTGATTATTTCTCTGTACATTCCTAACAAAGTTCACTGAATCTGGATTTGCACCATAACACTCAGCTGCATGTTCATTACTACCGCATACTTCACACCAAATTTGCTGCACTACATTAACTGGGGCTTGAGGTTGATTCAAGCTCATACTGCTGAAGTGGGTGTTGAGTTCATTTTGCAACGCAGCTATCTATGCAGCGATAGCTGCAAAACCATCCACTTCAAAGACTCCTGCCGCTTTCCTTGTTCCTCCTCTTGAAGAGTCCGCATTCCACTCTGGATTTCCCTGCGAAATACGATTTAACAAAGTATACATCTCCTCATAAGTCTTTTCTAATGCTTGTCCCCCAGCTGCTGAGTCTAGCAAAATTTTTGTGTGGGGTTGCAAACCCTCTATGAAAGTATGCACCAGCAAATCATTGGACTGGTGATGGTGAGGACAATCCCTTAGCAATGATTTGAACCTTTCCCAAGCTTGATACAGATTCTCCCCCTCTCTTTGTTTAAAACTTAGAATCTGACTTCTAAGTCTTGCTGTTTTCCCGGATGGAAAGAATCTTATCAAAAACTTTCTTGCAAGATCATCCCACGTGGTGATAGAGTTAGGTGGTTCAGCTTTCAACCACCTCTTTGCTTCCCCCAATAATGAAAATGGGAATAATGTAAGCCTTACGTAATCAGATGATACTCCAGCGGGGATGTAAGTGTCACTTATCTCCAAAAAGTTTTGGAGATGTTGTTGTGGATCTTCATGAGGGAGACCTGTGAATTTCTCACTGGTGTGCAACAATTGCACCATGTTCTGTTTAAGCTCAAACCTCCCTCCTGGCTCTGGTCTGCGAATACTTGATGTAACATTGTTAGCATGTGGGATTTCCACTTCACGAACCGGCCTAGCTGCCATTTCCTCGGGCACTAACACTGCCCTCACAAGTGGTGGATTCTGTTGTTGCTCCAGCATTGTCTGTCTGAGCAATTGTAGCTTTTTCTCTAGAGCTTCCCTTCTTTGATGATGAAATTGTCTTCCCGGCTCTATGTATGAATCCACCAACTCCTTGTCTCTTGCCAGTGTTCAACAGAATTCAATATCTGCAAAAGACAGGCTAAGACCAAGTTGTCAGCACTTAAATAAAATTTGTAAACTAACACTAAGAAAACAATTTTACCAATTGCCAATCCCTGGCAACAGCGCTAAAAACTTGTTCGGTGATTTGGTGACTACACGCAAGTGCACGTGGTCGAACAAGTAGTAAAGTGGCTTAAGTAAAGCCAAGTATCGATCCCACAGGGACTGAACTACGGTAATAATTAACTTAAGTGTTAAAGAACTATATCTTTAAGAATACAGACAACCAAATAAATAATATTTTGAGAGTTTGAGTTACTAATTAATAAGAATCTAAGGCAAAATTACAAAAGTGAGTCTGAACTATAGTAATGAGCATGCTGAGGTTAAAACGAACATGCAGGGAATTAATTTATGGATACAATTCAGTTAATCCTTCCTTCGGTTCCTAGTAAAGAATTATTGCCTATGGATTGGAACTTTCGTCTCCTATCCAACTTAAGAATCATGAACCTTCAATCTACATTTATGTGATACAAGAATTTCATGTTCTAACCATACAAAACCGATTCCTTAATTGACTAATAAGACTTTCAGATATATTTCTATTCTGAATGTAAATCAATTCTCAGTTTTCTCAAACTAAGAAGAGATCATGTGGATTCTGTTGTTGGATTGCCACTTCGCGAACCGGCCTAGCTGCCATTTCCTCGGGCACTAACACTGCCCTCACAAGTGGTGGATTCTGTTGTTGCTCCAAGATTGTCTGTATGAGCAACTGTAGCTTTTTCTCTAGAGCTTCCCTTCTTTGACGATGAAATTGTCTTTCTGGCTCTATGTATGAATCCACCAACTCCTTGTCTCTTGCCAGTGTTCAACAGAATTCAATATCTGCAAAAGACAGGCTAAGACCAAGTTGTCAGCACTTAAATAAAATTTGTAAACTAACACTAAGAAAACAATTTTACCAATTGCCAATCCCTGGCAACAGCGCTAAAAACTTGTTCGGTGATTTGGTGACTACACGCAAGTGCACGTGGTCGAACAAGTAGTAAAGTGGCTTAAGTAAAGCCAAGTATCGATCCCACAGGGACTGAACTATGGTAATAATTAACTTAAGTGTTAATGAACTATATCTTTAAGAATACAGACAACCAAATAAATAATATTTTGAGAGTTTGAGTTACTAATTAATAAGAATCTAAGGCAAAATTATAAAGTGAGTCTGAACTATAGTAATGAGCATGCTGAGGTTAAAACGAACATGCAGGGAATTAATTTATCGATACAATTCAGTTAATCTTTCCTTCAGTTGCTAGTCAAGAATTATTGCCTATGGATTGGAACTTTCGTCTCCTATCCAACTTAAGAATCATGAACCTTCAATCTGCATTTCTGTGATAAAAGAATTTCATGTTCTAGCCATACAAAACAGATTCCTTAATTGACTAATAAGACTTTCAGATATATTTCTATTCTGAATGTAAATCAATTCTCAATTTTTACAAACTAAGAAGAGATCATATCCTATCAATTCACATCTTTCCAATTTCTTTCCTTTTCAAAATCAAAATTGGATTTTTTAGATATACATTAACATTGGCCAAACATTAATGCAGTAAGAACAAGAATTGATAGAACAACCATTGAAGAAAAGATGAAAACTAAAATGATCAACAATTACATTCCACTACAATTGTTCTTAACCTCAGCAAGAAGTGAATTTAGCTACTCATTTGTGGATTAAACATCATCAAATGAGTATAAATCATACAAACAATTGACATAAAAAAGAAAGAGATAGAGAAGAACCCTAGAATTTTCGTCCCCTCAACTGCTTGTAACTCACGTTCTTTCTCAACCAAGTTAGAATTGTTTAAAATAAAACCTAAGTGTGCTATTTATACTATTGAGAATTTTTTCCGGAATACAAAGCAACGTAGCACGGAGTGTATCGTGGAGCACTCCCTCCGTGCCACGGAGGTATCGCGGACCCTCTCTGGAATTAGGCTCCTAAGAATTTTCACCTTGGCGTGCCACGACCTGCATCACGGAGCCTGGCCAACGTGCCACGGTGCTATCGCGCACCTACACTGGAAATTGATGTCCCAGGTAATTGTACTCAATGTGCCACGACTTGCATCGTGTGACATTGCCTCCGTATCACGGAGGTCACACGAGGCTTCACTGGATATGGCCAAAATTAAATCACCCGAGGCAGAATGCCTCCGCGATGGCAGCGTGACACGACTCCATTGTGGAGCCCTTATTTTTGCTGCTCTTCCTTGACCTTTTCCACTCCTTGCTTCCAAGTCCATTCCCGATTTTTATCAACATGTATCTTAGCTTCCCAAAATTCCATTTTACCTGCAAAACAACACTAATCATGTTGGTTAGTATAAATTCACATTTTAACTAGAAATCACATGAGAATGCACAAATAACGATAGATAACAAAGACGAAATGAAGCATTTGAGTATCACTTGGGCATATAATTCTACCCAAGATTAGAAGTTCTAGAAATAGTATCTAAGGGTAGTCCATCCCACCTCATGTAGGTATTTCCCTTATGTTCGCTCGATGCTACGCTCAACTCATGCTTATGTTCAGAACCCTAAGATGATAGGTAACCCCGTTAGTCAGGGATCCAATATTACCCATTCAGCTTCATGTCATAACCCTCGTTATGTATGTGAACTCATGTCTCTTAGAACGCTCAGCTCTATGAACTCAGAACTCATAAGATCGTGCTATTTTAGGTATATGCCCAACTTAGATTTCTTAAACAATTCGTGCTCATGATTCCCTTACTCTAAACCCTATGGTTGTTCCCCCATGATGGAGATGATGGTTAAAATGGGTACGTTCAAGGTAACTCCCTATCCCTACCTTAGGTGCCAGGTATATAGAAGTCCAGGAAGTGCAGTTATTAGCCAAGCCGGGAAGTGCAACAACTCGCATGGTCATTTTTGATTGTTGATCCATTTTCCTTGGGTTAGACATTTCCATATCTTCAGGTCCTTTCCATATCTTCATTTTCATTATTCATGACTTGCATAGGTGGATGTCATCGTCTCCGAGATGATCTAATGAAGGTCGGGAGAGATTTTCTATTTCGGAGGGGCTTGAGGTTTGAGAGGTTTGACCAGAGTCAACGTTTTAGGTTAATGAGCTTGAATTTGGGTTCTGAAAGCTCTTTTGGTTCGGATGGTGATTTATAACTTAGTTGGGTAGTTTGCATGGATATCAAGGTGATTCGAAAGTGAATGGAACCTTTGGTTGAAATTATAAGCTTTGAGGAGGCTAAGTTTGACCACGGTTAGCTTTTTATTAAAACCACCTTATATTTATATTGGTAATTTGATGATTCCAACTAGTTTGGAATGGGTTAATGACTAAATTGCTTATTTGAGTTGTGACCGGGGGATTCCAAATGAGTTTCAGGTGGATTTGAATGTTTTGTGCATTTGGCATGATCTTAAGAATAAAAGGTGAAAACTCAGAGGTTCGGGACTTCAGAATTCTTAGAATGAATTGTACGAGTTCGTCTTGTTGACTCAATGGATAGTGGTGTCATTATTCAAAACAGATTAGAATAATCCTTGGTAACTGATGTAAAAGCTAGATAGGACGAGGACCTTATTTTGGTAAGGTTAAAGGAAGCCGTTCAGAATTAGAAGGTAGAGGTCTTCTCCAAAAAGGGATGGTGTGCTTCAATATCAAAGTCGTCTATGCATTCCGGATGTTGGTGATTTGTGAGACCAGATATTGCATGAGGCCCATGGTTCCAGATATTCCATACATCCAGGTGCCTCCAAGATGTACCGTGACCTACGGGAAGTCTATTGGTGGAATGGCATAAAGAAGGACATCGCAGAATTTGTAGCTAAGTGTCCGAGTTGTCAACAGGTGAAGGTGGAGCATCAAAGTCGGGGAGGTGGGCTTCAAGATATCAGTATTCCTATTTGGAAGTGGGAGGAAATCAATATAGACTTCTTCACAGGATGGCCTCTCACTCGTCGACAGTATGACTCCATTTGGGTGGTTATGGATAGGTTGATCAAAGCAGCTTATTTCCTACCAATCGAAACTACCGATTCAGCGAAGGATTATGCTAAGTTGTACATTTGGGAGTTAGTTCGGTTGCATGAGGTGCCATTGTCCATCATATCAGATAGAGGTACTCAGTTTACCTCTTAGTTTGGAGATCGTTTTAAGAAGGGGCTTGGTACTCAGGTTAAGCTTAGCACAATATTTAACCTGCAAACAGATGGTCAAGGGGAGTGTATTATTCAGACTCTCGAGGACATGTTGAGAGCATGTGTGATTGACTTCAAGGGTAGTTGGGATGAGCATTGTCCTCTCATTGAATTTGTATATAATAACAACTATCATTTCAGCATTTAGATGGCTCTGTTTGAGGCTCTCTATGGACAGAGGTGTAGATCTCTTATTGGTTGGTTTGAAATCAGCGAAGCTGCAATGACAGGGCCAGATTCAGTCCATGATGATATGGAGAAAGTTCAGCTCATATGGGACAGGTTGAGAACAGTTCAGAGTTGCCAAAACTCTTATGCGGATGTGAGAAGGAAAGAACTCGAGTCCGAATTTGATGATTGGGTATTTTCGAAGGTGTCTCCCATGAAGGGAGCGATGAGGTTCGAAAAGAAAGGAAAACTTAGTCCCCGTTATGTTGTCCCATACCGGATTTTGAAACGGGTTGGCAAGGTCGCATATGAATTGGAGTTTCCCTCATAATTAGCTTCCGTTCATCCGATTTTTCATATATCTCTCTTAAAGAAGTGTTTGGGTGATCCAGCTCTAGTTGTTCCGGTGGACAGTGTTGGTGTGAAAGATAGCCTTAATTATGAAAATGTTTTGGTGGAAATATGGGATCATTAGGTTCAAAGTCTAAGAAACAAAGAGGTAGCTACAATTAAAGTTTTATGGAGAAATCAGCATGATGAGGGAGCTATGTGGGAAGTCGAAGCAGATATGATGGCTAGATACTTGCATCTATTCCCTACCGGCTCAGTTTCAGCCTAAGGTATCAGTTCTTCCTTAATAATCTATTTAGTTTCATGTTCAGCTCATGCACCTCAGTTTCTTTCATGTAAAGGTAGATATGTATGATTTATGAATTCAGTTCAGTCATGTAGTTCAAATCGGAGTCAGTCACTGCGTTAGTTTTCAACATGTATGCTCAGTATTTGAATATGGGGATTTCATTTCTGTGTTTTCTGTATGTTTTCCCAAACTTGAGGACGAACCAAGGGGGAGATATTGTAATACCCCAAAAGCCCTAAGATCATGACCGAGAGTTGAAATGGAGAAAAATAGAATTTTATGCACCAGGTCATACAACGAGTCGTCATCTGACCTGTCAGGTTGACCACGAGTCGTTAAGTGACTCGTAGTGAGAAGTGTTGACTTGCCTGAAAATTTCAAAGTGGGGTGACCACGAGTCATTGGATTATCCTTGGTCAAGGGCAGTTGAAGGATAAAGGATGAACTGGCAGTATTCCCCACGCTGGACACCACAAGTCGTGATCAGATGCATGACAAGCTGTTAGATCCCTCGTGGGGATCCTTTGAGGAAAAGTGACAGTGCACTTAACAAAAGCAAACGACGACTCGTGCCCTGTGGTAACGGCTCATCCAGTTCCTCGTTAGGACTGGCAGTTAGTTTTTCTCTGCGAATTTAGGAAGGGCTTATCTAAAATTCCTATTATCCTAAGGCCTTAACTACGTCATTTTAAGCTATGAACAGTGAGTTTTAAGAAGAGTAAGTTCATTCTAAGCTATTCATATTCATGCATGCAAACCTAGAGAGCTAGGGAGGTGATCAAGCTTAATTCCCTTCCAAATTTTTCTCAATTCTTCCTTAGGAAATTAGAGGAGTTATAGAATCAGATTTTCTCAGGTATGTAGAGTTATGAATGGGTAAATTTGTTCACACCCATGCCCAATCCCTCTCTAATTCATGAAAAATCTATATGTCGATCCTCTGGGGTTTTAACCCAATGCATGAATTTCCTAAGTTTCTACCATGGGTATGATCTAAACATGTTTATATTATTGAATTATGATGTATGGGCAAGTTTTATGATGTTTTCTGTTCGGCTGTGTTTGCTATAGGTGTAAAACCGACACGCAAGTGCACGTGGTCAAACAAGTAATAAAGTGGCTAAGTAAGCCAAGTATCGATCCAAGGAGACTCTGGATAAGTAAAATTACCTAAGTACACTATATTCTTATCTTACTTCTAATTATGCTAACAACAACGTAACCAACAGTTAAATAAGTTTTTGTTTAGAAATTATATATACTAAAACTATTAACAATTATTTACTGTGAATTGAAACTATGGATATGAGCATGCCAAGGTTAAGAACAAGCAATGAATTTGACGATAATCACAATTTGGTTAATCTTCTCTTCATGTTGCTAGCCAAGAACATTAGCCTAGAAATTAAAACTCTCGTATTTAATTTCACTTTAGAATCATAAACCATTCGTCTACATTTCTGTGATCAAATGCAATTTATGACCTAGCACTACAATTCCGGTTCCTAAATTGACTAATACGGCTTTCAAGTATATTTCTATCAGGAAAGCACATCAAAACCCAATTTTCCCAAATCAAGTTAAGAACAATACCCTATTAATTCACAACTTTCCAATTTCTTGCTCTCTCGAGTGAAATTGGACTTTTTAGATGTACATTAATGTCGGCCACACACTAATGCAGTAGAAACAAGAATTAATAGAACAACATAGAAGAAGAAGAAGAAAACCATATCATTAACAATCAAAATTCATCACCATTGTTCAAAACCTTAGCAAGGAAGAGAATTAGCCACTCATTTGTGGATTAATCATCCTAAAACAAGTGTAAATCATACATACAATTGATTGAAAGAAGAAAGGAAAAGAAGAAATCCCTTATCTTTTTCGTCCCTCAACTGCTTCTAACCCACGTCCTTGCTCCACCAAGTCTGAATTAATTAAAAATAAGCTAAGTGTTCTATTTATACTAGTGGGAATTTTTCTCAGAATAACAAGCAACGTGTCACGGAGGTCAACGCGGAGCACTGCCTCCGTGACACGGCGTGGACGCGGACCCTCTCTGGAATTCCAGGGTCCGGGATTATAGCCTCAACGTGGCACGGAGGCCAACGCGGAGGCCTATCTCCGTGCCACGGAGCTGTCGCGAGGCCTCACTGGAATTTGCCAATTAATTTCCCCTCCAGGCAGTGTGCCTCCGCGATGGTAGCGTGGCACGGCTCCATCGCGGAGCCCCTATACTTTGCGCATTCCAATGTCTTTTCCATGCTCGCATCCAAGTCAAACTCCGATATACTTCCAACATGCATTTTAGCTCCTAAAAATCATATTTTCCTGCAAAACAAATGCTAATCATGTTGGTTAGTATAAATTCACATTTTATTACCAATTACATGAGAATATATACATATTGCACAACAAACAAGGCGAAAATGATATGTTTGAGTATCACTTGGGCATATATCTGCCCAAGATCACTTACCCCACACTTAAATCCTTGTTCGTCCTCGAACAACACATACACAACTCATGCAAATTACATCCCAACCTTTGTCATTATGGTGCGACAATTTACCCTACGGTCATACCGATTATTCAATTTTTGCAAATCATCAAGAAAACATGCATGGTCTTACAATGCAATGACCTTTCATACATCAAGACTTCCTAGACTTTAAGAATCGACTCTCGATATCGGCAAACTCATGCAAATCAGCTAATCAAGATATACGACTCGAAAATCAATCTTTCATCAAGCATGTGCCCTCACAACTCAAGAGAATCTTCCCCTTTATGTTCATGCAACACACAAACATTCAAGTAGGGGCTTATAAAAATTAATTTCACTCTCTCTCCCAAAAGAATTCACATGCATCATGTCATGACCCATAAGCTTGCCCTTAGTGTATTACTCCACTAATATAAGGAAATGCAATGTAAGATCAAGTAGGACTCTAATGGGTTGTAATGGAAGCTATGGAACTAGTATATATTGGATTAGCCAATAATAGTCACTAGCATCCTTAAGCGCCTTTTCAACACATTCCCATACTCTCATGAACATTGTTTCTCTCTTTTCTTTTTCCTCTCATACCATTCATGCTTGTTTACTTTCGTATGGCCCATTTCATCAAACACACTTGACACAACAATAAAGGGTTTTCATGCACCTTCATTATCATTTCATTATACAAGTGCCTCTTCAACCTCTTCTTCCGTTTCCTCACTCCGCTTTTCTTTTTCTTTTCACTCTTCTCACTCTTCGACACTTTGGGAAAAGAATTTTCTTTTCTTCTTAAGCGCTTAAGATTTTTGTATAGACTTTACGGCTAATGAAAAGAAGGAATAAAGCTTAGTTTATACAATGTTGGACAAAAGAAAGAAATAATCGGCTAAAGGCTCAACGGGCTGACTAGGGTATACAATCACATAAAAAGGTAGAGTATGACAAGAAAGAAAAATAGAAACTCTCGGTTAAAACAAAGAAATGCCTACATCCTTTCCAACACTACACCTCCTTCATTTCGTTTTGTACCCACACCAGGCAAGTTCTAGACACTTCACAATAGCATGGAATAACAATCCTCACTTCACACACTTCATGCACATGCTCGATTCAAGATGCATTCACAGACTCTTTAATTAGCCAATTACATGAATTCAAAAATTAAGCCTCAATCATACCGAATCAAATTCTACAGCCTAGGTAACTCAACATATTTACAAAATTGCATGCTTTCAAACGAATCACTTTTACATTTTGAACATCAGTTACAACACGCAATGAAATTTTGCAACCATAAATGTCACACCCCGCCCTGGGGGGTATGACTGGCACCTGGTGCCCTATTAGGACCTGACCTGCTGGACTGCTAAGCCTGGGCGCATCTGGCGCCTGGCTGGCTCTAACTCACATTTCTGGAAACAAAGGGCTATATAACGGCTGTAAATACAGCCCCCGGCCCATTGGCCTATAGCCTTCTGTACCTGTACTAACAGCTGACCAGAAACATAGTAATTTAGGGGAACCTATGCGGGCCGACAAGGCCACCATGCTGTCTAGTTATCTGCAATTCAATCGTAACGTATTAAAAAGCTACGTGACCGGCAAGGTCACCACTACTGATAGCTATGGCCCCACACGACCATCACAATAGACAGAAGGAATGCTAACAACTATACAACTGCACGGCCTCTCACGACCGGCTCATCTGACCACAGGGAATATAAACAGACTGCAAGCCTCTAGGAAGGATAATAGAAATGATCGGGACAGGGCCCCGACCTACCCGTACTGTACAACAAAAGGAACTGAACTACACCTCTAGAAATTCAGTCTCCGGATGACAGGAGCTGAATATTAGACCGCTGATGGGGATCACGTGGTATCGCCTGCGCGTCTATGGGTACCTGCAGGCAAGTAATGCAGCGCCCCACTGGGCGTCAGTACCGCTGGTACTGAGTATGTAAAGCAAACTGAATACAGCTGAATACAAGCAATATAACTAAAAATTCTGAATAGTAGGAGATAACTGAATCTGTAAGAACTGAAGGGATATCTGAAATCAATAACATAACTGTCAAAACTGAAATAAGAAGGAGTAGATTAACTGTCTGATGGTGTAGATCGTACCTGTTCTTAATCATACTGAAGGGAGTAGGAATCATACCTGGAGACGTATCATTCTACTACTAATCTGCTCGTATCTACTGTAATATAACATAACATACATAACGTAACATGACATACACAACCTTACCCGGCCCCCATAAGCCGGGGGTTACAATCAACACAAAATCTATACCCCTACCCCGGTCATCCCATCTCCTATACTGGCTGTAAGCATCCTGCCGGTCCCCTGGGTATGCACTTGGGCTCGCTGAGCCCCTGACTATAACTGCATCTGAGTCCGGAGGACTCCTGAATCTGCACCCGGGCGTATCCGCTCGACTGGGGTGTGTAAGGGCCGATCAAGGCACAAATATGGGGAAAAACTGGCATCCCATCTTCGTCCCCTGGTGGGACGGCATGCCACTCCGTAGAGTGACGTATCCTCGTCCTCTGGTGGACGAGTCGATACAGCTATTAACCCTGGGCGGTCATGGATGCTAGGTAATCCAACCCCAAACAATACAATGGTCTCAACTGGTAGTACTATCTGGGTATCTCGCATGCTGAGGCTAATAGGGGTAAAGTATCACATATATTACATGCTGGCTGATGGTAGTAATCTGTACGTATTTAATACGTGCTGAGGCAGGTAAAGATATATGAATATGAATATAGTCCCCTGCCAGCTATACTGGGCAAATGCTATATAAAATAATGTTTCTACTGAAAACTCTGCGGTTTACTAAGTTCGGTATATACTATATGCTGGACCCACGATAGAAATAAGTACATACTTAATACATGCTGAGGCTGGAAATACTATATACGTATGTAGGAATATAATCTTTCTACTGAACTACGCTGTATACTGACTTTCTATAGTAACATGATTTACTACTCCTGGCATGCTTCCCGAACTTCATTTTAGCCTGCTATTCTATTTCTGAAGTGCTTTACGGATACTGTACTACTTCACGGGGTTTCAGCTGAACACAACAATATCTTAACATGGCATATTACATCACACACTGAATATACTGGGCAATCTCTAACGCTTGCGTTAGAATCTATTTCATTATGTTAGGTTTCATACACATTACAACCCAATGTTTTCTAACATCGTACCAATATTCATAATAACGCAATACTCGACTTCTGAACATTCTACTGATCCGTAATTTGTTACGCTATACTGATATTACTTAACTTGCCGAAGGAAACTAACTTTACATACCTTCTCTTTGAATTATTCATCCGTCGGACGAAGCTCGGCCGGTACTTCAACTATTTTCTCCCAACTGCATTCATAAATACGCCAATTAATACTAAATACAGCTGTATTGTAAAGAGCAACGTTATTTTCGATATAGTTTATAGCCTAAACTTAGGCTTATCGAAAGACGGTCAAAAACTCGCTATTTTCCAGCGGCCTAGAAGGGAGAAGTATTCACTTCTCAGCTAGGAACACATAGACATTAATTTAGAGCAATTCTACTTACTTTAGTTCGGTGGCTCGCCGATTCATCGGCCTTATTTTGTGAAACTAACTCCGTAGAAATGCTCTCTGCTGCTAAATACCTTGGTATCTAGGATTAATTTGAGTTTGGGCAGCGTTTGGCAGCGTAATCGGACGAAAATATTTAATTTTTCTTCGTTTTTCCTCTTTCTCTGATTTCTCTCTCTGTTTTCCTGGAAATTTCTAAGTATATACTGAGTAAAAATCGAAGTGGGCTTTATATACTTGGGCCTGGACAAGGGCAACGTGTCACAGAGCCATCGCGGAGGCCTCACCTCCGTGACACGCTGCCATCGTGGAGGGGCTCTGCCTCGGCTCCTCCCGCGATGGTTCGACGGGTTTCTCGTCCGATCTTTTCCCGGGCCTTTCCCTAGCACGTATGGCTTCCAAATATGCTTAACCAACGTGCGAATAGGTCATCTAAGTGCTGGGAATTCTACGGGGTATAACATTCTCCCCCCCTTAGGAACATTCGTCCTCGAATGTATACTGCTATCTAGAGGGCTGTTTACTCTAGTTTCTGGAAAAATTTTGGCAGAGTTTCCCCTGTAATATGGACTATCGCAAAAACCTGAAATGCAGAAAAGTCCAACACAGGCACTGCACACAATATTCCAAGATTCGCTAAACAACTAAATATCACTTCTTTCTTTATCATTTACAAACATACAATCATAAGATACTGTATAAGTAATGATACGGACATACCTGTCGTCTGATTAGGCCTGGAATAGGTGAGGGTATCTGATTTTCATATCTTCTTCAGCCTCCCACGTCATTTCCTTCCGATTTCTGTTATGCCACAATACCTTGACAGATGCAACATCTTTAGTTCTCAGCCTGCGAATCTGTCTATCTAAAATGGCTACGGGAACCTCTTCATAGGCTAACTCCTCTGTGACCTGAACATCCTGGACTGGAACTACTGTAGAAGGGTCCCCTACGAACTTTCTTAACATGGAAACGTGGAATACTGGGTGAACAGATGCTAATTCTGGAGGCAAGTTTAACTCATATGCCACGCGGCCTATTCTTCGCTGAATCTGATACGGCCCAATGAATCTTGGGCTAAGCTTGCCTTTCTTGCCAAACCTCATTACCCCTTTCATCGGGGACACTTTCATATATACCCAATCGTTTACCGAAAATTCTAGATTTCTGCGCCGCCTATCTGCGTATGACTTCTGGCGGCTCTGAGCGGTCAGTAAACGTTCTCGGATAAGCTTTATCTTTTCCTCGGACTGCCGAACAATGTCTGGGCCAACTAATGCTGATTCTCCTATCTCAAACCAGCCCACCAGCGATCTACATTTTCGCCCGTACAATGCCTCGAAAGTTGCCATCTGAATAGCTGAATGGTAGCTGTTATTATAAGAAAATTCGATTAACGAAAGATGTTCATCCCAGCTACCCCCAAAATCTAACACACACGCTCGTAGCATATCTTCGAGCGTCTGAATTGTACGTTCAGCTTGGCCGTCTGTCTGAGGATGGAATACTATACTCAGATTAATCTGCGTCCCCAGACCTTTCTGAAATGACTGCCAGAACCTAGCTGTAAACTGTGCCCCTCTGTCTGAAATGATAGATGTCGGCACTCCATGCAATCTAACTATTTCTCTGATATACAATTCGGCATAATCCTCAGCTGAGAAGGTAGCCCTTACTGGCAGGAAATGAGCTGATTTTGTCAGCCTGTCAACTATTACCCAAATGGAATCATTTCTGCGTCTGGTACGGGGTAACCCTGTTACAAAATCCATATTTATTGCTTCCCATTTCCACATAGGTATCGATATCTCTTGAGTCAAACCACCCGGTTTCTGGTGCTCGGCTTTCACCTGCTGACAATTAGCACATCTAGATACAAATTCGGCTATTTCAGTTTTCATGCCTGGCCACCAGTAGATGTCTCTGATGTCGTGGTACATTTTCGTCGCCCCTGGGTGGAGGGAATAGTGAGCGTAATGTACCTCGTGCATAATCTGCCCACGAAGGCCTGAGACGTTCGGGACACAAAGGCGGCCCTTACAGCATAGCACCCCATTCTCGGTTATCTGAAAATCTGGCTCCTCACCCTTCTGAACTCTATCTTTGAGCTGGACTAAATCAGGATCCTCATACTGTCGTTCTTTTACCTCTGCAACTAATGACGACACTGCAGAATTCTGAATTACGGCCCCATTATCTCCTGTTTCCATTATCCGAACGGCTAGTCCAGCTAACTGATGAATTTCTTTAGCTAATTTCTGTTTCTCGGGTCTCAAATACGCCAAACTCCCCATTGACTTACGGCTCAGGGCGTCTGCTACAACGTTGGCTTTTCCTGGATGGTACAGGATGTTTACATCATAATCCTTCAACAATTCTAACCAGCGACGTTGCCCCAGATTCAACTCCCTCTGAGTAAAAATGTACTGTAAGCTCTTATGATCTGTGTAAATATCAACATGGACGCCGTACAGGTAATGCCTCCACATCTTCAAGGCATGAATAACTGCGGCCAATTCTAGATCATGGGTGGGGTAATTCTTTTCGTGCTTCTTCAACTGTCTGGAAGCATATGCAATTACTCTACCATGCTGCATCAACACACAACCCAACCCGATACCTGACGCGTCACAATAAACTGAATACCCTTCTGTGCCTTCCGGCAGTGCTAATACTGGAGCGGAGGTCAATCTGTCTTTCAGTTCCTGGAAACTCTGCTCGCATGCCTCCGTCCACTGAAACTTTGCTGCTTTCTGTGTTAATTTAGTTAAAGGTGCTGCAATGGTTGAGAATCCCTCAACGAATCTCCGATAATACCCTGCTAACCCCAGAAAGCTACGAACTTTCGTCGGGGTGGTAGGCCTAGGCCATGACTTAACTGCTTCTATCTTCTGCTTATCTACCTGTATACCGGTGTCTGAGACAATATGCCCTAAAAAGGCCACTGAGTTAAGCCAGAATTCACACTTCGAAAATTTAGCATACAACTGGCGGTCCCTGAGAATCTGGAGCACTATCCGCAAATGAGTCCGGTGATCTGCTTCAGAGCGAGAATACACCAGAATGTCATCAATGAACACTATCACGAACAAGTCCAGGAAAGGTCTGAAAATACTATTCATCAGGTCCATAAAGACTGCTGGGGCGTTCGTTAGTCCGAAGGACATAACCAGAAATTCGAAATGCCCATATCGAGTCCTGAATGCTGTCTTAGGAATATCCCTTTCACGTACTCGGACCTGCTGATATCCGGACTGCAAATCAATCTTAGAAAAGTATCTGGCTCCCTGTAGCTGATCAAATAAGTCATCGATCCTGGGGAGCGGATACTTGTTCTTTACTGTAACTTTGTTTAGCTGCCGATAATCTATGCACATTCGGAGCGAGCCATCTTTCTTTCTCACAAACAAGACTGGCGCACCCCACGGGGAAGTACTCGGCCTGATAAAACCTTTATCTAACAAATCTTTCAACTGCTCCTTTAATTCTCTGAGTTCTGCAGGAGCCATACGATAAGGAGGTATTGATATTGGCTGAGTGCCTGGTAGCAAGTCAATAGCGAAGTCTATTTCCCTTTCTGGGGGAATACCAGGTAACTCATCAGGAAATACATCTGGGAATTCATTTACCACTGGAACAGATTGGGGTGTCGGAGATTCTGCTTGGACATCCTGAACTCTGACAAGATGGTAAATGCACCCCTTAGATATCAACTTTCTTGCCCGAAGGTAGGAAATAAACCTACCTTTTGGCATCGCGGTGCTGCCCTTCCACTCCCGTACTGCCTCCCCCGGGAAGTGGAATCGGACCGTTTTGGTCCAACATTCAACATTAGCAAAACATGGTACCAACCAATCCATACCCATTATGGCATCGAAGTCTATCATTTCTAACTCGACCAGATCTACTGTGGTCTGATGGTCAACAATCTCTACTGTACACCCGTGGTAGATTCGGCTAGCTGTGATAGAGTCACCAACGGGCGTAGATACTAGAAAGGGCTGCTGTAATGATTCTGGTACAATACTAAACTTCTGTGCCACAAATGGAGTAATATAGGACAAAGTAGACCCTGGATCAATTAGCACATAAGCAGGGTGTGAGCAGATAGTTAGCATACCTGTCACAACATCAGGCGATGCCTCTGAATCTTGCCTCCCTGGTAAGGCATATGTGCGGCTTGGACCCGCACCTGTACTGAAGGCCCCTGATCTGCCTCGACCCCTGCCTGCTGAAACTGAGGGCCTACGCCCAGTCGAGGATGTTGTAGCTCGTGATCCTGTTGATGCCCTATCCTGTCTGTCCCGGTCCTCACGACCTCTGGCTGGGCAATATTTCATCAAATGGCCTTCTTGGCCATAATTATAACATGCGGTGGAGCCATATCTGCATGCTCCAGGATGGTGTCGACTGCATATAGGGCAAAGTGGTAGGGTATACCTGCTCTGCTCTCCCCTCCTCTGTGATGGTGAATCTGCCATCTGCGAGCCTCTACCAGCCCCGGGCTGCCCCCTGCGGTTGGATCTACCCCTCTGTGACTGTGGCGGAGGCGGGGGCCTAGGCGGCCTATCTGACATTCGGGGCCTGGGTCCTCCCCGGGCTTCTCCCTGTGATTCAACTGGCCGGTCCCGGCGACGCTGTTCCTGATTAACCCTTCTGACCTCTCGTTGCCGCTGTCTGATGCCCTCAATATTGTGAGCAAATGCCTAAATGCGAGCAATATCCATGTCCTCTCGCAGTGTGGCTGTAGTGCAAATCTCAATATATTCTGGATTCAAGCCCGTAATGAAGCGATGCACTCTGGATGCCATGGTATCAACGAAGGCCGGTGCATATCGGGCTAGGGAATCAAACTACAAGGAATATTCCCGAACACTCATGGCCCCCTGTTCTAGATGTAGGAACTGGTCTACCCGGGCCTGTCGAATCTCCCGCGGCAAATAATGATCCAGAAAGGCTCCTGAAAAGCTGGACCAGGTGGGAGGGGAAACATCTCTCCCTCGGGACCTCTCCCAGCTTTCATACCATAACACCGCAATATCCCGTAACCGGAATGCTGCCAACTCAACTGACTCGGTAGACGTGGCATGCATAACCCTGAAGATCCTCTGCATTTGGTCCAGAAAATCCTGAGGGTCCTCTGTCCGGTCCGTGCCTGTGAACTGTGGGGGATTCAGGGCTAAAAACTCTCGGACCCTCAAACTACCGGGCCCTCCTGATGATTCTGCAGTTGTAGATGGCATTGGCTGACGCTGAGCAGCCATCATCTATGCTAACAGAACTACAGCACTCCTAACCTCCTATTCAGAAGGAGTCAATATAGGGGCTGCTGAAGGTAATGTCGCCCCAAGTGGCTCCTGACGTGGTGGGGACTGCTGAGGAGGCTGGGATGATGCCTTTGTAGTGCCCTCTGATCGGGCTATCTCCAAATGAGGGGGAGGCATCCTGCTGGTGCCTTCTCCTACTGCAATGTCTAAGTTCCGACCTGTAATAGGATGGCGCTGGTCTGACATTATCTATAACCAAAGAATATGGTAAGATTTTTGGGAATCAACCCTATACTGTACCGCTCTATAGCACGACTGAATCAGAATAAAAGACAACCATCCTATCATGCCTTGCAGCCTCCTACCCATAGTATGTGGTGCACAACACATCCATGGACAGGACTCTACTTAGCACGGCTTGCAGACTCCCTGGGATACGACCTGCTCTGATACCAAGTTTGTCACACCCCGCCCTGGGGGGTATGACTGGCACCTAGTGCCCTATTAGGACCTGACCTGCTGGACTACTAAGCCTGGGCGCATCTGGCGCCTGGCTGGCTCTAACTCACATTTCTGGAAACAAAGGGCTATATAACGGCTGTAAATACAGCCCCCGGCCCATTGGCCTATAGCCTTCTGTACCTGTACTAACAGCTGACCAGAAACATAGTAATTCAGGGGAACCTATGCGGGCCGACAAGGCCACCATGCTGTCTAGTTATCTGCAATTCAATCGTAACATATTAAAAAGCTACGTGACCGGCAAGGTCACCACTACTGATAGCTATGGCCCCACACGACCATCACAATAGACAGAAGGAATGCTAACAACTATACAACTGCACGGCCTCTCACGACCGGCTCATCTGACCACAGGGAATATAAACAGACTGCAAGCCTCTAGGAAGGATAATAGAAATGATCGGGACAGGGCCCCGACCTACCTGTACTGTACAACAAAAGGAACTGAACTACACCTCTAGAAATTCAGTCTCCGGATGACAGGAGATGAATATTCGACCGCTGATGGGGATCACGTGGTATCGCCTGCGCGTCTATGGGTACCTGCAGGCAAGTAATGCAGCGCCCCACTGGGCGTCAGTACCGCTGGTACTGAGTATGTAAAGCAAACTGAATACAGCTGAATACAAGCAATATAACTAAAAATTCTGAATAGTAGGAGATAACTGAATCTGTAAGAACTGAAGGGATATCTGAAATCAATAACATAACTGTCAAAACTGAAATAAGAAGGAGTAGATTAACTGTCTGATGGTGTAGATCGTACCTGTTCTTAATCATACTGAAGGGAGTAGGAATCATACCTGGAGACGTATCATTCTACTACTAATCTGCTCGTATCTACTGTAATATAACATAACATACATAACGTAACATGACATACACAATCTTACCCGGCCCCCATAAGCCGGGGGGTACAATCAACACAGAATCTATACCCCTACCCCGGTCATCCCATCTCCTATACTGGCTGTAAGCATCCTGCCGGTCCCCTGGGTATGCACTTGGGCTCGCTGAGCCCCTGACTATAACTGCATCTGAGTCTGGAGGACTCCTGAATCTGCACCCGGGCGTATCTGCTCGACTGGGGTGTGTAAGGGCCGATCAAGGCACAAATATGGGGAAAAACTGGCATCCCATCTTCGTCCCCTGGCGGGACGGCATGCCACTCCGTAGAGTGACGTATCCTCGTCCTCTGGTGGACGAGTCGATACAGCTATTAACCCTGGGCGGTCATGGATGCTAGTTAATCCAAACCCAAACAATACAATGGTCTCAACTGGTAGTACTATCTGGGTATCTCGCATGCTGAGGCTAATAGGGGTAAAGTATCACATATATTACATGCTGGCTGATGGTAGTAATCTGTACGTATTTAATACGTGCTGAGGCAGGTAAAGATATATGAATATGAATATAGTCCCCTGCCAACTATACTGGGAAAATGCTATATAAAATAATGTTTCTACTGAAAACTCTCGGTTTACTAAGTTCGGTATATACTATATGCTGGACCCACGATAGAAATAAGTACATACTTAATACATGCTGAGGCTGGAAATACTATATACGTATGTACGAATATAATCTTTCTACTGAACTACGCTGTATATTGACTTTCTATAGTAACATGATTTACTACTCCTGGCATGCTTCCCGAACTTCATTTTAGCCTGCTATTCTATTTCTGAAGTGTTTTACGGATACTGTACTACTTCACGGGGTTTCAGCTGAACACAACAATATCTTAACATGGCATATTACATCACTAACGCTTGCGTTAGAATCTATTTCATACCGTTAGGTTTCATACACATTACAACCCAATGTTTTCTAACATCGTACCAATATTCATAATAACGCAATACTCGACTTCTGAACATTCTACTGATCCGTAATTTATTACGCTATACTGATATTACTTAACTTGCCAAAGGAAACTAACTTTACATACCTTCTCTTTGAATTATTCGTCCGTCGGACGAAGCTCGGCCGGTACTTCAACTATTTTCTCCCAACTGCATTCATAAATACGCCAATTAATACTAAATACAGCTGTATTGTAAAGAGCAACGTTATTTTCGATATAGTTTATAGCCTAAACTTAGGCTTATCGAAAGACGGTCAAAAACTCGCTATTTTTCAGCGGCCCAGAAGGGAGAAGTATTCACTTCTCAGCTAGGAACACATAGACATTAATTTAGAGCAATTCTACTTACTTTAGTTCGGTGGCTCGCCGATTCGTCGGCCGTATTTTGCGAAACTAACTCCGTAGAAATGCTCTCTGCTGCTAAATACCTTGGTATCTAGGATTAATTTGAGTTTGGGCAGCGTTTGGCAGCGTAATCGGACGAAAATATTTAATTTTTCTTCGTTTTTCCTCTTTCTCTGATTTCTCTCTCTGTTTTCCTGGAAATTTCTAAGTATATACTGATTAAAAATCGAAGTGGGATTTATATACTTGGGCCTGGACAAGGGCAACGTGTCACGGAGCCATCGCGGAGGCCTCACCTCTGTGACACGCTGCCATCGCGGAGGGGCTCTGCCTCGGCTCCTCCCGCGATGGTTCGACGGGTTTCTCGTCCGATCTTTTCCCAGGCCTTTCCCTAGCACGTATGGCTTCCAAATATGCTTAACCAACGTGCGAATAGGTCATCTAAGTGCCGGGAATTCTACGGGGTATAACAATAAAGCAACTACAGGTTCATTGATGCAATCCACCAAAGAAAAAAACTGACAACAAATTAAAAATCCTACTCCTATCGACTACATTTCCCTTAAGACGGTCGTCATCCATCCATCATAGGGAACGGTCACTAACTATGACATCGGTTCAATGGGACTATTCTCGGTAAAAGAACCGAAAACAAACTCCGAGAAACCCAAAATAAAAATCGAAAATTTTTTGCAAAACATCGATCATGTCGATCGAAAAATATTTACAAAATATTTTGATAAGTGCAAAATATTTTCGCAAAAATTTTTGAAAAATATCGATCATTTCGATAAGAAAGAAATATTTACAAAATATTTACATTGGCAACCACAACTTTTCATAACACACATCATTAACCACAAAAATATATACAGATACACACAAATCAGTTCACAACCACAGAGAAACATAAAAACATACATGCACAACCAGGGAAAGAGCATACAGCAGATTAGCCTAAGTCCCAGCACCTAGCTACTCCCCACCCCACACTTAAATCGAACACTGTCCCCAGTGTTCACAAAAATTAAGATCACAAAATTTCGGGTGGTGGAACTCCCTGATCAGTCGAAATATTCGACTTCTTCATCCGGTGCTGCTGCCTCATCGCCCATGTCCGAGTCAGCTCCATCGTCGTCATCGGACTCCACATCGGAGTCCTCCCGACGTGTCTCCTCGTCATTGGGGCCATCGTCATCAGTAGGCTCAACGAAGGCTGGTCCCACTCGGCATAAGGCTCTGGCGTTCTCGCCAAATGGGTAATCCAGCTCCAACTGCCATAACTCTTCCTCAGTGGCTGGTCTCCCACCAATCCGTAGCTGAAGCATCTGCATGCCAAACATACGTGCCATGTGCTGATCGTCACGAGCATGTCGCTCGCCCAAAGTCAGCACTAGCCCGTGTGTGGTGTCGGGGGATTTAGTTTTTGTCACATCGAGGGCCCTCCGCTCCAACTGCGGGATGTAATCCAAAGCCTCTTCCTCGACATCAAGGCCTCGGAGGAAGGTGGTGATGAGTCCACCGAACCCGTATCTGTGGCCCTGGTGTAGTCTGGCTCTCTTCATGGCGGATATAATGACCGCCCCAACATTAATCTCTAGCCCTTTCATAAGGGCATACACCAAGTAGACACGGTCCCGGGTCACATCGGTCATGTGAACTCCCGGGATCAAGCAAGAACATACAATTTTCAGCCATATTCTGGCCTCCCTGTTCATCTGCGAATAAGGCAGAGTCTGGTGGTAACCCCTCTCCTTATGTCTACTCCATCGGGCTGTGGATCGAGCCCCACACAACGTACGTCTGATGTCGGCGTATGGTGGGGTGATGTTTAGCTGGCGGAGAATGTGAGCGTCTGTGTCCCGCGCTCCAACGATGGCATTAAATTGCTGGGGTTCTAGAGTGACAATCTTCCCTCTGATTTTTATTGTGTGGCTTCTGATGGCCGGGTTCCAATTTGCGTAGAACTCCCGGACCAAATGTAGGTTGCACTCCTTGGGCTCCTAAAATATAAAGCTGAGCCCAGCTGCCTCAATCCTTTGCACAATACGGGGGAACTCCTGTGCTAGTGGTTCCCATGCAATATGTTCCTCCGGGAAGTACTTGCTTTCCTTATGTTTAGCGTACCACTTCTTTCCTTTCTCGGTTACCCACCTCGTTCCTTATGTTTAGCGTACCCACTTCTTTCCTTTGCCTTTATCCTGCCTACTAGCCATTGTACCTGTCAATATACATAAACAAGCACAACGTTAAGCTAAATACATGTTAACTTCGGCTAAGGTCGGGTTACACAACGTTTACCCCACCCTTAGTCCTTAGCTACTTTTACAAACTATGGCCAGGATAACTCAATTTACACCAAAACAATCAACTATACAATTTATGCTTAGTGCGTTCACAAAAAAATTTCGACAGTATAACCTTTAGCGTACTACTCAGACTTCATACAGCTAATCCCAATCCTACTATTGCTAGCAATTCAACCATCACACTTAGCAACGAAAACAACAAACAAAAACAACAACACAAACATTCTATATACATACGAATCCAAATAACCTAACCAATTTGAACAATTTCCACATTTTCCCCAAAAATTCGAGAATTCGTCGTCTTTTACATTCAAACATTATTTACACCGACTAATCTCAATTCCCAAACACACCCCGGCATCTAATTCACCGAATTATCAAATTACCCAAGTCAATTTCAACAACCTAAGCCCTAGAATTCAATTTTACAATCAATTTCGAATTATTTACTTAGTCGATAAGTTCAAACGCTAATAAAAACATTCTGAAATTCATCAATCACAAATAATTCAATTTCATGCTCAATTGCTACTTAGGATGATATATCTCACCTCACCTGCCCAAATTCGACTAAAATCGCCAAAACTTAGAGAGAAACGAGGAAAACATACCTTTACGTTGAAGAACCGAAGAAACTTGATGATTTCTTTGCTTAGTGGCGTGGCACGTTGATTGGGGAGGGGGATTTGGGTGTTTGGTCGCGGAGAGGAAAAGAAATGGGGAGAAAGGGCAAGAAAATCGGGGTTAATTTAAAGAAAAACACGCGGGTCACCCGGCAACCCGGTGTGACCCGGCACCAAATAAAAGGCAACATGTCACGGAGGGTAACGCGGAGCCCCTCCTCCGTGACACGGAGCCAACGCGTTGGCTTACTGGAAATTTTAAAAATCCGGATTTTACCTTCAACGTGTCACGGAGGGTAACGCGGAGCCCTTCCTCCGTGACACGGAGCCAACGCCCCAGTGCACTGTCTCTTCAATTGAATTATTTTTTCATACCTTGCCTTATTCTTCCCGATTCCATGCATATTTGTCTCCGTTGACCTGAAAAATCACCTCACTAAACAAAATTGGTTAGATTAATAGATTTCCCTAACTAAAATGAAAAATATTAACTAAAACAAAAAATATATCCCAAATCAAGAAAAGAAAAAAAAATAAAATTATTTACACTAAAAAAGAAAGAAAGAAAATATTTTTCACGGGTTGCCTCCCGTGCAGCGCCTGGTTTACCGTCGCGGCTCGACGTCCTTTATGCTCAATTATCTACTAGGGTGATGGATGATTTTTCACGATCGTTGTCCTCCCCCCAGTAGTTCTTAACCTTATCAAGTGGCCTTCCTATTAACTCTCGGGAATCATTTATTCGATTAGCGTTCGCATGATCAATCACATTGATCACTGCAAGTTCTTCATTCACCGTCGGGAGCTTAGGTGCTTTGTACACATCGAACACTTCGACCTTGTCATGTGCTTGCATTGTAAGTTGACCCGTAGCTACGTCAATTAATGCTTTTCCGGTTGCCAAAAAGGGTCGTCCCAAAATAAATGGGACTTCAGCGTCTGGTTCAAAATCCAGAACAATAAAATCGACCGGAAAAATAAGGGAGCCCACTTGCACTAGAACATCCTCAACAATGCCATCCGGCTTAGCTAAGGATCTGTCTGCTAGCTGCAAGATTACTGTTGTAGGTCTAGGACTCCCCAGACCTAACTTTCTGAATACCGAAGATGGCATCAGATTTATGCTCGCCCCCAAGTCACATAATCCACGAGCTCGGATACTCTGCCCAATAGTAAGCTGGATAGTAAAACTTCCAGGGTCTTTTAGCTTCGTGGGCAGTCTGTTTTGAATCCGGGAAGTGCATTCCTCTGTCAAAGCTACCGTGGCATACTCAGTCAAGCGACTTTTGTTTGCCACGATGTCTTTAATATATTTCGCATATTTTGGCACTCCCTGCAAGACATCAACAAGAGGTAAATTAACATGTACCTATTTAAGCACCTCCATAAATTTCTTGAAACACGCCTCCTCCTTGTGTTTCTTGAGTCGTTGAGGGAACGGGGGTGGAGGTCTTTCTGCTTCTGCTTCTTTGGTCTTCCCCCTATCAGAACTTTGTTCCTCCTCAACTTCTGCTGCTCCTGACTTTTGAGGCGGTCTTTCCGGTTCCACCTCCTTCAACTGCAAACCACTCCTCGTGGTCACTGCATTCACCTGCTTTGGATTAGGATCCGTGTCGCTTGGCAGTCCTCCTCTGGGTCTTGTATTTTGGGCACTAGCAAATTGCCCAAACTGATATTCAAGAGCCTTGGTCGCTAACTGATTATTCTTCACTTCGGCTGCCAATTTAACATAGTCAGCCTGCAATTGTGCCTGATTAGCGGTCATGGTTTTGAACATCTCCTCAATGGTAGGTGATGGTGGTGGAGGAGGGGCATTGTGATTTCTGAATTGAGCTTGATAGTTCGGTTGCCCTCCTTGATTTCTCTGCATACCCTGACCAGAACCTTGGTTTTGTTGGTTGTTGCTATCCCACGAAAAATTTGGATGGTTCCTCCAATTTGAGTTGTAGCCACTACCAAACTGCTGTTGATTTCTCTGTGCATTGCCCACAAAGTTAACAGAATCAGGATTTGCAACACAGCACTCAGCTGAGTGCTCACTACTACCACACACTTCACACCACATTTGCTGGACCGCATTGACTGAAGCTGAAGGCTGGTTCAAGTTCATATTGCTGAAGTGATTATTCAACTAATTCTGCAATGCAGCTATCTGTGCAGTGATAGCTGTGAATCCATCCACTTCAAGCACTCCTGCTGCTTTCCTTGCTCCACCTCTTGATGAATCTGCATTCCATTCTGGATTGCCATGTGAAATTCGGTTGAGCAAAGTGTACAGCTCCTCATAAGTCTTTTCCAGCGCTTGCCCTCCAGCTGCTGAGTCTAACAAAATTTTTGTATGGGGTTCCAAACCCTCAATAAATGTGTGTACCAACACCTCATTGGACTGATGATGATGAGGAAAGTCCCGCAACATGGATTTAAATCTTTCCCAGGCTTGATATAGATTTTCTCCCTCCCTCTGTTTAAAACTTAGAATTTGACTTCTAAGTCTGGCTGTTTTACCCGAAGGGAAAAATTTGATCAAAAACTTCCGTGCAAGATCATCCCACATTGATATAGAATTTGGTGGTTCAGCTTTTAACCACCTCTTGGCTTCATCAAGTAAGGAAAACGGAAATAAGGTGAGCCGAACATAATCAGGTGACACTCCAGCGGGTATATAAGTGTCACTTATCTCTAAAAAATTCTGGAGATGTTGTTGTGGGTCTTCATGAGGGAGACCGGTAAATTGCCCGCTTGTGTGCAAAAGTTGCCCCATGTTCTGCTTTAATTCAAACCACCCTCCAGGCTCTGGTTTGCGGATACTAGAATGTACATTATTGGCATGTGGGATTGCCACCTCGCGAACCGGCCTTGCTGCTGCTTCATCGGGCACTAACACTGCCCGCACAACTGGTGGATTTTGTTGCTCCATAATAGACTGTCTAAGCAACCGCAGCTTCTTTTGTAGAGCTTCTCTACGTTGACTATGAAATTCACGTTCAGGCTCTAAGTAAGATTCCACTAGCTCTTTGTCCCTTGCCAGTGTTCGCAGAGATCAAGTCTGCAAAATACAGGCTAAGACCAAGTTGTTAACACTTAAGAAAATAAAACAACAATACAGTAAATTTACACTTATCACAATTTCACCAATTGCCTAGTCTCCCCGGCAACGGTGCCAAAAAATTGTTCGGCTGTGTTTGCTATAGGTGTAAAACCGAACGCAAGTGCACGTGGTCAAACAAGTAATAAAGTGGCTAAGTAAGCCAAGTATCGATCCAAGGAGACTCTGGATAAGTAAAATTGCCTAAGTACACTATATTCTTATCTTACTTCTAATTATGCTAACAACAACGTAACCAACAGTTAAATAAGTTTTTGTTTAGAAATTGTATATACTAAAACTATTAATAATTATTTACTGTGAATTGAAACTATGGATATGAGCATGCCAAGGTTAAGAAGAAGCAATGAATTTGACGATAATCACAATTTGGTTAATCTTCTCTTCATGTTGCTAGCCAAGAACATTAGCCTAGAAATTAAAACTCTCGTATTTAATTTCACTTTAGAATCATAAACCATTCATTTACATTTCTGTGATCAAATGCAATTTATGACCTAGCACTACAATTCCGGTTCCTAAATTGACTAATACGGCTTTCAAGTATATTTCTATCAGGAAAGCACATCAAAACCCAATTTTCCCAAATCAAGTTAAGAACAATACCCTATTAATTCACAACTTTCCAATTTCTTGCTCTCTCGAGTGAAATTGGACTTTTTAGATGTACATTAATGTCGGCCACACACTAATGCAGTAGAAACAAGAATTAATAGAACAACATAGAAGAAGAAGAAGAAAAACATATCATTAACAATCAAAATTCATCAACAATGTTCAAAACCTTAGCAAGGAAGAGAATTAGCCACTCATTTGTGGATTAATCATCCTAAAACAAGTGTAAATCATACATACAATTGATTGAAAGAAGAAAGGAAAAGAAGAAATCCCTTATCTTTTTCGTCCCTCAACTGCTTCTAACCCACGTCCTTGCTCCACCAAGTCTGAATTAATTAAAAATAAGCTAAGTGTTCTATTTATACTAGTGGGAATTTTTCCCGGAATAACAAGCAACGTGTCACGGAGGTCAACGCGGAGCACTGCCTCCGTGACACGGCGTGGATGCGGACCCTCTCTGGAATTCCAGGGTCCGGGATTATAGCCTCAATGTGGCACGGAGGCCAACGCAGAGGCCTATCTCCGTGCCACGGAGCTGTCGCGAGGCCTCACTGGAATTTGCCAATTAATTTCCCCTCCAGGCAGTGTGCCTCCGCGATGGTAGTGTGGCACGGCTCCATTGCGGAGCCCCTATACTTTGCGCATTCCAATGTCTTTTCCATGCTCGCATCCAAGTCCAACTCCGATATACTTCCAACATGCATTTTAGCTCCTAAAAATCATATTTTCCTGCAAAACAAATGCTAATATGTTGGTTAGTATAAATTCACATTTTATTACCAATTACATGAGAATATATACATATTGCACAACAAACAAGGCGAAAATGATACGTTTGAGTATCACTTGGGCATATAAATCTGCCCAAGATCATTTTCAATTATGAATCATGTTTTCAAGTTCTTATAAATTATAATGCCCATCTGTGGAAGTTCATGAAAAATTGAGATCTATGATGTATGATCAAGTGTGATGAGATATTTATGATGAAAAGTATGTTTTCAAGTTATCCATGTCTATGATAATGTTTTCAAGAAAATCAAGTATTTTCAAGCATGTTTAAGTATTGGGAAAGCCCATATGTTCAAGTATGATTTATGATTTCATGTCAATTAGCTTACCACATGGTTTTGGAGTCTAGACTCCCAATTTTATTTAGCTTGTGGTATGATTGAGCCAAGGCTCCTTACGTTACGATTTGTTATTTAGCTTCATCGCTAGATGATGGCCAGCTTCATTGAAAATGATGGAGAGCATATGCATGTTATTGGAAGTAGTGTCTAGAACCGAGTAGGCTAAGGGTCAGTCAACCCGATGCCTCAGAGCTACGCGCCAACGTAGGTTTACTTATATACTTTGGGACCTCCTTTGGTGCTTTCCCCTTCCCCAAGAGGCCTGGAGCTTGATATTGATATCATGGTATCATCCTTACTGTAAAGGCTTTGGATGGATCTGCCCACTTGAGTATGATAGTCGGGACCACGTAAGCTCTATCGTGGTAATGTCGGTTATGTGACGAGTCTCCCATTGTTCCTCATGATTTCAGTTATGCGTGTTTATCATTCATGATGTGTGTGTGTGCGTGTATATATGTATGTTCTAAAGTAGGTTTGAACCAATGTTCAAGTTTACTTATGATAATCAGATTTCAGCTTTGGGTCATTCGAATCAGTTATGATGTTTAGTTATGTTCAGATCATGATTTCAAAAAATAGCATGCAAGCTCTACTCTCAGATCTTTATCTTGATTATTTTTATATTATTTATGTTTTAATTATTTTACTTACTTAAGAGGTTTTATATACCTTGCATACTTGGTACATTTCATGTACTGACTGCATACTCTATGTTGTGTCATTTTATGATACAGGCTCCGACATCTAGACTCAGCCCCGTCACTAGCCAGTTCGAGAGTTAGCATCCAGTCTCTATTGGTGAATCTTCATATATGGAGGGCCCCTTTTTATTTAGTTACATTTATATATTTTCAGTTTCAGACTTAGAGAGTTAGTTGGGGTCTTGTCCCATCAACTCATCAGACATAGAGGCTTTTCAGACATAGATTGTATTCAATTTCAGATTCGCGGTTGCTTTATGATGTTATGTATGTTTAGACTTCTGCTATGATTATCATGATTGATTTTTTGCTTTTATTGATTGAGTTAGAAGTTATGTTCATGTCATGGGTCGACTTGGAGCCTCTCGGGGTTCCTTGTCCCGTGTCTCGATCCGAGCCCATGTTCGGATTGCGACAGTTATCTAGGATGGTTATGATAAATTAAATTAAATCTCATTATCTAGGAGGGTCCTAATAAACTAAATTAAATTTCATTATCCAGGAGGGTTCTAATAAATTAAATTAAATTCCATTTCCAGAAGCATTTTGAACTAACTAAATTAAATCCTATTATCAAGGAGGGGTCTGATGAACTGAATTAAATCCAATTATCCAGGAGGGTCCTGACAAATTAAATTAAATTGCATCATCCAGGAGGATCCTGATAAATTAAATTAAATTTTATTTTCTAGGAAGGCCCTGATAAACTAAAATTAAATCTCATTTTTCAGGAGGACCCTAATAAACTAAATTAAATCTCATCATCTAGGAGGGTCCTGATAAACTAAATTAAATCTCATTTACCATGAGGGTATTGACAAATTAAATAAATTTTCATTATCTAGGAGGGTCCTGATAAAAATTAAATCTCATTTTTCAGGAGGGTCCTAATAAATTAATTTAAATCACAAGGTCCTGATAAACTAAATTAAACCCCATTATCCAGGAGGGTCCAAATAAACTAAATAAAATCCTATTTTTTCAGGAGGTCCTGATAAACTAAATTAAATTCTATTTTCCAGGAGGGTCCTAATAACTTAAACTAAACCAATTATCTAGGAGGGTCCTGATGAATTAAATTAAGTCTCATTTTTCAGAAGAGACCTGATAAAATAAGTTAAATCTTATTTTCCAGGAGAGTCCTAATGAATTAAATTAAATTCTATCTCTCAGGAGGGTCTTGATAAACTAAATTAAATCCCATTTTTTAAGAGGGTCCTGATAAAGTAAACTCAATTCCATTATCCAGGAGGGTCCTGATAAACTAAATTAAATCTCATTTTCCAAGAGGGTCTTGAACTAACTAAATTAAGTCTCATTATTTATGAGGACCCTGATAAAATAAACTAAATCCTATTATTCAGGAGGGTCCTAATAAATTAAATTGAATCTCATTATCCAGGAGAGTCCTAATATATTAAACTAAATCCCATTATTTAGGAGGGTCCTGATAATCTAAATCAAATCCTATTATCCAAGAGGGTCGTGATAAACTAAATTAAGTTTTATTTTTCAGGAGGGTCCTGATAAACTAAATTAAATTTCATTATCCAGGAGGTCCTGAATAAATCATGAAAATGTGAATTTGTATTCTTCCAGAAGGTACCTGCTACCAACAACAAATTTACCCCTGTTTCAAAACAAAGAAAATTTGTAAATTTTAACTTAGTGGTTGGTTTATGGCTTTGGCTTTCAAGGGGATTTTTCCAACACTTGTCAGGTTCAACTCTACTTCAAATATTCTAAGCATGTAGTTGACCTACTACATTATTGACCCACAATCTGGTTATCAAGAATGAGTTTAACCTAATACATACCTCTGTTTCATGATGTTCCTCAATCTGAACTCTATTTAACCCCTACACTTTCATGAATCCAAAACTCACCCATAGGTGATAATTCATTGAATATTGTTATAATACCCCAAAGATGCTTGGGAGTAGACTCGAAAGATAAAAGTTGAAAACTACTGAAACTGGGAAATTATCACAGAACGAGTCATGTAACGACTCATGGTATCTAACCATGGGTCATTATATGCAGTCATAGGGATGAGGAGTTTTGGTGGCAGGGGAGACAGCAAGTGATGTAACAACTCATTGTGGGAAACAACGGGCCGTCCCTTGCGATCGTGGTGAGTTATGAACTTCAGCAGATGGCATACAATGGGTCTTCCCACAACACATTGTGAAGAATAACGACTCGTTGTTATCGATCGTCGTTGGGTTGCAAGACTTTCCAGTGCATATGACGGATCAAGACCACTACTCCTTGGGAGCAACCAAGAATCGTGGTGAGGCTTGTCATAAGAAGGATCAGCTTTTGTGAAAGGGAAACAACGGTCGATGTAACGACCCGTTGTCTTAGAGGATGAGTCATACTGTCCATCCGTTGTTCAGTTCTGAAGGCAAGTCTCAGCAGTGCAAACAACGAGCAACAAAACAGGTCGTCCTTCCTTCCAACAACCCGTTGTTCCATCCATTAGTCCGGCCTGGATAGTTTTCAAGGCAGATTCATTAAGGGTATTTTTGACTTTTTGACGCTATAAGACCCTAAACTACGTCATTTTAGCTTATGAAAGGTGGGTTTTTAGCGGCATAAATTAATCTAAGTCCTTATTCATGCATGCAAGAACATAGAGAGGTAATCAAAGGTGATTCAAGGCTTTTCTCTTGAATTCTTCCAAATTCCTTCTTGGGAATTCAAGGGAAGTTCAGAACCAGTTATTCCCTGGTATGTAAGGCTATCAATGGGTTATTTCTTCCACACCCATGCCCATCCTCTATAATTTTTACGAAAATTTTATTAAAAACTCATGGGGTTTTGAAGATGATTTATATAAAAGTCTAATGATTTGATAATGGATTTTGTGATTTTAGAATCTCATCATAATCTATGGGTTTTGATCAGTTTTTATTATTTAAATCATTTATAATTCTATCAAATTTTGATTTCTACGAAATTAAGCCTAATTATGCATGACCAATGATAAATCAATTTATGATCTACTATATCCATTGATGATATTTATAAGTCTAGCATGAATTATGATTCAAATTATGGATTTATGATATTAGCCATCATGATTTTATAAATTTCAAGCTATATACATGATTTACATGTATGAACCTTATGAATCATGAATTATGTTTTGGCCGACTCTTGGGCCCTATGTCATGGCTAGTTCACGTATGTACAAGTATGTTATGATTATCATGATTTAACTAGCTCATGAATTCATGCATGTTATACTATGAGCACTATATATGTTTTGGGAGTAGTATTGAACACCGAGTAGGTTCGGGGCTCAGGTTAAGCCCCGGATCTCATGAACTACGTGCCATCTAGGTATGTTTGGACCCCCTTTCATTACTGTCCCCGGCCCGAATGGCCCTTTCTTCATGGTGATATCACACTTTCATGGTCCTACCTTTGGCATGGTACGGACACCCTCCCGACTAGGGTTATAAGTCGGGTTTCATGTGTGCTCATATGGGGTATGTCGGTTAAGAGAACCTCCCACTGTTCCTCATGATTTATGCATGTTATAATTATGTGTTTTGTCTTAATTCATGTTAAGTGAAGCTCTTCTCTTATGATTATAATTATGTTAGCACTATGAATGTTTTGAAAACCTTGGGTCTTATGTTATATTATGATGTTTATAATATGAGCATGATGTCCTACTCTTATGATCATTTATGAGTTTGATATGTTTTAGATGCCCATCTTACTCTTATGATCATTTATGAGTTTGATATGTTTTAGATGCCCGCCTTAATTACCTTGCATACTCAGTACATTCCACGTACTGATCGCATACTTTCTATGTTGTATCATTTCATGATACAAACCCCAGCTCTAGGCTCACACTCACCCATAGATTGTCTCGGAGTTGCTTTCAACACAGTTGGTAAGTCCTCATGTTTCGAGGGCTATTTTATAGACATGTTGCTACTTTCTGTTTCAGTACTTGGTCAGGTTAGTTGGGGATGTTGTCTTATTAACCCATTGTACGTATTAGAGGCTTTCAGACAAATGTTCAGTACTCAGCTTGTACGTCTTAGTGTTTCGAATGTTTTGATATACTATGTTATGCCACGTTTTGGATATGCCTTATGTTCAGTCTTCCGCTTATGTGATTGAATTAGATGTATGCTCATGCCTTGGGTCGACTTGGGGTCTCTCGGGGCTCCTTGTCCCGTGTCTACGATCCGGGAATACATTCGAGTCGTGACAAACTTGGTATTAGAGCCATAGGTTTGAAGTATCCTAGGATGTCTGAAAGCCGCTTTAAGTAGAGTCTTTTTCATGGGTGTGAAGTGCGCCATACTTATGACGAAGAGGCTACTAGACGTTTAGAAAACGTTCCCTTCTTTCACGATCTCTGTCGTGTGATGAAAGTCCTTTATCCTTCTAATTCGTGTTATTCACGATTGCAGCATCATGCCTCCACACAGAGTGAACTCCAGAAGAAATGGTAACGGTAATGATCATGAGGGTGCCAATGGTGAGGAGCACGCACCAGAGCCAACTGCCCACACTGAGTTTAGGACTGCGATTCAGATGCTGGCACAGGCCGTGATTGCCCAGGTTCAGAATCAGACGGTGGCACATTACCCTTAGAATGGGAATGCAACGGTAGCTAGGGTGAGGGATTTCTTGAGAATGAACCCTCCTAAGTTCATGGGGTCAAAGGTGGATGAGGACCCACGTGATTTTATTGAGGAGATTCTGAAGATCACCCAGGTTATGGGGGTGAACAATGGGGAGTGTGTTGATTTGACCTCCTATCAGCTAAAGGGGGTGGCTCATATATGGTTTAAGCAATGGAGAAATCCCAGGGCAGTAGGTGTAGGCCCGATAGGTTGGGAGGAGTTCCACGCGACATTTATGGATCGGTTCATCCCTCGGGAGATGAGAGAGCTCAAGGCGACCAAGTTTTTTAATTTGAAGCAAGGTAATATATTTGTTTAGGAGTACGCATCGGAGTTCACCCGATTATCCAAGTATGCTCCAGAGTTGGTGGCAGACCAGAGGACTTGGGTGAGCCATTTTGTGCATAGGGTGGCGATTACTTGGACAAGGATTGCAGGATCGCCATGCTTCATCATGATATCAATTTTCCCCATATTGTATTGTATGCACAACAGATGGAGTCGGTCTACCATAGACAAAGGGAGGCCAAGAGGGCCAGGACCAATAGTTATAGGACTTTTCAGGTCAGGTCAGGGGTAGACAGCGTCAGCAGTCCCAGCATAGGTCTATCGCTCCGGCTCCATCATCGGCCATCACGCCATCTATGTTCAGAGTAGATCATAGGAGCAGGGCTTTAGGCTCGAGGGATCAGGGTAGCATGCAGATGGAGCACACTTTTCCAGTTTGTGCAAGTGCAGCAAGAATCATCCCCGAAGGTGCTTAGTCAGTGCGGATGCTTGTTTAGGGTTGGCAAACCCGGACACAGACTTAGAGATTTCCTTTCAGCCAGATCAGGGGACAGTGCAGCCCGTGTGACAGCATCCAGTTCTGCCGCTCTAGTAGCACGTCCACCTCAGCAGGGTGCCTCTACTAGTTTAGCAGACGGTCAGCGCCAAAACAGGTTTTATGCTTTAGTGCCTCGCCAAGAGTAGGAGGCTTCACCAGATGTGGTCACTAGAATGTTGCAATTCTTCAATATTGATGCTTATGCCTTGTTAGATCCAAGAGCTACTTTATCTTTTATGACCCCTTTTATTGCTAGTAGTTTTAGAGTTAGCCCTGAAATCCTGTCAGAGCCATTCTCACTCTCTACTCCAGTCGGTGATTCAGTGGTAGCTAGGAAGGTGTATAGAGGTTGCCCCATTACAGTATTGCATAAGGTCACCTTTGCATACTTAGTAGAGTTAGCTATGAATGACTTAGATATCATTTTGGGCATGGATTGGTTGTTTGCATGTTATGCTTCGACTAATTGTAGGAACCGTGCAGTGGAGTTCCAATTTCCTGGTGAGTCAGTTTTGGAGTGGAAGTGAAATTCAGCTGCACCAACCGATCGGTTTATTTCATATCTTAAAGTCAGGAAAATGATTTCTAAGGGTTGATTGTGTCACCTAGTTAGGGTTAAGGATGTGGAGTCCGAGACCCCGACTATCCAATTAGTTCTGGTGGTGTGTGAGTATCCGGAGGTTTTTCTTGAGGATTTTCCAGGTGTTTCTCCTGAGAGGAAAATTGATTTCAGCATTGATCTCTTACCCAATACGCAACCCATCTCAATTCCTCCCTTACAGGATGGCTCCAGCCGAGATAAAGGATTTGAAGGATCAGTTGAAGGACTTGTTAGATAAAGGCTTTATCAGACCGAGCAAGTTTCCATGGGGTGCACCGGTGTTATTTTTCCAGAAGAAGGATGGTTCCCTTCGCATGTGTATTAATTACCGACAATTGAACAAGGTCACCATCAAGTGTAGGTACCCCTTGCCCAGGATTGATGACTTGTTTGACCAGCTTCAGGGTGCCAGATGTTTCTCAAAGATAGATCTCAGGTCCGGGTATCACCAGCTCGGAGTTCGGGAGAGTGACTTCCCGACAACCACTTTCAAGACTCGGTATGATCACTACGAATTTGTTGTTATGCCTTTTGACCAACCAATGCCCTTGAAGCTTCCATGGACTTGATGAACAGGGTATTCAAGCAATATCTAGACATGTTCGTGATCATGTTCATCGATGATATCCTTATATACTCTGGGAGCGAGGAGGAGCATGCCACTCACTTGAGAGTAGTGCCTCAGACCCTCAAGGATTGTCAGTTGTATGCAAAGTTCAGAAATTTGAATTTTGATTGGACTCCATGACATTTTTAGGCCATGTGGTATTGAGTGAGGGCATAAAAGTAGATTCTCAGAAAATTGAAGCGGTAAAGAATTGGCCTAGAGCGGTGAATCCTTCAAAAATTTGAAGTTTCTTGGGCCTATCATGCTACTATCAGAGGTTTGTTGAGGGTCTTTCATCAATTGCAGCACCATTGACCAGGTTGACTCAGAAAAAGGTAAAGTTTCAATGGTCGGAGGCTTGTGAGAAAAACTTCTAAGAGTTGAAGACTCGACTCACTTCAGCACCAGTGTTGACCCTACCCGAGGATACTGATGGTTTTGTAGTATATTGTGATGCTTCGAGGATTGGAATTGGGTGTGTGTTGATGCAGCATGGGAAAGTGATAGCGTATGCCTCAAGACAGCTAAAAATCCATGAGAAGAATTACCCGACCCATGATCTTGTGTTGACCGAGGTTGTGTTTGCATTGAAGATATGACAGAACTACTTGTATGGGGTCCACGTGGATGTATTTACGGACAACAAGAGCTTGCAATATGTTTTCACATAGAAAGATCTTAATATTTGACAAAGAAGGTGGTTGGAGCTACTCAAGGACTACGATATCAGTGTTCTTTACCACATGGGTAAGGCTAATGTGGTAGCAGATGCACTTAGTAGGCTCTCTATGGAGAGTGTGTCCCACGTGGATGAGGGAAAGAAGGATTTGGTGAAAGATGTCCCCCTACTTGTGAGGTTGGGAGTTAGATTGGTCGACTCAACCAATGGCGGCGACATTGTACAAAACGGATCTGAATCGTCCTTGGTGGTTGATGTGAAATCTAAGCAAGACGAGGACCCGATTTTGAGGAAATTGAATGAAGTTGTGCAGAGTCAAAAGGTGGATATTTTCTCCCAAGGGGGAGATGGTTACTACGGTACCAAGGCTATCTATGTGTCCAGACGTTGATGATTTGAGAGGTCAGATATTGCATGAGGAACATGGTATCAGATATTCTATCCATCGAGGATCCATGAAGATGTATCGTGATTTACGAGAAATCTATTGGTGGAATGGCGTGAAGAAGGATATTGCAGAGTTCGTAGCCAAATGTCCAAATTTCCAACAAATAAAGGTTGAACATCAAAGGCCTGGAGGAGTACTTCAAGATATTAGAATTCCTACTTGGAAGTGGGAAGAAGTTAATATGGACTTTATAATAGGATTACCCCGTACTCGTCGACAATATGACTCCATTTGGATGGTGGCCAACAGGTTGACCAAGGTGGCACATTTCCTACCAGTGAAGACCATAGATTTAGTGGATGATTATGCCAAATTGTATATTCGGGAGTTGGTTCGACTTCATGGAGTGCCCTTGTTTATTATTTCATACCGAGGTACTCAATTGACCTCCTAGTTCTGGCGGTCTTTTCAAAAGGGGCTTGGGACTCAAGTTAAGCTCAGCATAGCCTTTCATCCAAAAATAGATGGCCAGTCAGAATGAACAATCCAGACTCTCAAGGACATGTTGAGAACATGTGTGATGGATTTCAAAGGTATCTGGGATGATCATTTGCCTTTGATCGAGTTTTCTTATAATAACAACTATCACTCTAGCATCTAGATGGCACCGTTCGAGGCTCTTTATGGGCAAAGGTGTAGATCACCCATTGGATGGTTTGAGGTTGGTGAGACAGCTATGATAGGGCCTGAGTCGGTTCATGAGGCCATGGTGAAGGTTCAGTTGATAAGGGATAGGCTGAAAACCCGCTCAGAGTCGTCAAAAGTCATATGCTGATGTGAGGAGAAGAGATTTGGAGTTTGAGGTAGGAGACTGGGTATTTCTAAAGGTATCTCCTATGAAGGGAGTTATGCGGTTTGGGAAGAAAGGAAAACTTAGTTCCTGCTATGTTAGTCCCTACCGGATTACGAGAAGAGTTGGTAAGGTAGCGTATGAGTTGGACCTGCCCTCAGAGTTATCTTATGTACATCCCGTGTTTCATGTGTCACTTATGAAGAAATGTTTGGAGGATCCAGCCCTAGTAGTTCCAGTGAACAGCGTCAGTGTCAAGGACAACCTCAGCTATGAAGAAGTTCTTATGGAAATATATGACCATCAAGTTCGGAGACTAAGGAACAAAGAAGTAGCATCAGTTAAAGTCCTATGGAGAAATCAGCATGTTGAAGGAGCTACGTGGGAAGCCGAAGCAGATATGATGGCTAGATACCCGCATTCGTTCTCTACCAGCTCAGTTTTGTCTTGAGGTATCAGTTATGCTCCATGACTCTGTTTAGTTTACATGTTCAGTTCATGTGTTCAAGTTTCTTTTATGTGTATGGATGTGTATGTGAAGCATGAGATCAGTTCAGCTATGTGTTATGAATCGGAGGTAGTCATTCCATCAGTTTTCGGTTTAAATGGTTAGTATTTGAGTATGATACTTGCATCTTTCTATTTTCTTCTTGTTTCCTACATTTGAGGATGAATTTTCCCAAGGGGGAGATATCGTAACACCCCGAAAGTACTTAGGAGTAGACCCGGAAGCTAAAAGTTGAAAATTGCTGAAATTGGAAAATTATCACAAAACGAGTCATGTAACGACTCATGGTATCTAACCATAGATTGTTGTATGCAGTCGTAGGGATGAGTAGTTTTGGTGGTAGGGGAGACAACGAGTGATATAATGACCCATTGTGGGAAACAACAGGTCGTCCCTTGCGGTTGTGGTGAGTTATGGACTTTAGCAGATGGCATACATCGGGGCTTCCCATGACATGTTGTGAGGAGTAATGACTCATTGTTACCGGTCATCATTGGGTTGCAAGACTTTCCAGTGCATATGATGAATCAAGACCACGACTCATTGAGAGCAACCATGATTCGTGGTGAGGCTCGTGGTAAGAAGGTTCAGCTTTTGTGAAAGCGAAACAACAGTCAATGTAACGACCTGTTGTCTCAGAGGACGAGTCATCCTGTCCATCCGTTGTTTAGTTATGGAGGCAAGTCTCAGCAGTGCAAACAACGAGCAACAAAAAGGGTCATTGTTCCTTCCAATGACCTGTTGTTCTATCCGTTAGTCCGACCTGGACAATTTTCAGGGCAGATTCATTAAGGGCATTTTTGACTTTTTCACGCCATAAGACCCTAAACTACGTTGTTTTAGCTTATGAAAGGTGGGTTTTTAGGGGAATAATTTATTCTAAGTCCTCATTCATGCATGCAAGAACATACAGAGGTAATCAAAGGTGATTCAAGGCTTTTCTCTTGAATTCTTCCAAATTCCTTCTTGGGCATTCAAGGGAAGTTTAGAACCAGTTATTCCCGGGTATGTAAGGCTATCAATGGGTTATTTCTTCCACACCCATGCCCATCCTCTATGATTTTTACGAAAATTTTATTAAAAACTCATGGGGTTTTGAAGATGATTTATATAAAAGTCTAATGATTTGATAATGGATTTTGTTATTTTAGAATCTCATCATAATCTATGGGTTTTGATTAGTTTTTATTATTTAAATCATTTATAATTCTATCAAATTTTGATTTCTATGCAATTAAGCCTAATTATGTATGATCCATGATAAATCAATTTATGATCTACTATTTTCATTGATGATATTTACAAATCTAGCATGAATTATGATTCAAATTATGGACATATGATATTACCCATCACGATTTTATGAATTTCAAGCTATATACATGATTTAGAAGTATGTATGAACCTTATGAATCATGAATTATGTTTTGGCCGACTATCGAGCCCTACGTCATGGGTAGTTCACGTATGTACAAGTATGTTATGATAATCATGATTTAATTATCCCATGAATTCATGCATGTTATACTATACTATATATGTTTTGGGAGTAGTATCGAATACCGAGTAGGTTCGGGGCTCAGGTTAATCCCCGTATCTCATGAACTACGTGCCACTGTAGGTACGTTGGGACCCCTTTCATGACTTTCCCCGGCAAGAATGGCCCTTTCTTCATGGTGATATCACATTTTCATGGTCTACCCTTGGCAAAGTACGGACACCCTCCCGACTAGGGTTATAAGTCAGGCTTCATGTGTGCTCATATGGGATATGTCGGTTAAGAGAAACTCCCATTATTCTTCATGATTTTTGCATGTTATGATTATGTATTTTGGCTCAAGTCATATTAAGTGAAGCTCTTCTCTTATGATTGTGATTATGTTAGCACTACGAATGTTTTGAAAACCTTAGGTCTTATGTTATATTACGATGTTTATAATATGAGCATGATGTCCTACTCTTATGATCATTTATGAGTTTTATATGTTTTAAATGTACATCTTACTTATCTTGCATACTCAGTACATGCCACGTACTGACCGCATACTTTCTATGTTGTATCATTTCATGATACAAGCCCAAGCTCTCGGGCTCACCCTCACCCATAGATTGTCTCAGAGTTGCTTTCAGCATAGTTGGTGAGTCTTCATGTTCCGAGGGCTATTTGATAGATATGTTGCTACATTCTGTTTCAGTACTTTTTCGGGTTAGTTGAGGGTGTTGTCCCATCAACCCATCGTAGGTATTAGAGGCTTTCAGACAAATGTTCAATACTCAGCTTGTATGTCTTAGTGTTCGAATGTTTTCATATATTATGTTATGCCATGTTTCCTATATGCCTTATATTCAATATTTCGCTTATATGATTGAACTAGATGTATGCTCATGCATGGGTTGACTTGGGGTCTCTCGAGGCTCCTTGTCCCGTGTCTATGATCTGGGTATACGTTCGGGTCGTGAAAATTGTGCTCTATCTTGAATTATGTTATTTCATGTGCTGGCCATTTTTCTTGCTCTGTGCAACTGGAAAAACTGATAGCGAGTTTTGAAATCCTTTTTCACTTGTTCTGACACTGACTTGACTCAAAGATACAAAAAAAAATGATAAAAAGATATAAATATAGAGAAGAATAGGATTCAACTAATGACTTCATTATTTGTAAAATGAGATGTGAGAGAGACATATATGAGTGTGGTAGCCGACTCCAATGGTTGTGACATGCAATTTGGATTGAGTTGCCTGGTCTATCCATTCAAACTAACATCAAACTCATGTGAAACCTTCGACTTTGAAATCGCGCTTTCTACACTTGAACAAATCTCAACACAAACAAACCCCTCTTTCGACTAGTAGTGCCCTAAAGGGTTTTCACCAACAAGCCTCTCTCATTTTTATTTCTCTCAACTCACTGTCGTCTTACAGTGCCCGAGATAATTTTCACTAATAAGTCTCTCATTTTTTTTCATGAACCCAGTGGCCATTACTATCATCCACACCAATCCCCCCTATGGGCGAACCAACGTGTCCCAAATAACTACTCTTTTGCATTAGTCGTACCAAGGAATAAGCACTCTAAAGATAATAGCGGAAGCCTTGAATAATTAAAGGAAAATAATCGCAAAATCTATCTATTACATCCCCAAAAACTGAAAATTTTTGTATTTGAGGACATCTACCTAACATCGTCTAAAAAGAAATAAAGTGAGAAAATAAACAAGTCAATCTCTGAGCAAAAGATATCTTCAATCGTAGCAGCACAACCGAATCTGCTCACCTCCTAATATCTTGTTGCGGCTTTACAAGTGGGGTCGAGAGGAACTTCTTGGATCATAGTCTGCACTTAGAAAAGAAGTGCAAGAGTAGCATCAGTACGACACAATGTACTGGTAGGCATCATCGGCCGATCTTAGATAATAATGAACATACAACTAGTGAAATAACAACAATTATTCATGAAATACTTAATCATTACACAACTCTACTTCTAACATTGTTCTGAGCTAGGTTTAAGATGGTCTGCTCACTAGATTAGGCCTCGCTGCAGTGGGAGTATGGTCGCGGTGGCAGAAAGAGTACCACTACAGCGGTATTGCATAGGCAGTAGCTCGACCCAATTGTCATCCTTGTCGCCACACTTAGCAGTTTTTCCTAGTCATTCATGAACTCAGACTGATTGCATACAAGACAAGCCCAACAATCAATTTCACCCACTTATTTATCAAATATAAACACATAAATCCTCAACCGTCAATTCATCAACTCATTTATCAAATATGAACACATAAATTCACACAATCAATTCATCAACTCATTTATCAAATCTAAACACATGAATCCTCAACAGTCTATTCATCAAATCATTTATCAATTATGAACACCTAAGTTCTCACCATAATTCCTTTTTACATGACTTCACTTCGGTAATGTGCTGGGCGCACGCCTCTATCTCATCACCACACACTCACTCACACTTATCACCATACACATATGCTAGAAGGTCTATTTCTGTCTTTCTAGTCATGACCTACAGGAGAATCTAGAAATTCATGCTCCCACTCATCTGCTCATTCAGATGCTACCCTTGGACATGAGCCATTTAATCATAATCGCTCGCCCGAATGCTCCCTTGGTCACAAGACACTCATATCAGGATAAAATATGTTATCCTCTTTCATTATCATATTATAAATATATTATGACAGGGTCATTTAGTATGACCTTTTAGAGGCATCAATCCACTCTCATCAACTTGGTTATATTTACCAACACTTAACTATTTACTTGACAACTTGAAAATACATATATACATCTCAAGGTATTTAATTATCATAACACATTTATCAACAACCATAATCTCAGGTTTAGTTCACAATAATATCTAACATATTGTGATATCAACAACAATTTGTGTCCGAAGATCAACTAGGCATGTTATAACTTCACACATATACACATCATTGATTAAAGTCTAACTCCTTATAAATCATAACTACCTCAGCTGAAGACTCGAATATCAAGCTATTCCGTGAGAGTCTTTCCCTTCCTCAGTGCTTCACAATATTCAAAGTCTAAAACAAGCAATTAAGGAGCATTTAGTAATCTACCCTTCAAGTAATCATCTTGGAAATTTAAACTCCCCTAATTCTACCAGTTAGCACTGTTAAATTCATTATCCTATGAGTTATATTATCATTCTCCAACCTCCCAACGATCATTCCAACCCAATTCATGCAGTTTCTACTCCCTTAACCCTTTTCAAGCAGTTTTTAATGCTAAAGGTCAAAGCTTTATGACTTCTAGATCTCAAATTATCCTAAAGATGAATTAATACATTCACATTCTCCCTAGGAAGTGCTAATTACTCACTTCTAATTCTAGGGATCAATACGCATTAATACCCATTCCTCCTGCTCAAGTCTTCAGTTCTAGGGTTCTTAACTAGAATCTCACTAGCAAGGATCACCCCTTTGATTCAAGGGTGTTAGGGAATAGAAAGATAGAAAGAATAAGAAAGGATTATTACCTTGGGAAGATGAAACCCTTCTGCCCTTGAGAAATCGCCCCTAAGCTCTTCAGTTCTCGTGCCTTAGAATAATGGGGTAAAAATTCTGAAATCCCACCTAAAACTGACTTACTGCCCCCCCCCCCCATAGTCCACTACCGCGGTCACAACTCCACCACGGCAGACCCACTACAGCGGACCTCAACCATCATAACATTCTCAGCGCAGCGGTTTCCCTTGCGCTGCAGTGGTTTTTCATTAACTAGTAGCTCATATTACACTGCACACATAACATATATCAACCCTAAGTTCAACTATCATTCACCCCAACACTTTTTCCCGTGCAACTAGGTGAAAAGGGGGTATTCTATATTTATTTCTCCGTAACGAACTGGTGATTACATTTTTATTACTCTTAACTCACTCTCGCCTTACAATACCAAAAAAAAATTTCATCAATAAGACTCTCTTATTTTATTTTTCTCAACTCACCATCTCTTTATGGTGTCCGAGAGGGTTTTCACTAATAAGACTCTCTTATTTTCATTTCTCTTGCTTAGGTGGACGAAGACCAGTAATACCTATGGTGAAAATGTCATATACCCATAGTATGCTTAGCGTTGAGATTCTCAAAAATTGATCAAAAGGTCTTTCTTTTTGTTGTAATGTGGCTTTTGGATAGGGTTAGAAAGAGAGGGTGGGAAGAAGGCTCAAATATAATATTTAAAGTAGTGTTGGGATTTACAACTTTTGAAATTGACTCAATAAAGAAAATAACTATTGCCCCAATTTCCTTTTAAAATGGGACTTATTATTTCTCTTCTTTTTCTGTTGAATCGAACCCCAGAATAAGGTTGCCTATGTATCTTGTCGAGACAAGGATCAGGTCAAACGTAATTTCAGAAAAATGATTAATTGACGTTGATTTTTTTCTTTTTTTCTTTTTTTTTTAAAAAAATTTTTTCGCGACTCCGTTATGATTTCAAAAGAGGGGTACGGAAGAAAATAAACTAAATCCCAAAAGGGATGACATAATATTTGAATAGCAAAGTAAAATTCCTTCAATATATCAAACAAATATCAAGTACAGAGTAAAATAATCTAATTATAGACAATAAGGATCATACGTAATATCTCTTCACAGCATCAGTACTAATAGCCATTTATATTATTATGCCTTCTAATTTATCAAATATAACGCACCATTGGGTAATACCCTCTTCACGATGAATGGCCTTTATCAGATTGGGGAGAACTTGCCTTTCGCTTCAGCCTGGTAGGGGAGGATGTGCCTCAGCACTAATTGACTTAATTCAAAATGCCTAGGATGCATCTTTTTGTTATATGCTCATTTTATTCTTCTCTGATATAACTATCCATGACATACTGACATTAATCTCTTTTTATCAGTCAAGCTCAATTGCTCCAATCGGTTCTTAACCCACTTATCATTGTCAATCTCAACTTTTACAATAATTTGAAACGATGGAATTTCAACTTTTGCTGGTATAACTGTTTTCGTCCCATACACCAACAAATAAGAATGTACATTTGGAAGTGCAAACAGTAGTGCGATAACTCAATAAAGCAAAAGGTAACTTTTCGTGCCACTGTCTGGAACTCAACACCATTTTGCCAAGTATCTTTTTGATATTCTTATTGGTATCTTCGACGACCCCATTTTCTTTTGGATGATTCAGAGTTGAATATCAATGTGCAATCTTAAACTGTTGACATACATATTTCATCAAATGACTATTAAGATTATAGTGTTGTCTGTAATAATTATCTTTGGGATACCAAATCTATAAATGATGTTGGAATGAACAAAATCCACCACGACTTTCTTTGTTACTAATTTGAACTTTACTTCTTCAACCTATTTGTCAACTAATCAATGGCTACCAAGATGAACCTATGCCAATTTGACGCTTTTGGCTCAATCAGCCCGATCACATCCATTCTCCCCGCCATAAAAGGCCATGGAATGGAAATTGTGTGCAACTCATAAGGCGGGGAATAAATTAAATCACTGTATACTTGGCATTGATGACACTTATGAACAAAAGGAATGGAATCCCATTCCATGGTGATCCAATAATAACATGCTCAAAGTATCTTCTTTGCTAAGATAAATCCATTCATATGTGGTCCACAAACTTCAGAATGTATTTCAGTTATGATCGTTGAAGCCTTTTTAGCATCTACACACCTTAGAATTCCTAATTCATAAGTCTTCTTCTACAAGATTTCTTTTCTCAAGAAAAAACCATTAGCCAATCGCCGCATAGTCCTCTTTTGATCACCGATGGAATGCGTTGGATATTCTCCAAACTGAATGTATTTTTTATGTCATGGAACCAAGGTTCATCATCAAGTTCCTCTTCCACTGTATTACAATAAGCCTGCTGATCACAGATTTGTATATATAAATGGTCAATGTGCACCTTATTAGAATGTTGGAGTATTAAAGACAAAGTGGCCAAAGAAACAACGATCTCATTATGAACTCTCAGAATATGTCTAAATTTCACTGATATGAATCGTTGATAAAGATCCTGCAAGCGGTGTCGATATAGAATGAGCTTACAATCATGAGCTCCTCATTCTCCTTGAATTTGGTGGACTAGAAAGTCTGAATTTTCCAATACCAATAATTCTTGAATTCCCATGTCAATAGCTAATATCAGACCCAAAATGCAAGCTTCATATTCTACCATATTGTTAGTACAATAAAATCAAAGTTGGGCTATTACAGGGTAATGTTTCCCTTGTTCAAAAATAAGAACCACTCCTATCCTGACTCGCCTCATTTTAGTGGCTCCATCAAAGAACAATTTCCAACCTAGATTATCATTCGAAATAACTTCATCAATACACGATACCTCTTCATTTGTGAAGTACATATTCAATGGCTCATAGTCTTCATCAAAAGGATTCTCAGTCAAATGATCTTCCAAAGCTTGGGCCCTTATTGCAGCTTAGGTCACATAGACAATATCGAACTTTGTAAGCAATATCTGCCATTTTGGAATCTACCTGTAGGCATAGACTTTTGAAAAATATGTTTCAGTGGATCCATACAAGAAATGAGGTAAGTAGTATAGGACAAAAATAATGCTTCAACTTTTGTGCCACCCAAAGTTAAGGCATAACACGTCCTTTCAAGAAGAGTATATTTTTCCTCATAAGTGGTGAATTTCTTGCTTAGATAATAAATGGATTGCTACTTTTTACTCGCGATGTCATGCTGACCAAATATACAACCAAAATAATTGTCCAAAACTGACAAATATAGTATCAAGGGTCTGCTAGGCTTGGGTAGAACCAATACAGGTGAATTTGATAAGTATCATTAAATTTTATCAAATACCTCTTGAAAATATTCAGTCCATTCAATTGTAGTATTGTTCTTCAACAACTTGAAAATAGGCTTGCAAATTATTGTGAGTTGGGCAATAAATCTACTAATATAGTTCAATCTTCCGAGTAAGCTCATCACCTCAAGTTTGTTCTTTGGCAGTGGCAAATCTTGAATAGCTTTAACTTTTGAAGAATCTCAACAACTAACCACAAATCCCAAAAGCTTTTTAGATGGGACCCCCAAATACGTATTTCGTACTTGCGAAGAACTTTCTTAGATCCTTGACATGGTCAAACTGCTTTTTCGACTTGATGATCACGTCATATAAATAAACTTGAATCTCTTTGTGCATCATATCATAAAATATGATAGTCATTTCCCTCATGTAAGTTTCCCCATCATTCTTCAGCCCAAATTGCATGATTTGATACCCATATGTCCCCCACGATGTGTTAAAAAATATCTTTTCAGTGTCTTTGTCCTACATAACAACCTGGTGGTATACTGCATAACAATCCACATAAGATGCAATTTCATGCTTAGCGCAATTAACTAAAAAAATATGGATGTTAGGCAGTACAAAATCATCTTTTAGGCTTGCTTTTGTTCAAATCGTGATAATCAACACACACTCCAATCTTTACATCTTTTTTGGAATTGGGACAATATTGGCTAACCAAGCAGGGTATTAAGCGTCTCGGATGACTCTGGCCTCAATTTGTTTTGTGATTTCTTCTTTAATATTCATATTCATGTTAGCTTTGAGCTTCCTCTATTTTTGCTTAAAAGGGGAAATGCGGGGTCTGTCGGTAACTTATGAACCACCAAATTAGTGCTTAAACCAAGCATGTCATCATAAGACCATGCAAAAACATCTTTGTAATCAAACAGAGCATGAATTATTCCTTATTTTTATTGTATTTGAGCATGCACACTTATCTTAATTTCCTATTTTCCTAATCTCCTAGATTGATCACCTCAATTTTATTCATATTAGGATTCGATTTAATCTCAAAAACATTTGAGATCCCTACTTATTTCCTCAAAAGTCTCATTTGCATCATATTCAATGACTTGGTTCATTGTTTCATGATTAGCCTGGATTTTAAGTTCTGGCTGAAAATTCCACATGCATGTTATATCACTGAACCGACATAGAAAGAACTGTACATAGGAATATAAATAAAATATATTAGACTCAAATAGAAAAATAGAAATTGCATTTCAGAAGGGTTTGAACATTAAAACAAACAATATAAGATCTGAATTACAACCTTGAATGACTCAAATAATAAAAAAAATAAAACGGACTACCAAAACTCCTTCCTGATAAAGAGAGGAGTGACTTCCCAATTGTTGAGCTGGACATCAGGGCCAATTAGCTGCATATCTATGTTGTTGGGACCTTCTCCACTTTCAACCATATCAGTTTAGATGAGCTACATCTGTACGTAACCAATCAACTATGTATCAACCTTTACCACTAGCTATAGAACTAATGGCAAGGAGGACTTAGCAGCTGAGTTTGATGAAAGACTGGTGGATTGGTGGCACAGGCTTGGCAAGTGACCATGCTTCATTTTTCATCTACTCAACCTTATTTCTATCTTTAGTTGTAGGTTTGTACTTTGTACCTATACCAAGAGAATCAAAACTCTGACGTGGGAAAACTGGATGAGTCTTATCTTGCAGAGATACCTCTAATCCCTCTCCCAGTTTAAAACCATTTTTCAGCATTTTGTTTACTACAATAATTGATGCAGTAAGCAGTTGCAGCCTTGGAATAGGATTCCTTCAAAGGTTTTCTCAACAACCACTACCTCAAAAGTTGATAAATCAGTGTCATCAATATTATCAATCTCAACAAAAGGAACAAAAGAGTCATTGAAGGCAGACAGGTCTCCTTCTTCGTGAACAACCACTTATTACCTATCATATTCAAACTTAACCATTTGATGCAACGTGGATGGGACTGCCCTAGCCATGTGTACCCATGGTCTTCCCAATATAGGAAGTTGTGATGTCCAACACTTAAAAATTATAGTAAAATCAATAGGCCCAATCGTCAACACAAGGTCTATCTCTCCAACTGCATCTATTTTCTCTTTATTAAAAGCTCTAACACACACATTATTGGGTCGGATCCTTTCAACATTGACATTCAACTTTTGTAGAGTTGACAAAGGAGAAATGTTAGCCCCAAATCCTCCATGGATCAATAATAGAGTGATGTAGGAACACTCATATTTCACATTAATGTGAAGGCCTTAGTTATTCCTAGTACCTTCAGTGGGAAGTTCGTCATCCAAAAAGGTAATTCTATTTACCTCAAAAATTTCTCCTAGCAATTTTCTCCAACTGATTCACCATAATCTCACTAGGGACATGTGCTTCATTCAAGATCATCATTATAGCTTTATGATGTTCATCAGAGTGTAGTAACAACGATAACAAGGATATTTGAGTAGGAGTTTTCCTCAATTGCTCCTCAATGGAGTAGTCTGGCAATTTTATCTTTTTTAAGAATTCTTCAACTTCTTCCTTAGTGGTTGGTTTCTTAACAGGCATTGCCCCATCCCTCATTGGTTTGGTCTTCCTCAACTCTTTTGGGGTAAAACATCTCCTAGAATGAGTCAAACCCCCAACTTCATTTATAAGTTACCATAGTCTATTTGTAATTCTAAGGGACCATCTTGGTATCCAACACTAGAAACTGTGTCACTGGCTTGATAACAACAAGTGTGGTGGGGGCTCCTTTCACGGCTAATATAGGCTTTCTCGACACCCCCAACACAGTTATCTTTGGTGTTTCTTGACTTGAACCAATATTTTTTTGAGACTCCTTTACAATCAGCACGGTCTTCTTCACATCTAATTGGCCTGACTATTCAATCATCTCTTCTACCCCCAAAGGCTTAGCTCTTGTCGAATCTGCAGCATGAACCAACTTTTTCACACTAGATGATGGGTTTGTAGGGAATTGTAGACTCTTCGCCACTATGAACTAACTCCAACATGTTTGTTTCATTATAAATGGCATGAACATGATAACTAACGTACGTATTCAAGTGAAAGATGATAACTAAAAACATGAATAAGCGGAAGTTTGAATACATATCAGCCATACAAAGTCAACACAAACAAAGCAAAAATACTACATATTGTCTGAAAAGCCTCTGACATAATTGAAGAGCTGATGGGATAATATCCCCTACTCACTCACTAAAAGTAACATAACTCAACAATCTGAAGGACCTCGAAGGATGAGGACTCACCAACAAAGGAAACTAGACTAAGTTGTGGAGACTAGCTAACAACTAAACTGAGTCTGAGCGTCTGAACCTGTATCATGAAATGATATGACATATATGCGGCCAATACTTGATATGTACTGAATATGTAAGGTAAGTAAAACAGATTGAGTAAGTATAACTGAAATCATGCACATAACATAAATCATAAGATCATGAGAGTAAGGATTGCATAGTGATATCTGAAAACTTGAATAGTTATAAACTAAATCTCATATCTAAATTGAATGACCCAAAGCTGAAATTTGAATCATATGGCTTGCCATAACTGAAATCATAAGTGAAATCTTATAAACTAATCATTGGGTCAAACCTGCTGAAAACATAATATCATAAGTCATAAACATGTATAACTGAAATCATGAGGAACAATGGGAGACTCGTCATAACCGACAACCACCATCTATGAGCGCATGATAATCCCACGTCTTGCCCACGTGGAGGAGGACCATCCTAAGACTTTCCATGGCGAAGGATAAGTAAGGTGTGATATCATGGTATGCCCTTGGGCAGGGGGAAATGCTCTCTTGAGAAGCCCCAAAATATACCTACGTTGGCGCATAGTTTATGAGATTGGAGAACCTTGGAACCCCTAACCTACTTATGCTAGATACTACTCTCAAAACATGTATAATTCTCATATAATCATATTCTAGAACATAACTTGAATCTATACATTTAAGGAGTCTTGGCTCCAAAACATATATCTATCATTTGATCTTGTTAGCCTTAGCTAGATCATAAAACATACTTTTCTGGTGTGGGCTTGCCCAAATCTAATAATCATGCATACTTCAAATATAATGCATTAATCAAAATCATAGATTCATACATGGTAATTTGTGAATATTCATTCATACTAGATATCTCATCATACTTGATATCATCAACCATAAACTTGACTTTTTCATGAACTTGCATCATTAGGTATAATATTCTACAATTTGAAGTCATGAATTTGTAATTAAAACATGCTTAAAATCTAACCATGAATCTTCAAATATACTTTAAAACATGAAGGGGATTGACCCATAAATTATTGATAGAGAATTATATAAATTTGGGTTAAAACCCCTTTTTGATCATAACTTGGATTGAGACTTGATTCATGAATTTGAGGAGAGTTTAATCATGAGACTAAAAGGAACCATCATTCATAGCCTTACATACTCGGGTAAACTAAATCTACACTTGTCTTTAAAAGCCCAAAAGATTTAGAAAATACCTTGAAGAATAATAGGCTTGATCTTCAATGTGGAATTTCTAATCTTGCATGCATGGGAGGGGAATGATTTAGAGTAGGTTTAACCCCTTTAAAACACCTCTTTCAGAGCTTAAAATGACATAGTTTAGGGCTTAGGAGTTTAGAAACTATGAAAACACCCTTACTAATTTTGCAAGAAATTATACACTTTAGTCACGACTTACACCACGAGTCGTACCTTGATACCATGACTCATGGTTACCACCCGTCGTTACCACTATTTTTCCTTGAATTTTGATGTTTTCCATGAGTTAGACCACAACTCGTACTATCAAACGATGAGTCATTGGATCCATCCGTGGTCACTGCATCTAAAATCCTTAGTTCCTTCCCACTGCTGCAGGCCATGACTCATTGTTTCCCACAATGAGTCATACCATGACTCGTTCCTCCCAAACTTGATACACCAGAACCCATTATGACCACAGTCCACGAGTCTTACCATCAACCTACGACTCCTGTTTTTCTCTCATGGTTCACTCATCCAGCTTCTTCATCCTTTTAAAGAATCATACAACAACCTTTGGTTTACCACAACGGGTCATACAATGAATCATACCTTCCATCCAGGGTGGATCATACCTCAAACAAAGGTTCATCCGACGACTCATTGGTCCTTCCCACAACTCATACCACAAGTCGTCCTAAGATATTTTTCCAAGTTTTTCTGCTGATAGTATTTTGAACCCTGAGGACAACCAGGAACTTTTGGGGTATTACAGGTATCAGCATAATATGCACATCTCTAGGAGTAATCAAGATTTCTGAGGGACGAATTTGATCTATAACACCCCAAAAACTCAAAATCCAATTCCGAGACTTAAATAAGGAAATTTGGAAAAACTGCAAAAATGCTTCAGGACGACCTACCTAATGAGTCTTTATAAGACCCAATGACTCATTAGTCAATCGTGAGAAGAAGGAGTAAGTTATGAAAATGAGAAGCAGTGCATCCAACGAGGGACATCACGAGTCGTGGTCACTAACCATGACCCATTAAGTCTCTCGTGGTCAGGCCTGAGTTGAGAGTATATTTAGTTGACCAGTGTACTTGATGAGTGGCTACAATGAGTCGTCATCTGTGTTGATGACTCATTAAGTGAATCATTACTGGACTTAGCATTAAATCTCCAAAATGAGACAGTACGTGGTCTATGACCACGACTCATTAGGTCCCTCGTGGTGACCTACTAAGGAACCCAGGCAGTGTACCTGACGAAAGTGACCACGAGTCGTGGTCAGTCACCACGATCCGGTTGGTCACCCGTTAAGGGCACCTGACAGTTTTTCCCAACGATTTTCTAAGGGCTATTTAATAATTTCCGACTCTTGTAAGATTTAAACTATGACGTTTTGGATGAAAAATCAGACTTATTAGAGGGTTTGGACGATTCCTCCCCCCATTCTCGCGTTTATTTTCAGGAAACTTATCGAAATTCCTCCCAAGAAACTCTCAAGCAAGCTTAGGGTCCACATCTATTGCAATAGTTCAAGTCCTCTTCTCTGGGTGAATTTTAGTCAGGTATGTGGGAATTCAATAAGGGAATTATCCTTCCCCTGTGTCCCCCAATTTCCTCCCATAATTTCTCTATCAGTTTAGCCCTGAGATTTTTGAATATGTAGAGAATTTCATATTGGTTTTTGTTGATTTCAATTGGGTTATTATTCATGTTTATTATCCATATGATTTTTGTCAAATTGTAGATAAATTGTTGTTGTTCTGGCCAAGATGATTTACAGCCCTAAGTTTTCGAGTAGGGATTATTGCGTATCAAATTCCGTCTATTTTTGTGAAGTATATTTGTGGGATGATTTTCCTAGAAATTTCTGTTGTAAATATTTGTTGAGTAATTATTCCACTAATGAGAATGATTTAGCCCTGCTAGATGAGATTTCTTTAATTCTTGAAACTTCGCTATATTATGAAATTGTCTGTGTCGTTGGAATGAATGAGTTCTCTATTAGCTACCTAGTAGTCTAGTCAGTTAGAACACAGAACTTTCCCTTCATAACTATTCAGAAAGTGTCAACTGATCAGTTTGACTTCAGTATTATTTCGAGGTGTCAGTGGTGCATCTCAGTTATGAGAATCAGACTCAGATTATACTTTTTGGTCCATTAAGCGGTCATGACATTCTAATATATAGCTCGACCAGCCCGAGGACCCTAGTTCAGTTACAACTTGTTCTTAGATGGTTACGACACTTCCAGATAAGCAGCTTTGACCAGTCTAGAACCCAGTTTCAGAATCTAGTTCGATAAGACTCTTAGGGTACATGCAGTTATGGGTCCCTAACTAGTCTTGGACCCCTGTTTCGAGCTATCACTTAGTAGTTCAGTTTAGGTTTTCCAGTGGGAGTAGAACTTAGCACCGAGCGGGCTGGGGTTCCAGCGCATTCAAGCTCCCAAAACTAAATTGGTAGCGCAGGTTACAGTATTACTTGGCCTGATTGGCCTCAGACTTTTGTGATCACTCAGTTCATGCCTTTATACCCTGGAAAGGTGTATTGGGTCCTACCGGTGGGCTGTATACATCGGACTCCATGTCTAGCTCACGTGGTTATATGTCGGTTATAGACTCTCCTACTAGTCAGTCCAATCCAGTTTCAGAATAAGCTACTCAGTTCAGTTCTAGTTCTATCAGTTTAGCTTAGTTCAGTTCAATATCTCAGACTTAGTACTTTCATACACGGGACATGCCTTAACTATCAGGCAGGGTCATCTTGACCGCCTTAGTTTACTTCAGTAGTTCAGTCCCGTTTACTTATTGGCCATTGCATGTTATATCAGTTCAGGCATTATATTCAGTTATATTTTCTCCCAGTTACTCAATACATTCAAAGTACTGATGCATAGTTTTATGCTGTATCATTTCATGATACAGCTTTAGGATCTCAGCCTCAGCACCGTTAGTCGCTGCAGTTCAGATTATCCACCTCAGTAGTGAAGTCTGAGTCCTCATCATATGAGAGCATTATTTCTTTCTTTCAGTCACTTATTAGTTTCAGTTAGACTTTGAGTTAGCTAGGGGTTTGTCCCAGCAACTCCTCAGTTAGATGGCTTTCAGACAGACATGATTTTCTTTAGAATTATCAGTAATATTCAAATATTTTGAACTTTATGTTTTCAGACTTGTCTTTCATAAATGATTTATGATATTATTTCAAAGTTCCGTTGTGCATGTTTACTGAGAATGCTAGTGAATGATAAACCAAGGGTTGAATTGGGGTCACTTGTGACTTCAAGTACCATGTTACATCCAGGGTGTAGGCTCGGGTCATGAAAAACTTGGTATCAGAGCTCTAGGTTTAGAGTATCCTCGGAAAGTCTGAAAGCCGCATCGAGTAGAGTCCTTTTCATGGGTGTGAAGCGCGCCATACTTATAATGAGGAGGCTACAAGATGTTATTAGGAAAATTCCCTTTTATTCATACTCCTTATCGTGCGTTAAAGTTCAATTCTAGAAATGCCCTTCTAACTCATGCTCTGTTCGTTTCAGTGAATAATGCCTCCCCGACGTGAAAATGGACGAAGTGCCGGTAACGCCAACAGATCCGCCCCATCAGCCCGGACAGCTCCTCAGGATGAATCCATATCTACCGCTGAATTTAGGGCGGCCATTTAATTGCTGGCTCAAACAGTCACCAACCAGGTGAACCAGCAGGTGGTTCTAGTATCCACAAATGGGTCTACAGCTGCTGCTCGGGTGTGGGATTTTACCCGAATGAACCCTCTAGATTTTCATGGAACGAAGGTGGAAGAGGACCCACAAGGGTTTGTAGATGATATTCGAAAGATCACCCGAATTATGGGTGTCAGTTCCTCTGAAAGTGCTGATTTGGCTACCTACCAGCTGAAAGGAGTAGCCCAAGTTTGGCATGACCAGTGGAAGGAAGGACGGCCAACGGAAGCAGGACCGGTGGAGTGGGAAGAATTCCACACAGGTTTCCTCGACAGGTTTTTCCCTTGGGAGCTGAGGGAGGATAAGATGGTGGAATTTATGAATCTACGTCAGGGCAATAGAATAGTGGAGGAATATGGTCTAGAGTTTACCAGACTATCAAAGTATGCTCCGGAGATGGTAGCCGATCCAAGGGCTCGCATGTTTAAGTTCGTAAATGGAGTATCTAATCTAGTCCTCAAAGAGTGCAAGATTACAATGCTAATCAAGGATATGGACCTCTCTAGCTTAATTTTGTATGCCCGCAGATTGAGGTCGAAAAGATGAAAGATATGGAATGTAAGACAAATGAGCAAAGACTGGCCAGCCAAATTTCGGCCTTCAGAGGTCTAGCAGTTGTATCCACCCACAACAACAACCCCAGCAGCAACAGCAGTAGAGAGTCCCAACACCTAGTTCATCCAGAGCCCCAACCTTTCGGTCCCACCAGGATTGGAGGGGTGGGTCATCTGGCACTCAGTCTCAGGTTCATGATACCAGGAACAAGTATCCAGCTTGTCCCAAGTGTGGTAGGAATCACCCAGGAGAATGCCTTCAAGGACAAGAGGGCTACTTTGGGTATGGACACCTTGGACACAGGCTTAGGGAGTGCCCGTCAGTAGGGCGAGGGAGATCATAATCTACCACATCATCAGCTCCAACAGGTCGACCAGCCCAGCAGGCTAATACATCAGGTACAGATGGCGGTCAGCGCCAAAATCATTTCTATGCTCTATCTTCCCGTCAGGATTAGGAAAGCTCACCTGACGTAGTTATTGGTATGTTATGTCTCTTCCATCTAGATGTATGTGCCCTCTTAGATCTGGGAGCTACTCTTTCGTTTGTAACTCCTTATATAGCGGTTCAGTTCAATATAAGTCTAGAGGTCCTCTCAGAACCATTCTCAGTCTCCACCCCAGTTGGCGAGTCAGTTAGAGCCAGCCGGGTGTATAGAAATTTTCCAGTCTTAGTCTTGAACAAAGCAATTCGACCTTATTCTCGTAGAGCTAGACATGGTCGACTTCGACCTTATTCTTGGCATGGATTGGTTACACTCCTGTTATGCCTCAGTTGATTGTAAAACTAGAGTTATCAAGTTCCAGTTTCCTATTGAGCCAGTATTAGAATGGACGAGCAACAGTTCAGCGCCTAAGGGTAGGTTTATTTCCCACCTTAAGGCCCAGAAACTCATTTCCAAAGAATGTCTATATCATCTAGTTCGAGTCAAGGATTCCAACTCTGAGACCCCAGCCATCCATTCAGTTCCAGTTGTCAACGAGTTCCCAAATGTATTTCCTGAAGATCTTCCCGGAGTTCCCCCCTGAATGGGAAATAGACTTTGGAATATATCTCCTCCCAGATACTCATCCCATCTCCATACCTCCTTACAGAATGGCTCCTGCTGAGCTTAAGGAGTTGAAGGAGCAGTTAAAAGATCTTCTTGACAAGGGTTTTATCAGACCCAACATCTCTCCCTAGGGTTCTCCAGTGCTATTCGCGCGTAAGAAAGACAGTACCCTCAGAATGTCCATAGATTACCGTCAGCTAAATAAGATCATAGTTAAGAACAAGTATCCTCTACCCAGAATTGATGATTTGTTTGATCAACTTCAGGGGCCATCTGTTTCTCCAAGATCGATCTCAAGTCAGGCTACCATCAGTTAAGAGTTAGAGAGAGTGACATACCGAAAATAGCATTCAGAACTCGGTATGGTCACTACGAGTTTGTGGTGATGTCCTTTGGGTTAACGAATGCCCCAGCATCCTTCATGGATTTGATGAATAGGGTTTTCAAGCAATACCTGGATATGTTCGTCGGTGTATTTATCGACAACATTCTGGTGTACTCCAGAAATGAAGAAGATCATGCAAATCACCTAAGGTTAGCATTATAGACTCTCAGAGATCGCCAGTTATTCACCAAGTTAAGCAAGTGTGAATTCTAGTTGAAGTTTGTGACTTTCTTGGGTCATGTGGTATCAAGTGAAGGGATACAAGTAGATCCTCACAAGATTGCAGCAGTGAAAGATTGGCCCAGACCTACCTCTCCCACTGAAATCAGGAGCTTCCTAGGCTTAGCGGGTTATTACTGATGGTTTTTGGAGGGTTTCTACTTGATAGAAGCTCCTCTGACCAAGTTAACACAGAAGAAGGTGAAATTCCAGTGGTCGGACGAGTGTGAGAAGAGCTTCCAGGAGTTGAAGACTCGACTCACTACCTCTACAATGTTAACTTTGCTGGAAGGATCAGATGGATTAGTTGTTTATTGTGATGCTTCCAGAGTTGGACTCGATTACGTTCTGATGCAGCGAGGCAAAGTGATAGCCTACGCCTCCAGACAGCTCAAAGTTCATGAGAAAAATTATCCAACTCATGACTTGGAGTTGGAAGTGGTGGTATTCGCGTTAAAAATATAGAGACACTAATTATACGGGGCTCATGTGCATGTGTTAATGAATCACAAGAGCCTTCAGTATGTGTTCAGCTAGAAGGACCTAAACCTGCGTTAGAGATGGTGGTTGGAGCTGCTAAAGGATTATAACATGATTGTGTTGTACCACCCGGGTAGGGACAATGTGGTGGCTGACGCCCTAAGCAAATGGTCTATGGGAAGTGTAGCTTACATTCAGGAAGACAAGAGGGAGCTAGCAAAAGAAGTTCACAGGCTATCTCGGTTAGGGGTGCAGTTAGTGGATTCAGTTGAAGGTGGCGTGGTAATGCAAAGAGGGTCGGATTCATCCTTGGTAGTGGAAGTTAAGTCTAGACAACATGAAGATCCAATTCTATGTAAACTTAAAGAAGCAGTTCTCAGAAAGGAGGTTGAGGCTTTCTCCCAAGGGAAGATGGGGTGCTTTGTTACCAAGGCAGGTTGTGTGTACTAGATGTTGGTGAGTTGACATAGCAGATACTAGCTGAGGCACATAGCTCGAGATACACCATTCATCCCGGTGCTACCAAAATGTACCACGATTTGTGGGATATTTACTAGTGGAATGGCATGAAAAGAGACATTGTTGAATTTGTAGCTAAGTGCTCGAACTGCTGGCAAGTCAAGGTAGAACACCAGAGACTAGGAGGTATGACCCAGGATATCAACATACCCACGTGGAAGTGGGAAGAAGGAAACATGGACTTCGTTATGGGTCTACCTAGGACTCATCGGTAGCATGACTTAATCTGGGTAGTAGTAGACTGGATAACTACATCTGCACATTTCCTCCCAATCAAAACAATAGATTCAGCTGAGGATTATGCTAAACTTTATATCCGGGAGCTGGTTAGACTTCATGGGGTGCCATTGGCCATTATTTCAGACACAAGTACCCAGTGCACCTCCCATTTCTGGAAATCTTTTCAGAAGGGACTTGGCACTCAGGTCAAGCTCAATACAACTTTTCACCCGCAGACAGATGGGAAAGATGAGTGGACTATTCAGACTCTAGAAGATATACTAAGAGCATGCATGATCGATTTTAAAGGTAATTAGGATGACCATCTGCCTCTTATCGAGTTTGCGAACAACAACAGTTACCATTCTAGTATCCAGACGGCCCCATTTGAAGCATTGTATGGTAGAAGGTGTAGATCTCCTATAGGGTGGTTCGAGGTTGGAGAAACTACCTTGATAGGGCCAAACTCGATTCACGAGGCAATGCACAAAGTTCAGCTCATTCGAGAAAGGTTAAAAATAGCTCAGAGCCGTCAGAAATCTTATGCCGATGTGCGAAGAAGAGAGTTGGAGTTTGCAGTTGATGACTGGGTATACCTGAAAATTTTGCCCATAAAAAGGGTGATGAGGTTTGGCAAGAAGAAAAGCTCAGTCCTAGATATGTGGGACATTATAGAATTTTGAGGCATATCGACAAGGTAGCCTATGAGCTAGAGTTACCTTCAGAACTAGCAGTTGTGCACCCAGTTTTCCATGTGTCATTTTTGAAGAAGTGCATTGAAGATCCAACCTCAGTTGTGCCATTGGACAGTGTAGGAATAAAAGATAGTCTCTCGTATGAGGAAGTACCAGTCCGGATCCTTGACCGTCAGGTACGTAAGCTGAGGAACAAGGAAATAGCTTCAGTCAAAGTCTTATGGAGAAATCAGCAAGTTGAGGGAGCTATGTGGGAGGCCGAAGCATATATGATGGCCAAATACCCGCACTTGTTCCCTACCGGCCCCAGCACAGCTTGAGATATTAGTTTTGACCCTAGAACTCAATTTAGTTTTTATAACTCAGTTCAGTTGTTCAAGTGTCTTTTCTGTTTGTGAATGTATGTATGAAAAGTAAATTCAGTTCAGTTATGTATTTTTAAATGGAGATAGTCACTCCGGTAGTTTTGGAGTCAAATGAGCAGTATGTGGAAATTTTGATTGTTATTTTCTGCTTCCTGTGTGTTTTCTAACATTTGAGGATGAACTTTTACAAGGGGGAGATATTGTAACACCCTGAAAACTCAAAATCCAATTCCTGGACTTAAATCATGAAATCTAAAAAAGCTGCAGAAATGCTTCAGGACAACCCACCTAACGAGTCGTTATGAGATCTAATGACTCGTTAGGTCAGTCGTGAGAAGGAGTAAGTTTTGGAAATGAGAAGCAGTGCACCCAACGAGGGACATCACGAGTCGTGGTCACTGACCACGATCCATTAAGTCACTCATTGTCAAACCTGAGTTGAGAGTATATTTAGTTGACCAGTGTACTTGACGAGTGGGTGCAATGAGTCGTCATTTGTGCCGACAACTCGTTAAGTGACTCGTTACTGGACTTAGCATTAAATCTCCAAAATGAGACAGTGTGGTCCACAACTGCTGACCATGAGTCGTGGTCATAGACCACGGCTTGTTAGGTTCTTCGTGGTGACCTATTGAGGATCCCAGGAAGTGTACCTGAAAGGAGTGACCATGAGTCGTGGTTAGTCACCACGATCCGTTAGGTCACCCGTTAGGGGCACCTGACAGTTTTTCCCAGCAATTTTCTAAGGGTTATTCAGTAATTTCCTATTCTCCTAAGCTTTAAACTATGACGTTTTGGATGAAAAATAAGACTTATTAGAGGGTTTGGATGGTTCCTCCCCTCATTCTCACATTTATTCTCAGACTTATCGAAAGTCCCTCAAGAAACTCTCAAGAAAGCTTAGGGTCCTCATCTATTGCAGCAGTTCAAGTCCTCTTCTCTGGGTGAATTTTAGTCAGGTATGTGGGAATTCAATAAGGGAATTGTCCTTCCCTTGTGTCCCCCAATTTCCTCCCATAATTTCCCTATCAGTTTAGCCCTGAGATTTTTGAATATGCAGAGAATTTCATATTGGTTTTCATTGATTTCAATTGGCTTATTATTCATGTTTATTATCCATATGATTTCCGTCAAATTGTAGATAAATTGTTGTTGTTCTGGCCAAGATGATTTACAGCGCTAAGTTTTCGAGTAGGGATTATTGCGTATTAAATTCTGTTTATTTTTACGAAGTGGATTGTGGGCAGATTTTCCTAGAAATTTTGGTTGTAAATATTTGAGTAATTATTCCACTAATGAGAATGATTTAGCCCGGCTAGATGAGATTTCTTTAATTCTTGAAACTTTGCTATATTATGAAATTGTCCGTGTCGTCGGAATGAATGAGTTCTCTATTAGATGCTTAGTAGTCTAGTCAGTTAGAACACAAAACTTTTCCTTCAAAACTATTCAGAAAGTGTCAACTGATTTGTCTGACTTCGGTCTTATTTCGAGGTGTCAGTGGTGCCTCTCAGTTATCAGAATTAGACTTAGATAATAGTTTTTGGTCCATTAGGCGGTCATGACATTCTAGTATATAGCTATGACCATCCCCAGGACCCCAGTTCAGTTACAGCTTGTTCTTAGACGATTACGATGCTTCCAGATAAGCAGCTCTGACCAGTCTAGAACCCATTTTCAGAATCTGGTCCGATAAGACTCTTAGGGTACATGTAGTTATGCGTCCCTAACTAGTCTTGGACCCTAGTTTCGAGCTATCATCTTAGTAGTTCAGTTTAGGTTTTCCAGTGGGAGTAGAACTTAGCACCGAGCGGGCTGGGGTTCCAGTGTAACTAGTTTCCCAGAACTACGTTACTAGCGTAGGTTATAGTATTACTTGGCCTGATTGGCCCTAGACTTTTATGATAACTTAGTTCATGCCTTTATACCCTGGCAAGGTGTATTGGGTCCTACCGATGGGGTGTACACATCGGACTCCATGTCTAGCTCACGTGGTTATATGTCGGTTATAGACTCTCCCACTAGTCAGTCCAGTCCAGTTTCAAAATAAGCAGCTAAATTTAGTTCTAGTTCTATCAGTTTTGCTTAGTTCAGTGCAGTATCTCAGACTTAGTACTTTGAGACTCGGGACATGCCTTGACTATCAGACAAGGTGATCTTGACCACCACAGTTTACTTCTGTATTTCAGTCTAGTTTACTTATTGGCTATTGCATGTCATATCAGTTCAGGAATTATATTCAGTAATATTTTCTCCTACTTAGTCAGTACATTCAAAGTAATGACACATACTTTTATGTTGCATCATTTCATGATACAGCTGCAAGATCTCAGGCTCAGCACTGTTAGTCGCCGCAGTTTAGATTCTCCACCTCAGAAGTGAAGTGTGAGTCCTCATCATCCGAGGGCATTATTTCTTCCTTTCAGTCACTTATTAGTTTCAGTTAGACTTTGAGTTAGCTAGGGGTTTGTCCCAGCAACTCCTCAGTTAGATGGCTTTCAGACAGACATGATTTTCTTTCAGAATTATCAGTAATTCAAATGTTTTGAACTTTATGTTTTTGGACTTGTCTTTCATAAATGATTTATGATATTATTTCAAAGTTCCGTTGTGCATGTTTACTCAGAATGCTATTGAATGATAAATCAAGAGTTTACTTGGGGTCACTTGTAACTTCAAGTACCATGTTACGTCCATGGTGTAGGCTCAGGTCGTGACAGGATCCTTCCCTCAATTGGGCTAAAAATATTCAATGCCCTCAACTTCTGGAATAAACTAGTGTATGATTCTCTAATATGCGTGAAATTATCCTTGACTAATTTTACCTTTTTGTATTCTAGCCTGGGTTAAAAATTGGATATGGAAAGGCTTTGGTGTGTTTGTGGAAGTGGAAGATGATTTTGAGGAGTTGGTGCACACTATTGCTGGTAAGGAGGGGGTGTGCATATAGTTATGTGTTGTATATGGGATATAGAGGGGGGAATGGAATATTGTGTATTTTGGGAAGGAAAGTAGTGTTGTGGATGATTATATGGATTTTATATATAGGTTTAAGGTTAGGGTTAGGCGTATTGGCGAGGTGGACCGCTCGAGTTTTGTCATAACCCTAGTACAACCATAGCTACATCTTCCATTTTCTTCTTTCCTCTGAAACTTCCTGAACCACTTTAAATTACTTCAGTGGCTGCCTTTAATGTAGCAAAGCTCACGATGCATCCGACCTTAATCCCATCTTCTATCATTTCTCACATTTTAATAAGATCTATAAATGATTTGTCCATTACAGGAAGTAGGTGTTGATAATATGTCTCATCTTGTACTTGGATAAAGATCTCTAGCATTTTACCTTCTTTCATTGATGGATTTACCCTGGCATCTTGCTCACGCCATCTAATGGCATACTCCCTGAAACTCTCTGTACACTTCTTCTTCATGTTGATCAAGGACTTTTTATCTGGGACCAAATCAATTATAATATCCTGAAAGTCCCTAAGGTTAGACCCGTGGGTTGAAGTAGATAAAATAGGAAAAAATGTTTGCACCAGGTTACAGGACGACTAGTCAAGTGACTCATTAGGTCATTTGACAGATTTTTCTATGACCCGTGAAGTGGTGCCCAGCTAGAGAAGAGTCGTCATCAAGTGGTCATGATAGAGGTTGTAATGAGTTGTTGTGACTTCCCACGAGTCGTGGGTTGACCCGTTGGTTGGGCTAGGTAGAAAACAATGCTGAAATCCACTAATCAGGATGAATGAAGGAACGAGTTGTGGTATCACTTCACGACTCGTCGAGTGAGCCACTGTCAGGATGGCTGAAGAAGGAGAATGGAATTATAGTGGTGGCAACGGGTCAGGGGACGACCTGTCAGTTCACCTCATGATTCGTCTAGTCCCTTGTTGGGACTGACAGTGCTATTTTTCTTGCGAAGTCATTAAGAGCATTTTGTAATTTCTAAGCTCCTCAGTCCTAAACTACATCATTTTAAGCCCTGAAAGAAGTATATTAAGGGAGTTTAACCTATTCTAATTTATTCAATTCCTATGCATGCAAGTTTAGAGGTTTTCTATTGAAGATCAAGCTTAAATTCTTAAATTCCTTCTCCAAATCTCTTGGGCTTTTAAAGAAAAGTGTAGATTCAGCTCACCCAGTTATGTAGGGCTTCGAATGAGAGTTTTATTTCACTATCATGCCCATATCTCTCCTCAATCTCATGAATTCAAGTCGTAAAGCAAGTTGATGATCCTATGGGGTTTTAACCCAATTTTATGAAATTCTCTTTGATTTATATATGGGTCAATTCCCTTCATGTTTCAAAGCATGTTTTCAGATTTATGGACAGATTTTATACACAATTTAATTTTAAATTTATGATTTCAAGTTATCAGAAATTATACCCTATTATGCAAGTTTTATAAAGTCAAGTTTATGATTCATGATTTCAAGTATGATGAGATACCTAGTATGTATGAATGTTTATAAATTACCCATGTATGAATCCGTGATTTTGACTTATGAAGTCTATTTCAAGTATACATGATTTTAAGATTTGGGCAAGCCCACACAAGTTAAGTATGTTTTCATGATTTAGCCAAGGATAAAAAGATTAGCTTATTATATGTTTTGGAGTAAAGACTCCCACTACAGCTTATGATATGTTTTGGAGTCAAGACTCCCCATGTTCAGATTTCAAACTATGCATGCAATTATGATTTCAGCTTCGTTAAAAAATGATGGGAGCACTATGTATGTTTTTGGGAGTAGTGTCTAGCATCGACTAGGCTTGGGGTTCCAAGGTTCTCCGATCTCAGAAATACGCGCCAACATAGATTTATATATTTTCATTGGGAACTCCCTTGTAAGTTTCTCCTGCCTTCAAAGGGGCCTTCAGCTTGATATCGATATCATGGTAGCGTCCTTAGCCCTGGCAAGGTTTTGGACGGCTCTGTCCACTTGAGTGTGATATTTGGGGCATTATGTAAGCTCTATCAAGATGGTGTTGGTTAAGACGAGTAGGGATAACAATGGGGCGGGGGCGGGCAAACCCACATAAATCCGCAATGACTTTAACCCATCCTCCCCCCCCCCCCCCCGGCCTGCACCGCATAACATAATTTGATGTTTTTAATCCACCCTGCTCCATCCCGCACTTTTCAAAATTCCTATTTCTATTTCTGAGGTTTAATTTTAATTATCTCTCAAAATTCTCTTTGTCCACTTATTAATCGATGCTATATAATTAAGGATTAAATAGATTTAAGATAATTCTTGCTAATTACTCCAGTTAAGTAGATATAATACTCGAAGATAAGACAGTAAATGTACTTGTACCTGACTGTTTAAGACATAAGTCCACACCTAATCAATTTGGATGCATAGTAAACATGTGCTGAAAAATTAAATAATAAAATTTTGAATTGGAAGCAAGCACATTAAACGTGTGCTGATTAAAAAAAAATAGAATTCATAATCAATCTTAGATATGTTATGATATTTTATGGTCATAAAATTACGTCAGTTAAAAATAAAATTAGAAGTTTAATATTAAATTATTTTCAAATATAAAAATGTATATCCCTATGAAAAATACTAGAAAAATAATAAATTCATAAGAAATAAAATGGGATAATATTAATTATGACAACTTTTGAAAAAGATTATTATTAAACTCGCATAAACCCGCAACCTACCCCACTCCGCATTAATTTTTAAAAAATTATTCCAACCTGCCCCACACCCACATAACCTAAATTCTACTCTGCATTGCATAGCATGAAACCCGCCCCGGCCTACACCTACACCGCCCCATTGCCATCTCTAAAGAGTCCTCCTATTGTTCCTCATGATTTCAGTTATGCATGCTTATGAGTTATGATATTATGTTTTCAGCAGGTTTCACCCGATAATCAGTTTATAAGCTTTTACTTATTATTTCATCTATGGCAAGCCATATTATTTTATTTTCAGCTTCGGGCCATTCTATTCAGATATGAAATTCAGTTTATGACTATACATGTTTTCATATCGCAGTCCTTACTCTCATGATCTTATGATTTATGTTTATATGTATAATCTTAGTTTATACTTACTCAGTATGTTTTACTTATCTTGCATACTCAGTACATTTTAAGTACTGACCACATACTCCATGATGTATCATTTCATGATACAGGTGCAAACGATCATACCCAGTTCCGTCGCTGGCTAGTTTCCCGTAGCTTAGTTCAGTTCTGGTTGTAGTGAGTCCTCATCCTTCAAGGACCTTCAGTTAGTGATGAGTTATGTTACTTTCAGTTTCAGAATTTAGTGAGTTAGTTGGGGATGTTGTCCCATCAGCTCTTCAAATATGTTGGAGGCTTATCAGACAGTATGTAGAATTTTAGCTTTGTTAGTGTTGACTCTGTATGGTTGATATGTATTCAGATTTCTGCTTATTCAATTTTAGTTATCATCTTTGCTTGATGTATGTGCCTTATTTATTATGTTCATACCATGGGTCGACTTGGAGCCATTCATAGTTCTAAGTTCCATGTCTCGATTCAGACCTATGTTCGAGTCATGACATCGATATTGTACTAAAATTACTACACAAATTCACTATACATATCATTCCAAGTTACAATATCCTGATCAATAAATCATTCTGAAGCCACATCTGCTAAACTTTCACTAAAATAGGCCATGAGCAATTCTTCGTTTCCTCCGGCTCCTCTTAATTGATTACAGTATCATCTCAAGTGTGTTATAGGATCACCATATCCGTCGTACTTATCAAACTTTGATGTCTTAAACCTAGGAGGAAGGTGGACACCTGGGAACATGCTCAGGTCCTTGTATGAAACACCTTTGTAACCTCCCAATTCCAGTAAGTTCCTTATAGCTTGTTCCAGGCTTTTCATCTTCCTAGCTATTTCCTCATATTCGTTTATCTTAATTGTCTTTTTAGTTTGACAAAAAACTCAGGTTGATGAGTATAACCATAAGTAACTATTGGTTTAGGAGGATGGTTTTGGATGTCGCGAGTATTGAAAGCAGGTTCACTAGTGGATCGAGAGAGCACAATTGAAGGACAAGTTGTGAAAGAAGGGACTTTAGGTGGAGGAGGGGCTAAAAAGACTGGAGCAATAGGTGGTGTAGGGTATGTATTGATTTTATGTTGTGAAGCAGGGGCATGTACTGTCGAGGTGCTAGGATAGAGATGGTACAAGGTATATCCTAGTGCATTTTGTGGCAAAGGGTCTACAGAAATGGAAATTTTAGCCTATGATAATGGTCAAAGGTTAGGGGGATTGTCAGGGTTATCCGTAGGGAACAGATGAGGATGTAATCCATACACCCAAGCCTGGTGCCATTCAGCCAGTTGTTTTCTTAACTTCAAAACTTCTCCTTGAGCCCCTGAGTCCTCTTCTTCAGGATTCTTTGCCTGATCAATGATGGGTGACCTTCGTGTCTTTGTCGGTCATAACTGTTTTGCCTTTAGACGTGGTATAATATGGATGACTAGCCAGAATGCCAACAAACCAACCACTTTTTCTTTTTCTAAATACAACAGCAAACATGTTAGCAATAATCATTTTACACATTATAATCACACATTGGATGTTATGCACCTAAATCCATTCTCCAATTCTATTATGAAAGGCTTCATGCTTCTTCCCAGCTTATTTAGGTGCGACCTCCTTTCTTTAGTTTTTTCTTTTTTTTGTCTAAAAAAAATATTTACATACCCTCTTTTCTTTTCTTTTCTTTTTAAGAAAGCTTTTGATTGAACCTGTTGTGGTTGCCTACATATCACATTGGAAACATTAATCAGATCATAACGCAGTTCAGGAAGAATGAACCATATATATCTTAAAACAAAATATTTTTCATTGATTTTCTCTTTAATACATGAACTCAAAAGAAAAATATATATAATAAACCATAATAAAAACATACGCAAACAAGATCGAGAACAGTACAGACTCAGACTAAAATAGTAGAAAGCTACATATACAAAACTATGAATGTAGTGAAAGACAATAAAAGAAAAGTCTATTGCTTGCATTAGCACTTTCATTCTAAAATTTCTCATGTCTGGACAAAGATCATCAATGGTCCTTCTCGCAAGTTCCCGTATGGCCACTTTCCTCCTAAAATCTCATACAAAACTCTGGAACACTGTCGACAGGTGGAGAATAATAGCATGCACCTGTAAATCCATACTCCTATCATTTAAATGATTATGATCATCATGAATACGTGTTGCCCGTCTTTCCAAACCAAGTACTTGATCCTTGTCTTTCTCCATACTCAAATAGCAATTATGCAACCATGTGTGATTATCATTGATGACCTATCTCATTTGAACTTCACATTCATCAAATAGCTCGACATGGTTGTTCAATATTCTCCTCTTTATCACCCATTGGCATCACTCCTAATCAAACTCAACCTGCATTTTCTATTCATACTATTATAGTTGTTGCTGATGAGAGGCAGCAAGCTCTGATATTTGCATCCCCATAGTTCTTGCCAGCTTGAGTTGTCTCTTTAGCGTAGATTCCATACGGACAAAGTTGGCTCTTTCTTCTGCAAGTTTCACCTATTGTTGCTCAGTCCTTGCTCTTGCATGCTCCAAATCTACATTCAAAGTCAGAATAGTGGATTGGTAATTTTTCTATACCTAGAGTCGAGCATGCTTGATTCTGACTTCAGTTTCTTCCTCTCGGTCTACTTCTTCCTTCATTGACACCTTTTGGCATGACTCTAAGTGGGGGTTGGTTGTGAAATCACTCCAAATACCAAAAGTCTACCTCACCTCTTCTGCAGTGCCTTACCATATCATGAAAACTCAAAAGTATACAATCGAATTTTAAGGATTTTAGAGCTCCTAAGAGGGATGTCGAGTTGGGACTCTTGCATTGTCTTCGATTAGAGGCACATAAGGTTGGACACACTAAAGTCCCATCAATATAATAAATGGTCGAAAGGAAGATCTATATATCACTTTTTCCGAAGGGAACCAGTGATAATTCCATAAGATTTTGTTAGTGGTCAATTCTCTAAGGTATTTTCTTCAAGCCTCAACACCATTTGAGAAGCCATATCCTATGATTGTACATTTGTGGCCATTGATATAATCATCCCAATCAACTTTGAAATCTACAACATAGGGTTCATGGTGGATATGCTCTTTCATCCATATCTATTGCAAAATATTGCATCCCTCGAAATAATCTACATCCTTCCGACACATTATTAGGGCATGATAGCTATATGCCAGAATCATTAGTACGAGGGTGATACTCGGCTTCTTCTCTAAAGCTGTAATGATAGCGGCCAAGTTCATACTAATCTTTCCTCCCCTTTTCGAGAACACCATAATCCTAAGTAAGGCCACAATGAAAGCCTCGTAGCTATGCTCCTCCTATATTCTGCGATCCCCCTTATTGTGGAGCTATGTCCCAAATTGCTCGAATTTGTCATGCCGGCCATATCTTTTGTAAAAAAAGTCCAAGTGAACCCATTTCTGTTTGACTGATGTGTAACAGTTCTAGGAACCTCCTACCACTAATATGCTTTGCTATCATGGGCTCTCCTTGGTGAAGATTTTTACCTAGTCCCACAAAGGCTCTTATTTCTTCCAAAGTGGGGGTGAGTTAAAAATCAGCAAAACGGAAGACGCCGTTCATAGGATCCCGAAAAAGGAACTAGATCATTTATCAAATCTCTTCAGGATTTAGCATAAAGGAGACTCTGCAGGAAACCCAAACATTTGAACACTATTCCTCATCCGTGATTTCTCATATTTTCATACCACAGCCGTAAAAGAGTTGGAGCCTTTTCTAAAACCATGAAGCGGGGTAGGGGGAGGAGGGTGGAGGGGTAGGACATCTCTTGGCCTCTTGTCGCCCTTTTCTACTAAACTCATGTTGTCCCTAAAGAAAGATAGTTACAAGATAGGATCAATCTAGGTTCCCATTGGTACATCGAAATTGACACCTTTGGATAGTAAATAGGGAGTATGTTATCGCATACAAGTAGGATGTGAAACTTATTTTTCAAGAAAAGAGGAATAAATAAATAAACAATAGATGCAAAGTTTGACATGATTTTACCAAATACTTGGGACTTTTCATTAAATTTGTTCATGGAGACGGAGTCCCGCCTCGTGGTTCCTGGAAATAAGACGACCAAACGTAGTCTAGTCATATGCCAAAAATAGTGAAAAACCGACCTTGGACCAAAGGAAGCTATATTTACAAAAGCCAAATCTCGTCCTCTCATAATTATATAAAAATGATTATTATTATTATTATTATTATTATTATTATTATTATTATTATTATTATTATTATTATTATTATTATTATTATTATTATTAATTTTTTTAAAAAAAATCATTGCAAAATGGACAAATGATATAAAAGTGGTTATTTTTTTAAAACTACTCTTATTGATTTTCATGGAAGAAATAGGGTTATTTTACAAAACGATCCCCTTTAGCTCCTTGTAGAGGCAACTAGGTCCTTTTATTAACAAAACAAACAACTATAAAATAAAACAAATCATAAACAATCATCTCTACAAGACCATCCTTGTTTACTTCAATAGACAAAAATTAGGTCATTTTGACAAAGAAAGACCACTAAAATGACAAAATAAATGCAATTGTTATTTTTTGCAAAACGAATCCTTTTAACTTCTGCAGCTACCTTGATAAAAAAAATCGATTGCGAGTAAAGCCGAACCCAAAATAGTTTCCATACACACTACAACAATCTGTGGAAAATAGATCCACATAGTACATAAAAATTGAAAAACTAGATCATTTGAAAAGTTTTTACCTTATTCTCGTATTTTTGTTTAGAGATTTGATAAAGTAAATAAATAAATAAGTAAATAAACAAATGAGTAAAAATAAAATCCAAGGAAAAAATTCTCTTTCTCGTTCAACCATTCACCTTAAATCGGTCAACATTCATACAACCTTTCATGAAATGCAACAAGTAGCACAAAAGATGCACAAGATTGTCTCATAAAGGTTTCCTGTCCTAGACGGACCCCGCTCCTATGCCGAGTCTAACTAAGTCAAATGCATGTGGTATAAAATGAAGAGAAGCCTTCTAGGAATAATCATCACATGAGGCTTATTCTACTTGGCTTAATATCCTGATGGAGTAGGTGTCTAGATTGATTGTAAAATGAGCGGACAACTCGAGTCGGAAAAGGACAGCTTACTGGTAGCAGTGCTTTCCAGCCTCACTGTGGGTCCTCCCCATCTTAAAACATGTGTGACTAAAATATCTTTCCAAGAGTGTAACCACATCTCTAGTATCTCAAAAAAAAAAAAAAGTTAAGCGTGTAACTGCGTCTCCGAGTGCACAGTGTGCGGAGTATTTTCAGAAGACTTAGATTGGTGCACAAGAGAAGATAATTTATATTACTATTCAAATAATACCAAAGTAGTAAATGAGAGGTCAAGTAGTAAATTAGGTCAACATACATAAATTAAATATCCAAAAATCAAATAAAGCCAAATAAAATTAACTCATCAAAGCTCAAATTCTTATTTGTAATTACAATAATATCCAGTGGAGTCGCCAGAGATGTCACACCCCTTTTTTATGAAAAAACTCTTGTCCAAAATGACTAAAATGAGTTTTATTATTCAAAAGGGTTTTTTCAATTCAATTGACATTTTGAGAAAGGATTAATTTTATTTATTCAGAGCCGCCACATGGAGTTGGATTTCGATATTTCAAGTCACCTATTTAAATCCCTAATCAAAGGAAAGTGATTCTTATTTTTGGTTTGTGAAAATTAAAGACCGGGTAAGAAATTCTGTTTATCGAGGGAAAGGTGTTAGCCATCTCTCGAGTCTCGCGGTTCTAGTATGGCTTCTTTATCGACTTATATTCGGCTTACTTAATTTTGGATACATTATGAGCTTAAAATGTTGTTGGTTTGCCTTCTTGGTTTGTTTTTAAAAGTTTTTTGGAATTATGAATGTGTAGCGTAATGGTAGTAACGTTTTTCAGCCTTACCACGATTTATTGATCGGTGTTTCACGCCTTTTGAAGCATTTATGAGCCTTTTCACTTTTTTGGTACCTAAATGAGTATCTAGCATATTTACAAGTCTATTATTCCATTAATTCGACTTGAAATAGTATATGAATTTTATTAAAATGACTTATCGGTTGCAGCTCTTTTCGACCTCATCATTAATTATTGCTTAAATTAATTAGCTAATTTTTATAATCTTTGGAGTTAAGAACTCAACTAGCTCTTTTCTTGACAGAAGTTGAACTTCATATCCTAGCTCGCTCCCTTACCAAATGTTCTTCCCGTTCATATTAAACAAAAAGGTCTTGAGGCGTTCTACGTCTGTAATACGAAAGTCACTACTGAAAACGAAATAAAGAATTCCCATGTACCTTGGATAGAAGCCTTGCTTTAAAAATATAAGTCAAAATAATCAAAAAAAAAAAGAAACAAAATTCACGTTCCCTCGTATCAAAAATGAGTAGAACAATATTTCTCTTACATACCAAACCAAAACAAAAGCCAACAACTTAACAGCAAACAATTAAATGAAATTCCCTGAATATCACAAGAAATAGAGAAAATATCTTATCATCTTTAAAACTCTATGTTCCATTAACCAACCTTGAATAAGTAAGAAAAAAATTTAGCTAAAGAAATGAAAGCATATTAATGTTAACAGGGCCACCCCAATATTAATAATATGCAGAACCTTTAATTATGTCATTTTAAAGAAAACTTCACACCAAAATTTGATCCACCTCTAAATGATACTAAATGACACGTGAGTACTTCAGCATACATGAAGATGGAATCAACCTTAACATGCTCTTCTCTTTTTAAAAAAAATGAAAGAACATCAACTTTCTTATTATTGGAACAACAACTAACTTACAAATATTTATGCATTTTTGAGTAATAAACACTTGAAGTAAAAAGTATAATGCTACCACATTCAATCACGTTGAAGAAATTAAGCATAACTGCCCACCAGGACACAATTTAACATAAACGAACGAAGAAGATAATTGAAGGAGTATAGTTCCTCGAGTATGGAATTTCATATCAAGTATAACTTTAAAGCTACAACACATTTCCCAAGCTTAAAATCTATAATTTGCATAAACTTAAAGTCTTAAATATTATAGACAGAAGAAATAAAAAATTTCAAATGAAACCATAAAGGACTTCTTGAAGATCAACATTGAAAAAAAAATGAATCCGCATATATCAATAGGACTTGAATTTTTTTAGAGAAGATCCTTTACACTAAAATGACAAACAGTAGCTACTATATCTTAAAGACTTGAAACCAAGCAGAATGATTTAATTATCAACTACATTCAACCCCAATAGTAAGTAAACGAAACAAAAAACAAAGAAGATGAGCGTAAACTTGAAATAAACACCAAAAATAATTGAAACTTATCTAAATACGGTAAAAATACTTCAAAACAATAAAGTTGTATATATTAATCTCGAACGTATACAAATCTTAAAGATCATCCCGAGCTTGAAAATAAGAACTTAAAAAGTTATTTTTCATACTTTGAAGCGCATACAGAGTATAAAAGTAAAGAAAAACATGAACTTGGTAAATCTCCTTCAGTATATGCGTTATTCCAGCGAAACAAGTGAATTTCCGACAGATAAAGGACCTCAACAAAACTGCAATAAAGACTGACTCCGATGAACGCCCCTTTTTTTGATTGAATATCTAAACGATCTTTAAGAATGGCCTCCAAAACAGAGTAAAAAATCCAAATATCTAACCTCCAAATCCTAGCTTTGATACCTGTTTTATAGATGAATCTAGGGATAAATCAAAGGCCAGGAACAAAGAGGAAACCTCAATCCTGCAGTTCTCATACAACCCTTATCCATCCAAAGAGGGCAACAGTGAGTGATTTCAGGTGAGGGCGAAAATCTGTATGAAATAGTAAGGTAGAGGAGTGAAGGTGCGTGAAATATGGGGAAGGGTGTATGAAACGCGAATAATACTCCAACACATTGTTAGTCGGTGTGTTTGATCAACAAAAATAAAAGAGAAAGGGGAGGGAAAGGCACGACTGTTTATCTATAAAAGTAAGGGGAAGAAAAAATCTGTCTAAGTATTAGGTTTAGGTCAAGAATGAAAGAACGGAATGGCTTGGGGACTAAAATGGTCTATCTGGACAAAAATAGGCATAAAATTAGGCCTTAAATTATCCTAAAAACTGGTAAAAATAAAGGCCTCACCATAAATAGTTTTAGAAATACAAATATGTACGCATGATATATATGTAGGTATATGAGGTAAATGCTAATTTATTTTAAGAAAGGTAAAGAAATGGAGTAAAATTATTATTAAAAATATATATGTTGACTTTTCTTCTTCTTTTTTAATAAAACCTACTAAGATAAAATAAAAATAAAAAATTAAAATATACTTTTTGAAAAAAGCACGTCACTCTAAATTGTGTAAACTCGGGGGAGGGTCGAAAATCACATGTATACAAATTCATTCATAGTATATTAAGTCAGAATCATTACCTCTTGAATGAATACATTCATATGTGTTGAATTGTGCCCTCAAGGCGCCTCGTGTACGAGGTGAATCGATAAATGCTTCATCACATCAAAGAAGCCACATTGGAAGATCTTTTCTAACTTAGTGGTAATCACATAAATATTTTTGATTTATTCTTTCTAATTTACCCTCCCAGAAATTATTAGAACACAAAATCTTTGAAGAACAAACTTACCTCTGTGATTGATTTTCATATTCTATCAGGTTGACGGCTAAATGCGATAGGAATTAAAGGCTTCATGAAAACATAATAATCATGGCTTTTCATACCATAACTTTCCTTCATTCATATCAGCACGCTTCCCCAAATTTGAAGCATAAGCCTCATGCATCCTTAAATTCTTAACCCACTCATAAGTAGCTGTTCTCATCCTATGTGAATGAAAAGTTCAATTTGGGCTTTAACACTTTATTATTGTGTTATTCCTGCAATCATAGTTTCTTTCTCTTGCAATATTGCATTGAGTCCATTCTGTCTTTTGGATTATCTTTTGTCTTACCCTTAACATCCATCGCCGTGTTGAATAAATTATCCAAATATTTTTTTTCAATATGCATCATATTAAGATTATATCATAAAAGATTATCCTTCCAATATAGCAACTCCCAAAATATACTCTATTTAGTCCAATTATGTCCAAAACCAAATTCAGGAAGTCTAGAAGATGTAGCTTCTGTAACCTTAAGCAACTAACAGACTCTCTCTCAAATTTCATTTTCTACCAAAGATGGAGGTGGCAGATCATTTTCAATCTTATTCTTTCTGAATGAATGTTTCATTTTTCTAAACTCACGATCCATTGGCAAAAATCGACGGTCATAATCAAATTATGAATTTTTACGATCATGTTTTAAAGTGAATGTTTTACTATTTTTCATGCAATACGGGCAAACTAACTTTCCAGCAATCATCCAATCAGACAACATCCATACATAGAAAAATTACTGATAGTCTATATTAAAGAAGCATACAAAAAAAATTCTGCTTAGTTGATATGTTATATGTCACTACACCTTCAAACCACAACTATTTTAGCTCGTCTATCAAAGGCCGCAGATAAGTGTCTAATGTTTAGTTGACCTATTTATATGTTAGTCAAGAGTTTTAGATTACGATGCGTACGAGAGAGGGCCCGACAAAAGGGCGAACGAGCGCGGAATCGGGGAAGCGAGGGAGAAGGCTAGAGAAGGCCGCAACAGGGGCAGTGTCCCACGGACCCCCCCCCCCCTCCGGTTTGGGCGTTGTTGCACGCCCGACTTTTGCCACGACAGGGTCCGTGCCACGGACCCCATCCCACTTCCCTGAGTACATAAATAGTCCCTTGGTTCACTTCAATTCATTTCCTTGATACAAGTTCGGCCAGAGAAAGAGAGATACGCAAACTTCAAGTTATTTTCATCCGTTTACGCTGCCAAACGTCGTCTAAATCCAAATTAGCTTCAGGTATCGAGTTATAAGCTTGTAGGGAGCATTACTAAGGAGTTATTTTCTGAAACTTTCCCGGCAAATCGTAGATCCGCCGAGTAGAAGTTGTCAGAATTGCTTCAAACTAATTTCTATGTGATTACAGGCTTTAAGTAAGTATTTCTCCCTTTTGAACTCTCGACAAAATATAAGTTTTCAACCGTGTTTTGATAAGTTGAAGTATAGCTAATATTAGTATTAAAAGTTATCATTTTTACTGAATTTAGTACTGAAACTAGTCTCATTCTCTCAGTAATACGATCACAGTTGGAAAGAGTTGTTGAGTACGGTTTGTAACTCGCCAGTTAATCAGGAATTGGCGATCCAGGTATGTTAAGGCAAATTCGTTCGGCAAGTTAGTTTCTTCAGTATTATAATTCAGTTTAAATTCCAGTAAGAATGCCAGAAGCTTATGTATTGTGATTAGTAGTTGTTATTATCTAAGGCCAGTATCCTATGTGTAGTTTGGGATTGTCCTTGCCCTGTATAGCTTTCCATAGAAAACCCCAGGGTTACTAGCTGTGTCAAAGCCCGCCATAGGATAGAGTTGACACTGCTCCAAGGAGCTATATGTCGTCCGCAAGGGACGAAGATAGGGTCCAAGGTCCTCATATAGTTCATTCCATGGTTGGACTATTATATGCTATATCAGCACCACACCCGTTATCGATCCTGGTGCCTGGGGTGTAGATATCAGGAGTCCACCGGACTCAGATACACCTACAGTTCAAGGGCCGAGCGGGCTCAGTTGTAGACCCAGGGGACTATTAGGATGGCTATAGTCACTAGTTGACCTGTTTTGACCTTGTTAAGGGTATATAGATTGAAGTGCACTCATCAGGGCTTATGGAGACCCCGTGTGGGTTATTCTGTGCTTGTTGTACCTTCCGGCTTATGGGGGCCAAGTAAGGTTCTTGTTTGCAGTAGTTACTGATAGATTAGATAACAGGAAGTTCAGCTATTCAGGTAGTATTTCTATCCCTTCTTTTAAGATTCATTTCAGTTAATTCAGTTATTTACAGTTTCTCCCTTATATATTCGATACATATTATACTGACGCCCTTCCTAGGGTGCTGCGTTACTTGCCTGCAGGTGCCGAAAGACGTGGACCAGGACCTTCTTAGCTTTAAGCCAGAGTTAGCAGGGAAATCAGCTCCATTCCTCCCGAGCTAATAGCTAGAAGGTCTCTCCTTTTGTTTGCTTAGTTTAAAGGTAGGTCGGGGCCTTGTCTGACCATTATATCACTCCTAGGGCTTGCAAATTGTTTTAGATTTCCTGTGGTTAGTTTTGTTGGGCGTATGGGGCCTAGATATGCTTTATTTTACGTGATGATTGTGTGGGGCCGTGTTTAGCTGTTACTTAGCGGCCTTGTCAGCCATAGCTCAGTTTAGTACTAGATTTAGTTTACAGTCATAACTAGATATCATGGTGGTCTTATCGGCCCACATAGGATTCCCCGTTTTTACCTATTTCTGGTTAGCTATTTTTTTTTACAAGTGGCTATAAGGCCTTGTCGGTCGAGGGCTATGTTTACATCCGAGATATAGCCCGTTGTTTTTTTGATTTGAGGATTGATATTAGTTATGCACCAGAGGTACTCAAGCTCAGTCAGACCAGTTCAAACCCTAGTAGGGCACCAGGCGCCAGTCATGCCTCCCAAGATGGGGCGTGACAAACTTGGTATCAGAACAGGTCGTATGCCAGGGAGTCTGCAAGCTGTGCTAAGTAGAGTCTTGTCTATGGATGTGTTGTGCACCACATTATATAGGCAAGAGGTTGCGAGGCATGTTAGGGTGGTTACTCTTCTTTCTCTTCCAGTCGTGATATAGAGTTGTGCTGTATAGGGTTGAGACCCTAAGCTTACTGTAATTTGTTTTCCTACAGAGAAATATTGGAGACACGATAGACTACAACTGGCAGAAAGCTAGATGTCGCAGTAGGAAAAGGCAATAGCAGGGCGCCTCAGTCAGAGTTAGCCCATTCTGAGGGCAACACGGGGACTCCACCTCAGTATCCCCAGCAATCTTCGCCATGCCAGGAGCCGCCTAGACGGAAAATGTGTCGGTGCCACCTCCAGCAGTTTCTATACCGATTCCATCAGATTAGGAGGTCAGGAGTGCGGTTTTTATGATAGCCTAGATGATGGCTGCACAACGTCAGCTAGTTGCACCCGTGGTTGACAAGTCTTCAGGAGGACCTGGTAGTTCGAGGGTTCGAGAGTTCCTTACACTGAGTCCCCGGCAGTTCACAGGGACAGACCGGGATGAGGACCCTCAGGACTTTTGGGACCAGCTACAGCGGATCTTTAGGGTAATGCATGCCGCACCAGCGGAGTCGATTGAGTTAGTGGTATTTCAGTTTCGGGACATAGCAGTATTATGGTACGAGAGTTGGGAAAGGTCTCAAGGTAGAGATGTTCCCCCTTTGACTTGGTCCAGCTTTTCAGAGGCTTTCTTGGACCATTATTTGCCGCGGGAGATCTGACAGGCTGGGGTAGATAAGTTTTTACACCTAGAGTAGGGTTTAATGAGCGTTCGGGAGTATGCTATGAGATTTAACTCCCTGGCCCGATATGCACCGGCTTTTGTAGATACATGCTAGCCAGGGTGCACCGGTTTATTATGGAGTTGAATCCAGAATATATAGAGACTTGTATCACAACTACTCTGTGAGAGGATATGGATATTCCCATGTTCAGGCATTTGGTCAAAATATCGAGGGGATCAGGCAGTGACAGCGAGAGACAGACAGGGAAAATCAGGAGCAGCACCACAGGGCTAGACCAAGTGACACTCAAGTGGAGTTTCAGGGTGGGCCCAGGCCATGACTGTCAGGCAGACCACCCATACCCCACCTCCATAGAAGCAACAAGGTAGTATACCAGGTCGTCGGGGGTAGTCAGGACCCGACGAGAGTTCACGACCATCAGGTTTGCAGCAGCAGAGGGGGTCAGAGCAGAGTAGATTCATCGTGCCACCTTGTCCTATTTGCAGTCAATGCTATCCTGGGGCATGTAGGTATGGTTCTTCTGCGTATTACATATGTGGGTAGGAGGGTCACCTGATGAGGGACTGTCCAGCAAGGGGTCAGAGTGATCAGGACCGACAAGATAGATCTTCAGTAGGGTCACGTGACCCAGCATTCCTAGTAGGGCGTAGGCCCTCAAATTCAGCCGGCAGAGGCCGAGGTAGATTAGAGGCATCTAGCTCTAGGACCAGTCCAGATCGTACTTATGCTTTATTGGAGCGACAGGAGTCAGAGTCATTATCAAATGTTGTGACAGGTATGCTGGACATCTGCTCTCATTCTGGTATGTCTTGATAGACCCAGGCTCTACTGTGTCTTATGTTACACCATTAGTAGCCTAGAAGTTTGGTATTACGCCAGAATTGCTTCAGCGACCTTTTTCAGTGTCCACACCCATCGGTGACTCCATTATAGCCAAGAGGGTCTACCGAGGGTGCACGGTAGAGGTTGCTGGTTGCCAGACTTTAGCAGATTTGGTGGAATTAGAAATGATTGACTTTGATGCAATTATGGGTATGGATTTTCTAGCGCCATGTTATGCCAATATAGAATGTTGGACCAATACTGTCCAATTCCACTTTCCAGGGAGGTAGTATGGGAGTGAAAAGGTAATGCAGCCACGCCAAAAGGTAGGTTTATTTCCTATCTTTGGGCGAGAAAGTTGATAGCGAAGGGGTGCATTTATCATATTGTCAGGGTTCAGGATGTTCAAGCAGAATCTCCAACTCTCTAGTCCATTCCAGTGGTCAATGAATTTCCAGATGTATTCCCAGATGAACTTTCTAGTATTTCCCCAGAAAGGGAAATCGATTTTGCGATTGATTTATTACTAGCTACTCAGCCTATATCCATCCCTCCATACCAAATGGCTCCTGCCGAACTCAGAGAATTGAAGGAACAACTGAAAATATGTTAGATAAGGGATTTATCAAGTCGAGTACTTCACTGTGGGGTGCGTCAATTATGTTTGTAAGAAAAAAGGATGGATCCCTCCGCATGTGTATAGACTATCGACAGCTAAATAAAGTCACCATCAAGAACAAATACCCACTTCCCAAAATAGATGACTTGCTTGACCATTTACAAGGGGCGAAGTATTTTTCAAAAATTGATTTAAGATCTGGGTACCAACAGGTTCGGGTCTGAGAGAAAGTCATTCTGAAAACCACTTTTAGGACCAGGTATGGCCATTTTGAATTCCTAGTCATATCCTTCAGACTGACGAATGCTCCCGCAGTGTTCATGGATTAGATGAACAGCATCTTCAGGCCGTATCTGGACTTGTTTGTGATAGTGTTTATTGATGATATTCTGGTATATTCCCGTTTGGAAGCAGAACATCGAGATCATCTAAGAACGGTGCTCCAAATTCTTAGAGATCGTCAGTTGCACGCAAAATTTTCTAAATGTGAGTTTTGGCAGAAATCAGTGGACTTCTTGGGTTACATTATGTCAGAAGCTGGCATTCAGGTAGATTCACAGAAGATCGAGGCAATAAATACATGACCTAGACCTACAACTCTAACCGAGGTACGCAATTTCTTGGGGTTAGTCAGGTATTACAGAAGGTTCGTAGAGGGGTTTTCTACCTTGTCAGCGCCTTTGACAAAGTTAACTCAGAAAGCATCAAAATTCCTTGGACTGAGGCATGTGAACAGAGTTTTCAAGAACTGAAAAACAGATTGACATTCAGCGCCAATACTAGCATTACCAGAAGGATCAGAAGGTTATGTTGTGTATTATGATGCTCAGGTGTCGGGTTGGGATGTGTTCTGATGCAACATAGTAAGGTAATTGCTAATTCATCGAGACAGCTGAGGAAGCATGAAAAGAACTACCCTACCCATGATCTGGAATTAGCTGCAGTAGTTCACGCCTTAAAGATCTAGAGACACTACATGGACGGAGTACATGTGGACATTTTTACTAATCATAAGAGCCTCCACTACATCTTTACACAGAAAGATTTGAAACTGCGGCGCAGTGCCACTAGTTAGAATTGTTGAAGGACTACAACATGAATATTTTATATCACCCAGGAAAGGCCAACGTTGTAGCAGATGACCTTAGCCGCAAATCCATGGGAAGCTTGGCATACTTAAAGCCCGAACGGTGAGTGCTGGCCCGAGAGTTGCACTAGTTAGCCAATTTGGCTGTCTGAATAGTATACTCGGGAAATAGTGGAGCAGTGATCCAGAATACTGCAGTATCATCTCTGGTTGTAGAAGTGAAAGAACAACAGTATGAAGATCCTAACCTGGTGCAGCTCAGAGATAAAGTTCAGCGAGGGGAAGTATCATCTTTCGAGGTAACTGAAGATGGAGTCTTGAGATGTAAGGTTGCCTCTGTGTTCCAGATATGGCAAGTCTTCGCCAGCAGATTATGGCAGAGGTACATAATTCCGGTTATTCTCTTCACCCAGATTTAACAAAGATGTATCATGACATAAAAGAGATTTACTGGTGGCCAGGAATGAAGAAGGGTGTAGCAGAATTTATAACATAATGCCCTAACTTCCAGCAGGTAAAGGCTGAACATCAAAAGCCCGGCGGATTGACATAGGAGATAGCAGTGCCTATGTGGAAATGGGAAGCAATCAATAAGGATTTTGTGATCGGATTACCCCATACCAAACGTAGATTTGATTCCATCTGGGTGATTGTTGACAGATTGACGAAGTCAGCTCATTTTTTGCCAGTCAGGGCTACCTTCTCAGCTAAGGACTATGTTGAATTATATATTAGAGATATAGTTCGATTGCATGGTTTTCCCGTATCGATCATTTCTGACCAAAGAGTGTAGTTCATAGCTAAATTTTGGCAGTCCTTTCATAAGGGCTTGGGGACACAGGTTAATTTGAGTACAACTTTCCATCCTTAAACAGATGGACAGGAAGAACGTACCATACAGACGCTCGAGGATATCTTACGGGCGTGCGTGTTAGACTTCGGAAGCAGTTGGGATGAGAACTTACCCCTTATCGAATTTTCTTACAATAACAATTATCATTCGGTAATCCAGATGGTGCCTTATGAGGCCTTATATAGGCAGAAATGAAGGTCCCCAGTTGGTTGGTTCGAGGTAGGAGAATCAGAGTTAATTGGGCCAGATATAATCCACAAGTAAGAAGAGAAAATAAAGCTTATCAGAGAACGCCTACTGACTGCTCAGAGCCATCAGAAATCTTACGTTGACGTAAGGCGTAGAAATCTGGAATTCGATATAGGCGACTAGGTATTTTTGAAAGTCTCACCAATGAAAGGCATGATGAGATTTGGTAAAAAGGGAAATCTTAGCTCGAGGTTTATCGGACCGTATCGAATCCTTCGGAGAATAGGCCAGGTGCCATATGAGCTAGATCTGACTTCAGAGTTGGAATCGGTTCACCCAGTCTTTCATGTGTCGATGTTATGGAAGTGCATAGGGGATCCGTCCTGAGTTGTGCCTATCGAGGATGTCCAGATTACTGAGGAGTTGGATTATGAAGAAGTTCCAGTAGCCATATTTGACCGGCAGGTTCGCAGGTTAAGAACCAAAAATGTTGCCTCTGTTAAGGTATTGTGGAGAAACAGGAATAGAGAAGAGATGACTTGGGAAGCTAAGGACGATATGAAATCCAGATATCCTTATTTGTTCTAGGCTTAGTTCAGACTATGCACTTGAGGTAAATTATTAGTCAATTGTTGTTTTATGGGTTGTGTAACATATACTGCTCAGTTGAGCACAATCTTGTGTGAAATAATTGTTATAGTGTTCTGTGAAGTGCCTGTGTTGGAATTTTCTGCGTTTTAGAATTTTCAAATAGTCCATATTACAGGGGAGACACTGTCGAAATTTTTCCAAATAGTAGTTAAAAGAGTTAGATTCCCCTAAGCTAAAGTGACATTCGAGGACAAATGTTCCTGGGGGGGGGGATGTTACACCCCATAAGTTCCTAACTCTTAGTTGACCTATTCATACGTTATTCAAAAGTTTTAAAGTACACGTGCACAAGAGAGGGCCTGGGAAAAGGGCGAATGAGCGCAGAATCAGGAAAGCGAGGGAGAAGGCCGGAGCAGGCTGCAACAGGGGTAGCGTTCCACGGACCCCCTCCCTTCGCATTGGGCACCGTGGCACACCCAACTTTTGGCATGACAGGGTCTATGCCACGGACCCCAGCCCACCACCCTGAGTATATAAATAGTCCCTTGGTTCACTTCAATTCATTTCCTTGATACAAGTTTGGCCAGAGAAAGAGAGATACGAAGAATTCAAGATTTTTTTGTCTGTTTACGTTGCCAAACGTTATCTAAATCCAAATTAACTTCAGGTATCCAGTTATAAGCCCAAAGGGAGCATTACTACGGAGTTATTTTCTTGAAATTTGCCCGGTGAATCGTAGCTCCACCGAGTAGAAGTTGTCAGAATTGCTCCAAACTAATTTCTATACGATCATAGGCTTGAAGTAAGTATTTCTCCCTTCTGAACTCTCGAGAAATTATACGTTTTCCACCGTGTTTTGATAAGTTGAAGTATAGTTAATATTAGTATTAAAAGTTTTCATTTTTACTGAATTTAGTACTAAAACTAGTCTCATTCTCCCAGTAATACGATCACAGTTGGAAAGGGTTGTTGAGTACAGTTTGTAACTCGCCAGTTAATCAGGAATCGGTGATCCAGGTATGTTAAGAAAAATTCGTTCGGCAAGTTAGTTTCTTCAGTATTATAATTCAGTTTGAATTCCAATAAGAAAGCTAGAATCTTATGTATTGTGATTAGCAGTTGTTATTAGCTAAGGCCAGTATCCTATGTGTAGTTTGAGATTGTCCTTGCCCTATATAGTCTTCCATAGCCAACCCCAGGGTTACTAGCTGTGTCAACGCCCGCCAGGGGCGAGATGACGTTGCTACAAGGAGTGATATGCCATCCCCAAGGGATGAAGATAGGGTCCAAGGTCCTCATATAGTCCATTCTATGGCGGGACTATTATATGTCGTATCGGCACCACACCCCTTGTCGAGCCTGGTGCCCGGGGTGTAGATATCAGGAGTCCACCGGACTCAGACACGACTACAGTTCAGGGGCCGAGCGGGCTCAGTTGTAGACCCAGGGGACTGGTAGGACGGCTATAGTCACTAGTTGACCTATTTTGACCTTGTTAAAGGTATATAGATTGAAGTGCACTCACCAGGGCTTATGGGGGCCCCGAGTGGGTTATTCTGTGCTGGTTGTACCTTCCGGCTTATGGGGGCCAGGTAAGGTTCTTGTTTGTAGTAGTTACTGATAGATTAGATAACAGGAAGTTCAGTTATTCAGGTAGTATTTCTATCCCTTCTTTTCAGATACTTTCAGTTTCATTTTAATTCATTCAGTTATTTACAGTTACTGGCTTACATATTCAGTACATTTTGTACTGACAACCTTCTTGAGGCGCTGCATTACTTGCCTGTAGGTGCCGATAGACGTGGACTAGAATCTTCTTAGCTTTCAGCCATAGTTAGCAAGGAAGTCAGCTCCATTCCTCCGGAGCTAATAGCTAGAAGGTCTACTCCTTTTGTTTGTACATTTACAAGTAGGTTGGGGCCTTGTCCCGACCATTATATCACTCCTAGAGGCTTGCAGATTGTTTCAGATTTCCTGTGGTTATGCTTTATTTTCCTTGATGGGGTCCGGATATGCTTTATTTTACTTGATGGTCGTGTGGGGCCTTTTTTAGCGGTTAGTTAGCGGCCTTGTCGGCCATAGCTCAGTTTAGTCTGGATTTACTTTACAGTCATTACTAGACATCATGGTGGTCTTATCGGCCGTATAGGATTCCCCGTTATTACCTATTTCTGGTTAGCTGTTTTCTTTTACAGGTGGTTATAAGGCCTTGTCGGCTGGGGGTTGTGTTTTGCAGTTGAGATATAGCCCGTTGTTTTCTTGATTTGAGGATTTATATTAGTTATGCACCAGGGGTGCGCAAGCTCAGTCAGACCAGTTTAGACCCTAGTAGGGAACCAGGTTCCAGTCATGCCTCCCAAGGTGGGGCATGACAGGAGGACTTATTAAAAATGTCTAAAAATAGAAAAATAGGCTTTGGAGGAAAAACAAGAGGATCCAAGGGGGAATTTGACAACCATGGCTAGGAACTCTCACGAGGAAATCAAGAATGAGATAGCTGCAGACAGAAACGATCGAGACGAGAGCTTGGAGCCCAGGTAACCTATGGTTTACTCACTTTTATTTTAGACTATGATTAGCTAAACATATACATGCATGTGATTGATGCACTTTACATGTAGTTATAAACTAACCCTAAGAATAAAGATGTGAGAACGTGAAATTGTGCGTCTTGTATATGAGGAATTAAAGGATAGAATTAGTATAGATATAATGACTTCGCCAAAATATCAGGGAAGTGAATTGAGTGATGCATGTAAGTTCCCTAGTAATAGAATTGATTTGATTGATTAGAAGGAGCAAGATAACCATGATTACTACGTGGTTTGAGTGGTTCACGAGGACCATGTAGCATGTGCTGAAGGTCCTGAGTTACGAGATTATAAATTCGATTTTGAATTCGTAAGAGAATAAATGGTAATACGATGATGAAGTATAGATAATTGATTTTATGATGAATTTCTTATTTGAACAAAAACTATGTTTGTCACGACCCGAACATAGGCCCAGATCGAGACACGGGACGTGAAACCCCGAGAGGCTCCAAGTCGACCCATGGCATGAACATACATCTAACTCAATCATAGATAAGTATAAGATCATCATAAATAACATAACGGAAGTCTAATCAAACATAACATATGATTACATACATGAGTCTAAAGCTTAAATACAAACTATATCCGAAAAAGCCTCTAACACTGAAGAGTTGATGGGACAAGACCCCAACTAACTCACTATAGTCTAGAAATAAAAATGTTGAGAATGTTTGAATAGAAAGGCCCTCGAAAGATGAGGACTCACAAACTGGGGCTGAGGAAAGCTAACTTAGGGATTCTGTCTAGAGGCGGGATTGAGCCTGGATATCGGAGCCTGTATCAAACGACAATACAACATAGAGTATGCGGTCAATACTTGTAATGTATCGAGTATGAAAAGTAAGTAAAACGGATAGTTAAAATACATAAGAGTTCATAAGAGTAGCACAACATGATCATAACGTAAATATCATAATGTAAATATAAGGGCTCAAGGTTTTCAAAACATTTGTAAGTCAATCATATTTATAATCATGAGATAAAAGCTTAATTACACTTGACTTGAGCCACAGTACATAATCATAACTATGCATAAATCATAAGAAATAATGGGAGATTCTTATAACCGACATACCCCATATGAGCATACATGGAGCCCGACTAGTAAACCCCCAGTCGGGAGGGTGTTCGCACCTTGCCAAGGGTAGAACCCTGAAAAGAGGCGTGATATCACTCATGAAAGGCCCATTCGAAGAAAAGGAAAAGTCGCAAAGGAGGTCCCATCATGGCTATGTAGGCACGTAGTTCTGAGACTCGGGTTATGCTTGAACCCCGGGTCTACTCAGTGTTAAATACTACTCCCAAGATATATATAGTGCTAATAGGATAATAGGGAAAACATACATGAGATTCATGGGCTAGTTTAAATCATTATAATCATAAGTATGCTTGAAATACGTGAACTAGCCATGAAATAAGGCTCGTGAGTCGGCCATAATCATAAATCCATAAATCATGAAATTCATGCATACTTGTAAAACATGTATATACTTGATATCTCATAAATCCATAATAAGTATTTGAGAGAGATCATATCATAAAGCATAAATCATAGTTGGGCTAATTTAGATCAAGATCATAAGAAAATCATAACTTGACTTTTTATAAAAATATACATAATTGGATTTATTCAAATCAATAAATTTATATTAAAAATAGTCCTAAAATCTGCCCATGGATCATAAAACATAATTTAATACATGAAAGAGATTGACCCATCGATAGATCATATTGAATTTCACAAGAATTGGCATAAAGCTTATGGATCATGAAACTTGACTTATAGAGTTGAAATTCATGAAATTTGAGAAGAGTTTAGGGCATGAGAGTGGAAGAAACTCTTAGCCATAGCCTTACATACTTGGGTAAATTGATTCTGCTCTCTTCCTTGAACATCCAAAGGAGATTCAAGAAGAATTGATGAATTCTAGCCTTGATCACCCCTAATAGCCTTTTAGTCTTGCATGCATGGAATGATAAGGCATAAGATAGGTTTAACTCTCTTAAAACCCTTCTAAATAAGCTTAAAACAATGTAGTTTAGGTCTTAGGAACTTAGAAATTATGAAAAAGCCCTTAACAAACTCGCAAGGAAAAATAAACTGTCAGTCCCAATGAGGGACTGGACGAGTCGTCGTCCCTGGACATGACTCGTGGTCTACATTCATCATGAACACTGCCAAAAATCCTCCTGGGGGTCCCCACGGGCAACACCACGACTCGTGGTGTACCCAACAAGTCGTGGTGATGACCCATTAGGTGTACTGTCTATTTTTCTTCTCCCTTCATATCATCCTTGACCACGGTTGCCATGACAAGTCGTGATGCTGACCACGACTCATGGTCACATCCGTGGTCACCCAAAATACAAAATTTCCAACAAGTTCCAGCCTCTCCCCACGGGTCACTTAACGACTCGTGGGGTTCCTGATGGGTCATTAGACGACTCGTGCTGTGACCTGGTGCAGAAATTTCTATTTTCTCCGTTTCAACTCTCGGGTCTAATGTTAGGGCTTTTGGGGTATTACAATAATTCCCCCTTGGGAACATTCATCCTCGAATATTGAAAATCACACAGAAAAGCAGAGAAATGCAATCAGCATACTGAAATATTGAACATACATGTTGGGACTGACGTAGTGACTAACTCTGATTGAACTACATGACTGAATTGAATTCCCGAATCATATATACGTTCATTAACATGAAAGAAACTGAGGTACATGAGTTGAACATGAAACTGAATAGAGTATTAGGGAGGAAATAGATACCTCAAGCTGAAATTGAGCCAGAAGGGGATAAATGCGGGTATTTAGCAATCATATCTGCTTCGGCTTCTCACATAGCTCCCTCAACATGTTGATTCCTCCACAAAACCTTGACTGAAGCTACTTATCTATTTCTTAGCTTACGAGCATGACGATCCAGTATCTCCACCGAAACCTCTTCATAACTAAGGCTATCTTTCACACCGACACTGTCCACCAGAACAACCAAAGATGGATCACCCAAACACTTCTTTAAGAGCGATACATGGAAAACTGGATGAATTGAAGCTAATTCCGAGGGAAACTCTAACTCATATGCCACCTTGCCAACCCTTTTCACAATCTGGTATGGGCCAACATAACGGGGACTGAGTTTCCTTTCTTTTCGAACCTCATCACCCCCTTCATGGGAGACACCTCTAGAAACACCCAATCATTGACTTCAAACTCAAGTTTTCTCCTCCTCACATACGCATAGGACTTTTGGAAACTCTGAGATATTTTCAACCTGTCCCTTATAAACTGAACTTTCTCCGTGGCCTCATGGACTGAATCCGGTCCTATCATCGTAGCTTCCCTAACTTCAAGCCAACTAATAGGTGATCTACATCTCCGCCCATAAAGAGCCTCCAACGGAGCCATCTGAATGCTGGAATGGTAGATATTGTTATACACAAACTCAATGAGAGGCAAATGATCATCCCAACTACCCTTGAAGTCAATCACACACGCTCTCAACATGTCCTCGATAATTTGAATAGTCTTCTCCGCTTGACCATCAGTTTGCGAGTGGAATGTTATACTGAGCTTGACTTGAGTACCAAGTCCCTTTTGAAACGATCTTCAAAACTAGGAGGTAAACTGAGTGCCCCTATCTTATATGATAGACAATGGAAATCCATGCAACCGAACTAACTCCCAGATGTATAATTTAGCATAATCCTCTACTGTCGGTAGTTTTAACCGATAGGAAGTGAGCTGCTTTGGTCAACCTATCCACGATCACCCAAATTGAGTCATACTGTCAATGAGTGCGAGGAAACCCTGTGATGAAGTCCATATTGATCTCCTCCCACTTTCAAGTAGGAATATTTATGTCTTGAAATACACCTTCTGGTCTCTGGTGCTCAACCTTCATTTGCTGACAATTCGAACACTTAGCGACAAACTCTGTCATGTCCTTCATGTCATTCCACCAATAGACTTTCCGTAGGTCACGATACATCTTGGTGGCACCTAGATGTATGGAATATATGAAACCATGAGCCTCATGCAATATCCAATCTCTCAAATCATCAACATCCGGCACACACAAACAACCCTAATATCGAAGCACACCATCTCCCTCTTTGGAGAAGACCTCTACCTTCTGATTCTGAACCGCTTCCTTTAACTTTACCGAAATAGGGTCCACATCTTGTCTAGCTTTTACAACAATCACTGGATGATTTTGACCTATTATGCACATAACGCCACTATCGGTCGAATCAATTAAACGAACTCCTAACCATGCAAGCCGATGCACATCCTTCACCAGCTCCATCTTTTCCTCACCAACATAGGACACACTCTCCATAGAAAGCCTACTAAGAGCGTCTGCTACCATATTAGCCTTGCCCGAATGATAAAGGACACTTATATCATAATCCTTGAGTAACTACAACCAACTCCTTTGGCGTAGATTTAGATCCTTCTTGGTAAACACATATTGTAGGCTTTTGTAGTCTGTAAACACATATACATGGACCCCGTACAAATAGTATCTCCAAATCTTCAATGCAAATACTACCGCTGCCAGAGTCGAGTAATTCCTTTCATGGATTTCAGCTGCCTGGAAGCATATGATATAACCTTGTCATGCTGCATTAATACATAACCAAGGCCGATCCTTGAAGCATCACAATATACCACAAATCCATCGGTACCCTCAATAGGGTTAACACCAGTGCTGAGGTGAGTCGAGTCTTCAACTCTTGGAAGCTCCTCTCACAAGCCTCCGACCATTGGAATTTCACTTTCTTTTGAGTCATTTTGGTTAACGATGCTGCAATAGTTGAAAACCCCTCAAAAATCTCCAATAATAACCAGCTAAGCCTAAGAAACTCCTGATATCCAAAGGATTCGCCGGTCTAGGCCAATCTTCACCGCTTCTATCTTCTGAGAGTCCGCTTGTATACCTCACTCGATACCACATGACCCAAAAATGCCACTGAGATCAACCCAAACTTGCATATACTAAATTTAGCATATAATTGGCGATTCTTGAGAGTCTATAGTACCATCCTCAGATGAGCGGCACGCTCCTCCTCACTACGAGAGTATATAAGGATGTCATCTATGAACACAATCACAAACATATCCAAGTACGGCTTGAACACCCTGTTCATCAAATCCGTAAAAGCTGCATGAGAATTCGTTAGTCCAAAAGACATAACTACAAACTCATAATGACCATACCGAGTCCTGAAGGCTGTCTTCTGGATGTCACTCTCCCGAACCTTGAGTTGATTGTATCTGGATTTGAGATCTATCTTCAAAAAGCACTTAGCACCCTGAAGTTGGTCAAACAAATCATCAATCCTAGGAAGAGGATACCGGTTCTTGATGATGACCTTGTTCAATTGCCAATGATCAATACATATACGAAGAGAACCATCATTCTTTCGGACAAAGAGAATTGGTGCACCCCATGGGGATTTGCTCAATTTGATGAAACCTTGTCTAAAAGGTCTTTCAACTGCTCCTTCAACTCTAACTCAGTTGGGGCCATTATGTAAGGAGGAATAGATATAGGTTGCATATCAGGAAGAAGTTCAATACCAAAATCAATCTCCCGCTCGGGAGGGATTCTCGGTAAATCATCGGGGAAGACTTCTGGATACTCACATACTACCGGAACTGACTGGATAGTCGGGTCTCGGATGTAGGATCCTTAACCCTAACTAGATGGTACACGCAACCCTTAGAGATCATCTTTCTGGCCTTAAGGTAGGAAATGAAACGACCTACAGGCACAGCTGAACTACCCTTCCACTCTAGAACTGGCTCACCCTGAAATTTGAGCTTACTGTCCGGGTTCTACAATTTACTGAAGCATAGCATGCATGTAACCAATCCATGCCAAAGATAACATCAAAATACGTCATGTCTAGCTCTACTAAATCTGTCGAGGTGACTTTCTGAAAGACTAAGACAGGGCAATTCCTATATACCTGTTGAGCTATAACTGAATCACCGACTGGAGTAGAGACTGAGAAGGGTTCTGATAAGATCTCGGGACTGACTCCAAAACTACTAGCAACATAGTGCGTCACAAAAGACAAAGTAGTCCCTGGATCTAACAATGCATAAACATCAAGATAAAATACTCATAACGTACTGGTAACCACATCTGGTGAAGTATCCTACTCTTGTCGAGGTGCAAGGTCATAGAACTTATTCTGACACTAGCCGTCAGCTGAACTAGTAGAAGCACCCTATTAGAAGGGATGTGTTGCCAAAGCTATTGAACTAGCAGCTGGGGTACGGGCTTCACCATCGCCTGATCTGGCTGAAGGGAAATCTCTAAGCTTGTGTCCGGGTTTTCCACACCCAAAAAAGCATCTAAGCCAGCTAAACACCTCCCTGGGTGGTTCTTTCCATACTTCGCACAAGCTGGAAAAGTGCGACCTTCTAAAATGCTCCCCTGGCCCCTCGAGCCTGACACTCTACCCCTCTGATCACGTATGGGCCGGGACAGAACACTAGTTGATGATGGTGCTGGGGCTAATTACCTTTGTTGAAACTGAGGGCGGTGACCACCACAGGATCTCTACTGAGTGAACCCAACACTATCCATAATGGACCTCTTGGCCTCTCTCCCTCAGATGCACCGCCTCCATCTACTGGGTGTGCAAAACTATCCAGGGAAAATCATTATCCTAATGAAGCATGGCGATCCTAAAATCCCTGTCTAGGTAGTCCGCCACTCCATGCATAAACTTTCTCACCCGAGCTCTCTAATCAACCACTAGCTCTAGGGCATACTTAGATAAACGAGTGAACTCCAAAGCATACTCTTAGACTGTCCTGTTACCCTACTTTAGGTTCACGAACTCTGCTGCTTTAATCTCCCTCATCTCACGAGAGAAGAATCGCTCCTGAAATGCAGTATGAAACTCCTCCCACTGTCCGGCTATCTTTCCACTCCTTGAACCAGATATGCTCGAGCCCCTTCAACTGATACGAGGCCAAATCGGTGCTCTCCTCCCTAGTCATCCTCATAATCTAGGTCTTCAAAATATCCTCAATGAACTCATGTGGACCTCGTCCACCTTCGATCCAAGGAACTTGGGAGGGTTCATCCTCAGAAAGTCTCTAACTCTCACTGCTGACGCATTCCCATTCTGAGGTACATGCGCTACCGCCTGCTGATTGACCTGGGCGGCTAAGGCCTGGGATAACATCTGAATGGCTGCCCTGAACTCCGTGTGGGCAACCGACTCGGGTATATGTTCCTCATGGACTGGTGGGGACTGTTGATGCCCGTCTCCAATGCCACCCTCGTGGCCATTTCTATTTCCATTTCTCCTTCCATTAACTCTACGGGGAGACATGATTCTGCAAATGCAAATAGCATGAGTTAGAAGGATAAAGAGACATTTCACCGCACGACATAGGTCATGAAAGAAGGGAACATTTCCTAAACATCTCGTAGCCTCTTCTTCATAAGTGGTGTGCTTCACACCCATGAAAAAGACTCTACTTAACGTGGTTTCCGAACACCCTAGGACACTTCAAAACCTAACGCTTTGATACCAAGTTTGTCACGACCTGAACATAGGCCTGGATCGAGACAGGGGACAAGAAACCCCAAGAGGCTCCAAGTCGGCCCATGGTATAAACATACATCTAACTCAATCATAGATAAGCAGAAGATCATCATAAATAACATAGCGGAAGTCTAATCAAACATAACATATGATTACATACATGATTCTAACGCTAAAATACAAACTATATTCAAAAAAGCCTCTAACATTGAAGAACTGATGGGACAAGACCCCAACTAACTTACTATAGTCTGAAACTAAAAATGTTGAACATGTCTGAATAGAAAGGCCCTCGAAAGATGAGGACTCACCAACTGAGACTGAGGAAAGCTAACTCCGAGAATCTGTCTAGCGGCGGGACTGAGCCTGGATATTAGAGCCTGTATCATAAGACGATACAACATAGAGTATGTGGTCAGTACTTGGAATGTACCGAGTATGCAAGGTAACTAAACTGACAGTTAAAATACATAAGAGTTCATAAGAGTAGGACAACATGATCATAACGTAAATATCATAATGTAAACATAAGGGCTCAAGGTTTTCAAAACATTTGTAAGTCAATCATATTTATAATCATAAGAGAAAAGCTTTATTAAACTTGACTTGAGCCATAGTACATAATCATAACCATGCATAAATCATGAGGAACTGTGGGAGATTCTCATAACCGACATACCCCATATGAGCACATATGGAGCCCGACCTGTAAAACCCCAGTCGTGAGGGTGTTCTACCTTTCCAAGGGTAGAACCATGAAAAGAGGCGTGATATCACTTATGAAAAGCCCATTCGGGCAAAAGGGACAGTAGCAAAAGAGGTCCCATCATGGCTACGTTGGCGCGTAGTTCTGAGACTCGGGGTATGCTTGAACTCCGGGTCTACTCAGTATTAAATACTACTCCCAAAATATATACAGTTCTCATAGGATAATAGGGAAAACATACATGAGATTCATAGGCTAGCTAAATTATCATAATCATAAGCATGCTTGAAATACGTGAACAAGCCATGAAATAAGGCCCATGAGTCGGCCATAATCATAAATCCATAAATCATGAAATTCATACATACTTGTAAAATATGTATATTCTTGATATCTTATAAATTCATGATAAGTACTTGAGAGAAATCGTATCATAAAGCATAAATCATAGTTGGGCTAATTTAGATCAATATCATAACGAAATCATAACTTGACTTTTCATAAAAATATACATAATTGGGCATAATTGGATTTACTCAAATCTATAAATTTATATTCAAAATAGTCATAAAATCTGCCCATGGATCATAAAACATAATTTAGCACATGAAGGAGATTGACCCATCGATAGATCATGTCAAATTTCACAAGAATTGGCATAAACCTTATGGATCATGAAACTTGAATTATAGAGTTGAAATTCATGGAATTTGAGAAGAGTTTAGGACATGAGAGTGCAAGAAACTCGCATTCATAGCCTCACATATCTGGGTAAATTTTTTCACTCTCTTCCTTGAACACCCAAAGGAAATTGAAGAAGAATTGATGAATGCTAGCCTTGATCAACCCTAGTAGCCTTCTAATCTTGCATGCATGGAATGGTAAGGCTTAGAATAGGTTTAAATCTCTGAAAACCCTTCTAAATTAGCTTAGAACAACGTAGTTTAGGTCTTTGGAACTTAGAAATTATGGAAAAGCCCATAATAAATTCGCAGGAAAAGTAGACTACCAGTCCCAATGAGAGACTGGATGAGTCGTCATCCCTAGTCACTACTTGTGGTCTGCATTCGTCATGAACACTGCCAAAAATTCTCCTAGGGGTCCCCATGGGTAACTACCCGATGAGTCGTGGTGATGACCTGTTAGATGCACTGTCTATTTTTCTTCCCCCTTCACATCATCCTTAACCACGACTGCTATAACGAGTCGTGATGCTGACCACGACTCATTGTCACATCCATGGTCATCCAAAAACCAAAATTTCCAACAAGTCCCAGCCTCTCCCACGGGTCACTTAATGACTCGTGGGGTTCCTGATGGGTCACTGGACGACTCATCCTGTGACCTGGTGTAGAAATTTTTGTTTTCTCTGTTTCAACTCCCAGGTCTGATATTAGGGCTTCGGGGTATTACAATGTTCTTAAAGTCATCAAACTCACATAAATTGGTGCTAACTTAATATGATCGATGAGGGTGAATGGTTGTGTTATGTTATGCGATATGAGGTCTGATACGATGAGATTTTATGGTGAGATGTACTAATGATAGTGAAGCACGATGTTCATGATGAAAAAGATCCGTAAGAAAAGGCTAGAAGGGGACTGGTCGGAGTACTGCTAACATAGTACCGCTGCAACAGGAGTGGTAAAGCTGCAGCTAGACCGCTATGGTAGTAGAAATACTGCTGCAATGGAGCCTAATTTGCTGAGCGGGCTAGATCGCGACTTTTTATGATCTATAAGGTATAATTAGTATTTAACCTCTTAAACTATAAAATGGAAAATGGTAAGTAGAAAATGCATGCATGGTTTTCAAGTGTATAGTATGTAAGTCGTTTTATGCGTATGTAGGTAGGTTATGGTTATAGGGTTAGACCTTGCGTAATGGCTTGTATGCTTATGTAATGATTATATTTGATTTGTCTTCGGACATTCCTTGTTATGAGCATGTTTATGTGAATAAATGGAAATTATCATGTTGATATGAGATGAATATAATTTGTTGTTGAGATCACATGGAAGTGTGTAATGAACTTCATGTTATAAATCTATCATGTGAACTTAGCATTGTATTTGAGCAAGTGAAGGAATGGAGTGTATACTCTAATAAACTGACAGGTTACTTATATATATGGTTTCGATTATGTAATGCACCTTGTTGTGATTTAAGGATGAGAATGGATGAAATATTAACTATTTCTTGAATGAGAGGCTCGAGCCCGAGGGGAATATCCAGGCGAGCGAATATTGTTATGGAGTTGCTTAAGCCCGAGGGGAGTATCGGGGCAAAAGAATATTGTTATTGAGCGGCCCATGTCCAAAGGGAGCATCCGGACGAGCAAATAAGTGGGAGAGGGTACCACGCCGGTACAGTACATGAATTTCTAGAGTCCCCTGTAGGCCATGACTGGTTGGGCATAAATAAGACCTACTAGCATGTGTGTACATGATTCGTGTGGGTGAGTGTTACAGTGGTGTGATGCAGGTGTGTGCCTGGCACATTACTACAAATATAATCACGGTATGAACGATAGGTATGTGTGTGTGGAAGGTTTTCGGAAATAAGATACAACGTATGATTTGTATGATATATGATACTTGTTTGATGATATCCTTGAGATGATTGACATGATATATGTGCAAGAATGTTGAATGTATGTTGTAGTTGGTGTTTATGTGTTATACAGGAGGGCATGACTATCATAAATGATTTTGCATGAACGAATTATAACACGTTAGAAATCTCGTGAGAGAATTACTGTGGTGATGAGTCGCTAGATAAATTTGGCTAGAAATACTTAAAGAATGAAAGACGTGATAGGAAAATTGAAGGGACTGAGTTCTGGGCTACTGTCTACTGAATACTGCTGCAGTGGGCATATTGCTGCGGAAGTGGGACCGATGTAGCGGGCTCACCTGCGATGCAGCAAAATTGAGAAACAGCGTGGTAAGTTAATTTTGCAGTCAAAATGAAAAATGAGCAGTTGTATTTATAATATTGCATGATTTAATTGATTAGGGTAATTTATAAAAGAAATGAGACTAGATCAGCAGAGAAGTGAGAATTAAGTTTTATTTCGTGTTGATGCTATCAATTATTTTGTTGTTATGTGAACTAACTATAGTCGGCCGATGATGCTTACCAGTACATGTGGTGTACTGATACTACTCTTGCTACGCCTTTTTGGTGTAGGTTGTGGCAGGATGAAGTTCGTCTTGGATTGGAAGTCGCTCAACGACAACTTCTGCATTCTTCCGTGGATGAAGTTATGTCTTTTATTTGTCTATACTCAGTAGTAAAGCTCTTGTACCTATTTAGACTAGATCTTAAAAAAAGTCGTGTTAGTTGGGAGGTTTCTTTATGTTATTTTGATTGAGTCGTAAAAACTAATGTAAATGAGGAAATATTTGATTTATGAATCATAAATGATTATATTTTATTGATATGTTGTTGTTTAGGGAAAGAGGAGTTCTCCTATCGAGCAGAGTCGAGTAGGTGCCCGCATGTTCTATATAATTGGTTCATGTCAATTTTGATCATATGCATACCTACTACATTAACCTATAAGCAAATTATAAAATATATCATTCACCTCATCAGTCTCACCATGGTCAGCCCATACAAAATATCTAGGCTTAAATCCATTATATAGATATAAGCTATAATTTCATCTGATTTAAAATTTTCATGAAATTGCATCGCTTACAAGGATACATAATCAACATAGCAATTTGAAAAGGATAAAGTGACATTGCATGGTTGATAGATCCTCTAATACCTTTAACAAATTCATCTTTCATGTACTCACGATTTTCATTAGTTCTATCATACATCCACAAGAGATGATTCATCTATAAAACTATACATATTCAATAATAAATTAGATTACATATAAATTTAAATTATTAATTTAATTAATTATTTAATAATTATCCGAAAAACATCCTCCAAAAGTAAGTCAAATTTTGATGAAATTATATATTTTGTATTTGATGATTAATTATTAAAATTAGGGATAAAGTTCAAATTTACCCCTCTACTTTTAAAAATTGGCCAGATTTACCCTTCATCATACTATCCGGCTATATTTTCCCCTGTCATTATGAAAGTTTTTATATATACCCTCATTGAATAGAAAAGTCTGTATCTTACATGATTAACCCATTTCCTAATCTAACCCCCCCCTCCCCCTCGCGGCCCGCTTAATATACTAATACTAACCAACCAAATAACTCTCATACAGTAATTTGTTTTGAATAAGCAGAAGAGAAAAAACTGAAAGGAACATTAGTTTCTTCATATTCCTTTCCAACTTCCATCAATTACAACTATTTGCCACCTAAATTAGGGGAAAAAATACCCAAAAGCTCAAAATTTTGTATACTAACAAATTCAAACAAGAGCATGAGCATCTTTTGTCTTATCCTTTTTAAAATTACTACTAGTAATTAAAGATTTTATTTTTATTCGATCAAGACCAAAAATTCATCCTACCCGGTTCATACAATCTCAAGGAACAAAATTATAAGTTCTCAAAATCGCCTTTAATCCCATAATTTTAAAATAATCAATATTTTTCTTATATCTCACTCCCTAATACATTTACAAGCCAAACCCACCAACATCAATCACATATAATTTTCTCTTTCATCTCATCTGATTGATGTTTCTTTAGGCCAAATTTTCTATAGAATTAACTACCCCTCCAATTAGTCATGGTTGTAGAGTACATGATGAATTACATAAACACAACTAGGAATACTATCAATAGCTTCATGACTAATTTGGAAGAAAAGAGAGTAGTTCAAGGAGCTACCTCTGGGCTTGAGAGTGTCGAAAAATTCATCAAATTGCTATCTCAAAAACATAAATATTCCACTTATTTCCCAAATCAAGAAAAATCACCTTTCGTGGAGGTTGAAATTGTTGCTGATGTCGTTGTTATAAAGTTCAAAAAAGTAATTTCTCTATTGGATCACACCAGAACTGGCCATGCTCGATTCAGAAGACCACCTATATTTGGTTAGTATTAGTATATTAAGCGGGTCGGGCAGGCGAGCGGGTTCAACCAAGAAATGGGTCATTTATTTTAGATATGAACTTTTTTGTTAAATGAGGGGGTATATATAAAAACTTTTATAACGGCAGGGGTAAATATAGATGGATAGTATGGCGAAGGGTAAATCTAAGCAATTTCAAAAGTAGAGGGGTATCATGACCTTAGCATGGACCCCCCCCCCCCCAACCGAGACAAGGGACCTAGAACCATGAATGTCTCTAAGTTAACCCATGAAGCATACATAGCATGACTTAATAGAATAATCAAGAGAAATTAAATTATAAGCATGGATAAGTGGAATGGTATATAACATAAGAAGTAAGTAACACGACAATATCACAACACTGAGTTGCAAAGCTGAACATGCTAACTCTATGTCTGAAAGCCTTGACTGACTGATGAGCTGCTGGGACAAGTCCTCATCTAGCTCCAAATTCTGAAACTAAAATGAGGTAAAAGAATTGAAATAAAGTAGATAACTCTAGTTCTTAAAAGATGAGGACTCACTACTGCTATCTAATCAAGTATGGAATGTTTCTAACTCAAGCTGAGTATCTGGATCTATATCATAAGACAATATAGCATAGAGTATGTGGCGGTACTTTGAATGTACTAAGTATGTAAGGTAAGCAAAACTTGCTTAGTAAAATATTAGTTCAAATCATGCATATAAATCAAAAGATCATGAGAGTAAGGATTGCATGCTAAAAATTGTATCAGATATATACATAATTATAAACTAGTTATCATAACTGAACATAATGAACCAAGATTTAAAATAGTAATCATATGACTTGTCATAGCTGAAATCATAAGTAAAAGCTCATAAACTGATTATTGGGTCAAATCTGCTGTAAAACATAATATCATAAGTCATGAATATGAGTGACTGAAATCATGAGGAACAATGGGAGACTCGTCATAACCGACACCATCATGATAGAGCTTACGTGATGTCCCAACTATCACACCAGGTGGGCAGAGCCGTACAAAGAGTTGCCAAGGATAAGGACGCTAAACCATGATATCAATATCAAGCTGAGTCCTTTGGGGCGGGGAAAAACTCTCTTGAGAGGTCCCAAACATATATACATATACCTAAATTGGCACGTAGTTCTGAGACCAGGGAATCTCGAAACCCCAAGCCTACTCGGTGCTAGGCACTACTCCCAAAATATGCGTAGTGCTCACATCGGTTTTTAACAAAGCTGAAATCATAATATCAGACATAGCTTGAACCTATCATATCATAAGTTGCATTGGGAGTTGACTCCAAATCATATGATAAGTTGATCTTATTAGCCTTGGCTAAATCATAATAAGCATACTTAGCTTGCATGGGCTTGCCCAAATCATAAAATCATGCATGCTTAAAGCTAAAATTATGATATCATACATAGCTTGAACCTATCATATCATAAGCTGCATTGGGAGTCTTGACTCCAAATCATATGATAATCTGATCTTATTAGCCTTGGCTAAATCATAATAAGCATACTTAGCTTGCATGGGCTTGCCCAAATCATAAAATCATGCATGCTTGAAATAGACTTCATAAGTTAAAATCATGGATTCATAAGTTGAGAGTTCATAAATGTTCATGCATACTAGATATCTCATCATACTTGAAATCATGGATCATAAGCTTGACTTTTTATAAAACTTGCATAATAGGGCATAATTTCTAATAACTTAAAATTATATATTTATGATCAAATTAAGGATAAAATCTGCCTACTAGACTTAAAATATACTTTAGAACATGAGTGGATTAGACCCATAAACATAGCAGAGGTGGTTTCATAAAATCGGGTTAAAATCCTATGAATCAATACACTTGATTAAGAACTTGAATTCATGAATTTGAAAAGAAGTTTGGGTATGAGGGTGGAAGAAATCCCCCATTCATATCCCTACATACTTGGGTTGAAAAATCTCTAGACTTGTCTTGAAGAGCCCAAGAAGATTTGAAGAGGTTTGAAGAAGAACCCTAGCTCTTTCCTTGAGAGAAAATCCAACTATCGTTCTTTTGGAGAGGGTGAAGATTTAGGCTAGAGTAATCCCTTTAATCTGACTTTAAAGAAGTCCAAAATAACATCATTTAGGAGTTACAAGCATAGGAGTTTACAAAATGCCTCCAAACTACTGAATTAAAACCTGAAACTAGCAGTTACAACGACCAACAAGATGGGTCATTGTTTGATAGGACGACCCGTACTGAGGTTCGTCTAATGCTTGGTGCTGCTTTACTAAACTGCTCATAAATTTTCACTTAAAACTTTGATTGATGAAAGGTCAGATGCTTTGTAAAGAAGACTCCAAGAGATTCAATTTGATATGTTGAATCACCAAAAAACACTTTGTAAAATGAGATATATAATCGTTTAAAGTTGATCCTTGTAAGAACTTATATGAAAACTCAATTGAAAAGAAGGCTCTCCAATCAACTTTGTGCCATAGGTTCTTGATAACCTTAATTTGTATCCAATGCACTTCTCACACTTAAGAAATGATCTTAACACCTAGGTTTTAATAAATTCACCGGGTTCAGGTCTATCCACATACCTGAAACAGTTCCAAACTTAGCCTAAAAGTTTGAGGCGTTATAATATTTCATCTTACAGACAGATAATGCGTACCGTACCGTGATCCTACCATTCGTTACATGTTGTCCATACCTCCCAATCCACATTGGCCATTCTCTATACCTCTTACCACGAATGCCAACAACGGCTCGTACTACCTTACTTGGTCTGTACCATGGCTCATGTTTACCCAAAAATTTATGAGCATTTCTCTGATTTTTCCCTACTACGAACCATCACTACGACTCATACAATCCAGGTACAAATCGTGGGATCCACTCATGAATCCCCGTAGGGCTTGCCGTTCTGGAAAATCAATGGGTAGATACAACGACCCTAATAACGGACTGTTTGTTCATACAATGGCAAGTTATACCTTCTCGTGAGTTCTGGTTCTGCTCTAATTCACTCTCCTCTGATTCAACGACCAGAAACAATAACCGGTACGATCAAACAATAGTTTATACAATCCCTCATCGGTTAAGGGTCAATTTTGATAGCTTTCTAAAGCTCGAAACAATGGTCAAACCAACGGCTCATTGGTTGGAAGGACGAGTCATCCTATGGCTCGTTGCTTGGCTCAGGTGTCATTTCCCTGCTGCTTTCTGTTATAAGTCTCAGATCTGATCTAAGGAACTTTTGGAGTGTTACAAGGGGTAAATATGATCCTTATCTCTTAAAATTATATATGGTTAAGGAATTTGCATATGTAATGATCAATTGTAATTAACTGTGCGAACAACACCCTCCAAAAATATTATTATTAAATTTTGTAATTATTGAATTAGGGCTATGAAATTTTAATTATTAAATAATTTATTTATAATTTAATAATCATTAAATTTAAGTTATAAAATTATTAATCTACATAACAATATCAAGAACCTAATTTAACAACTTAATAGTATCAAGAACCTAAATTACACTAAATTTACAAATTTTAAATTAACTAACACGTTCATATTGACAATAAACATCAAATACAATTATTTTAATAAAAAAAGAGTCATCACTACACATTTTTAGGCTAATGAAATCTCTACTTTTATCACAAATTCAAGTTAATCACATTAATTACTTGATAAATCACTAAATTAATGGATAAAAACTAATCTAAGTAAACTAATACATTAACATTTAACCGAATATCTAACAATAAAAATGTCATTGAAAATTTAAAAAATTTTAATCTTGAATATTGGAAAGGATGGACGGTCGTGGGAGGACGCCGGGGAAGTGGGAGGGACGATAGGGATATGGGAGGGAAGCCAGTGGGTTGGAAGGGAAGCCAATGGGGCTTAGGGTAAGGAATTGCCGGGGAGGGTGAGAGAAATGGGAGAAAAAAAAGGCTGCCTGATTTGATTAAATTAAAAAATTAACGGATAGAGTTGGGTTGTCCTTCAGTTTTTCTATTAAATAAATTGGCCCGATCTTGATAAAAAAACCCACGGACATACCGACCTTGTCCATCGATTTATTGAATTAAATTAAAAATAAAATTATCTCATATTATTATCTTCATTTTTTTAAATAAATAAATTATTTAATTAAACAAAACATTCTTGTCCGTCGATTTTGTAAAATAATTTAAATATTTTTAATTAAACCCAACTTTGTTCGTCAGTTTGCTTAATTTTATTGCGGTAAAAATAATCCGGATAAAAATACGCGAAAAAATTGAAGTAATAACCGAGGGACGGTATCAATTTGGTATGAAAATAATTTTTCAAAAAATAAAAATTAGGGAAATTGATGGAGAGAGTCAATTTTCGCATGATTTATTTAACCGACATAGTCCTTTGATTTTTCTAAGTTGATTTTAAGACAGTTTTTAGTAGTATGATAACTACGACTTTTGACAGAAAAGCAAACATGCAGATGAACATAAAAATGTAAATGTGATATTTAAAAGAAGCTAGTATTTGAGAAAGGTTAAAAAATATATATTTGAAAAATCAAGTTATGTTTGAACAGATATTTAATTTGACAAAAATAGAAATTTTATGAGTGAAAAACAAATTTACTTAAAAAATTGGTCAAATCATCTTTTCAAACTTGAGAACTCGTCTTATTTTTTTAATGAAATAAATTCAACATATAATCAAACGTTATTTTTAAAATTTATATGGACTAGCTACTAGTTTTGTCCCTGACACTATTTTCTTTTTTAAAAAAAAAATGACAGTACTCCAATTGCTACTGTTTTTCTTAATTATATATACAAAATAAAAAAATATAAAAATATTTCAACACTGTGTGAAGAATATTTTACAAATTAATACAACATAGACAAATTATATATTCCATATTGAAAGAAGAAGATTTTCAATCTTACCTTACAACCATTATATAATGTCCTGTTGCTCACCCACCGTCGTGTGACATGCCAAAATGTGTTATATAAGAGGAAGAAACATGCACAAGTTAATTAGTAGTCAAAACATCCAAGTCTAGTAAAAATGCAGAAGACGCAGGTTAACAATAATTCAGCCCGTCGTTCTGCAGATTACCATCCAAGTGTTTGGGGTGATTATTTCCTTGCATATGATTCTTCCCTTACGGTATATAATTATCACATAATACATCAATTTTCATTGTTGCTTAATTACTCTTTCTTTCTATTCATAGAAATCGTGATAGTGCACAAAACTTAAACTCTTATTCAAACTGCTACCATTGAAGGAGATTGATCGTGAAGAAGAAGAAGAAGTTGGAAGGCTTAAAGATGAAGTGAGGAAGATGTTAGTATCAGCTCAGGCTGTACCGACACGAAAATTATTATTAGAGCTGATTGACGACACCCAACGATTAGGAATATCATATCATTTTGTAAACGAAATTGAGGAATCACTTGAACACATCCACAGCAACATGTACTGCAGTGAAAATGATGACCATAATAATCTTGAGATTGTTTCTCTTCGATTTCGATTACTAAGACAAGCTGGATATAATGTCTCATGCGGTTAGTAATTAACTTCTTTCGATTTGTTTTTAGTGGTTTGATGAAATTGTAAGATAAACTTTTGACTTTGTTTTTTTGAATAGATGTGTTGGAAACATTTAAGGAAGATGAAGGGAATTTCAAGGATGAATTGGTAAGTGATGTGAAAGGAATTTTGAGTTTGTATGAAGCAGCACATGTTGGAATTGGGGGAGAGAATATATTAGAGGAAGCATTAGCTTTCAGTACCAAGTGCCTTAAATCTATGGTGCCTAACTTAAGTGGATATCTTGTTACACAAGTAATTCATGCCTTAAAGATGCCAATTCGCAGAACCTTAGCAAGAGTAGCAGCAAGGCAGTACATAAATATTTATCAACACAATCCTCAGCATAATAAAGTATTATTACTATTTGCACGCCTAGACTTCAACTTGTTGCAAAAGGTACATCAGAAAGAGCTAAGTGGTATTACAAGGTACATATATATACAATTAAATGAAGATGATATATATATACACACACTTTGAGTGGGCTAACCATATGATTTTTTATTGTAATAAATTCAGGTGGTGGAAAGGTTTGGATGTTGAAAGAAACTTTCCATTTGCTCGAAATCGTCTGGTAGAAGCCTATTTTTGGATGACAGGAGTATACTTTGAGCCTCAATATTGTAGGGCGCGAAGATTTACAACCAAAGCAATCTCCCTTGCCTCCATATTAGACGATTTATATGATGTTTATGGAACACACGATGAACTTGAAATGTTCACGGATGCCATTCAAAGGTGAAATTTTAACATACCACGATGAGCCATATATGTATGAATAAACGTTGACATGGTTCGAAATTGTTACTGCACAGATGGGACATAAATGCATCACAACAGCTATCCCCATACCTGAAGCTCCTATACCATTATATTTTTGATACTTACGCTGAAATGGAAGAGTTGTTGGCAAAGGAAAACAAATCCTACCGAATTCACTATGCAAAAACTGAGGTAATTAGGACAATATATATGGAAAGTTACTAATTATCAATTTGGATAATAGATATAAAAAACTAATAAGGGGTTTTTCCATTGATTATGATAGCTGAAGAAAGTAGTGAAAGCATATTACCAAGAGTTCAAGTGGTATCATGCTGGATATGTTCCAATATTTGAGGAGTATTTGAAAGTTGCACTGGTAACCGCATGTTATATGATGCTTTCCACAACTTCTTTGGTTGGTATGGGAGAAGAGTTTGTGACTGAGGACAACTTTAAGTGGATTACAAGTGAACCTTTAATTGTAAAAGCTTCTTCTATAGTATGTCGATTGATGGATGACAGGATTGGACATAAGGTAAAAGTATCCCATCTCCTAGCACTTCTATGGTCCAAATTCATGATCAAAATCACTCACGTACTCCGAACCCTTCACATAAATTATAGAAATACATTTTCCTCCTATATAAGTTATTGCGCTCGATCTTAAAATAATGGCTCAACAGCTCCTATCCATGGATTTTATGTTTTATTATCTCAACAACTCCTATATGTTTTTTTTTTTTTTCAATCTTAACTAATTGAAAATTGTGTGTTTTAGTTTGAACAAGAGAGAGGACATGTAGCATCAGCAGTTGAAAGCTATGTAAAGGAGTATGGCTGTTCAAAGCAGGAGGCTTATGTGAAGCTTGAGAAACTTGTAGCCAATGCATGGCAAGACATAAATAAAGATTTACTTCATCCGACGCCTGCGCCCATGCCTGTCCTCATGCGAGTACTCAATTTAACCCGCGCCATCAATCTCCTATACAAGGATGAAGATATATATACAAACTCCAAAACCAAGCTAAAGGATATCATTACTAAAATATTAGTCCAACCATTCAAAATATAGTACTTGAACTTTTCAATTATGTCTGTGTCATGTATTGTCAAATAAAAGTACTATAATGTTTTAATTATATATGTACCGATGTTATGTTTTAGTTTTTATTCTATTCGATATAAATGTGTGAATTTTAATTTTAATTTTTTTTTACCATGAGATTTATCTCTTTGAGATGAATATTTTTTTTAGTATATTTAAGTTATATGTACTAACGAGATAAATGACTTTTACACAATGACCATAATTTAACATATTAATTATACATATTAATATATTAACGACTAAACGCGGATGGCTTAATTTGTTATGATCGATGTAAAATTGGATGTTGCATAAAATTGGTTCCCCCACTTTTCACGTTAATAATCATAGAAGTTAAAAAGTAAGGTAATTTCTTTGCAGGTTTTTAACCTCTTAATCCCATCTCTCCTAACCGATTCAGATCAGCCAATATGGAGTGACACACAACCCGAAAAAAAAATCTAGCATCTCCCACTTCGCTCATGGTGGGCTAGACCCAAAACAATACCATGTCAATAACACATATAATTTATAAGGACAAATAGTTTGTGCGACCAGTTGCGAGCATCAAGAGTTATAAAATTTCAATCCTATCAAGATTGTACAAGAACTCCGCTTAGAAATCCAATCACATATGGAATGGATTCACTACTAACAAGAGGATCTAGTTACTCACAATACCCCAGACATCAATTTGCTACACTAGTAGTTAGTTAATGTTAGGTGTATTTATACGTCTTTTAGCACTACTTTATGCATATTTATACCTTGTTTTGATATGAATTCGTAATAAATACACCTAACTTGTGTTGATTATAAAGTATTGGACTAATTTAGGCTATTTCTTTGAGTCGAGGTGTTTATGGATGAAACTGCACAAGAATTGATGAAAATCAGAAGAATTTGGCTAAGTATTCATGAAGTGCAGAGTCACCGCACCACGATGTAAAACACGGTGAAGGATTGAAGGCCTCAAGCTTATTCATCTAGGTCCGAAGTGAAGAAGTCACCGCGACGTGGTAACCAACGCGGTATAACGCGATGGCCAGCACATTGCGCTAGAAAATTAAAGGATTGAAGAAATTATCTAATCTAATAGACACATGGAGTTAGTACAACACATTAACCAACACGGTAAAATTCACCATAATGGCCAGTGGGTCGCGGTGAATGAGGTCCAAGATGAGAAAACTGGCTAAGGCACTAGTCCATCACAATAATGCCCCGCTGTAAATAATACGGTAAATTTCACCACGATGAACAGTGCAGTGCAGTGAAAGTTGCACCAACGTTTAATTTTGGCCAAGTCTGAGTTTGACTAGGAGAGGTCATCTGAAGGTTTTTCTAATTTTATATATAGACATCAAGGGCATTTTTGAAGGCATTTTAATGTATTTTGCAAGGGTTTAGCGCTTGGAGCACATTGGAGCCACAAATTTTTTTGATTTTTACTTCTTTTCATCTTTTGTTTATATGCGTACTAACTTTCTATGAACATGACAAACTATATCTTTTATTGATGCTTATAGCATACTAACTTTCTATGAACATGAGAAATTTATTTCCCTTATAATGAGATTATGGTAGCTACATAATTGTTATTGTATGAACTTGAAATGACTTGTTTGATATTTATCATTTAGTTACGATTCGTGTGGTTATTTACTTAATCTTGAGTGTAATATTTTATTGCTTTGCGATAATTAGAGCACATCTATAAACCCTAGATTGAATGCCAGAGAAGAAATCTAGGACATGTAATAAAGTTAAGTAGAGCAAGATATCTATCCTAGACACTGGAGCTAATTTGCAGTTAGGATAGATATATACCTAATCGCCTTGCTTGGTTAATTCACGAGAGTTCTATATGGTTTGTCGAGCGTTCCTGACTATAGAGATACAGACATGAAATTAAGGGCATGGATAGGTGGTTACGAGCTCGAGAGAGTCTAATTGCAGTATTATTCGTTAACCAATAACTCGACAATATTAAAGTCAGTTCAAGTGAATACTTAATATGATTTCTAGCAAATCCATAGCCCTGGAATCACATATCCTATTGTGTTAGTTCCTAACGTCTTCACACTCGATATCGATACTTGATAAAATAGTTAGTTTTATTTTCTGTAGTAGATTATAATAAATAAAAATCAACTTATAGTGAAAACACTTGCATAATTAAGTGATATAGTAGTTGTATCTGATAAATCATAAAATCAAGTCCATGTTGATACGAAATATGACTTTCTAATTGTAACACCCCGTGCATTTAAATCGGTTTAATCATTAGTTTGTGGGCGCACAAGTCTTGTTTCATTGCTATGTATTGTATATTAAGGGAAGGTTGGGGGTTAAAATTGCATGTGAATCATCAAACATTGGAAGAAAATACAAAAGGCCAGACAATTGGCCTGCCACGACATACCACATTATGCAGCCTGCATCATGTCAGTGTTGCGGACAACATATATATATATATATATAATGTTTGGTCGATCCTAAGTATTTATCTAACTTTTCTAAAGCGGTGGAAGCCCTGTACTCTCTCTATAAATCATTAGAACTAGATAGAACTAAAGAGTTTTGGTAATTCAAACTTGAATCCAATGTTAGGACGTCAAATCTTGCGACTAGTTCGTGTTGTGTTCGTTTTTTTATATTATTGATGATTATTTCAAGTAAAGATGCATTGTGATTTTTCTTCCTTCTTGAATTTCATCTACATATTGAAGATATGAATTTTTGGTTCTTGATTGATTCTCGTGTTAGAGTTTCAGAAGTTAATTCTGTAGATTTCTTATCAATATCGTGTTTGTACGTTATCTTTTTTGTTAGTGATTGGGTTGTTGCTCAATGTTGGGAAGATGCTTCGTAGAAGTAATTTTTCAGTTCATAGAGTAGGTTTTGTCTTAGCTTCATATTGTCATTCGTAAGGTGCATGTTCGTCATTATATTTTGACTCGTCATGATTATTGTGCTTTGTTGTTATCCGTAGTCTCGTACTCTTGTTAGTTATATTAATATGTTGTTTTGTGTTGATAATTATGATTGGTTTTGTCGTTTGGATTTGAATAAAGATATATAGGTGGTTGATGTGTCGATGGATCATATTAATATGGTGATTCTAGTGTTGTGTTGTGGAGTTTGGGCGATAAACCTTTGTTGTGTTGTTACGAGCTGTTTAGGGTGCATATCATAATCATATGATTTTTGAATATTTGTTATCTTTTTCTTCTTCGGGGCTTTGTGAGGACCTGTGTGATGGTGAGAGTTTTCGATAGGGTCCAGCCCAGGGCTACGGGAAAACTATAAGACCGTGAGAATCTTCTGGCATAGTTGAGCTTATTATTCTGTTAGCTCGTGAAGCCGTGAGTACTTCCAGAAAGGGTGAACAATTGTGTTGAATATTGCACGATATTGCATATTCTAATTAGTTGTATATTGGATATTTGAGGCAATTTGCGGTGAAGGTTTTTGTCGTTGGTTTGAGACCTAGAGCAGGGGTAGCTAAGGTGCTTGAATTGACCTTATTTCTATGCAAGTTTGGGTTAATCTATTGGTATTCCTTGGGTTTACTTTCAATTATATTATTTCTATCCTTTCTGTTTCCTTATATACTCAGTATAATTTTGTACTAACACACCGAGGCTGGAGGCACTGCATATATTCCTGCATATGTTCATCAATAAGAAGCTCGTGATCCTCATAGCTGAGTTGAGTTTATACTGGTTGGTAAGCTCCATGTCGTCCAGAGTTACCTGCTGCTTTTGTTTTTATGTACAATATGACTTTGTTGGATAAGTCAGGGCCTTGTTTGATAAAATTCATTGTGATGACCAATGCATCGCACTGAACGAGGTCCAAGATGAGAAAATTGGCTAAGGCACAAGTCCATCGCGACAGTGCACCATTGTGAACAACGCAGTAAATCTCACTGTGATGGCCAGCATGGTGCGGTGACATTTGGACCCACATTTAATTTCTCCAAGTCTGATTTTGACTATAAGAGGTCAGCTGAAGGTTTTTCTAATTCTATATATACACCCCAAGGTCATTTTAGAAGAGGTTTGAATGTATTTTGTAAGGTTTATCACTTAGAGCACATTAGAGTCACAAATTCTTTTGGTTTTTACTTTTTCAATTTTTTTCTAAATGTTTATGTGCATACTAACTTTCTATGAACATAAGAAACTATTTCCCTTGTAATGAGGTTGTGGTAGTTGTATGATTGTTATTTTATGAACTTGAATTGACTAGTTTGATATTTATCATTGAGTTACAATTCATGTGGTTATTTACTTAATCTTGAGCGTAATTATTTTATTATTTCACGACCATTAGAGCATATCTACGAGCCCTAGATTGAATGCAAGTATGGGAATCTAGGATATGTAATAAAGTTAAGTAGAGCAAGATCTCTATACTGAACATTAGGGAGTTCATTTGTGGTTAGGATAGAGATCTACCTAATCGTCTTGCTTGGTTAATTCACAAGAGTTCTGTATGGTTTGTCTTGCGTTCCTGACCATACAGATATAGGCATGAAATTGAGGGCACAGATAGGTGGTTACAAGCTCGAGAGAGTCTAATCATGTTATTATCTATTAAACAATAACTCGATAGGTATTAGAGTCGGTTCAAATGAATATTTAACATGATTTCTAGCAAATTCATAGCCCTGAAATCCCATATCTTATTGTGTTAAATCCTAACGTCTTAACACTCGATATTGATACTTGACAAAATAGTTAGTTTTATTTTTTGCAGTAGATTATAATAAGCAAAAATCAACTTATGGTAAACACACTTGCATAATTAATTGATAGTAGTTGAATTTGATAAATCTTAAAACCAAGTCCAAGTGGGTACGAACCATGAATTTCTAGTTATGACACCCCATGAGTTTAAAACGGTTTATCGTTAGGTCACAGACGTATAAGTCTAATTTTATTACTACGCATTATATATCGAGGGAAGGCTGGGGGTTGAAATAACATGTGGAGCATCAAATATTGGACAAAAATCCAAAAGGCCAGACAATTGGCCTGCCGCGACATGCCACATTACGCGGCCTATGTCGTTGCATTGTTGTAGACAACCTATATATATAAAATGTTTGGTCGATCAACCTATATATATAAAATGTTCGGTATATCCTAAGTCTTTCTCTTGCATTTCTAAAGAGGTGGAAGCCCTATAATCTCTCTGTAATCATTAGAACTAGATAGTATGCATAATCACAAGGAATACGTATATAAGCACAAAACTTGCAATCCATCACAACACGTATAAACAAATCATATTGAATATCGTAATTACAAAAGTCTACCCACCCTCGACATGAGTTGCCAACATATATAGACTGATCAAGTCTCATTTCCACAATCGATTAACAATTCATAACCTACAAGTTCTATCCCCAAACCTCACAAGCACCCAAGTTAAGTTTTTCAACAAAACAATCACTAAACTTAATATGGGTCTATTAACAAGACCGCCACCACCATCAACTCTAATCACCGGTATGCCTTTAATCATACATACAAGCATATCACCACCTATCCTTAATTAGTCGACCAGCCAACATGACTATATGAGCACAACTAAGGATACCATAGATAATCCCAACTCGACAATACAAAAATTATCAATATCGGCATGAGTTCACCAACTTACCTCAACCACGTTGTTCAACACTCTTCAAGATCTACCCGACCAGCCACGACACACAACCTATCAACACACTAAACAACCCACAAATATACTAACAAGACACCAACTGATATTCTCAACACGACTCAAATTCCATATATTCAATTGTCCCACCGACACACTACAAACACTTAAAATGATACTCGGGTCTCGATTATATTCTCAACTCTAAACCACCACTAAAAAATATAAGCATAAGTTCTATAGAGAGAAATAAGAGTTTTCACCGTTTTAGGATCGGATAAGAATGAATAAAACCGTCCAAACATGGCTTATATATAATCTACCATATACACTTTGCGACACGTCCAGCTACGCGGCCCGAGTCACAGTAGGCCATCTACATAGGTCCTCCGAGATTTTGGCTTGTCATTTGATATTTCCTATATTTCCTTGACATATAATGTGTAGTCATAAAATTAGACTTATACATTCGAAACCGAGCAACAAAATCAATTTAAACGTACGAGGTATTACAAATAGATGGCGATTTAAACCCAACATATATTTCTAACCTTCTTTAGGGGCCCATATTAGTGCACTATGATTGGCTATTGGCACATATACAACATATATAAAAATTCGTAGATGAACAGTATTTGGTTCATGACCAAATGTGACACTCCAAAAGTTCCTAAGATCATATCCTAGACATAAAGCATAAACCAGCAAAAAAATTAGACATTTTCCTTAGAAAGACTCACTCCACGAGCTATGAAGTGAGCCTATGAGTCATAGGAAGACTCATGGTAGGATTTCCAGTAAGATCAAATAAGTTTCAGTCACTACGACCCAACCCACGAGTCGTCGAACCATGGTATAACTCGTTTTCAGGCTCATCTTGAGCAACCTAGCTAGATTATACAACTTTGCATTTTTTCCCAGGGACCATGAGTCCAAACCACGATTTGTACGTAATGATCACAAGTCGTGGGGAGGCACCCATGGTTACCCCATCAATAAATGTCCAGGAAACCATGACTCAGGTCCCGAGTCATGCTATCAGACGATGAATCATGTTGACTGTCCGTCCATAACTGTTCGAGATTCCCAAGCACCCATGAGTCCATTCCACGAGTCGTGAAGTGATTAGACGACTCGTGGTATGATTCGTTAGGATTGAACGCTAGAATTTCAATATGTTTTTCTAGAGGTAGTTCCGTAACTTTTTGTGCTTTTAACTTCTATACCAGGTCATTTTCATTTTTTGTTAGAGTAAAATTAAGGGATTTTAATAGACTAATCTCCCATTCCCTCACATATCATCGAATACTCAAACATAGTTCTCGAGCTCTCAAAAAATCTAGGGTTATTCATCTTCAACCATCGAATTCTCAAGCAATAGACAAGGATTCATCAGTCCAAGTATGTGGGATCATTAATAAGGGTTTTTTTCACCCTTATGCCCAAAACTCAAGTTTATACTATGTATGACTCCTTCAACTCATGATTTCTAGGGCTAAAAACTCTTTGTGCAAAAAGTATAGATTTTTCTATGTTATGTTTCCCTTATGGTTTTCATATGTATTCTAAAATTATGTATGGGTTCAATTCTTTGAAAAACCTCTAGGTATCTTTATACTCAAAACTTGGCATGGTTTCCTCAGTTTAAGCATATTTTCAATATAAGTCATAACATTATGATCTCACGATTTCAAAATCAATACAACTTGCTGATTAGTTCGATATCTCAGACATTTATGAAAATAACATGATTTTATCTAGTCTATGCAAAAATTTTCAGACCTTAGCTATAATTATGAGCATGATATAGTTTTGGGAGTAGTATCTAACATCGAGCGGATGCGGGTTCAAATAACCCAAGTCCTAAAACTATGTGCCACCGTAGGATAAGGGGGTCTTAGCCAGTTGAAAGTGTCTCCCTTGTCCGAATGGGCTCATGAGTGAATTCACGCCAGTCATGGTTCATACCCTTGCCAAGGTATGAATACTCTCCCAATCAAAGTTACAGGTTGGGCTCCATGACGCTTACATGGAACATATCAGTTATGAGAATCTCCCATATATATATATTATATATATATTTCTTTACAGTAGTTATACATGGCCCGTAGTTTCAGTATATATGTATATGTATGATTTACTTTTGGGTCATTGTGTGTTAGCTTATACTTTTCCTAGACCTGTTACTTATTAATCATGATTTCAGTTCCTTATAACATGGTTTTCTATTTCATTCACGTTTTACTTATCTTACATACTCAGCACATTCAAAGTATTGTTCGCATACTTTTTGTGCTATATCATTTTATCATATAAGCTCAAACTCAACCTCACAATAGATACATTCTAGTACCCGATCAGCTATCCTATTGGTGAGTCCTCATCATTCGAGGATGAGAGTTTAATTATGTTTGTTTTATTGTTCAGCTTCAACATTTGGAGCTAATTGGGGACCTATCCCTTCAGCTCATCAGTTTAGAGGCTTTTAGACATAGATAGATATTCAGCTTAATCAATTATTATTTCATTTTTAGATTCAAACATTTACCCTTAAATTCAGATTTTATCCAGTTATGTGATTGCATATTATTTTAGATTCTGCTCAATTACGTATGTTATTTCAGTATATATTAGTGTCGTGCTAGTACCATGGGATCTTAGTGCCACTTGTGGTTCTAAGTATTGTATCGCCTCTAGGTTCTAAACTCAATTCGTGACACCAAAGCTAACTACGACAGAGAGTATTTATTATAACAAGTCGGTTTGAGACGAATAAGTGATGATGAATGTACGATAGCATGACCCTAAATGGTAGTAGATAACCTTGTTTTCATAAGTAGTGGTCTTGTTATCAATTGCAGCCGCTTGATAAATGACTCTGTTAGGCCATTTTAAGTATGAACATGAGCTACAAAATATTTAATTTTTATCTCAACTGAAAATAATAATCATTGAAAAGTTTTGAATGTAAATTCTCCAGCATTATCGAGACAAATAATCTTAATGGGATAATTTGAAAATTGCACCCTTAATCATATTATATGTGTCAAGACGATAGGAGGCACACATGAGACCATCTTGAAGAAGTATCTATTAGGACCATAAAATATTTAAACAACCCACTAGATGGGTGAATAGGTTCATATATATCCCCATATATACTTCTAAAAAAATTGGGATTCAATGCCAACTTTCATTGATGATGGCCTAGTAATCGACTTGCCTTGACATCAAGCAAAACATGAAAATTCATAACTTTCAAGAATTTGCAAGTTCTTTAATGGATGTCCATTTGACTTTTCAATGATTCATCTCATCATTATTGATTCAGGATGGTCTATTTGGTCATGCCAAAACACAAAAGTATTTAAATCGGTAAACTTCTGATTTACGATAAAGTGTACTTCAATTGTACTAATATAGGCCAGAAGATAAAGTTGATAATTTCTCCAAAATATTTTTGGCCCGAGATATTCTTGGTAATACCAAGATATTCAATATTTATTGTATTTATTGTCTCAACATGATATCCATTTTTGCGGATATCTTTATATCTTAACAAGTTCCTTGGGATTTGGAAGAGACAATGCATCATTTATAACAAGTTTTGTTCCCTTAGGCAGAAACATTAGTGGATCTTTTGAAGCCTTTAATCAATTTTGAATTGTCAGAAATTATAGTAAATTTATTTTTCTTCTAACTAAGTAAGAGAAATATTTCTCATCTTTGAGTGTGACTTACGTTGTTTTACTATCAATCACACAAATGTCTTCATAATTGATCATTGATCCAAATAAAATTTGAGGAATATTCATATATTCTTCAAGATGAAAAATATATACAAGGTGAACATTTATTACTAAACATAGCATTACATAAACTTTATTTAATTTATAGAACTATGAAAACATGATCCTACTACTTAATACAATCAACAGGAATGAAAATATTTAGGCTATTACAGATCCATCACCAATTAGATGATCTATTTTCCTTCAAAAAAACTGCTACATCTAAATGCATGGGCTCAACATTATCTTCAGAAATAAAATTTGCTTTAAAATTATTATCTATCTTCTTCAGGGATGCTTGATAGAGCTCAACTAGGTACTTTGACATACTACATATACGTGACCAGTGTCCTTTTGCTCCACATCAATAGCATTTATTTTTTAAAATTTTCTTTTGCACCGTTTCATGATTTGATCCTTTTTTTACATTGCTAGTGGTGAAGGTTATTATTTGGTGCAAGACGACCGTCATAATTAAAATTTATTCCTCGACTACGATCATGATCACGACTGGGGCTACGACCTTTTTGGCGCTTGAATTTGGTAAAAATTTATCGCATTCACTTCAGGGAATGAAATAAAACTAGTAGGTTGATTTTCATTAATAGGTCATTATGTTGTTCAACAACAAGAAAGTGTGAAATTAGATTCAGAATATTTCCCGAATCTCATCTCTCGGTATTGCTGCTACAGGAGCATATTTGAGGTAGAAAAATTAGAGTATATGTTCTCCAGCATATTATGATTAGTGATATATTCTTCACATAATTTTAGTTGTGAAATAATTTTAAATATGGACGAATTATATTCACCGATAGATTTGAAGTCATGTAGCCTCAAACGAATCCATTCATAACATGCCTGTGAAAGCACTACCATCTTCAGGTGGTCATATCTATCTTTCAAGTTATTTCACAACATGAGGGTTCTTTGACAGTAAGACATTCAATTTTCAAGCCTCGTCAAGATGATGGGGAGGAATATCATTGTCTTGACAACAGTCTTATCTTTGATGGTGTCTATCATACCAATCGCATCAAGATGAATTTTGGCATCCAACATCCAAGATATGTAGCTTTTGCCTGATATATCTAGGGCAAGGAATTCAAGTTTAGATAGATTTGTCATTAATTAAAAAAAGAAAGTCCATACCTTTGACGCTTTTAAAGTATTTGCTCGAGATCACTGGTATAGCTAGAACTTTCAAGAAGGGTGTTCAAACTTTGAATAGTAAATAATAAAATTTTGATGATTGGGTACACAAAAAAAATTAAAATCAAACAATGGAATATTTAGCTAAATTATAAAAATCTTTTAAATAGAATTAACAATTATAACAATTGTTAATCAATCACGAGTCTTTTTACAAAATTAAAACATGACTTTTAAGGCTAGATTTGCATTTTCAGCCCATCTTTATTTCAGATATTTAGATCCAATTTTAAGACAAAAAGGCAAGTCACAAAATAATATGACAATATGTGGACATAGAGATTTGACCCTGGCAAAAGGTGTTCAACTGACCATCTTTACACCATCGTGGCTCCGCCCCTGTTCGAGATGACAGAGGCTCGTATTGCCAATGTGTTATAAATAATCAATATATATAATAAAGGAAGATTTTGAAAAAAATGATGTGGCACCTCTCTTACGCCATTATTAGTATTTATCTTGTCTATCATTTTTTGAACATTTTCTCTTATATTTTCTTATTTATTTCATTGTAAAATAAAATTCTTAATTATTATCATCATTACTCTAACTTTTCATATTTCTTATCTTTAAATCATTAATATCCATCATTAATTTTTTTAATGATACTTTATAAGTCATATCATTTAAAATAAAATTTAACATTTTTTTATCATAAAAAGATGACAATTATTTATATATATTTAATTATCTTAGTTTCAGCTACTAAATGTATATGTTAAAATGTGTAAATTTATCACCAAACTAAAAGGTAAAGAAGATGAAGAGATTTTAGGTGATGTTTAAGTATTGTCTAATACTAGAAGAAATTCATATTTTCCAGATGTTGCAGGTGTTAGCAAGGGGGAAAGAGAATTTTTGGCATGTTTATTATTAGTGAACTTTTCTTGACAATATTTCCACAGCAATGTTGCATTGTGATACCATAAAAAATAGAACATATATTATTACTTATTTTCGTAGTTTCTTACCATTGCTATTTTTTTCAAGAAATTTTTAATTAATAATTTTTTATAATTTCTTAATATGTTTCCCCAAAATATGTCTTATGTGCAATTTGTAACTCTTTGTATCGATGATGGACAAGAGTCGTGACGGGATAGATAAAACTCTTCTATGTTTAATCAGAGGTTTTGAATTCGGCCCTTATATATGAAAAAAAAATTCTATTAGAAATGATTTCCCGTTAAATGAGCCTTACATGGCGCGAATTAGGGCCCCAATATGAATATCAAATGCCTAATGAAATACATACAAAAAATACGTATTAAAGTATTATAAATATATAATAAAAAATTAAAAGTTGTGTTAATTACTTTTATATATAAATTTTTAAGAGGCTGTAAAAAAATAAATGCTTTTATAAGAATTTTTTTTGTGATGATTATTTTTTTAAAAAAATTATTTAAATAATTTATTAATATTATTTATAATCGCGCGAAGCACGGAAGTATTTACTAGTGTAAATATACTAGAGAAAAATTTATAGGGAGAGACTGATATATTATTCAATTTCAAGCTAATATACAAATGAATTGGATTAACTTCCTATCTATAGAAGAACAAAAACTGTTGTACAGGTTGCCTACTTAATTTCAAACTTATTCAGTTGTAAGCATATGTGATTGCAAATTTACCTGTTATAAGTTTATCCGATTATAAACTTATTCGGTTAACTATGTGTTTAAGTGAACTTCCATGGTAAAATATATTTATAAAAAGTTCTTTTTTCAGTAATTTGTGAAAATAGACGCCAATTTGTTTTTATTTTTCAAGTTTTGACTAGGGGTGGACATGGTATGATATATATCGAATACCATAGCGAAATCAAAACTTTTAATATCGCGGTTTGAATATTATGATATTTGATACGGTATTTGGTATGAATTTTAAATTTTTTGGTATTTGGTATAGTATTGATATTTATTTTTATAAGTACCGAGATACCAAATATCTTACTAAAGTTTTATAATGAGAAAAGACATAAAATCCCCCCTGAACTTGTCCAACTCACTTTAGCACTTTAACTTTACGGGTGTTTGTTTATCCCCCTAAATTCATTTGAAGTCTATTAAATACCACCCTAAGAGAGTAATACCACTCTCACAATGTGAAGTGTTTTACACTCGCCCCACGTCACTGCCACGTTGAAATTTATTTAAATATTTTAATTTTTTATTTTTTTCATTTCTTTTCCTTACTTATATTTTCATATACTAATTAGTTTCTAATCCTAATTAATTCAAGAAAAATGGAAGTTGTATTTCTCCTTTGGTATCTTTGTTTTTCAAAAAAAAAAAATTCAAAACTTTTCTAAAAAAATTGAATTTTGAAAGCACAAAGTAAAAAAAATTGATAAATAAGTGTACTTTTTGTGTGCGTGTGGTAGGGGAGGAGGGGGGGTCGTGTTGGGTGGGTGAGTTGAGGTCGAAGATGGAGAAATAGTGGGGATGGTGGTTTGGAGAAGAAGAAATTGTGAAGTGGTTCGAAGAAGGAGAAAATGGGTGGAGGTTCGAATAAAAAGATAGGTCTTGGGGGAGGAGGGGTGAAGAAGGAGAAAGGGGGTGGCGGGGTGGGATGAAGAAGGTGAGAGGATTGACAAATTTGAAGAAGGAGAAGGGGGAGGGGGGTAGGGGTGGGGGGGTTTGAAGAAGAAGTTAGAGTTGGGTAGGGTTTTTTTATTTTTTTTTTATTTTTTATTCTATTATATAATATAAATATCAATGGATCCATCTTTTTTTTTCTAATTACGCGCGTTTTTAATTTTTTATTAACATTTATTTTCCATATCAGCCTTTTGGGTGGTATTATAGACTTCAAATGCGTTAAGGGGGTAAATAAACACCCGTAAAATTAAAGTGCTAAAATGAGTGTTGTGGACAAGTTTAGAAAGGACTTTATGTCTTTTCTCTTTTATAATAATATATACAATATTTCTCAGACACACACATATTAAATTTAATATTATTATATATATAAACTAGTTTAGTAATATAAAGCTACATCTCATTTAATTTTAATGCTAATTTATAGTTAATTGAGGATTTTACCAATAAAACTTATCTTTTATCCAAAGTGTTAAATTTTCTTGAACAATTTTGATCTTTTAGCCTACTCCGGATAGAATTATATTTGGGGTAGCTTTACGGAAATTAATTACTCTACCGTGATTGAAATATTTTTTTTGTGCAATTGATTAACGAAAATAATTAGTAGTCTAATATAATTGAGATATTTTTAAAAAAATTAAAATTATAGTTCTTTATTATATGAGTATATATAAGTCGAAGTCAATAAAATACATTAACGACTTATCATACCGTAAAATAACGATACCACACTTAAAATTACTGAATCATAACCTTCATCTTTTTAACCGGTGTTTCACCGGTTAACACCTGCATTTCGCCACTTCTGCTCATTTCCTCCATTTTACCCCCATTTTATCTCTTTTCTTCAAACTTAGGCATCTGCAAACAATAAAAGCAAAAAGGGCATAAAATCCAAATAATCAACTCGAGAACCACGCAAAAACTCAAACTTTAGAGTCTAATGAGTTGGTAAATTACCAATTCATCAAACACCCAAACTTGAATCATTGCTTATCCTCAAGTAATGCAATACTTCAAATCTTGATGAAGAGGTCACATTTCTTCACAATTAGACTTCGCTGATCACCTGGACTATGACAACCCAAAAATGCTCATATTTCTCACCGAAAAGAGAAAGAAATACCTCAAAAGACCAAAACACTGAAGGTGTTTCAAAAAGGCAACAACTTTATATCAAGTAAAGCTTTTTGAAAGGAATCATTAACCACACAAGGGAAATTCTCAACCAGGTAACACAAGTAGCATCTCAAGCTTTAATCACTGAAAATTCAAAGCTTGCCTTAGAGTTTGCACTCCTTGTTCTATACCCATATGAACTTTAAATGCTCTTGCATCCGTACATGGAATGATGCCACTCACTAAATATAAGGATCCCTATTCTTTTGACTTTTTGATCATTTGAATGCATACCGGAGATTAGTTGGAAGAGACACTCACACTCACTCTCCCAAAGATATCTTCATGCACACACTTGACCCATAGGCTTGCCTTGCATGTAATTCGCCACTAATGTAGAGTACCTGCACCTAGAATCATTTAGGACTTGCGGGCTTTGGTGTAGGCTTAAGGTCAGGGTAGGATGAACATTTGGATGTAGTGATTAGATCCTCCCTAATGCTTTTCATGCCAAGCCTTGCAGCAAGCTCACTCAACCTCCTTTTCCTTTCCTTTCTTATCGATTCCTTACATTTCTTTCATAATCCCCCTTATAACCTCTCTTTAGCTTCTACCACTAGCCTTATTACCTCAAGAGGGAACATCAATTCAGACAATTAGTCTTTTTCTTTTTGGATTCATCTTTGTGTGCACTTTACTAAAGGTGATGTTCCCTTTACACTATAATTCTTGTCTTCCCTCTTTGTTTTGCATACCCCCAAACTTAGGCTCTTGCCTCATTTTTCACACTTGCTTTTCTCATTCCTTTCTTCTTAGGCATTGAGCCCTGTTTCAACACTTATTTTGTCCTTAGCATTTAGGGAGAATGGGGCCAAAAAAGGTATTAAGAATGGTCTTAAGGCTTGTAATGTGGTTGCCAAGGAATGGTTTTAAGGCTCAAAATTGGCTCACAAGGATTAATGATCATGGAGGGTGTATGGTTGAAGTGGCTAAACAACTGAGGGCCTAAACTCATTTCCTTGGTGCAACTACATCTAGGATTTCGCCTTGAATCACATTTAGGGCAAGTTCTAGACAAGATGTAATGCATAAGATTAACAAACATATCCTCGCCACACAAAGAATCACCCTTAAAAGGGTCTACAAGAGTCATTTTTAAAAACGAAAAATCATATTAGGACATCAAGCAGGCAAACATCATAAGTCAAGTAGGGAATTTTACAATGTACGACCAAGATTACTATGCTATGGTGTCAACACTTGCTCATTATCTTCATTTTCATGCCCTTGTTTTCACATTTTCATTCCAATCACAAGAAAAATAGAAATATTTTAGTTGATGCCTCTTAAAACAACTTCACAACAAACTCAAATTAACATGGAGTTTACGTTAAGAATGTCGCCACTCAATCCATCATCGGGAAAAGCCAACCCGGTTCGATAACAAAATTAACTGAAATAAAAGAATGCTCCTTGGGAAAGAACCGTGGTATAAAGAAAACCCTCAGAGTTTTAATTTCTACACTACTCTACTTACAATGGCGAAAAAGAAATTTGAGGCCATCTCATTCGAAATTTTCAAAATACAATGCTTAAAACCGGAGACCCCATTGAGTCACTAATTACCACTCACAAAAAGACAAATCAATTCATTCATTCATTCAAATAACAGAACACGCCTGACAAGGGCAATCATCAATCACAACATCTCGACAAAAGCTAGAATTATCAAACTTAAGAAACAAAACAACTTAAAACACAAATACCCCCTATCAACATCGCTCATCCCTCCCCCACTTATGATCATAAATTGTCCCCAATTTATTATACAAAAAGAACAATGGGAGAAGAGACAAGAAACTCCCTGAATGGGTCACTCGTCTTCATCATCAGCCTCATCACCACCATCACCTTAGCGGCATCACCAAGCCCAGCAAAATCATCGCCCAACCCTTCAAACAAGTCATCAATTGGCCCCCGAGCTAAAGACGGAGCAACCATTGCAGCATCCAAAGAACTCATGTCGGGCACTTCGACTGAAGTCCAACTTTTCCATTCCTGCACCTCAGTTCAGAGGGACGTGACTGCCCTTCTACAGCATCCACCCGTTTGCACAAAGTGGAGACATTCTCGTATAGAGACTTGAGCTTCTTCTTAATAGTTTTGGCAATGAGTGCCGGGAGATTCTTGGCCAAACGTTGAAGCTGGCTCTCATGCGAGTTTGTCATCTCTACAAGATGATGGAGATCACTTGACTGAGAAGATTGAGGAGATGGAGAAATTCTAGGCGGGAGCATGTCACCCGATGCTTGGCCCGACAAGTCAGGCTGGGGCACATTGAATTCTGGGGCGATGGGAGATTGGGCTGACCCGTGGGAGAGGGCTTCCTCTTGTACGCTGAAGGCTTGCAGGCGCTTCCGTTTCACTGCCAGTGCCTATGCATCTCTCTTCCTATCAATAGTGATCACTCCTAGAGTAGAGGAAGGTGTCTCGTCTAGAAAAAGAGGCAGTCCGGCTGCTGCACAAGTTGCGAGATCAACACAGCATATGGCATGGAAGTGCTGGACTGCCGCGCCTTCTTCTTCATTTGCTGAGCAACAATTTTACCAAAGTTGATGGGGACCCCTGACATAATGCAAGCGATCAAGATAGCTATTTCCATGGTGACCCGCTGCTCATTCTTCTATGGGATGATGCGAGAGTAAATAAAATCCAACCATGGCTTGGTCTCAAACTTCAAATCATGGCGAGAGATTTTGCCACCCATGGAGGCCCATAGGGGAGTATCAGCAGCAATAATGCCAGCCATCCACCTATATTGGTCTTTCATATTGGCCACCAGTGCTATGTATTTTGTGGCAGAGTCTCTCATCTTCCCAGAACAGATAATTGATGGAAGTCGGGGTGATATCCACTTATACCCCATGAATCATCACCGAAGAAAGGTAGGAAATTATCCACTTTTCCCCGATGTTGCATGCTATCTTGGTGGGCCTAGTAGGAGGCATAAAACTATATGACAAGGCCGGGGTAGTACGGCGGCAAAGGGTTGGCAAATGCATGCCATTGCCGATGGGTGAACTGCTCAGTTATATTCGGGAAGTCACCCTTCAACCAAGCCAAGTCAAACCTCTTCTATATCGTGATAGAGCGTCCCTGGAAGATGACGTAGTGCTCCTTCATGTTAGGAACACAAAGAATAATAGCCTCCTTAGTGTTGGTGCATGGGGAGCAGCCTTTTCTTTACCTTTGCCCTTGCTAGTAGATGAAGCAAGGGCCTTTCCTTTGCCAGATGACCTAGAGGATGACATGATTTGCATTTCTGCAAAAAGTATGTTAGTGACAAGATATTGAAATAGCAATTAGAGTAAAAGAAACTAATCTAAAGAAGAACTGAGAAGCAAGTGATGATCAAACAATCCTTGAAAAGTGGTACCGACGAACAATTGGCGGTTCGCCGAAGGTAATTCGCGAACCGCCTACTGGACGCCGGTATGTAACAGAGCACTGGGGAAATTTGGCCATTTTTCGGCATTTCAAGCGTAATTTTGCCGGTCACATTTCGCAAACCACTTATGCAGCACCGAATTCACTCAGTAGCCAAGACTAATTTCAGAGTGAACCAACACCCCAAGCGGCGTCTCGGAATATGACCAGCGAATGGCTGGCTTTTCCTATCCCCAATTCTGACCCTTTCACACAAACACCCATTAACACATTTTCCCCACTATCATAAGACCACCAATTATACTCCATTATTACACATATTTATGACATTTAAGCCCTTAAGATTGGTTTCACTCGGTCTATCATTGGGCAAAACATGGTACTTAATGTAAATAGGTTGCTCAGACTTCACCCTCTTCATAATCTCATCATAAAAGCACATACCCACTTCAATCACATGCATAACACATTCAAAATTTCAACAAATAAGGGAAGGTAAATAGTACTCCTATAGAATGATGTAACCATATTCAAAGTAAAACAGGGGCAAGAGAAATGTTACCGAATTGAAAGACTATTTGCACACTCTTCTAGCCTCAAAAAGGAAAATAGCTCAAGATTGCAGGAGCACCTTCAAGTGAGTATAGAGTAGATAGTAAGAGTAGAGTGATTTTGATGGTGAAATATGGATGGGTATTTATAGGTGAAAAGTGGGAATGTGATAGGTTGAGGGGAAGGTGGGGAATTTAATGTAGGTGAGTTGGTGGGGAGTTGGAAGGTGAAAAGGTGGGAAAATGGAGAGGGTGAAAATGAGAAATTATGGGGAATAGGGAATGTTGGGTAATGGATAGACAAAAATGGAAAGAAAAATGTTGGGAAAAGGGAAGCTATGGGAATATTTGCAGAATTAGGGAGGCTAGGAAAGTATTTGGGATTTTATGGGCCAGTCTTATTAGATTCCTCTTTTTAATTTAGGATGAGCCCGACCGGCAATGAACTGGCGATTCGCCGATCCAATTCGGCGGTTTGACGCTACTTTTTATTTCAACCTATTTTGTACCCAGTGATCTGGTTCAATCCAGGGATGTACCGGCGGTCCACAACTTGAGATTGCAGCCTGCCGGTCATTAGCTGAATCTGGGCCTCGCTTTAGGTATTCTGCTTCAGATCGACGATATTCCGACGACCCACGAATTGGATTCAGCGGTTCACTAGTTTCCCGCCGATGCTTCAGTTCAACACTCAGCTTTCTGCTTTGGGCTCCCTTATCTTCGGCGATCCACATTTGGGAACTAGCGGCTCTCTGATCTTTCGCCGATGCTCCATCATGATTTGCATCTCACTTTTCTTCTCATTTCTTAATTCCTACACAAACAAAAATAACAAAAACATCAAATAATTCAATAAAAAATTGGGTTGCCTCCCAAGAAGCACCTTATTTATCATCGTGGCACGACATAGTCCTTTTTCAATTCTTCATTTCCGACGGGTCATCATCTGCTTCCGTCTCGCTCAGCTTCACTCCCTTATCCTCTTCATCATTTTGCAATACTCCAATTACCCTGCATTCAGGTGGATTTCCAGTTGACGGACATACCTTGAAGGTGACTTCCTCACCACCAACTCAAAATTTTAACTCTCCAAGCTCTACATCTACCACTGCTCTCTGGTAGCCAACAAAGGTCTTCCCAAAATAATGGCAACTTCCACATCCATGTCACAATCCAGAATAACAAAATCAGCCAGGAGAATGAACTTGTCAACTCGCACCAGTACATCTTCTAGCACCCCCACATGTCTTTTGATTGACCTATCTGCCATTAGTAGCCACATCGATGTTGGTTTCGTACTTCCGAGGCCTAATTTCTTAAAAATGAGTAGGGGCATCAGATTTATACTTGCACCGAGATCACATTGAGGCTTCTTAAACATACAAATCCCAATCATGCATGGAATTGTAAAAGCTCCAGGGTATTTCCCTTTTTGGGCAAGGTTGCTCATCATTATCACACTACAATGGTGCGTTTTCTCTTCATTTCCAGCATCAACCACCTTATTTTTCAACAAGTATTTCATAAACTTGGCATAACCAGACATTTGGATCAAAGCGTCCACTAATGGTATGTTTATGAACAACTTGCTAAACATGTCAACAAACTTCTTAAATTGATCTTCCTTTTTTTTCTTGGCAAGCCATTGTGGATATGGTGGTGGGAGTCTTACTTCATGCCCACTTCTTCATCATCCACTTTAATGAGGGTCTCATCATCCTTTTCCTCTGTTTCTTCTTCATCCTTTTCTTCATTCTCCGGAGTCATTGGTATTTTATCACCCTCATCTTCATCAACTACTTTCGGGTTCTCCACCTCACTAGGCTTTCCTAGTACATCTCCAATCCTCTTACCACTTCTAGTGACAATAGCCATACGTTGACCATTTATTTTCGGATTAGGCATTGTGTCACTAGGTAATGTTCCTTTCATTCTCAGGTTCATTTGGGCTGATAGGTGATTCATTTGAGCTTCCAAATTCTTGATGGATGACAAGTATGAACTCACTGTTTGAGAGAGGTTAGACACCTCCCCTCTTAATTCTTTCCCTCCACTTTCGGTCGACTCCACCTTCTTCAAAGCTCTTGAGAGCATGTCTTTGATTTTGTAGCTTCCCGAATCACTTACTCTTGGATGGTTTTGAGGATTTCCAACCTTAGGAGGTGGAATGTATGGATTTGCACTTGATGGTAACAATCACCTTCTTGGTTTGGCTCTCTGTTGTTCCACCTCTCATTCCTTTCGGGCCATCCTTTTTGTTCATGATTTCTCCACCGTTGGTTATCCCTTGTGCGCCACGACCTTGGTTTGCTCCTTGAAAGCCAGGCCGAGGACCTCCCATTTATTGGCATTCTTCGTCATATCTTGGTGGTGAAGGCTCTCTTTCATATTGCAGGGGACCTTGCATACCCACATCATTTACCACCTTTGGACCTGCTCCCATCACATGCTTGGTCATTAATTCTAATTGTGTCATCATCTTGGCCAGAGTTTCATCCCTCTCATCATCCCTTTTCCGAAACTCCGCTGCCAATGCACTTGAGTTGATCTCATGAGTGGACACTCTCGTCTTCCTTGTGTGCCAATCCCTGTTGGTTTTTGTCATTCGGTCAAGGAGGCTCTGGCTAACCCATAAGTTTGGTCCATGATTGATCCCCTAGCTAAGGTTTTAGCAACGGATTTGTTGATTGAATCAAGGTCCCTATAGAAACTTTGGAGAAGCACTCCATCCGGTAATCCATGATTTGGGCAAAGAGCAACCTTCTTTTTAAACCTTAACCATGCCTCATGCAAAGGCTCTCGTTGTTCTTGGCGGAAGTTTGTGATATCATCCATCAGCTGTAACATCTTTGAGGGAGGGAAAAATCAATCTAGGAAAGCCTCTATTAACTCTTTCCACAAAGTAATACACCCCAGAGGAATTTCCTCCAGCCGCATTGTTGCTTCCCCCGTCAATGAGAAAGGGAAGAGTCTCAAATTGATTGACTCTTGACTGATGTTTGTAATGTTGAAGGGCTGGCAAATTTCTAAAAAATTCCTCAAATGCCGATTCGCATCTTTGCTTGGTTTGCCGCCAAAAAGCCCTTTCATCTGCAATAAGTGCAACATGGTGCTAGTAACATGGAACACCGCATTCCCTACTGTCGGTGGTAGGCGAATGGCACCTGCAACTTCCGGCATCACTGGATTATCTTCGTCAAGTTCCATGTTCCCCTCCACTGAGCTATCCCCTGCTTGGGAGTGATGGCTCATGAGGTTATTAGAACCTAACAACAAGGCAGAAAATCAAAACAAGTAGCTACGATGCCCACTAATTCAATTTAACAATCAATCACAAGGTCATCAAACGCCTCCGGACAATGGTGCCATTTTTGATAACGTCCAAAATATATTCTTAAATCAAAGAATATACACGGTGATTGTATCAAAAAAGTGACCCGATGAGTGCCAGGGTCGAATCCCACGAGGACGAGGGAGTGATGAATTCAAGCGTCGATTGAGAAGTTGATTTTAGCTTGCACCATATAAATTTAACATAAAATAAGGAAATAGGGGGAATAAACTTTGCAGAGAATTACACAAATTTCTTTAGTGAATTCAAACTAGAAGGATCAACAAAGTTGTAGATAATATTTGTAAAATACTAGAGGTGCGATGTAGATGAAATACTAATTAGATTGGGATGGACCAGGTTAACTTCATAAGTTCAATAAATGTAAATAATCTTGAAAAGTAGGTAGCCTCATCTTCCTAGCCTATTGACTACCCCTAACTAGAGGTTTCTCAAACTCTAGCTGCAATTTAGCACACCCGAATTGATTTGGATCAGCAACTTTACTATTCCTAGCTATTAGTTGCTAATTAGGAAGGAGGAAGTAATTTCAGCTATAACTAGCTTAATTTTACAACCTCACATCCATACCCACTACTAGATTCCTTTCCAATACTTAATTATTCTCTCCCGAGCAACAATTAAGCAAGTATAGATAGACCCATATCATCATCAATGGATCTTCATTAATAGATTGAAAGGAATTTAATAGATTTACAGAAGTTAACTCTAGCAATACCCAATCCAATTAAGTATTCATCATCACACACCTCTAGTAAATGATTTTAGCTACTCATAGTTAAGAAATTCAAAAACACAATCATCAAAAGCATCATTGAATTTAATAAGAAGAGTAGATAAATCAAAAACACAATTATCCTTCAAATACAGCTGAAACTAAATAACACCAAAGAAGAAAAGGGAGAAGAGTATCTTTTACAACTTTCAATCAAAATCCCCTTTTCTTAGCTAAAAAAAATGGTCTTCAGCTAAAAAGAAAAGATGATGTGATATGTACTTGGCTTATCTCTCAATCTCTCTATCTTCTCCCTCTTTTTTTCCTTTCTTTCTTCAATGTACTTCTCTTTCTATTTATACCCAGAAAAGTAGGGTACTTTTCCTTCCTTTTCCAGCGATGGACAATTTTAACCTTAATAGCATTGCTCTAAAACTGGCAAAGGCACCGGCAGTTCGCCGATGAAATCTGTGAACCAATGGCTACTTGCTCTTCTTCTTCAGTCATTATTAATGAACTTCGTCGGTTCACCCGACGTATCGCCGATGCCAATCCGTGAACCACCGGACCTTAAATGCCAATTCCATATTTTTCTGAGTGTCATTCGGCGACTGAACCGGCATCCCACCACAAGTGACTCGTGAACTGCTGGTGGCATTCCTCGGACAAAGTAGTGACCTTCATCTTTTTAACCGGCGTTTTGCCAGTTAACACCTGCGTTTTGCCACTTCTGCTCATTTCCTCCATTTTACCCCCATTTTAGCTCTTTTCTTCAAACTTAGGCATCTACACACAATAAAAGCAAAAAGGACATAAAATCCAAATCATCAACTCGAGAACTAAGTAAAACTCAAACTTTAGAGTCTAATGAGTTGGTAAATTACCAACTCATTGTGGAGCCATTCTATAAGGAGAACCAGATATAGGATGCGTGTCAGGAAGAAGATCAATACCAAAATTGATCACCTACTCGGGAGGGATTCCCGATAAATCAACTGGAAACACTTCTAGGTACTCACACACTACAGAAATTGACTGGATAGTCGGGGTTTCAGACGTAGCATCCTTAACCCTAACTAGATGGTACACACAACCCTTAGAGACCATATTTCTATCCTTAAGGTAGGAAATGAAATGACCTACAGGCACAACTGAACTACCCTTCCACTCTAAAATTGGTTCACCCAGAAATCTGAACTCTACTGCACGGGTTCTACAATTGAAAGGCATAAGATGAATGTAACCAATCCATGCGGAAGATAACATTAAAATCAGTCATGGCTAACTCCACTAGATCTGCTGAGGTGACTTTATGAAGGACCTTGACAGGCAATTTCTGTATACCCGTCTAGCTATAACTAAATCACCGACTGGAGTAGAGACTGAGAAGGGTTTTGTTAAAATCTCGGGACTGACTCTGAAACTACTAGAAACATAGCGTGTCACAAAAAATAAAGTATCCCCTGGATCTAACAATGCATATACATCAAGGTGGAATACTCGTAACATACCAATAACCACATCTAGTGAACTCTCTTGCTCTTGGCGGGATGCAAAGGCATAAAACCTGTTTTGGCACTGGCCGCCACCTGCACTGGTGGATGCACCCTGCTAGCTGGGTGTGTCGGTGCTGCTACTGATCTGGTAGCCTAAGCACGACCTCTCCCATTACCTTGTCTAGTCAAGGGACACTCTCGGCGCATGTGACCGGATCTACCACACCTAAAGCAGATATACGATCCCATCAAGCACTCTCCCGCATGACTCTTGCCACACTTCCCACAGGCCGGAAAGGTGCACCCTGTCTGCATGCTCCTCTGGTCACCTTGCGGTCTGGACAGTGCACTAGCCGATAATGGCGCTGGAGCCAATGACCTATAATGAGACTGCTGGCGATGTCCACCTTCCGATCTCTACTCAAAGAACCAATAACTATCTATCCTGGCCCTCTTGGCCTCCCTCTCTCTTAGATGCACCACGTCCATCCGCTGGGCATACAAAACTATCCAGGAAAATCAATATCCTGATGAAGCATGGCGATCCTACAATCCTTGTCCAGGTAGTCCGCCACTCTATGTACAAACCTGCTCACTCGAGCTCTCTGATCAACCACTAGCTCTGGTGCATGATCTTGGGCATAAATTACATGCCCAAGTACTATTTTATATCTTAATTTAGTCATGTTTGTCAAATTTAATAATTACATGCTTATGTGATTTTGTATATTTCTGTGCATGAACTAACTAACATGATTAGTCTTTGTTTTGTGGATGTAAAATGCCTAGGAGGGACTAAACATGATGATTAAAGTTCAAGTAAGAATATCAGAACAAATAGCAAAAGAGTCGCACAAGGCAACACATGTAGTAGGCTGGCCATGCCAGGCCGCGTGCCATGCCTAGTGCTGTGCCACGCCCCAGGCTGCGTACGTAGAAGATACCACAAGGCAGGCCCTGAGTGATGGCAACGTGCCACACCACGCATCCTGCATGCCCAAGCCGTACCACAAGGGACGTGCACCATGATGGCCTCCGTGCCACGCCCTTTGGCTAGCGCCCATGACATGCCTCGACCAACTTTCCAGTGTGCAACCGCGATTTCTCCATGTCACGGAGCAAGATTAGTGCAACCAGGTCCGTGACATGGAGGCAGTTCACTCACGGCCAAAAATTGCATTTGCTAATTTAGTATAAATTTAACCCTTAGCTTCTAAAATTATTGATCACGAAATATTTTGGGAAGAATAGAACGGAGTGAAGGGAGATAGGGTTCGTTATTTTTCATTCTCTTTTAATTACTCTTGTAAGTACATTGCTTTAGTGATGTTTTTGAGTAATTGTATGAACATACGTGGCGAAAACCCTTTCTCTAGGGTTGAGGCAACATGATATGAATGTAAATGAATGAATTTATCTTTGCTTTGAGTTTTTAATTGTTATTTTGTCTTGCATTCTTAATTAATGTTGTTTTTATGATTGATCACCATGAAAAAAAACTCGTTAAACTTAGGTAAAAGTTCAAAAGAGTAACCCTAGGTTAGAACAAAAGAATGTAAGGAGCAAGTTCTTGTCTTTACGATAGGATTCGTGGTTAGGATAGAAACTATAACTAATTTGCCTTGCTTGGTTAATAAAACAGGATGATAGCTAGACACCGACTTAGAATTGTCACATCACCACTCGTGGAAGTAGTGTTGAACTTAATTCAGGTTAAATGATTAGAGGTACGAAAGTCCATAATCAAGGGCATAAACCCTGTAAACCACATCCACGTAGTTAAATTGCTCACGAATTAGGATGTCACATCCCCGCTCAATGATGTAGGTGTGAGACTAGTTTGTTGTTTTTAGAGGCTTGAAAGACCATGAACACTGCATTTTAACTCTGTGAGACAACGACTGAAGTTTTCATACTTGAATCATTGGGAATTGTAGCATTGCATGATTATCAGGCCTTAACTCTAGTTGCTTCTTGTATTATTTCTCCATTATTTTGTGATCACCCCTAGATTTAATTACAATTATCCAAAATCTCTTAAATTAACACTTGTGAAGGTTAGCTTGACACTTGAACTTGAATATTCACTGAATAAGTCTAGTCCCTGTGGGTTCGACATCCGGCTCTTAAAAGGGCCAATGTAATACTCGTACGACCGCGTCTTGCTGGGGCGCCACAAGTTTTTTGCGCCGTTGCCAGGGACCGGCAGGTTTTAGTGATTTTTTAGTTTTTGTGCGATTTTTATTTTCTTAAGTGTTGAAAAACTTGGTCTTGGTCTGTTCAATTGCAGGTAACAGGTTGTCCTTGCTGAATTGGCAAGGAATAGAGAGTTGGTGGAACCTTCATTGGAGCAGGAACGCCGATTACATTTTCTTTGGAGAGAAGCTCTAGAGAGGAAGCTAAAAAGGTTATAGGAGCAGTTACAACAACATCCACTAGCAGAGCAAGAAGAGTTGTTGCCTGAACCAATCGCAGCCCGACCAATTTGCAAAGTGGCAATCCTACTAAGCGACGAATATGACCTCCAGTATCCGCAAATCGGAGCCCGGAGGAAACTTTGAGCTTAAGCAGAACATGGTGCAGCTATTACATTCTAGTGGCCAGTCTAGGATGACTCATGAGGACCCACAACAACACTTACAGAATTTCCTAGAGATCAATGTCACTTTTGTCCCTATTGGAGTGTCAACAGATTATGTCCGACTCACTCTCTTCCCATTTTCATTGTTGGGAGAGGTGAAGAGGTGGTTGAAGGCTGAGCCACCGAATTCCATTACTTCTTGGGATGACCTACAAGGAAGTTCCTCATCAGATTCTTCCCTTCAGGCAAGACTACCAAGCTCATAAGTGAGATATTAAGTTTCAAGCAGAGGCTGGAGCAGAACCTATATTTGGCTTGGGAGAGATTCAAGTCATTGCTGAGAGACTACCCCCATCACCAGCTGTCCAATAAGGTGTTAGCCCATACTTTTGTAGAGAGTCTAGACCCACATACAAAAATCTTATTAGATTATGCATTGGGTGGGCAAGCATTGGAGAAGACATATAATGAGCTGTACATTCTCTTAAACAGAATTTCTTAAGGAAACCCGAAGTGGCACAGTGAATCATCAAGAGGCGAAGGAAAGAGAGCAGCAGAGCTGATATAAGTGGATAGTGTCAGTGCCTTGGCAGCACAACTAGCGTCATTGGAGCACCAGATGATGACTCAGTTCAACAAACTAAGTATGAACCAAACATAGGACAGGTGAATGCAATTCAACAGGCTCCTAACTGGTGTGAAATTTGTGGTAATAATGGGCATAATGCAGAATCTTGCGGGGCCAATCCTGAATCTGTCAATTTTGTGGGGAATGTTCAGAGAAACAATCAGACTTATGGGAGCACCTACAATAAGAATTGGCAAAGTCACACAAATTTTTCTTAGGGTGGCAATCAGAGTCAGAGCTACTATCAGCCTCAGCAGCAGCAACCTCAATAGCAAAATAGGCAGAATAGTGGCCAGTCAGCCAGCAACAACATTGAGGAGACGTTGCAGAAAATTATGGCTACTCAAACCCAACTGGCAGAGAACTAGGCAAGGATGGCTTCAGATTTGAAAAATTAGCATATGGCCACCCGAAATCTAGAGAAGTAGATAGGTCAAGTAGCAGCTACTCAACATACTAGACTTCAAGGAGGGTTACCTAGTGACACAGATACAAACCCCCAATAGGTCAATGCGATCAGTCTGAGGAGTGGCAAGAAATTGGCTGATGCACCATCGAAGGAAAAGAGAAATGAGGTGCAACTAGAGTTGCTTAGATAGGGTCCATCCACTGACAAGGGAGATATTTAGAGTGCTGCAAAACACAATGCACAATCATCATTGTAGCTAGCATAGAGACCACTACCACCATTCTCGTAAAGGCTCAAGAAGAGCAAGGAGGAAGAATTCTTTATAAAGTTCTTTGATATTTTCAAAGAACTTCACATCAATTTGCCCTTACTTGATGTTTTATAGGGAATGCCAAAGTACTTGAAAGATGTGGTGGCCAACATATTTAGGTTGGTAGATGTCCAGATGGTGGAACTTATTGAGAAGTGCAGCTACAGGGTGATGAGCAAGATTCCGAAAAAGCTCAAGGACCCAGGGAGTTTCACCCTCCCCATACAAATTGGTGAAGCTGAAGTTATAAGGGCTCTTTGTGACTTAGGGGCAGCAGTAAATCTAATTCGTCTATCTCTATTTAACACCTTGTGGTTGGGTAAGCCGAGGCCCACATGAGTAATGCTGCAGCTGGCAGACAAGTCCATAGTGGCACTAGAGGGAATAATTGAGGACCTTGTCATCAAAGTGGGTAAGTTCACCATACCCACTGATTTCATCATTCTTGACTTTAAAGTTGATGATAAGGTATCCCTGATCTTGGGATGGCCATTTTTGGCAACTGGAGGAGCAATAATAAATGTAAGAGTGGATACCCTTAAAATGAGGGTCAATGATCAGGAAGAGCTGTTCAGAGTCTACCAAGAAATCAACCCACCCACCCACTACAAAGATCTTTTAAGATCAATGTGTTGTCAGATGCTAAGTGTGGGGTGGTAGATTTCGTGGGTCCACTACTGCAGGACATGATGACATTTCAGCGCGAGTCTGATGGAGGGCTAAAATTAAAGAAAAAGATGGAAGAAAAGAGGAAAGGGTGGAGGTTGTTCCCTCTAAAAACAAAAAGAGAAGAAGATGGTTCTCGAAAGGGAACATTTTTTTGAGGATATCTTGAGAAGGATAGTCCATGTCGTGCTGTGACGTAAAATCAGGCGCTGCTTGGGAGGAAACCCAAGAGTACCACATGTACTTTCTTTTTAGTTTGTGTTATATTTTGTTATTTCTCACTTGTATTGCGTGTTTTGGTTGTTAAGCACAAATTCAGGGGAAGTCTGAGCACTTGAGGAAGCAAGAGCTAAATAGCATGACAAGAAGACGAGTGTGGGGTCGATGAATCACATGTTCAAAAATGAGGAAGAATATGCTGTTAGCTAGGCCTAGAGGCCTCAGGGGGTATTTCTCACCCTTGTATTAATTGTATTTGATGTTTTGGGGACATAACATAATTCAAGTGTGGGGTGAGGGAAATTTTCAAAATTTTGAATTTTGTGCTTAGTGATTTTGGGTAAAGTTGGTGCTTGGTATAATATTGTTTGATGAAAAAGTTTGATTTGAGCATAATTCACCCACCCTTTGGTTTTTCTTTTCGGTTCTTTTCCGAAGGAGGGCATTTTGAATCGATATAAATTTTTCTTTGTCTGTATATAATAGTGTTAGTCTTAGTTAGGGACTTTTTCCGACGATGGATGGATGACGAACATCTTGAGGAGAAATTAGTCAATAGGTTTTTGTTGTGAACCCTTAGCTGATTGACAACGTGATATTCTTGTTATGTGCTGTACATGATTGTGAGATACAAGTGTTGTAAATTTTGAAGTATGTTTAGCAATTGTATAACTCTGTTGAGACACCTAGGCTCTTGAATATGACTCTATGTGCTTAAAGCTTAATTTTGAATTCTTGTGATTAGTTGAGTTAAGAGTCTGCTGAATCTGTCTTGAATTGAGCATGTGTTGTGAGTGTAAGGATTTTTGAATATTTCATGCTATTGGTGTAGTGTCTAGAACTTTTCTGGTGTATATACAAAACAAAATGAGGGATGTCGATTGTAGGAGATGATTTAGGAATTTCTTTGAATGAGCCAAATTTTTATCCATCTCATTACCTATCTTTAATATATGATTATAGTTAGCCCCAATGAGCCTTTAGCCTATTCTTTGCTAGCCACAAAATAAGCTTAATCTTTTTCTTTTCAATAGCTTTGAAGTTTATCCAAAACTCCAAAGCGCTTAAGTGAAAGTTGCAAAAGAAGTTAAGGAGTGAAAAGTTGGAAGAAGAAGAAAATAGTAGTTGTGGGAGTTGAAGAAAAGACTAGAGGTGTACTTGTTTAAAAATGAACAAGAGTTAGTAGGGAGTAAAATAAGAAAAGAGCGAAAAAATTGCTTAAGTACTCCTTACTAATAGCTTAAGTGTGCCTAATGAAATGGGGAAACAAAGAGGAAAATGGGAGTTGAAAAGAATAACAGTGAAGTAAGAGGATAGATATTCGTAATGAAAGTGTGATGTATTAAAAGCGCTCGGGGAAGATAGTTACTATCACTGGCCATAATAGTACCTACCCATCCCTTAACTTACATTACAGCTCACTTAGTCCACTTGATCTTACTTTCAAACATTCCTAAATTAGTGGAATAAAACACTAAAGGCAAGCTTATAGGTCAATAAATGTCGCATGTGAATTCTTTGTGAAAGTGAGTGTCACGACCCGAACGGAGGCCCGAATCGCAACACGGGATAAGGAGTCCCGAGAGACCCCAAGTCGACCCATCGCATAAGCATAAATCTAACTTGATCAACAAAATAGAAGAATCAACAAGATAATCGTAACAAAAGTCTAAATCAAACATAACATCAAAATACACAATCAGAAGCTAAATACATCTTTTGTCTGAAAAGCCTCTAAACATAACGAGTTGATGGGACAAGACCCCAACTAACTCAATAAGCTGAAACTAAAAATACATGAAGAAAATCTGAATAGTCTAGTCCTCGGGAGATGAGGACTCACCCACAACGTACGATGCTATCTCAGAAGACTGACTATGAGCGGGGCTGAGCCTGAGAGCCGAGTCCTGTATCATGAGACAATACAACATAGAGTATGCGGTCAGTACGTAGAATGTACCGAGTATGAAAGGTAAGTAAAACCGCTTATGTAAGTAAAATCATTTAAAGCATGCATATTATAAACATAATGAAAACAAGAATCTAAGAGTAGGGATTTTCATGCCATTTTCTGAAATCATGATCCAATCATATCCAAACTTCGCATCTAAATCAAATGACCCAAAGCTGAAATTTATTAATCATAAGAAGACTGAACATTGGGTCAAACCTTCTTTAGAACATATGTATATATATATATATATATATATATACATATCAAGAATGAAAAACATGCATAATTGAAATCATGAGGAACAATGGGAGACTCATCTTTAAACCGACATTCCACGATAAAGCTTACGTGGTTCCAAAACCTTTTCAGGGCAAAGGACGATACCATGAAATCAATATCAAGCTCGAGGCCCAGTGGGGGCAGGGGATAGCTCACAAGGGAGGTCCCAAAGTATATATGTATAATAAGTATAATCCTACATTGGAACGTTGTTCTGAGGCATAGGGAGATCGACCCTTAGCCTACTCGGTGCTAGACACTACTCCCAAAAACATGCATATGTTGTACATCATCTTCCATCGAAGCTCAACATCGTCTATTGATGAAACTCAATAGTTAAATACATCTCAAAATCTGATATATATATATATATATATATATATATATATATATATATATATATATATATATATATATATATATAAAAGAATCTTTAGCTCAAAGCATACCACAAACAAAAAATAATTGGGAATTTTAACTCCAAAACCATGCGGTAAGCTTAATTCGCAAAATCATGAGTCATGCTCGAACACATGGGCGTTACCCAATACTTTAACATGCTTGAAAATCACTTTGAAAACATGATTATAAACATGGGTAACTCAAAATCTTGCTTTTCATCACAATATCTCATCATCATCATACATTCATCACAAATCTCATCTTTCAAGAACTTTTCATCGATGGGATTTTTAATTCATAAAACTAGAAACATGAGTTTTGATTGAAAACAATATAAAACTGGCCCATGCTTCATAATTCAGTAGTAGAAGCATAATGAAATCATACCCATGTATAGAATTAGGAATTTCATGCATTGGGTTAAAACCCATAGATTAGACATAGGAAATTCATGATTTAGAGAGGGATTGAGCATAGGTGTGAAAGGAATCACCCATTCATAACCCTACATACCTGATAGTAGCTAATTCTTACACTTCTTTGAATGCCCAATAGAAATTGAAGAGAAATTGAAGAACACTAAGCTTGATCACCCTCTTTCACCTTCTACCTTGCATGCATGAATGAATATGGCCTAAAATGAACTTAACCCCTTTAAAAGTCATCATTCATAACTCAAAATGGCACAGTTTAGGCCTTAGGATCTTAGAAATTACGAAAAATCTCTTACTAAATTTGCAGAAAATAACTGCCAGGTAGTCCCCATGAGGGACATAATGACTCGTCCCCTCTGGCCACGACTCGCGGCATGATCCGTGAAGTACACTGATTCTCAAGTCTTCTGGGCTCCTAATGGGACACTTCGCGATTTGTTGCTGGTGACCACGACTCGTGGTCACCATCCGTCACGTACATTACCAAGGATTTTATTTTACTTCACCATGCTACTAATGAACCTCCCCACGAATCATGGTGACTAACCACGACTCGTGGGTTCCTTCCATTGAGTACACAACCCTCTTCCTTCTCTTTTCTCACTCATCACTCCCCACAACTGACCTAACGAGTTGTGGGGCCTTACCATGACTAGTGGTCTCATCCACGGAGATCTCATTTCAAAATTTCCAACTCATCATCCGGGCTTCACCACGAGTCACATCACGACTCATGGGTTGCTCCCACGGGTCAGCTCATGACCCGTTTTGTGCCTGATGCCAGTTTTTAAGTTTTTCTCCGTTTTAAATCCCTGGTCTGATCTTTGGGCTTCCGGGGTATAATATTGAGCTTACATCTTATTCATATACCCATACATGTTATAATGTGAAAACTTATGAGTTAAGAATTAGGTAACTCTCTTGTTGTGAGGGCACATGTTTGATAAAGGATATAATTCATGTCGGATGTCTTAATTGGTTTATTTGCATGAATTTCTTGAGTGTACGAGTTGATTCTTATGGGATTGGAAGTTTTGACTTAGTTTTATGGGGTTTTAATGGTGAGATATTGCATGCTCCATTTTAAACTTGCTATCTAAAACAATCAGTGTAGCCATACCTTGAATCATCTTGTTTCAATTAACTATGTGTGAGTTCTTCATGTGCATGAGATGTAATAGAGTTGTTCGAGGATGAACAAGGATTTAAGTGTGGGGTAGTGATATTGGGCATAATTACGTGCCCAAGTACTATTTTATATCTTAATTTAGTCATGTTTGTCAAATTAAATAATTACATTCTTATGTGATTTTGTATATTTTTGTGCATAAACTAACCAACATGATTAGTCTTTGTTTTGTAGGTGTAAAATACCTATGAGGGACTAAACATGATGATTAAAGTTCAAGGAATAAGATCGGAGCAAATGGCAAAAGATTCGCACAATGCATCACATGCAGCAGGCTGGCCGCGCCAGACAGCGTGCCACGCTAGGCATGTGTCGCGCCCAGTGCCGTGCCATGCCCCAGCCTGCGCGCGCGGAAGATACCACAAGGCAGGAACCCTACGCAATGGCAACATGACACTCCAGGCATCCTGTGCATCAAAGATATTCCATGAAGGGCGTGCAGCACGATGGCCTCCGTGCCACGCCCTTTGGCCAGCGCCCATGACATGCCTCAACCAACTCTCTAGTGTGCATCCGCGATTGCTCCATGTCACGGAGCAAGATTAGCGCGACCAGGTCTGTGACACAGAGGCAGTTCACTCACAGCCAAAAATTGCATTTTCTTACTTAGTATAAGTCAAACTCTTAGCTTCTAAAATCATTGATCACGAAATATTTTGGGAAGAACAGAAAGGAGTGAAGGGAGAAGCGAAGAACTTCACCTAGGGTTCGTTATTTTTCATTCTATTTTAATTACTCTTGTAAGTTCATTACTTTAATGATATTTTTGAGTAATTGTATGAACATGAGTGGCTAAAACCCTTCCTCTAGGGTTGAGGCCACATGATATGAATGTAAATGCATGAATTTATTTTTGATTTGAATTTTTAGTTGTTGCTTTATCTTGCATTCTTAATTAATGTTGTTTTTATGCTTGATCACCATGAAAACAAACTCGTTAAGCTTATGTAAAACTCGAAAGAGTAACCCTCGGTTAGAACACAAGAATGTAAGGAGCAAGTTCTTATATTTACGATAGGATTCACGGTTAGGATAGGAACTATACCTAATTTGCCTTTGCTTGGTTAATAAAATGGGATGATAGATAGACACCGACTTATAATTGTCACATCACCACTTGTAGAAGTAGTGTTGAACTTAAGTCAGGTTAAATGATTATAGGTACGAAAGTCCATAATCAAGGGCATAAACCCTGTAAACCACATCCACGTAGTTAAATTGCTAATGAATTAGGATGTCACATCCCCGCTCAACGATGTGGGTGTGAGACTAGTTTGTTGTTTTTAGAGGCTCAAATGAAGATGAACACTGCATTTTAACTCTGTGAGACAATGACTGAAGTTTTCATACCTGGATCATTGAGAATTGTAGCATTTCATGATTATCAGGCCTTAACTCTAGTTGCTTCTTATATTGTTTCTCAATTATTTTGTGATCACCCCTAGATTTAATTACATTTATCCAAAATATCTTAAATCAACACTTGTGAAGGTTAACTTGACACTTGAACTTGAATATTCACTGGATAAGTCTAGTCCCTGTGCGTTCGACATCCGGCTCTTAAAATAGCCACTGTATTACTTGTACGACCGCGTGCGCTGGGGCGCAACAATGCATACTTGGACAAATGAGTGAACTCCAAAGAATACTCCTGAACTGTCATCTTTTCTTGCTTCAGGTTCACAAACTCCGCAGCTTTAATCTCCCTCATCTCAAGAGGGAAGAACTGATCCAAAAATGCGACATGAAACTCCTCCCAACCAATAGGGCCTGCTCCAACTACCCTGCTATCCTTCCACTGCTTAAACCAGATGTGCACAACCACTTTCTACTGATACGAGGCTAGATCGGCGCACTCCTCTATGGTCACCCCCATGATCTGGGTGATCTTCAAAATCTTATCAATGAACTCGTGTGGATCCTCGTCCACCCTTGACCCAAGAAACTCCGGAGGGTTTATCCTCGGAAAATTTCTGACTCTCACTGCCACCGCATTCCCGTTCTGAGGACCATGTGCTATTGCCTGTTGATTAACCTGGGTGGTCAAGGCTTGAGCTAGAATCTGAATGGCTGTCCTGAACTCAGCGTGGGCAACCTGCTCAGGTACATGCTTCTCATAGGTTGGTGGGGCCTGCTGGTGCCCATCCCTATTGTCATTCTCATGGCCATTTCCGTTCCCATTTCTTCTTCTGTTAACTTGCCGAGGAGGCATGATTCTGCAAATGTGTATAGCATGAGCTAGAAGGATAGAAAGACATTTCATCGCACGACACAGAACTTGAAAGAAGGGAACATTTCCTAAACATCTCGTAGCCTTTTTGTCATAAGTGTGGTGCGCTTCACACCCATGAAAAAGACTCTACTCAACGCGACTTTCAGACACCCTAGGACACTTCAAAACCTAATTCTCTAATACCAAGTTTGTCATGACCTGAACATAGACCCGGACCGAGATATGGGACAAGAAATCCCGAGAGGCTCCAAGTCGATCCATGACATGAACATAACATCTACACTCAACATCATACAGCAGATGTTTAACATACATGATAGAGGAAGTTTGCTTACATATATCTATATCAAGATATTATTGAATCATCAATGTCAAGCTGATTTCTACATATTATCTGAAAGCCTCTAAAATAACAGATGAGCTGATGGAACAACATCCCTAACTAGCTCGATAAAGTCTGAAACTGAAAGGAACATAACAAACTATAAATGACTAAATGTCCTCGAAGGATGAGGACTCACCAACACCGGTTATACAGGTCAGAGAGGGAAGCAGGGGCTAATGATGCGGCTGAGACTAATCCCTCGAACCTATATCATGAAATGATACAACATAGAGTATGCCGTTGTCACGCCCCGCCTTGGGGGGTATGACTGGCACCTGGTGCCCTAGTAGGATCTAGACTGTTAACTGGTGAGCCTATGCACAACTGGTGCCTGGCTAGCTCTAACTCAGATTTCTGGAAACAACGGGCTATATAATGGCTGTAAACACAGCGTCCGACCAACTAGCCTATAGCCACCTGTACCTGTAATAACAGCTAACCAGAAACATGTCAATGTAAGGGAGCCTATGCGGGCCGACAAGGCCACCATGCTGTCTAGTTGTCTGTAACTCAACACAAGACTACTGTAAGACTACGTGACCGACAAGGTCACCACTACTGTCAAACTAAGGCCTCACACGGCCAACATAAACTGAAATGCTAGAGAGCTATAACAAACTACACGGCCTCACACGACCGGCTCAACTGACCACAGGGAAATATATACAGACTGCAAGCCTCTAGGAATACTGATAAAATGGTCGGGATAGGGCCCCAACCTACCCGTACTATACAACAAAAGAAAATGAAATACACCTCTGAATATCAGGCTCCGGAGGATAGGAGCTGATGAATCTGCGCTGGCTAGGATCATGAGGGATCGGCTCCTCGTCTGTGAGTACCTGCAGGCAAGTAGTGCAGCGCCCCAAGCGGGCGTCAGTACCACTGGTACTGAGCATGTAAAGCAACTGAATGGCACAACTGAAATGAATAACAACAGTAACATGACACAGAAACAGGAAGTAGCTGAGTCTATCTAGCTGAGAATAACGGGGGAGAGTTTAATTATTCTATAACTAAACTGAGCGTACCTGATACCGTGCCGTCCTGCTGTCTATCAATATCTAATAGCACATATAGGTATACATATAAATACACACAATACCTGACCGACCCCCATAAGCCGGAAGGTGCCAACCAACACACAATCTATTTACCCCTACCCGGGTCTAAACCAACCAAAAATAAGTCACTCCACTTACCTGATAACTGTGAGCTCCTCCCACCAGTCCCCTTGGGTACGTAGCTCAGGCCTTGGCCTCTGACAATAAACTGTGTCTGAGTCCGAAGACTCCTGCCTCTAGGTGCAAGTGCACACGGGGTAGTCTGCTGCTGTATCTGTAACTGAAACTGCCCCTGGGTGTAAGCACGCAACAGGGTAATTTTATAAAAATCTGTATCTGAAACTGCCCCCGGCCACAAGCGCACACAGAGTAATCTGCCCCTGTAAACAGGGTAATCTGGCTCTGCACAGAGTAAACTGAACTACCCCTGCAAGCAGGGAAGTCTGGACCGTATTATCATGGTGGTCGGCCATCATCGTCCTCTAGGAGGACGACATCGCCCAACTGGAGGCGGTATCTGAATCTGGTATCGACACAGCTATAACCCAGGGGCGGTGGGGATGCAACGGGACACCCACATGCCATAGCAAGTCTCAACAAACAAATAGCACATATAAATAGCAAGCATGTATAACTGAAAAGACTATCTGAAATCTACTTCTTATTCTGATTTGTTTCTACACTGAGCTAATTCTTACTAATTATACTGATTCTGTAACCTCTGTTTAATTGTACGGCTAATCTGTAGCCAAGATACTATCTGTCTAAATGGCTAATCTGTAGCCATAACTGTCTGTCTATCTGATCTTTCTTTATTAACTTTTATTATGAAAATCTGTTTCTTCTATTCTACCACATGCTTACTAATCACGTAATAGGCTATACTGAATCTGAAATACTAACTTGCCCTCGGGCGCATACTTTTCTAACTTTCAGACTGAATACGATATAACAACGCAAACTAGGTTTACTGAACTTTGCACAATACTTAACATTCAACTCCGGGAATTCTACTACGGAGTTTATTGTACTATACAAGGCTAAAGCTACTAACTTGCCGAAGGAACTAGCTTTACATACCTTAACCTCGGGTTATTCGTCTGTCAGACGAGGATCGGTAAACACTCCAGCTATTTCTCCCAACTGCATTCATATATACGTCAATTAATACTAAATATAACTTCATTCTAAATAACAACGTCACTTTCAATAAAATTATAGCCTAAACTTAGGCTTATCGAAAGACAGTCGAAAACTTGCTATTTTTCAGAAGTCCAGAAGGGAGAAGTATTCACTTCATAGCTAGGAGCACATAGACACTAGTTTGGAGCAATTCCACTTACCTTAGCCCGGTAGCACGACGATTTGCCGGCCGTATTTTGCGAAACAAAAACCGTAGGAATGCTCCTTGCTGCTAAATACCTCGGTACCTGAGGTTAATTCGAGTTTGGACCGCGTTTGGCGGCGTAATCGAATGAATTTTAGTAGGAGATCTTCGTTTTCCCCTTCTCTCTGATTACTCTCTGTTTTCTACTGGAAATTATAAGGAATTTGAATAAAAAACCGAAGAGGGGCTTATATATAATAGACACTATAAATCGCATTCATGGAATGCGATTTATAAGTCGTATTCCTGAAATGCGATTTATAAGTTGCATTCCTGGAATGCGATTTATAAGTCGCATTTTGCCTTGCGATGCGCCGACTTGGCGCTTGTCCGATCTTTCCCCGGGCCTTTTTCTAGCATGTATGGCTTCCAAATATGCTCGACCAACGCACGAATAGGCCATCTAGGTGCCGGGAATCCTACGGGGTATAACATTCTCCCCCCCTTAAGAACATTCGTCCTCGAATGTAAACTTCTATCTAGAGGACTACTCAATTAGCTTAACTTGTTCTTAGGAAAATTTTGGCAGAGTTTCCCTGTAATCTAGACTATCCCAAAATCCTGAAACATAGAAAGGTCCAATACAGGTACTCCACACGATACCATAAGATTCATTCGATAACTAAACATCAATCTTTCTCACTTATATATAAACAACTGTAAGGTACTGCATAGGTAACAATACTGACATACCTGTCGCCTAGCTAGGCCTGGAATAAGTGAGGATATCTAGCTTTCATATCTTCCTCCGCTTCCCACGTCATCTCTTCTTGGTTCCTGTTACGCCACAATACTTTGACAGACGCAATATCCTTAGTTCTCAATCTACGAATCTGTCTGTCTAAGATGGCTACCGAAACCTCTTCGTAGGCCAGCTCTTCTGTAACCTGGATATCCTAGACTGGGACTGTTCTGGATGGGTCTTCTATGCATTTCCTCAGCATAGACACATGAAAGACGGGATGAACGGACTCTAGCTCTGGAGGCAAGTTCAACTCATATGCTACTCGGCCTATCCTCCGGCGAATCTAATAAGGCCCAACAAATCTTGGACTGAGCTTACCTTTCTTGCCGAATCTCATCACCCCTTTCATCAGTGATGCTTTTAAAAATACCCAGTCGTTCACCTCAAATTCCAGGTTTCTGCGCCGCACATCTGCATATGAGTTCTGGTGGCTCTGTGCAGTCAGTAGGCGTTCTCTGATAAGTTTTACCTTCTCCTCTGACTGCTGAATAATGTCTGGCCCAATCTGCATTTTCGCCCGTATAAAGCCTCAAAAGGCGCCATCTGGATAGCTGAGTGATAGCTATTATTATAAGAAAACTCGATTAGGGGCAAATGCTCAACCCATCTACCACCAAAATCTAACACACATGCTCGCAACATATCTTCGAGCGTCTGAATTGTGCATTCCACCTATCCATCTGTCTGAGGGTGGAATGTTGTGCTCAAATTAATCTGCGTTCCCAGACCTTTCTAAAACGACTGCCAGAATCTAGCCGTAAACTGTGCTCCTCTGTCTGAAATAATGGATACTGGTACTTCGTGCAACCTGACTATTTCTCGGATATACAACTCCGCATAATCTGGCCGAGAAAGTAGTTTCCACTGGCAGGAAATGAGCTGATTCGGTCAATCTGTCAACTATCACCCATATAGAGTCATGTCCATGTTTTGTACGGGGTAATCCTGCCACAAAATCCATATTTACTGCTTTCCACTTCCAGAGAGGCACAACTATGTCCTGAGTCAAACCGCCTGGTTTCTGATGTTTTGCTTTCACCTGCTGGCAGTTAGGACACCGGGCTACAAATTCAGCAATTTCTCTTTTTTTTTATCTAGCCACCAGTAGTTTTCTTTGATATCATGGTACATTTTTGTCGCACCGGGGTGAAGAGAATAACAGGCGTAATGTACCTCGTTCATAATCTGCTGGCGGAGGTCCGAAACATTGGGAACACATAAACGATCTTTACAACGCAGCACTCCATCCTCTGTTACCCGGAACCCTGGCGCCTTCCCTAGCGGAATATAATCCTTAAGCTGAGCTAGGTCAGGATCCTCAAATTGCCGTTCTTTGACTTCCACAACCAACGATGACACGACAGTGTTCTGAATCACTGCTCTACCGTCCTCTGTTTCTGCTACACGAATGGCTAGGCTAGCTAACTGATGTATTTCCCTGACCAATTCCTGCTGCTCGGGCTGCAAATACACCAAGCTCCCCATGGACTTTCGACTGAGAGCATCTGCTACAACATTAGCTTTTCCAGGGTGGTACAGAATGTTCACATCATAATCTTTTAACAACTCCAACCAGCGCCGTTACCGCAGATTCAGCTCCCTCTGAGTGAAGATATACTGTAGGCTCTTGTGATTTGTGAAAATATCAACACGGACGCCGTACAGGTGATGTCTCCACATTTTCAAGGCGTGGATCACTGCGGCTAATTCCAGGTCGTGGGTAGGATAATTCCTCTCGTGTTTCCTCAGCTGTCTGGAGGCATATGCAATCACCTTACCATGTTGCATCAACACACAGCCTAACCCAACGCCTGATGCGTCGCAATATACTGAATAACCTTCTGTACCTTCCGACAAAGCTAACACTAGGGCGGAGGTTAATTTATCTTTCAGCTCCTGGAAGCTCTGCTCGCATGCCTCTGTCCACTGAAACTTTGCTGCTCCATTACCTCTTCTTGACCGATATAACATTTTCATACTTAGAGAGCTCGGCATATAATTGACGGTCATACTGGTTTGTCTTGCCGAAGAGATCGACAGGTAGTTTACAGGTGTAGCTAGAGTTTATCTGGCCTTCCGGCCACATGCTAAGGCTACTTGTTGCTGGGATAACCTAAACGACCGTCTGCGCACCTTGTGCCTTTATCTGATCAGAGTATCCTGATATTGATCATGACCTCTAATGATCTGGCTACATAACCTTAAATAACTGAATAGTCGGGTTGAATGACCCGAATGTGGCAGTAGTCTAACAATGCTCTAACTGTTCTACTTGAGTACTTATAGTTCATGCATAACTGCAGACTTGTGGGCATCTAATTGCTTTGTTATTTTGCTTGAACCACTGTAAGGCTGGGCTTAATCAAACTTACTCCCAGACGATCAATCTCTGGATCTTCACGGGGAGTCTACTGATCTCCTGGTCTTAATAAACACTGTGCTAGCAGGGTACTATCAATTTCTTAAACCTTGTGTGTATCCACTTGGATTTATACTGCTATTCTGGGGAATTCTTGGTCTTATGAGCTATTCTTTAAAAATGGCCTTCTGCTAGGGCTCTGTATCTGAATATCTTATGAGAACCAACTGAAGTACTAGTCTATCACTGACTACTGATGTGGATCCCTTTCTTGGGGTGCCCACGGGCTTGTCTGACTTGCGGGGTATTCCTTGTAATAACTGCTAGGTTGACTAAGGTCGACTCTCACCTACAAGGCTGGGAAAATGATGTATGGCCACTTAACATACTGGAACAATTCTAGTATTGCTAATCTCTGAAGTATAACTATTCAGTCTCTAATTCTGGTTCTGGCACATGCGCTAGTGTTATTGATCTTTAGAGATGCTTCCCTGCTAATACAGGCGCCAGCTCGTCGGTAGACCGTCTAACTGCGCCCTTATCATCTAATTACCTGATTCAGGTTACTAACTCTTATAAGCTTCTAAAACCTAGATCTGGAAACAACATATAAGTCTATTAACTTAATAACTAAGAGCTGAGACAGTTTCAATGGATTCATACGTAAATCACACTTAACTTGCCCCTTCTTTTCGCTTTTCTCTTTTTCTTCTCTCTCTTTTCTCTTTTTAGTTTTTGGCAAGGGGTCCTGCAATGCAATTTGTATATACTTCCCAGCACTAATATGCATCTGTGTGATTGTAACCCCTATTAGCAGCTGCTCACATCATATTTATTATCTGCACAGATATATATTAATAAATACGTACAATACATACTGAATTTTGTAGTGATACGTAATCTCTGACACACTTTGCTAAATTTCATATTGTACATGATATACTGCTTCTATGGTCTAATAATACCTCCTGCCTTCTCTTAACATTTCATTGTACTGTCACCCCATTCTGAAAGTAACAAACATAAACACTTTAGTTATTGTCTGCTGTTTGAAATTCCGCCACTCTTGCGATGTGGGGTCAACGTTCGAATCTTGTGGCCTTACTTGGCATATATTGAGAGCCCATGACTGTCTGCTAGGACTTATCTCTAGGCCACACTAGATTAAATTCGCTGTATCGGTAATTTCTTAAATTCCCCATAAGCGAACATACTGCAGCATTCTGGACCACAATCTTACTGTCAGCCCGAGGCTTAATCCTTAATACGATATTCTATCAATCCGGGGGTAATCCTAATTTCCCCACAAAATCTGACATTCCTGCTTCTTCCCCTCATCTTGCTTAAGCTGAACTCTGGGTTCAAGGTACCTGCTTTTCATTGTTAATAAGATTACTGGTCAAGTATCAATTCATACTTCCCCTGACTTGCAGTCAGACCTATCTGATTCACATGACCTCTCACCCTTTTGATATCACAATTGAATCATATCTATAATCTTGCAGGTATATCTTACTGTCTATTAGCGTATATGGCAGACTTGGCCTTTTTCTGTCTCAAATTTGACTATTACTAGGCATTCATTACTGACAGGTCTTTTACCCCTGCTTTGGGTAAGCTAACAGTCTTACTTTCTCTACTGGCCTATTATCATAAGGGTCTGCACTACTCACGTAATCATAGGGGCTCTTTATACTTTCTAACACTTACTGCTTGATTTGGCAACCTCACCTCAAGTCTTATGCCCCTTACGGAATATAGTCTTTAAGTTGAATCAGGTCAAGAGGTGGGAATACCCTTTTCTTATTGCTATAATACGAAGACATGGAACTGTACTACATCTGAAAAGACGGATATGGGAACCCTGCATTTTCCTCTCTTTCTTTTCTTTTTTTTTCACTTATCTGATAGTCTGATATTGTCTGATATCTTAACCAGATCTTATATATCTAATAAATAAGTCAACTCGTATGTACATTATACTTCTGACTTCCTATTCTGACGTTATCAACGTATACTGGGAATAGTACCGATAAAGGTATCACGCTGGGAGGTCTCTGGTACCTCCTCCTGCTGTTGTAGTTATCATGTAACTGGCTAATGCCCTCTTCTGTTGCTATCTCTGATATTCAGCCTGTGATAGGGTAATGCTGATCTGCCTTTGTATCTGTAATCAAAGAATACGGTAAGTTTTTAGGGACTCAACCCTATACTGTACCGCTCTAAAGCACGACTGACTGAGAAGGAAGGGTAACCATCCTATCATGCCTCGCAGCCTCCTGCCTATAGTATGTGGTGCACAACACATCCATAGACAAGACTCTACTTAGCACGGCTTGCAGACTCCCTGGGACACGACCTGCTCTGATACCAAGTTTGTCACGCCCCGCCTTGGGGGGTATGACTGGCACCTGGTGCCCTAGTAGGATCTAGACTGTTAACTGGTGAGCCTTGTGCCTGGCTAGCTCTAACTCAGATTTCTAGAAACAACGGGCTATATAACGTCTGTAAACACAGCCTCCGGCCAACTGGCCTATAGCCACCTGTACCTGTAATAACAGCTAACCAGAAACATGTCAATGTAAGGGAGCCCATGCGGGCCGACAAGGCCACCATGCTGTCTAGTTTTCTGTAACTCAACACAAGACTACTGTAAGACTACGTGACCGACAAGGTCACCACTACTGTCAAACTAAGGCCTCATACGGACAACATAAACTGAAATGCTAGACAGCTATAACAAACTGCACAGCCTCACACGACCGGCTCAACTGACCACAGGGAAATATATACAGACTGTAAGCCTCTAGGAATACTGATAAAATGGTCGGGACAGGGCCCCAACCTACCCGTACTATACAACAAAAGAAAATGAAATACACCTCTGAATATCAGGCTCCGGAGGACAGGAGCTGATTACTCTGCTCTGGCTAGGATCACGAGAGATCGACTCCTCGTCTGTGAGTACCTGCAGGCAAGTAGTGCAGCGCCCCAAGCGGGCGTCAGTACCACTGGTACTGAGCATGTAAAGCAACTGAAATGCACAACTGAAATGAATAACAACAATAACATGACACAGAAATAGGAAGTAGCTGAGTCTATCTAGCTGAGAATAACGAGGGAGAGTTTAATTATTCTATAACTAAACTGAGCGTACCTGATACCGTGCCGTCCTGCTGTCTATCAGTATCTAATAACACATATAGGTATACATATAAATACACATAATACCTGACCGACTCCCATAAGCCGGAAGGTGCCAACCACCACACAATCTATTTACCCCTACCCGGGTCTAAACCAACCAAAAATAAGTCACTCCACTCATCTGATAACTGTGAGCTCCTCCTACCGGTCCCCTTGGGTACTCAGGCCTTGGCCTCTGACAATAAACTGTGTCTGAGTCCGAAGACTCCTGCCTCTGGGCGCAAGTGCACACGAGGTAGTCTGCTGCTGTATCTGTAACTGAAACTGCCCCTGGGTGCAAGCACGCAACAGGGTAATTTTATAAAAATCTGTATCTGAAACGGCCCCCGGCAACAAGCGCACATAGAGTAATCTGCCCCTGTAAACAGGGTAATCTGGCTCTGCGCAGAGTAAACTGAACTACCCCTGCAAGCAGGGTGGTCTGGACCGTATTATCATGGTGGTCGGCCATCATCGTCCTCTAGGCGGACGACATCGCCTAATTGGTGGCGGTATCTGAATCTGGTATCGACACAGCTATAACCCAGGGGCGGTGGGGATGCAACGGGACACCCACATGCCATAGCAAGTCTCAACAAACAAATAGCACATATAAATAGCAAGCATGTATAACTGAAAAGACTATCTGAAATCTACTTCTTATTCTGATCTGTTTCTACACTGAGCTAATTCTTACTAATTATACTGATTCTGTAACCTCTATTTAACTGTACGGCTAATCTGTAGCCAAGATACTGTCTGTCTGAATGGCTAATCTGTAGCCATAACTGTCTGTCTATCTGATCTTTCTTTATTAACTTTTATTATGAAAATCTGTTTCTTTTATTCTACTACATGCTTGCTAATCACATAATAGGCTATACTGAATCTGAAATACTAACTTGCCCTCGGGCGCATACTTTTCTAACTTTCAGACTGAATACGATATAACAACGCAAACTAGGTTTACTGAACTTTGCACAATACTTAACATTCAACTCCAGGAATTCTACTACGGAGTTTATTGTACTATACAAGGCTAAAGCTACTAACTTGCCGAAGGAACTAGCTTTACATACCTTAACCTCGGGTTATCCGTCTGTTGGACGAGGCTCGGTCAATACTCCAGCTATTTCTCCCAACTGCATTCATATATACGTCAATTAATACTAAATATAACTTCATTCTGAAGAACAACATCACTTTCAATAAAATTATAGCCTAAACTTAGGCTTAAAGACGGTCGAAAACTTGCTATTTTTCAGAAGTCCAGAAGGGAGAAGTATTCACTTCATAGCTAGGAGCACATAGACACTAGTTTGGAGCAATTCCACTTACCTTAGCCTGGTAGCACGACAATTTGCCGGCCGTATTTCGCGAATCAAAAACTGTAGGAATGCTCCCTGCTGCTAAATACCTCGGTACCTGAGGTTAATTTGAGTTTGGACCGCGTTTGGCGGCGTAATCGGACTAATTTTAGTAGGAGATCTTCGTTTTCCCCTTCTCTCTGATTACTCTCTGTTTTCTACTGGAAATTATAAGGAATTTGAATAAAAAACCGAAGTGGGGCTTATATATAATAGACACTATAAATCGCATTCATGGAATGCGATTTATAAGTCGCATTCCTCAAATGCGATTTATAAGTCGCATTTTGCCTTGCGACGCGCCGACTTGGCGCTTGTCCGATCTTTCCCCGGGCCTTTTTCTAGCATGTATGGTTTTCAAGTATGCTCGACCAACGCACGAATAGGCCATCTAGGTGCCGGGAATCCTACGGGGTATAACAGCCGTCAGTACATGGAATGTATTGAGTATGCAAGGTAAGTAAAAATGGATAGTTAAAATACATAAGAGTTCATGAGAGTAGGACAACATGATCATAAAGTAAATATCATAATGTAGACATAGGGTCAAGGTTTTCAAAAACATCATAAATCTGTCATAATCATAATCATAGGAGAAAATCTTCAATAAACATGACTTGAGCCAAAGTAACATAAACATATACATATATCATGAGGAACAATGGAAGGACTTGTCATAACTGACACCATCATGATAGAGCTTACATGATGCCCCAACTATCTCGCTCAAGTGGGGAAAGATGTCCTAGGCTTTTCAGGAAAGGGATGTGCATTATGTGATATCACGGGGATCCAATAACATTAACATTTGGTATATATAAACCTATGGTGGCATGTAATTCTGAGACATCGGCATAGTCCTTTGAGCGCCAGGCTACTCTGTGCTAGACACTGCTCCATAAAACATGCACACGGCTCATATCATAAATCATAAATCAATTATAAAGTACATGGACAATTATAACATAACATACTTGATCATACTTGAAATACATGATTAGCCATGAATAAGGTCCCATAAGTTGGGCAAGAGTCATAAACCCATAAAATCATGAAATCTATGTATGCTTGTAAAAATATTGATATACTTGCTATTCATAAATTCTTTATGAGCATTTGAGAGAATTCATATCATAAATCATTAATCGTAATGGGCTAAACAAAATCAAGATCATAATGAAATTATAACTTGACCTTTCATGAAATATAGTTAATTGGGCATTGTTGAATGGAAATTCAAATCTATAAATTTATAATTGAAATAATCATGAAATCCTCCTATAAATCATAAAATATGATTTGATACATGAAAAGAATCAACCTATAGATAGATCATAGAGAAATTCACAAAAATTGGGATAAACCCCATAGATCATGAAACTTGAATTTAGAATTGAAATTCATGGAATTGAGAAGAATTTAGGGCATGAGAGAGAAACAAACTCTCATTCATAGCCTCACATATCTGGGTGAATCAAATTTACACTCCTACTTGAAAGCCCAAATGAAATTGAAGAGGATTTGATGAAATCTCTCAAACTTGATCTTCAAGGAAGGCTTTAGGTGGCATGCATGGAGTGGGGATACTTAGAATGAACTTACCCCCCCCCCCCTTAAAAAACACTATTCAAAGCTTAAAACGATGTATTTTAGAACCCCAGGGCTTTCGAATAACAAAAATATCCTTAATGAAAAACCTAGAAAATCGCACTGCCAGTGACCATGACCAATCCAAAGGATCGTTACAAGCTCCCACGAGTCATCGTTTCTCTTGTTGTCTTATCCCTAATTCTTGTCTTAGGTCTCCTACCACGATCGGACCAGACGAGTCGTTACAAGCTCCAACAACTCGTCACTGCCAGTCATCGTCACCATTACCCCTATCTTGGGATTCCTCCCAACGGACGCTTACAACGACTCATTGCTCCCAACAAAAGTCAATCCATGACTCGTTACTTCCTCCCTAATCAAGACCAACCTCACAATGACTCCCATCCAATGACTAGTTACAACAACCAATCGGTCCTTCTAAGACTCGTTACTCCCCAGTCCAATTCTGCAGCTTCTCACCACAGACAATTCCAACGGGTTGTTGTCCGACCAACGACTCACTCAACGAGCCATTCTAAGTAACATTTTTGGATTTCCTGCTATTTTCATTTCAAATCCCAAGTCTAATTCTAGGCATTTTCAGGGTATTACATCATCAACATTCAGCCTTTAGTATTCAGTTTTTGGGATTGCAGCCCTTTCCCTATCTTTTTTTTCAGCCTAGTTACCCTCCAATCAGGGATGAATGTTCCCAAGTGGGAGATAATGTAACACCCCAAAAGTCCCTAAGATCAGACCCTAAACTTGAAGTAGGAAACTAGCAGAAAGTGAAAATTTTTTCCTCAAAACTAGTTAGGGTATGACTCGTTAGATGATACCATGAGTCGCAGTCAGACTCGTGGTAGGCAGTCAGTAGAAATTTTGTCCACAGGATGACTCAAGGAATGAGTCATTGTGAGGGACAATGACTTATTATGTACCTCGTCGCAAGCCAGTAGTCTAGACTTCCTAAAATCAATGAGTCAAGTAATGACCCGTTACCTCATGTAATGGATTGTCCTGATGGATCATTAAGTGAAGTTCAGGAAGGTTCAAAATTTGGACCAGTAGCAACAGAAGGATGTAACAACTCATTGTGACGAGTGATGACCCATGGTGATGACCTGTTGGAAGAAACTCAGAGAAGGTGCAAGGATGGTCCACTGACCATGAGTCATAGGACATCTCGTGGTGTGTGATGACAGGTCGTCCTATCTAGTCATTGGTTGAAGAAATAGAAACCACAAATTAGCTCCATAAGGAATGGATGAGTCGTTATGGCAGACATCTACTCGTTGTATAAGTCATTGGCACTGTCAAGCAAAATTTTAAAGCGAATCTCCAGGCGTATTTTAGTAAAATCATATGCTTCTAACTCTTAAGTAATGTCATTTTGGGACTTCTAAGGGTAAACTTAAAAGGGGTTTTCCTCGACTAACCCCTCAGTCCATTCCAAAACACCTATAAGTCCTTCTTCTATCTTACTCTCAAGGCACAAGAACACCTAGGGTTCCTCTCCAAGAGCTTCAAGATTCAAGTGCTAGTGGGGGATTTCTTCAATCCAGGTATGTGGGACTTCAACAAGGATCTTCTTTCATCCTTGTGTCCTAATTTATGTTAAAAACCCTATCTACTTTGATTCCCTAGAAAAGTATGTCTTATGGTTTCCATTCTATGGATGATCTCTCTCATGCCTTCCAGGACTTTCAAGGTCCTCATGATAAATAGCTCATGATGTTCATGATTTCACTTTCAATTATATGGTGAATCCCCATGATTGGATACTAGCATGATTTCACCAAAATTCAGCCCATGAACTAGCTTGTTTTTGAAAATATGGTCTATTTGAGATTTATGATTTTACCATGAATTCAGTATATATGATTTATACTATGATTTGAGTCTATAATTTTCATGATGTTAGTATGATCAACATGTTTATGGTTCTTTAGACTCATATGCCTCTTGCTAGTAGAAAGTAGCCCTGACTAGTCTTAGAACATTAGTTATGAGTCCTCAGTATCAGTATGTCATGGTCCTTTAGGCTCTCGGGACTATTTCTAGATAGAGTGGTTCCGACTAGTCTTACGACATCAGCTTCAGATTTATTAGTTACATGTAACTTTATGTTCAGTTAGGAGTAGTACTTAGCATCTAGTACGCCAGGGTTCCAGCTTACCCAAGTCTCAGAAATACGTGCCTCTGTAGGATAAGGGATTCTCAATAGTAGAGAATATTTCCCTTAGCTCGAGGAATATGGGATCCTCATTATTTGAGAGTGTCTTCCTTGCCTCAATGGGCGCATGTAGGTGTCATCGTTATTAGAGATTGTCTCCCTCAGTTCATGATTTATATCACGCCATTCAAAGTTCTTACCTTTGGTAAGGTATGAACACCCTTCCAACCGGGGTTACGGTTGGGCTCTATGAGGCTCATGTTGGAGTTTTTCGGTTAATAGTCTCTCCTACGGTATAATTCAGTTTCAGTTCAGTACAATTATTTCATTTCAATTTTCAATTTATGATTTCAAATTTAGTCTTCAGTATAGATACATGACCCTAAAATTTGATTTACTTGTATTTTAATAAATGTTATCAAACGAGCATGTCATGTCAGTATCTATGCATCTTAGTTAGGGTCATTGTACTTCACCTCAATTATGTATGCAATTATGTATTCAAACAGTCTTTTTTAGTATACTTGCATGTTTTCTAGTTTCAATTACATTTCCCATATACTTAGTATATTCCAAGCACTGACCGCATACTTTATGTGCTATATCATTTTATGATATAGATCCAGGTATTTAGACTCAGCCTCCCGGTTAGACACATTCCCGACTCTATCAGCTGATAGTGGTGAGTTTTCATCTTTCAAGGATAGGTATTGTGTTTTTCTATTTCAGTATTTAGTAGTTTCAAATTTTGGAGTTAGCTGGGGGCTTGTCCCAGAAGCTCATCAGACTAGTAGAGGCTTTCAGACAAGTGTAGAATTAGTTTCAACTTATGGATCAGTGTTGTTATCAGACCTTGTCCCTTTACTTTTGATAAGATATATTATAGTTAAACTTCCACTTAGTTATGTTCTATTAGTTGTTGTTATGTTAGAACTATGCTATGCCATGGTTGGCTTGGAGCCATTCGTGGTTCTAGATCTCATGTTGCATTCAGGTTCTAAGCTGGGGTCATGATAGCTAAGGCCTGTGCTCGACCCCTTTGCTAGAGTAAACGTCATAGCATGGGTACTATTGAGCTTCAAGGAAACCAAGATCAATCCAATCACAAACACAAGAACATAAAATATAATTATACACACAAATAGCCCACAAAGTAACCAACTATTCCACCAAACGCTAATAACAACATGACCCAAATTCCACATAATTAAACTTCCCGCAGACATATGCTAAAACATGAGTCTTAGCTCGAATCCAAGATACAAATTTCCTTCTAATAACATTGCAACCATCAACTAACCATAGCGGGAGAAGGGCAAAATTTCAAAGTTACAAATCAGCCAACACACACGACATTAATGACTTCATAACATTGCAACCATCAGCTAACCATAGAGGGAGAAGGGTAAAATTTCGAAGTTATAATCGGCCAACACACATGATATTAATGACTTCCTACCTAATTGATGAACCGAAACTATACGAGTCATAAGCCCCAAATATGAGCTATATCTTTACTCCAATACTACGACCAAACAATATCCTCACACATTGTCACGCCTCGAGTCTAAATCCTATATGTTGCCGACACTCAGACTATCTAGTGATCCAAGCGAACTCTTAGCCTGGCTTACTACTAGTTGAGAATACAATAAAGTGTAGTGGAAGTAATAACAGTATGTGCTCAATATAACAAACCAAAATTTATTAACTGCAACTAAAAAGAATGTTACAAAAGAACGTTATTGACTCAAATCTAACTATATCTATGAAGCCTTTATAACTGAAGAATAGGTGCTGGGACAAGCTCCCATGGCTACCTCAAGATCTACTAAAATAAAATAACTCAAATGGCTAGGACTCTCCGAAAGTAGGAGGCCTTAACAGCTGCTGAATGAATGTGAGATCCTGATGAAGCGTTTTCAGCTGATCTTGTCTACATGTATCTATATCATAATAAGATGCAGCACCATAAGGCGTTAGTACATGGAATGTACTATATGTAATATGGCTGAATGAAACAATGGTTAAGCAAGAATATCTGAACTGAAAGAATAATTGACTGAATAATATAACTACAACTGAAGTTCTCAATGATGCATAAAACACAATATGATCAATGTGTAAAATAGTTTATATAATACAACTGTTCATCAAAATAATCTCCGAAAATACATGTAAAGATGCATAACTTTAACTTGGGCAGTTTCTCATAAATGACACCATCATGAATGAGCACATGATGCCCAACTATCTCGCTCAAGTTGGCAAAGCCACTGAAAGCCTTGCCAGGGCAGAGAACAATCTAAACTGTGGATCCATAATCTAAGTCCTCACTTTAGACTATCTTTGAGGAGTTACCCGAACCAATGGCATGATCCTATCCTACGCAGGCTACGTAGTTCTGAGGCTTAGGTGTTATCTGAACTCTTCACGCACTCAGTGCTAAATAATCCTTCCAAAATATATGTTCATATACTTATGCCTATCTGAGGCAACTAAGAACATCTTTTATAAAGCACTTTAACTAATGATATAATAGATGTTTTGAAATCTCTGTTGAGACTTTCGCTCAAAACATTCTTTAAAGAAAAACGTAGGGATTTTGTACTTCAAACATCTCTTTCAAAACTTATGAGCTTCTATGCTCAAAACATCTCAAGAGTTTCAAAACCAAGACTTCACTTTAGCTTTTGACAATCATGCTCAAAGTCATATTTTCTTCCTCAAAAATCTCATCATGAGAACTCTTTTAAAAATCTTCTCAACTTTTTGAAAAAATGCAATTAAACTAAAATTACTATGATTTTGAAATCATGGCTTTTATGCAATAGCGTTCATGGGATAAGAGACATGAACAATCATCAATCAATCAATATCTCAAATATTCAAGAGAATATCATCAATAGCATCAAGAGTAATAATTAATAACAAAGGGATACAATTCAATAGGAATAACTCAACAATGAGTAATCTAATAGATAAAGAAGAAGACAATTCAAGAATTTGGATAAAAACCCTAGCTTTACTCTGATCAAATTCTTGCGTAGGTGTAAGGAATAAGAATAAATAGAAATCCTTACTTAGGTTAGACTTATATACCTAGAAGAAGAACTTAGACTCAAATTTGAAGAAACCTTAGGTTGGAGAAGATGAACTCTAACCTTCCTTGAGAGTTAGAGATCTTAATGATCCTTGAACTCACGTTGTAATGGGTAGGAATGAGAGTTTAGACTAATAAAAACCTTAAATATATCCCTTAGGAAATCCAAAAACGTTCTGATTTAGGTGATTAAAATATAGGAAGTTATGAAACTATCCTTAAAAGAACATACAAGGAATCTACTCATCCAGTGCCACGAGTCGTACCATGGGTCGTCCAATCTCACCACGAATCGTGGTCATTGGGTGACTTAAATTCTTGTGGAAACTCTTACCACAGAATGTTAGTATGAATCATACCTTTATACATGAGTCATACCTTGGCTCGTGGTTTTGGGGCTTCACGGTTAGTCCTTTGTCCATCAACATGACACTGCTTTAATAATGCTCATAATGTTTTACTACGAACTTCGATTGATGCAAGGTTGGATGTGTTGGAAAGAAGATTCAAAGGGATTCAATTTGATGGGTTTATTCACTAAAAATACATCATGAATTGGGAGGTATGGCTGTCTGAATTTGACCCTTATAAGAACTTATATGAAAATTCAATCGGTAAGAAGGCTCGCAACTCACTTTTGTGCTAGAGGTTCCTCATGACCTTAATTTGTATCCAATGAAATTATCACACTTGAGAATTGATCTTAAAACTTAGTTTCCGTCAAAATCATAAGCTTAGAAATACTTTTTTTATCTACACCAACTTCTCTGAATCTTACTCACGACCCCATACCACGAATCGTACCACCATACCACGAGTTATCCCTTGACTGGTGGTATCTAGATACATGAACTACCACCTTGTGTCATGACCCGAACGTAGACTCGGATCATAAAACGGGACAAGGAACCTTGAGAGGCTCCAAGTTGACCCATGGCATAAGCATATCTAACTTTATTCACATTAAGCGGAAGACTAAACATGCGACATAGCGGAAACATAAACGTAACATAGCATAGCATAAGAATCGGGAAGTACTAGACATACATATCAGCTGAATACTACATATGGTCTGAAAGCCTCTATTGTATAAGATGGATTGATGGGACAACATCCCCAACTAACCTAGCAAAACTAAAACAGAAGATCATCATAAATGTCTAGTCATACGGCCCTCGGAATATGAAGACTCACCAAAAAGCTGATAGCAAACTCTGGAAGGGACTAAGGATGGAGATAAGCCTGAGAGTCGGGTCCTGTATCATGAAATGATACAACATAGAAAGTATGCGGTCAGTACGTGGAATGTACCGAGTATGCAAGGTAAGGAAACTCCGATTGGCGCAAGGTTGGATGCATTGGAAAGAAGACTCAAAGATTCAATTTGATATGCTGAATCACCCAAAACCATTTGTAACATGTGAGCTATGATCAGTTGAAGTTGACCCTTATATGAACCAATACGAAAAACCCAATCGATAAGAAGGCTCTCAACTCAACTTCATGCTAGAGGTTCCTTATAACCTTAATTTGCATCCAATGCACTTCTTACACTTTGGAATTAATCTTAACACCTTGTTTCCATAAATTCATCGGGTGTGGGTCTATCCACATACCTAGAGGGGTTCCTAACTTAGCCTAAAAGCCCGAGGCATTATAATATATCACTCAGGACTGAACCAATGATTCACACCATCATATTATGACTCGTATCATGAATTGTACCACCAACCTATGGTTTCCTCCATTGACTAATGAGTCCATTTTTCCCTAACTCTCTGAATATTTTCATGACTCATGCCATGACCCGTAACTCCATCCTACGAGTCCTACTATTACCCGTACAATCATTCACATGCTAACTCCAAAGACTTGCTACGACTTCTGGCCATGGGTCATACCCACATACTACGGCTCATAGTGGGCCTCGTGTTTGGGAAACAACTCATCTGATCTGGACCATGGGTCTTTCTATGACTCGTACTACCTGCCTAAGACTCGTAGGTTGTGTCGTACTGAAGTAAATTTTTTTTCCAACTTTTCCTGCTGATCACACTTCAAATCTCAAGTCTAGTCTTAGGAACTTTTGGGGTATTACAGTATCTCCCCCTTGGGAACATTCATCCTTGAATGTGGGTTAAGCATATTGAAGAACTGGAAAAAGAACTGTTATCCCAAATACTGGACATCTGAAGTTGAAAACTGATGTAGGGATTGACTCCGGCCTGGTAGACATGATTGAATTGAATTCATGAAACATACATACATGCTAAGAAATGAATGGAACTGTTATGCATGACTTGACATAAAACTGAAAAGAGTTCTAAGGATGAAATTTATACCTCCAGCTGGAGCTGAGCTGGTAGGAAAGGATACCGATATTTAGCCATCATATCTGCTTCGGCTTCCCACATAGCTCTCTCAACAAGATGATTCATCCACAAAACTTTCACCGAGGCTACTTTCTTTTTCCTCAACTTACGAACCTGAGGATCAAGGATCTCAACTGGAACCTCCTTATAGGTAAGGTTGTCCTTCACCCTAATTTCCTCTACCAGAACCACTAAAGATGGATCTTCAATACATTTCTTCAACAAGGACACATGAAACACCGGATGCACCGAAGGTAACTCCGCTGGTAGCTCCAACTCATCGGTCACCTTTCCAATACGTATCACAACCCCATATGGCCCAACATACTGGGGACTAAGCTTCCCCTTCTTTTCGAACCCTCAAAGAATCAAGAAATCTCTACTTGCCTCAAAATGAATCTCAAGCATCAAATTATGATCTTCCCCTTCCGTAACTATTTCGAATGATCAAAATCTAGTCAAATACGTATTCTACATAAGAAAATAAAATCTGGACACTCATATTGATATATTTCTATCCCGGGCCCAAAAGTCAACCCTGAGCCTGCAAGGGAAAAAACCAAAATTTTATTTCAAAATCATGTTATCTATAATGTAAAGAACTCAAATATGAAATATCATCCAAAACGGATCTCAAATAGACTTTCAATTCATCAAAATATAGTCTCTTAACTTTAGACCCAAAATCCTCAATTTTCCTCTAATAAATTCAAGGATACAAATGAAAACCAACTGAAGAAATCATAGAGAAATACCAAATCAAGGATTCGATACTTACCCCCATATTAAATAGAGAAGAATGCCACAAAAATCACTCAATTCCGAACTCTAGAACTCCAATTATACTCAAAATACCAAATAAACACAGTCTTTGCAAAAATACACTGTTCAGGCATTTATATAGGGCTGCACCAGCAATTTTAATTTTTACTAAAATGGCCATAACTTCATCATATGAACTCGAAACGTGACGGTTTTTTTCCTATAGTTCCCAAATAATGACATGGACCTACTCGTTCAATTAGAACTCCATTTGGTGCTTGTTTGCCCAGTCAGACATCATTTTTGCTCGTTCAAGAATTATTTCATCTTTTGTAATAAAACCCGATCTTGACTTATCAAAATTACATCAAAATTTTTAGATAACTCCTATATTTCATGCTAAAATTTTTGAAAGTTTCAGAATAATTTTTCGATCTCAAAAACTAAAAACGAACCCTTGAGTTGTCACACTTTATGCTTAAAATCATGCTAAACACACAAACGTTCAAATCCACCCGAAACTCATCCGGAATCCTCCGGTCACAAACCAAATATGCAATTCAATCATAAAACACATTTCAGACTTGTTGGAATCATCAAATCACTGTTAGGAGGTCGTTTTGATCGAAAGTTGACTGTGGTCAAACTTAGCTTTCTCAAAGCTAATAAATCCAATCAAAGGTTCAAATCACTCCCGAACACCTCGGGATCCATGCAAACTACCCAACTAAGTCATAAATCACCATCTGGAACTAGCAGAACTTTCAGAACCCAAATTCAAGCTCGCTAACTTGAAATGTTGACTTTGGTCAAACCTCTCAAACTTCACCTTCCAAAAATCAAAAATTTTATCCAATATTTATTGGATCATCTTGGAAATTGTGTCATCCATCTCCGCAAGTAATAAGTAGAAAAATAAAGAAACGAAAAGTTTCAAACTAGGGAAACGGGTCAAAAATCACAAAATGACCATGTGGGTTGTTACACTTCCAGGCTTGGCTAATAACTACGCTTCCTGAACTTCTACATACCCGACATCTATGGTAGGGATAGGGAGTTATCCTGAACGTACACATTTTAACCATCATTTCCATCATGGGGGAACATTAATAGGGCTTAGAGTAAGGAAATTATAAGCACGAATCATTCTAGAAATCTAAGCTGCGCATATACTTGATATAACACGATCTTATGATCCGATAAGGCAAATCTTAAGGACTGAGTCCATAGATCTTAGCATGCTGAGAGACATGAGTTTACATACATAACGAGGGACATGACATGAAGCTGAGATTTTTGGAATCATGGAAGAAGACTGGAATCACCATATGAAGTAGTTACTGCTCATTCTATAAATCTAAGTATGAATACATATAAGGAGTAATTGGAACTTAGACATGGGCATAACACGTTCACATATGGAATGAGTAGAGTATCATAGACTGAAGCACAGAACGACACCTGAATAAGAGTGGTCGATCTCCCATAGTTACTGATCTGGACCTTCACACTTGAAACTCAAGGCATGACCTGGTCCTTCACCTTATAATCTCCCCCTTAGCTTAAAGGTCATCATTATGAGGATTGGTCCCTTTTTTAAGGCTAGACAGAAATCACAATCTCTTGATTTCCCATTTTCCTCTAAGGCTATCACGGAAAGCTTCATACTTCTCTAGCTGTACTCCCCCACTCTTTTGGTTCCTTGCTTCAAGTTCACGAATTCTTTTGCCTTAGCTTTTCTTAACTCCTGCAGGGAGAAATGACTCGAGAGAGCCTCTTATTCCACTGACTAGCATTATTCTTTGGAGTGTGAATACATGAGTTAGAAGGATAGAAAGGTATTTCATTGTACGACATAGATCATGAAAGAAGGGAATATTTCCTAAACATTTCATAGCCTTTTCATCATAAGTGTGGCGCGCTTCACACCCATGAAAAAGACTCTACTTAACGCGGCTTTCAGACACCCTAGGACACTTCAAACCTATTGCTCTGATACAAAATTTGTCATGACCCGAACGTAGACCCGAATCGTAACACGGGACAAGGAACCCCGAGAGGCTCCAAGTCAACCCATGGCATAAACATATCTAACTTCATTATCTTTAAGCGGAAGACTAAACATGCGACATAGAGGAAACATAAACATAAAATAGCATAGCATAAAAATCGGGAAGTACTAGACATACATATCAACTAAGTACTACATATGGTCAGAAAGCCTCTATCGTATAAGATGGGTTGATGGGACAACATCCCTAACTAACCCAAAAAAACTAAAATGAAGATCATTATAAATGTCTTGTCATACGACCCTCGGAGCATGATGACTCACCAACAAGCTGATAGTAAACTCTCGAAGGGATTAAGGATGTAGATAAGCCTGAGAGTCGGGTCCTGTATCATGAAATGATACAACATAGAAAGTATGCGGTCAGTATGTGAAATGTACCAAGTATGAAAGATAAGTAAAACAGACATTTAAAATATATAAAAACTCATAAAACATCATGAGAGTAGTACATCATGCTCATATCATAAATATCATAACATAACATAAGGCCCAAGATTTTCAAAACATTCGTAATACAATTGTAATAATAATCATGAGAGAAAAGCTTTATTTAACATGACTTGAGCCAATATACGTAATCATAAACATGCATAAATCATGAGGAACAGTGGGAGATTCTCTTAACTGACAAACGCCATATGAGCACACATGAAGCCGAGTTGTAGCCCTAGTCGGGAGGGTGTTCGTACCTTGCCATGTGTAGGAACCATGAATGGCGTCATCACATATGAAAAGGGCCATTTGTCCAGGGACAAATATGAAAAGGGTCCCAACATACCTATGGTGGCACGTATTTCATGAGATCCGGGGCTTAACTTGAGCCCCGAACCTACTCGGTGTTTGATACTACTCCCAAAACATATATATTGATCATAATAATACATACATGAGTTCATGGGATAGTTAAATCATGATAATCGTAAACATGCTTGAACATATGTGAACTAGCCATGAAACGAGGCCCGTGAATCAGCCAAAACATAATTCATGATTCATAAGGTTCATACATACTTGTAAATCATGCATATATCTTGAAATTCATAAAATCATGATGGTAATATCATAAATCCATAATTCAAATCGTAATTCATGTTGGGTTCGTAAATATCATCATTTGAAGAGAAGATCATAAATCGATTCATCATGGGTCATGCATAATTAGGCTTAATTTCATAGAAATCAAAATCGATAAAATTATAAATGGTTTAAATATTGAAAACTGATCAAAACCTATATATTATGATGAGATTCTAAAATATCAAAACCCATTATCACATCATTAGACTTTTATAAAAAAATCATCTTCAAAAACCCATGAGTTTTTAATAAAATTTTGTAAAACTCATAGAGGATGGGCATGAGTGTGGAACAAATCACCCATTGATAGCCTTACATACCTGGGTTGATGATCTATTAACTTTTTTTGAAGATCCAAGAGGAATTGAGAAATTGGAGGTGATGAGCCCTAGCTTCTTCTTGAGAGAAAGATCAATCTATGGATGTTTGAAGAGGGTGAGGATTTAGGCTAGGCTAATCCCTTTAATCTGACCTTAAGGAAGCCCAAAACGACGTCATTTAAGAGTTAGAAGCATAGGAATTTACCAAAATTCCCTAAAACTAACGAAATAAAACCTGTAACTGGCAGTTACCATGACCAACAATATGATTTGTAGGTTGATCGTACGACTTGTACTGAGAGTCATACAATGCCTATTGCAGCTTCACTAAATCGCTCATAATTTTTTACTCCAAACTCCGATTGATGCAAGATTTGATGCATTGGAAAGAAGACTCAAATGGTCTGATATGCTGAATCACCCAAAAATCATTTTGTAACATGGGAGCTATGATCGGTTGAAATTGACCCTTAATATGAACCAATATGAAAAACCCAATTGGTAAGAAGGCTCTCAACTCAACTTCATGCTAGAGGTTCCTTATGAACTTAATTTGCATCCAATGCACTTATTATACTTTGGAATTGATCTTAACACCTTGTTTCCATAAATTTATTGGGTTTGGGTCTATCTACATACCTAGAAGGGTTCCTAACTTAGCCCAAAAGTCCGAGGAATTATAATATATCAACTCACGACTGAAACCAACGACTCACACCATCATATTACGACTCGTACCATGAGTCATGCCACCAACCTATGATTTCCTCCATTGACTAATGAGTCCATTTTTCCCCAACTCTCTGAATATTTCCATGACTCATGCCACGACTCTAGACGTACACATAGGCTGAGTACTACATACTTGTCTGAAAGCGTCTACTACATACAATGGATTGATGGGACAACATCCCCAACTAACCCGAACAATACTGAAACATAAGATAACATAAAAGTCTATCAGACGGCCCTCGGGACATGAGGACTCACCAATAAGCTGAGATGGACTAAGGATAAGGATGAGCCTGGGATCCGGACCCTGTATCATGAAACGATACAACATAGAAAGTATGCAATCAGTACGTGGAATGTACCGAGTATGCAAGGTAAGTAAATAGGACGTTATAAGTATAATAAACTCATAAATAAACATAGGATAATGACATCATGCTTGTATCATAAATTTCATAAGAAAGCATAAGGCTCAAGACTTTCAAATCTTTCATAAATAATTCATTATCATAATCGTAAGTAAACTTTATCAAATCATAACTTGAGCCAATAACGTAAACATAATAATGCATAAGACATGCGGAACAATGGGAGGACTCGTCATAACCGATACCATCATGGTAGAACCTTTCATGATGCCCCAACTATCTCACTCAAGTGGGCAGAGCCGTCCCCGGCTTGCCAGGCGAGGGTCGTGCATTAGGCGTGATATCACATTTGAGGGCATAATTATCAATAAATCATATCATTTAGAAACCCACGGTGGCACGTGGTTATGAGACACCGGCGTAGTCCTTTGAGCGCCGGGCTTCTCGGTGCTAGACACGACTCCCAAAAACATGCATATAGGCTCATACGTAAATCAATAACATCATGCATTAAGATTCATTGGATAAAATATAACATTTGTCATCATTGATCCCCTTTAAAACATGCTTAGCCAAGAATCATAGGCCCTTTTCATCGGCCAACATCATAAATTGATAAATCATGTAATTTGCTTCATAAATCATATATCATTCTTCAACATGTGGGAATTGCCCAATACTTTATCATGTTTAATTCTTTCAAAATATGCTCATAAACATAGGTAACTTGAATTAATGATTTTCCATCATCAATAAATTCAAAATATTGCATATTCATCGTAAATCATAACTTTCATGAACCTTCATCAAATGGGCATTTTAGATTTAAAAAGACTGAAACATGATTTAAAGAAAATAATATAAAATCTGCCCATCATTCATAATTCAATAATTAAAACACAATTAAATCATAACCATAAAGAGAAATCACATTTTCATGCATTTGGGTAAAACCCCATAGACTTGAATAGGAGAATTCATTATTTAAATCAAAATTTGAGCATGGGTGTGAAAGGATTTCACCCATTCTAAAATCCTACATACCTAGAAATGGATTGATTTCGAAGTTCCTTGAATACCCACAAAGAAATTGATGGAAACTTGGGGAAGAAGACCTTGAACCTCCCAAAAATCTCTCTAAAGCTCTTGCATGGGAATAGAAATGCATTAGGGACTTAACCCATATTAAAACACTCAGAAAATACACAAAATGATGCAGTTTAGGGTCTCAAAGCATGGAAAAGCCGAAAATGCCCTTAGTAAAATTTCTCCGAAAACTACTCCAGGTGGACCAACGACTGATCCAACGGGTCATTGCTCGACCCCACCACTTGTGGTATCAAGTCGTTGGGTCCACTGCCTCATGAAATATCTCAGGTCCTTCCCACGACTCATCCCAAGATGAGTCGTTACATCAAATATCGGGTCGTTGAATCGGCCGTCGTCAATTCCTTGACCAATCTGACTTTACCTTCCATGAGCCTCACCACGACTCACGGCGCCTTCCAACGAGTCGTGGTCTCAATCCGTTATAAGCACTGGACATTTCAACTCACAAACAATGACTAGAAATAATGGGCCATCACTTCTCACCATGGATCGTAGGATGTCCCGTGGATTCCCCATCAGCCTAAGTTAAGTCCTTCCAACGAGTGGTAATGAATCGTTGTTCCTGACAATGAGTCGTTACATCATTCGTTCTCACCACTGCCTCCCTAAACTACCATACCACGACAGCTTATGACGACTCATGGTATCTAACCAAGAGTCGTTGACTCGCCCGTCCTGTGATGTTTTTGCCAGTTTTTTGCACTTTTCAAATTCAAACCCCGGATCTATTATTAGGCCTTCTTGGGGTGTTACGGAACTCCCTTTGAAGTTGATCTTACAAGCTCTCAACATGTATTCTAAAGTCTGAATAGTCTGCTTAGCTTTTCCATCTGTTTGAGGGTGAAAAGTTATGCTGAGCTTGACCTGAGTACTTTAGTCCTTTCTAAAATGACTTCCAAAAATGCAAGGTGAACTGGGTACCTCTATCTGAAATGATGGATAAGGGGATTCCATGCACTTTGACCAATTACTAGATGTAAAGTCTAGTATTATCCTTAGCTGATTCTGTAGTTTTTATCAGTAACAAATACACTGACACAATCATCCGATCTACTATCACCCAAATTGAATCATGCTGCCGATGAGTACGAGGTAGACCTGTAATGAAGTCCATATTCACTTTTTCCCACTTCCACGTGGGTATGCTGATATCCCGAGTCATACCCCGAGGTCTCTGATGCTCAACTTTAACCTGCTGGCAGTTCGGGCACTTAGCCACAAATTCTGCAACATCCCATTTCATGCCGTTCCACCAGTAGATTTCTCCGAGGTCACGGTACCTCTTAGTGGCACCTAGGTGGATAGAATATATGGAGTTGTGTGTTTCTACTAGTATTCGCTGTCTCAAGTCATCCATGTTAGGAACACATAGTCTGCCCTGGTAATGAAGCACACCATCTAGACCTTTGGAGAAAGCCTCCACTTCTTTTCTTAAAATTGCTTCTTTCAGCTTAAGTAGTATGGGATCTTCATCTTGCTTTGACTTAACCTCAAGAAGTAACGAGGATTCCGATCCACTTTGCAGTACTAATCTTCCCTCAGCTGAATCCACCAACTGCACTCCCAACCTTGCTAACCTGTGAATATCCTTTGCCATCTCTCTTATTCCCACTTCAATATGAGCAACATTCCCTATGGACATCCTGCGTAAGGAATCCACCACCACATTTGCCTTGCCACGGTGGTACAACACAGTCATGTCATAATCTTTCAATAACTCCAACCATCTTCCCTGAAAAAAGTTCAAATCCTTCTAACTGAACACGTACTGAAGGATCTTGTGGTTGGTGAAAACATCCACGTGAACCCCATAAAGGTAATGCCTCATTATTTTTAAAGCAAACACTACTGCCGCAAATTCAAGATCATGAGTCGGATAGTTCTTCTCATGAACTTTGGGCTATCTAGAGGCATGAGCTATCACCTTACCCCGCTTGATCAGAACGCAATCGAGGCCAACTTTGGAAGCATCACAACAGACTATGATCCCATATGTTCTTTCTGGTAAGGTCAAAACTTGAGTTATAGTGAGTCGAGTCTTCAACTCTTTGAAACTCTTCTCACATGCATCTTACCACTGAAACTTCTCCTCTTTCGTAGTTAGTTTAGTCAGAGGAGACGCTATAGAAGAAAATCCAACTTAAGGTAAAAAAATTAGATAAGATAACCAGTAAATACTTCACAAAGAAATAACTATTAAGGAGTAACATCTAAAGTAGAAATTGGCCCCAGGATAGTACTAACATTTCCCCGAATATTTTGTATTATATTAAAATTAATGCTTACACATCCATTTACAGAACAAATAAAATACTACAATAGGAGTGTAAAGATATGACACCTGGGCCTAACTCAACCTCAAAAGCTAGCTCATGAGTGGAGGATTGCCCAAGTCCATATAAATAAACCATCAGTCCAATCCCCAACCAATGTGGGACTTTAACCTACTAACACCCCCCTTCACACCCAGGCCCGACTGGAGTGTGGACTGGGAGCCCAAACGAGAATGGACCTGGCTCTGATACCATGTAAAAATGGATATGTTTAAAATATCAAAGTAACTATAAAAAGAAAAGAACAGAAATATTAAAGAACTTAGACTATTATAAAAAACTAATACCTTCAGATACTCTGGATAATTATTCTAGAAAAATAACTAGAAAATCAATTCTTGACAATCTAATAAGGTTATATAATGAATTAAGTTTTGTTAGCCATAATTTGTCATAAGGAAAGATTATCCTTTAGAACATAATTATGACTAACAAAACATAATTCATTATATAACCTTATTAGATTGTCAAGAATTGATTTTCTAGTTATTTTTCTAGAATAATTATCCAGAGTATCTGAAGGTATTAGTTTTTTATAATAGTCAAAGTTCTTTAATAGTTTTGTTCTTTTCTTTTTATAGTTACTTTGATATTTTAAACATATCCATTTTCTCCTATTGTAGTATTTTATTTGTTCTATAAATGGACGTGTAAGCATAAATTTTAATATAATACAAAATATTCAGGGAAATGTTAGTACTATCATGGGGCCAATATCTACTTTAGATGTTACTCCTTAATAGTTATTTCTTTGTGAAGTATTTACTGGTTATCCTATCTAATTTCTTTTATCTTATTCCTTTAGGTCTGGTGACGGGAACACCATCCGGGTCCGGCTCTAGTATCAAAACTTTAGAGCTAATCCAACGGAGAATACAGGCTTGCCAACGTCTAGACCATGATTAAACGGTTACCCAACTTAAGGAATAAAACTAAGAAAACAGAGTAAGAGTATCAGCAAAACTAGACACAGAAATAACCGCTTAAGAGCAACACAATTTCGACTAGCTCTAGGATAGTATGAAGATTTAGTTACTAAAACTCATACTCCTCCCGGCCAACATGGCTCTGATACCATTTAACGGATCGTAGAAAATAACTTGGAAGTTAATTACAAAGGCAGGAGCTAAATAAAATAAAATACTGCAAGTAGTAATAAAGTAGAAGAAAAAGATACTTACAAAGGCAGGAGCTAAATAAAATAAAATACTGCAAGTAGTAATAAAGTAGAAGAAAAAGATACTTACAAAGAGCTGTTTATTGATAAGAAGGAAAACTAGAGAACATAGAGAGGTTTGGGCAATTTGGAAGTGAGTGTAGTGTTTTCCGAATGCCCCTATTAATACAAGGTGAATGCCTTAAATAGACCTCAATGTGATGAGTCAACTAATTACTACCTGCTATCTATTTACATGTGTCCACACGTGGCAGATTTAATTTTACACGGATCTATTTAAAAGATGTCTTCATCTTCTTGAAACTTGATTTTCTTGAAATTTGATATTTGTCCTGATGTGACCTAGGAATTTGATGAAGATTCGTCTTCATCTGTATGGGAGTCTGTAGAGATTCCATTTTGTCCTGATGTGGCTTGTCTTTTTGCTGCGTTGTTTTTTGTGTGGATTCCTGAGGGGTCCACTGCTTTTGATTGTAGTAGCTTTTCATTTTCCTGAAAGGATAGTCTGGCCGCCTCATTTAGTTGAGAAGATAAGCTTGAGCTATCCCTTGCGGATCTAGCATGTCTCAATTGCTTGGTTCACTTGTATGAGAGGATGCAGTATCTAATAATTCCATTATCTGTTTTTGTTGGGTATCTTTTTCCAAATTTGACAAGGCCTGCTGGAGCCTTCTTTTTAATTCTTCCTTGGACAGTTGGGAATCCTGTCGTAATGAAGAACTTGAAGTTTCCTCATCTTCCTGGGGTGTTGGTGCCCAGCCTTTGATTTTGATGGTCTTACTCAGATATTTAATCCTTTCAATTTCATGAATATCAAAGGACCAGCTGATAATATATGAAATTCTTTTTGCAATAAAAAACTTACACAATTTAATATTTTCTGGTAAGGTAGAAATATTCTGCTCTACCTAAAATTTTTCAATCTGTGTTTGAAAATGTTTTGACAATACCTGTTTATTACCTTCGAATTTGTTCCACCATTCGTAAAACCATCTGGGAATGATCGCGCTTTTCATTTCTTCTGAATACTTGACAAACCAAGAGTGAGTGTTGGTCCTTAGGTACATAAAATTATACCAGGCTGCCTTATAATCACACCAGTTGTATGTTTGGGGTCTATGGGTTCTTGATAGGGGAATAGGTGTATGAAGATGATTACAAACCATTCAAACGGACTTAAAATTCTTTTAATTATGAACTTCGAGTATTGAATACTGTCAGGATTATCCGGACATTTTAATTTATGCTCAATTTTTACTGAATCGCTGTCTGTTAAAATGAACTCATAATACCTTCGGGTTTTAAGGGGATCATCTGTCTCCACATAATTCCAATTTGTGTAGCAGGGTTTTAGTAACTCGGGTACTCTAAGACCTTCATATCTTTTATCGAGGGCCATGATCGGCAGTACCTGTAAAACTATTAGCTCAAACTGCTATTTATTTGGAATATTTTTCTCTATTTTCTTTTCCGGAGTTGCTGGCAGAACTGCCTGAGAGTATGTCTCTAGTGGCTTCATTTCATAGCTGTCCTTGGTTTGGATAGAGATAGTTTTGTCTCCTGATGAAGAGTCTCCTTTAAAAATTGACTTTAATGGTTGTAATCTGGTCTGACTGGTTATGGGTTCCTTTAATGGGGACGGAATAGTAGCTTTTGGCAAAGATGGGAATTCTGCCAAAACTGAATATTTATTTTCTGGTTTTGGTTTGTCCTCCTCTTTGAAGGGTCTTTTCATTATTTCTTCTGGTTTGAAAGGCTGAAATGGAGGCCTCAAGGGCCTTATACCTGGTGTTCCGGGTCTCATTTAGTTCCCTGTAGAAATTCCCTAGTCAAAAAATCTGGGTGAGAATTATTTTCTCCTTGTATGAACTCGATTTGAAAATCAAAGCTGGATAACAAAGCCTGCCATCTGGCAAATATTTGTTTAGAAACCAGATTTTTTACATCTTTTTGTAAAACATCTTTGGCTGCTTTGCAGTCTACTCTTAGTAAAAATTCTTTATTTATTAGGTCTTCTTGAAATTTTGTGATACATAGCACTATAGCCTGAATTTCCTTTTTAATGGTGCTGTAATTTTTCTGAGTATTATTCCAGATTCCTGAAGTGAATCTTACTAATTGTTCGGGGTTTTCTAGGGAGGATTTTTGTTTAAGGATGCCTCCATATCCTATGTCTGAGGCGTCAGTTTCTACTATCATGAATGCCCGTAGATGTGGTATTCCTAGGCATGAGAGTTTTTTAACTATTGATTTTATTTTTTGGACTGTCTCTGTTTGTTCTAATCCCCATGGGACTGGATCCTTGTTAAGACGCTGATAAAGAGGCTTACAAACCTATCTAATATTTTGAATAAAATCTGCAACATAATTGAGACTTCCTAAGAATCTCTGAAGCTGAGTTTTATCAATTAATTCATCTGGAAATTTGGATGAGAACTCTATGGCTCTACAAATGGGTTTATAGGTTCCTTGATATAAGTCATGACCAAGAAATCTAATAGCATTCTGGAATAACTTAATTTTTTAGCGCTTACTACTAATCCATTTTGCTTAACAACTTTTAAAAAGGTCTGGATATGTTTGAAGTGTTGATCAATATCTTCCGAGTATATTAAAACATCATCTATGTAGACTATAGAAATATGACTATGTGGATTAAATATGTTGTTCATTATATTCTGAAATTCAGACGGTGCATTTTTTAATCTTAATGACATTACATTCCATTCATATTGTCCGAAAGGTACATTAAAAGCTATTTTATATTTATCTTTTTCTGCTATCTGTATTTTCCAAAATCCGAATTTCATATCGAACTTACTATAAATGTTAGCTTTATAAATTCTTTTAAGAAGATCTCTTTTATTGGGTATTGGATACCTGATCCATTTTAAAACTTTGTTAAGGGGCTTATAATTAATGACTAGCCTTGGGGCCCCTCTTTCTTTTTCCGCACTATTATTGACATAGAATGCTGAACAACTCCATGGTGATTTGGAGGGTCTAATAATCTTTTTATCAAATAAATCATTGATTTCTTTTTTACAATATTCCATTAACTCCTGATTCATTTGAATAGGTCTTGCCCTAGTAGGGATATTCTTCTCGTTGAATCCCTCAATATATGGTAACTCAATAATATGGCGTTTCCTATCCCAAAAGGCATTAGGAAATTCTGAACAGACTTCTCGTTCTATGAATTCTTGTAGGCTTTTAATTTTGGCTTCTACCTTCGGATTTTTTAAAGAGGATTCAATCCGTTTAAATTTTATCTCGTCATTTAAATAGTTTATTTGTTGAGAAAGCAGATTTATCCTAAAGATAGTTTTTTCTTTTATAAATTCACTTTCTTCTTTTGACATATTATTTAGGTAGGGAAAAATGATATTTGTTCCTAGAGCAGTGGTGTGGATGTCGTCTAAATCAGCGACATAGGGTTTTATTTGGGTTATAAAGGGGGTGCCTAATATTATTTATTCATTTATATCTTTAGTTATTACAAAATCATTAATAAAGCAGATTCCATTATTGCATATGTGTGCCTTATGGAGCTTATAATTTATTTTGAGTCTTTCACCTGTCGCGGAGAATAACCGCGTTGTACTTTTTTCAAGGTACTTAGTAGGGATTATTCCTTCAATAATGTAGTTTTTGTCTGCACCTGTGTCTAATAATGCAATTTTGTGAATAGTATAATTTTTATTTATAACCAATGTGATAGGTATATTCCAGCTCTGGGCTTTAACTATTGCAATAGTTTTTACCCCTGATTTACCTTCTAGAGAGCTCCCTAGAGACTCATCTTCTTCTTCACCTTTATCTACTTTAGATGTTTCTCCTGGTTCGGATCGATACAACTCAGATTCTTGCATTGGTTCTAGTTCATTTAATAGTTTATTAGCAAGGGCATCTGTTTCTAGCTTGTTAAGTCTTTGCTTAACTTCTTTGACTTCATTTTTAATATGTAATAATTCAGTTTGAAGATCTTGTACTGTTGTACTAGACCTTTTTTCTTTAAATTTATTTATTACATTTTTCATATAAAAAGGCTCAATTGTTTCTTTGTCATGTTGTTGGTTAAGAACTATATTTTTTAATTCTATTAAATATTTTCTTTTAAGATCTTTATGAGCCATTTAACGGATCGTAGAAAATAACTTGAAAGTTAATTACAAAGGCAGGAGCTAAATAAAATAAAATACTGCAAGTAGTAAGAAAGTAGAAGAAAAAGATACTTACAAAGGCAGGAGCTAAATAAAATAAAATACTGCAAGTAGTAATAAAGTGGAAGAAAAAGATACTTACAAAGAGCTGTTTATTGATAAGAAGGAAAACTAGAGAACATAGAGAGATTTGGGCAATTTGGCTGCCCTAGTAATGAAGCACACCATCTACACCTTCGGAGAAAGCCTCCACTTCTTTTCTTAAAATTTCTTCTTTCAGCTTAAGTAGTATGGGATCTTCATCCTGCTTTGACTTAACCTCAAGAAGTAACGAGGATTCTGATCCACTTTGCAGTACTAATCTTCCCTCAGCTGAATCCACCAACTGCACTCCCAACCTTGCTAACCTGTGAATATCCTTTGCCATCTCTCTTATGCCCACTTCAATATGAGCAACATTCCCTATGGACATGCTGCGTAAGGAATCCACCACCACAGTTGCCTTGCCCCGGTGGTACAACACAGTCATGTCATAATCTTTCAATAACTCCAACCATCTTCCCTGAAAAAAGTTCAAATCCTTCTAACTGAACACGTATTGAAGGATCTTGTGGTTGGTGAAAATATCCACGTGAACCCCATAAAGGTAATGCCTCAATATTTTTAAAGCAAACACTACTGCCGCAAATTCAAGATCATGAGTCAGATAGTTCTTCTCATGAACTTTGGGCTATCATGAGGCATAAGCTATCACCTTACCCCGCTTCATCAGAAAGCAATCGAGGCCAACTTTGGAAGCATCACAATAGACTATGATCCCATATGTTCTTTCTGGTAAGGTCAAAACTCGAGCTGTAGTGAGTCGAGTCTTCAACTCTTTGAAACTCTTCTCACATGCATCTTACCACTGAAACTTCTCCTTTTTTGTAGTTAGTTTAGTCAGAGGAGACGCTATAGAAGAAAATCCTTCTACTAACCGTCGATAATAACTGGCTAGACCTACGAAACTCCTGTTATCCCCACTCGGCTAGTCTTTCACTGCTGTTATCTTCTGAGGGTCTACTTGAATACCCTTACCTGAAATGACATGACCAAGGAAGGCCATAGACTTCAGCCAAAATTCACATTTGCTGAATTTGGCAAACAACTGGCGGTCTATGAGAATTTACACCACTATCCTCAGATGATTAGAATGAACCTCCTCATTTCTAGAGTATACCAAAATATCGTCTATGAACACAATGTCGAACATGTCCAAATACTTTTTAAATACCTTGTTCATGTCCGTAGAAGCTGTAGGGGCATTGGTTAATCCAAACGACATAACCACATATTCATAGTGACCATACCGAGTTATTAAGGCCGTTTTTGGTATGTTACTTTCCCAAACCCTAAGCTGATGATATCCCGACCTGAGATCTACCTTGGAAAAACAATTGGCTCCTTGAAGCTAATCGAACAAGTCATCAATCCTAGGTAGAGATACCCATTCTTAACTGTAAATTTGTTTAATAGATGGTAGCCAATACACATTTAAGATTATAGTCTTTCATTCGCACGAACAACACTGGAGCACCCCAAGGAGAGATGTTGGGCCTGATGAAACCCTTATCTAGAAGGTCCTTTAGTTGCTCCTTCAAATACTTAAGCTCAACTGGAGTCATTCTATAAGGAGGAATAGCAATGGACTGAGTGTCTGGAAGAAGGTCTATGCCAAAGTCTATTTTTTGCTCGGGAGAGACTTTGGGAAGATCTTCGGGAAAATAATCTTGACCACTAGAACTGACTGAATCATTGGGGTGTTGGAGCTAGAATATTGGACCTGAACTAGGTGATAAAAATGCACCCTTTCGAAATGAGCTTCCTTTCATTAAGGTATGAAATAAACCGACCCTTAGGCACTAAAACACTATCCATCTATTCTAAGAATGGCTCATTGGGAAACTGAAACCTGGCGACTCTAGTTCTGCAGTCGACTAAGGCATAAGCAAAATGTAACCAATCCACACCAAGAACAAGGTTGAAATCAACCATGTCTAGATATACTAGATCAGTTGCAATAACTTTACTCAATACTGAGACTAGGTAGTTTCTATATACACGACTAGCTCTAACTGGCTCACCAACCGGGGTAGAGACTGGGAATGATTCTGAGAGGATTTACTGGATTGATTTTAAATTGAACAGCTTCATAAGGAGTCACTAATGAAAGTGTGGCTCCCAGATCTAGTAGGGAATAAACATCTAGATGGAAAAGACGTAACATACGCATGACCATGTCAAGTGAGCTCTCCTAATCTTGATGAGAGGACAAAGAATAAAAATGGTTCTGGCGCTAATCACCATCCGTACCTGAAGTAGTGCCCTGCTGAGTTGGATGACCCGCTGGGGCTACTGAAGTAGTAGACTGAGTTTTCCCCCGTCCTGTTGATAGACACTCCTTTAGCCCATGACCCAATTGCCCACATCCAAAGAAACCCTCTTCGCTCATACGACATTCACCTAGATGGTTCTTGCCACACTTAAGACAAGTTGGGTAATGGTTGCGGGCACTGTAACTCTGGGACTGAGAGCCAGCTGCTCTACCCTTCCGAACCTTGCGGGACCAGAGAGAAGGAGCACTGGCTGATGTGGGTGCTGGAGCCTTCTGTTGCTGCTGCTATGGACGACTACTGCCGCCGAACCTTTGGTGGCCATAAAATTCGACTAACTTGTTATAGCCTGCTTATTCACCCGCTCCTTATCCTTCAACTTTTCTGCCTTAATCTACAGGGCATGAATGACGAGGCTAGAGAGGTTAATGTCCTTAATGAGCATTGCAGTTCTGCACTCCTTAAGTACCAAATCTGACACTCCATTGATGCATTTGATAATGCGAGCCCTTGGCTAAGCAACCATTCCTGGGGCATATCTCAACAACCGTATGAACTCCAATGCATATTCCTCCACTGTTTGATTACCCTACCTTAAATTAATGAATTCAGCGACCCTGGCCTCTCTCAATTCCCAAGGGAAGAATATGTCTAGAAACACAGTAGTGAACTCAACCCACTCTACTAATCCTGCTCCTGCTGGCCTCCCTTCCTTCCACTGGTTGTACCAAATCTGAGCCACTCCTTTCAACTAGTAGGCAGCTAGATCAGCACTCTCCACAAAACTAACACCCATAATCTAGGTGATTTTTCGTACCTCATCCATAAACTCCCGCGGGTCCTCTCCCACCTTAGATCTATGAAAAGATGGAGGGTTCATTCGGGTGAAGTCCCGAACCCTAGCATCTACGGCAGATGCATTTGCATTCACTAGACCCATTTGCCGGTTCACTTACTTGGTTACTATATAAGCCAACAGTTGAATCGCTACCCTAAATTCTGCCGAGGATACTTGATCGTCCTGAGGGGATACTGGAGCTAGTAGGGAAGGTGGATTGGCATTGCCAGCCCTTCTTCCATTTCCTCATTTTGGAGGCATATTTTCACTGAAATGAATAGGGAACTACTTAGGAGGAAGTTTTTGGATTAAACTTCAATGCACGATAAGGAGTATGAACAAAAGGGTGTTTTCCTAATAATGTCTTATAGCCTCCTTGTCATAAATGTGGCGCACTTCACACTAATGAAAAGGACTTTACTTGATGCGAATTTCAGACATCTAAGGATACTCTAAACCTAGGGCTTGATACCAAGTTTGTCATAGCTCGAGCCTAAACCCTAGATGGGACACGATACTTGGTGCCACGGGTGACCCCATGCTAACCCATGGTGTAACATCACACTGATAAACTAAGTAAACATAAGCGGAAGCTGTATAAAATAGTCATCCAAGTAAAATTGTTTTGAAAAGAATAAACATAATTATACTGAATACTAAACATCTGTGTTTGAAAGACAACTACTAACTGACGAGTTGCTAGGTCAAGCCCCCAACTAACTCTAAAATCTTACTAAGCACTAAATAACTGAAAAGAAAGCATCATCCTCGAAAGATGAGGACTCACCAATAGGATTGCTGCTGGAATCATCAAGAGGAACTACTAACGATGTTGAGACTGTGAACCTGCACCTGTATCATAATATGATTCAACATGGGAAGTATGCGTCAGTATATTGTATGTACTGAGTAAGGAAGATATACATAAAGCATGGAAAAAATAATCACTAAACTGAATAACATGAAATGACCAACTGATACTGAATACTGATAAAAGTTGAGCTATAATTGTGATGTGGTTAATAATAACACTGACTGATGGTCATAAACATATCCTGAAACTAAATGACTGAATTGAGGTAAACTAAGACTGAGCTGACTAAACTGCACTGACAAGTGGGAGAGTCTATAACCTACATATAACCATGTGAGCTAAACGTGAAGTCCGATGTATACACCCCATTGGAGAAAGCCTATTATACCTTGCCAAGGTATAGTGGCTGAGCTGGGTGATCACAAGTCTAGGGCCCGTTTGGGATGATAACCTATGGTGGCAACATAATTTTTAAAACTAGGGTGCACTGGAACCCCGGTCTGCTTGGTGCTAAGTATTACTCCCACTGGATAGTCCTAACTTGACTACTAAACTGATAGCTCGAAGCTGGGGTCCTAGACTATGTCAGGAATACTTATCTGGAAGTAACTTGAGAGTTTGTAGGACCGGATAACTAAAACTGGTGTTCTAAGACTGGCCAGAGATGCTTATATGGAAGCATCGTAACCTTCTAGAGAACTAACTGATAACTGATACTGATGGTTCTAAGACTGGTCAGAGCTGCTTATCTAGAAGCATCTAACCTTCTAGAGAACTAACTGATAACTGAAACTAGGGAGTATTATTGAACTGAACACCTCAAGATCTGACTATTTGCAAACTGATCAGTTGACTTACTGAAAGATACTGAAAAATGCTAATTTTTGACTAAGACTAAACTAGCATGCAAACTGACTGCCAACTCACATGATAGTAATAACATGGGAATTGAAGAACTAACAGAGTCAAGCAACAATAATATCTAATCAACTATGCAAGACCCAAATTTAGTGCATTTCATAGAACTAAGGCTAAAACAATATTTCATGAAGAGAGTAAAAACATGCTTGATAAATGGTGAGAATTTTGTAAAAATCCATGAGAATTACAATCCACAAGAGTATTCATAATCTAACTGAAGGTAACCCTATTTCTAACATTCAAGGCTAAGACTGATAAGGAATTATAGAAGGGTTTTGGATCACATGGGAAGGAAAATTCCCATGTTGAATTCCCACATACCTGGAGTAAAATCCTTAGAAGAAATCTGGAGAAGTCTTGAAGAAAGCTGGAAGCCCTAGCTTAGCTTTGAGATGCTTTGAGATGTTTGGAACTTCTTCGCATTGAGTTTGAGAATGGAGAGAAAGAATGAGAGGGATACATCTATCAACTCCTTTAATTCTCTCCTAAACGTTCCCAAAATGACATAAAAAGGTGCAAAGTTACAAAAATATCCCTGAGATAAAAGTCAGAGAACTGCCCAAAGGGGACCAATGGTCACACAACGAGTTGTTAGTTGACACCACTACTCATTGGGATCAGTTGTTGGTCCTGGGCCTAAAATCTAGGCTCACTGGACATTGGCAACGAAAGGATACCACGACTCATTGGACGAACCAACGGGTCATTGGTACCTCTCGTGGCCACTGACAGGGTTTTCGAGCAAAACACTAGATCCCCCTCTAACAGATGACACCACAACTCATTGGTAGAACCAACGAGTAATGGTAACTGCCCATCGTTACCACTGCCTTGACCTGAAGGATTTCTGGATTTGGCGATGGGTGGAAACGATAACTCGTTAGAGGTGACAATGAGTCAGTGGTTCCAATCGTTGCTTTTGGGAGATGTCTGGTAGATTTCTGTACTAAGCAATAATGACTCGACATAACGACTCGTTACTCAGTATAACGGGTCATTGCATGACTCATAGGTTCCTGAACGAAAACTTGTATATCAAACAACGATTCATACAATGGTCCATTGGTGCTAACAACGACTCGTTGTTTGAGTCATCCTGATACGTAAATTTTTTCTGGTTCTTTTTCGTTTTTCATGTAAAGTCTTAGTTTAGTCTAGGAAAGTTTCAGGGTGTTACAATATCTCTGCCTTGGGATCTTTCATCCTCGAATGAAGCCTAAGACTGTTGGGAAACTGGGAAAAGATCTACAATCCCCCAGACTGAAACTATAAACTAATTTATGAAAGAGTGACTGACTTCGAACTGATTTAGTCATACTGACTGAGATGATGCAACTAAGATGCATATTGAAAACATGAATAGAGCTAATGAGTATGGAATCTGAATAGAGTACCGAGGGGAAATTTAATACCTAATGATGAAACTGAATTAGGAGGGAATAAATGAGGATATTTATCCATCATGTCTGCTTCTGCTTCCCATGTGGCCCGCTCAACTAGTTGGTTCCTCCGCAAGTCTTTTTCTGAAGTGACTTCCTTATTTCTCTGCTTACAAACCTGACGGTCTAGGATCTGAACAGGGACTTCTTCATAAGTGAGACTATCCTTCACTCACAAATTGTCTAGTGGCACAACTGAAGTCGGATCACCGATGCACTTCTTCAACAGTGACACATGGAAGACTGGGTGCACAGATGCTAACTCCGAAGGTAATTCTAGCTCATAGGCCACATTGCCAATTCGCCTCAAAATCCTGTAGGGCTCTACATACCTTAGACTGGGTTTTCCTTTCTTTCCAAACCTCATCACCCCTTTCATGGGTGAAATTTTCAGATAAACCCAATCATCCACAACAAATTCTGGTTCTCTTCTTCTCACGTCTACATATGATTTCTAGCGACTCCGAGCTATTTTCAACCTTTATCTAAGAAGATGCACTTTCTGCATAGCTTCATGAACTGAGGATGGTCCTATCAAGGTAGCTTCACCAACTTCAAACCACCCTATAGGATACCTACACCTCCTATGATATAATGCCTCAAATGGGGCCATCTAAATACTGGTGTGGTAGCTGTTGTTGTATGCAAACTTGATGAGAGGTAGGTGATCATTCCAAATGACTTTGAAGTTGATCACACGAGCTCTCAACATATCTTCTAAAGTCTGAATAGTCTGCAGCTTGTCCATCTAATTGAGGGTGAAAAGATGTGCTGAGCTTGACCTGAGTACCTAGTCCTTTATGAAATGACTTCCAGAAATGCAAGGTGAATTGGGTTTCTCTATTTGAAATGATCGATAAGGGGATTCCATGCAGTTTGACCAACTCTCGAATGTACAGTTTATCATAATCCTCAGCTAAGTCTGTAGCTTTTACAAATAAAAAATTTGCTGACTTAGTCATCCGATCTATTATCACCAAAATTGAATCATGTTGCCGATGAGTATGAGGTAGACCTGTAATGAAGTCTATATTCACTTCTTCCCACTTCCACATGGGTAAGCTGATATCCTGAGTCATACCCCTAGGTCTCTAATGCTCAACTTTAACTTGCTGGCAGTTCGGGTACTTAGCCACAAATTCTGCATTATCACATTTTATTCCATTCCACCAGTACATTTCCCGTAGGTCACGGTACATCGTAGTGACACTCGGGTAGATAGAATATCTGAAGCTGTGTGCTTCTGCCAGTATTTGTTGTCTCAATTCATCTATGCCCGAAACACATAGTCTGCCCTGGTAATGAAGCACACCATCTCCCCCTTTGGAGAAAGCCTCCACTTCTTTTCTAAAAACTGCTTCTTTCAGCTTAAGCAGTATGGGATCTTCATCCTGCTTTGACTTAACCTCAACAACTAACGAGGATTTTGACCCACTCTGTAGTGCTACTCGGCCCTCAGTGTAATCCACCCTATACACTCCTAACCGAGATAACTTGTGAATATCCTTTGCCAGCTCTCTTCTTCCCTCTTCAATATGAGCAACACTCCCCATGGATATCCTACTTAAGGCATTCGCCACCACATTTTCCTTGCTCGGGTGGTACATCACACTCATGTCATAATCTTTCGATAACTCCAACTATCTTCTCTGATGAAAGTTCAAATCCTTCTAACTGAACACATACTGAAGGCTCATGTGGTTGGTGAAAATATCCATGTGAACCCATAAAGGTAATGCCTCCATATTTTTAATGCAAACACTACTGCCGCCAATTCAAGATCATGAGTCAGATAGTTCTTCTCATGAACTTTGGGATATCTGGAGGCATAAGCTATCACCTTACGTTGCTTCATCAGAACGCAACTGAGGTCAACTCTGGAAGCATCACAACAGACTATGACCCCATCTGTTCCTTCTGGTAAGGTCAAAACTAGAGTTGTAGTGAGTCGAGTCTTCAGCTCTTTGAAACTCTTCTCACATGCATCTGGCCGATGAAACTTCTTCTTTTTTTGAGTTAGTTTAGTCAGAGGACACTCTATAGAAGAAAATCCTTCTATAGACCATCGATAATAACCGGCTAGACCTAGGAGACTCCTGATATCTATTGGGAAAGTGGGTCTCGGCCAGTCTTTCACCACTTCTATCTTTTGAGGGCCTAATTGAACACCCTCACCTAAAACCACATGACCAAGAAAGTCCATAGACTTCAACCGAAATTCACATTTGTTGAATTTGGCGAACAACTGGTGGTCTCTGAGAGTCTACAACACTATCCTCAGATGGTTAGCATGATGCTCCTCATTTGTAGAGTATAGCAAAATGCCATCTATGAACACAAAGACGAACATGTCCAGATACTATTTAAATACCCTGTTCATGCCCATAAAAGCTACAGGGGCATTGGTTAATCCAAATGACATAACCGCAAATTCATAGTGACCATACCGACTTCTGAACGCCATTTTCGGTTTGTCACATTCCCTGACCCTAAGCTGATGAAATCCCGACTTGAGATCTACCTTAGAAAAACAATTATCTCCCTGAAGCTGATTGAACAAGTCGTCAATCCTGGGTAGTGGATACCTGTTCTTAACTGTAAATTTTTTCAGTAAACGATAGTCGATACACATTATGAGAGTACCATCTTTCACTCGCATGAACAACACTGGAGCACCCCATGGAGAGATGCTACGCCTGATGAAACCCTTATCTAGAAGGTCCTTCAGCTGTTCCTTCAAATCCTTAAGCTCAGTTGGAGCCATTCTATACGGAGGAATAGAGATGGACTGAGTGTCTCGAAGAAGGTCTATGCCGAAGTCAATTTCCCACTCGAGAGGTTCTCTGGGAAGATCTTCAGGAAATATGTCAGGAAATTCACTGACCATTGGAACTGACTAAATCGTTAGGGTCTTCGAGCTAGAATCTTTGACCTTAATTAGGTGATAAATGCACCATTCCTAAATGAGATTCTTATCCTTAAGGTTGGAAATAAACCGACCCTTAGTTGCTGAAACACTACCTATCCATTTTAAGACTGGATCATTATGAAACTAAAACATGACGACACTAGTTCTGCTGTTGGCTGAGGCATAACTGGAATATAACCAATCCATGCCACGAATAAGGTCAAAATTGACCATGTCTAGCTTTACTAGATCAGCTGGAATAACATAACTCTATACTGAGACTGGGCAGTTTCTATATACCCAGCAGGCTCTAACTGACTAGAGACTGAGAACGGTTTCGAGAGCAATCTGAATAGCTACATAGGAGTCTCAAATGAAAGTGTGGCTCCCAGATCTAGTAGAGAATAAACATCTAGATGGAAAATACGTAACATACCCGTGACCATGTTTGGTGAGCTCTCCTGATTCTGCCGAGAGGACAAAGCATAAAAACGATTTTAGCGCTAATCGCCATCCGTACCTGAAGTAGTACCCTACTGAGCTGGATGACCCACTGGAGCTGCTGAAGTAGTAGACTGAGTTTTTCCCCGTCCTGCTGATGGACACTCCTTTAGCTTGTGACCCTATTTCCCACATCCAAAGAAACCCTCTTTGCCCATTCGGCATTCACTTGGATGCTTCTTGCCACACTTAAGGCAAGCTGGGTAACGGTTGCTGGCACTGTAATTCTGGGACTGAGAGCTAGATGCTCCACCCTTCCGATCTTTGCTAGACTAGAAAAAAAGGAGCACTGGCTGATGTGGGTGATGGAGCCCACTGTTGCTGCTGCTAAGGTGACTACCGCCGTCATGCCTCTTGTGGCTATAATTCGACTGACTTGTTCTAGCCCTCTTATTCTCCCACTCCATATCCTTCAATTTTTCTACCTCAATCTACAGAGCATGAATGATGAGGCTAGAGAGGTCAATGTCCTTGATGAGCATTGCAATTCTGCACTCCTTAAGTACCAAATCTGACACTCCATTGACGCATTAGAGCATGCGAGACCTTGGCTTAACAACCATCTCTACAACATACCTCGATAACCGCATGAACTCCAATGCAGATTTTTTTCACTATTTTGTTACCCTACCTCAAATTCATGAATTCAGCAAACTTGGCCTCCCTCAATTCCTGAGGGACGAATCTGTTTAGAAATGTAGTCGTGGTGCTGTCCACGACTCGTGGTCATGTCCGTGATCACACAAACCTCAAAGATTTCAAACTTAAGACATGTACCTCACCACGAGTCACTTCACGACTCATGTTCTACCCGACTGGTTGGAGGATGACTCATTCTGTGATGTAGTGTAGAAAATTCTATTTTCTCTGTTTTAACTCCCAGGTCTGATCTTAGGGTTTTTTGGGGCAATAGTGGCTGAGCTGGGTGATCACAAGTCTTGGGCTAGTTTGGGCTGATAACCTATGGTGGCAACATAGTTTTTGAAACCTGGGTGCACTGGAACCCCGGTCTGCTCGGTGCTAAGTACTACTCCCACTAGATAGTCCTAACTTGACTACTAAACTGATAGCTCGAAGCTGGGGTCTTGGACTAAGTTAGGAATACTTATCTGGAAGTAACTTGAATGTTTGTAGGACCGGATAACTGAAACTGGTGTTTTAATACTGGCCAGAGCTGTTTATCTGCAATCGTTGTAATCGACTAGGGAACTAACTGATAATTGACACTGATGGTTCAAAGACTGGTCAAAGCTACTTATCTGGAAGTGTCGTAACCTTCTAGAGAACTAACTGATAACTGAACTACTGAACTGAACTTCTCAAGATCTAACTATTGTCAAACTAATCAACTGACTTACTGAAAGATACTGAAAAATCCTAATTTCTGATTGATACTAGACTAGCATGCAAACTGACTGCGAACTCAAATGATAGTAATAACATGGGAATTAAAGAACTAATAGAGTCAAGCAACAATAGTATCAAATCATGTATGCAAGACAAAATTTACTGCATTTCATAGAACTAGGGCTAAAACAATATTTCATGAAGAGAGTAACAACATGCTTGATAAATAGTGAGAATTTTGCAAGAACCCAGAAGAATTAAAATCCATAAGAATATTCATAATCTAACTGAAGTTAACCCTATTTCTAACATTCAGGGCTAAGACTAGTAAGGAATTCTAGAAGGGTTCTGGGGCACAAGGGAATGACAATTCCTTTATTGAATTTCCATATACTGTCTGGAACTTCTTTGCACTGAGTCTGAGAGTGGACAGAAAGAATGAGAAGGATACATCGATCAACTCCTTTAGTTCTTTCCTAAACATGTGTAAAATGACATAGTTTAGGGGTTAAAAAGGTGGGAAGTTACAAAAATGCCCCTTACATTAAAGTCTTGAAACTGCCTGATGGGGACCACTGGGTCATATAGCGAGTAGTTGATTGACACCAAGACTCGTTGGGATTAGCTGTTGGTACCAGGATTAGAATCTGGGCTCACTGGACATTGGCAATGAAAGGAGACCATGACTCATTGGATGAACCAACGGATTGTTGGTATCTCTCCTTGCCACTGGCAGGGTTTCCAAGAAAAACACTGGATCCCCCTCTAATAGAAGACACCTAAACTTGTTGGTAGAACCCATGAGTAGTGGTAACTACCCGTCCTCACCACTACCTTGACCTGAAGGATTTTTGGATCCGGCGATGGGTGGAAACGACAACTCAATATAGGTGACAATGAGTCATTGGTTCCATTTATTTCTTTTGGGAGATGTGTGGTACATTTATGTACTAAGAAACAATGACTAAACATAACGACTCATTACTCTTCGCAACGGGTCGTTTCATGACTCGTAGGTTCCCGAATGAAAACTTGCATATCAAACAATGACTCATACAACGGTCCATTGGTGCTGACAACGACTCATTGTCTGAGTCATCCTGAGAAAAAAATTATTTCTTGTTCTTTCTAGTTTTTCATGCTAAGTTTGAATTTAGTCTAGTAAAGTTTCAAGGTTTTACAATATCCCTGCCTTGGGAATTTTCATCCTCGAATAAAGGCTAAAGCTGCTGGAAAACTAGGAAAAGAACTGCAATCCCCAGACTTAAACAATAAACTGATTTCTAAAGGAATGACTAACTCCAAACTGATTTAGTCATATTGACTGAGCAGATGCAACTAAGATGCATATTGAAAACATGAATAGAGCTAATGAGTATGGAACTGAATAGAATACTAAGGAGAAATTTAATACCTAATGCTGAAAATGAATTGGGAGAGAATAAATGAGGATATTTAGACATCATGTCTGCTTCTGCTTCCCACGTGGCCCCTCAACTTGCTGCTTCCTCCACAAGACTTTTACCGAAGAAACTTTCTTGTTGCTCAGCTTACGAGCCTGACGGTCTAGGATATGAACTGGGACTTCTTCGTAAGTGAGACTATCCTTCACTCCCATACTAACTAGTAGCACAACTGAGGTCAGATCACCGATACACTTCTTCAACAGTGACACATGGAAGACTGGGTGCAAAAATGTTAACTCCGAAGGTAATTCTAGCTCATAGGCCATATTATCAATTCGCCTCAAAATCCTGTAGGGTCCTACATACCATGAACGGAGTTTCCCTTTCTTTCCAAATCTCATCACCCCTTTCATGGGTGAAATTTTCAAATAAACCCAATCATCCACAGCAAATTCTAGTTCTCTTCTTCTCACGTTTGCCTATGATTTCTGGCGACTCTGAGCTGTTTTCAACCTTTCTCTAACAAGCTGCACTTTCTGCATAGCCTCGTGAATTGAGTATGGTCCTATCAAGGTAGTTTCACCCACTTCAAACCACCCTATAGGAGACCTACACCTCTTACCATGTAATGCCTCAAACTAGGCCATCTGAATACTGGTTTGGTAGTTGTTGTTGTATGCAAACTCGATGAGAGGTAGGTGATCATCCCAAATGCCTTTGAAGTAGATCACACAGGCTCTCAACATGTCTTCTAACATCTGAATAGTCTGCTCAGCTTGTCCATCTAATTGAGGGTGAAAAGTTGTGCTGAGCTTGACCTGATTACCTATTCCTTTCTGAAATGACTTTCACAAATGTAAGGTAAATTGGGTACCTCTATCTGAAATGATGGATAGGGGACTCCATGTAGTCTGACCAACTCCCGTATGTACAGTCTAGCATAATCCTCAGTTGAGTCTGTAATTGTTACCGATAGAAAATATGCTGACTTAGTCATACGATCTACTATCACCCAAATTGAATCATGCTGCCGATGATTACAAGGTAGACTTGTAATGAAGTCTATATTCACTTGTTACCACTTTTACGTGGGTATGCTAATATCCTAAGTCATAACTCCAGGTCTCTAATGCTCAACTTTAGCCTGCTGGTAGTTCGGGCACTTAGCCATAAATTCTGCAATATCCTATTTCATGCTGTTCCACAAGTAGATTTCCCCTAGGTCACGATACATCCTAGTGGCACCTGGGTGGATAGAATATCTGGAGCTGTGTGCTTATGCTAGTATTAGCTGTCTCAATTCATCTATGTTCAGAACATATAGTCTGCCCTGGTAATGAAGCACACCATCTCTCCCTTTGGAGAAAGCCTCCACTTCTTTTCTTAAAACTACTTCTTTCAGCTTAAGCAGTATGGGATCTTCAATCTGCTTTGACTTAACCTCAATAAATAACGAGGATTCTAACCCATTCTGCAGTACTACTCCTCCCTTTGCTGAATCCACCAACTGCACTCCCAACCGAGTTAACCTATGAATATCCTTTGCCGGTTTTCTTCTGCCCTCTTCATATGAGCAACACTCCCCATGGACATCCTGATTAAGGCATCCGCCACCATATTTGCCTTGCCCAGGTGGTACAACACACTCATGTCATAATCCTTCAATAACTCCAACCATCTTCTCTGAATAAAGTTCAAATCTTTTTGACTAATCACGTACTGAAGGCTCTTGTGGTTAGTGAAAACATCCACATGAACACCATAAAGGTAATGCCTCCATATTCTTATAGAAAACACTATTTGCCGCCAATTCAAGATCATGAGTCGGATAGATCTTCTCATGAACTTTGAGCTATTTGGAGGCATATGCTATCACCTTACCCTGCTGCATTAGAAAGCAATCGAGGCCAACTCTGGAAGCATCACAATAGACTATGAACACATCTGTTCCTTTTGGTAAGGACAAAATTGGAGCTGTAGTGAGTTGAGTCTTCAGCTTTATGAAACTTTTCTCACATGCATCTGACCACTGAAACTTCACCTTTTTTTGAGTTAGTTTAGTCAAAGGAGACACAATAGAAGAGAATCCTTCTACAAACCGGCTAGACCTAGGAAACTCCTGATATCTGTTAGGGAAGTGGGTCTCGACCAGTCTTTCACCGCTGCTATAATCTGAGGGTCTACTTGAATACCCTCACCTGAAACCACATGACCAAGGAAGGCCACAGACTTCAGCCAAAATTCATATTTGCTAAATTTGGCGAACAACTAGAGGTCTTTGAGAGTCTACAACACTATCCTAAGATGGTTAGCATGATCCTCCTCCTTTCTGGAGAATACCAAAATTTAGTCTATGAACAGAATGACGAACAAGTCCAGATACTGTTTAAATACCCTGTTCATGTCCATAAAAGCTGTAGGGGCATTGGTTTATCCAAATGAGATAACCATAAATTCATAGTGACCATACCGAATTCTGAAGGCCGTTTTTGGTATGTCATATTCCCTAACCCTAAGCTAATAATATCCCGACCTGAGATCTACCTTGGAAAAACAACTGGCTCCATGAAGCTGATCGAACAAGTCATCAATTCTAGGTAGGGGATACCTGTTCTTAACTATAACTTTGTTCAGTAGACGATAGTCAATACACATTCTAAGAATACCATTTTTCATTCGCACGAACAACACTGGAGCACCCCATGGAGAGATCCTAAGCCTGATGAAACCCTTATCTAGAAGGTTCTTCAGCTATTCCTTCAACTCCTTAAGCTCAGTTGGAGCCATTTTATAAGGAGGAATAGAGATGGGTTGTGTCTAGAAGAAGGTCTATGCCAAATTCTATTTCCTGCTCGGGAGGAACTTCAGGAAGATCATCGGGAAACACGTCAATGAATTCACTGACCACTAGAACTGACTGAATCGTTGGGGTCTTGGAGCTAGAACTCTGACCCGAACTAGGTGATAAATGCACCCTTTTGAAATGAGCTTATTTGCCTTAAGGTAGGAAATAAACCGACCCTTAGGCGCTGAAACACTATCCATCCATTCTAAGACTAGCTCATTGGGAAACTGAAACCTGACGACTCTAGTTATAGTCGATTGAGGCATAATCGGAATGTAACCAATCAATGCCAAGAATAAGGACAAAATCGACGATGTCTAGCTTTACTAGATCAGCTGGCATAACTTTACTCGATACTGAGACTGGGTAGTTTCTGTATACCCAGCTGGCTCTAATTGACTCACCAACAGGGGTAGAGACTGAGAACGATTCTGAGAGGACTTCTTGACTGATTTCAAATTGAATAGCTACATAAGGAGTCACAAATGAAAGTGTAGCTCCAATAGCTAGTAGGGAATAAACATCTAGATGGAAAAGACGTAACATACCTGTGACCACGTCAGGTGATCTCTCCTGATCCTGATGAGAGGACAAAGCATAAAAATGGTTTTGGCCCTGAACCCATCCGTACCTGAAGTAGTACCCTACTGAGCTGGACGACCTTCTGGGGCTTTTGAAGTAGTAGACTGAGTTCTCCCCCGTCCTACTGACAGACACTCCTTTAGCATGTGACCCAATTGCCCACATCTAAAGAAACCCTCTTTGCCCATGCGATATTCACCTGGATGCTTCTTTCCATACTTAAGGCAAGCTGGGTAACGGTTGCTGGCACTGTAACTTTGTGACTGAGAGACAAATGCTCCATCCTTTCGATCCTTGCGGGACCGAAAAGAAGGAGCACTGGATGATGTGGGTGCTAGAGCCCTCTATTGCTGCTGCTGTGGGCGACTACTATCGCTGGACCTCTAGTGGCCATAATCCGACTGACCTATTCTAGCCTATTTATTCTCCCACTATATATCCTTCAACTTTTCTACCTCAATCTGCTGGGAATGAATGATGAGGCTAGAGAGGTCAATTTCCTTGATGAGCATTGCAGTTCTGCACTCCTTAAGTACCAAATCTAACACTCCATTGACGAATTTTGAGCATACGAGTCCTTGGATCAGAAACCATCTATAGAGCATACCTCAACAACCGCGTGAACTCCATTGCATATTTCTCCACTATTCGATTACCCTGCCTTAATTTCATGAATTCAGAGACCTTGGCCTCCCTCAATTTCTGAAGGAAGAATCTATCTAAAAGCGCAATAGTGAATTCATCCCACTCTACTGATCCTGCTCCTGCTGGCCTCCCTTCCTTCTACTGGTTGTACCAAATCTGAGCCACCCCTTTCAAATGGTAGGCAGCTAGATCAACACTCTCCACAGAACTAACACCCATAATCCGGGTGATCTTCCATACCTCATCCACAAACTCCTTCGGGTCCTCTCCCACCTTAGATCCATGAAAAGATAAAAGGTTCATTCAGGTGAAGACCCGAACCTTAATAGCTATTGTAGACCCGTTTGCATTCACTGGAACCACTTTCTGGTTCACTTGATTGGTCATTGTCTGAATACAATTGAATTACTGCCAGAAATTCTACCAAGGACAGTTGATCATTTTGAGGGGCTGTTGGAGCTGGTGGGGCAGGTCAATTGGTATTGCCAACCATCCTTTCATTTCCTTGTTTTGGAGCCATATTTTCACTAAATGAATAGAGCACGAGTTAGGAGGACGTTTTGGAATTCAAATTCAATGCACGATAAAAAGTATGAACAAAAAAGAGTTTTCCTAATAACATCTTGTAGCCTCGTTGTTATAAGTGTGACGTGCTTCACACTCATGAAAAGGACTCTACTTGATGCGGTTTTCAGTCATCCTAGGATACTCTAAACCTAGGGCTGTTATACCAAGTTTGTTATGACCCGAGTCTAACCCCTGAATGGGATATGGTACTTAGTGCCACAAGCGACCCCAAGCTAACTCATGGTCTAACATCACACTGATAAACTAAGTAAACATAAGAGGAAGTTGTATAAAATAGTCATCCAAGTGAAACTTTTTTGAAAAGAATAAACATAATTGTACTGAAAACTGAACATCTGTGTCTGAAAGTCAACTACTAACCGATGAGTTGCTGGGAAGAGCCCCCAGCTAACTCTAAAATCAGGCTAAGTACTGAACTAACAGAAAAGAAAGCATCGTCCTCAGAAGATAAGGACTCACCAATAGGACTACTGTTGGGATCGTCTAGAGGCACAACTAACGATGCTGAGACTGTGAACCTGCACCTGTATTACAATACGATACAACATGAGAAGTATGCGTCCGTACTTTGAATGTACTGAGTAAGTGAGATATGCATAAAGAAAGGAAAAAAAGCACTGAACTAAAATAACATGAAATGACCAACTGATATTGAATACTAATAAAAGCTGAGCTATAATTATGATATGGTCAATAATGACCCTGACTGACGGTCATTAACATATCCTGAAACTGAATGACTAAACTGAGCTAAATTGAGACTGAGCCGAACTGAACTACACTGACAAGTGGGAGAGTCTGTAACCATCTTATAACCACGTGAGCTAAATGTAGAGTCCGATGTACCCCATAGGGGAAAGCCCACTGTACATTGCGAGGGTATAGTGGTTGAGCTGGGTGATCACAAGTTTGGGGCCTGTTTGGGAAAATAACCTACGGTGGCAATGTAGTTATGGGAACCTGGGGCATGCTGGAACCTCGGTCTGCTCGGTACTAAGTACTACTCCCACTGGATACTCCTAACTCAACTACTAAACTGATAGCTCAAAGTTGGGGTCTTGGACTATGTCAGGAATACTTGTCTAGAAGTAACTTGAGAGTTTGTAGGACTGGATAACTGAAATTGGTGTTATAAGACTCACCAAAGCTGCTCATCTAGAAGCGTCATAACTGTCTAGAGAACTAATTGATAACCGATACTGATGGTTCTAGGACTTGACAGAGCTGCTTATCTGGAAGCATCATAATCATCTAGAGAACTAACTGCTAACTTAAACTAGGGAGTATTATTGAACTGAACTCCTCAAGATCTGACTATTGTCAAACTGATAAGTTGACTTACTAAAAGATAATGAAAAATGCTAATTTCTGACAGAGACTGGACTAGCATGCAAACTGACTGCGAAATCACATGATAGTAATAACATGGGAATTCAAGAACTAATAGAGTCAAGTAATAATAGTATCTAATCAACTATACAAGACCCAAATTTACTACATTTCAGAGAACTAGGGCTAAAACAATATTTCATGAAGAGAGTAACAACATTCTTGATAAATAGTGAGAATTTTTCAAGAATCCATAAGAATTAAAATCCACAGGTATATTCATAATTTAACTGAAGTTTAGCCTATTTATGATATTCAGGGCTAAGATTGATAAGGAATTATAGAAGGGTTTTGGGGCACAAGGGAAGGGCAATTTCCTTGTTGAATTCCCATATACCTAGAGTAAAATCCTTAAAAGAAATCTGGAGAAGTCTTGAAGAAAGCTGGAAGCCCTAGCTTAGCTCTGAGATGCTTATCTGGAACTTCTTTGCACTGAGTCTGAGCGTGGAGAGAAAGAATGAGAGGGATACATCGATCAATTCCTTTATTTCTCTCCTAAACATGCCCAAAACGACATAGTTTAGGGGTTAAAATGGTGGGAAGTTACAAAAATGCCCCTAATATAAAAGTTTGAAAACTGCCCGACGGGGACAAACTGGTCACATAACAAGTCGTTGGTTGACATCATGACTCATTGGGATAAGTCGTTGGTCCTAGGACTAAAATTTGGGCTCACTGGACATTTGGCAACAAAAGGAGACCACTACTCGTTGGACGAACCAATGGGTCGTTGTTATCTCTCGTGGCCACTGGCAGGGTTGCCGAGCAAAACACTGGATTCCCCTCTAACGAATGATACCACGACTCATTTGCAGAATCCATGAGTCATGGTAACTGCCCGCATCACCACTGCCTTGACCTAAAGGATTTTTGTATCTAGTGATGGGTGGAAATGATGACTCGTTAGAGGTGACAATGAGTTGTTGGTTCCACTTATTGCTTTTGGGAGATGTCTGGTAGATTTCTATACTGAGCAACAACGACTCAATAGAATGACTCTTACTCTTAGTAATGGGTCATTGCATGACTCGTTAGTTCCTAAATGAAAATTTGTATATCAAACAATGACTGATACAATGGTCTATTGGTGCTGACGACGACTCGTTATCTGAGTCGTCCTGAGACAAAATTTTCTGGTTCTTTCTGGTTTTTCATGCAAAGTCTGAGTTTAGTATAGAAATGTTTTGGGGTGTTACAACATGCAAGGATAGAGTAGTTCTTACACCTAAAGCAGGGCAGGGTGAGTGTTAGAGAGTACGCATTGTGGTTTGATTCCTTGGTTAGATATGCACCATCATTTGTTGATACTACGCCAGCAAGGGTATATTGGTTTATAGTAGGGCTGGAATTAGAGTATGTGGAGCCATGTATTACAGTAACATTGCAAGGGAAAAGTTGAGCATAGAGGTCATCTATGAACATTACCCAGATTCTCAAAGATCACAAGTTATATGCAAAGTTCTATAAAAGTGAGTTCTAGTTAAACCTTGTAGCTTTCTTGGGTCATATTGTGTCACATACAGTTATTCAGATTGACTTGCAAAAGATAAAGGCTATAAAGACTTGACACAGATCCATGACTCCAATAGAATTTCAAAGGTTTTTTTGGGTTTAACGGGGTATTATAGAAGGTTTGTTGAATGATTCTCTACCTTATCAGTGTTATTAACAAAGTCGACTCAGAAAGCAACCAATAGCTTAGAGAGCTACGTTGTATATTGTAATGCTTCAGGCATTGGTTTAGTATGTGTTTTGATGCGACACGGTAAGGTGATTACTTATTCTTTGAGGCAGCTAAGGAAGCCTGAGAAGAACTGCCCTACGTATGACATAGAATTAGTTGCATTTATTCAAGCTTTGAAAATTTGGTGGCATTACTTATATGGTGTTCATGTAGACGCCTTCACTGATCACATGAGCCTACTATATATTTTGTTAAATAGAAAGAGTGGAATCTGTGACAATGTCATCAGCTAGAATTGCTAACGGTTACAACGTAGACATCTTGTATCATGCAGGGAAGGCTGACTTTATGGCCGATGCCCTTAATCGCAGGTACATGAGAAGCCTATCATATTTGAGACCATAAAAGAGAGAATTAGCTCAAGAGCTACATCAGTTGACCAATTTAGGGGTCCTATTGAGGGACTCAGATGATAGTAGGGTTGTGATTCAGACTACTGCAGTGTCATCTCTAGTTGATAGTATGAAGACCTTAGCCTAGTACAGCTTAAAGGAAAGGCTCAGCAGAAGGAGTCTTTGGCCTTTGAGTAACAGGGGAAAAAGTCTTGAGATTCAAAGGTCGACTCCGTGTTCCAAATATGGTAGGGCTTCGCTAGCAGATTATGGCAGAGGTATATTGTTTTTATTATTCGCCTCACTCGGGTTTGATGAAAATGTACCACAATATAAAATAGATCTATTGGTGGCATGGGATGAAGAAATATATTGTTGAGTTTGTAGCACAGTGTCCCAATATTAAGTAGTTAAAAGCAAAACGTCAAAATCCTGACGGGTTGATTTAGGGGATAGCCGTGCCTATATGGAAATCAATAGAAATCAATATGGATTCCGCTACAGTTAGCTGAATTGTACATTAAAGAGATAGTCCTACTACATAGTGTCTCGGTGTCTCCTATCTCTAATAAAAGAGCACATTTCACAGCCAGATTTTGAAAGTTGTTTTAGAAAAGGTTTGGGAACACAGGTTAACTTGAGTACAACTTTTCATCCCCAGACAAATGGCCAAGAAAAGTGCATGTTTCAGACGCTCGAACATATGTAACGGGCGTGTGCTAGACTTCAGAGGAAGTTGGGATGATCACCTACCTTTTATTGAGTTTGCACATAATAACAATTACCATTCCACCATCAAGATGGTGCCTTATGAGGCTTTATATGGGGGGAAATGCAAGTCCCGCATAGGATACGTTGAAGTAGGTGAGTCAAGGTTGCTTGGACCTGACATGATACATTAGTCAGAAGAGAAAGTTAAATTCATCAGAGAGCATTTTTGATTGACGACCTAGGGTCGTTAGAAGTCCTATTCCGGTGTACGGTGTATACATTTAGAGTTTGGTGTCAAAAACTTGGTATTCTTGATAGTTTTCACCAATGAGGGGCGTTATGAGATTTCGTAAGAAGGGAAAGCTTAGCCCTAGATTCATATTCTCCGGAAGAGCCAGTGGACTATGAGTTAGAATTTCCTTCGGGGCTAGAATTTGTTCATCCAGTCTTCCATGTATCGATGTTACACAAGTGCGTAGGAGATCCTTCTCGGGTTGTCCTAGTCGAGGATGTTCAGGTCACAGAAGAGCTGTCCTATGAGGAGGCTCCAATAGCTATACCAGATTGACAAGTCCGCAGATTGAGGACCGAAGAAGTAGCCTCTATTAAAGTCTTATAGAGGAATAGAAATGAACATGGGACGACTTGGGAAGATGAGAACGACATGAGGTCTAGATATCCTCACTTGTTCCAGACCATGTGATGATAGTACACAAACTCAAGCAGTTACAGTTGAGGTGAGATAGTTCGCAGGTGTTGTATTGTTGCTTTTGTTACTATTGTTGTCAGTTACTCAGTTATTTGTTGTAGAACTATGTATTTAGTTGTTTGTAGCATCTTGTGAGATGCCTATACTAGACTTTTTTGCATTTTAGGATTCCAAATAATCCATATTATAGAGGAGACTCTGCTGGAAATTTTCTGGCAAAGCCTAAAGAATCGAGTCTCTTAAGATTCAATTATGTTTGAGGAAGAATGTCCCTAACGGGGAAAGGATGAAATGCCCCGTGAATGAGTGCTGACGGGCTTAGTGAGAATATAAATTCCTTAGGATAAATTTTTGTTCTTATCTTTCCTGAAAGTGAAATAGTAATGAATTAAAGTTGCCCGAGAAGAATTGGCCTTGGATGTTGAGTAACAATAGGTCGGCTGGAGAGTCGCGCGCGCAGACGCATGTCGGTAGGAAGCCGCATGCATTGGTTCATAGAGCTGTGTGGCATGCAGGCATCCTGGCATATGGAGCGGTGTGGCTGATAGGAAGGTTGGATCATGAAGCGGCGCATCACGCCTCCACCTCGGCGCGATGGGGGGCGTGCTGTGGACCCCCCCGGCCACCGCCTCCCTACTATATATATTTAAGGGGTATGTTTGGTTTTCATTTGGAACATTTCCTAAATAGTGAGCACCAGTCTTGGGCAAACATTTCACGAGGTTTCCATCAAATAGAAGCGAAATTACGCTATGAAATCATATCGCTAATTCCTCTTGGGTAATGATTCCAAGGCCTACGAATAAAATATATGCGGACTTGAATCTTTAAAATTGGCCCGGTTTGACGGAGCTCTAGCGGGTAAAAGTCATAGAAATTATCTCTAACTACGGCTAGCACGTATACAAGTGATAAGTATTTCTACCCTTCTAATCTATAAGAATTCATAAGATTTCGCTGAATTAAAATCATTTTGGTATGTTGTCATTGTATTTGTGGGTTATGGCTGTTGGCCTGATTCTTAAACTATAAAGGCCCTATTCCATTGGCGTATAAGCTGGGACACGAAGGGATTATGAGTTCCTAATCAAAGCAGGATTTATTTAGAAGATTTCGGTGGTTAAGGTATGTTAAGGCTAATCTCTTTCAGCAAGTTATTCTCGTCGTATAGTTGATACGACTTGCACCTTTGTAGAAGTTTATGATTATATATGTTGTGGTTAACTGCTACGAGATGAACTAAGGTTGTAACATAGTATCCCTTGTTGGGAAAGATTATATTTACTTTTGACTATCTCTAAAAGCGACATAGAGATTCCTTATTCATTTTTTACCGACTAGAGAGCCTAGTAGTGTTTTTGCTACCGTACTGAGGCCATGAAGGTTGTGGTTAGCTGTTGGGCATAGCCTGGCGGTATAACTTTCTGTTTTGACGCCTATATATGTAGTAAAGCCCCCCTCTCAGTAGTACAGTCTTACGTTCAAGTCAATGTCACTAGAGTTGGCTAATGAACTGAGTGGTAGCTTGCTAGGTGAAATACCTATTGTCAGTGGCTGTATAGCTTCTTTTGACTAACAGTTGGTCGTATTGGTCGCTTAGGAAACCACCCTAGTTGTTAGAAGTCTAATAGACTATGTGATATCCTAAGTAGGGATCTTATCAGCTGTTATACGTGGGGCTAACGCCTCTGGCTATTCATACAGATGCCCACGTACTTGTTGCCTAAAAGGGCTAAGTCTAAGTATACCTGCCTACAGGGCTATAGATTGCTCAAGGGAGCTATATGCAATTTGAATAGACCGGATTGACACCTATGGAACTAGAACCTTAGTATTACAATTTTACCTACGGGTTAATAATTATAATGGTTGCCTGTAAGGCTATTATGGTTGACTACAAATTAAATCCAGTTATTAGAAGCCCTGTAGTCATTCTAGGTGAGGGAACCATATAGTCTGTGGCCTATGACCTTGTTGTTTGCTTATGAATTACTTCTGTACTAGTATGACATTTCGATTACCACCCAGGTCACCCCAGAAATTTCCCTTTTCTTTCTAAGCTTGTTGATTTTATGATTGCTTTTATGACTATGTGGCTAGATGTGGACATATTGGATACGTCTATTGGCTGCTATATAGGATGCTACAAGGATGAGTGAGTTGTGTTAGGACTATAGGGCTATGTTACACTCACCAAGTGATATGTAGTAATATAAGTAAGGCCTGTTAGATGCTATACAGGCTGCTCAAGGAGCGAAAGATAATCATGAAGTGCCTACGGGGCTATACCATGCTCACAGGGCAATATGAAGTCGCGCAGTGACTATACTGAGACCCGTAGAGAAATTTGAAGTCTGGTGCCCTTACTAGCTTCCCTTACACCTACGTTGGCATTACTGACCCTTATAGGAGCCCAGGCGGCTCAGATAAAGTTATAGGAGCCCAGACGGCTCAGATACAGTTACAGGAGCCCAAATGGCTTAGATACATTTAAGCCCAGATGGCTCAGATACAGTTACAGGAGCCTAGATGGCATAGACCTAGTCACAGGAGCCTAGAAGGCTTAGATACAGCCTCAGAGTTCGAGCTTGCCTTAGTTACAGCTTACCTACAGGCTTATACTGATACAAATAGGAGGCTATGGATTGCATGCACTTGCCGGGGTTTATGGGGGCCCAGGTAGGTTATTCTGTGTTGCTTGCACATTCTAGGGTTACAGGAGCTAGGTTAGGTTCTTGTTTGTATATTTTCCTTCTAGATATAGTTTATGGTATTGAGATTATACAAGTTAAATTCTGGCCCTTAATGCTGATTACTTTCAGTTCCTTATCAGCTTTTATTCAGTTATGATTATTGCTTTACATATTGTATTGACGCCCACGCATGGGGCGCTGCATGCTTGCCTGCAAGTTCAGTTAGACAGGTTCTGAGACCTCCTTAACAGTTGTTCCAAAAGCATATTGGCCAGGTCCTTTCCTCTAGAGTAGCCAAACATTAGAGGTTTGCCTGTCTTTTGTTGTATGCGTTTTTGGTAGTCCGGGGCCCTATCTCGACAAATATTTCACTCTTTAGAGGCTTGTTGTTACACCCCATAAGTTTCTATCATTTAAAGGAAATGTGCGTGTGTATGTTGAGAGTTTTGAAGTACGACGCATGCGGGAAAAGGCCTGGGGGATAAATACACGAACATGGCATCGAGCGAGCAGAAGGCTGGGGCTAAGGGCCAGGCGCATGGGGCGCCATGCCCCGCCAGCCAATCTGGCACTATGGCCGGTGCGTGGCACACCCTTGTCTGGTGCTATGGATGACGTGCGAGACACACTTGCCTGGTGCGATGGGTGGCACATCGCGCCCCCTGCCATCGCCTCAATAAGTATATATAGTGAAGTGTGAATTGGGAATTCATTTGTAAACATTTCCCTCGACTAAGAACCTAAAGGAAATTTCATCCAATTTTCGACAAATTACACCGTCAAACTCCATTCAAATGCAAATTCATCTTGGATATCGAGTTCTATGCCTTTGATAAGCATCTCTGCGGAGTTATTTCTTGAAAATTTGCTCAGTGTACTGGAACCCCGTCGAGTAAAAGTTGCCGAATTAACTTTAAATTGAGTCCTAAGCGGCCACAGACAAGAGGTAAGCATTTCTCCCTTCTGTATTCTCAACAAATTATAAGTTTTCGACCGAATTAAACAAAGTTGATTTATAGTTAAGGTTATTGAAAGGTTTCATTATTTTCCAAATTATGGTATTGAAAATAGCCTTATTTTCTCAGTATAAAGGCCACTATTACATGTAATCGCCAGCTACAGGTTCAAACTAATCAAATAAATGAGAATTGACATTCGAGGTATGTTAAAGCTTATCCCTTCAGCAAGTTATTCTCGTCGAATAATGATACAACCTATGTTCTTGAATGGAGAAAATGATCCTATATATTGAAATTAGCTGCTGCTAGTTGATAAAGATTATATATGTTGTGATTAGCTGCTGTCAGTAGAATATGATCATATATATATTGTGTTTAGCTCCTAAAAGATTTTTTGAGTGTATATTACAGTATCCCTCGTTGGAAAGAGTACGTTAAATGTGACTCACTAGGAGCGTCGTAGAAACTCCTTTGTTCTTTTGTTCACTGTATTAGTAGAATTTTGATGTTTTGCTGTCGTGTCAAGGCCTTGGAAATTTTGGGTTAGCCGTTGAGACTGAATTGATAAGTTGCACCACATAGGGCACCGGGGGAGGGGATGATATAACTTTTAGTTTGGCACCTGTATTGTTAGTAAAGCTCGCCCAGAGGCCATTGGTATACCTTGGCGCCTCCAAGGATAGAATTTGAGGTCTTACCCTAGAGTCAGCTACACTAGGATTGCCCAACGAAATGAGTGACAGCCTGCCATGTAGTTAGCCCCTGCCAGTGACTATTAGTTGCAGTCAATTTAGTGCTTGTCATATAGGTCGGCCAGGAAATCATCCCAATTATACAAGTTAGATAGACCCATGGGTACCCTAAGGAGGGAACCTTATTAGTAGTTGGATGTGGGGCAAACACCTCAGCCTGCTCTTATAGATACTCAGGTATAGGTTGTCGCGATTGTCCAGGTCCAGCTAAACCAGCCTATGAGGCTATGAATCGTCCAGAGAAGTCATATGAAATCTAAATAGACCAGCTTAATGTCTAAGGGACTAGAACCACAGTAGTACAGTATTACCTTCAGGCTAAGAATGATAATAAACTGCCTGGGGAAGGTTAGAGCCTGACTTCTCAGGAGCATGTCAGATTAAGTAGCAACCCTACAGTTGTTCTAAGCGAAGGAACTAAATAGTTGGTCGTCCGTGACCTTAAAATTTTCTTATGAGCTATAACTGTCCTAGAATGACATTCAGAGTATTGTTTAGGCCACTCTAGATCCCTCCTTATCCTGTCTAGACCATTAGAGATTATGATCACCACCAGGGTTGTCTGATCACATATTGGCATACGAGGTGTGCTTGTTGGCAGCTATACAGACTATTCTAGGAATGAGTAGCGGTCGTGTTAGGCTTTAAGAGCCAGATACACGTTTGAGTGGCTAGGTTAAGACTTAAAAGTAGTATATTGGTTGGGATTAGCCCCACCTAGGATAGCCTTCCATTGACCAACTTTAGGGTTTCTAAGTGTTTCATCGCCTACGGGGCTATATGATGTGTCTCCGAGGAGCTATGTGATGTCCCAAGGGACTATATTCAGGCACAAGGGCCATGTTACAGTCCATCCTCGAATAGGCTTCTAATTTTATGTCGTATCAGCACCATTGATGCTCCATCGATCCTTGTGTGCCCAGGTGCAGTTACAGGAGCCCAATAGGCTCAGACACCATTATAGAAGTCCAACGGGCTCAGATGTGGACCCAGAAGCCAGGTAGGTTGGCTATAGCACCAGAAAAATCATAAGAACCTAGATAGGGGTATATAGATTGAATTGTAGTTGCCAGGGTTTATGGGGGCCTCGGTTGGTTGTTTCAGTGTTGCTTGCACCTTCCAGGCTTATGAGGACCAGTTTAGGTTCTTATTTGTATACTTTCTTGTTAGATGTAGCCTATGGATGTATGGTCGTACAGTTTCAGCTCATATACGTGTAGTGTATTACTAGATGCAGGTTATGGATAAGAAAGCTTATAGGTTAACTTCTTCCCCTTCTTGCTATTCACTTATAGTTCTTTATCAGTTTCTATTTAGCTTTGTATTATTGCCTTACATATTCGGTACATATTGTACTAACGCCCAACTATGGGGTGCTGCATACTTTCTTGCAGGTTTAGACAAACAGATTACAAGATCTCCTATTAGTTATTCAGAGTTAGAAGATTGGCCAGCTCCTTTCATTCGGAGTTTCCAGGTTGTGGAGGTTTATCTATCTTTTATTTATATAGCTTTGGGTAGGTCGGGGCCCTGTCCCCACCAATATTTTCATTCTTATAGGCTTGGAGACTATAGTCTTCAGTTAGTTGTTCGTGTTGGCCATGTGGGGCCTATATATGTTCAGTTTTGTATGTTGGCCGTGTGGGGCCTAGTATAGATTTCAATTAGAGGCCTCGTTAGCTGTAGTGTTTATATGGCTACCTGTTTTTCATTCTACTATAACTAAACAACATGGTGGTCTTATCGGCCTGCATAGGATCCCTATTATTGTTATGTTGGCCTAGTTAGTTGTTCCCTTTACAGGTGTTGCGTGGTCTTGTTGGCCCGAGGCTATATTTATAGCCGAGATATAGCAGTTTGTTTTCTTAATTTTGAGTCGCTGGTATGCACCAGAGGTGCATATGCCTAGCCAGGTCAGCCTAGATCCCAGTGTGGCATTAGGTGCCAGTCATGCCTCCCAAGGTAGGGCGTGACAAACTTGGTATCAGAGTAGGTCGTATACCAGGGAGTCTACAATTCATGTCTAGTAGAGTCTTATTAATGAATGTCTTGTGCACCACATTCTATAAACAGGAGGCTACGAGACATGATAGTATGGTTACCCCTCCTTCTTCTCAGATCATACTATAGAGCCGAGTTGTATAGGGTTGAAACCCTAAGCTTTGACTGTTATGATTGTCTAGAGTAACATTTGATATAAGACAAACTCTAGCCAGCTGCAAGTTAGCTACAACAGTAAGAGAAGGTACCAGTGAGGTGTCACGGTCTGGGGATAATCAGCCTAAATGCAAAAACAGATATCTTTTTATTCTTCCCGGCATCCTCCTGGGGTACCAGGAACCTCATAAGGTAATAGATATGCCGACATTTCCCTCAGTTCCTTCTTCAGCTTCAGAATAGGAGGTCCGGAGTATAGTACCTATATGAGTTGGCTCACTTACTAGACATCTAGAATTAGATAGGGACAATAGTTAACGTTGGATTACCTAAAATATGCGAAGGATTGTGCGAGGTTTGTACCTCCAGCCTTAAGAGTTTGTTGAATTTCATGACTTAGCCCTGTTATAGAATAATAGGGTTATTTCCCACTTCCCAGCTTGTTCTTTCAGTATAGTAGAAAGCATAAGTATCGATGCAGTGTTGCCCAAAATAAGTAGTAAAGGAGAGTTAGAACCGTTGATTCCGAGGAATTGTTAGAAAGTGGTTAAGACCCCTTGTGTTTAAAAAAGTCACCTAGACTCTCACAAAAGCAAATCAGGAGGGTAGGTAAGGTTGCTTGCAGCACCAAAGTACATGTGAGAGTCCTTAAGCAGTAGACCCCCAGCAATAGTAAAGCTCAGGTAAGAAATAGACTAATTCTGCCACAGTGTGCTAATGACGGTAGGATATACTTGCAGAATAATGGCTATGGACCTAGTTTGTTATGTCGAAGGAAAGAGAGATTATATGAATGAAATTGGCCCGAGTGCGGGTCAGAATGATACAAGTTGGTAGACTTGGTCAGTAATATCCTTGTCAGTATGATGGGGGGGGAGGGGCACGAGCCCCAGATCTCATCCTATAGGACTAAGGGGAAGGCACGAGTATCTAACTCTGGAGGGAAATAGAATCACCTCCAGGCTATAGCAGGTTGATAGAGCTTGGAATCATCACTGAATGTCGATAAATAAGCATCGGACTGACATTTAAAGGATAGTAAGGTTGTAACCTAGAATACTACAATATGACCACCAGTTGTGGAGGCAAAGGAGTAACGGTATGGAGACCCTAGCCTAGTGTAGCTAGGGATAAGGCCTAGTAGGAGGAGTCATCGGCCTCCAAGATAGTAGGGTGCGAAGTCTTCAGACCAAGAGGTTGACTCTGCATTCCAAATATGGCAGGGCTTCGTTAGCAGATTATGGAAGAGGTATACCATGTTCGTTAGTCCCTCCACACAGAGTTTTACGAAAATGCATCAGGTTATAAAAGAGACCTACTGGTGGTATAAGAAGAAAAAAAGGATATTATCGAGTTGTGGCATAAAGCTCCAATGGCCAGCAAAGAGAGGTTGGACATTAGAAATGGGCAGGCTAATTTAGGAGATAGCCGTACCTGGGTGGTATGAATATAGCTACAGGGTTATCCCATACTAGGTGTAAATTCAATCCTATTCGAGTTAGTGTCGAAAGACCAATGAGTAATTTATTTTTTGCCAATCAGAATTATGTTTCAGCTAAAGATTATGTTGAATTGTATATTACAGAACTATGCCAGCGATATGACATCCCAATGTTTATTAAATTTTGGCAAAGGCCACAACTTACAACTAGGCTTTGGAAAAGATGTCAGAACAGATTTGAACGCAAGTTAATTTGAGTACAACATCCCATCCCCAGATAATAATCAAGTAGAGCACACGAATCAAATGCCCAGGGATATGTTAAGGGTGGAAATGTAGGTCCCCTATATGACGACCTGAAGAAGGTAATTCAGGGATAATTGAACCGAGCATACTACAGCAGTTAGAGAGAAACAGTTAAACTAATTCGGAGATATGTAGCAGCAACCCAGGTTCATCGGAAGTCTTATTCTAGCATATGGAGAAGTTAAAGATTGAAGCAATGATTGGATGTTCCTGAAAATTTCACCAATAAAATGCTTTATGAGATCTGACAAGCAGGGCAAGTCCATCCTTAGATTCGTTAAGCTATACCAGATCCTCCGGGAGATTGGCCAAGTGACCTATGAGATAGAGTTGCCTTCGGGACTAGGATTCGTTTATCAACACTATGCACATGCGTATGAGGCCTTTTCTCAGATTGACCCAGTCGAGGATGCTTAGGTCACAGAAGAGCCATCCCACGCGGAGGCTCCAACAGTTATATTAGGTTGCCCGGTCTTTAAGGGGATACCGTGAGGATCAAAGATGTGATATATTAGAGGCTTAGAGTGGAACAAGAATAAAGTAGAGATGAATTAAGAAGCTAAGGATAAAGTAAGATCTAAATATCTTCAGTTGCTTCAGGCTCTATAGTGACAACATACAAATTCAAACAAATTCGAAAATGACAAGATAGTTTTCAGGTATTGAGTAGAGCCCTTATTGTTGTTGTCATCAGTCACTTATATATGTAATGGCACTATATTATTCAGTTGCAGATAGCATCATGCGAGGTGTCTGTGTTGGGCTTTTCTGTGATTCAGGATTTCAAATAGTCCATATTTCAGAGGAGACTCTGCCAAAATTTTTCTTGCAACATTTAAAGGAGTTGAGTCTTTTAAGCCTAAAGATTACATTCGAGGACAAATGTTCCTAAGGGGGATGATGTTACACCCCATAAGTTTCTATCATTTAATGGAAATATGCATGTGTATGTTGAGAGTTTTCAATACAACGCACGTGAGAAAATGCCTGGGGGATGAATACATGAACATGGCATCAAGCGAGCAAGAGGCCAGGGCTAGGGGCCAGGTGCCTTGGGCGCCGAGCCGCCCCACACGATCTGGCGCTATGGCGGGCGCGCTACACACCCTTATCTGGCGCTATGGCCGGCATGCGGCACACCCTTGCCTGGAGCGATGGGTGGAGTTGTCACGCCCCCTGCCCACTGCCTCAATAAGTATATATAGTGAAGTGTAAATTGGGAATTCATTTGCAAACATTTCCCTTGACCAAGAATCTAGAGCAAACGGAAATTTCATCTAGTTTTCATCAAATTACGCCGTCAAACTCCATACAAATGCAAATTCATCTTGGATATCGAGTTCTAGGCCTATGAGAAGCATCTTTGCAGAGTTATTTCTTGAAAATTTGCTCGGTGTTCCAGAACCCTGCCGAATTTACTTTAAATTGAGTCTCTAAGCATCCACAGATAAGAGGCAAGCATTCTCCATTCGGTACTCTCAAGAAATTATAAGTTTTTGATTGAATTAAATAAAGTTGATTTATAGTTAAGGTTATTGAAAGGTTTCGTTATTTGCTGAATTATGGTATTGAAAATAGCCTTATTTCCTCAATATAAAGGCCATAATTGAATGGAATCGCCGACTACAGGTTGAAACTAATCAAATAAATGAGAATCGACATTCGAGGTATGTTAAATCTTATCCCTTAAGCAAGTTATTCTCGTCGTATAATGATACGACCTATGTTTTTGAACGGAGACAACAATCCTATACATTGTAATTAGCTGCTGCTAGTTGATAAGGACTATATATGTTGTGATTAGATGCTGTCAGTAGAATATGATCATATATATATTGTGGTTAGCTGCTAAAAGACATTTTGAGTGTATATTATAGTATCCCTCATCGGGAAAGAGTACGTTAAGTTTGACTCACGCTAGGAGCGTCATAGAAACTCCTCTGTTCTTCCGTTCACTATATTAGTAGAATTCTGATGTTTTTCTGCCGTGCCAAGGCCTTAGAAGTTTAGGATTAGCTGTTGGTCGTGAATTGGTAAGTTTCACTGCATAGGGCACCGCCGGGCGATATAACTTTTAGTTTGGCGCCTGTATTGTTAGTAAAGCTCACCCAGAGGCTGTTGGTATACCTTGGCGCCACCAGGGCTAGAATTTGAATAGGATGGTCTTACCCTAGAGTCAGTGACACTAGGATTGTCCAACGAAATGAGTGATAGCCTTCCATGTAGTTTGCCCCTGCCAGTGACTATTAGTTGCAGTCAATTTAGTGCGTGTCACACAGGTCGCCTAGGAAGTCATCCCAGTTATACAAGTTAGATAGATCCGTGGGTACCCTAAGGAGGGAACCTTATTAGTAGTTGCATATGGGGCCAATGCCCCAGCCTGCTATTATAGATACATAGGTACAAGTTTCCGCGAATGGCCAGGTCCAGATAAACCTGCCTACGAGGCTATGAATTGTCCATAGAAGTCATATGAAGTTTGAACAGACCAAGTTAATATCTGAGGGACTAGAATCATAGTAGTAAAGTATTACCTTTAGGCTAAGAATTATAGTAAACTTCCTGGGGAAGGTTAGGGGTTGACTGCTCAGGAGCATGTACGATTAAGTGGCAGACCTACAGTTTTTCTAAGCGAAGGAACTAAATAGTTGTTCGTCCACGACCTTACGATTTTCTTATGAGCTATCACTGTCCTAGCATGACAATCAGAGTATTGTTTAGGCCATTCCAAATCTCACCCTATCCTTTCTAGACCATTAGATATTATGATCACTGCCAGGATCCTCTGATCAGATACAAGCACATGAGGTGTGCTTGTTGGTAGCTATATAGACTATTCTAGGAGCGAGTAGAGACTGTGTTTTCCTTAAGCTCCAGATACACCTTTTTAGTGGCTAAGTTGAGACTTAAATATAGTATATTCGCTGGGATTGACCCCACCTAGGATAGCCTTCCGGTGACCAACTTTAGGGCTGCTAATTGTGACATCACCTACGAGGCTATATGATATTGCTCAAAGGAGATATATGATGTTCCTCCAAGGAGCTATGTGATGTACCAAGGGACTATATTCAGGCCCAAGGGCCATATTATAGTCTATCCACGAATGGGCTTCTACTTTTATGTTGTATCGGCACCACTGACCCTCCGTCCAGCCTTATATGCCTAGGGTGCAGGTACAGGAGCCAAACAGGCTCAAACATAGTTTCAGGAGTCCAGCGGGCTCAGATGCGGACCTAGAAGCTCAGTAGGTTGGCTATAGCACCAGTAGAATCATAAGAAACTGAATAGGGGTATATAGATTGAATTGTACTTGCCAGGGTTTATGGGGGCCCCAGTAGGTTGTTCCTTTGTTGCTTGTACCTTCCAGGCATATGGGGATCAGGCTAGGTACTTGTTTGTATACTTTCTTGTTAGCAGTAGCCTATGGATTTATAGTCATAGAGTTTCAACTCATATACGTGTAGTGTTTTAATAGATGCAGGTTGTGGATAAGAGAGCTTATAGGTTAACTTTTGGACCTTCTTGCTATTCCCTTACAATTCTTTATCAGTTTCTATTAAGCTTTGTATTATTATCTTACATATTCGGTACATATTGTACTGATGCCCAACTATAGGGTGTTGCATACTTGCCTACTGGTTTAGACAAATAGATTATGGGATCTCCTAGCAGTTTTTCAGAGTTAGCAGATTGGCTAGCTCTTTTCATTCAGAGTTGCCAGGTTGTAGATGTTTATCTATCTTTTATTTGTATAGCTTTGGGTTGGCGAGGGCCCTTTCCCAACTAATATTTTAATTTTTAGAGGCTTGCAGACTACAGTCTTCAGCTAGATGTCCATGTTGGCCGTGTGGGGCCTATATATGTTCAGTTCTTTATGTTGGCCATGTGGGGCCTAGTATAGCTTTCAATTAGTGGCCTCATCAGCTGTAGTGTTTATATGACTACCTGTTTTTCATTCTATTATAACTAGACAACATGGTGGTCTTGTCGGCCTACATAGGATCCCTATTATTGTTATGTTGGATGAGTTAGTTGTTCCCTTTATAGGAACTACATGGCCTTGTCGGCTTAAGACTGTATTTACAACTAAGATATAGAAGTTTGTTTTCTTGATTTTGAGTCACTGGTAAGCACTAGAGGTGCATATGCCCAGCCAGGTCAGCCTAGATTCCAGTGTGGCATTAGGTGACAGTCATGCCTACAGACTACCGTTTTTGTTAGACATGCGTTGTTGGCCATGTGGCGCCTAATTATGTTATCTGTTGGTAGACTTGTTGGCTTATATATGTGTATAGAGGCGCCTGCCTTTCTTTGTTTATGATTTAGACAGCATGTCGGCCCGTATAGGATGATACTATTATTGCAACTATTGGGTTAGCTGTTTTGCGGAAGTTTATATTGCGGCCTTGTCGACTTAAGGCTATGTTTTGAGCTGAGACATAGCTGATTGTTTTCTTGATTATGTGCTGATGGTATGCACCAGAGGTGCATGTGTCTAGCCAGGTCGACTCCGAGTCTAGTGTGGCATTAGGTTCCAGTTACGCCACCCAAGGTGGGGCATGACAATAACATAGCTTCACCTACCTCAAACCAACCAATAGGCGATCTACATCTCCGCCCATAAAGATCCTCAAACAGAGCCATCTGGATGCTAGATTGGTAGTTATTGTTGTAAACAAACTCGATAAGAGACCAATAATCATCCTAGCTACCTTTGAAGTCAATCACACATGCTCTCAACATATCCCCGAGAGTATGAATGGTCCACTCGGCTTAACCATCTGTCTGAGGTTGAAAAGTTGTGGTAACCTTGACCTGAGTACCAAGGTCCTCCTGAAATGATATCCAAAACTATAAGGTAAGAAAAGTACCTATTTATGAAATTATGGATAAAAGCACTCCATGCAATCGAACTAACTTCCAGATGTACAATTTAGCATAGTCCTCCACTGAATCAGTAGTTCTGACCGGTAGAAAATGAGTTGCATTGGTCAACCTGTCTACCACCACCCATATAAAGTCATGCTATTGACGAGTGCGAGGTAACCTTGTGATGAAGTCCATATTGATCTCTTCACACTTCCAAGTAGGGATACTGATGTCTTGTAGCATATCTCAAGGTCTCTAATGCTCCACTTTCAATTGTTTGCAATTCAGACACTAAGCCACAAATTCTGCTATATCTCTCTTCATGTCATTCCGCCAATAGACTTTCTGTAGGTCACAGTACATCTTGGTGGAACCTGAGTGGATAGAATACCACAAGCCATGAGCTTTATGCAATATCCATTTTCTTAAATCATCAACACCCGGAACACACAAATGACCCTGATAATGAAGTACACCATCTCCCCCTTAGGAGAAGACCTCTACCTTCTTATTCTGAACCGCTTCCTTCAACATTACCAAAATAGGATTCTCATCTAGCATATCCTTAATCTCTGCCACCAAGGAAGATTCTGACCCATTCGAAACAAGGCGAACCCCTAAGTGCAAGCCAATAAACATCCTTCACCAACTCTTTCCTTCCATCTTCTACATGAGAAATATATTCCATGTACAACCTACTAAGGATATCCACCACTGCATTGGCGTTTCCCGGATGGTAAAGGACACTCATGTCATAGTCCTTGAGTAGCTCTAATAATATCCTTTGTTGCAAATTTAAATCTTTCTAAGTGAACACATATGGTAGGCTCTTGTGGTCTGTCAACACATCCACATGGACCCTATACAGATAGTGCCTCCAAATCTTCAATGCGAACACCAGCGCTTCCAATTCCAGGTCATGCATCGGGTAATTCTTCTTATGAGTCTTAAGCTGTCTAGAGGCATATGCAATGACCTTACCATGCTGCATCAATACACACCCTAGACCAACCCTAAAGGCATCACAATACACAACAAATCCGTCCGTGCCCTAGGGTAGGGTCAATACTGGGGCAGAAGTGAGTCGAGTCTTTAACTCCTAAAAACTCTTCTCATAGGCATCCGACCACTAAAATTTGACTTTCTTCTAAGTCAATTTAGTAAATGGTGCCAAAATAGATGAAAATCCTTTAATAAACCTCCTATAATAGCCAGTTAAACCCAAGAAACTCATGGTCCGAAGGATTAACTGGTCTCAGCCAATTCTTTACAGCTTCTATCTTTTAAGAGTGCACCTGCACACCCTCATTTGACACCACGTGACCCAAAAATTCTACTGAGTCCAACTAAAACTCACACTTGCTAAATTTAGCGAACAACTAGCGATTCTTAAGGGTTTGTAGCACAATCCTCAAGTGTACGACATGCTTCCCATCGCTCCAAGAGTATATGAGAATATCATCAATAAAGATGATCAAGAACATGTCCAAATATGGTTTGAACACCCTGTTCATCAAATCCATAAAAGCTAAAGGAGCATTCGTTAGTCCAAAAGACATAACTACAAACTCATAGTGACCATACTGAGTCTTGAAGGCTGCCTTCGGAATGTCACTCTCCTTAACTCTGAGCTGATGGTAGCTGAATCTGAGGTCTATCTGTGAGAAGCACTTAGCACCTTGAAGTTGGTCAAACAAGTCATAAATTTTGGGGAGGGGATATCTATTCTTAATGGTGACCTTGTTCAACTGTTGATAGTCAATGCACATACGAAGAGACCCATCCTTCTTTCAAACAAAGAGAACTGGTGCACCCCACAATGACTTGCTAGGCCTGATGAATCCCTAATCTAAAAGATCATTCAACTATTCTTTCAACTCCTTTAGCTCAGCTAGAGCCAGTCTTTATGGAGGAATGGATATAAGCTGTGTATCGAGAAAAAAGTCAATACTAAAGTCAATCTCCTGCTCAAGAGGGACGCCTGGTAGATCATTTGGAAAAACCTCCGAATACTCACACACTATAGGAGCTAACTAGAGGGTTGGGGTTTTGGATGTTTCATCCTTAACCCAAATGAGATGGTAAACACAACCTTTGAAAATCATCTTTCTAGACTTAAGGTAGAGAAGAAGTGACCTATAGGTACTACTAAACTACCCTTCCATTCTAGCACTGGCTCACCCGAAAATCGAAACTCTACCACACGGGTTCTATAATTCACTAAGGCATAACATGCATGCGACCAATCCATACTAAAGATAACATCAAAATCATGCATGTATAACTCTACTAGATCGGTTGTGGTAACATTATGAAGGACAATGACAAGGCAATTCTTGTATAGCCGTCGAGCTATCACAGAGCACCAACTGGAGTAGAGACTGACAAAGGTTCTTATAGAATTTTGAGACTAACTCTAAAACTAATAGAAACATAGAGCATCACAAAATATAAAGTAGCCCCTAGATCTACCAATGCATATACATGAAGATGAAATGCTCATAACATACTAGTTACCACATCTGAGGAGACCTCCTTCTCCTAGCGAGATGATAGGGCATAAAACTTCTTCTGACGCTGACCACTACTTGCACTGATGGATGCATCCTACTGAGCTAAGCATGTTGGTGGAGCTGCTGAATTGGTAGCTAGGTCACGATCTCTACCATAGCCCTGTCCAGCCGCTAGATAATCTCTGAGCATGTGGCTGGGCTTTACGCACACAAAACATGCACCTGAACTTGCTAAGCACTATTCAGTATATTTCCTACCATACCTACCACAAACTGAAATGTTGGGCTCTACTGACCTACTCCCTTAACCTCGAGAGCCTGATGTTCTTCCCTTTTGATCGCGTCGAGATCTAGATGTCACACTAGCTGATGAAAGCACTGGGGCTAATGATATTTGGTGGGACTGCTGACGATGTCTGCCACCAGACCTCTACTAGGAAAACCCAAAGCTTTTTGTCCCGTCCCTCTTGGCCTCTCTCTCCCTTTCCTTCATATGATCTGCCTCTATCTGTTGGGCATATATCACCAATCAGGAGAAATTAAGGTCACTATTCAACATCATAGTCCTACACTCCTTGACCAACAAGTCAAACACTCCATACACAAATCTGTTGATATGGGCCCTCTGGTTGCAACCATCTCTGGCGCATACTTGGATAGTCGGGTGAGTTCCAAGGTGTACTCTTGGACAGTCATATCATTTTGCCTTAAATTGACAAACTCCGCTGCCTTTGCCTCCCTCAACTCCCTAGGGAAAAACCTATCTAAGAAGGTAGTCATAAACTTATCCAAACTCACAGGAGCTACGCCAAATGTTGTACCATCCCTTCACTAATTGTACCAAATATAAGCAACCCTCTTTAGCTGATAGGAGGCTAAATTTGCACTCTCTTCTCCTGTCAACCCCATAATCTGGGTGATGTTCTGTATCTCTTAGGAAACTCATGCGGGTCCTCATCCACTCTCGACCCAAGGAACTCAGGGGGATTCATCCTGAGGAAATCCTAAACTTGAGCTGTCGCTGCGCTCCCATTCTGCGGGACATGGGCCACCGCTTGCTAGTTGACCTGAGTAGTCAAAGCCTGAGCCAACATTTGGAAAGTTGCTCTAAACATAGCATGAGAGACCTGCTGGTGCTCTTCTCCATTGCCATCCTTCCGGCTATTTCTATTTCTGTTCCTTCTACCATTTACTCGGCATAGAGGCATGAATTTTCAACAGCATATAGCACAAGTTAGAAGGATAGAGAGATACTTTGTCGCACGACATAGATCATGAAAAAAGGAAAATTTCCTAAAACGCCTTGTAGCCTTTTCCCCATAAGTGTGACACGCTTCACACCCATGGAAAAGACTCTACTTAATGCAGTTTTGAGACACCCTAGGATACTCTGAACCTTTACTCTGATACCAAGTTTGTCACGACCGAAACGTAGGTCCAGATCTAGACATGGGACCTAGATTCATGAATGGCTCCAAGTAAACCTATGGCATGAACATGATAAATAAGGATCACATTTAAGTAAAACTAATAACTGAATTCTGAAATAGTGGAAGTCTAAATGACAAAGCACCTAGCCAATGGTAATACCATAATACTGAGTCCGAAGCTGAATATACAAATCTATGTCTGAAAATTCTCTACTAACTGATGAGATGCTGGGATAAGCCCCCAGCTATCTTTAAGTATGAAACAAACTGACATAATGATACTGAAAGATAGATGTCCTCAGAGGATAAGGACTCGCCCAAAGCAGGGTCTGAACTAGAATGAGAGTAGGACTAACAGCGTGGCTGAGTTTGATTATTAGGACCTTTATTATAAAATGATACATCATAGCGTATGCGGTCAGTACTTGGAATATACTAGGTATATAAGGTAAGTGAAACAGGCTTAGTAAGTATAAACTGAAATCATGTATATTAAAATAAGTCATAACATCATAAGAGTAGGGATTACATGTTGATATCTAAAAACATGAATAATCATAAATTAGATCTCATAACTGAATTGAATGACCCAAAGTTGAAGCTAAAATTCATAAGTAAAACTTATAACCTGATCATTGGGTCAAATCTGTTGAAAACATAATATCATAAGTGATAAGCATGCATAACTAAGATCATGAGGAACAATGGGAGACTCGCTATATAACCGACATTATCATGATAGAGCTTACGTGATCCCAACTATTACACTTAAGTGGGCAGAGCCGTTCAAAGCCTTGCTAGGGCTAAGAGCTACCATGATATTGATATCATGTTCAAGGCCCTTTCAGGACAGGGGAAGCTCACAAGGGAGGTCCCAAAGTAAATGTGAAATCTTATGTTGGCGTATAGTTCTGAGACTTTGGGTTTTCATGAACCCCTAGCCTACTCAGTGCTAGACTCTTCTCCCAAAAACATGCAAAGTGCTCACCATCATTTTTCAACAAACATGAAACCATACTATAAGCGAAAAGTGGGAGTATAGACTCCAAAACCATATGGTAAGATAATTTATAGAACTAAACTGAATCATGAAAACATGATTAATCTAGTGGGATTACCCAAATTCTTAAGATCATGCATACTTGAAATAGACTTCACTAGTCAAATCATAATTTCATATATGGGTGATTTGTGAACATACTTACAGGCTAGATACTTCATCATACTTGAAATCATCAATTATAAACTAAACTTTTTCATGAACTTGCATAATTGGGAAAAATCTTCCAAAACTTGAACTCATGAATTTACAATCAAAACGTATATAAAAACTTCCCATTAATCATCAAACATACTTTAAAACATAGAGGGAATCAACCCACAAACAATTTTTAAGAATTCTATGAAATTAGATTAAAATCCCTTTATATAATTTGAATTGAGACTTGATTTATGAAATTGAGGAGAATTATGAGCCTGAGAGTGAAAGGAACCGTCATTCATGGCCTCACATACCTATAAGAATTGAATCTACACTTTCCTTAGAAAGCCCAAAGTATTTGGAGAAGAACTTGAAGGGTTCTAGGCTTGATCTTCAATGAAGAGGTCTAGACTTGCATGCATAGGAGGGAATGGTTTAGAATAGGTTTAACCCTTTTAAAACCCTCCTAATAGAGCTTAAAATGACATAGTTTAGGGCTTAGGAGCTTATTATTTATGAACATACCCTTACTTAAATCGCAGAAAATTTCACTCTGCTAGATGTCACGACTCAGACCATGAGTCGTACCTCAATACCACGACTTGTGGTTTCCATTAGTAATCACCATTATTCTTCCCGAACTTTTCAATGTTTTCCAAACCATGACTCGTACTACAAACCTACGGGTCGTTAGATCCACCCGTGATAATTGTTTCCAAGATCTCATTTCCTTCTCACGAGTGCAGGCCATGACTCATTGTTTCCTACAATGGGTCATACAACAATTCATACATTCCAACAAGGCAACTCAGTCCTCAAACCACAGTTCATCCTATGACTCATTACATGATCCCATGAGTCATACCTTGACTCGTTGTCATTGAACTCCACCTGCAGATTCTAATCACGACACTTCCTACGAGTCGTACCTTCTCATAACGATTCGTACCATGAGTTGTCCTGTGAAAATTTTTCCCTATTTTCAACTTAACACATTTAAAATCTTAGGTCTAGTCTTAGGAACCTTCAGAGTACAACACGTTAGGACACCAGTCTTGAGCTAATCAGTCCAATAAGATATAACTAAAATTTCAGTTGGGAGTAGTTCTTAGCATCGAGCAGGCCGGGGTTTAGCGCACCCAGGTTCCTAAAAACTACGTGCCACCATAGATCTTTAGCCTAAATGGGTATCAGTTTATTGATCACACAACCATGAATTTATACCTTGGCAAGGTATATTGGGTCCTTTCGATTGAGCATATACATCGAACCCACGTTTAGCTCACGTGGTTACATGTCAGTTAATAGAATCTCCCATAGATTAGTTCAGTCAAGTACAGTCATAGTCTCCATTCCAGTCTAGTCTTCCATATTTTCAAGATTTGCTTATAACCTTTAGTTAGCTATTGGTCCTTACAATATTGTCAGATTTTTTAGATTTCGGTTCAGTATATACGTTTTCAAATATAGTTATAGCAAGTCATTCACTTTAGTTTATGTTTGATCAATATTTTTATATTTAGATTATATCTCACATACTTAATACATTCAAAGTACTGATTGCATATTTCTATGTGTTATATCGTTTATTTATATAGGCTTAGGCTATCAAGTTTAGTAACGGGGTTAACATCTCATCCAGACTTAGTACAGTAGAATTTCATTGGTGAGTCTTCATCTTTCGAGGACCAGAGTTTTCATCTTTAATATTTGTTTACTTTCAGTTTTATCTTCAGACATTAGAGTTAGCTGGGGCAAGTTCTTTAGAAGCCTTTCAGATAGAATATGTTAGTTTTAGCTTGAGTTTTCAGTTTTTGAGCGAATATTAGAAATTATTAGATGCTTTTGTGTATTTAGTATTTAGGTTATTATTTTAAATATCTTCCGCTAATATTATCTTTTAGTAGATCATTCTTATCAGCATTATCCTTTTCCATGAGTTTGCTTGGGGTTCACGTGTGATCCTAAGTACCGTGTTATATCTAGGGTGTAAACTCGAGTCATGACAAACTTGGTATCAGAGCCTTAGGTTTAGAGTGTCCTAGGATGTATGAAAGTCGCATCAAGTAGAGTCCTTTTTATGGGTGTGAAGCACGCCACACTAATGAGGGGGAGGCTACGAGACATTTTTAGGAAAATTCCCTTCTTCATGATTCTTATCGTGTGTAAAGTTTGGTTTATGAAATGTCCTCCTAACTCATGATCTACCCTTTTTAGTTAATGATGTCTTCCAATAGAGGAAATAGAAGGAGGATTGAGAATGCTAACTAGCCAGCCCCACCGACTCTAGTAGCCCCTTAAGACGATCAAGTGTCACATGTAGAGTTTCGAGCTGCTATTCAAATGCTGGCTCAGGCTATGACCAATCAGGTAAACCAATAGGTCATACCAGTCAATACTAATAGGTCTGTAGCTATATCCAGAGTTTGAGATTTTGCTTGGATGAATCCTCTAGTATTTCACAAGTCCAAGGTTGATGAGGACCGATAGGAGTTCATTAATGAGGTGAAGAAAATCACCCAAATATGGGTGTTACTCCTGTGGAAAGTGCAGATCTAGCTGATTATTAGTTAAAAATGGTGGCTCAGATTTGGTATTAGCAATGGAAAGAGGGAAGGTGGAATGGTGTAGGTCCAGTGTAGTGGGATGAGTTTGCGATGACATTTCTGGACAGATTCTTTCCCGGGGAGTTAAGGGAAGCTAAGGCTGCAGAGTTTGTGAACCTAAAGCAGAATGACATGACAATGCAAAAGTATGCCTTGAAGTTCACCCAACTGTCATAGTATGCTCCATAAACGGTAGTTGAGCCGAGGGCTTGCATGCTTAAGTTCGTGAATGGAGTTTTAGATCTTGTAGTCAAGGAATGCAGGACTGCCATGCTTATCAATGAAATGGACATCTACAGGCTCATTATTCATGCCCAACAGATAGAGGTAGAGAAAATTAAAGAGATAGAGAGGGAGAGTAAATGGGTGAGAAAAGGTTAGTTCCGGTACTCCCAATAGAGTTCAGGCGATGGTAATCGCCCCTAGCAGCAACAGAGACCTCTAGCACACTCATCGGCTAGTGCTTCTTCTTCCAGGCCCCGCAAAGATCGAAGGGGTGGAGCACTAGGCTACCAATGTTACAGCCATGTCTCTAGTAACCGCATTTTTCCAGTACGCTTGAAGTGTAATAAGAACTATCTGGGTGAATGTCGTCTAGGCAAAGAGGGTTGTTTTGGTTTCGGCTAGCTGGGTCGCAGATTGAGAGATTGCCCGTCAGCATGATGGGGGAAGGCCTAGTCCACCACATAGGTAGCTCCTCCAGGTCATTCACCTTAGCAGGGTACTATCTTACAGGTGGCGGTCAGCACCAAAACCATTTCTATTCTTTATCCTCCTGTCAGGACTAGGAGAATTCACCTGATGTAATGACTCGTGTGTTACGTCTCTCTCAGATAAATGTACATGCTTAACTAGATCCAGGAGCCACACTATCTTTCGTGACTCCATACATTGTTGTCCAATTTGATATTAGTCTAGAAATGATCTCAGAACCCTTTTCAATCTCTACTCTAGTTGGTGAGTCAGTTAGAGATAGTCGGGTATACAGAAATTGTTCGGTCATAGTGTTTCATAAAGTCACCTCAGTTGATCTAGTAGAGTTAGATATGGTCAATTTTGACCTTATTCTTTGCATGGACTAGTTACATTCTTGCTATGCCTTAGTAGACAATAGAACTAGGGTCGTTAGATTCCAGTTTCCTAACAAACCACTCCTAAAATGGAAGGGTAGTACTTCAGTGCCTAAGGGTCGATTCATTTCATACCTTAAGGTGAGGAAAATGCTCGCTAAGTGGTATATCTATCACTTATCTAGGGTCAAGATTCTAGTTCTGAGACCCCAACACTTCAGCCAATTCTAGTTATGAATGAGTTCCCCAATGTGTTTCCCGAAGATCTTCCCGGAGTCCCTCCAGAGAGGGAAATAGACTTTTGCATAGACCTTCTTCCAAATACCTATCCTATCTCAATTCCTCCTTATAAAATGGCTCTGGATGAGCTTAAAGAATTATAGGTATAGCAAAGAGACCTTCTAGATAAGGGCTTCATCAGCCCCAACATCTCTCCATGGGGTGCCCCAATCCTATTCGTGCGAAAGAAAGATGGTACACTCAGATGTGCATTGACTACTGTCAGCTGAACAAGGTCACAATTAAGAACATGTATCCTCTACCCAGGATTGATGACTTTTTTGTTCAACTTTAGGGAGCTAGTTTTTTTTTCCAAGGTAGATCTCAGATCAGGATACCACCAGCTCACAGTTAGAGAATGTGACATTTCGAAGGTTGCCTTCAAAACTTGGTATGGTCACTACAAATTTGTGGTTGTCTTTTGGACTAACCAATGCTCCTGTAGCTTTTATGGACCTAATGAACAGGGTATTCAAGTTGTACCTGGATATGTCCGTTATTACCTTTGCAGACAATATTCTGGTCTACTTTAGAATAGAGGAGGAGCATGCAACCCAATGAGAATAGTTTTGCAGACTCTCAGGGACCACCAGTTGTTCGCTAAATCTATCAAGTGCAAGTTTAGGCTAAAGTCAGTTGCATTTCTCTGTCATGTGGTTTCCAGAGAGGGTATTCAGGTGGATCCTCAAAAATTGCGACAGTGAAGAACTGGCCAAGATCCACTTCTCCATCAGATAAAAAGAGTTTCTTGGGCCTAGCTAGTTATTACCAATGGTTTGTAGAAGGGTTCTCCTTCATTGCTGATGAGTTGGTAATTTACCAACTCATCAGGCTCTTAAGCATGAGCTTTAGCTTAGTTTTCAAGTCATTAGATGAATTTTGTGCCCTTTTTTCCTTTTTATGTGTAGGTATCTAAGTTGAAGAGAAAGAGCAAGAAGTGGAGTAAAAAGGATGAAATCAGGTGAAAATCGATGAAACACCGATCAAACGTAGATGACCACTGACTTGAGGATAATGTGCAATTGGCATATGCGGACATCAATCGGCTACTCCCCCGTCAAATCACCTACCGGTTCCTACTCTTTCTAGACCATGGAGTAAATGAATCGGCAGATCACAGATAAAGGCCAACGAACTGTCGAATGGTCCTGAAGAATCACTAGATATGTAGCAGATGATGGATGGTGGTTTGCAGAATGCAACTGGCAAACCACCGGCTCCACCGCAAGTGATAAAACGCCTGAACAGGGGCAATTAGGTCCAGCACTGGAAAAAGAGGAGCTTGGTTGCTCTATTTTTGTATATAGTCTAGAAGAAAGTACACTGTACACGACCTTTATACTTTTCATCTTTTTTTGAACATCTTTGGAAAGAGAAGAACTCAATTGGAGGAGATTGTTCAATATTGCTTTTCTTATTTTCTTCTTCTTCCATTAGCAAGGTATAACCATTATTGCAGATATATTTTGAGTTTGATTTTTCTTACTCTTACTAATGAAATCATTGAGTTTATTGATAAATATACTCTTTAGTTTCTTAATCATGAGTAGCTAAATCATCAACTAGAGGTGTGTGATGATGGGTGCTTAATTAGATTGGGTATTGCTAGATTCATCTTAATATTGCTTAATTAGTGTAAATCTGTTGAGTTCTCTCCAATTTATAGTTGATGATCCATAGTTGCAAATGTGGGTTTACTTTTTTTACTTAATTTTAGCTTGAAAAAGAAGAATTCAAGTATTGGGAGAGAATTTGATGGTGGAATGGATGTGATTGTGTGGAGTTGGGCTAGAAATAGCCAAAACTCATGTTCATAATCCTAATCAATAGTTGATGACTAGAAATAGTTCAGCTATTATCGAAAACTCTATTGGGCTAATTGAATAGTGTCTTGAGGTTCGAAAGGACTCGAGAAAAAGGCATCCATGAGGTTGAAAAACATAGGGTTCCATCTCTTCCAAAGTTATTTACACATATTTCACAATGACTTGATGAGCTAGCATATCCTTATTTGATGAGTACCTCATTTACACCATACCTCTAGTTTTCTCTCATTATTTTCTATCAATTTTGGTTATTTTGCTATTTTGGCAAGCTAGTTTAAAATTTACAATATTTTTCACTTCATTTTCCCACAAAAATTTACTATTTTATTTTTATTAATTGGTGCGAGTTAATTCAGATTTCCTAAAACAACGCTTGCGCAAAATCATTCACCAGTCTCTTTTGGATTCAACCCCCACATCCTTTGGGAATATTTTTTTTGATACAACAATCGCTTACACTTTCTCTAAACGAGGAGTGTATTTGAGTGTTATCAAAAAGGGCACCGTTGCCGGGTACTAGCACTTTATATCCTTGTGTTGTTTGTTAACTTGAGTTAACCTTGTATCTTAGTTGTTGACGTTGATGTTGCTGTAGTTGGTTTCTACTATCGGAGTTGGAGCTTCATCTTTTCATTGTTGAGTGATCATTGTTATGCTAATGAGCCCCTTTGGAAGGCTGTTGCAAGACCCCGAGAGGCACCTTATGTTGAGACTCTCAAGTTGGTGGATAAGATATGACGTAGGGAAGGGAGGAAAGATGTAGTGTTTCCGATCATGATGAAACAGATAGAGCTATTAACGAATTATATGAAGGGTTTCCATATAAGGTACCGTCAAGACAATCAAGGCTATGGATATTCTTATAATGAAAATCAAGGTGGGAAAAATGTTTGTTAGCCGAAACAAGTAGTCAAGGAAGTGATGATTCACCCTTACCTCATATGGAAAACACTCTTGAGGTGGTGCCTGATAAAGTTATTTCAACTGATTCAGGAGTCCAGGAATTACGGAGTGAATTGTTGGACCTCACTACAACAGTGAAAAATCATGATGTAGCAATAAAATAGTTAGAGGACAGAATGAATGTATTAGCACTCCAAGTAGAAGCTCAACAAGTAACAAAGGAAACAATAGTTTCACCATCCAAAACCAACATGGATGAAAAAACATTTGGATGGGAGATGGAAGAAGAGAATCTGGAAGAAACATTTGCTAGCCTTTTCTTGAGCGGTGAAGAATTAGAGGAGGTATGTCAAGTGAATAAAGGGAAAGGAACTTATACCTTCAAACCGAGGACACTCGACCTCGATCTTAAGAATCGGACAACCCCACCTTCATAGCCTTCCCTCCAAGTTTGGAACCCAAACCATTACCTACCCATTTGAGATATGCATATTTGGGGGAAAATGAGACACTCCTGGTAATAATATCAGCAAAGCTCACTCCTAACCAGGTAGAAAAACTCATGGTAGTATTAAAAAGGCATATCCGAGCCTTAGGGTGGTTGATAGTTGATACTATCGGTATTTCTCCAGAGATTCGCACTCACAAGATTAATTTTCAAGAGAATTGTAGCCCATCAAGGCATCTAAATCCACCTCTGCAAGAGGTGGTTAAGAAGAAAATTATTAAATGGCTAGATGTAGGTGTTGTATATCCCATCGCCCACAGCAGTTGCGTAAGTACCGTATAGTGTGTGCCAAAGAAATGAGGCATTACGATTATCCCAAATGAAAAGAATGAATTAATTGCAACCCGCCTAGTTATCGGATTAAGAGCTTGCATGGATTATCGTAAGTTAAATTCCTAGACAAAGAAAGATCACTTCCCTGTGACCTTCATTGATCAAATGCTAGATCGCTTGGCCGGAAAAGAATTTTATTGTTTCTTGGATGTATACTCAGGGTAGAATCCAATCTCTATTGCACCTGACGATCAAGAGAAAACCACCTTTACATGTCCCTACGGGACTTTGGTATTCAAGAGGATGCCTTTTGGTCTTTGCTATGCTCCCACCACTTTTCAAAGATGCATGATGTTCATTTTTTTAGATATGGTAGAGGACACTATGGAGGTCTTCATGGAGGACTTCTCAGTTGTGGGGGATTCATTTGAATATTGTTTAGTACACCTAGAAGAGGTATTAAAGAGATGTGAGAGACAAACTTGGTCCTCAATTGGGAAAAATGTCATTTCATGGTAAAAGAAGGGATTGTCTTGGGGCACAAAATCTCTGATAAAGGAATTGAGTTAGAACAAGCTAAGATCAATGCCACTGCTCAGTTACCTACGCAAAGCACAGTGAAGGGTGTTAGGAGTTTCCTCGGGCATGCGACATTTTACCACCATTTTATTAAGGATTTCTCCAAGATAGCTCATCCTCTATTTCGGCTGTTAGAAAAAGAGGAAAAGTTCAATTTCAATGAGGGGTGTATGAAGGCCTTTGAGGAGCTGAAGGAAAGGCTGGCTTCCACTTCAATCATTATGACACCTGATTGGTCAAAGCCCTTCGAGCTTATGTGTGATGCTAGTGGGGTAGCATTAAGGGTAGTGTTGGGTCAGCGGAAAGAAAAGATGTTTCACCCCATTTACTATGCCAGCAAGGCCTTAAATGACGCACAAACAAACTATACGGTGACTGAATAAGAATTACTTGTTGTTGTGTTTGCGTTTGAGATGTTTCAATCATATTTGTTGGGGTCCAAAGTGGTGGTGCACACGGACCATGCAACACTCAGGTATTTGATGGCTAAGAAAGATGCTAAACCCATGCTTATAAGGTGGGTTTTGTTGTTGAAGGAATTTGAATTTGAAGTGAAGGATCGTAAGGGATGTGAGAATCAAGTGGCCGACCATCTATCACGCTTAGAGACAAGTGGTCAGCCAGAAGTCCAAGAGGAGATTAATGATAACTTCCCGGATGAACATATTCTAGCTGCAACCCACGACTTAACACCGTGGTTTGCCCATTTTTCTAATTATTTGACAAGCAACATCGTACCTGAGGATTTAAACTTTCATCAAAAGAAGAAATTCATGCATGATGTCCGAACGTTTTATTGAGATGAACCTTACCGTTTTTGCAGTTGCGCGAATTGTTTAACTCGACGGTGTGTCCTAGAAGTGGAAGTGGTACCAATTCTAGAGGTTTGTCATTCATCACCTATTGGGGGCTATTATGCAAGTGTTCGGATAGCCTCAAAGGTGTTACAATGTGGATTTTATTGGCCTACCCTGTATCAGGATGCTCATCATTTGTGAGGCAATGCGATCGGTGTCAACGAACAAAGAGTGTTTCAAGGAGGCATGAACTTCCATTGACACCAATTGTAGAGGTTGAGTTGTTTGATGTATGGGGGATCGATTTCATGGGCCCCTTTGTGAGCTCGTAAGGCAATAAGTATATCTTGGTGGCGATTGATTATGTCTCTAAGTGGGTAGAATCTATAGCATTATGCAACAACAAAGGAAGGACTGTAACAACCTTTTTGAAGAAGTATATTTTCTCTAGGTATGGCACTCCTAGAGCTATCATTAGTGATGGAGGAGCACATTTTTTGCAATCGACTGTTCAACACCTTCTTAGCCAAATATGGTGTGAAGCACAAAGTGGCCACCCCTTATCACCCAAAAACCAGTGGTCAAGTAGAAATTTCGAATTGGGAGATTAAATCTATCTTGCCTAAAATAGTCAAAGTGAACAAAATAGATTGGGCTCGGAAATTAGATGATGCTTTTTGGGCATATCGGACTGCATTTAAGAAATCGATTGGAATATCTCCATATCAACTTGTCTTTAGTAAGTCCTGCCACCTCCCTATTGAGTTAGAACATAAGGCCTTGTGGGAATTGAAGAGCTTGAACCTTGATGGGGGAGAGTTGTCCAAGGGCGAGTAGAAAATCTGCATGAGTTGGATGAATTAAGAATGAGGGCATATGAGAATGTAGCTATTTACAAAGCCCGCATGAAGCATTATCATGACCAAAAAATTTTGTAGCGGAATTTTTTTCCAGGGGACTGGGTGTTGTTGTTCAATTCACGACTGAGATTATTCCTAGGGAAGCTAAAATCTGAATGGTCAGGGCCATTGAAGGTATCACAAGTTTACGAAAATGGTGCCATTGAACATCAAGGAGAAAATGGGTCAAAATTCAAGGTTAATGGGAAAAGGGTAAAAAGATATTTGGGAGTGTTAGAGGAGGTTGGGCAAATAGCGGTCCTATACCTAGATGAACCATAAAACTTATAAAACCCCGTTGTACCACGATGTTAACTAAGGCGCTTCTTGGGAGGTAACCCAAGCATTCTTAATTTCTATTCTCTTTGCACATTTTAACACTTTGTTGTTTTTGATTTTCGTAGGTAAATGAAATTCAAGGTAAAAGGGGACATGGAGTGATCGATGCTTAACCGGTGGAAAGTCGATGCAAAAGCGCAGGGTGCCTCCCTCTTGCAGAAGATAAGGCAGTACACGAGATAATATGGGAGGCAATCGGTGGAATGCCGATATCAATTCGCGAACTGCCGTCGAATCACCAATGCTAGTCAGTACACTTGGAAGTTAAGAGCACGTTCGATGACTAATCCGGTGATTCACCACTGCAAAGGTGCGAACCGCCGATATACCGCCGGTCTCAACTAGTGCACCTAGAAGTAATCGTAACATCAGCATCTCACCTGGCGAAACACCGGTGTCAATCCGCAAGACGCTAGCCAATTGCCAGTTCTAAATCAAGAGACCATCACAACTAATGCCCATCGGCGGCTCATTGGTTCTCATCGACGATTGCCGGTACACCCAATCTAGGTTTTTTTTCTTCTCAAAAGGTTGACCGGTCTTTGACCATATAATTTCCACTTTTCCTTTTTCCTACCATCACTCATATTCCCAACATACCACCTTTCCACCTAACCTCCATCAATATCCACCTCCCTCTTTTCCAATCACCTTCCCCTTTCTTCATATTTGAATATTTCTTCCAATTTTCCCCTCTCACCCCACATATATTCCCAAAAATTTAGAGATACCATCAGTAAGCAAGTGCACGACCCTCTCCACTAGTTATCACATCTCATTTTAGTATGGCTTTTCTAGATTATGTTCAAATTAAGAATGAAAATCTACCATGATGCATGACTAGAGTAGATATTGTTGATGCTTTGTTTTTATTTGATTACCTCATGTTTTGTTTTGTGATGTGTGGTTCACTTCTCATGTTTTGTTTTGTGATGTGTGGTTGGTTTTTTTTAATTTGGCGGTGAAGTCTGAGTAACCCCAGGTGTGTCACCTTCACAACTTGCCCAATGATAGATAGAATGACAACTTTCTTAAGGGAAAGTTGTCATTATTAATTTAGATGGACTCTATAAGTGTAAATGATTATGGTGACGCACTTTGATTCAACCGAATGGGAGATAACCTGTTAGTGAACTGCCAGATATATTTGGCGAATCACTGGTGAAATCGTGGATTGGATTGAAAAATCTTTATTCTTGTCACGAACCCGCATTTCAGCAATGCTTCGCGATTCTAGATTGGCGATTCGCTGGTAGGATTCACCGATGGTTGAGGCTGCTACCCAGTTCATTGGTTCCTGCCGACAAACTCATCAGTGCTCTACGGAGCCGTCTCCGCCTATCGCCAATGTTTCGCCTGTATCACCTGGGTTAACTTACAACCCTTAGGATATTGTTTTGGTCTCCAATATTTTGAGTGTTTTCTTAATTTTGTGCATAATACTAACCTTAGCCTGCAACATCATGTCCGTATCTAGACAAATGAGAAAAGGAAAAGCACCAATGAGCAACATCGACACACCAACCTCACCTTCTGATGAAACCCAACATATAACACATATTCACTTTGGGCTGGATAGAATGGAAGAGTATTACGTCCTTCAAGGAAAAGCAGTCCATCCATGTAGAAACACAATTTGAGTTAGAGTCCTTTAAAACTAATTTTCCCAATATCTATTAGATTGGCATGCAAGATTGGGATTCATTCACCATACTCGTTAACCCCTACTTTCCTGAGTTGGTGTGGGAGTTCTATGCATCATACAAGGTGCGGCAAACACTTCTAATACACAAAGGACGAACAAATACAATGCCATGTCTACAGTCTGTATGGGTGCGTGGCCAGGAGGTGCTCATAACTCCAGAAGTAATTAATTCCCTCTACTGGGCTGAGCCAATCCAACCAAATTCAACATTCTACAGGAAGGTAGAAGATAAAGCGAACAAGTTTCAATGGGTAGCTAGCATAATTGCAATAGGTCATCCACAGTAGGCCATCTCTAGGGGTTTGATTCATCTTCGTGATCTAAAATTTGGAGCCCCTATATGGCTAGATTTGGTATGTGATCGGTTAATTCCTTCCCAGAATAGTGTAGAAGTCCCAATTGAAGTGGCAATTCTTATCGCCTGTATTATGGATCATATATACATCAATGTTGGAGAAATCATTGTAGATCAGTTCAAGAAAAGGGACAAGCAACAGGCAACATCATTACCATATCCGAGCCTTATGAGTATGTTGTGTGTACGGGCTTTATGCTCTTTGTTCTGACCATTGGATAAAACTGTGCGGGTTGATGGTGTGATTACATTGGACATAAAAATTGATAAAGATGCCTCAGCCTTAAAGCAGGCCAAAGTTATAGAAAACAGGACTCCACCACTACTTTCTATGCCCTCTAGCACAACTGAAGGCCAGTTCCAAGTAGTTGAGGTTCGCCTCCACACCAATTGACTTGCTCAAAATAGCACAAATAGCCAAGAGCATGAAAGTCAGATTATAAAGTTAGCCAAGGCCATCCCTTCCATGATCCAAAAAGCCATTAAGAAAGCCATGCAACTTGCTAGAGATAAGTTGGGAGGTCTCTGTGGTACAGTTTAGGTCTTAGAAAACGATGTGATGGATTTGAGGAAGGATGTGGCTACACTTACTGGACCTCCACCTACCGCAACCCAACCCTCCTAAGCCAGCTGCAATGACACCACAACCCAAGGCACTCAACAACCCGCCGGATGATTGGTGGGTGGGGTATGACAATTCGTCGAAAATGTTATCTGATAAAGAGATATATCATAGCCGACCACCACCGCCTCCAATGCTCACTGTGACAGAAGTAGATCCATCTTGAAAACCAGGCCGGGAAGATACTACTTCATATCATGAGCTTCGAACCCTACCAGATAAATGTGTGGTTCCCGGACCTGGGAAACCATAGAACTCCCACCTTATCCATTGATGCTGACTTTATCAGAAACAACTTCTTGGCATTTTGATGCAGCCACATACTCCTAGGGCCCTCGCCCCAGTCACTAATTCTTTCAGGAATTCCCCTTCAACTTGTTGTCTTTTTTTTTCCATTAGGGGAAATATATTATTTGAAGTGGGGGAGGGGAGTGTATATCTTATTTCAAGATGAGTTTAAGACATGATGAAACACAATGAAATGAATGATTTTTGAATGTTAGTGCTGAAAAATAGGTTCTTGCTTTGAATTGTCAAATGTTGTTTGGTCACACAAACTCTTTTATTCGCTTATGTAAATAGTAGAATAGTAATCAAACTCCAAGTATTTTCTTTATACCACTGTTCTTTTCCAAGGAGCATTTTTCTTTTTCTTTTCCTTTTTTGTTGAACCGGGTTGGCACTTCTCGATGATAGATTGTGAAACGACTCTTTTAAGGGAAAATTCCATGTCTTTCTTAAGTCTTCTGTGGAGATGTTTTGAGAGGTACTACCAAAAATTTTGAAATGTGGCATGAAAATGAGAAATGAAAAAAAATGGGCATTTGAAATGAGAAATGTAGCACTCTTTGGTCATATATTGTAGATTCCTTGTTTGTCTTATGAATTTGTATGCTCTAGTGTCTTGAATCAATATCTTGTAATGATAATGAATTTTATGGAATCTTTGGGTGCGATGCCTTGGGTGGTAAGGACCTTTCTTGAAAACTTTCCCTAAGTGTGACTTAAAGTCAAATTGTAGATGTAGATACAATTAGAGCATGATTTTAGGCTTTCATTAGACTAGTCACTCTACCCAAAATGGCCTCCAAAAATGTCCTCCGTTGTTAACCAATATTGAGCCTTTTGAACTATTTATTTTTTGAAATCGCATTACAAGTTGATGTCTCTTCTTGATTCCCTCTTCTTGGCACCCATCCTCCCTAATTGCTAGTGAATGAAAAACAAGTGAGGGCTCAAAGTCCTAGGGAGAGATAAGGAAATCTGTGAGCAAGAGGCAAAGAGCCTAAGTTTGGGGGTCTTCAAGAAAGGGGCATAAATAAGAAACATAAATCTGAGGTAGCACCAAATTGTGGGAAAAAGAATGAAATGATGAGTAAAGGAACCTTAAGATACCAAAAGAGAAAAGAGAGGTGGAATGATGTTACCTCTTGATTAGACAACGCTTAATCTGATAGCCAAAGGAGCTACAAGGAAGATCTTTGAAGAATAAAAGAGAAAAAACGGAGTAAGGTGGAGCGATATAAAAAAATTAGATGGGAAGGGTTGAAGTTCACGTAAAGGCATTAGGGAGGATCTATTCGCTAGAGCCAAATAATTATCTTATCATTACCCCTCGCCTTCATCATGACCCACAAGTCCTAATTGATTTTGAGTGTAGTTCCTCTACATTAGTAGCGAATTACATGATGGGCAAGCCAATGGGTCGAGTTGTGTGCATGAAGATTTCTTTTTGGAGAGTGAGTGTGATCATCTTTTTCTAAAATCCCTTGTGTGTGCATTAAATCATGATAGAAAAAAAAGGATTCTCTCGTTGGTGAGTGGAATCATTCCTTTTGAGGACACACCTGCATTAAGGTAAATGGCATCATTCCTTTTGAGGACACACTTGCATTAAGGTAAAGGTGTGGTTAAGGCATTAAGGAAAGCTTTGAATGTGCACTGATTATGAATTGAGATGCTATGTGTATTTATTTGGAAAAGTCATGCCTTGTTTTGCAAATTGAAAGCATTTGTGAATCATGCCCTTGAATTGTGGTGGCCTCGAAATGTTTCCATATATTTTTCTTTGATTTATTTAGAGAATTTGCTTCTCTTTTTCAGTGAGTAAGTGAGCATTTTTGGGTTGTTATGGATTAAGTGGTCATTGGTGTCTAAACTCTTGTAGAGTAGCATGTCTCTTAATTGATAAGAATTGCATTACTTGAGGACAAGCAATGGTTCAAGTTTGGAGGTTTAATAAGTTGGTAATTTACTAACTAATTAGGCTCTTAAGAATGAGCTTTAGCTTAGTTTTCAAGTTATTTGGATGAATTTTATGCCCTTTTTTCCTTTTTAGGTGCAGGTATCTGAGTTGAAGAGAAAGATCAAGAAGTGGAGTAAAAAGGATAAAATCAGGTGAAAATCGGCAGTACACCGGTGTAAAGCTGGTCAAACGCATATGACCACTGACTTGAGGATAATGTGCAACCGGCGGAAATGGACATCAACCGACAACTCGCCAATCAAATCACCTATCAATGCCTGCACTTTCTGGACCAAGGAGTAAATGAACTGGCGGATCGCGTATGAAGGCCGACGAACCGCCGAATGGTCATGGAGAATCACTGGATGTGCAGTAGATGATGGATGCTGGTTTGCGGAATGCAACCGGTGAACCGCTGGCTCCCCCACAAGTGACAAAGCACCTGAACAAGGGAAATAATACCCACATTGAAAAAAGAGGATATCGGTTGTCCTATTTTTGTATATAGTCTAGAAGAAAGTACTCAGTACACAACTTTTATCCTTTTTAGATTTTTTCAACATTCCTTTTGCCTTGGAAAGAGAAGAACTCCATTGGAGGAGATTGTTAAATATTGTTTTTCTTATTTTCATCTTCTTCCATTAGCAAGGTATAACCATTGCTACAGACATATTTAGAGTTTAATTGTGCTTTCTCTTACTAATAAAATCATTGAGTTTATTGATGAATATACTCTTTAGTTTCTTAATCATGAGTAGCTAAATAATCAACTAGAGGTGTGTGATGATGGGTGCTTAATTAGATTGGGTATTGCTAGATTCATCTTAATATTGCTTAATTAGTATAAATATTTTCAGTTCTCTCCAATTTATAATTGATGAACCATAGTTGCAAATGCGGGTTTATTTTTCTTACTTGATTTTAGCTTGAGAAAGAAGAATTCAAGTATTGGGAGAGAATTTGATGGTGGTAATGGATGTGATTGTGTGGATTTGGGCTAGAAATAACCAAAATCCATGTTCATAATCCTAATTAGTAGTTGATGGGTATAAATAGTTTAGCTATTAACCCAAACTCTATTGGGCTAATTGAATTGTGTCTTGAGGTTCGAAAGGACTTGAGAAAAAGGCATCCATGAGGTTGAAAAACTTAGGGCGTCATCTCGTCCAAAGTTATTTACACTTATTCGCAATGATTTGATGAGCTAGCATATCCTTATTTGATTAACATCCTATCTACACCACACCTCTAGTCTTCTCTCATTATTGTCTATCAATTACGGTTATTTTGCTATTTTGGCAAGGTGATTTAAAATCCACAATATCGTTCACTTCATTTTTTTCCTAAAAATTTACTGTTTTATTTTTGTTAATCGGTGCGAGTTAATTCAAATTTTCTGAAACAACGCTTGCGCAAATCATTCACTAGTCTTTATGGGATTCAACCCGATCTTGGGCATAATTGTGTGCCCAAGTGCTATTTTATAACTTAGTTTAGTCATGTTTGTCTATTTATGTATTTACATTCTCATGTGATTTTGTGTAAATTTGGATATGTACTAATCAACATGATTAGTCCTTGTTTTGTAGGTGAAAAATGCATTTGAGGGACTAAATAATGATGGGTGAAATGGAGGAATGGAATGGGAAGCAAATTGCAAAAGTAGGCAAGGAAGCATGCCATGGCAAGGCTGGCTGAACCAGGTAGCGTGCCACGCTGTGCGTGCGCCGTGCCACGCCAATGCCAGGCGCGAGAGAATGCAGCAACTCCAGGGCGCCTGCACGCCAGCACCGCCGTTGTTGAGGAAATATTGTAAAATTTTTTGATTTGAGAATGATTCACTCACCCGTTGGTTTTTCTTTTCGGTTCTTTTCCGATGGGGGGTCCATGAACTGAAGAATAAAAATTGTCTTTGTCTGATGATAGTTGTTTCTAGTCATAGTTAGGGACCATGCCCGATGATGGATGGATGATGACCGTCTTGAGGGAAAATTACTCAATAGGTTTTGGTTTTTGAACCCGTAACTAATGGATGGCTTGATGTTCTGATTATGTGCTATACATGATTGTGAGATGCAAGTGTGGATTGTGTTGAAGAATGTAAGAAGTTGTATAACTCTATTTGAGACATCTAGTCTCTTGAAGGGGACTCTATGTGATTAAAGCTTAATTTTGAATTCTTGTGATTAGCTGAGTTAAGAGTCTGCTGAATTAGTCTTGAATTGAGCATGTGCTGTGAGTGTAAGATTTTTGAATATTACATGCTATTGTGTAGTGTCTAGAACTTGCCTGGTGTGTATACAAAATGAAATGAGGGACGTCGATTGTAAGAGATGATTTAGGCATTTCGTTGAATGAGCCTAAATTTTCTCCCTTGCTTTACCTTCCTTTAATGTCTGATCCTAGTTAGCCCCATTGAGCCTTAAGCCTATTCTTCGATAGATACAACATAAGCTTAATCCTTTTCTTTCAATAGGTTTGAAATTTCTCCAAAACTCCTAAGCGCTTAAGTGAAAAATCTAAGAGTAAAGGAGTGAGAATCGTGAAAAAGACGGAAAAATAACGGTTGTGGGATTTGAGGAAAAGAGTAGAGGTGCACTTGTTTGAAAATGCTTGAGTATTGGTAGGGAGTAAGAAAAAAAATGAATGAAAAAGTTGCTTAAGTACTCCTTACTAATAAGCTAAGTGTGCTTAAACAAATGAGAATCAGAAGAGGAAATTTAAGATTGAAAAGAATAAAGGTGAAGCAAGAGAAGAGATGTCCGTAATGAATGTGTGATGTATTAAAAGTGCTTGAGGAAGATAGTCACTATTATTAGCCATAACCGTACCTACCTGCCCTTAGCTTACATTACAACCCAATAAGTCCAACTTGATCTTATGTGCAAACATCCTTAAATTAGTGGAATAAAACACTAAGGGCAAGCTTATGGGTCAATACACGTGGCATGTGAATTCTTTGTGAGAGTAAGCTTAATTCTTATTTGTATGCCCATACACGGTATGATTTGAAAATTTGTTAGTAAAAATGGGTAACTCTCTTATTGTGAGGGCACATGTTTAATGAAGGATACAATTCATGTCGAATTTCTTGATCAGTTAATTTGCATGAGGTTGTTGAGATTAGGAGTCGACTCTTGAGGTTAGGAAGTCTTAACATAGTTATATTTTAGTTTAATGGTTAAATCTTGTATGCTCTATTTTTAACTTGCTATCTAAGATAATCGTTGTAGCCGTAACTTGAATTGTCTTGCTCAATTAGCTATGTGTGAGTCTTCATGTGCATGAGATGTAAAAGGTTTGTTCGAGGACGAACAAGGCTTTAAGTGTGGGGTAGTGATCTTGGGCATAATTGCGTGCCCAAGTGCTATTTTATAACTTTGTTTAGTCATGTTTGTCTGTTTATGCATTTACATTCTCATGTGATTTTATGTAAATTTGGATATGTACTAATCAACATGATTAGTCCTTGTGTTATAGGTGAAAAATGCATTTGAGGGACTAAATAATGATGGGTGAAGTGGAGGAATGGAATGGGAAGCAAATTGCAAAAGTCAGCAAGGAAGCATGCCATGGCAAGGCTGGCCGCGCCAGGCAGAATGCCACGTTGTGCGTGCGCCGCGCCCAGCGCCATGCCACTCCAATGCCAGGCGCGAGAGAATGCAGCAACTCCAGGGCACCTTCGCGCCGTGCCATTCCAGGCACATATGCGCTCCAGTGGCCGTGTCACGCAGGCCATCGCGCAGCCTAGGTGACGTGCCACGGTGCCATCGCGGCATGCCTCGGCCGAAGGTCATTTTTTAGGCTAGTTCCAGTGTGCATTCGTGATACCTCTGTGTCACGGAGGCAAATTGGCGCGTCCACCTCCGTGCCACGGAGCCATTCCACGACAGGCAAAAATTGGCACATTCCCTATTTACTATAAATTAAACCCTTAGCTTCCAAAATCGAATGTCACGAAATATTTTCTGAAAACCGTAAAGGAGCGAAGGGAGAAATGAAGAACTCTACCTAGGGTTGATTATATTTCATTCTACTTTAATTATTCTTGTAAGTACACTACTTTAAACATGTTTTTGAGTATTTGTACGAACATGAATAGCTAAAACCCTTCCTCTAGGGTTGAGGCTATGTAAGATGATTGTAATTGCATGAATTCTTCTTGGTTTGAGTTTTTAGTTGTTGTTTTATCTTACATTCTTCATTATTGTTGTTTTTATGCTTGATCACTATGAAAACAAATGTGTTAAGCTTAGGTAAAAGCTTGAAAGAGTAACCCTAGGCTAGAACAAGAGAATGTAGGGAGCAAGTTCTTATCTTTCGATATGATTCGCAATTAGGATAAATAATATACCTAAATTGCCTTGCTTGGTTGATAAAACAGGATGATAGTAAGACACCGGCTCTGTCACTCCACCACTCGTAGAAGTAGTTGTGAAGCTAAGTTAGGTTAAATTATTAGAGGTACGAAAGTCCCTAATCAAGAGCGCAAACCCCGTAAACCACATCCATGTAGTTGAATTGCCCACGAACTAGGATGTCACATCCCCGCTCAACGATGTAGTTGTGAGGCTAGTTTGTCGTGTTAAGAGGCTCGAGAGACCATGAACATCACATTTCCAACTATGTTAGACAACAATTGATAATTTCATACTTGAACCATTAAGAATTGTAGCATTGCATGATTATTTGGCCTTAACTCTAGTTTCTCCTTATATTGTTTCTCAAGTATTTTGTGGTCACCCCAAAACTTAATTATAATTTACCGAAAACTTCTATAATCAACACTTGTGAAGGTTAATCTCATACTTGAACTTCATAATTTGCTGAATTGGTCCAATCCTTGTGGGTTCGACATCCAGCTCTTAAAAAGGGCCACTGTATTACTTGGAAGACCGCATACGCTTGCGTGTGCGTTAGAGCGCAACACAACCCTGACATCTGTCGGGAATTTTTATTTTGATACAATGATTGCTTACACTTTTTTCTAAAAGAGGAGTGTATTTGAGAATTATCAATTGCCTCTCCTTCAATACGACAAACTCAAAAGAAGGTGAAGTTCAGTGGTCTGATGCATGTGAGAAGAACTTTCAAGAGTTGAAGACTCCACTCATTACAACACCAGTTCTAACTCTTCAAGAAGGTTCAGATGGCTTTGTGACCTATTGTGATACCTCTAGAGTTTTCCTTGGTTGTGTTTTGATGCAGCATGGTAAGGTAATATCTTATGTTTTCAGACAACTCAAGGTTCATGAGAAGTACTATCCGACTCATGATCTCGAGCTGGCAGCGGTAGTATTTTCCTTAATGATTTTGAGGCACTACCTTTAGGAGGTTTATGTGGATGTTTTTACTAACTACAAGAGTCTACAGTATGTATTCAGTCAGAAGGGCCTGAATCTACATCAGATAAGATGGCTAGAATTATTAAAGGATTATGACATAAGTGTATAGTATCACTCGGGCAAGGCTATTGTAGTGGTTGACGCCCTCAGCAAGAAGTCTATAGGGAGTGTTGCTTATGTAGAGGAGGATAAAATGGAACTGGCAAAGGATATTCATAGATTGGCTCGATTAGGGGCCCAACTGATTGATTCAGCAGAATGTGGAGTTGTAGTCTTGAGTGGGTCAGAATCCTCCCTTGTGGTGGAGGTTAAATCAAAGTTGGACGAATACCTAATTCTACTTAAGCTGAAGGAAGCAGTGCTAAGGAAAAAAATGGAAACATTCTTCAAAGAGACATGGTGTGCTTCATTACCAACGTAGGCTGTGTGTTTTAGATATGGATGATTTTGATGCAGCGAATACTAACGGAAGCTCATAGCACTAAGTACTCTATCCACCTAGGTGCCACCAAGATGTACCATGATCTGCGGGAAGTCTACTGGTGGAATGACATGAAGAAGGACATTGCAGAATTCGTGTCAAGTGTCCAAATCGCTGATAGGTTAAGGTTTAACATCAAATACCTGGGGGTATGACTCAGTATATGAGCATTCTTACTTGGAAGTGGGAAGAAGTGAGCATGGACTTCATCACAGGTCTACCTCGTATGCGCCGACAACATGACTCAATTTGGGTAGTTGTAGAATGAATGACTAAGTCAGCACATTTTCTACCAGTTAAAACCACAGACTCAGTAGAGGATTATGCTAGACTATACCTCCGGGAGTTAGTTAGACTACATGGAGTTCCCTTGTCCATCATTTAGGATAGGGGTACTCAGTTCACCTCACACTTCTGGAGGTTATTTTATAAAGGACTTGGTACTCAGTTCAAGCTCAGCATAACTTTTCACCCACAGAAAGATGGCCAAGATGAGCGAACTATTCAGACGTTGGAGGATATATTGGGGACTTGTGTGATCGATTTCAAAGGCATTTGGGATGATCACCTACCTCTTATCGAGTTTGAATACAACAATAGCCACCACTCCAGTATTCATATGGCCCCGCTTGAGGCATTATATGGTAGAAGGTGTAGATCTCCTATAAGGTGGTTTAAGGTTGGTGAAGTTTCCATAATAGGACCTAATTTGATACATGAGGCCATGCAGAAGGTTCAGCTTATCAGGGAATGACTAAAATCAGCTCAAAGCTCACAAAAATAGTATGTTGATGTAAGGAGAAGAGAGCTATCTATGAAAGGAATGACGAGGTTGGGGAAGAAAGGAAAGCTCAGTACCAAATATGTTGGTCATTACAGAATCTATAGATGCTTTGGCAATGTGGCGTATGAGCTAGATTTGCCTAATGGAGTTAGCATCGATGCATCTAGTCTTCCATTTGTCTTTATTGAAGAAATGCATCGGTTATTTGACCTTAATAATGCCTTTAGAGAGAGTTGGTGTAAAGGATAGTCTCTTGTACGAAGAGGTTCCAATTCAGATTTTGGATCACCAGGTTTATAAGTTGAGGAACAAATAGGTAGCTTCAGTAAAAGTCTTTGGAGAAACCAGCTAGTGGAGGGAGCTACGTGGGAAGCCGAAGCAGATATGATAGCTAATTATCCTTATCTTTTTCCTTCTGGCACAATTTCAATTTTAGGTACAAGTTTCCTCCTGAGCACTCTATCCAATTTCTTATTTGGATCATGCCTATCAGTTCCTTTATTTCATAGCATGTGTTTATATTTATGAATTCAACTCAGTCATGTATTTTATTTCAGGTCAGTCACTCCATCAATTTTCAGTCTATAGTTCTCAATTCTGGGATTACATCTCTTTCCCTACCGTTTTCAGCCTACTAAGCCTCCATTCAAGGATGAATGTTCCCAAGGGGAGATATTGTAACACCTCAGATCCCCTAGAGTGAAATATTGCAGTAAAAGAATAAAGGTGCATACTTGATGCTGGGATGACAGGGGAAGTGATGACCTGTCACACCTCTGACGGTGGATCTGGTGTCAGTTAGCCAGGCGATGGACGGTCACTTGTATTTTTGAGGTCCAGTACCTTCAGCTTATGGGCGACAAGGACTCGACAAACCGTCGAGTGAGTGATAGCCCGTCAAGGAAATCATCACTTAGGCCAGAAGTTCAGTCTTATCAGCATTGTGCTTTACCATGGGTTTTCTTGGGTCACGTGTGATCCAAAGTATTATGTCGCGTCTAGGGTTTAAACTCAGGTCGTGACAAGCAGCGCTGAAATATGGTTGGTGCATTACATAACCCGAACTTCATCCTCTTGAAAGAAAACGTCCTATAAGGGCAAGTAAAGATGGTTTTCTCTTGGCCTTCTGGGGCTATGGAAATTCAATTGTACCCTAAATAACGATCGATAAAGCAATAACAACCTTTACCTACAAGATGATCAAGCCTCTGATCCATGAAAGGCATTGAAAATGGTCTTTCTATGTTCACTGATTGAGTTTTTGATAATCCATGCATACACGTCATCCTGTGACTGGTCTCACTGGAATCAACTCATTCTTCTCATTTGGAACCACAATGATTCCACCCTTCTTCGGTACACATTGTACCGGACACACCCACTTACTATCAACAATAGGGTAGAAAAAACCAGCGTCTAACCACTTAATAATCTCTTTCTTCACCACCTCTTGCATAGGTGGGCTTAGTTTTCGCTAGTGCTCTATACTAGGAATGCAGTCCAGTTCAATGTGAAATTGCCACTCTATAAGATCTGCAATAATACTAACTAGAAAAGTGTTGTTCACCCTAGAAATGCATGCCTTAGATGTGAAGGAAGAGCCTTAAGCACTAACACTGGAGGTTCCTCAATTGAAGGTTTTGCTGGAGGAATTGAACTATTCTTCAAATTGAGGTCCAACTTCTTTGGCCTGAAACTATAGGACCCTATTCTAGCAAGTTCAATTGACCATTTCCTCATATCCTTGGATATCATCCTCCTCAAAGTTCGTAAGTAAAACTACCATTGCCTCTACCCCAAGCCTCTCCTCAAGGGACACTAGTGACCTCTCATCCTCAACAGAGCTGATAACCGATACTTTCACACCCCAAATTGGAAGGGGAATGACTGGAACCCTGTGCCACACCTGAACGAGCACACCCTGCCACAAAACTGACTATAATAGGCCAGAATCGATGAGGTTCGGCAATACAACAACTATAAAATCAGAGTAAGATGATAGACTATAGCGGAAGCTGGTTTACCGACCAACCAAAAGGTATACAATGGGCCGTCAAGGCCACAAAATGGAAAATAACTATACAATAAGGCCTACCTGGAAAATGACCACAATCGATGTCAACGAGCCTCTATGAATATATTAGTAATCAAATGATCGGGACAGGTCCCTAAATTACCCTTAACTCAAACATCTAGAAACTCCAAAAGACCTAGAGTGTACCGACTCATCTAGAACTCCACTCAGCAACAAAGAATTTGATCTACCAACCCACCATCACCTGTAGGCATGAATGCAGTGCCCCGAATAGGGCGTCGATAAGAAGATGTATCGAGTATGTAAGGAAGAAACAACTACAAGACTCAGATTATAGATCAACAGATATACCGGATATCTCTACCTATCCCCCATAAGCCCGACAAGTACATAAATAGAATGTATCTTGCCTCCATTAGCCTGGCATGTCCAAAACAAGTTACCAACAAATAGCGGCATGTAGCTGATACTGCTCACCTGTTACCCCCTCTAGACCTCTCAAAGGCCTCAGCTAACACCAACCAACCTCTGGCATCCACTACTATCAAATAATAGATAACACGAATAATCACAATATAATGCCAAGAAAATCAAAAGTAAATACTAGTCAATCAACATGATCAAACAACTATTGTCAGACCCTTTCTTGGCTACGCGCAGCTAGCAAAGCTCCATCCATCCAGGAGAGCCAATCATGATACCAAAAAGGCTAAGAACAGACATATACGGCGCTATGTAATCATGTACCTCACCAAGCTCTTGAATTTCTCAAAATGACCCTATGGGAGGCAAACATAACTTCACCATACGCTAATAGTTTTACCCCTTGGACTAAACTCGTCGGCCAGACCAACTCTCTGCATCGGGTATCCACGAGCTCCAAAAGACTCAAACACAATACACACACACAATCACAACATTCACAATCATAACAATAATAATACATGCTCAAACAACCCACAATTGGCTCTCGAACATCACTAATCGATTATCATAACACATTACTATTCTTTCATGTCTGGTGGTCCACTGATGAGCCACTAACGGCTAAGGATTACCATCCTAAATGGTCTATCCCTAAGCTTTACAGGAAGCCCAAAAGCCACTCTACTCACCATTAACAACAAGGGACATGGCCAATCCAACCCAAGTGCCACCACGACTATCAACACAGTCGAATTAAAATATAATAAAAGATCATCCTAACCATCGACCTTAACCACTCTAAACCCTTATTCATTTTTCAATTTCATCACCAAATCTTATTCACACAAACATCCCATAACTTTCTACAAGAACCACACGGCTCACACACAACCTCTTGACACTAGCCGAATAATTTCCCATGACTACAATTCTTCGCACTCAAGCCCAAGCCACCAACAAAACTGACACCTCATACACACATTTATCATCATATAAAAAGCAACACAAGAGTTAAATAACAATATTACACAAAGCTTCAAAAAATAGCTGACATGTACGTCAAGACCTACAACAACGGCTACGAAATTTATGCCTACAAAGGAAGGGACAAGCCTAACATACCTTACCTTCAAGCCTAGCCGAGCCTGAACCTTCAACACCATGAAACTAATGCGTAGAGGAAGTCAAAGATTACGCCAAGAACACAACCAACAAACTCAATGAAGAAACAAGGCAGACGGAGCTTAACCGACAAGATTTATGTCACGACCCGAGAGGAAACCTAGATCGTAGACATGGGACAAGGGACCCCGAGAGACCCCAAGTCAACCCATGGCATAAGCATTCACTAACTCATTCGATAAGAATGATGGAAAAATAATTACAAACTCAGCGGAAATCTAACTTAACATAACAACAGAATGAACATCCGAAGCTGAAAACATGTCTAAGTCTGATAGGCCTCTAATTTGGACGAGTTGATGGGACAACACCCCCAACTAGCTCAGAAATACTGAAACTGAAAATACTTCCAAGGTAACTAAAAATCTAGTCCTCGAAAGATGAGGACTCACCAATCTAGCAGGTGAAAACTCTAATAACGGCTTCGAACGGGGCTAAACCTGTGATACAGATCCTGCATCATGAAACGATGCAGCATAGGAGGTATGCGGTTAGTACGTGAAATGTACCCAGAATACAAGGTAAGTAAAACTGCTAGAGCAATATAAATCTTTTAAAACAAGTTATACATATATAAAATAAACCTTTTAAGGAAAAAAGAATATTACACGTATTCATTATGAAATCATCCTTATTTTATACATGATCATGCAGGGCATTTAGAACATCATGACTGACTCGAATGACTCAAAGCTAAATCATAACATTTATATCAAAAGCTGAACAATGAGTCAAACCTTGCTTTTTAAGAATGCATGCATAAGGTAATCATCATGAGTAATGCATATGCAAAGTCGAATAATGTAGACTATGGGAGACTCGTCACTTAACCGACACACCATGATAGAGCTTACATAGTCCCGACTATTATACTCAAGTAGGTAGAGCCATCCAAAACTTTTCCAGGTGTAGGGACGCTACCATGATGTCGATATCAAGCTGAAAGGGGCCATTCGGGGCGGTGATAGCTTACAAGGGAGGTCCCAATAATATAATAGAATCAACCTACGTGGCGCGCAGTTTTGGGGCATAGGGTGTCGACCCTTAGCCCGCTCGGTGCTAGACTCTTCTCCCAAAACATGCAATGCTCTACATCATATCAATATGAAGCTCAACATCATCTAGTGACGAAGCCCAACATGAATTCATGCATAAACTCAACATCGTATGAATGAAGCCCAACATTGTCTATCGACAAAGCTCATTATGAAATCAGTCATACACTAGACATCATATAAATATGAAGCTCAACATTCTCGTTTCGACAAAGCTTACACTGAAATCATGCTTAGACTCAACATCATGTGAAATGAAGCTTAATGACAACATACAACTCAATTACGAGATTCACGCACATAAGAAGCTTTACTTTGTCACATACCACATGCTCAAAGAATAATGGGAGCCTTTACTCCAAAATCATGTGGTAAGTCTACTTTTAGAAATATCACTTCATCATCATCAACATAAGGGCCTTGCCCAAAACCTTATCAATTTTGAACCCATCCAATTCATTCTAAAACATTATAATTTGGGAGACTTCAATCCAAAATGAGGTAACAAAGTCAATTCAAGAAAAACCGTCATTTATACTCAACATTGGGTACTACCCAAAGCTTCATCATACTAGAGTCCATTTAATCTTCTTTGAAAACATCATCAAAATCATAGGTAAGGTTGGAAACGTGCTTTTCATCACCTACTCAATGATTATCACATTCTATTAGGAACTACCCTCACATGGGCGTTTTAGATTTAAATATTATTTTTTAGAAATAATTTTGTAAAAGAAATTAAGTTAGAATCTGCCCAAGCTCGATAAATCATCAATATCAATTCAATTTAATCATACCCATGAGCAGAAATGTAAGAATCATGCAATCGAATGAAAACCCATACTTGATCATCACAAACCAATCACAAATTAATAGGGAATGGCCATGGGCGTGGAAGGAAGCACCCACTCATAGCCTTACATACCTGGGATTGAAGAATTCTAACCCTTCATAATTGCCCAGCTGATATTCCAATTGGAAACCTTGAGAATTCACCTTGATTCTTCTCCTCAAACCCCCAACCTTGCATGCATGAAAGTAATGGCGTAAGATGAGTTTTTCTATGCTAAAACCCCTCTATTATGAGCTTAAAACGACGTAGTATAGGCCCTTAGAACTTAGGAATTACGGAAAAGCCCTTACTAAAATCGCTGAAAATAACAGTCAGGGGGGTCTTAATAGACGAATTGACGACTCGTCACCTGGGCATATGATCCGTTGGTTCACCGTCAAGTACACTACCTCATCATTTATGAAAGTTCAATTGGCTTGGTAATGGCCCTCCTAACGGGTTGTTAGGACTGATGACAACTCGTTAGGTACCATCCGTTAAGTACACTGGATAAGCTTTACTATCTTTCCCTAGGACCACCGGCCGATTGACATGACGACTCATGGTGTTTGACCACGAGTAGTAAATCTCCTGTGGGGACCTCAAGTCCATCATTATCTCAGGCCTTCCCCACAAGTCACTTGACTACTCATTAGGCCTCCTCATAAGTCATCCAATGACTCGTTCTGCAACTGCTACAACATTTTTTAATTTTTCTCCTGATTCACTTCCGAGTCTGTTTCTTGAATTCTTGGGGTATAAAAATATCTCCTCCCTTGGGAACATTCGTCCTCGAATGTTAGAAACAGGCAGAAAACAGAAACAAGCAATTATCATACTCTAATAATAACTATTTTAACCGTAATTTCACGGAATGACTACCTCCGAAAAGAACCACATAGTTGAACTAAATTCAGGCATCACATACATATATCATAACATAATTCAAACTTGCGCACATGAACTGAACATGGAAATTGATTAGAGAATTAGGGCAAAAATTGATACCTCAAGTTGGAACTGAGCCGGTGGAGAGCAAATGTGGGTATTTAGCCATCATATCCGCTTCGGCCTCCCACGTAGCTCCTTCAACATGTTGATTCATCCATAAAACCTTAACTAAATCTACCTCTTTGTTCCTCGGCCTTCGAACTTGTCGATCCAAAATTTCAACTGGAATTTCTTCATAACTGAGGCTATCTTTTACACCAACGCTGTCTACCGGAACTACCAAGGCTGAATCACTCAAGCACTTCTTCAAAAGCAATACATGGAACACAGGATGAACTGAAGCCAATTCTGAAGGCAAGTCAACCTCATATGCCACCCTACCAACCCTTCTTACAACCCGGTAGGGGTCAACATAGCAGGGACTAAGTTTACCGTTCTTTCTGACCGCACGACTCCCTTCATGGGAGATACCTTTAGAAACACCCAGTCGTCTACATCAAACTCCAATTCTCTTCTCCTCACATCAGCATACGATTTCTGAAAAATCTGAGCGGTTTTCAACCGGTCCCTTATCAATTGAACCTTCACCATCACCTCATGAACCGAATCTGGTCCTACCACAGCTGCCTCACCAACCTTGAACCATCCGATGGGAGATCTGCACCTTCACCCATGAAGAGCCTCGAACGGTGCCATCTGGACACTAGAGTGGTAACTATTATTATAAGAAAACTCGATCAAGGGAAAATGATCTCCCAACTGCTCTTGAAATCCATAACACATGCCCTCAACATATCCTCAAGAGTTTGAATGGTTCGTTCTGCTTGTCCGTCAGTCTGGGGATGAAAAGTTGTGCTTAGATTAACCTGAGTCCGAAGCCCCTTTTGAAACAAATGCCTGAATTGAGAAGTAAACTGAGTACCTCGATGTGAAATAATGGACAAGGCACTCCATGAAGCCGAACCAACTCTCCTATACACAACTTAGCATAATCATCTGTTGAATCCATGGTCTTGACTGGTAGGAAGTGTGCAACCTTGGTCAACTTGTCCACCACAACCCAAATGGAGTCGTATTGTCGGCGAGTACGAGGTAGACCTGTGATGAAGTCCATATTGATTTCTTCCCACTTCCAAGTAGGGATGGCTATATCCTAAAGTACACCTCTAGGTCTTTGATGCTCGACCTTCACTTGCTGACAGTTTGGACACTTTGCTACAAACTCCGCAATATCCTTCTTCATACCATCCCACTAATAGATTTCTCATAAATCCCGATACATTTTCGTGGATCCTAGATGAATAAAATATCTGGTACCATGTGCCTCGTGCAATATTCGAATTCTCAAATTATCAAAGTCTAGAACACATAGCCGACCCTGGTATTATACACTATTTCCCCTTAGGAGAAAACCTCCACTTTCTGACTCCACACCGCTTTCTTCATCTTCCTCAATATTGGATCCTCATCTTGCTTGGATTTAACATCAACTACCAAGGATGATTCTGACCCGTTAAGTACAACAACACCACCATTAGTCGAATCGATCAATCTAACTCCCATCCTAGCAAGCCGGTGGACATCTTTCACCAACTCCTTCCTCCCTTCATCCACAGGAACACACTCTCCATTGAGAGCCTACTAAGCGCATCCGCAACCACATTAGCCTTGCCTGGGTGGTAAAGGACACTCACGTCATAATCCTTAAGTAACTCCAACCGCCTCCTTTGCCTTTGATTTAGATCTTTCTGTGTGAACACTTATTGCAAGCTTTTGTGATCCATAAATACATCCACGTGGACCCCATACAAGTAATGACGCCATATCTTATATGCAAACACCACGAGGCCAATTCAAGATTGTGGCTTGGGTAATTCTTTTCATGTACTTTCAGCTGTCGAGAGGCATAAGCTATCACCCTTCCACGCTGCATCAACACACACCCAAGTTTGACTCTGGAAGCATCATAATACACCATGAACCCATCCATAACCTCGGGTAGGGTCAACACTGGTCTGAAGTAAGTCGAGTTTTCAACTCTTGGAAGCTTTTCTCACAAGCCTCCGACTAGTGAAACTTCACCTTCTTCTGAGTCAACTTAGTCAAGGGCGCTGCGATGGATGAGAAACCCTCCACAAGCCTCCGATAATAGCCAGCTAAGCCCAAGAAGCTCTGAATATCTGAAGCATTCACTTGTCTGGGCCAATTCTTCACCGCCTCAATCTTCTGCGCGTCTACTTTTATGCCTTCTCTAGACACCACATGGACCAAGAATGCCATGGAGTCCAACCAAAACTCACACTTGCTGAAGTTTGCATACAATTGGCGGTCCTTGAGGGTCTGCAGCACTACTCTCAAGTGAGTGGCATGCTCCTCCTCGCTCTGAGAGTATACCAAGATGTCATCAAAGAACACGATCACGAACATGTCCAAATATGGATTGAACACTCTGTTCATCAGGTCCATAAAAGCTGCAGGAGCATTCGTTAGTCCAAAAGACATAATTACAAATTCGTAATGACCATACCGTGTTCTGAATGCCGTCTTGGGGATATCACTCTCCCAAACTCTAAGATGATGATACCCAAATCTGAGATCTATCTTCAAGAAACACTTACCACCCTGAAGCTGATTGAACAAATTATTGATTTTGTGTAAGGGATACATGTTCTTGACAATGACTTTATTCAAATATTGATAATCAATGCACATACGAAGGGAACCATCTTTATCCCAAACAAATAGTACTGGTGTGCCCCACGGAGACTGGATCGATCTAATGAAACCCTTAATAGAAAATCCTTTAACTGATCCTTCAACTCTTTTAGCTCAACTGGGGCCATCATGTAGGGAGGAATAGATATAGGTTGTGTATAGCAAAAAAGGTCAATACCGAAATCAATCTCCCTCTCAGGAGGAATACCTGGCAAATCATCAAGAAAGACCTCTAGATACTCATGTACTACTGAAATTGACTGGATAGTTGGGGTCTCGGACTCAACATCCTTGACCCTAACCAAATGATACATTCAACCCTTAGAAATCATCTTTCTGGCCTTGAGGTAGGAAATGAAGCGACCTATAGGCACAGCTGAACTACCCTTCCATTCTAAGACTGGTTCACCCGGGAATCTAAACTCTACTGATCGGGTCCTACAATTAATGGAAGCATAACAAGAATACAACCAATCCATGCCGAGAATAAAATCGAAATCGTTCATGGCTAACTCTATCAGATCTATTGAGGTGACCTTATGGAGAACCAAGTTCGGACAATTTCTATACACCCGTCTAACTATAATTGAGTCACCTACTGGAGTAGAAATCGAGAAGGATTCGGACAAGACATCGGGACTGACTCTGAAGCCACTGGCTACATAAGGTGTCATAAAGGACAAGGTGGCCCCTGAATCTAACAATGCATAAAAATCAACATGGAAGACTCGAACATACCAGTAACCACATTCAGGGAGACCTCCTGCTCCTGACGGGATGCTAGAGCATAGAATCTGTTCTGGTGCTGACCGCCAGCTGCACTGGTAGATGCCCCTTGATGTGCTGAGTAAGGGGCTGGGGCTGCTGAGCTAGAAGCTAGGCCACGACCCCCAACCTGATCCTGTCTTGCTGCTGGACAATCTCTAAGCATGTTCCCGGGTTTTCCACACCCGAAACACGCACCCGATCTTGCCAAGCACTAGCCTGTATGCCCTCGGCCACATCTGCGACAAGCAGGAACACCTGAATCTGCGGGCCTACTGCTCTGACCCCTCGAGCTTGATGCTCGCCCTATCTGATTATGCCTAGGCTGAGATGGCACACTCCAGTCTGATGAAGCTGGGGCGGATGATCTCTAGTGAGTCCGCTGACGGTACTCACTGCCGGAACCCTGCTGGAAGGATCTGTTGCCCTCCATCCTGGCCCTCTTGTCCTCTCTCTCTCTCGAATGTACTGACTCCATCTGCTGGGCATACAACACCATCTGAGTGAAGTCCATATCCTGATAGAGCATAGCAATCCTGCATTCCTTAACCATGTAACCTGCTATCCCTTGCACAAACCTGCTCAGTCGCGCTCTCTGGTCAGCAACTAACTTAGGAGCATACTTCGATAGGCGGGTGAACTCAAGGGAATACTCTGGTACTATCATCCTTCCTTGCTTCAGATTTACAAACTCCAGTGTCTCTATCTTCCTCATCTTTCAAGAGAAGAACTGATCTAGGAATGCAACATGGAACTCTTCCCAAGTGACCGAACCTACTCCAGAAACTCTACTGTCTTTCCACTGCGGAACCAAATACGCACAACCCCCTTCAACTAGTTGGAGGCCAACTCTGCACTCTACACTGCTCAGCCCCATAACATGGGTGATCTTGATAACCTAATCCACGAACTCGTGTGGGTCCTCATCTACCTTGGACCCTAGAATCTCCAGCGAGTTCATCCTTAAGAAGTCCCTGATTCGAGCCGCCGTTGCACTGTCATTCTGCGAACATGCACAAAAGCTTGTTGATTGACCTGAGCGGTCAAGGATTGCGCAAGCATCTGGATAGCGGCCCAAAACTCAGCATGGGCGGCTGCCTCTAGTGCTTGAGGCTCCTGAACCGGTGGGACCTGCTGATGCCCACGACCCATGCCATCCTCGAGGCCTTCACCATCTCCATTTCTCCTTCCATTCATCCTTTGAGGAGCCATGATTCTGCAATCGCGAATAACACGAATTAGAGGGATGGAAAGACTCTTCACTGCACGACATAGATGATGAAAGATGGAACATTTCCTTAAATGTTTCATAGCCTCTTCGTCATAAGTGTGGGTGTTTCACACTCATGAAAAAAGACTCTACTTAATATGACTTTTAGACTCCCTAGGACACTTCTAACCTATGGCTTTGATACCAAGTTTGTCACGACCCGAGAGGAGACCCGGATCATAGACACGGGACAAGGGACCCCGAGAGACCCCAAGTCAGCCCATGGCATAAGCATACACTAACTCATTCAATAAGCATGAAGGAAACATAATTATAAACTCAATGGAAATCTAACTTAACATAACAACAGAATGAACATCCGTTGCTAAAAACATGTCTAAGTTTGATAAGCCTCTAATTTGGATGAGCTTATGGGACAACACCCCCAACTAGCTCAAAAATACTAAAACTAAAAATACATCCATGGTAACTGAAAGTCTAGTCCTCGAAAGATGAGAACTCACAACCTAGCAGGTGCTAACTCTGATAGCGGCTATGAACGGGGCTAAACTTTTGATACGGATCTTGCATCATGAAACGATGCAGCATAGGAGGTATGCGGTTAGTACGTGGAATGTACCGAGTATGAAAGGCAAGTAAAACCGCTAGATCAATATAAATCTTTTAAAACAAGTTATACATATATAAAATAAACTTTAACGACAAAAGAAGATCACACGTATTCATTATGAAATCATCCTTATTTTATACATGATCATGCAGGGCATTTAGAACATCATGACTGACTTGAATGACTCAAAGATAAATCATAACATTTATATCAAAAGCTGAACAATGAGTGAAACCTTTAATTTTATACATGCATGCATAAGGTAATCATCACGAGTAATGTGTATACAAAGTCGAATAATGTAGATTGTGGGAGACTCTTTACTTAACTGGCATACCATGATAGAGCTTACGTGGTCCCAACTATTATACTCAAGTGGGCAGAGCCATCCAAAACTTTTCCAGGGCTAGGGACGCTACCATGATGTCGATATCAAGCTGAAAGGGGCGATTCGAGCCAGGGATAGCACAGAAGGGAGGTCCCAATAATATAACAGAATCAACCTACGTTGGCGCGTAGTTCTGGGGCATAGGGCATCGACCCTTAGCCCGCTCGGTGCTAGACTCTTATCCCAAAACATGAAATTCTCTACATCGTATAAATACAAAGCTTAACATCGTATAAATACAAAGCTCAACATGAATTCATGCATAAACTCAACATCATATGAACGAAGCTCAACATTGTCTATCGACAAAGCTCATTATGAAATCAGGCATACACTAGACATCATATAAATATGAAGCTCAACATTGTCGTTTTGACAAAGCTTAGACTGAAATCATGCTTATACTCAACATCATGTGAAATGAAGCTTAATGACAACATACAACTCAATTACGAAATTCACGCACATGAGAATCTTTACTATGTCACATACCACAGGCTCAAAGAATAGTGGGAGCCTTTACTTTAAAATCATGTGGTAAGTCTACTTTTAGAAATATTACCTCATCATCATCAACATAAGGGCCTTGCCCAAAACCTTATCAATTTTGAACCCATCCAATTCATTTGAAAACATTATAATTTGGGAGATTTCAATACAAAATGAGGTAACGAAGTCAATTCAAGAAAAATCGTCATTTATACTCAACATTGGGTACTACCCAAAGCTTCATCATACTAGAGTCCATTTAATCTTCTTTGTAAACATCATTAAAATCATATGTAAGGTTGGAAACGTGCTTTTCATCACCTACTCAATTATCATCACATTCTATTAGGAACTACCCACACATGGGCGTTTTAGATTCAAATATTATTTTTTAGAAATAATTTTGTAAAAGAAATTAAGTTAGAATCCGCCCAAGCTTGATAAATCATTAATATCAATTCAATTTAATCATACCCATGAGTAGAAATGTAAAAATCAAGCAATTGAATGAAAACTCATACTTGATCATCACAAAACAATCACAAATTAATAGGGAATGGGCATGGGTGTAGAAGGAAGCACCCACTCATAGCCTTACATACCTGGGATTTAAGAATTCTAACCCTTCCTAATTGCCCAACTGAGATTCCAGTTGGAAACCTTGAGAATTTATCTTGATTCTTCTCCTCAAACCCCCAAACTTGCATGCATGAAAGTAATGGCCTAAGATGGGTTTTTCTCTGCTAAAACCCCTCTATTATGAGCTTAAAACGACGTAGTATATGCCCTTAGAACCTAGGAATTACGGAAAAGCCTTTACTGAAATCGTTGAGAATAACTGTCAGGGGGGTCCTAACGGACGACTTGACGATTCATCACCTAGGCATACGATCCGTTGGTTCATCCATCAAGTACACTGCCCCATCATTCATAAAAGTTCAATTCTCTTGGTAACGACCCTCCTAATGGGTCGTTAGGACTGACGACGACTCGTTAGGTACCATCTGTTAAGTACACTAGATAAGCTTTACTATCTTTCCCTAGGACCACCCCACGACTGACATGACGACTCGTGGTGTCTGACCACGAGTCGTTACATCGCCCATGGGGACCTCAAGTCCATCATCATCTCAGGCCTTCCCCACGAGTCACTTGATGACTCGTTTGGCCTCCTGACAAGTCATCCAATGACTTGTTCTGCAACTGCTGCAATATTTTCTAGTTTTTCTCCTGATTCACTTCCTGGTCCAATTCTTGAATTCTCGGGGTATAACAATTTATATGAATTCGACGGTAGAAACTATGAGACAATAACCTAACAGCGTTAGCACACCTATAACCAACTCAACAAGTAAGTAAAACTAAAGGAAGAAGGATTACCAATGCTTCACCATGAAACGGCCACCAAAAGCCCCAAAAAGACACCAAAATGCAAGCTACATGCGATTCCCAACTTTCCAACCTTCGATTCCACCTTAGATAATGTTTTTATATCTCCCAAATCATTGAAAACTAGTTAGGATAAGTCTATAGAAAGTCTTCGCAACTGGACATTTCCAGAAATGAGAAAAGGATATGAAATAACAGACCAAATGGACTTATATAGTCCTCCACCGCCTTAGCCATTTTTGATATGCCTGCTTATGTCGTCTCGCAAAAACTACAATATCTCTCTATTTCAAATATGGACTTTTGAATAGTTTAATGCATTGAAAACTAGACTCATAAACCTTTAATTTGATAGGTTGTAGGCCCCTTAACTCCTTATATATTGGAAGAGAAACTTCTATATATTTGAACCAAATTTCAGAGAATCTCAAAGAGGAAATTTGCGATAACTTTTGCCGACTTTTGTTTTACAACTTGACTGATGTCAAATCTTAACATCCGATCATGGAGTGATTCAAATACTTCATAACACTTCTTAGTACCCTTAGTTCTACCTTGAAAGTATGAATTTATCACTCAAATTATCTATGGTTTACATCCTTCCCTCCTAGAAACATTATTCCTCCAATGTTGGACAACACGCACGACCCCAACTCATTGAATGACATAGCATGACGTAGACTCACACTGAAATCCTATAACAAACAACTCTAAACAACAAAAAATTTCACCATAGCAAGGCACGACACAACTATAACCATAATCAAATTAAAGGATCTTACCTGCCACCATGTCTAGCCACTAGCCAGCTATCATCCATCATATTACAAGTATTCCCTACTAAAGTCAAAAAACATGAGTCTAGACATGGCCCCCTCGATAGATAACATCTCGCATGATTTCAATCCAAAAAGAAGAGTAACCATCCTAAATGTCCTGAAACCTCCTGTTTATAAGTAAGCTACGCAACACACACGTAAACAAGACTCTACTAGATATGACCCATAGACTCCCTAGGACACGAACTACTCTAATACTAAGTCTATCACACCCCAAACACGGAGGGGCATGGTTGGCACCCTGTGCCACACCTGATCGAGCACATCCTTCCACAAAACTAATTACAATAGGCCAGAACCAACGATGTTCAGCAACACAACAACTATAAAATTAGAGTAAGGCGTAGACCATACAGAAAGTTGGTTTACCGACCAGCCAAAAGTTACACAATGGGCCATCAAGGCTATAGAATGGAAAAAACTATACAACAACGCCTACCTAACCTACCACCCGACCACATCCGATGTTTATGAGCCTCTACGAATACATCAGTAATCAAATGATTGGGATAGGGATCTGAACCCTAACTGAAATATCTGGTCAACTTCGAAAGACCAGGAGCATACTGACTTAGCTGGAACTCTACTCAGCAACCAAAAATTCGATCTACTTGCCTACCATCACCTACAAGCATGAATGTAGCCCCCCGACTAGGGCATCACTACAAAGATATACTGAGTATGTCAGGCATAAACAACTACAAGACATAAATTAGAGATCAAAAAATATACTTGAAATCGCATGAGGAGAAATTCAACTTAAATAAACACATAGAACCTATGTGGGCCCCATAAGCCCAGTAAGTACAAGCAAGTACATAAATAGAACCTACCTGATTCCCATAAGCCCGACAAGACCAAAATAAGTAAGCAACAACATGTGGCTCCTAGCCGACACAGGTCATTTTTCACTCCCTCTAGGCTTCTCAACGGCCTCAGCTAACACTAGCCAATATCTAGCATCCACTACTATCAGATAACAGATAACACATGGAACAATGACAATATAATGCTCAGAAAATCAAAAGTAAACACCAGTCAATCAACATCATCAAACAAGAACTATCGGACCCTCTCTCAATTATGCATAGTTAGTAGAGCTCCATCCATCTGGGGGTTCAATCACGATCCCAAGAAGGATCAGAATACACATATACGGCCCTATGAAGGTGTTTGCCTCCAATAAGGTCGTTGCATGGACTCAACCCCTCGGCTGGACCAACTCTCAACATCGGGTGTCTACAAGCTCCAAAGGACTTAAACACAAGACACTCACACAAAATCATAACTTTCACAAACAACAACAATAATAATACATGCTCAAACATCCTACAACCGGCTCTCGAACCCACTAATTAATTATCATAAAACAATACTATTTTTTCACGTCTAGCCATCCACCGACAAGCCACTAACCGAGCTAAGGATTACCATCCTAACCAGTCTATCCCCAAGCTTTACAAGAAGCCCGAAAGCCACTCTACTCACCACTAACAATAAGGGACTCATCCAAACCAACCCAAGCATCACCACGACCGTCAATGTGCCTCGACATAGCCGCCGATTCAAATATAATAAAAGATCATCGCCAGCATCGACCATAGCCACTCTAAACCCTCATTCACTTGTTAATATCATCACCCAATATTATTCATACAAACATCCCATAACTTTCTATAAGAACTACATGCCTCATACATGGCCTCTTGATGCAAGCCTAATAATTTTCCATGCCTGTGATTCTCCATACTCAAGCCCGATCCACCAACCAAACCAACACCTCATACACACATTTATCATCATGTAAAAGTGGAACAAGACTTAAATAACAATATAACATAAAGCTTCACAAAATAGCCGGCACACACATCAACACCTACCACAATGTCTATGAAATTCATGCTGACAAAAGGAAGAAAATGCCTAACATACCTTAGCTTCAAGCCTAGCCGAGCCCAAGCCTTCAACACCACGAACTTACTGCCTAAAAGCAGTACAAGATGCTTCCAAGAACACAACCAACAAACTCAATGAAGAAACAAGGCAAACAGAGATTAACCGACAAGATTCATATGAATTCGATAGTAGATACTCCGAGACAACAACCTAATGACATTAACACACCTATAACCAACTCAAAAACTAAGGAAAACTAAAGAAAGAAGTCTTATTAACAACTTTACCACAAAACATCCACCAAAAGCCTCGAAAAGACACCAAAACACAAGCTACACATGAATCCAGAATTTTCGACCTTCAATTCCACCTTGGATTATGTTTTTATCTCCCAAATCATCAAAAACTAGTTGGGATAATTCTAGAGAGAGTTTTTGCAGTTAGACATTTCCATCAATGACAAAAAGGATGTGAAATAACTGACCAAAATGGACTTATATAGTCCTCCACCTTCTTAGCTGCTTTTTACTTGCCTGCTTGCACAGTCTCGCAAAAATGACCATATCTCTCTATTCTAGTTGAATTTGCAAACGGTTTCATGAGTTGGAACATAGGCTCATAGTCCTTTAATTTGATAAGTCGTACACCCCCTACCTTCTTATATACTGGGAGAAAAGCATTGAGACATTTATCCTAAATTCCAGAGAATCTCAAGAAGGAAATTTGTGATAACTTTTGCTGACTTTTATTTTACAACTTGACTGATGTCAAATATTAACATTCGACCATAGAGATAAAAATTCCTTGTAACACTTGTTATTACCCTTAGTCCTACCTTGAAGGTATGGATTTATCCCTTGAATAATCCAGGGTGTTACAGATACTATTCTCATATCATTTGGCTTCTTAGTTGATCGGCTCACATCAAATACCACCTCTTCAATATTTAACCTGAACTTCAGTTGTCCATTCTCTATATCAACAAGTGCATGCCCGGTGGCAAGGAATGGTAACCCCAAAATGACGGGGACCTCAAAATCCACCTCGTAGTCTAAGATCAAAAAGTCTGCGGGAAATATAAAAGCTTCAACCCTTACTAAAATATCATATAATACACCCAAAAGCCTCTTTACAATGTGATCTGCCATTAGTAGTCATATTGACTTTGGTGTGGGGGCTTCCAATCCCAACTACTTAAATACGGCTAGCAGCATTAAGTTTATGTTATCTCCCAAATCGCATAGAGCCTTTGCAAAGTTGTAAGCTCCGATAGTTGTTATACCCCATAGAATTCCCGGCACCTAAATGACCTATTTGCACGTTGTTTAAGCATATTTGAAGGCCATACGTGCTGGAGAAAGGCCCGGGAAAAGATCGGACGAGAAACCTATCGAACCATCGCGGAAGGAGCCGAGGCAGAGCCCCTCCGCGATGGCAGCGTGTCACGGAGGTGAGGCCTCCGCATTGGCTCCGTGACACATTGGCCTTGTCCAGGCCCAAGTATATAAAGTCCCACTTCGGTTTTAAGTGATCAAAACATTTATAAATTTCCAGAAAACAGAGCAAACCAGCAGAGAGGGAAAAAGGAATGAAGTAGTAATATAATTTTCGTCCGATTACGCTGCTAAACGCTGTCCAAACTCAAATTAACCTCAGATACCGAGGTATTTATCAGCAGAGAGCATTCCTACGGATTTAGCTTCGTGAAATATGGCCGACGAATCGTCGAGCTACCGAGCTAAGGTAAGTGGAATTGCTCTAAATTAGTGTATATGTGTTCCTAGCTGAGAAGTGAATAGTTCTCCCTTCTGGACCTTTGAAAAATAGCGAGTTTTCGACCGTCTTTCGATAAGCCTAAGTTTAGGCTATAAACTATATCGAAAGTGACGTTGCTCTTTACAATAAAGCTGTATTTAGTATTAATTGACATATTTATGAATGCAGTTGGGAGGAAATAGTTGAAGTACCGGCCGAGCCTCGTCCGACAGACGGATAGTTCGAGGATAAGGTATGTAAAGCTAGTTCCCTCGGCAAGTTAGTAATGTTGGTACAGTACAGTAATTTAAAGGCCAGTAGAATATTTAGAAGCCATGTATGATGTTTACTATGAATGATGGTACGATATTAGAAACGTCATGTTATGATCAGCGCGAGACTTGCTAGCACGATATAGATTCTGATACAAGTGTTAGAAACTGCACAGCATGCTTAGTATGTGATGTGACACAGGATGTTAGGATAATATCGTATTCAGTTGAAACCCAGTAAAGCAATGTAATATCTATAAGACATCTCAGAAGCAGAATGATAAGTTAAAATGAGGTTAGAAAGCATATTAGGAATAGTAAATCCTGTTACTATAGAAACTCAGTATACCGCATAGTTTTCAGCAGAAATACTATATCATGTTCAGCATTAGGCTCAGTACAGTATGGCAGAAGATTATATTTATGTACATATGCTATGTTCAGTCTCAGCATGTATTAAATATGTACATATCACTATCGCTAGTTCAGTATGCAGTATGTACAAACACTTTATTATCGTTATCTTCAGTATGTGGGACATGCAGATAGTATTACTAGTTGAGACTGTTGTATTGTTTGGGGTTGGACTACCGAGCATCCATGACCGCCCAGGGTTGATAGCTGTATCGACTCGTCCGCCAGAGGACGAGGATACGTCGCTCTACGGAGTGGCATGCCGTCCCACAGGGCACGAAGATGGGATGCCAGTTTTCCCCATATTATGCCTTGGTCGGCTTTTACACACCCCTGTCGAGCGGATACGCCCGGGTGTTGATTCAGGAGTCCTCCGGACTCAGATGCAGTTATAGTCAGGGGCTCAGCGAGCCCAAGTGCATACCCAGGGGACCGGCAGGATGCTTACAGGGTTTATAGGAGATGGTATGACCGGGGTAGGGGTATAGATTCTGTGCTGGTTGTACCTCCCAGCTTATGGGGACCGGGTAAGGTTTGTGTGTGCTATGTTATGCTATGTTATGTTATGCCATGTTATGATAGATACGAGTAGATCGGCAGTAGAACGATACGTCTCCAGGTATGACTCCTACTCCTTCCAGTATAATTGAGAGAAGGTATGACTTACATTATCAGAAGTTAATCTATTTCTTTCTACTTCAGTTTCATCAGTTATATTATTGTTTTCAGATATTTCTTTCAGTTATTGCTTTACATACTCTGTACCAGCGGTACTGACGCCCGGTGGGGCGCTGCATTACTTGCCTGCAGGTAGTCATAGACGAGTAGGCGATACCACGTGATTCCTATCAGCGATCGAGTATTCAGCTCCTGTCATCCGAAGACTGAATTCCAGAGGTGTATTTTATTTTCTTTTGTTGTATAATATGGGTAGGTCGGGGCCCTGTCCCGATCATTTATATTGCTATTCCTAGAGGCTTGCAGTCTGTATATGTTTCCCTGTGGTCAGATGAGCCGGTCGTGTGAGGCCGTGCAGTTGTTAGCTGTTAGTACTTCTGTTTCTTTTATGTTGGCAGTGTGGGGCCATAGTTCGACAGTAGTGGTGACCTTGCCGGTCACATAGCTATCCAGTACTTCAGGGTTGAGTTATAGATAACTAGACAGCATGGTGGCCTTGTCGGCCCGTATAGGTTTCCCCTATATTGATATATTTCTGGTCAGCTGTTAGTACAGGTACAGGAGGCTATAGGCCAATGGGCTGGGGGCTGTGTTTACAGCTGTTGTATAGCCCTTTGTTTCCAGAAATGTGAATTAGAGCCAGCTAGGCACCAGATGTGCCCAGGCTTAGCAGTCCAGCAGTTCAGGTCCTAGTAGGGCACCAGGTGCCAGTCATACCCCACAAGGCGGGGTGTGACAATAGTATTGGGAATTGTGAAAGTGCTTGGATCCTCTCACTTCTATACTAGGGTTCATGAGGATATTGCACTATAATTGTGCAGATTTTCAGATGGCTCAAAGCTCACAGACCTTTTTCTCATCACTAGGTCCTTCATAAATTTAGCATAGCTGGGCATTTGCTCTAGTGCCTCGACTAGGGGAATATTCATTGAGAGATGCTTTATCATGGATAACTACTTGTGGAATTTCTCATCTACCTTCTTCTTCATTCGCCGAGGGAAAATCTGAGGGACCTCCTTCTCCTTCCCTATCTTAGAAATAGTCTCCTTTTCAGAAGCTGGAGACTTTCAAATCTACTTTGTCTTCAACCATCTGCTCTATCTTCAACTTCAGCAGCGTCATCTACTTCAACCACTTCTGATTGGGCTACCTCATCAAAAACAACATGGGTGGAACAATTATTTCTTTCCCACTCCTAGTGGATACAACCATGCAGTGACTGCCATTGTTTTGGCTGATTATGTTACTAGGTAGTGTCCTCTTTTGCCTCTGGTTCAAGGATGTGGACATATGGCCTAACTGCTGCTCAATTTGTTGAATCATTGTGACATGAAACTCAACTATCTGATTCATTCCAGATATATAATGTCCTTAAGGTGATCATTAGTTGATTCCACCTTTTAAATACCTTAGCCATCATGTCCTCCAATTTTGAGGTGCTAGACTTAGCCTCACAAGCCTTTGGAGGGACATATAGGTCGGTGCGATCATTTCAGTATCCATCTCTCTTCCTCTAACACATTCCTGGTCTCGACCTCTGCTCATATCCCTATACCCAGCACAATTTGTAGTTATCCCTATATCGGTTTCGACCTTGATTCCTAGGGCCTTGGAACCAAGAGTCTTAATTAGACCCTTGGGTGTTGGCCCGAAAACCCGCCACCTAACTATCCAAGAAGTTAGCTTCCTCCTTAGAATTAGAGTTCTCATACCCTTTCTCCTTATCTTGAGCTCCTACTACATTAACCTTCTGAGTTCTAGTTCCCATGATATGCTTCGTGAGCTGGTCAATAGATTTTTTCATATGTTCTATATCCTAATAATTCTCCTTTTCTTTTCTGCACTGCTGCGCAGTCATCCCGATCGAATATATGCCCGTGGATACCTCAACTTCTCTGGTTTTCCAGGCCTTGTTGTTCTTCATCACTTTGTAAAGCATCTCTATTGTGTCCTCCCATGAGTGACTCACTAATGCTCCACCTGCTACCGCATCTGCTACTGCCTTGTTTTTATTATTCAAGGATCTATAGAATATCTCTAACAGGCTCCCATTCGAAATTCTATGATTTGGGCACTTGTTCAATTTCTTATTGAACCGTACCCATGTCTCATGAAGTGCCTCCGTCTTTAGCTTTCAGAAGTTATATATCTCAACTTTAAGTTGCATCACCGATAACTCTCAAACTCATACCTCCTATTGAAGTATGAAGCGAGCATTGTCAATAAAGAATCCAACAAAGACGTTGGGGTCAAACCCAAAGGGAATATGGAAGATCTAGACTAGTGCTGGTAAGTGAACTTGTTGGTTAGTTACTCCAATTTGGGGGTTTTAAGAAAACAATAATTAAAACAACGATTGAAATTATGATGTAAATCAAGAATTAAGAATAACTAGGGTTTGTATTGCCCATGGGTTCATAACTGCTTCGGGTATACACACGTGATCAACACTAATGCTTACTTGTAGAATTGATAACTAGGATTCATCCAAACGACTTGTTCGTCCCTATTGGATGACTATACTCAATCACCGGGTCAGGTCTCATAAGCGATTTCAAACTATCGGTTATCAATCTGTTCCAAATTTAACTATTCTACGACCACAGCTCAAGTTAATACAATGATCATCAAGATCAAGGCTTTGTTGTAATTCTGTTTTCCTAATCTCTACCTCTCTAGACTCAAGAAAGTAAAGAATTTGGGCAGGTCCTTACGCTATACACTTTTAATAAATGATTGAGCATGAAGAAAATACAATGCAAGTGTTTTGCATTGGTTTTAAATCACTTTTGTGTATTCCTAGCTCGTTAATCGACCATGGTTCCCACAACCTTAGCTATGGAGGTTTTAGCCTCTCATAGTTGCAAGGTTGTGATATGCATTCATCATTAAACACATAATTCAATACTTACAATCATAGATGAGAGAAAAGCTTCTTTGATTATATCAGAAAAACCTCAAGAACAATTTTTAAAGAATCCAAGAAAAGGTTGATCACAAGTTAATCAACTCAATTCTATGTTTTGCCCTCAAATATCTATTGTTTACACTCCTATCTAAACTTATCTCCAATGTTCCCTATGATTCTCTACTGAAAATAAAACATAAAAAGTATTTATACAGACATAAGAATCCTTTTCCTAAGCTAACAGGGTGATTTTCCATTACTGGCGCCCTTTGAGCACGACTGATCGTACGACCCATAGCAGTCGTACATACTGTCCATAGTCCTTGGCTTGATGAAATTTAGCTAACTGCAGGGACTTGGTACGACTCGTACATGCTTCCTACGAGTTGTGCTTTGCTTCAGTGGTCTGGTTCTGAGAACTCTGACTTTTTCTGAAATTATTCACGAGTGTTGTGCTATGACTCGTACCTTCTAGCCACGATTCGTACTGTCTGAAGTTCTACTTAGCATTGAAAATCCCTGAAGCTCACCACTACTCCTGGTATGATTCGTACATTGTTGTGACGATTCATAGTTCCATTCATTTCAGGAGTCTGCCTTTGTTGAATTTCTTCTGAATATTTCCCCGACTCAAGCTACGACTCCTACTGAGAGTCGTAGGTTGCATTCTTCTCAGTTCAACTATCTGAAAATTTTTATTGTTCTCAGTACGGCTAGTACCATCAACATACGACTTGTACTAAGACTGTGACTTTAGCTCATTTTCTGCACTTTCAGGCTTCTTTTGCACATTCTTGCTCCAACACTTATTTTTCTTGTAATCAAGGAAAAAGTGCCTTATATCCATATAAACACACCTAAGTTCATGCTATTCTCTTAGTTTTTAGCATCGATAGTGTTGTAAACTCACAACACATCAACACCCTTAACTTAGGACTTTTGCATGTCCTCAGGCGAAGAAAAGGAAAAAAACTAAACACGATGATCAACTAGAAAATAAACCTAAGATACTATAGCCAATACAAAACAAAATTTGCACTGTAAATTCAACAACCTTTGACCCTTCTTTCCATGAACCAATATAAGCTAATGTACTACAAGAAATCACAAAACATGATAAGAAGGGGCGAAACATGTCATCTAGATATTAACAGGCAATCAAGTTGTCACCAATGATTTTCACACAGACCACTGGTAAAATTACATATAGACTATGTACCCTCACAGCAAATGAAGTCCCCACTCACAGATATAGTAACAGATATGGCATGGGACTGAACAAGCAAGAATCTTAATCTCCCAAAGAAGTTCCATGTACATGTATATCAGATACCATATGCTTGCTCTTATTTTCTCTGCTTCGATCTGTCAAATGGTAAGATTAGGATCACTATAGGACTTGATGCGGCTTGTAATGTAGGATTTAGGGCTGGACATGATAAATATAAGATCATTTTAAGTGACTAACCCTTCCTTGGAACTGCATGCATTGGCTCCATCGTTCACCTATTTCACCTTTTTTTTTGCTTTTCCTTCCTTTTCCTCCCTTTTCACCTCTTTTGTATGCATTTGTATGAGTGTGGTGTGTTTTTAACCTTTTCAAGCATTATTCTTTTTGAATTTTCTTCTTAAAACTTTTCAAATTTTTTGTCTCTTTCTTTTTTTTTTCATTTGTCACACCATACCTCATTTTTCACCTTTTCTCTTTTCTCTCCCTTTTTCTCGCTCCCACTATTTATGCACCCCTACTCTAGCCACCCTCATCTTAGGCATTTTTCCTATGTTGAGGTTCACAATGTCCAAGAAGGACCAGGGCCAAAATAGGTTCATTATAAAAAATGGGTATGGTTCATTGGTTAATAAAAAAAATGGTTTATTAAAGGCTCAAAATTGGGATCAAGGGAATCATATGATTTTGGTAGGGTTATTTAAGCTAAAAGTGAGCTAAAAAAATGGCTTATGTTTATATCCTAACCAACCATCATTAGCCTATGCAAAGACCAACCAGGCAAGTTCTAGATCTTCAATACAGTACTAAACTAAGTATCAAACCTCACTCACTCATGGAATATGACATATATTTATTTTACCTGTTTGGTTTATGCATGGCTTAACAAGACTACTCATGGTAATACACTAGATGACATCAAAAGATTCATAGAAATCATGCATGCAATCACAAGTACACAGCTAATTCATCAAAAAAATATTAAACAGGGTCAATTTTTTTAAGAATCCAAAACTAGTGCATTTTTATTGTCTTGAGTACTCCTAATCTATTTCAAATTAAACAAAAATTATAAAATAAGAAAATAAAATCCTAAACAAGTTGGTTCTACTAGATAGCATGCCCGAGGGAAATGAAACACGGAAAGAAAAACTATCGGATGAATCCAAAAACCCCAAAAAAATACAAGTACACCCCCTCCCCTTTTTGAGAATTGTGCTTCATCCCCGAAGCATGAACTACAAGAACAGAGGGAAGGGAACACACATGTAGCTACTCAGACTTCACTATTCATGGGTTGCCTCCTATGCAGCGCTTGATTTAACATCACGGCACGATGTGACTCTTGTGATTCTTCAGGCATCATCAAGGTATACTACCTCTATTCCTCTTAATTCCTCCATATCTCCCAGATACAACTTTATTCGTTGTCTGTTCACTTTAAACCTTTTTCCTTCTTTATTCTAAAGTTTCACTGCACCATATGGGGACACATGTACCGCTCTGTAAGGTCCCATCCATCTAGATTTCAACTTTCTAGGGTGCAACCGGAGCCTTGAGTTGAACAGTAGGACCAAATTGCCTATGCTAAACTCCCTTTTTGAAATTTTCTTATCATAGTAAATCTTCATCCTCTCTTTATAAATGGTCGCACTCTTATAATCTCTAAGTCGGAAGTCATCCAACTCATTGAGTTGGTTAAGTCTCAGCTTGGATACTTCATTCCAGTTCATATTCAGCTTTTTCAGAGCCTATAGAACTTTATGCTCTAATTTGACCGGTAAATGACATGATTTTCCATAAACCATTTGGTACGGAGATGAACCAATGGGGGTCTTATAAGTTGTTTAGTAAGCCCACAGTGCATCATCGAGCTTCCTAGACCAATCTGTCTGGCTAGTATTCACTGTTTTGGCCAGAATGGTCTTTATCTCCCTTTTTGAAACTTCCACTTGTCCACTTGACTGGGGATGGTATGGTGTGGCCACCTTATGCTTGAAACCATATTTTTCCAATAGGGTCCTAAAGAGGCGGTTACAAAAGTGGGATCCACTATCACTGATAATAGCTCTAGGAGTGCCAAACCCGGAGAAGATGTGCTTCCGCAGAAATGCTGTAACACTTTTTCCTTCATTGTTTGGTAGCGCAATAGCCTCCGCCCATTTGGAGACACAGTCCACTGCCACAAAGATGTATTTCATCCCATATGAGATAACAAATGGGCCCATGAATTCTATACCCCACACATCAAGCAACTCAAATTCAATAATAGGGGTCAATGGCAACTCATGCTTACGGGTGATACCACCCTACCTTTGGCATTGATCACAGGACTTGTCGTAATCATATGTATCTTGGTGAATAGAGGGCCATTAATACCAACATTATAATATTTTATGTGTAGTTCTGATACCACTATGATTACCTCCAACTAGAGATGAATGACATGCCTCTAAAATGCTCAACATCCTTACTTCTAGCACACACCGACGAATGATTAAATGTAAAATAAGTATGGTTCATCCTAGTAATATCTTTAGGCGTCAAATAAGACCTTTTTCTTCTATTGAGGAGTCAGGTCTGCCAGTATCATATCGCTAATCAAGTAATTTGCAAAATTGGCAAACTAGGGAATCAAATCTTGAGATATAGCTAGCACCTGTTCGTTTAGGAAAGCATCATCAATATCAATCTCCTCTCTTACCCTAGCTCCTGACTCTAGCCTGGATAGATGATCAACTACCTGATTTTCCATTCCTTTCTGATATTTAACCTCAAACTCGAATTCTTGAAGAAACAGCACCCACCGAATCAATCTAGGTTTAGCATCCTTTTTGCACATCAGGTACCTCAAAGCGACATGGTCTGTATGGATTATCACCTTGGTTCCAAGCAAGTATGCTTGAAATTTTTTGAATGCAAAAACCTCCACTAGTAGCTCCTGTTCTATGACCATGTAATTTTTCTGAGTTGTGTTGACTGTTTTACTAGCGTAGTAGATAGGATGAAAAATCTTTGCTCTTCGTTGGCCTAAAACAGCACCAAGAGCAACTCCGTTAGCATCAGACATTACCTTAAATAGAAGCGACCAATTTGGAGCTATGATGATAGGAGTAGTGGTGAGTTTCTCTTTCAAGCACTCAAAAGTCGTCATACATGCCTCATCAAACACAAACTTTACCTCCTTTTCAAGCAATTTCCACAATGGCTGTGCAATTTTTGAAAATTCCTTGATATATCGTCTGTAGAATCCTTCATGCCCTAAAAAGCTTCTGACCCTTTTTACGGAAATAGGGGGTGGCAAACCAGCTATAACCTTAATTTTTGCCTTACCCACCTCAATCTCTTTTCCCTAGATTTTGTGACCCAAAACTATTCCTTCCTTGACCCTAAAGTGACATTTTCTCCAATTTAGGACCAGATTAGTTTCTTCATATCTTTTCAATATTTTGCCCAAGTGATTGAGGCATGATTTGAATGAGTCACCCACAATGGAGAAGTCATCCATAAATACTTCAATGGTGTCCTCCACCATATCTGAGAATATAGACATCATGCAGTGCTGGAATGTGGCGGGTGCATTGCACAACCCAAATGGCATTCTTCTAAAAGCGAACATTCCATACAGACATGTGAAGGTCATCTTTTCTTGGTCTTTTGGAGTGATGGTAATCTGATTATATCCCGAGTAGCCATAAAGAAAATAGTACCAACCTCTACCTGCCAATCTGTCAAGCATCTGATCCAAGAATGACATTGGAAAGTGGTCCTTTTGGTTCGACTGGTTGAGTTTCCTATAATCCATGCATACCCACCACATTGTGACTGGTCGTGTCGGTATCAGATCATTCTTCTCGTTGGGTACCACTGTGATCCCACCTTTCTTCGGCACACATTGTACTAGACTAACCCACTTGCAATCTACGATGGGGTAGATTACACCAGCATCCAACCACTTGATGATCTCCTTTTTTACTACTTCTTTCATTGAGGGGTTCAGGCGTCGATGATGTTCTATACTTGGTTTGCAATTTGGATCGAGTTGGATCTTGTGAGTACATATGCCTGGAGGGATTCCGATGATCTCAAATATGGTCCAGCCAATTTCCTGTTTGTACCTTTTTAGTATTTGACCAAAGATCCCACTTATTCGTCCAACAGATCTACTGCAATTATTACTGGTAGAGTATTGTCCTCACAGAGAAATGCATACTTGAGATGAGAAGGTAGTGCCTTCAGTTCAAGGACTGGTGGTACCTCCACAGATGACTTAGCCGGTAGCATTGAATGATTTTTTAGATCCAGGTCTAACTTCTTTGGGCTAATATTATATGACCCTATTCCATTTAAGGCTTTCACTGTCTCCATGTATTCCGGTATCCTGTCTTCCTCATAATTCATCAAGATAGCTGCTAATGCATCAATAGTCATCATCTCCTCCACAGGCACTGGCAGCTTCTCATATTCCATCTGGGTGTTTGAAAAAGGGGTCATTCCCTTAATGTGTCCTGACAGAATCACAAAAGAAAAATAAAGAAAACGTAAATAGGGAAATAACAACCAAAAGTCAAATCCAAGCAATTAATCTAGTCTTACTCGTATTCCCTAGAAACGGCGCCACTTTTTGATAACGCTCAAACTCACACCTCCTGCTAAGGTATGAAGTGGACGTTGACAATAAAGAACCCAAAAAAGAGGTTGGGGTCAAACCCACAGGGAATATGGAAGATCTAGACTAGTGTTGGTAAGTGAACTTGTTAGTTAGTTACTCCAATTTGGCGGTTTTAAGAAAACAATAATTAAAACAACAATTGAAATTATGATATAAATCAAGAATTAAGAATATCTAGGGTTTGTGTTCCCCATTGTTTCACAATTGCTTCGGGTATACACACGTGATCAATACCAATGCTTACTTGTAGAACTGATAACTAGGGTTCATCCAAATGACTAGTTCGTCCCTATTGGATGACTGTACTCAATCATCGGGTTAGGTCTCATGAGTGGTTTCAAACTATCCATTATCAATCTGTTCTAAATTGAACTATCCTGCGACCACGGCTCAAGTTAATACAATGATCATCAAGATCAATGCATTGTTGTAATTCTCTTTTCCTAATCTCTACCTCTCAAGGCTAAAGCAGGTAAAGATATCGGGTAAGTCCTAATGTTGTACACTGTTAAGAAATATTTGAGCATGAAGAGAATACAATACAAGTGTTTTGCATTGGGTTTGAATCACTTTTGTGTATCCTTAACTAGTTAATCCATCGTGGTTCCCACAACTCTAGCTATGGAGGTTTTAGCCTCTTATAGTTGCAAGGTTGTGATATGCATTCATCATTAAACACATAATTCAATACTTACAATCGTAGTTGAGAGAAACACTTCTTTGATTATATTAGAAAAACCTCAAGAACAGTTGATACAGATTAAGAAAGAATCCAAGAAAAGGTTGATCCCAAGTCAATCAACTCAATTCTATGTTTTTCCCTCGAATCTATATTGTTTTCATGCCTGTCACTTCTCTCTAATGTTCCCTATGATTCTCTAATGAAAATAAAATATAAAAAGTATTTATATAGATATAAGAATCCTTTTTCTAAGCTAAACAAGGTGATTTTCCATAGCTGGCACTGCCTGAGCCACGATTGATCAATGACCTATAGCAGGATTGTACGGGTCATATCTTCTGTTCGTAAGTCCTTTTCTTGCTGAAATTTGGCTAAGTGATGGGCCTTGTACGACTCGTACATGCTTCATATGAGTCGTGCTTTGTTTATGTGGTCTAGCTCTGAGAACTCTGACTTTTTCTAAAATTATTCACGAGTGTGGTGGTACTACTCATACCTTTCTGCCACAACTCGTACTGTCTGAAGTTCTACTTAGCATTGAAAATCCTCTGATGCTCACCGCTGCTCCTAGTACGATTCGTACATTTTTGTCACGATTCGTAGTTCCATCCATATCAGGAGTCTGCCTTTGTGTAATTTCTTCTAAATATTTCCACGACTCAAGCTACGGCTCATAGCATTGTTGTACGACTCGTAATGAGAGTCATAGGTTGCATTCTTCGTAGTTCATCCATCTAAAACTTTTCACGGTTCTCAGTATGGTTCGTACCATCAACATACGACTCGTACTAATACTGTGACTTTAGCTCATTTTCTGCACTTTTAGGCTTCTTTTGCACATTCTTTCTCTAACACTTATTTTTTGTATAATCAAAGAAAAAGTCCCTTATATCCATATAAACACACCTAAGTTCATGTTATTTTCTTAGTTTTGAGCTTCGAAAGTGCTATAAACTCATAGCACATCAATCATGTTTGATGGTGGGAAGAACCTTTCAAAGAAGGCATGTTTCAATTCTCTCCAATTGGTAATGAAGTCATTTGGCGACTCTAACGACCATAGAGTAGCTTCATGTCACGCCCCAAATCTAGACCCAGGGCGTTGACCGGAATTTAGACAACTTGCGTGATCCAAGCGAACCCTTAGATTGGCTTACTATCAATTTAGATCTCAATAATAATATAGAAGCTGAAACATAGTGAGCTCAATATAATGAAAGAAAAATTATTCTATAATTAAAATAAATGTTAAGAAGTAACATTATTGACTCAATATCTAACTCTATCTGGGAAGCCTCTATAACTGTAGAAGGAGTTCCGGGACATAGTTCCATGGATACCTTAAGCTTTATAAATAAAAGATTCAATAATTGGGACTCTCCAAATGTAGGAGGCCTCACCAAAAGCTGCATATAGATGAAGTCCCAGCAAAGCGTCTGCTGCTCATCTTGTCTACCTGATTCTGCATCATAATATGATGCAGCGCTAAAAAAGGTGTCAGTACATGGAATGTACGTTATGTAAAATAGTTGAATGAAACAACAATACCAAGAATATCTCCAGTGAATGACATAACTGGAATCAACAAACTTAACATGAAATAATAAAGGGGAACCGTGCTCTAGAACTCAATATGATGCATAAACACAATATGAAAATGTGTAAAATAGTTTATGAAATATAATTTATGAATAAAAACACCTCTATGAATACTTATGCAAGTAAAGTATATCTTTAGTAGGTTGGGTGGGAGTTTCTCATAACTGACACCATTATGAATGAGTACATGATGCCCCACTATCTAGTTCAAATTGGTAGAGCCGTCCAAAACCTTGGGAGGGTAGAGGACAATCATAATCTGGAATCCCTAACAATCAAAGGCCTTACCAAGGACTACTTGTGGAGTCTCCCAAACCAATGGTACGATCCTTACCTACATTGGCGATGTAGTTATGGGGCTTAGGCATTGTCTGAACCCGGTCACCCACTTGGTGCTATATACTCCTCCAAAAATAATCATGCTCATGTCCAGTCAAATGCCTTTCTTAGGCAACATCCAATCATCATTATAATGCACTTTAGCTAAAACATATAATGAATGTTTTAAATCATCTGCTCCTTGCTAAAAAAATCATCTTTAACTTTGCTTACGAGCCTCTCGCTCAAAACATAGTTTAAAACATCATGAAGAGCCTTTCGCTCAGAACAATCTTTAGACATCAATGGAGACTTTCGCTCAAAAATATCTCATGACTTTCAAAATAAGGCTTTACTTATGCTTTTGAAAGTCATGCTAAAAATCTCATCATGCATGCTCTCTTGAAAACATGCCCAATCTTTATGACGACAATACATTTACTTCACAAATACATGCTTTCAAACTAATGCTCTAAAAAATATGTTTTCATGAAATTAGGGTTCACAGGATAAGAACATGACCCAACTCAACCAATATATCAATAACAATTATCAAGAGAGAATGATCAATAACTCAATAGGTGTCATGACCTGAGCTGAGACCCGGATTGAGACATGGAACCTAGAACTAAGAATGGCTCCAAGTTGACCCATGACATGAACGTAACGGCTAAAGATCATACATCAAGCAAAAACTAATACGCTTATCATGATTAAGTGGAAATATGAATACATACCAATCATAACAGAGTCAATACAGACAAAGCTAAAATTCTACATATTGTCTAATAAGCCTCTAACATAACTGAAGAGCTGATGGGACAACATCCCCAACTAGCTCATAAAATATGAGAGCTAAAAATAACATAACTCAACCAACTACAGGTCCTGGAAGGATGAGGACTCACTAACAATAGAGACATAACTAAGTTGTGGGGACTGGCTAACGGTGGAACTGAGGCTGATCATCTGAACTTGTATCATAAAAAGATACAGCATAGAGTATGCGGTCAATACTTGGAATGTACTGAGTATGTAAGGTAAGTAAAATATGCTGAGTAAGCATGAACCGAAACCATGCATTTAAACATAAATCATAAGATCATGAGAGTAACGATTGCATGTTGATATCTGAAAAACATGTGTAGTCATAAATTGAATCTCATATTTGAATCGAATGATCTAAAGCTAAAAATAGAATCATATTCCGTGCTATAACTGAAATCATTACTAAAGTTTACAAACTGATCATTGGGTCAAACCTGCTGAAAATATAATATCATAAGTCATGAACATGCATAACTAAAACAATGAGGAACAATGGGAGACTCGTCACAACTGACACCATCACGTTAGAGCTTACGTGATTCCCTACCTATCACACTCAAGTGGTCAGAGCCATCTAAAACCTTGTCATAGCTAAGGACGCTAACATGATATCGATATCAAGCTATAGGCCCCTTTGGGTGTAATGCCCCAGAAATTCAAAATCTAATTCCGAGAATTAATCAGAAAATATGGAAAAGAAGCTGCAGAATTGTCTCAAGATAACCCATCTGATGAGTCGTTGTGAGACCAAACGACTCGTTAGGTCAGTCGTGGGAAGGAGGAATGGAAAGTTTCAGTAGTGTTCTTGACGGATGGCGACAACAAGTCATTGTCACGTGTAACGACTCATAAGGTCCCCCGTTGTCAGCCCTAGTCAATTGTTAGGAAGTGCACCTAACGAGTGGGGGAAACGAGTTGTGGTCACTAGAAATGACTCGTTATTTCCCCATTACCATCCCTTTTAAGTTTCCTAGGCAGTGAACTTGACAAGTGTCACAACGAGTCATCACCAATGAAAATGAATCGTTAGGTGACCCGTTAACACCCTAGCATTTCATTAATCAGAAGTGAAACAGTGTGGTCTATGACTGGTGATCATGAATCGTGGTTAGTGACCATAACTCGTTAGGTCCCTCGTGGTGACCTATTGATGTCCCAGGCAGTGTACCTGACGGGGAGTGACCACGAGTCATGGTCAGCCACCACGACCCGTTAGGTCACCTGACAGTTTTTCTCAGTGAATTTTTAAGAGTTATTCAGTAATTTCCTACCCTCTTAGACTCTAAACTACGTCGCTTTAAGCATATTTTCAGACTTATTAGGGGAAATAAATGGTTTTTTCCCTCATTCTCCCCATCCAGACTTTCAGAAACCATCGTAGAGCTCCTCTTAGAGCATTTCAGAGCAAAAGCTAGGGCAGCCTTTTCTTCTCAATTTCTCAAGGAAATTCTTCGAATTTTTCACCAGGTATGTGGGAATTCCACAAGGGAATAGTTCTTCTCTTGTGTCCCAAAAATATTCTCTATTTTTCCTCTATTAGTTTAGCCATGTGGATTCAAAATGTAGAAGATTGTCAGACTTATATCTTTAAAATTTTGAGTAGCATATTTCTCATGATTTTAACTGCTTATTATTCCCTATTTCTAGACATTTATGAGAATTGTATCTTGTGGAATAATTTAGCTCTAATTTTCAGTTCGGTAGAATTTAGGATCTTGCTTGTTGGACTAGCTTCCCTGTAGCTTGATTCTAATAGATTTAAAATCCCCATATTGTTAGTGTATGTGGAAATTTTAGTCAAATAATTACATGTCCAGCCTCAGTCAGATTATTAGACTTAGTGTTGTCTAGAAGTGTCAGCTGATCAGTTTAACTCCAGTTTTCTCCAGAGGTATTAGTGGTGCCTCCTAGTTATAAGAATCAGACTCACAATCAGATTACAGCTATTTGGTCCATTAGGTGGTCATGACATTCTAGTTATATAGCTCTGTCTAGCCCTAGGACCCCAGTTTAGTTATCAGTTTATTCTTTAGACGATTACGATGTTTCAAGATAAGCAGCTCTAACCATTCTTAGAACTCACTTTCCAAATCTGGTCCTATAAGACAGTCAGGGAACTCTCAGTCAGTATCCTTGGGCCATTTATAGTCTCGAGCCCCAGTATTGAGCTATCCACTTGTCAGTAGTAGTAATAGAATTATCTAGTGGGAGTAAGACTTAGCACCGGAAGGGTCAGGGTTCTAGCGTACCCAGGATCCAGAACTACGTTGCCACTGTAGGTTATATTTACTTGGCCTAATACCCACCCCCCCTCTGATTGTGATTCTCACAGTCCATGCATTTATACCCTGGCAAGGTATATTGGGTCCTATCGGGGGGGTGTATACATCGGACTCCACGTCTAGCTCACGTGATTATATGTCGTTATAGCCTCTCCCACTAGTCAGTCCAGTTGCCTCTTAGATTTCTCAGTTCATATTAGTTCAGTGCAGTATCTCAAACTCAGTATTTCAGACATAGGACATGTTTATGACCATTACCCAGGGTCACTTTTGACTATATCAATTTTATACTAGTTGTATCAGTTTTTAGCGTTTTAGTTGGTCATTTCATGTCGTATCAGTTTAGTTATCAGTTCTATCATATTATTCATGTTTCACTCACTTACTCAATACATTCAAAGTATCGACGCATACTTTTATGATGTAGCATTTCATGATACAGCTGCAGGTTCCCAGACTCAGCATCATTAACCGTTACGATCCAGATCCTCCTCTGCTATAATCGGAGTGTGAGTCCTCATCACTCGAGGGCCTTCTTTTTACTTTCTTTCAGTTGAGTTATTATTTTTGTTAGATTTCGAGTTAGCTAGGGGATTGTCCCAACAAATCCTCAATAGATGGCTTTCAGACCATACTTGATTTCAAAGTTGCTTTCCAGATATTTTAATTATGTACTTTCAGTCTTTAAATTTCCTTAAAAATGCTTTGATGTGATTATTTTAAATTTCTGCTGTGCATGTTTACTCATAATACTAGTGAATGATAGACTAGGGATTAACTTGGGGTCACTTATGGCTTCAAGTACCGTGTTACGTCCAGGGTGTAGGTTCGGGGCGTGACAAACTTGGTGTCAGAGCACTAGGTTTAGAGTATCCTCGGAAAGTCTGAAAGCTGCATCGAGTAGAGTGCTTTTCATGGGTTTGAAGGATGCCACACTTATGATGAGGAGGCTATGAGATGTTATTAGGAAAATTCCCTTTTGTTCATATTCCTTATCGTGCTTTAAAGTTTAATTCCAGAAATGCCCTTCTAACTTGTGCTTTATTTCATTTCAATTAATCATGCCTCATAAACGTGGTAAGGAAGAAGGGCCGGTAATGTCAACAAACCTGCAGCAGCTGCAAGGGTGTGGGACTTCACCTATATGAACTCTCAATTATTTCAGGGATCTAAAGAGGGGGAGGACCCCAAAGAGTTTATACATGAAGTCAGGAAGATTACCCATATTATGGGTGTCAGCTCCTCTGATAGTGCTGACCTGGCTGCCTATAAGCTGAAAGGGGTAGCCTAGGTGTGGATGAGAAGTGGAAGGAGGGACGGCCAGAGGAAGCAGGACCGGTGGAGTGGGAAGAGTTCCACATGGATTTCATGGATAGGTTTTTCCTTGGGAGCTGAGGGAGGCGAAGATGGCAGAGTTTATGAACTTGCGACAGGGCAACATGACAGTGGAGGAGTATGCTCTGGAGTTTACAAAGCTATCACTAGGTATGTGGGAATTAAACAAGGGAATAGTTCTTCCCTTGTTTCTCAAAAATCTTCGCTATTTTTCCGCTATCAGTTTAGCCTTGTGGATTCGAAATGTAGAAGATTGTCATACTTATATCTTTAAAATTTTGAGGAGAATATTTCTCATGATTTTAACTGCTTATTGTTCCCTATTTCTATACATTTATGAGAATTATATCTTGTGGTATAATTTAGCCCTAATTTTTAGTTCAGTAGAATTTAGGATCTTGCTTGTTAGACTAGCTTCCCTGTAGCTTGATTCTAACAGATTTAAAATCCCTATATTATTTGTGTATATGGAAATTTTAGTCAAATAATTACATTTCCAGTCTCAGTCAAATTATTAGACTCAGTGTTGTCTAGATCTGTCAGCTGATCAGTTTTACTCCAGTCTTTACCTGAGGTGTCAGTGGTGCCTCCCAGTTATCAAAATTAGACTCAGAATCAGATTATAGTTATTTGGTCCATTAGGCGGCCATGAAATTCCTGTTATATAGCTCTGACCAGCCCTAGGACCCCAGTTCAGTTATCAGTTTGTTCTTTAGACAGTTACGACGCTTCCAGATAAGCAGCTCTGACCAGTCTTAGAACTCAGTTTCCAAATTTGGTCCTCTAAGACGCTCAGGAAACTCTCTGTCAGTATCCGCGGGTTAGTTATAGTCTTGGGACCCAGTATCAAGATATCCGCTTGTCAATAGTAGTAATAGGATTATCCAGTGGGAGTAGGACTTAGCCCCAAAAGGGTCGGGGTTCCAACGCACCTAGGTTTTAGAACTACATTGCCACCGTAGGTTTTATTTACTTGGCCTAATGCCCCCCCCTCTAACAGTGATTCTCATAGTCCATGCCTTTATACCCTGGCAAGGTATATTGCATCCTACCGGTGGGGTGTATACATCGTACTCCACGTCTAGCTCACGTTGTTATATGTCGGTTATAGCCTCTCCCACTAGTCAGTTCAGTTTACTCTCAGATTTCTTAGTTCCGATCAGTTCAGTGCAGTATCTCAGACATAGTATTTCAAACTTAAGATATGTTTATGACCATCAGCCAGAGTCACTTTTGACCATATCGGTTTTATACCGGTTGTAACAGTTTTCAGCATTTCAGTTGGTCATTTCATGTTGTATCAGTTCAATTACCAGTTCTATCATATTATTCATGTTTCCCTCACTTACTCCGTATATTCAAAGTACTGATGCATACTTTTATGTTGTATCATTTTATAATACAGCTGTAGGTTCCCATACTCAGCATCGTTAGCCGTTACGATCCAGATCCTCCTCCACTGCAGTCGAATTGTGAGTCCTCATCATTTGATGGCCTTGTTTTACTTTCTTTCTGTTGAGTTATTATTTTAGTTAGAGTTAGAGTTAGCTGGGGGATTGTCCCAGCAACTCCTCAGTAGATGACTTTCAGACCAGACTTGATTTCAGAGTTGTTTTTCAGATATTTTAATTCTCTATTTTCAGTCTTTAAATTTCCTTAAAATGCTTTGATGTGATTATTTTAAATCTCCGTTGTGCATATTTACTCAAAATACTAGTGAATGATAGACCAGGGGTTGACTTGGGGTCACTTGTGGCTTCAAGTACCGTGTTACATCTAGGGTGTAGGTTTGGGGCGTGACATGGGGGCAGTGGAAGCTCACAAGGGTGTTCCTAATGTAAATATATATAAACCTATATTGGCGCATAGTTTTGAGACCCAACGTTTACATGAACCCCTAACCTAATCGGTGCTAGGCCTACTCTTAAAAACATGCAAGGTGCTCACCATCCTTTTTCAACTAAGTTGATAACATAATTACATGCATAGTCTGAAATCTGAATATGGGGAGTCGAAGCTCCAAACATACTATAAGCTGAAAATAGGGAGTATCACTCCAAACCATATGGTAAGCTGATATTATAAAACTAATATGAATCAGGAAAACATACTTAACGTGTGTGGGCTTTCCCAATTCCTAAAATCATGCATACTTGTAATATACTTCATAAGTAAAATCATGAACTCATACATGGGTAATTTATAAATATTCAATTATGCTAGATATCTCATCATACCTGAAATCATAAATCATGAACTTGACTTTTCATGAACTTACATAATTGCGCAAAATTTTCTAAGACTTAAAATCATGAATTTATAATTAAAATAGGTATAAAAACTTCCCATGAATCTTAAAACATACTTTAAAATATGAAGGGAATTAACCCATAAATAAATCATAGATAATTTCATGAAATTGGGATAAAACCCCATAAGATCATGAACTTAATCTAGAACTTGAATTCATGGAATTGAGGAGAGTTTTGAGCAAGAGAGTGAAAGAAAATATCATTCATTGCCCTACTACCTGGGTAAACTGAATCTACACTTGTCTTTGGAAGCCCAAGAGATTTGGAGAACAATTTGGAGGATTTAAGGTTGATCTTCAATAGAAAACCTCTAAACTTGCATGCATGGGAGTTGAATGAATTATAATAGGTTAAACTCCCTTAAAACCCTATTTTCAGAGCTTAAAATTACATAGTTTAGGCTTAAGAGCTTAGAATTTATGAAAATACCCTTAATGAATTAGCAGGAAAACTGATTCTGCCAGCTGTCACGACTTGTACAACGAGTCGTACAATCCTCCTACGACTCGTGGTATCCTCCGATAGTGATCAAGTCCAAAGTCTCTAATCCTATGAATATTTCCATGAATCATACTATTAACTGTACCATCACCCACACAATCAATTATCGACTAACCCCAAGGACTTACTACCACTCTTGACCACAGGTCGTACCCACATACTACGACTCATAGTGCGGACACATGGTCTGGGAAACCAAAATCTCTGCTTTAAACCATGAGTCTTCCTATGACCCGTACTACTAACCTACGATTCGTAGGCTTAGTCATACTGAAGCAATTCTCTAATTTTTCATGCTGATCACATTTCAAATCTCGGGTCTAGTCTTAGGAACTTTCAGAGTATTACAATACGATAACATGACAACTAAAGGACATCAACAAACTCATCATGAAGAATTCAATAAAAACAATTTAACATATTTTGACTAGGGTAGAAGAATCATGAATTGAATAACAAACCCTAGCTTTAAGCTCAACAATCTCAACAATGAATTTCGGGCATGAGGAAGATTAGAATTCCTCACTTAGGATAGCCTTAGATTCCTGAAAAAATAACATCCCTAGACTCAAGCTTGAGGAATACTAACTTAGGAGAAGGAGAATCCCTAGTTTTCTTAAAGAACTTGAGAGCTTGAATCATTGAATTCTAATTGCAATGGTGAGGACTGAGTGTTTAGGCTTTAGGAATACTTAAATGACCCCTTTAGAAATTCCAAAATGAATGGGTTTGGGTGTTAAAATTATAGAAAGTTATGAAACATCCCTCAAAAAGTCTTTGAATTCAAAATGACAGCCAGAGTGATAGGCCGTCACTCACTCGATGGTCCATCAACCCCGACGTCACCCTTAAGCAGAATGTGACCAATTTGAGGGCTAGTGATGGCCAAAGTGATGGAACATCACTCACTCGATGGTCCATCATTCTCAGCTTCACCCTTAACAAAAATAATTTCAATTTTTGGGATTAAGGGATGGCCAATATGACGGGCTGTCACTCTCTTGACAGCCTTTACTTCTGGCGTCAACCTTAACAAGAAGGGTCTAAAAATTTTGGGCACATTAACATTTAAGATGATGGGCAGTCACCCGCTTGACGTGTAGTCAATCGTAGCGTCAAATGCCTTCAGCCTTGGAAATGTTACTCTTGCTACGAAAAATCATCTTGGAAGTCTGGGGTGTTACATTATCTCCCTCTGAGATTATTCATCCTTAAATGAAAACTGCACTTAATCTCAAACAATAGTTGTTTCAAGTATAATATACTCAACTCATGCAACACACCATCACAATAAGCAACTTAACAACAACTGAATGGAATAGGAAACCAACCTAAATGCTACAAGAGGAAACTATTACATCACGATGATTCTGGATTTGGAGGGAATAATTGGGGATACTTGGACATCATGTCTGCTTCCTCTTCCCAAGTAGCTCCCTCAACATGTTGATTCCTCCATAATACCTTCACCGAAGAAACTTCCTTATTCCTTAGGTGGGGACTAAGCTTTCCTTTCTTACCAAACCTCATTACACCCTTCATAGGTGAAACCTTCAGATACACCCAATCATTAACTGCAAACTCTAAATATCTCCTTTTAACATCAATATAAGACTTCTGGAGGCATTGTGCTATCTTAAGCCTTCTTGGATGGTCGTAACTTTTTTCATAGCTTTCTACACTAGGTCTATTCCTATCAACTCTTCTTTGCCAACCTCAGATGAACCAATCGAAGATCTATATCTCTGCCCATAGAGGGCTTCATAAGGAGCCATCTGGATACTAGAGTGATAATTGTTATTATAAGAAAACTCAATAAGAGTTAAATGGTCATCCCAATTTCCTTTGAAATCAATAACACATGCTCTCAACATATCCTCCAGGGTTTGAATGGTACGCTCTGCCTGACCATCTGTCTGCTAGTGAAAAGCGGTACTAAGGTTCACCTTCAAATCTAAACCTTTCATGAATGACTTTTAAAACTGAGACGTAAACTAAGTACCTCTGTCTGAAATAATGGATAATGGCAACCCATGAGTCTCACAACCTCCCTAAGGTACAACTTAGCAAGATCCTTCGTTGAGTCTGTAGCCTTTAGTGTTAAAAATGAGTTGACTTACTCATTCGATCCATGATTACCCAAATAGAGTTTTGCTATTTGAGGGACCTTGGTAGACCAGTGATAAAGTCCATATTGATCATCTCCCACTTCCATTCGGGGAGTGCTATATTCTGAGCAACATTGCATGGCCTTTGGTGCTCAAACTTAACTTGCTGACATTTTGGGTGCTTCTCTCAAGCAATGGTAAATCTTGGTGGAACCTGGATGAATCAAATATCTAGAATTGTGAGTTTCTTCCAAAATTCTCACTCTGAGGCCATCAACATTAAGACCACATAATCTACTTTGGTACATCAGGACACTATCTCCCCTTTGTGCAAAAACGAACACCTTATGCTTTTTGACACCTTGCTTTTGCTTAAGAAAAAAGGGAGCTTTGTCCTGCTTTTCCTTAACTTCCAGAACTAAATAGGATTCAACTACATTCTGATAGCATATTGCCTTCCTCGAAGTCTAAAAGATGAACACCCAAGCATGAATGTCTATGCACCTCCTTTTCCAGTTCTCTCTTATCTTCTCCAACATGGGCTATACTACCCATATACAACCTGTTAAGAGCATCAACAACTACATTATCTTTACTTGGATGGTATAGAATACTCATGTCATAATCCTTGAGCAACTCAAGCCATTTTCTCTCTAAAATTCAACTCCTTTTGGCTAAACTCATACTGCAAACTTTTACGGTCTGTGAACATATCAACATGAGCACCATAGAGATAATGGTGCCAAAGTTTTAATATGAACACAACCATTGCCAAATCCAGAACATGAGTCAGATAATCCTTCTCATGGACTTTCACTTGTCTGGAGGCATAAGCTATAACCTTACCATTTTGCATCAATACAAACCCAATACCAACTTTAGAGGCATCACAATATACAACAAAACCATCTGTGCCTCTTGGTGGGGTTAATATTGGAGATGTAGTCAAACGGGTCTTCAATTCCTGAAAGCTTTTCTCACAAGCTTCATACCATCGAAATTTAGCCTTCTTTTTGGTAAACTTAGTCAACAGAGCAGCAATATATGAAAAAACATCCACAAACATTCTATAATAGCCAGCTAAACCCAAGAAACTTCTGACATCTATCAGGGTCATGGGTCTAGGCCAATTCTGAACTGCCTCAATCTTTTGGGAGTCAACCTTAATACCTTTGCTGGAGATAATATGGCCTAAGAATGCCATAGACTTCAACCAAAATTTACACTTAGAGAATTTTGCATATAGATCCTTGTCCTTAAGGGGTTGAAGGACCATTATAAGACGGTTAGCATGCTCCTCTTCACTCTTGGAGTAAACAGAGATATCATCAATGAACACAATAATAAACATGTATAGATATGGATTAAACACATTGTTCATGAGGTCCATAAATATTGCAGGAGCGCTATTCAATCCAAAGGACATACCAATAAGCTAATAATGACCGTAGTGGGTCCTAAAAGGTATCTTGGGAATATCACTTTCCCTTACCTACTGATGATAGCCTGATCGGAGGTCTTATCTTTGAGAAGCACGTAACACCTTGAAGCTGGTCGAATAATTCATTGATTGTAGGGAGAGGATACTTATTCTTAATGGTGACCTTGTTCAACTATCTGTAATCTATACATATTCTAAGGGTACCACTTTCTTATGCACGAAGAGAACTGGAGCACCCCAAGGTGAAATACTAGGGCAGATGAAACCTTTATCTAGCAGATCTTTTAACTTCTCTTTGAACTCTTTTAACTCGGCTTGGGCCATTCTATATGGTGGAATATAAATAGGTTGAGTATTAGGAATAACATCGACTCTGAAATCTATTTCTCTAGCTAGAGGGTGGGAGATCATCCGTGAAGACCTTAGGAAACTCATTAACAATTGAAACTGACTGAAGGAATGGGGTTTGAACATCAAGTCTCTCACTCTCACAAGATGATAGACAAAACCCTTGGAGATTAACTTTCGGGCCCTAAGGTATGATATGAAATAACCCTTAGGCATGATGGGACTACCTTCCTGTCACGACCCGAGCATACACTCGGATCGTAGACACGGGACAAGGGACCCCGAGAGACCCCAAGTCGACCCATGGCACATGAATACATGTAATCTCCTTTAAATAAAGTGGAATACCTAGCATAAAACATAGTGAAAACGTAAACATAACATAACACCAGAAATACTAAGCGTACACATGAGCTGAATACTACACATTGTCTGAGGGCCTCTACTACATATGATGGGTTTATGGGACAATATCCCCAACTTACCCGAACGACATTAAAATATAAGATAACATAAAAGTCTATCAAACGACCCTTGGAACATGAGGACTCACCAATAAGCTGAGAATGCAAGCTGAGATGGGCTAAGGATGAGGATGAGCCTGAGATACGGACCCTGTATCATGAAACAATACAACATAGAAGGTATGCGGTCAGTACGTGGAATGTACCAAGTATGCAAGGTAAGTAAAAAAGACATTTAAAAGTAAAACAAAGCTCTTAAGTAACGTAAGAGAAGGACATTATTCATATATCATAAACTTCGTAAGAAAACATAAGGCTCAAGGCTTTCAAATCATTCATAAAGCATTCATAATCATAATCGTAAGTAAACATTATCAAAACATAACTTGAGTCAATAACATAAATATAAAAATGCATAAGACATGCGGAACAATGGCAGGACTCATCATAACTGACACCATCATGGTAGAGCCTTTCATGATGCCCTACTATCTTGCTTAAGTGGGCAGAGCCGACCCTGGCTTGCCAGGTGAGGGTCGTGCATAAGGTGTGATATCACATTTGAGGGAATCATTATCAGTACATCATATCATTAGAAACCCATGGTGGCACGTGGTTATGAGACACCGGCGTAGTCCTTTGAACGCCGAGCTGCTCGGTGCTAGATATGGCTTCCAAAAACATCATATAGGCTCATACATAAATCAATAGTATCATGCATTAAGATTCATTGGCTAAAATATAACATTTATCATCATTGATCCCCTTTAAAACATGCTTAGCCAAGAATCATAGGCCCTTTTTATCGGCCAACATCATAAATCGATAAATCATGTAATTCACTTCATAAATCATAAATCATTCTTTAACATGTGGGAATTGCCCAATACTTCATCATATTTAATTCTTTTAAAATATGGTCATAAATATGGGTAACTTGAATTCATGCTTTTCCGTCATCAATAAATTCAAAATATTGCATATTCATCGTAAATCATAGCTTTCATGAACCTTCATCAAATGGGCATTTTTGATTTAAAAGATTAAAACATGATTTTAAGGAAAACAATATAAAACCTGCCCATCAGTCATAATTTAATAATTAAAACTCAATTAAATCAAACCCATAAAGAGAAATCACATTTTCATGCATTTGAGTAAAACCCCATAGAATTTTTATAGGAGGATTCATCATTACATTGAAATTTGGGCATGGGTGTGAAAGAAATCACCTATTCTAAACCCTACATACCTGGGAATGGATTGATTTCGAGGTTCCCTGAATACCCACAAAGAAATTGATGGAAACTTGGGGAAGAGGACCTTGAATCTCCCAAAAATCTCTCTAAAGTTCTAGCATGAGAATGGGCAAGCATAAAGGACTTAACGCATCTTATCAAACTCAGAAAAATACACAAAATGACGTACTTTAGGATCTAAAAGCATGAAAAAGTCGAATATTCCCTTAATGAACCTGCCCTAAAATCTGGTCGGATGGAATCCACGAGTGGTAACAACGGGTCATGAGAACCACCAACGACCTGTCATGTCCCTCGTTGAATGGACTGCTGAATGCCTTCTCTCGAAACTAACCAACAGACGGACAGGATGACTCATCCTCTAAAACCACGGTCCGTTACACCGTCCATTGTTTGTTCATCATAAAATTTGAACCCCCTTACCACGAGCCTCACCACGACTCGTGGTTCCTTCCAATGAGTGGTGGTCTCAACCCGTCACCTCCACTGGAAATTATTAGCCTCCAACAACGACCACAACCAAAGACCCATGGTTACTTCTAACGGGTCGTTGGGTCTCCCGTTGTTTACCCTGTTGCCCTGCCTGACCCTAACAACAATTGCAAAGGACGGCCCGTTGAATCCCATAATGGGTCATCATACCTCTCGTTGTCTCCACTGCCACCAACCTTTCCCTAAACAATGATAGCATTCAAGGACTCATGGTTTGATACCACGAGTCGTTATGTGGTTCATCCTGTGGTATTTGCCAGTTTTTCTACACTTTTCCAATTACACTCCCGGGTCTATTCTTAGTCCTTCCCGAGGTATTACAATATTTCCCCCTTGAAAATATTCATCCTCGAAGTAGGAAACAAGCAACAACAGAAATATACAATTCATCACAGCTATATACTGATCATTTTAATTGAAATTTTCATGGAATGACTACCTCCGAACCAGACCATATAACTGAACTGATCTCATGCTTCAAATACACATTCATACATATAAAATAAACTTGCATACATGAACTGAACATAAAAACTAAATGGGATCATAGAGTAGAACTGATACCTCAAGTCGGAATTGAGTCGGTAGAGAACAAATGTGGGTATCTATCTATCATATCTGTTTCGGCTTCCCACGTAGCTCCCTCAACATGCTAATTTCTCCATAAGAGATTAACTGAAGATACTTCTTTGTTTCTCAACTTCTGAACTTGACGATCCAACATTTCAACGGAAATTTCTTCATAACTGAGGTTGTCTTTTACCCCAATGTTGTCTACTGGGACCGCCAAGGCTGGTCATCCAAACACTTCTTCAAAAGTGACACATGGAAGATGGGATGAACTGAAGATAACTTTGATGACAAGTCCAACTTATACTCCACCTTACCAACTCTCCTCACAACCTGTTAGGGACCAACATAGCAGGGACTGAGCTTCCCCTTCTTTCTGAACCGTATTATTTTTCATTTCTTTTTTTAGCATTTGAAATCCTTTTATTACAGTTCTAGCCTCAGTAATGTTCGGACGATAGTAAAAAGTCATAGCAAACCTAGTAGCTACTTGTACTAAAAAACAAGTACCCTTCATGGGCGACACCTTTAGAAATACCCAGTCGCCCACGTCAAACTCCAAATCTCTTCTCCTAACATCAGCATACAATTTCTGATGACTTTGAGCGCATTTTAACCGGTCCCTTCTCAACTTAACCTTTACCATCGCCTCGTGAACCGAGTCTGGCCCTATCATAGCGGCCTCACCAACCTCAAACTATCCGATGGGAGATCTACACCTCCGCCCATAAAGAGCCTCGAACGGTTCCATTAGGATGCTAGAGTGATAACTGTTATTATAAGCAAACTCGATTAAGGGAAAGTGATCATCCCAACTACCTTTGAAATCCATGACACATGCCCTCAACATGTCCTCAAGAGTCTGGATCGTTCATTCCGGCTGGCCATCCATTTGCGGATGAAAGGGCGTGCTGAGCTTGACTTGAGTCCCAAGTCCCTTTTGAAAAGACCTTCAAAACTGAGAGATAAACTGAGTACCTCGGCCTGAAATAATAGACAAGGGCACTCCATGAAGTCGAACAAACTCCCAAATATACAACTTGGCATAATCATCCGCTGAATCTGTGGTCTTGACCGGTAGGAAGTGTGCAGCCTTTGTTAACCCATCTACCACCACCCAAATGGAATCATAGTGTCAGCGAGTACGAGGTAGGCCTGTAACAAAATTCATATTTATTTCCTCCTACTTCCAAGTGGGAATGCTAATATCCTGAAGTACACCTCCAGACTTTGATTCTCGACTTTCACTTGCTGACAGTTGGGACATTTAGCTACGAACTCCGCAATATCCTTTTTCATACCATCCCACCAATAGATTTCTCACAAGTCCCGATACATCTTCTTGGATCCCAGATGGATGGAATATCGGGTACCATGTGCCTCATGCAATATCCGAACCCTCAAATTATCGACGTCCGGAACACATAGTCGACCCCGGTATTATAGCACACCATCTCCCCCTTGGGAGAAAACCTCCACCTTCTGACTCCACACCGCCTCCTTCAGCATCCTCAATATTGGATCCTCATCTTTCCTGGATTTATCATCAACCACCAAGGACGATTCTGACCCGTTATGTACAACAACACCGCCATTGGTCAAATCAATCAATCTAACTCCCAGTCTTGCAACTCAGTGAACATCTTTCACCAACTCCTTCTTCCCCTCATCCACATGGGACACACTCTCCATTCAGAGCCTACTAAGCGCATCCGCAACCACATTTGCCTTGCCCGGGTGGTAGAGGACACTTATGTCGTAGTCCTTTAGCAACTCAACCACCTCCTTTGCCAAAGATTTAGATCCTTCTGTGTGAACACATATTGCAAGCTCTTGTGATCCGTAAATACATCCACGTGGAACCTATACAAGTAATGCCGCCATATCTTCAATGTAAACACCACCGCGGCCAACTCGAGATCATGGGTCGGGTAATTCTTTTCATGAACTTTCAGTTGTCTCAAGGTATATGCTATTACCTTCCCATGTTGCATTAACACATACCCCAGTCTGACTCTCGAAGCATCACAATACACTACAAAGCCATCAGCACCTTCGAGTAAAGTCAAAACTGGTGCTAAAGTGAGTCGGTCTTCAACTCTTACAAGCTTTTCTCACAAGCATCTGACCATTGGAACTTCACCCTTTTCTAAGTCAACTTAGTCAAAGGTGTCGCAATAGATGAGAAACCCTCAGCAAACCTTTGGTAGTAGCTAGCTAGACCCAAGAAACTCCAAATTTCTGAAGGATTTCACTAGTTTGGGCCAATTCTTTACCACCTCAATCTTCTGGGGAATCTACCCTTATGCCTTCGCTTGATACCACATGACCTAGAAATACCACTGAGTTTAGCCAAAATTCACACTTTCTAAACTTTGCATACAGCTGACTATCCTCGAGGGTCTACAGCACTATTCTCAAATGAGTGGCGTGCTCCTCCTCACTCCGGAATTATATAAGAATGTCATCAATGAACATGATCATGAACATATACAGATATTCCTTGAACACCCTGTTCATTAAATCCATAAAAGTAGCAAGGGCATTGGTTAGTCCGAAAGACATAAAAACAAATTTGTAGTGACCATATCGAGTCCTGAAAGCGGTCTTTGGGATGTCACTCTCCTGAACTCTAAGCTGGTGATACCAGGACCTGAGATCAATCTTGGAGAAGCACTTGGCACCCTGAAGCTAGTCAAACAAATCATCGATCCTGGGTAAGGGGTACCTGTTCTTGGAGATAACCTTATTCAACTACCGATAGTCAATACACATGCGAAGGGAACCATCCTTCTTTCAAACAATAGAACTGGTGCACCCAATGGAGACTGGCTCAATCTAATGAAGCCCTTATCCAACAGATCCTTTAACTGATCCTTCAATTCCTTTAGTTCGGCTGGGGCCATCCTGTAGGGAGGAATAGAGTTAAGCTGGTATCGGGTAATAGATCAATACCGAAATCAATTTCCCTCTATGGAGGAACACTGGGAATATCATCAAGAAACACCTCCGGATATTCTCACACCACCAGAACTGACTGAACAGTCGGGGTCTCGGACTCCACATCCTTAACCCTAATTAGGTGGTACACGCAACCTTTAGAGATCATCTTTCTAGCCTTAAGGTAGGAAATAAACAGACCTGTTGGTACCGCCAAACTACCCCTCCACTCCAACACTGACTCACCAAGAAAATGGAATTCCACCATACGAGTCCTACAATTAATCAAAGCGTAACATGCAAACAACCAATCCATGCCAAAAATAATGTTAAAGTCAGTCATGGCTAACTCTACAAGGTCTGCAGAGGTAACCTTATGCAACATTGTGACCGGGCATTCTCTATATACTTGTCTAGCTATGACCGAATCACCAATAGGGGTCAAAACTGAAAACAGTTCTGACAAGGTCTCGGGGCTAACTCCAAGGCTACTAGCTATGTAAGGAGTCACGAAAGAAAAGGTAGCTCACGGATCTATCAACGAATAAACATCAATATGAAAGACACGCAACATACCAGTGACCACATTTGGTGAAGTCTCCTGCTCCTAGTGCGATGCAAGGGCATAGAATCGATTTTGGTGTTGTCTGCCACCTCCACTAGTCGATGCTCCCTACGGAGCAGAACGGGCTGGAGCTACTATTGTCCTAGTGGTCTATGCACGAACCCTATCATCACCCTATCTAGCATATGGGCACGCTCGGTGCATGTGTCTAGACCTACCACACCCATAGCAAATATCTGAATCGAGCAAGAACTCTCCGGCATGACTCTTTCCACACTTCCCGTAGGCTGGAGAAGTATACTCTAACTAGGTGCCTCTCTGATCCCTCGATCCTGAAGCCCTGCTCCTCTGATCACCCCTGGGTCTGGATGGAAGACTAGCTGATGCTGGTGCTAGGGCTAGTGATTTCTGCTGAAACTATGGATGGTAGCCATCGCCGGACCTCTGATGCAAAAACCCACGGCTATCTGTCCGATCCCTCTTTGCTTCCCTCTCCCTCGCATGAGCCGCCTCTATCTGCTAGGCATACAATACTATGTGAGGAAAGTCCATATCCTGGTGGATCATAGCACTCCTGCAATCCTTGTATAGATAATTAGCCACACCATGAATGAATCGGCTCACCCGCGCCCTCTGATCCATCACTAACTCTAGGGCATACTTTGATAAACGAGTGAACTCAAGTGAATACTCCAGCACTGTCATCTTTCCTTGCTTGAGGTTTACAAACTCAGCTGCTCAACTCTCTCATCTCCCTAGGGAAGAACTTGTCGAGAAAGGCCATGTAGAACTCATCCCAGATGATAGAGCCCGCTCCTGCTGCCCCGCTCTACTTCCATTGCTTGTACCAAATAGGGCGACCTCTTTTAGCTGATAGGAGGCCAAGTCCACACACCCCCTATTTGTCACCCCCATAACCTGAGTGACCTTCAAAATCCCTTCAATGAACTCATGTGGATCCTCATCCACCTTTGATCCCGTGAACTCGGGAGGGATCATCCTCAAGAAGTCTCTAATCCTAGTTGCCGCTACATTTCCATTCTGTGGAACCTTCGCAACAGCCTGCTGGTTGACCTGAGAGGTCAAGTCCTGCGCCAACATCTGAATAGCCACTCGACACTCAACGTGGGTGGCTGGCTCTAGTGCCTGGGTCTCCTGAACAGGTGGGGCTTGCTGATGCCTACGGTCATCACCATCTCCGTGGCCTTCATCATTTACATTCCTCCTTCCTTTCATTTTTCTAGGAGCCATAATTCTGCAATCGCGAATCACACTAATTAGAAGGACAAAAAGGCTTTTCATCACACGACGTAGAATATGAATGGGGGGAACATTTCTTAAACATCTAGTAGCCTCTTCTTCATAAGTGTGGCGCACTTCACACCCATGAAAAAGACTCTACTTAAGCTCGGATTTTAGAGTCCCTAGGACACTTCAAACCTATGGCTCTGATACCAAGTTTTTCACAACCCGAACGTACACCCTGATCATAGACACGGGACAAGGGACCCCAAGAGACCCCAAGTCAACCCATGGCACATACATATATCTAATATCCTTTAAGTAAAGCAGAATACTTAGCATAAAACATAGTGGAAACATAGACATAGCATAACACTAGAAATACTAAGCGTCCACATGAGATAAATACTACACATTGTCTGAAAGCGTCTACTGCATACGATGGGTTGATGGGACAACATCCCCAACTAACCCAAACGACACTGAAACATAAGATAACATAAAAGTATGTCAAATGGCCCTCGGAACATGAGGACTCATCAATAAGATAAGAATGTAAGCTGAGATGGGCTAAGGATGAGGATGAGCCTGAGATCCGGACCCTGTATCATGAAACGATACAGCATAGAAAGTATGCGACCAGTACGTGGAATGTACCTAGTATGCAAGGTAAGTAAAACATACATTTAAAAGTAAAACAAAGCTCATAAGTAACGTAGGATAAGGACATCATGCATATATCATAAACTTCGTAAGAAAACATAAGGCTCAAGGCTTTCAAATCATTCATAAAGCATTCATAATTATAATCATAAGTAAACATTATCAAAACAAAACTTGAGCCAATAACATAAATATAAAAATGCATAAGACATGCGGAACAATGGAGGACTCGTCATAACCAACCCCATCATGGTAGAGCCTTTCATGATGCCCCACTATCTCGCTCGAATTGGCAGAGTCGACCCTGGCTTGCCAGGTGAGGGTCGTGCATAAGGTGTAATATCACATTTGAGGGGATCATTATGAATACATCATATCAATAGAAACCCACGGTTGCACGTGGTTATGAGACACTGACGTAGTCCTTTGAACGTCAGGCTGCTCGTGCTAGACACGGCTCCCAAAAACATGCATATATGCTCATACATAAATAAATAACATCATGCATTAAGATTTATTGGCTAAAATATATTGTTTATCACCATTGATCCCCTTTAGAACATGTTTAGCCAAGAATCATCGGCCCTTTTTATCGGCCAACATCATAAATCAATAAATCATGTAATTCACTTCATAAATCATTCTTTAACATGAGGGCATTGCCCAATACTTCATCATATTCAATTCTTTCAAAATATGGTCATAAACATGGGTAACCTGAATTCATGCTTTTCCATCATCAATAAATTCAAAATATTGTATATTCATCATAAATCATAACTTTCATAAACCTTCATCAAATTGGCATTTTCGATTTAAAAGATTAAAACATGATTTTAAGGAAACAATATAATACCTGTCCATCATTCATAATTCAATAATTAAAACTCAATTAAATCAAACCCATAAGGAGAAATCACATTTCCATGCATTTGAGTAAATCCCCATAGAATTTGAATAGGAAGATTCATGATTACATCAAAATTTGGGCATGGGTGTGAAAGAAATCACCCATTCTAAACCATACATACCTGGGAATGGATTGATTTCGAGGTTCCTTGAATACCCACAAAGAAATTGATGGAAACTTGGGGAAGAAGACCTTGAATCTCCCAAAAATCTCTCTAAAGTTCTTGCATAAGAATGGGCATGCATAAAGGACTTAACTCATCTTATAACACTCAAAAAATACACAAAACGACGTAGTTTAGGGTCTAAAAGCGTTAAAAAGTCGAATATACCCTTAATGAACCTGCCCTAAAATCTGGCCGGATAGAACCCACGAGTGGTAACAACGGGTTGTGGGAACCACCAATGACCCCTCATGTCGCTCGTTGAATGGACTGCTGAATGCCTTCTCTAGAAACTAACGAACGGACGGACAAGATGACTCGTCCTCTAAAACCACGGTCCATTACACCGTCCATTATCTGCTCATCATAAAATCTGAACCCCCTTACCACAAGCCTCACCACGACTCGTGGTTCCTTCCAACGAGTCATGGTCTCAACCGGTAACCTCCACTAGAAATTATTAGCATCCAACAATGACCACAACCAACGACCCGTGGTTACTTCTAACGGGTCGTTGGGTCTCCCGTTGTTTACCCAGTCACCCAGCCTGACCCTAACCACGATTGCAAAGGACGGCCCATTGTATCCCAAAATTGGTCGTCATACCTCTCATTGTCTCCACTTCTACCAACCTTTCCGTCACCAATGAAAGCATTCAACGACTCGTGGTTTGATACCACGAGTCGTTCTATGGTCCGTCCTGTGGTATTTTCTAGTTCTTCTACACTTTTCCAATTAAACTCCCGGGTCTATTCTTAGGCCTTCCTGGGGTATTACACTTCTAAACTAAGACTGGCTCACCTGGAAACCCAAATTCTATGATTCGAGTTCTACAATCAACTATGGCATAACAGGAATATCAATAATCCATGCCTAGAATAACATCAAAATCCACCATATCAAGCTCTATCATGTTAGCAATGGTGTCTCTATGATGAACTAAAAATGTACTGTCTCTACAGATTTTCTTAGCTAAATCTGACTCACCGACCGGAGTAGAAACATATAAAAGCCTCTAACTGATCATACCATACTTTGGAAACATCCTTAAGCTGATAAGAAGTAAACTCAACTCCTTCTATTATGTGCATCGTTCTCAAGAGTCTCCTCATTCCGTCGATAAAGTTCTGGGGGTCATCCTCAACCTCTAAAACCTATTAACACTGATGGATTCATTCCTTAGAAACTCTTTAATCCTTGATGTTCTTTTTTATCCTTTTGTTTATCCTCATCTAACTATTGGGTATACACTATAAATCTAGAGATGTCCATCTCCTTAAGAAGAAGTGTATCCTTGCATTCACTCCTCTCATGCTTAACTCAACCGGACATAAACTTCCTCATACTATCTTTCAAGTCTAGCACCACCTCCGGAGTATGTCCAAATAACTGGGTGATCTTGAGACGATACTCCTCCACTCCTGTGGTGCCTTGCTTCAAGTTCACAAATTCTTTTGCCTTAGCATCTCTTAACTCCTGTGGGAATAAATGAACCGAGAGCAGATCTTATTCCTCTAACTGGCATTACGCTTTAGAACATGTGAATGTGCCGGTTAGGAGGAAGCCTTTATACAGTCAAACTCTATCGCACGATCTAGAGTATGAAAGGAGGGAAGTATTTCCTGATGCTTCATAGTCTCCTCATTATAGATGTGGCACGCTTCACACCGATATGAAGGACACTACAAGACACGACTTCAAGACACCCTAGGACTCTTGAAAATCTAAAGCTCTGATACCAAGTTTATCACTCCCCAAATCTAGACCCAAGGAGTCGACCGACACTCAAACCACTTTCATGATCCAAGCAAACCCTTAGCCTGGCTTAGTATCAGTTATATCTCAATAACAATGCGAAATCTGAGACATAGTGAGCTCAATATAATTAAAGAAAATTTATTCTATAACTGGAATAAATGTGAAGAAGTAACATTATTGACTCAATATCTAACTCTATCTATGAAGCCTCTATAACTGTAGAAGGGGTGCCAGGACATAGTTCCCACAACTACCTCAAGCTTTATAAATAGAAGACTCAATAACTGGGACTCTCCAAATGTAGGAGGCCTCACCAAAAGTTGAATGTAGATAAAGTCCTAACAAAGCATCCGTTGATGATCCTGTCTACCTAAGTCTGCATCATAATACGAAGCAGTGCCCAAAAGGGTATCAGTACACGGAATATATGATATGTAAAATAGCTAAATGAAACAACATTAGCTAGAATATCTCCAGTGAAGGACTTAACTAGAATCAATAAACTTAACATGAAACAATAAAGTGGAACCATAATCTAGAACTCAATATGATACATAGGACACAATAAGAAAATGTGTAAACTAGTTTATGCAATATAACTTATGCATCAAAACATCTCTATAAATACTTATGCAAGTAAAGTATATCAATTGTAGGTTGTGTGGGAGCTTCTCATAACCGACACTATTATGAATGAGCATACAATGCCCAACTATCTCGCTCAAGTTGGTAGAGCCATCCGAAACCTTGCCAGGGTAGAGAACGATCACAATCTGGGATCCCTAACAATCAAAGGCCTTATCAAGGACTATTTGTGGAGTCGCCCGAACCAACGGTACGATCCTTATCTATATTGGTGACATAGTTATGGGGCTTAGGGGTTGTCTGAACCCGATCACCCACTCCGTGCTAAATACTCCTCCCAAAATAATCTTCCTCTGTCCAGTTAAATGCCTTTCTTAGGCAACATCCAAACATCATTATAAAGAAATTTATCTATAATATGTAATGAATTTTTATAATCATCTATGGAGCCTTTCGCTAAAAAAAATCATCTTTAAATTTTCTTACGAGTCTCTTGATCAAAATATAGTTTAAAACATCTTTAAAATATCATGAAGAGCCTTTCGCTCAAAACAATCTTTAAACATCAATACGGAGCCTTTCGCTCAAAAACATCTCGTGACTTTCAAAATAAGACTTTACTTATGCTTTTGAAAGTCATGTTAAGAAAATCATCTCTTTAAGCTCAAAATCTCATCGTGCATGCTCTTTTGAAAACATGCCCAGACTTTATGAAAACAATGCATTAAATTCACAAATACATGCTTTCAAATTAATGCTCTAAAAAATCATATTTCATGAAATTATGGTTCATGGGATAAGAACATGACCCAACTCAACCAATCAATCAATTAAAATTATCAAGAGAGAATGATCAATAATTCAATATGATAACATGATAACTGAAGGACAATAACAAACTTAGTATGAAGAATTCAATAAAAGCAATTTAACATATTTTGACTAGGGTAGAAGAATCATGAATTGAATAACAAACCCTAGCTTTAAGCTCAACAATCTCAATAATGAATTTAAAGCATGGGGAAGATTAGAATTCCTATCCTACTATCTCAATAATGAATTTAGGGCATGAGGAAGATTAGAATTCCTCAGATAGAATAGCCTTAAATACCTGGAAATCATAGCCCTAGACTCAATCTTGAAGAACCCTAATTTTGGAGATAGAGAATTCCTAATTTTCTTGAAGAACTTGAGAGCTTGAATCCTTTAATTCTAATTGCAATGGTGAGGAATGAGTGTTTAGGCTTTAGAAATACTTAAATAACCCCTTTAGAAATCCCAAAACGTATGCGTTTGGGTGTTAAAATTATAGAAAGTTACGAAATAGCCCTCAGCAAAACGTGCAAAAAAATCTACGAATTCAATGTGATGGCTAGAGTGGCGAGTCGTCACTCACTTGAAGGTCCGTCAACCCTGATATCACCCTTAAGAAAAATGTGATTAATTTGAGGCACTAGTGATGACCAAACTAATGGGTTGTTACTCACTCGATGGACCATCATTCTCATCGTCATCCTTAACCAAAATAATTTTAATTTTTGGATCAAGGGATGACCAATGTGATGGGCCGTCACTCTCTTGATGGTCCATCACTTGTGGCATCAACCTTAACAAGAAGGGTCTAAAAATTTGGGGCACATTGACATTCAAGATAATATGCCATCACCCACTTGACTGGTCATCAATCTTGGCATCAATTGCCATTAGCCTTGAAAACATTACTCTTGCTACAGAAAAGCATCTTGGAAGTCCGGGGTGTTACACTTCACTAGCTAGAGAGAATGGAAGAAGTCATAGTCTACTGGTATTCTGGCTCACTCTTGGCAACCTGTACTCCTTTAAAATTCCCACAAAATTCATCAAGTGGAGATTTGCATCATCAACAACATTACTATTAAAAAATCCCTTTATATTCAGCAACTGGATCATGGTACTAGTGATATCAAACTTAGCACCAGCATCCAGAGGTGGGGGAACAATGTCACCTATTGCCTATCTTTATCAATATCTAGATCATCATTGTCATCAAACTAAGGTGTATATTTGTGGAACTGAGGCTTCTCTCGGCCTCTGTTTCTCTTATTTCCCCCCAGCATTATCAGCTTTATCCTTGGCATCATCAGCATCCTATAGAGCAGCTTGACGGGATAACTCCGCTTGATAGGCCTCATTAGCTCACTGAGCCTCATCAACAACTCTAGCTTCAATCTGTTTAGGAGTCTCAACACCAGCCATTCTCCTCAGTGATCACTTAAATTCTTGATCTATTGGAATCAAGGGTTCTCCACTACTCCGAGTACTTGGCATTCACCAAGTAGTAACCTAGGTAAAACAAAAAAAAATAAAACCTGCATTAGGAAATAAAGACTAAAAGTTAAATAAAAGAAATTAATCTAATCCTAAGTTGTATTCTCTAGCAACGACGTCATTTTTATAACTCCAAAAGTACACCTCAAAAGAAGTATAGAGTGGTTTTTTATCAAGTAAAGAACCTAATCAGGGTTGGGGTCGATCCCACAAGTAATATGGTTAGAATCTCGATTAATGCTATTATCTTCACTATTAGTGCAGTTATTTCCTAAGGGATTTTAAACAGAACAAATAATAGTATTATGAAAATGAGTTATTATCAAAGGTATGCAATTGACTAGGTAAGTGTTCACCATAACTTCATAACAACACAGGTTTATTATACATGTGACCTATTCTAATACTTAGCTTGCAGAATTGATAAGTTACATTAATCTAAATGGCTAATTCACCCCGAGTAGGTGACCATCCTTATTCACTGAATTAGGTCTCATGAATGTTTTCAATTAACCCTTATCAATGATTCCAAATTAACTTTCCCGTGACCAAGACTCAATTTATTAATTTAAAGTTGATAGGTTCAAGACTTTGTTGTGATTCTCTTTTTGTAATCTCTACTTTCCCGGTTAAAGAAAATAAAGGATACGGGCTAGTTCTATCACAACCTGGGCGTGGACCACAAATTGCAACACGGGACCTAGAACCACAAATGACTCCAACCTAACCCATGGAATATACAAAGCATGTTTTAGAGAATAAACTAATTGGAAGTAAGATATAACATAAGGCATAAGTGGAAGTCTATGAGATCATAAAACATATGGAAATACAGGTCAACCTAGCAAAAATATCTAAACATAGCTGTCTAAAAAACCTCTAGTCATAGGACGAGTTGATGGGGACAACAAACTCAACTAGCCTACTAAAGTCTAAAAAATGAAAGATAAAATAATATGCATCAAAACTGACATCCTCGGATCATGAGAACTCACCAAAGCTGCTGAAGTCGGATAAGAAAGAATCTAGCGGTGCGATTGAGACTGATCACCTGAACCTACATCATGAGATGATATAGCATAAAATTATGCGATCAGCACTTTGAATATATTGAGTATGTAGGATAAGTAAAATATGTGATTAGGGAAACCATGATAAAATCATAATCGTGAGATAATCATAAACATGAGTTGTTCATCATAAATGGAAGCATAATGACCCGATGCCTTTAAAGTAAAATCATATAGTTTAATGTATTTAAAATTGTAAATAAAAAAACATAAACTGATCAATGAGTCAAATATACTAATGTCGCCCAAGAGCACGCAAATGCACATGCTCATCAAATAATATAGGATGTTTAAGTCTAGATATCATACCCACAGAGACTTGTCAATTTAATCGTTATAAGATTGTCACTTTAATTTTACTAATCTACAAAACAGTTAAAATGAAGATTGGTTTGAGAAATTAAACTATCAAAACTTTAAGTATAAAATTAATGAAAAACAATTGTGAGCTTGATTGTATTTAAATGATGATGAGAGTCTAGGGCAACGGCACTTGGTTGGTTTCAAGCTGAGTTTTCAAGAAGTAATTACCCTAGTATGATTCTTCCTATGGTTGTTAGTTGCAAGTTAATATCCCATTTTTTGCCACTATCCCTAGCATCCAAGAACTATTTCATAAACTGTAATGCCTATATCTCTATGGTTGCAGGAGAACAATAAAAAGATGATTATGCATACTCGTATTTTAATTAAACGGGGTTGAAGTGTATATTCCTATCATAAAAAAAGCTCTATCCTATCACCAATGGGTTCAAGGGTCTTTGAATTCCCGTTCTGTATTTATTTTTAAACCTTTTGATTCCCTTTTCCAAGTTCAATTGAAAGCCAACGGATTACTTACAAGGTGATCAATCTCATAAAAAATAAATTAACATAAGTAAATACAAACAATCATAATTGAAGTATCAAAACTAGATTAAATTTCTCTTTCAAACATTCAACCATCCACTATGGCCACAACCTTAGAATATAAGTTTAGCCACTCATAGACAAGCGGAAAAATAAATACTTAGTCATCATCATACGAAAATACAAGTAGAGAAGAGAAAAACCTAGTGTAGAACTTTTTCTTCCTTCCAAACGGCTTACAAGCCTCCACCAACGAACTACGAAATGTAAAAATGATTTAAAGATCTGTAACAAATGACCTAAAGCACGTATTTATAGATAAGCCTTCAAATAATACTTCTGCCCTCCAAAACATGGCTTTAAAATAAGCATTTTCTACCCCAGAATAACCCTAGCACGCCGCCCCCTCTATCTCACCAAGGTGTTCGTCAAATTTCTCTAAGTCTGGACACCTCAGGCACGGGGCACTACTCATCTCCCTAAGGTTTGTGAAGTCCAATTCTCTAAAGTTCAAGGGCTGGCGCGGTGTGCCAGCCATAGCACCAACCTGAAGTTTGGTTTACTGAAGTTCGGGATTTGATGCGGGGCGTCAACCATAGCACCAGACCCTTTAGCTCCTCAAATCTTCACTTCTTGGATCATTTTGAGGCCATTTTGCTTAGTTTCCTGCTCAAATCAGCTCAAATTGTTTTTAGCACATAAAACACACACACACATGAATTTAAGCATAAATTAAGGATTAAAAACACAAAACATGATCAAATATGGGTAAAAACATGGTAAATTGGCATAGAAATATGCCCAACATCACCACCCCACTCTTAAACCATTGTTTGTCCTCGAACAATCCTTAAAATATACCGAAACTCATGTTTCACCATCACACTTGACACCTCTATCAACTTATACTTAACCAACTAGAATGGAGCATGAATAAAGTGGTTTATCATAAGCAATACAATTTCATCAAGCACATATGAAAGCTTCAAAATCAAGAGCACTTAACCTCTATAAATGACTCTTCTATTCAACACAAAGGGTCAACATGATTAAATGTGGCACATGCAACAAGTAGTAAACTGAATTAGACCTCTTGTGCCCCTCACTTTTAGTGATGTTCCTCTCTCAAATTCATCAATGTAAAGACATGAAACACAATAATTAAGGCACACTCACGCTAAAAAATGATGTAATGCACATATGTAAAATACCATAGGCTTGCCCTTCATGTACGTTAAGACTACCTAACTATTTCAAGAGATTAAGATCACAAGGACTTTTCTTGGTTGTAATGTCGGCTAAGGGATGGGTAGGATTGATATTTCATTTAATAATGACTACGACCCTAAGCACTTTTAACACATATTTCACTTTTCTTGTCCACCATCTTTTTCCTTGTTTGTGTTTGTTCACCTTTCATCTACTCACCCTTTTCTTTTCTATTCATGCTCCATTTTTCACTACTTGACTGCTAATTTCCTACTCATAGAATAAGTAAGGATTTTGCAATTAAAGTTCTCTTTTTCATTTCCCTACCAGCAAGTAGACAATAGAATTTTATGGGCACCCTTTCTTCTTACTTTTCTTTTCTTACCGCAAATTTCTCTTTTTCCCTTGAAATATACTTCGGTGGACCTTAACTTTCAATGTCTCAAAGTGCCTAAGACTACTTTGGATAAAAAATATGAGGTCTCACAAAAAAGTTGGATTAAGCTAATTTCATGGCTAAGAAAGAATAAAGTTTTAGGCTCAAAGGGGGTTAACTAGGGAGAATGTACAGGAAGGTAAAACAAATGTAGGAAGAAAAAGCATGACTTATACAATGAAATGCTTTAATCATCTCTCAACTCCCTACTAACTAATTATCCTACATACACTAAGGCAAGTTTTAGATGCTACAATATATACACACAAAGCAATTGAGCTCACCTCTCATGGAAACAAGAATCTAATCAGTTTCTATAGCTACACATTTACACTATCATATTGAATGGAAAGTTTATTCATAATTGAGCCCTAAGGATATGTTGATTCAAATTAAAGAGATATGTGTGTCTCTCATTGATCCTTACTCGTGCAATCAAGATGACCACTCTATTTACTCCAACATAACAGCTAAGCAGAATATCAACAAGCATACAAGCTGATCACCAATGACTCAATCCGAAAAAATGTGATGAATCTTCCCTTAAGACAGTCATCATCTATTTATCATAGGAAAATGTCATAACTATATGGCTACAATGACTCAAATAAAAAAAAAATTTTACTCCAAAATAAACCAATCAAAAATAACATAGCCAAGACGAACAACAAGTCAAAATATCTAAGGCATCAAAGTCAACATCATCATACTAGCTATTACAACCCATGACCTTGATAACATCCAAAATATACTCCTCATAGGAAGGGTATACATGGTCTAAGTATCAAAACAAGTAATTCGATGGGTGTCGGGGTAATATGCCACAAGGACTAGTGAATGATAATTACAAGTGTCGATTGAGAAATTGAAGTTACTTGCACCACTTAGAATTAACATAAAAACAAATAAGTTGGGAGAAATTGGAATTTTTAGTAGATTATAATTGCTAATTTGGTTGCCTAAAGTAGGAAAATCACCAAGGTTGTTGAAAAGAATGTGAAAGAATAGAGGTGTGGTATAGATGATATACTAACTAGATAGGGCCATGATAAGTCATCTCATAAGTTTAATTAGTGTAAATAATCTAGGAAAAATGGGTAATTACAGCTTTTCAGCTTTATAAATACCTCTTACTAGAGTTTTATCAAACCTCTAGTCACTGTTAGCTCAACCCAATCAGATTTGGATTAGTAGTTGCAGTAATTTCTAGCTATTAGCTACTAATCAGGAGTGAGAATGCAATTTTGGCTATATCTATCCCAATTTAACAATCTCTCATCCATACCCACTATTAAATTCTCTTCCAATACTTAATTATTCTTTTACAAGCAACAATCAAGTAAGAACAAGTAGACCCACATCATAATCAATGGATCTTCCATTATAGATTGAAGAGAATCTAACAGATTTACACTTATTTAAACATTATAGAGATAACTCTAGAAATACCCACTCTAATGAAGTATTTATCATCACATACCTTTAGTTAATGATTTAGTTACTCATAGTTAAGAAATTCAAAAGCACATTTAACAATAAACTCATTGAATTCAATATCAAGAGTAGTAAAATAAAGTTCACAAGTAGTCTTCAATAATGGTTGTACCTCGCTATTAAGAAGAAGAAGAAGAGAATAGTACTTTGAAAATTCTACCAATCAAATTCTCCTTTTCTCTACCAAAGGAATGTTCTAAATTTAAGAAAGGAAAAAGATGATATGATATGCTTTGTTATGATATCCTCAGTACACAGTACTTTCTTTAGAATTTCTATCCAAGAAAATAGGGCATCTTCTCTTTCTTTTTTTGTGATGGATAATTTTGCCCTTGAGGAGCATTCTAGAATTCGGATCGCTGACTATATCATTTGCTACTTCATTGCATTCTAGTAGTCAGCAGCAGTTCCTTCGGTGTTTCGCCGATCTCCATCTGTGCACCGCCGATCTTTTTTCCTTTCAATCTAGTAAGTCAGGTGGCATTTGGTGGCTGAACCGGTGAGACTCCATTGGCAACTCGCATTTCGCTGATGGCTTGTTTCCTAGAGGTAGTGGGAATCGGCTCTTGATCCGCGTTTTGCCGAATTTTAATCCACTTCCTTCTTTCATTTTGCTTTATTTTTTGCTCTTTTCTTCATATTAGGAATTTGCACACAACAAAAGCAAAAAGAGCATAAAATCCACATAAACAACTCAAAAACTAAGCAATACTCAAACTTAAGAGCCCAATGAGTTGGTGAATTTACCAACTCATCAAACCCCCAAGCTTTAACCATTGCTTGTCCTCAAGTAATGCAATTATTAGCAGTAAAAAACACATGCCACTCCTTACAAGTTTAAACATCATTAGCCACCTGTCTACAACAACCCAAAAAATGCTCGCCACTCTCATCGGAAAAGAGAAGAAAATTCCACTAAAAATCAAACTAATGAAGATATTTCAAGAGGCTACCACCTTTCACAAACATGGCTCACAAGAGGATTCATCTTGTAAAACAAGGCATTGCTTATCCAGGAAATACACAGAGCATCTTAAGGCATAATCAGTACACATTCGGAACTTGCCTTAGAGTTTACACTTCTCATACCTCATCCACACATTAACTCTAAATGCACTTATGTCCTCAAAAAGGAATGATGTCACTCACAGAAAGGAGAATCCCTATTATTTTTCCATGTAATCATTAAATACACACAAGGAATTGTCTGGAAGAGATAATCACGCTCACTTTCCCAAAAGAAATCTTCATACACACAACTTGACCCATAGGCTTGCCCTTCATGTAATTTTCCACTAATGTAGAGCGGTTGCACTTAGAATCATTTAGGACTTGTAGGTTATGATATAGGCTTGGGTTAAGGGTAGGATGAAAATTTAGCTTTAGTGACTAGATCCTCCCTAATGCCTTTTGTGAACATAGCTCTCATCAGCTCTTTTCAATCACTTCACTTTATTTCTCCTTTTTCATCATTTCTGACTTTCATTTCTCAATGACCATCCTTATAACTTCTTTGGATATCACAATTAGCCTTATCTACGCAAGAGGAAGCACCAGTTCACACAAATTCTTCTTCTCTTTACGATTTATCATTTTATGCATTTTGACACAATGTGGTGCTACCTCAAACTGAAGTTCTCATGTTCCTCTTGCATACCCACAAACTTTGGCTTTTGCCTCATTTCTCTTTTTTTTCCCTTATCACTCCCTTTTTCTTAGTCTTGAAGCCTCATCTTATCATTATCTTATCACTAGCACTTAGGGAGGATGAGTGCTAAATAAAGGTATTAAGAATGGTATTAAGGCTTATAATGCAGTTGCCAAAAAAGGATCTAAGCTCAACTTTGGCTGACAAAGATGAATGTTCAAGGAGGGTATATGGGTGAAGTGGCTAAACAAAGGAAAACCTAAAATCATGTTCTAAGTGCAAGTACATCTAGAATTTCTCCTTGAGTCACACTTAGGGCAAGTTCTAGACAAGAAGTCATGCATGAAACTCATAAAAAATTCTTCACCACAAAAGTCATCACCCTTAAAGGGTCCACAAGAGTCTTTTTCATCACAAATTTTCAAGTCATGGAATCAAAGCATGCAAATTCATAAGTCAAGAAAGGAATTTATAAAGTATGACAAAGAATGCTATGCTCTTGCTTCAAACATCTGCTCTTTCATTTTCTTGCCTCCATTTTAAATTTCTATTCCAAAATTTTATCTGCTGGTGCCATTCAAAATAGCTTCACAAAAAACTCAAAAGCAACATGGCTTATTCCCTTAAGAGAGTCGCCACACAGTCTATCATCAGGAAGTGCCAACCCGGTTCGACAACAAAAAAGGAAAGAAAAAAATGAAAAACATGCTCCTAGGAAAAGAACCGTGGTATGAAGAAAATCCTTGGACTTTATTTACTATCCTACTATTTACAACGGCGATAAATAAAACAAGAAAAACTCGGGTCATGCTCGAAAAATTTATCAATTCAAAGCGAAGAACCTTTTGGTGCTAACACCTCATCATTCAAGAGCTAAATCGTGTCATTCATTTTACTACCATAACAAGCCCGACAATGCAACAACCAAAATAAACAACAGCCCGACAAGGGCTCTATCCCATCAATTCAAAAAAAGAAAACATCAAACATCAATGACCCCCCAAAAACTACGATCATCCTTCCCCCACTTAAAAGAGTACATTGTCCCCAATGTATGAATGTAAAAGGGAAAGGGACAAGAAATTCCCTAAGGGGGTCATTCTTTCTCATCATCAGTAGCTGCATCACTTGCACCATCACCACTGGCCTCACTTAGCCCATCAAAATCATCCCCCAAGACTTCGAATAGATCATCAATGGGGCCCCAAACTATGGAGGGAGAAGCCATTGCAGCATCAAGGGCGCTCATGTTAAGCACCTCTATTGAAGTCTGGCTCTTTCATTATTGCACCTCAGTTCGGAGGGAGGTGACAGCCCCCTCATCCACCCTCCTGCACATTGTAGTGACACTCTCATACAAATATTTGAGCTCCTTCTTAATTGTTTGAGCAATGAGTATGGGGAGACTTTTGGCCAATCTTTGGAGTTGGCTCTCGTGAGAGTTGGTCATTTCCACCAGTCTGCGGAGACCACTTGGTTGGGAGGATTGAGGAGAGGGAGACGCTCCCCGATGAGGCATGTCACCCTAAGTTTGGCCTGGCATTTCGTGCTGGGGTACGCTCAAATCTGGGGCCTGTGGTGAGTGGTCCGACCCATGGGAAAAGGATCCCTCAACTACCCCAAAGGCCTGCAGTCTTCTCCTCTTTATTGCAGGTACCTCAGCATCTCTCTTCCGGGCAATGGCAATTACTCTTAAAGCAGTGGAAGGGGTTTCATCTGGGAACAGAGGCACTCCAGCTTGTGAGCATAGCTGGGAAATAAGTACATTGTAGGGCATGGAAGCGCTTGACTGTTATGCCTTCCTCTTCATTTGTTGGGCTACAATCTTCCCAAAGTTGATGGGGACTCCATTCATGATGCAAGTGATGAGAATTACAATTTCCAAACTGACCCTTTGCTCATTCTTGGATGGGATGATATGACCACAAATAAAGTCTTTCTACAACTTAGCCTCAAACTTCAAATCATTGCGAGAGATTTGCCACCTATAGAGGCCCACAGAGGTGTATCAGCAACAATGATTGGGGCTATCCATGAAAATTGGTCTTTCATGTCAGCTACCTGAGCCATGTACTCCGTAATGGAGTCAATCTCATCTTCCCAAAATAGGTAGTTAATGGCAGCTAGGGTGATGTCGACTTCCACTCCCCTTATCATAACCAATGGTAGGCATGGAAAGTCATCAACTTTTCCCCTGTGTTGCATTCTATCCTGTCGAGTTTGGTAGGAGGCATAGAATTCTGGCACTAGGCTGGGGTAGTAAGGCGGGAGAGGATTGACAAAGGCATGCTATTATTGATCCGTGAATTGGGTGATGATGTTAGGGAGATCACCCCGCAAGCCTGCTAGGTCAAATTATTTCTCCATAGTTATAGACCAACCATGGTATATGACATAATGTTCCTTCATGTTTGGGACACAAAGTATGATGGCCTCTTTGGAGTTTGCAGGTTGTGTTGAGGCCTTGGCTTTGCCCTTGCCATTACTAGCGGATGATACTGGGGCCTTTCCCTTGCCGGTGTTCCTAGAAGAAGTCATGATTTTTATGCAAATATAGGTTCAGTGACAACCACAATGCACTTACATTTAAATAATTCAAGTTAATTGAAGAGTGAAATAAGAACCAATAAAAGTAAAATAAGTGGCAGCATCGACAACACACCGACGAGTCGCAGGAGGAATCCATGAACTGCGGATGACTCATCGATGAGAGACAAAAGACTGAGTAGACCCTATGTAAACTAGTGACAAGGCGGCAAATCGCTAGTACTGATTCACTAACCAGCGATGCAACACAGGATCCAGACAGTGGCCTGAAGCCAATGATGCCTTGGAACAGTGTTCGATCGGCATTTCGCCAGACCCCACCGGCGAATCGCCAAATGTCATCGTCCCCAAATTGAACCAAACATTTCCATGGCACCCATTTACACACACACACATTTCATTGAAATAGAAACTCTACATAAGAAATAGGACTCAAATGACTTTTTATCCTTAAGAATGGTGTCATCCAATCTTTCATCGGGCAAAGCATGATATTTCAATCCTAGTGGGTTACCCAAACTTCACCCCATTCAAATTTATAAAATACCACATCAATCCCCCACCCATATCAACAAATAAAGCATAAATCGTGAATCTAAATGGGAAGGAAAAACAACAAAAGTGAAAGGACAGGTATGGTAAGCCACATGAAATTCACAACTAATATGCCATTGATGAGAACATAGAAGTGACAAGGGTACATTACCACACTATCGGAATGAATTTTGCAACTCTAGCCTGTGAAGCTTAGCAACTAATAGCAATGACCGCTATAGAGGGTTGTGTAGTAGAGAAGAGTATGTGAGTGAGTATGAGTGTAGTGAGAATTGAGGTGAAGGAAGGGAGGGGTTTTATAGGGAAAAGGGGGAATAGTGATAAATGGAGGAGAAGGTGGGGTAGTAATGGTGAGTTAATGTGTTGGTGTGAACTGGAAAGTTGGGAAGGTGAAAAGGTGGGAAAGTGGAAAGGGTGGGTATGGGGAAGAAAAAAAGGGTGTGGAAGAAATTGTAAAAAGGGAGTTTTTAAGAGAATATGGTGCAAAATAGGGCGGCTTAGCTAGTATTTGGGGTTAGGTGGGTCCACACTTGATTTAAATTCTGAAACAAACTCGTACCTTTACCAATGATGCATCGATTGTTCGCTGAATTGAACCGGAGTTCCGCCTCTTTACCTTTTTTTACTAGAAACCATGCCCAGTGCACTGTATCTCAGTCGACTGTTGACCGACGGTTCACGAACTAGATTGATGATCTTCTGGTGGGCTTCCACTTAGGCTCCAATGCTTCAGGTGATCTATTTTGTATCTGTGACATACCGGCGGTACAAGGTTTTGCATCGATGGTTCGTCGGAGTGACCGCCAGTCAAATTCTCAATGTCCAAGCCTTCTGCCTTTTTGTGACCTGAAGTGGCGGTTCTATCACGACCCTGATGTAGAACCGAATCGTAACACAAGATAAGGAACCCCGAGAGGGCCCCAAGTTGACCCATGGCATAAGCATACATCTAATTCAATCATTAAAGGAGGAATATTAAACATAAGACATAGTGGAAATGTAAACCGATCATAACATATCGTAACATTAGGAAGTACTAGACATATACAAGCTGAGTCCTACATATTGTCTAAAAGCCCCTACTATATACAAGGGGTTGATGGGACAACACCCCAACTAACCCAAACAAATACTAAAACATAAAATAGCATATCGTTTGTCAAAGGGCCCTCGGAACATGAGGACTCACCAATAAGCTGAAGGCAAACTCTGAGATGATCTAGATATGAGGATGAGCCTGAGTGCCGGATACTATATCATGAAATGATACAGCATAGAAAGTATGCGGTCGGTATATGGAATGTACCAAATATACAAGGTAAGTAAAACAAACAATTAAATTATGCCAAAGCTCATAAAACAACATAAGAGTAGGACATCATGCTCATATCATAAATATCATAACATAATATATCATAGGGCTCAAGGTTTTCAAAGCATTTGCAATACAATTGAAATCATAATCATGAGAGGAAAGCCGTATTGAACATAACTTGAGCCAATATACATAATCAAAGACATGCATAAATCATGAGGAACAGTGGGAGATTCTCTTAACCGGCATACCCCATATGAGCACACATGAAGCCCGACTTGTAACCCTAGTCGGGAAGGTGTCCGTACCTTGCCAAGGGTAGGACCATGAAAGTGTGATATCACCATGAAGAGGGCCAATTGGGTCGGGGATAGTCACAAGGGAGGTCCCAACATACCTATGGTGGCAAGTAGTTTATGAGATCTGGGGCAGAACCTAGGCCCCGAACCTACTCGGTGTTCGATACTATTCCCAAAAAAATATATAGTGCTCATAGTATAACATGCATTATTCATAGGCTAGTTAAATCATGATAATCATAAACATGCTCATAAATACGTGAACTAGCCATGAAACAAGGCCCGTGAGTCATCCTAAAACATAATTCATGAATCATAAGTTTCATACATATTTGTAGATAATGCATATAGCTCGAGAGTCACCAAATCATGATGGGTAATTGAATAAATCCACATTTCAAATCATAAATCATGTTGGGCTTATAAATATCAACAATTGAAGTGATCTTACATAATTAGGCTTAATTTAGTAGAAATAAAAATCAATAATTTGATAATACAAAATAGTTGTAAGATCTTATCAAAATACATAACATATAACTTAAATATAATTTAAAACAACCCATTAGCAAATCATTAGATTTTCATAAACATCGAATTAAAACCCTAATAGATTTTTAGTAGATTTCCATTAGTTACTAGAGAATGGGCATGGGTATGAATTGAAACACCCATTTGTAACCCTACACAGCTGAAAATGGTTGAATCTTACTCTCCCTTGAATGCCCAAAAGATGTTTGAAAGAAATTGAAGATTTCTAGCTTGATCACCCTCTAAAATCTCTTCTACTTTGCATACATGGATGGAAAATGAGAAATCTGAACTTAACCCCTTAAAAGACCATCATTCATACCCCAAAACATCATATTTTAGGCTTTAGGAACTTAGAAATTCTCAAAAGGCCCTTACTAATTCGCAAAAAATTAACTGCCTGGTTGTCCTAACGGACGACCCGACGACTAGTTGCTGGAGGCACGACTCATTACATCGATCATCAAGTGCACTGCATCATCTTTCCCCTGGGCTCATAACGGGTCACTTCATGACTCATCAGGGGTGACCACGACTCGTGGTCACCAATCGTTAAGTACACTGTCTCATTTCCGAACTTTGGAGTCCATGCCTGCCAATGACTCACTCCATGAATCGTTAAGGCTGACAATGACTCGTGGGGATTTCTATCAGGTACACTGCTAGCTTTCCTTTTCCCAACTATGTTTCTTTCCCCACAAGTCAGCTAACGACTCATGGGCTATCCTCACGAGTCGTGAGTTGACTCATCATAAGGCTGCAACAAAATTCCCACTTTTTCCTCGTTTCAACTCCTGGGTCCGATCTTTGAGCTCCCAGGGTATAACAATGTCTCCCCCGTGGGAACATTTGTCCTTGAATGTAGGAAACAAGCAAAAAACATAAACATGAAACTATCATATTCAAATACTGATCATTTAAATCGAAAATTAACCGAATGACTACCTCCAATTCATATCACATAGTTGAACCGATCTCATGCTTCACATACACATCCATTCACATAAAAGAAACTTGAACACATGAACCGAACATGAAAACTAAATAGAGTCATAGCGCAAAACTGATACCTCAAGTCAAAACTGAGCTGGTAAGAATAAGTGTGTGTATTTACCCATCATATCTGCTTCGGCTTCCCTCGTAGCTCCCTCAATATGCTAATTCCTCCATAACACGTTTACGGAAGCTACTTCATTGTTCCTCAGCCTCCGAACCTGACGATCCAATATTTCAATTGGAACCTCCTCATAGCTAAGGCTATCCTTTACTCCAACGCTGTCCACCGGGACTACTAGAGATGGATCTCCCAAACATTTCTTCAAAATCGATATGTGAAACACAAGATGCACGGAAGATAACTCTAAGTGTAAGTGCAACTCATACGCTACCTTACCAACTCTTTTCATAATCTGGTAGGGACAAACACAACGGGGACTGAGTTTTCCTTTCTTCCCAAAATGCATGACTCCCTTCATGGGAGATACCTTCAGAAATACCCAATCGTCCACCTTGAGCTCCAACTCCCTCCTCCTCAAATCAACATATGACTTTTGACGACTTTGAGCGGTTTTCAGCCTGTCCCTTATCAACTGAGCCTTCACTATAGCCTTATGAATCGAATTTGGCCCTATCACAGCTGTCATACCAACCTCAAACCATCCGATGAGCGATCTACATCTCCGCCTATATAGAGCCTCGAACGGTGCCATTTGAATGCTTGAGTGATAACTGTTATTGTAAGCGAACTCGATCAGGGGCAAGTGATCAACCCAAATACCTTTGAAGTCCATCACACATGCTCTAAACATATCCTCGAGAGTCTGGATTGTTTGTTCTGCTTGGCCATCTGTTCGTGGATGAAAGGCTATGTTGAGCTTAATCTGAGTCCCAAGTGCTCTCTGAAAAGACCGCCAGAACTGGGAGGTAAATTTACTACCTCAATCTGAAATAATGGACAACGGCACTCCATGTAGTCGAACCAACTCTAGGATATAAAATTTGGTATAATCATCCGCTGAGTCTGTGGTTTTCACCGGTAGGAAATGTGCAGCCTTGGTCAACCTATCTACCACTACCCAAATAGAATCATAGTATCGACGAGTATGAGGTCGGCCTGTAATGAAATCCATATTAATCTCTTTCCACTTCCATGTGGGAATGCTAAAGTCCTGAAGTACGCCTCCCGGCCTTTGCTGCTCAACCTTTACTTGCTGACAGTTCGGGCACTTGGCTACGAATTCTGCAATATCTTTCTTCATGCCATTCCACCAATATATTTCCCGCAAGTCATGACACATCTTGGTGGCACCTGGATGGATAGAATATCTGGATCCATCAGCCTCATGCAACATCTGACTCCTTAAATCATCGACGTCCGAAACACATAGGCAACCCTGGTACCGCGGCACTCCATCTCCCCCTTGAGAGAAGACCTCCACCTTCTGACTTCGAATGGCTTCCTTCAACTTTACCAAAATCAGATCCTCATCTTGTCTAGCTTTCACATCAGTCACCAAGGACGATTCCGACCCATTTTGGACAACAACACTGCCATCGATCGAGTTGACCAACCTAACTTCCAACCTTGCGAGTCCATATACATCCTTAACCAACTCCTTCTTTCCTTCATCCACATGGAACACACTCTCCATAAAGAGCCTACTAAGTGCGTCCTCTACCACATTAGCCTTATCCGGATGGTAAAGGACACTCATATCATAGTTCTTGAGTAGCTACAACCACCTCCTTTGCCAAAGATTGAGATCTTTCTGCATGAACACATATTGTAAGCTCTTGTGGTCCGTAAACACATCCATGTGGACCCCATATAAGTAATGTCTCCATATCTTCAATGCGAATACCACCACTGCCAACTCTAGATCATGGGTTGGGTAAATTTTTCTCGTGGATCTTTAACTGTCTCGAGGCGTAGGCTATCACCTTCCCTCACTGCATCAATACACACCCAAGTCCAATTCTCGAAGCATCACAATACACCACAAAACCATCTGTACCCTCGGGTAGGGTCAACACCGGTGCGGTAGTAAGTTGGGCCTTCAACTCTTGGAAACTCTTCTCACAAGCCTCCGACCATTGGAACTTTACCTTTTTCTGAGTCAACTTGGTTAAAGGTTCCACAATAGATAAGAAACCCTCAACAAACCTATGATATTAGCCAGCTAAACCCAAGAATCTCCGAATATCCGGGGGATTCACCGGTCTAGGCCAATTCTTCACCGCCTCAGTTTTCTAAGAATCTACTTTTACGCCCTCGCCTAATTTTACATGGCCCAAAAATGTTACCGAGTTCAACCAGAACTCACACTTGTTGAACTTTGCATACAATTGGCGATCCTTGAGAGTCTGCAGCACTACTCCCAAATGAGCGGCATGCTCCTCCTCGCTCCGAGAGTATATAAGGATATCATCAATGAACATAATCACCAACATGTCTAGATACGGCTTGAACACCCTATTTATCAGGTCCATAAAAGCTGCAGGAGCATTTGTTAGTCCAAAAGACATGACTACAAACTCATAATAACCATACCGCATCCTGAAGGTTGTCTTCAGGATATCACACTCCTGAACCCTGAGCTGATGATACCCGGACCTAAGATCTATCTTTGAGAAACATTTGTCACCCTAAAGCAGGTCAAACAAATCATCGATCCTGCATAAAGGGTATCTGTTCTTAACGGTGACCTTGTTCAATTTCCGATAGTCAATGCACATCCGAAGCGAACCATCCTTCTTTCAGACGAATAACACTGGTGCGCCCCATGGAGACTTTCTTAGTATGATAAAGCCCTTATCTAACAAGTCCTTCAACTGATCCATCAACTCTTTTAGCTCAGCTGGAGCCAGCCCGTAAGGAGGGATAGATATAGGTTGCGTATCAGGTAGGAGGTCAATAAAAAAATGAATCTCCCACTCGGGAGGAACACCCGAAAAATCATCAGGAATGACCTCTAGATACTCACGCACCACCGAAACTGATTGGATAGTCAAGGTCTCGGACTCAACATCCTTAAACCTGACCAGATGGTATAGGAAACCCTTAGAAATCATCTTCCGAGCCCTAAGATATGAAATAAATCGACCTGCTGGTACAGCCGAACTACCCTTCCACTCTAAAACTGATTCACCCGGAAAACAAAATTCCACCATACGAGTTCTACAGTTTAAAGAAGCATAACACACATACAAACAATCCATGCCAAGAATAATATCAAAGTCAGTCATGGATAACTCTACAAGGTCTGCGGAGGTGACTTTATACAATACAGCGACCGGGCATCCTCTATATACTCGCTTAGCTACTATCGAATACCGATAGGAGTAGAAACTGAAAATGATTCTGACGGAGTCTCAGGACTAACTCCAAAGCTACTAACAATGTAAGGAATCAAAAAAGACGAAGTATTCCACGGATCTAGCAAAGCATAAACATCAACATGAAAATCACGCAACATACCAATGACTACATTCGGGGAGACCTCCTGCTCCTGACGAGGTGTTAAAGCATAAAACTTGTGTTGACGCTGACCACCAGCTGAACTAGTCGAGGCACCCTACTGAGGGGGACGTGCTATTGGGGTGACAAAACTGGCTGCTGGCATACGGGCTCCACCATCCCCTGATCTATCTAAAGGGCAATCCCTGAGTCTATGTCTGGGTTTTCCACACCCAAAACAAGCATTCGAGCCGGCCAGGCACCTCCCTGAGTGGTTCTTTCCGCACTTCGCACAAATTGGAAAACTAGCTCTATCTGCATAATACCCTGGCCTCTCGAATCTATAGCCTTGCTCCTCTGACCCCCTCGAAATCTAGACGGCGTACTGGCTGATGATGGTGCTGGAGCAATAGACCTATGTTGAGACTGCTGACACTATCCACCCCCTGATCTGACCAAAGAAGTCCCGTAACTATCGGTCCTGGCCCTCTTGGCCTCTCCCTGCCTCTGATATACCAACTCCATCTACTGAGCATGCAGCACAATGCGGGGAAAGTCTATATCTTGATGCAACAAGGCAATCCTACAGTCCTTATCCAGATAGTTTGCCACTCCATGTACAAAATGGTCCACCTGAGCTCTCTAGTCAGCCACCAACTCTGGTGCATATTTATATAGTTGGGTGAGCTCCAATACATACTCCTGAACTGACATGTCACCCTGCTTCAAGTTAACAAACTCAGCCGCCTTTTTCTCCCAACCGATAGGGACGAGGGAAGAATCAATCCAAGAATGTTGTGTGTAACTCTTCCCAACCGATAGGGCCTACACCCACTGCCCTAACATCTCTCCACTGTTTGAACGATATGTGGGCCACCCCCTTTAGTTGATAGGAGGCTAATTCAACACAATCTCCATTGGCCACCCCCATAACCTGGGTGATCTCTAGAATCTCCTTGATGAAATCGTATGGATCCTCATCCACCTTGGACCCATGGAACTCCAGGGGGTTCATCCTCAATAAGTCTCTAATCCGAGCCGTTGTCGCATTTCCATTCTGGGAGATATGCGCAACAGCCTGCTGGTTAACTTAGGCGATCAAGGCCTGCGCCAACATCTGGATAGCCGCCCGAAACTCAGCGTGGACAACTAGCTCTAGTGCCTGGGGATCCTGAAAAGGTAGGGCCTGCTGATTTCCATGATCAGTGCCATCTCCGTGGCCTTCACTGTTCCCATTCCTCCTTCCATTCACTCTCCTGTGAGCCATGATTCTGCAATCACATTGCATGACATAGATCATGAAAGAAGGGAACATTTTCCTAGACGTCTCGTAGTCTCTTCATCATAAGTGTGGCGCACTTCACATACATGAAAAAGACTCTACTTAATGTGGCATTCCGAAACCCTAGGACACTTCAAAATCTATGGCTCTGACACCATGTTTGTCACGACCCGGGCATAGACCCATTTCGTAATACGGGACAAGTAACCCCGAGAGGGCCCCAAGTCGACCCATGGAATAAGAATACATCTACTTCAATCATCAAAGGCATGAGATTAAACATAGGACATAACGGAAACGTAAACCGATCATAGCATATTGTAACATTTGGGAGTACTAGACATATACAAGCTAAGTCCTACATACTATCTGAAAGTCGCTACTACATACGAGGGGTTGATGGGACAACACACCAGCTAACCCGAATAATACTAAAACATAAAATAGCATATCGTATGTCAAACGTCCCTCGGAACATGTGGACTCACCAATAAGCTGAAGGCAAACTCTGAAATGATATAGATATGAGGATGAGCCTAAGTGTTAGATCCCGTATCATGAAACGATACAACATAGAAAGTATGCGGTTAGTACGTGGAATGTATCAAATATGCAAGGTAAGCAAAACGGATATTTAAAATATGTTAACGCTCATAAAACAGCATAAGAGTAGGACATCATGCTCATATCATAAATATCATAATATAACATATCATAAGGCTCAAGGTTTTCAACGAATTCATAATACAATCGAAATCATAATCATAAGAGGAAATCGGTATTGAACATAACTTGAGCCAATATACATAATCATATACATGCATAAATCATGAGGAACAATGGGAGATTCTCTTAACCGATATACCCTATATGAGCACACATAAAGCCCGACTTATAACCCTAGTCGGGAGGGTGTTCGTACCTTGCCAAGGGTAGGACCATGAAAGTGTGATATCACCATGAAGAGGGACAATTGAGCTGGGGATAGTCACAAGGGAGGTCTCAACATACCTACGGTGGCACGTAGTTTATGAGATCTGGGGCAGAACCTAGGCCCTGAACCTACTCGGTATTCGATACTACTCCCAAAACATATATAGTGCTCATAGTATAACATGCATGGATTCATGGGCTAGTTAAATCATGATAATCATAAACATGCTTGTAAATACGTGAACTAGCCATGAAACAAGGCCCGTGAGTCGGCCTAAAATATAATTCATGAATCATAAGTTTCATACATATTTGTAGATTATGCATATAGCTTGAGAGTCACCAAATCATGATGTGTAATTGAATAAATTCACATATCAAATCATAAATCATGCTGGGCTTGTAAATATCAACAATTGAAGTGAAGATCATAAATCAATTCATCATAGATCTTACATAATTAGTCTTAATTTAGTAGAAATCGAAATCAATAATTTGATAATCCAAAATAATTGTAAAATCTGATCAAACTCCATAAAATATAATTTAAATCACAATTTAAAACAACCTATTTGCAAATCATTAGATTTTCATAAACATCGAATTAAAACCCCAATAGATTTTTAGTAGATTTCCATTAGTTACTAGAAAATGGGCATGGGTGTGAACGGAAACACCAATTCGTAACCCTACATACTTGAAAATGGCTGAATCTTACTCTCCCTTGAATTCCCAAAAGACGTTTGAAAGAAATTGAAGATTTCTAGCTTGATCACCCTCTAAAATCTCTTCTACTTTGCATGCATGGATGGAAAATGAGAAATCTGAACTTAGCCCCTTAAAAGACCATCATTCATACCCCAAAACATCATAGTTTAGGCTTTAGGAACTTAGGAATTACGAAAAGGCCCTTACTAATTCGCAGAAAATTAACTGCCAGGTGGTCCTAACGGATGATCCGACGACTCATTGCTAGAGGCACGACTCGTTACATCGATCGTCAAGTGCACTGCATCATCTTTTCCCTAGGTTCGTAATGGGTCAAATCACGACTCGTGGTCACTAGTCGTTAGTACACTATATCATTTTCGAACTTTGGACTCCAAGCCTGCCAATGACTCACCCCATGAATCGTTAAGGCTGACAAGGACTCGTGGGGATTCCTGTCAGGTACACTACTAGCTTTCCTTTTCCCAACTACGTTTCTTTCCCCACGAGTCACCTGACGACTTATTGGTTGTACTCACGAGTTGTGAGATGACCCGTCCTGAGGCTACAACAAAATTCCCACTTTTCCCCGTTTCAACTCTTGAGTCAGATATTTGAGCTCCCGGGGTATAACAGGTTCCTGCTTCTGGATCAGCGACTCATCGGTCCAATGCGGTTCCCCCGTTGTTGTGGTTCTTCCCCTTTTTTCTCCTCAGATAATTGAATCTACAAAAATAGAAACAACAAATACATAACATAAATCAAATAAAACACTTGGGTTGCTTTCCAAGAAGCGCCTTAGTTAACATCGTGGAACGACGTAGCTCTCATTTAACAATTCTCCTTTGATGGATCATCCTTCGACTACATCTCCTCCATCTCAATTCCACTATCCTCATCCTCTTTCTGCAACACCCCTATCACCTTTCATTCGGTGGGAGGTTCAGCTGACGGGCGAACCTTAAAGGTGACTTCTTTACATCCAACTCTAAATTTGAGCTCCCCTAGCTCCATCTCAACCAAAAATCTCCTTGTAATGGTCTCCCTAAAATAATGGGGACCTCCACATCCATTTCACAATTGAGGACTACAAAATAAGCAGGTAGGATGAATCTATCCACCCTTACTAGAACATCTTTTAACACCCCCATAGGTTTTTTTATGGAACAATCCATCATGAGCAACCTCATAAATGTAGGCTTTGTTCTTCCAAGTGCTAACTTCTTGAAAATGATTAAGGGCATTAAGTTTATGCTGGCACAAAGATCGCATAGAGATTTCTTAAACATACATATCCCAATTGTACAAGGGATTGTGAAAGCTCCAGGGTCTTCCCGCTTGGGGGAAAGGTTGCTCATCATCATTGCACTGCAATGGTGCCGATAAATCATAGATCACTCCAAATGGCATCATTAAGGATGTTCTTATTTGAGTTGGTAAGTTTGTGATTCCTATTGATTTCATAATTCTTGATTTTGAAGCAGATTAAAAGGTGTCAATCAAATTGGGGCGACCATTCCTAGCTATTGAAGGGTCCCTTATGATGTCAGAGCAAGAAAGCTCAAGATGAGAGTACACAATAAAGAAGCCAATTTTAATGTGTACAAAGCTATCTCCACACCTTCGCACTAGAAAGACTTATGTACGATCGCAGAGGTGGTCCAGGATAAGTGTAGGGTGGAGAATGAGGAAGAGGAAAAACCCAACAGTGATGAGATAGGAAAGAGAAAAGTCAAGTTTCTCATAGTTGGTACGTGGGCAGAGCATGAACTAAATGGCAGTGAGGTGGAGCAAAAAAGGAAGAAAAACATTTGAAAAACCTCCAAAAAAGAGGAGAAGACAAAGGAGGTTATATTGAGATGAGAGATACGCCGTGCTGTGATGTTAAATCAGGCGTTGGTTGAGAGGCAACCTAATTTGTAATTGTGTAGTTTTTTCATATTTTCTATATATTGTCACTTTTGTTCTTTGTTTTTGGTGTGCAGGGATGGGAAAATCTGAGTACTCGATGGTAAACCTAAGGAGCACATCTTGAGCTTAAGCGTGGTATAACCTGCGAATTCAAGAGACATGCTTCTAGCTAGGCCCTAGAGGGCCTCAGGGAGCATTTCTCACCCATGTCTTATTTTATTTTATAGATGCTCTGAGGAAAGAGCATGACTTTATGTATGGGGTGAGGGTATGTCTTCTGGTATTTTGAGGTTAAGGGTAAGGATGCCATCAAGTTTTTATTAATTTTTTTTTGAAAATGGCATTCCTCATCCACCCTCCAGTTTTTCTTATAGATTCAATTTTTATTGAAGTGAGAAACATTTGAACCGAGTAAAATTTTTATTTTAGGAGTACTTTTAATTTTTTTAGGAGAAGAAAAGGCTTTTCCCGATGATGGATAGTTGACAACCTTCTTGAGGGAAGTTAGTCATTAGGAACCTATTTCAATGTTAGGTGATTGGGTTATGTGTTAATTTTACTGAAGATATGAGTAATGGTTTTTTTAAAGCTGGAAACATGTTGTAAAAAAATGAAGGACCACTTTTTGAGACACCTAGGCTCATTTACTAGACTCTTGTGTGATTGTATTGGTTTGATATAGAATTCTTTCTATTGTTTGCCTAATTGATGGTCTACATGAATTTGTTTTGAGTTGAACATGTGTCATGTGTGTGTGAGATAATTTGCATATATTCCATGCTTTCATATTGATGTCTTGAACTTGCCCAATTTGTGTGCTAAACGAAATAAAGTGTGTTGAATCTAGGAGATGATATAGAAGTTTCTTTGATTAGCCTACTTTTATCCTATGAATTACCTACTCATTCATGATATTCTTAGTTAGCCATGTCGAGCCTTTAGCCTATTCTTTTGGTCGCCATGTTAAAAGCTGAATTCTTTTTGTTCGATAGACATTTATTTGATCCAAATGACTCCTAAGATACTTTAAAATTGAAAAAGAGAAATTTTGTATGAAAGGAGCACAAATCAAAAAAAAAAGGGAAGCTAAAGTGTGGAAGTCAGAAGAAAAGATAAAAGGTGAAAGATGTAAACCAAGGAAGGTGATGTTAGTAGAGAGATGAAAAAAAGAGAAAAAGAGAATGAATAAGTTGAAAAGAATAAATATTGTCAAGAACTCCTTACTAGTCACTTAAGTTGCAAGAATTTCAATCAAGGGAAAGCATAAGGAGTAAAGTAAGAAGATCAAAAACTGCGCTAAAACTGAATAAGTTGTAAAGTATTAAAGTGCTTAGGGAGGTTAGTCACTATTCTAGCCAAATAATCTCTACCCGTCCCTTAGCCTACATTACAACCATTTCAATTCGACTTGATTCTAACTTTGACATTCTTATATCAGTGGAGTATTTACGCTAAGGAAAAACTTATGGTTCATCATATGTTGCATGAGAATGTTTTTGTGAGAGTGAGCGTGAATTTCTTTATTTATACGCCCATATATGTGATTCTTTCATATTCTTGTAGAAAATATGGGCAGCTCTCTTGTTTGTGAGAGCACATGGTTGACACATGATAGGTGAAATATTTGATTTCTTAATTAGCTGACATATGTTTGTTAGCCAATATTCACAGAGCTTCAGCCATCTTGAGGTTAGGTAGTCTTAAAAGGTTGTTCCTGAGCTTCTTTTGAAAGTTGAGGCATGTTGTGTTGGAAACTTGCAATGTCTGTGTGGTCATATTAGTCATATCTTGAGCAGACCTATTCAATTGGTGTAAGTCCATATAGGGATAAGGTATAGAGCTTAATGTAATAACCCTAATTTAATAAAGGGTTATTTAGTAATTATGCAATAAAAAAAGAAAAATAATAATTTAAAACAAATAATAACAATAACAATAACAATAATAATAATAATAATAATAATAATAATAATAATAATAATAATAATAATAATAATAATAATAATAATAATAATAATAATAATAATAATCAAAGCCCAATTGAACCAAAAAATAAAACACTACTTCTGCTGGAAAACCAGAAACGCATTAGAAAAAAAAAGTTATAATGCAGAAAGGAAAAAAAACACATAAGATGAGGGAAGAAAGGAAGAGAAACGAGAAGAAAAGAGGAGAGAAAAACAAGGATTTTTATCCAAAGCATTAAGGTAATGATCCTAATCTTTTGCTTGAGTTTATTATGCTATTATAAGAAAGTTTATAAGATAGAACATGGAGAAATTTTGAAGAATTGAGAAGATTTAGCTCTAGGGTTCTTCAACCTAGATCATCAATTTGAAAGGGAAAACATTATCAAAATTTCATTTTGATTAATGTTTTGTAATTCTGGTCATAATTTAGAAATTCTGCCCCGTTGACCAGAGTTGACTTTTTCGGTCAAACCTTTGACCGCGAATTTGACATTTAGTAAAAATTAAGCACACTTCTACCGAAGGGTTTTTGACCATTCTAAACCCATTTTTGTGTAGTTTGAGATGATCGAAGACCCGAGACCATAGTTCTGAAATATTGAAAAGTGTGCTTGAGTTGTAAATTCGAGGTAAGTAAGACTTTAAGCTTTAGTGCTTGTTTTTAACCTATTTTAAAAATTATGTCTTTTCTGCCTGGTCCATGTGTTGGGAAAAGCATGTACTTGGCAGAATCGGTGGTCTTTAACCAACTGCATATGTGTTACTTTGAGAAAAATATTTTTTAAGGAAAATTATTTCATAATTTATTTGTGGTGTGGCGTGGTCTCATACCATGGCATTGGGGTGTTGGATATCCTTCCTTCACTGTCGTGATATAGTTACTATGGGCATATATGCACTACCTTAGCACGTTAGGGGCCTCGTACTTGCTACCGTAATATACTATTGGGGCATTATATATGCTGCCGAGGGCTAGTCAGGGTGTTATGTTGATCTGTTTAACTACCGTTTGACAAGTACTAAGTGTGAGTTGTGTTGAGATATATATTTATATATATAGTGATCTTGTTGAATATTTGTTTGGACTATATTTTGGAAATATATTGTTGTGCATATTATTTTTTATGCTCGTTGTGGTTGCATTTTCTAACACTTGTTCTAGGGGTATTAAAGTGGTAGGTCAAGGGTCTTATTGAGTTATATTTATATATAGCTCATTCCTTACTTGCATGTCTATGCATATTCTGTTACGGGAGGTGAGACTAGTGGTTGACGAGTCCGTTCGCATAGATTCTGTTGCTGAGGTGAGCCTTCACATCGATTCGTGGAGGCTCTCATTTTAGCTTTATCTACTCTTTATAGATATTTTATTTTCTTGGGGTGTAACACCCCCAAAAATTTCCTATACCATACTCAGACCTTGCAAGAAAAATTAGGGAAAAACCAGGAAATTTTATTGCAGAACAACTCAGACAAAGGATCGTGGTAAGCTCCAACGGGTCGTTGTCTAAGTCGTTATCAGCTCGGCAGTTTCCATTCGAGGGTAAACAATGATACATAGGATGACCCATTGGTTCTAACAACGAGTCATCCTATCATCTATCGGATCCCATGTTTAGAGGATTACCGGATCCTTCCCTGAGACAATAAGAGGAATCAGCGGCTCGTGGTTCCTACCAATGAGTCGTTGTGTTGACTTGTTGCCTCAAGACCCAGTTTTCCTACCTGTTCAAACGGAAGGTATCAGTGAACCATCTTTCCTTCCAACGGATCATTGTACCCTACCAGGGATCATTTCCAGTGAGCTCAGTTTCTGAACCCAGGACCAATGCTTGGTTCCAATGGGCCATTGTTTCGACCAACGACCTGTTCTGAGACTCGTTGGTCCCTATCGACCAGATTTCAGTTTTTAAATCCCAAGATTACTTTTGTAATTTCTCACCTACCTAGTCCTAAACCATGTCATTTTGGGTTAAGCAAGGGTTTAGAGGGGGGAAACCGACGGTTTATCTCATTTTTCTTCCCTCATCTCTCAACAGTTAAACGTAGAGTTCTCTCAGGCAGGTTCAGAGCAGCAGAAGTTAGGGTGTTGATTCTTCTCATATTTCTCAAGGAATATTCTTGGGTGTTCCTACCTCCAGGTATGTGGGAATTCAACAAGGGAATAGTTCTTTCCTTGTGTCCCCAAATTTTCTCCTTTTTCTCCCTATCGGTTGTAGCCGTGAAAATTCTGAATGTCAAGAAACTACTAGTCATTCCTTGTCTAAATTACGTGGGTCATTATACTATGTTAATTACAATTATTCCCCCCCCCCCCCGAGTTTGTGATTGCGATAATTTTAAATCTTGTGGGGTGAAAACTTAGCCCTATCATAGAACTAGACAAATCTTGAAATCTGCATTAGAGTTTGAATATCGATTTTTTTAGCTTGATTTTACTATTGTTGGGAACTCCCATGTTGCTAGTAGAATCTAATTTTGATTAGATTATAGTCTGTTCAGTTTTAGCAAGAAAGTAAGAGTTCTCAGTTTCAGTCAGAAATGTCAGCTGATCAATTTGACTACAGAAATTCCCGAGGTGTCAATATCACCTCCCAGTTATCAGAATCAGATCTAGAACTCAGTTTATTGGTTTACTAGCGGTCATGAAACTTTAGACAGATAGGTCTGACTAGCCTTAGGACCCCAGTCAAATTATAGTTTGTTCTTAGACGGTTACGATGCTTGTAGATAAGCAGCTCTGACCAGTCTAGAACTCAATTTCTAAATCTGGTCCGATAAGACTCTCAGGGTACTTTCAGTTAGATATATATCCCTGAATAGTCTTGGGCCCCAGTTTCGAGCTATCAGCTTAGTGAACAGATTAGAAATTCCAGTGGGAGTAGGACTTAGCAACGAGCAGACCGGGGTTCCAGCGACCCAGGTTTCCAGAACTACGTTGCCAGCGTAGGTTATAGTATTTATTATCCTGATTGGCCTCAGACTTTTGTGATCACCCAGTTCATGCTTTTATACCATGAAAAGGTATATTGGGTCCTACTGGTGGGGTGTATACATCGGACTCCATGTTTAGCTCACGTGGTTACATATCGGTTATAGACTCTGCCACTAGTCAGTTGAGTCAGTTCAATTCAGTTTAGTTCAGTACAATTCAGTTCAGTTCAAATCAGATCAAACTCAGATTTAGAATATTCTTTGACCATCAGACAGGGTCTTTCAGACCACCCCAGTTATTTCAGTTATTCAGTTCAGTAGCTTTAGTTGGTCATTGCTTGTCTCTCAGTTCAAAATTTCTTATTGTTTACTTCTGTGTGTTATGTTCCTCTCACTTACTTAGTACATTCAAAGTACTGACGCATACTTTTATGTTGTATCGTTTTATGATAGAGCTGCAGGATCTCAGTCTCAGTTTCTATAGTCGATCGCTCATCGAAGACCTCAACCTTACTAGTTGGTGAGTCCTCATCCTTCGAGGACGGAGATTTATTTATTTTAGCTACATTTTTCATGCCTCTATTTAGATTTGGAGTTAGCTGGGGGCTTTTCCTAGCAACTCATCAGTCATAGTGGCTTTCAGACTCAGATTGGTTTGTTTTTAGACTCGTAGTTTTTTTCTAATATTTTCAAATATTATGAACTAGTTTTATTTCCTTCTGGTATTTTTTACTTTTTCTTTAAAATTCTGCTATATATATTTTTATGTCACTCAGAATGCCAGTGTATGATAGACCATGGGTTGACTTGGGGTCACTTGTAGCTCCAGGTACCTTGTTCCATCCAGGGTGTAGACTCGGGTTATGACATAGGGTTTGCATGCCCGACAACTAAACTCATGTAACTCTAGTAGATGCTCCATGGTCTTAGTGGGCATTTGGACTAGAGATACACTACTTAAACGGTCATGTGTTTTCTTATAAATTGAGACTTGATTTTGGTTGGATAATCATTTTATTTTTATGACTATTGATGTGTTTGAAGTTGCATATATTGTATTTCAATGCTTATAGAAAAGGGTTATGTGTTTGGAAAAATAGGTTCGCCTGGCGGTGGTGTTAGCAGATGCCAGTCATATCTAGGGGGTATTTTGGGACGTGAAAAAGTTGATATCAGAGCTTAGGCTTTAAGTCCTGGGTCATGGAGAAGTGTTTAGTAGAGTCTTGTTCATGGGTATGTAGGCACCCATACTTATGGCCTTGAGGCTACCGAACATTTAGGATGTTTTCCCTTCTTTCATTCTTTATTCGTGCATTGAATTGATTCAAGTCTAATCTTGAAATATTTATTTCACATATGGCTAAGAAACGTACATCTTCATCTGCCAGTCGATTAAAGGCACCAGTTAGACGAGATGGTGGGCATGGTACCAGCCCCGATGGTAGTTGATGAGATGGAAATTTACTAACTCATTAGGCTCCAAAGAATGAGTTTTTGCCTAGTTTTCGAGTCATTTATGTGGACATTATGCCCTTTATCTTGAATTCTTTGTAGGTACTTCATGTGAGTAGATAAAGCATAAAATTGAGCAAAACATATGGAGTTTGAGATGAAATTTGACGAGTTAGCATAAGAACGAGAGGGGCCAAAGATAATGGAAGATTTGAGATCAAAAAGAGGTGAAAAGACATGCTTTGAATCGGCTAAACGTGGATCTAGAAGGGAGAAAAGCGGGCTAAATGTTGAAGCTACTGCCTAGACCAACTAAATAACCGGCCCTTCACGGAATGCATTGGCTAAAAGCCCATTGAACCGCTGGTTCCCCCTACTAGGACACTGTTTTCAACCGGCTAAAGTTTGGTGCTCTGCGGATTGCCACCGGCAAAACGCTGGTTCCTCATCAAAGAAGCCATCTAATGAAGGGTAAAAAGGTCCAAAAAGGTCTCCAAAGCATCTAGAATCTTCAAGGGAATTTGAGGAATGTTGTACACAAGAAAGTAAAAATATATACATAACTTCCATTGTACACAACACATGAATTCAATTAGACTTCATCTTCTTCATAGAATTTTTAGTAGAATCTTTTCTCCATAGATTTGTAGAGTTAGGCAGTACTTTTCTTCTTCTTTTTCTTTAACCCATTTTGGGGGAATTCCACCATTGCAGTAAGAGCTTATGAAGCAAAATTGTGAAGCTAATGTGATGAATGCGAGGGGAATCCTCTTGGTATTTTCTCTCTACCTTTAAATATGCTTGACTAATTTTCTAGCTAGAGGTATATTCATGGTGGGTTTATTAACTTGATTGGGTTTTAATATATTTCTCTTGGATTATTATTGAATTGTAGATCTATTATCTTCTTCCAAGTTATAATTGATAAAGTTGATAGTTGCAAACATTAATTGTGCTTTACTTTTCTTACTTTTGCTTGAAAGAGAGAGGTGAGAATTGGGGGAGAAGGTAATAGTGAGGAATTGGAGTGTTTATGTGAGGGATTAATATAGGGATAGTTAAGACCCACATTTTCACTCCATTAAAGGGCTAGGCTAGATATAGCTAGTCCTTTTTCAAGCTTTTGTGGTTAATAACTTGATTTGGCTTTGGGGTTCGAAAGAATCCAAGGCATAAACATTCTCGCGGTTGGAAAACAAGAGAATATGAATTATCCACTGCTATCTATGTTAATTTTGAGTCTAAGGCATTGAAGGAATTTCCGATTTAATTGTGATCCCATCTATAGAATGCCCCTAGCTTCTCACTTGTGATTGCTTCAATTGGAATTCCCCCCAGTTAGTCTTAGTTTAGAATTAGATAGTTATTTTCCCTTAGTTTGCCCCCACTTTTACTTTTTAAATGTTGAACAATAATGCATTCTAGTTTGAATTAGTTTATAACTCTTGAATTATCGACTCAATTCTCTATGGGATTTGACCCCGACATTCGTCGGGATATTTGTTTTGATACAACGACCGGTTTTGCTCTTTGTACGAATGAGTATATTTTGGAAGTTATCAAAAATGACGTTGTTACCGGGGAATTGAGTTGGGATAAGTCATTTGTTATTTATTGATTTGAACTAGTTTTGCATTTTTATTTTACATCTTGTTTTACTTTTATTTTTGTTTTTGTTTTTATAGCTTGTAGTTGTATGATGGCATCATGGAATGAAAGGAGGTTTGTTGGTGGCAACCCTTATTATAATGACCCATGTCCCTATTTTGGAGGACCACACTATTGGCAAGATTGCAAATATGCCCCTAGAAGGGATATGAGTGCACCTTCTCCTTCCAATGATGGGTATAGATGCACATTATGTGGTAGTCTCAGGAGACATTGGGATGGATGCCCAAATAGGGTCACTTCTCGTTATAGTGGCTATGATAGAAGTTGTGCTCCTAAGCTTGATAGGAATGAAGCCATGGAAAGTGAGGGAAGGAGAAATACATGTGGGCGCATGGAAGCCATGCTCCAAGACTCTTTGGAGCGGGAGTCTAATGCGGAAAAGAATGTCAACCCCTCCATGCCCATGGAATCATCAACACCTTAAGAAGAAAGATATAAATCTCTAAAAGAAGAAGCGGAGGAGACATTGAGGAGCATAACAAAAAGAAGTGAAAAATGGGGCATAGCTCAACCTGACTCATGGGAGGAAGCTCAAAATGATGATGAAGTAGGAGTCAAGGTGAAATTTGAATAAGTCATAGAGGTGTGCCATCCAACCAACATTGCGAAAATGCAAGATGCCGAAGTTGAAGAAGTGATACTAGAGTTCCCAAGTGACATCCAACAAATCATGCTCAAGGATTCTAGTTCGCTTGAAAAGGAGGATGTCAAACAAGAAGTATACTTGAAAGTGGAGCGACTTAAACCACACTCTTATCATTTTTCAATATTGAACTTGGTTGAGAAAATGGAGACTGAGGAGACCAAGTCAATGAAGGAAGTTGAGGAGGACGATCAAGGTGGCTTCATCTTAGAATATGCCATGCCAAAAAAGTCAAAACACATCCCTCCTCTAAGGGGCAAGAAATACAAGATGCAACATCCATTGCTTGGCTCCTTGATGCTTACACCACCACCTCTCAAGCGAAGTGAAAGAATGAACAAGAATCTAGGGGTGCAATTTAATTTCTCAAAGTGGAGAGAAAAGTGGTGAAGTTGAAGTTGTCGAGCCACTACGTGAACTAAGGCGCTTCTTGGGAGGCAACCCAAGTGCTTTTAATTTTTGTTTTTAATTTTTACTTTTGTTTTGTTTTACTTGATGTTTTTGTTATCTTTATTTGTGCAAGGGAGCAATATGTATGGAATGTGATGAAGGTGAGAGAAGCCAAATTCAAATTGAGGAATCAGCGCTAAACCGGTGAAATGCAAGTTCAAATGTGCGAAACGCAGATGTCAAATAGAATGGCTGGAAGAAAAATTGCTTAAGCAGTGGCACATCGGCATTAGATCGGTGAAGCACCCATTCAAAGGCGTGAAATGCCAGTCGAACCCCGGTTATGAGCAGAAGGCCCAAGGAGTTCTTTCACCTATTCCTTCCTTACTTTGCTTTACCATGCGCATCGAGGATAATTCTTTATTTGTGTTAGGGGGTGAAGTCTGAGTAACCCACTTGTTAAATGATGCATGATATGGCCCTATGATACATTGAATGACGTCATTCTTAAGGGTAAATTTGTCATTACTTGTTAGTAGCATCGCCTTTTTAGATAGTAGTCTTTGAATGAACTCCAAGGGTTTTCTTTATACTTTGGTTATTTCTCAAGGAGCGATTTCTTTGTCTTTTCTTTTTGTTGTCGAACCAGATTGGCACTTCCGGATGATAGATTGAGAGATGACTATCTTAAGAAAAAATTTCAATTCTAGAGTCTTGTTGAGTCTTTTGTACACTTATTTGATGAGGTACCACCAACATGTCTTGCTTAGCATTGTGCATGAGTTCTAAAAAAGAATAGAGGAGCATTTAAATGTGAAAATGAGCACTCTCTTATCATGAATTATACATTCCTTGCTTGGATTTTTGAATCGTAACTAGCTTGTCAAATTTCATTCTCTTAATGTGATGAAGGAAGTGTATGAACTCCTTGGATTGTAATGCCTTATGTGGTGAGGTTTTCGGCTTAATTCTTGTATATGCATGATTGTCTAGAACTTGCTTTAAGTGTCATTCAAGGTGAAATGATAGATGGGGTTGCACTTAGAACATGATTGATCTTGGGCAAATTTATATGCCCAAGTGATACTCAAATGTGTCATTTTGCCTTGTTTATCTATCGATGTTTGTACATTCTCATGTGAATTGTAATAAAATGTTAACTTATACTAACCAACATGATTAGCATTGTTTTGCTAGAAAAATATAAAGTTATGGAGCTAAGATGCATGTTGGGAGAGATCGGGATTGGACTCAGAAGCTAGCAAGGGAAAAAGCACAAGGAAAGCACGAATTAAAGGGGCTCCGCGATGGAGCTGTGTCACGCTGCCATCGCGGATGCATTCTGCCTGGATGCGGAAATTTTGCCAAATTCCAGTGAAGGTGCGCGTTGGGGCCGTGGCACATTGGCCTAGCCCCGCGTTGCATGTCGTGCCACATTGGGCCTTAATACCTGGACGACCGGATTCCAGTGAGGGTCCGCGTTGGTGGCGTGTCACGGAGGCAGTGCTCCGCGATGCACTCCATGACACGTTGCTTGTTATTCCGGGAAAAATTCCCACTAGTATAAATAGAACACTTAGGTTCATTTTTAATTATTCTGACTTGGTGGAGCAAGAACGTGGGTTACAGGCAGTTGAGGAGACAAAAATCTCAGGGCTTTTCTCTATCTCCATCTTCTTTATTTCAATTGCTTGTATGATTAACACTCATTTAACGATGTTTAATCCATAAATGAGTGGCTAAATTCCCTTCTTGCTGAGGTTAAGAACATTGTATTGAAATGTGATTATTAATAAATTGGTTTTCATCTTTTCTTCCATGGTTGTTCTATTGATTCTTGTTCTTACTGCATTAATGTGTGGCCAACGTTAATGTATATCTAAAATGTCCGGTTTCACTCGAAAGAGCAAGAAATTGGAAAGTTGTGAATTGATAGGATATGATATTTTCTTAGTTTGGGAAAATTGAGAATTGATTTACCTTCAGGATAGAGATATACCTGAAAGTCGTATTAGTAAATTAAGGAATTGGATTTGTATGGCTAGAACATGAATTTCTTTTTATCACAGAGATGTAGGTGGAAGGTTCATGATTCTTAAGTTGGGTTAAATACGAGAGTTTTAATCCATAGGCAATAATTCTTGACTAGCAACCGGAGGAAAGATTAATCAAATTGTATCGATAATTTATTTCTCTACATGTTCATTTTAGCCTCTGCATGCTCATACTTATAGTTCAGACTCAAATTGTATATTCGTTTTAGACTTAGTGTAAAATTAGGAAACAAAATATCAAAATCTTCTTCACACTGTTGTCTGCAGTTTAGAGTTAAAGTTTATTGACACTTGATTAGATTGATACCTTAGTCCAGTCCCTGTGGGATCGATACTTGGCTTACTTGAGCCACTTTACTACTTGTTCGACCACGTGCACTTGCGTGTAGATATACCGAAACAGCCGAACAAGTTTTTGGCTCCGTTGCCGGGGACTGGCAATTGGTAAATTTTTCTTAAGTGTTAGTTTACTATTTCTTCTTAGTGTTGACAACTTGGTCTTAGCCTGTATTTTGCAGATACTAATTTCTGTTGAGCACTAGTAAGAGACAAGGAGCTGGTGGACTTATATTTAGAGCCGGAAAGACAATTTCATCGTCAAAGGAGAGAAGCTCTAGAGAAAAAGCTGCAGTTGCTCAGACAAACAATCCTGGAGCAACAATAGAATCCATTAGTTGTAAGGGCAATGTTAGTGCCCAAGGAGATGGCAGCTAGGCCGGTTCACGAGGTGGCAATCCCACATGCTAACAATGTCACATTTAGCATTCGCAAACCTGAGCCAAGAGGGAGCTTCGAGCTTAAACAAAACATGGTGCAATTGCTGCACACCAGCGGGCAATTCACAGGTCTCCCTCATGAGGATCCACAGCAACATCTCCAAAATTTTTTGGAGATAAGTGACACTTACATCCCCGCTAGAGTGTCATCAGATTATGTCGGGCTTACATTGTTCCCATTTTCACTTTTGGGAGAAGCTAAGAGGTGGTTGAAAGCTGAGCCACCAAATTCCATCTCCACGAGGGATGATCTTGCAAAGAAATTCTTGATACGGTTCTTTCCATCCGGTAAAACAGCAAGACTTAGAAGTCAAAGTCTAAGTTTTAAACAGAGAGAGGGAGAGAATCTGTATCAGGCCTGGGAGAGATTCAAATCTATGTTGCGGGATTGTCCTCATCATCACCAATCCAATGATGTGCTGGTGCATACTTTCATAGAGGGTTTGGAACCCTACACAAAAATCTTCCTAGACTCAGCAGCTGGGGGACAAGCATTAGAGAAGACTTATGAAGAGCTGTATACCTTGTTAAATCGTATTTTGCAGGGAAATCCAGAGTGGAATGTGGATTCATCAAGAGGAGGAACAAGGAAAGCAGCAGGAGTCCTAGAAGTGGATGGTTTTATAGCTATTGTTGCACAGATAGCTGCGTTACAGAATCAACTCAACACCCACTTCAGTAACATGAGCATGAACCAGTCCCAAGCCTCAGTGAATATAGTGCAGCAGATTTGGTGTGAAGTGTGCGGGAGTAGTGAACACTCAGCTGAGTGTTGTGGAGCAAATCCTGATTCGGTGAACTTTGTTGGTAATATACAGAGAAACAACCACCTACAGTATGGCAACAACTACAATTCCAACTGGAGGAATCACCCGAATTTCTCTTGGGGTAGAAACAACCATCAAGGGCAAAGTTCGAGTCAGGGGGCGCAGAGAAATCAAGGAGGACAGCAGAACTATCAGTCACAATACAGAAGCAACAATGCACCTCCTCCACCACCATCACCCAGCATTGAGGAGATGTTCAAGACAATGATAGCTAACCAAGCTCAATTGCAGGCTGATTATGAGAAATTGGCAGCCGAGGTAAAGAACAATCAGTTAGCTACCAAGGCGCTGGAGTACCAGTTTGGGCAATTTGCTGGAGCCCAAAACACGATGCCTAGAGGAGGACTTCCGAGTGAAACTGATCCCAACCCCAAGCAAGTGAATGCAGTGACCACAAGGAGTGGTTTATGCTCGGTGTTCTGCTCAGGTTGGTATTATATATTATAAACCGACACGCAAGTGCACGTGGTCAAACAAGTAATAAAGTGGCTAAGTAAGCCAAGTATCGATCCAAGGAGGCTCAAGATACGTAAAATTACCTAGTTTACTATATTCCTATTTCACTTCTAATTATGCTAACAACAATGTAACCAAGAGTTACTTGAGTTTTTGTTTCTAAACTATATATACTACAATTACTACAAACTATTTACTTGTGAGTTTAGACAATGGATATGAACATGCCAAGGTTAAGAACAAGTAATGAACTTGATAATCATGATAATTTGGTTAATCTCTTCCTCATGTTGCTAGCCAAGAACATTTGCCTAGAAATTAAAACTCTCGTATTTAATTTCACTTTAGAATCATAAACCATCCGTCTACATTTTTGTGATCAAATGCAATTTATGACCTAGCACTACAATTCCGGTTCCTAAATTGACTAATACGGCTTTCAAGTATATTTCTATCAGGAAAGCACATCAAAACTCAATTTTCCCAAATCAAGTTAAGAACAATACCCTATTAATTCACAACTTTCCAATTTCTTGCTCTTTCGAGTGAAATTGGACTTTTTAGATGTACATTAATGTTGGCCAAGCACTAATGCAGTAAGAACAAGAATTAATAGAACAACATTAAAGAAGAAGAAGAAAACCATATCATTTACAATCAAAATTCATTACACATGTTCAAAACCTCAGCAAGGAAGAGAATTAGCCACTCATTCTTGGATTGATCATCCTAAAATGAGTGTAAATCATACGTACAATTGATAGAAAGAAGAAAGGAAGAGAAGAAATCCCTTAGCTTTTTTGTTCTTCAACTGCTACTAACCCACGTTCCTGCTCTCCACTTCTGAACTCAGTCTAAAAACTAAAAACTAATTAAAATAAACCTAAGTGTGCTATTTATACTAGTGGGAAATTTTTCCCGGAATAACAAGCAACGTGTCACGGAGGCCAACGCGGAGCACTGCCTCCGTGACACGGCGTGGACGCGGACCTTCACTGGAATTTCCAGGGTCCGGTAAATTAACCTCAACGTGGCACGGAGGCCAACACGGAGGCCTCTCTCCGTGCCACGGAGCTGACGCGAAGGCACACTGGAATTTGCCATTTTAATTCATGTTCAGGCAGTGTGCTACCGCGATGGTAGCGTGGCACGGCTCCATCGCGGAGCCTCTATAAAATGTGCATTCCAAGGTCTTTTCCACGCTCGCATCCAAGTCCAACTCCGACATAATTCCAACATGCATTTTAGCTCCTAAAAATCACATTTACCTGCAAAACAAATGCTAATCATGTTGGTTAGTATAAATTCGCATTTTATTACTAATTACATGATATTATATACACATTGCACAACAAACAAGGTAAAAATGATACGTTTGAGTATCACTTGGGCATATAAATCTGCCCAAGATCACTTATCCCACACTTAAATCCTTGTTCGTCCTCGAACAACACATACACAAATCATGCAAATTACATCCCAACCTTCGTCACTATGGTGCAACAATTTACGCTACGGTCATACCGATTATTTAATTTTTGCAAATCATCAAGAAAACATGCTTGGTCGTACAATACAATGACCTTTAATACATCAAGGCTTCCTAGACTTTAAAAATTGATTCTTGATATCGGCAAACTCATGCAAATCAGCTAATCAAGAAATCCGACACGAAAATCAATCTTTCATCAAGCATGTGCCCTCACAACTCGAGAGAAACTTCCCTTTATGTTCATGCAGCACACAAACATGCAAGTAGGGGCATATAAAAATTAATTTCACTCTCTCTCCCTAAAGAATTCACATGCCTCATGTCATGACCCATAAGCTTGCCCTTAGTGTATTACTCCACTAATATAAAGAAATGCAATATAGGATCACGTAGGACTTTAATGGGTTGTAACGGGGCTATGGATCTAGTATATATATATTGGATTAGCCAATAATAGTCGCTAGCATCCTTAAGCGCCTTTTCAACTCATTCCCATCGACTCATGGACATTGTTCCTCTCTTTTCTCTTTTTCTCCCATTCATGCTGGGTTACTTTCATACAACCCATTTCATCAACCACACTTGACACAAAACAAAGGGTTTTCATGTACCCTCACTATCAATTAATTACAACAAGTGCCTCTTCAACATCATCTTTTCTTTCTTCACTTTGCTTTTCTTTTTCTTTTCACTCTTTTCACTCTTTAACACTTTGGGAAACATTTTCTTTTCTTTGCAAGCACTTAAGAGCTTCTTATAGACTTTAAGGCTAATGAAAAGAAGGAATAAAGCTTAGTTTATACACTTTTGGACAAAAGAAAGAAATCGGCTAAAGGCTCAAAGGGCTGACTAGGGTATACAACATATACAAAGGTAGAATTTGACAAGAAAAAAAAATGGAAACTATCGGTTAAAACAAAGAAATGCCTACATCCTTTCCAACACTACACCTCCTTCATTTCGTTTTGTATACACACCAGGCAAGTTCTAGACAATTCACAATGACATGGAATAGCAAAACCTCACTTCACACTTCATGCACATGCTCGAATCAAGATGCATTCACAGACTCTTTAATTAGCCAATTACATGAATTCAAGATTAAGCCTCAATCATACTGAACCACATTCTATAGCCTAGGTAACTCTACGTATTTACAGAATTGCATGCTTTCAAACGAATCACTTTCACATTTTGAACATCAATTACAACACGCAATGAAATTTTAGCAATCATAAGCAACTACAGTTCATTGATGCAATCCACCAAAGAAAAACTAAAAAAAAAAAAAATCCTACTCCTACCGACTACATTTTTCATAAGATGGTCGTCATCCATCCATCATAGGGAACGGTCACTAACTATGACATCGGTTCAATGGGACTATTCTCGGTAAAAGAACCGAAAACAAACTCCGAGAAACCCAAAAAAAAAAATCGAAAAATTTTTGCAACACATCGATCATTTCGATAGAAAGAAAGTATTTACAAGTGCAAAATATTTTCGCAAAAATTTTGAAAAATATCGATCATGTCGATAGAAAAAAAAATATTTACATGTCGATAGAGAAATAGAAAAAAAAAATATTTACAAAGTTTACAAAATATTTACACTAGCAACCATAACTTTCAAAAACACACAAACTTTCAAAAACACACATCATTAACCACACAAACAAATATATGCAGATACATCACAAATCAGTTCGCCACAGGGAAAGGACAAACATACATAAATATCAAGGAAAAACATACGGCAAATTAGAGCCTTGACCCAGCACCTAGCTACTCCCCACCCCACACTTAAATCGAACACTGTCCCCAGTGTTCACAACAATACAAAGCACAAAATTTTGGGTGGTGGAACTCCCTGCTCAGTCGAAATATTCGACTTCTTCATCCGGTGCTGCGGCCTCGTCGCCCATATCTGAATCAGCGCCATCATCGTCATCGGACTCCACATCGGAGTCCTCACGACGTGTCTCCTCATCAGTAGGGACATCGTCATCTGTCGGCTCCACAAAGGCTGGCCCTACCCGACATAAGGCTCTGGCATTCTCACCAAAGGGGTAGTCCAGCTCCAGCTGCCATAATTCTTCCTCGGTGGCTGGTCTCCCACCTATCCGTAGCTGCAGCATCTGCATGCCAAACATACGGGCCATGTACTGATCGTCACGAGCATGTCGCTCGCCCAAAGTCAATACTGGTCCATGTGTAGTATCGGTGGCCTTAGTCTTTGTCACGTCGAGGGCCCTCCGCTCCAACTGCGGAATATAATCCAAGGCTTCTTCCTTAATGTCGAGGCCTCAGAGGAAGGTGGTGATGAGTCTGCCAAACCCGTATCTGTGGCCCTGGTGCAGTCTGGCTCTCTTCATGGCGGATATTATTACCGCCCCAACATTAATCTCAAGCCCTTTCATAAGGGCATATACCAAGCAGACACGGTCCCGGGTCACATCTATCATATGGACTCCCGGGATCAAGCACGAACATACAATCTTCAGCCAGATTCTGGCCTCCCTGTTCATCTGTGAATAAGGCAGAGTCTGGTGGTAACCCCTCTCCTTGTGTCTACTCCATCGGGCTGTGGATCGAGCCCCACACAATGTACGTCTGATGTCGGCATACGGTGGGGTGATGTTTAGCTGGCGGAGAACGTGGGCGTCTGTGTTCCGCGCTCCAACGATGGCATTTAGCTGCTGGGGTTCCAGAGTGACAATCTGCCCTCTGATTTTCATAGTGTGGCTCCTGATGGCCGGGTTCCAGTTTGCATAAAATTCCCGGACCAAGTGAAGGTTGCACTCCTTGGGCCCTTGAAAAATAAAGCTGAGCCCAGCTGCTTCAATTCTCTGTACAATGCGAGGGAACTCCTGTGCAAGTGGTTCCCTTGCAATATGTTCCTCGGGGAAGTACTTGTTTTCTTTGTGTTTCGCGTACCATTTCTTCCCTTCATCGGTGACCCATCTTGTTCCGTATTGGCGGCGTTGGCCGCGCGGAACAGCGGGTGCAGCTGGGACTGCGGTGCCCAGTCTCATCCGTTTCCTACCTGTGCCTGAGGTCGAAGCACCCTTGCCTTTATCTTGTCTGCTAGCCATTGTACCTGTCAATTTACACAAACAAGCACAACGTTAAGCTAAAAACTTGTTAACTTCGGCTAAGGTCGGGTTACAAAACATTTACCCCACACTTAGGCCTTAGCTACGTCTACAAAATTACGGCAAAGAATAACTCTAATTACACCACAGACAACACTATATACTTCATGCTTAGTGCGTTCACAACAAAATTTTGACAGCATAACGGTTAGCGTACTACTCAGACTTCATACAGCTAATCCCAATCCTACTATCGCTAACAATTCAACCATCGCACTTCGCAACAAAAACAACAACAAAATAAAAACAACAATAAAAACATTCTATATACAATCTAATCTAAACAATCTAACCAATTCACACATTTTATGCATTTTCCCACAAAAGTTCGAGAATTAGTCGTCTTTTAACATTTACACAATATTTACCATGACTTCTCTCAAATAATAAACACAACCCGGCATCGATTTCATCAAATTATCAAGTGCCCAAGGCAAATTCAACAATCCAAGCCCTAGAATATAATTCTACAATCAATTTTTGAATTATTCACACAATCGACAAGTTCAAACGCTAACTACAACAATCTGAACATAATCAATCACAAAATAATTCAACATCATATTTAATTTCTACCTAGGGTGATATATCTCACCTCACATGCCCAAAATTGACAAAAATCGCCAAAAAATTGAGATAGACGATGAAAACATACCTTAGAATTGAAGAACCGAAGAAAATTGATGTTTTTCCTTGCCTTGGAACGTGGCACGGTGCTTGGGGAGGGGGAAACGGGTGTTTGGTCGCGGAGGGAAGAGGGAAATGGGGAAAAATGGGCGAAAATCGGGGGTTAATTTATAGAAAACACGCGGTCACCCGGCAACCCGGTGTGACCCGGCACTGAATAAGGGGCAACGTGTCACGGAGGGTAACGCGGAGCCCCTCCTCCGTGACACGGAGCCAACGCGTTGGCTTACTGGATTTTTGAAAAATCCGGATTTTGCCTTCAACGTGTCACGGAGGGTAACGCGGTGCCTTACCTCCGTGACACGCCGCCAACGCGCCAGTGCACTGTTTCTTCGATAAATTTGATTTTTCATACCTTGCCTCATTTTCTCGATTCCATGTATATTTCCTCCGTTACACCTGAAAATCACCTAACTAAACAAAAATTGGTTAAATTAATAGATTTCCCTAACTAAAAATAAAAAATATTAACTAAAATGAAAATCTAAACCTAATCAAGAAAAGGAAAAGAAAAATAAAAACTGGAAATAGAAAATAAAAATAAAAATAAAGATAAAAATTAACTACATTGTGCAAAAAGAAAAAAAAATAAAATAAAATATTTTTCTCACGGGTTGCCTCCCGTGCAGCGCCTGGTTTACCGTCGCGGCTCGACGTCCTTTAAGCTCACTTGTCTACTAGGGAGATGGACGATTTGTCCCGATCATGGTCATCCCCCCAGTAGTGCTTGCATCTCTGCCCATTTACCAAGAACGTAGCACTCCTATCTTCTTGCCACAATTCTACCGCCCCGTGAGGGGTCATTCTCACCACTTCAAACGGTCCAGACCATTTAGACCTCAGCTTACCAGGAAACAATTTCAATCTTGAATTAAAAAGCAAAACTCTCTGTCCTGGTTCGAAAATGCGATGCACCACATGCTTGTCATGCCATCTTTTGGTTCTTTCCTTGTAGTACTTCGCACTCTCATAGGCATGCCAGCGAAATTCATCAAGTTCACTGAGCTGCATCAGTCTCTTTTTACCCACTAGCTCTAAGTCCATATTTAGCTTTCTGACATCCCAGAAAGCTCGATGCTCAAGTTCAACCGGGAGATGACATGCTTTGCCATAGACCAATCGGTATGGTGACGTTCCAATCGGTGTCTTATAAGCAGTTCGGTAAGCCCACAACGCATCATCAAGTTTACCAGACCAATCATTCCGTTGTGTGTTCACCGTTTTCTGAAGAATCTGTTTTACCTCCCTATTTGACACCTCTACTTGCCCGCTAGTTTGTGGGTGGTATGCTGTGGCCACTTTATGGCGCACCCCATACTTAGCCAGTAATTTCTTGAAGCTTGCATTGACAAAATGAGCTCCTCCGTCACTGATAATTGCTCGGGGTGTCCCAAACCTTGTGAGAATGTGTTTCTTCACAAACTTCGTTACTACCTTGTTATCATTCCTGGGGCAAGCTATTGCTTCCACCCATTTTGATACATAATCTACAGCCACCAAGATGTAACGATTTCCAAATGACGGTGGGAATGGACCCATGAAATCAATGCCCCATACATCAAAGGGCTCAACTTCCAGTATGTTCTGAAAAGGCATCTCTTGTCTTCTGCCAATTGTTCCTGTCCGCTGACATCTATCACACATTTTGACATACTCCATAGAATCTCTGAACAGGGTCGGCCAAAAGAAACCTGACTGAAGAACCTTGTGTGCTGTTCTCTCACCTCCGTGATGCCCTCCATACAACGAAGAATGGCAGCCCCTTAACACCTCTGCTATCTGACTCTCTGGAATGCATCTTCTCATCACCTGGTCTGGTCCCTGCTTGAACAAATATGGCTCGTCCCATACATAATATCGGCTGTCATGCCTCAATTTTCTTCTTTGTTGGTCTGTTGCTTCAGGTGGGTAAACTCCGCTCACTAGCAAGTTGACTATGCCAGCATACCAGGGAACTTCAGCTTCTCCCACTGCCAAGAGTTGCTCATCTAGGAAGTCCTCATTAATGTCATCACTTTCCATCACATGCGACCGACTTTCCAGTCGTGATAGGTGATCTGCTACCTGATTTTCACTCCCCTTTCTGTCTCTAATCTCAAGGTCAAACTCCTGTAGCAATAAGATCCATCTGATCAATCTGGGCTTAGCATCTTTCTTGTTGAATAGGTATCGAATAGCTGCATGATCAGTGTACACCACCACTTTCGAACCCACCAAATAAGACCGAAACTTGTCAAAGGCAAACACCAGAGCTAGCATTTCCTTTTCTGTGACTGTGTAATTGCTCTGAGCCGTATTCAGTGTCTTTCTTGCATAATAAATAGAATGAAAAACTCTATTCTTCCTTTGTCCCAATACAGCTCCCACAGCCACATCACTGGCATCACACATCAGCTCAAATGGTTGTTCCCAATCAGGAGAGGTAAGTATGGGTGCTTCTATCAATTTCTGCTTCAACTTTTCAAATGCTACAACACACTCATCGTTCAACTCAAACTTGACCTCCTTTTCTAGCAGCCTGCATAGCGGTCTAGAAATGTTGGAAAAGTTTTTAATGAATCGTCTGTAGAATCCTGCATGTCCCAGAAAACTGCGTACACCTTTCACTGATATTGGTGGTGGCAATTTCTCAATAACCTCAATTTTAGCACGATCGACTTCCAACCCCTTTTTAGACACTTTGTGGCCCAGGACAATCCCCTCCTTCACTAAGAAGTGGCATTTCTCCCAGTTTAACACAAGGTTGGATTATTCACATCGAGCCAGCACCCTGTCAAGATTCTGCAAATAAGTAGCAAACGAATTACCGAAAATAGAAAAATCATCCATAAATACCTCAACAAAATCCTCAACCATGTCATGGAAAATAGCCATCATGCATCTCTGGAATGTGGCGGGTGCGTTGCATAACCCAAACGGCATCCGCCTGAAAGCATATGTCCCATAAGGACAGGTGAAAGTAGTCTTCTCTTGATCCTCAGGAGCGATGGCTATTTGGTTATAGCCAGAGTACCCATCAAGGAAGCAATAATACTCCTGCCCTGCCAATCTGTCAAGTATTTGGTCAATAAAAGGAATGGGGTAATGGTCTTTCCTCGTGGCTTCATTTAGTTTTCTGTAGTCCATACAAATTCGCCAGCCTGTGACGGTTCGTGTAGGGATTAACTCATTTTTCTCATTAGTGATTACAATCATCCCCCCTTTCTTAGGAACACATTGAACGGGACTGACCCACTCACTGTCTGAAATTGGGTAGACTACACCTGCATCAAGCCACTTGATTATTTCCTTCCTTACCACATCTTTCATTGCTGGATTAAGTCTCCTCTGCGGCTGAACAGTTGGCTTGGCTCCTGTCTCCATGAATATCCTGTGCGTGCAGAAAGCTGGATTTATACCCTGATGTCGGACATTTGCCAACCTATTGCTTTCTTCCTCTTCCTTAAGACCCCCAAAGCTGCCTTTTCCTGTTCCTCTGTCAAGTCTGCATAGATAATAACTGGTAACGTCTCTCCCTCCCCCAAAAAGATATATTTTAAATGGGGAGGCAATTCTTTCAGCTCCAATTTCGGTGCCTCCTCAACAGACGGTTTCGACAACGGCTCTAGTGATCTCATCAATGACTGAAATTCCTGTCTTCTCGGATGATTAGGTGCTCCATACAACAATTGAACCATTCCACAAGCTTCTCTATCCCCAAAATGATCAGAATGCATCAACGCTCTCTCCAATGGGTCTTGAGATTCAACAACCTGCCTACTTTCTCCATGTTCAACCACATTGATTTCCGAAAGCTCCTCATGTATAGCCGGCAGCTTCATGGCTTTTAACACATCAAATACCTCTACCTTGTCATGTGCTTGCATTGTAAGTTTACCCACAGCTACATCAATTAATGCTTTTCCGGTTGCCAAAAAGGGTCGTCCCAAAATAAATGGGACTTCGGCATCTGGTTCAAAGTCCAGAACAATGAAATTGACCGGAAAAATGAGGGAGCCTACTTGCACTAACACATCCTCAACAATGCCATCTGGCTTAGCTAAAGACCTGTCTGCTAGCTGCAAGATTACCGTTGTAGGTCTAGGACTCCCTAGACCTAACTTTCTGAATACCGAAGATGGCATCAGATTTATGCTTGCCCCCAAGTCGCATAATCCACGCGCTCGGATACTTTTCCCAATAGTAAGCTAGATAGTAAAACTTCCAGGGTCTTTCAGTTTTGTGGGCAACCTATTCTGAGTACGGGAAGTGCATTCCTCCGTTAAAGCTACCGTGGCATACTCAGTCAAACGACTTTTGTTAGCCACAATGTCTTTAATATATTTCGCATATTTTGGCACTCCCTGCAGGACATCAATAAGAGGTAAGTTAACATGTACCTGTTTAAGTACCTCCATGAATTTCTGGAAACACGCCTCCTCCTTGTGTTTCTTAAGTCATTGAGGGAATGGGGGTGGAGGCCTTTCTGGTTCAGCTTCTTTAGTCTTCCCCTTATCTGAGATTTGCTCTCCCTCAACATCTGCTGCTCCTGACTTTTGAGGCGGTCTTTCCGGTTCCACCTCCTTCAACTGTAAGCCACTCCTCGTGGTCACTGCATTTACCTACTTTGGATTAGGATCCATGTCGCTAGGTAGTCCTCCTCTGGGTCTAGTATTTTGGGCACTAGCAAACTGCCCAAACTGATATTCAAGAGCCTTGGTCGCCAACTGATTGTTCTTCACTTCGGCTGCCAATTTAACATAGTCAGCCTGCAATTGTGCCTGATTAGCGATCATGGTTTTGAACATCTCCTCAATAGTCGGTGATGGTAGTGGAGGAGGGGCATTGTGATTTCTGAATTGAGCTTGATAATTTTGTTGCCCTCCTTGGTTCCTGTGCATACCCTGCCCTGAACTTTGGCCTTGTTGATTGTTGCTACCCCATGAAAAATTCGGATGGTTCCTCCAATTTGGGTTGTAGCCACTACCAAACTGCTGTTGATTTCTCTGTGCATTGCCCACAAAGTTAACAGAATCAGGATTTGCACCACAGCATTCAGCTGAATGCTCACTACTACCACACACTTCACACCACATCTGTTGAACTGCGTTGACTGAAGCTGAAGGCTGGTTCAAATTTATATTGCTGAAGTGAGTGTTTAACTGATTTTGCAAAGCAGCTATCTGTGCAGCGATAGCTGTGAATCCATCCACTTCAAGCACTCCCGCTGCTTTCCTTGCTCCATCTCTTGAAGAATCTGCATTCCACTCTGGATTGCCTTGTGAAATTCGATTGAGCAAAGTGTACAGCTCCTCATAGGTCTTTTCCAGCGCTTGCCCTCCAGCTGCTGAATCTAACAGAATTTTAGTGTGGGGTTCCAAACCCTCAATGAATGTGTGTACCAACACCTCATTGGACTGATGATGATGAGGACAGTCCCGCAACATGGATTTAAATCTTTCCCAGGCTTGATATAGATTTTCCCCTTCCCTCTGTTTAAAACTTAGAATTTGACTTCTAAGTCTGGCTGTTTTACCAGAAGGGAAAAATCTGATCAAAAACTTCCGCGCAAGATCATCCCACGTTGATATAGAATTGGGTGGTTCAGCTTTTAACCACCTCTTGGCTTCACCAAGTAAGGAAAATGGAAATAAGGTGAGCCGAACACAATCAGGTGACACTCCAGCGGGTATATAAGTGTCACTTATCTCCAAAAAGTTCTGGAGATGTTGTTGTGGATCTTCATGAGGGAGTTCGGTAAATTGCCCGCTTGTGTGCAAAAGTTGCACCATATTCTGCTTTAATTCAAACCTCCCTCCAGGCTCTGGTTTGCGGATGCTAGAATGGACATTATTGGCGTGTGGGATTGCCACCTCGCGAACCGGCCTTGCTGCTGCTTCATCGGGCACTAACACTGCCTGCACAACTGGTGGATTTTGTTGCTCCATCATAGACTGTTTAAGCAACTGCAGCTTCTTTCGTAGAGCTTCTCTACGTTGACTATGAAATTCACGTTCAGGCTCTAAGTAAGATTCCACCAGCTCTTTGTCCCTTGCCAGTGTTCACAGAAACAAAATCTGCAAAATACAGGCTAAGACCAAGTTGTTAACACTTAAGAAAATAAAAATACAAATACAGTAAATTTACACTAAACACAATTTTACAAATCGCCTAGCCTCCACGGCAACGGCGCCAAAAACTTGCTCGGTGTTCTGCTCAGGTTGGTATTATATATTATAAACCGACACCGCAAGTGCACGTGGTCAAACAAGTAATAAAGTGGCTAAGTAAGCCAAGTATCGATCCAAGGAGGCTCAAGATACGTAAAATTGCCTAGTTTACTATATTCCTATTTCACTTCTAATTATGCTAACAACAATGTAACCAAGAGTTACTTGAGTTTTTGTTTCTAAACTATATATACTACAATTACTACAAACTATTTACTTGTGAGTTTAGACAATGGATATGAACATGCCAAGGTTAAGAACAAGTAATGAACTTGATAATCATGATAATTTGGTTAATCTCTTCCTCATGTTGCTAGCCAAGAACATTTGCCTAGAAATTAAAACTCTCGTATTTAATTTCACTTTAGAATCATAAACCATCCGTCTACATTTTTGTGATCAAATGCAATTTATGACCTAGCACTACAATTCCGGTTCCTAAATTGACTAATACGGCTTTCAAGTATATTTCTATCAGGAAAGCACATCAAAACTCAATTTTCCCAAATCAAGTTAAGAACAATACCCTATTAATTCACAACTTTCCAATTTCTTGCTCTTTCGAGTGAAATTGGACTTTTTAGATGTACATTAATGTTGGCCAAGCACTAATGCAGTAAGAACAAGAATTAATAGAACAACATTAAAGAAGAAGAAGAAAACCATATCATTTACAATCAAAATTCATTACACATGTTCAAAACCTCAGCAAGGAAGAGAATTAGCCACTCATTCTTGGATTGATCATTCTAAAATGAGTGTAAATCATACGTACAATTGATAGAAAGAAGAAAAGAAGAGAAGAAATCCCTTAGCTTTTTTGTTCTTCAACTGCTACTAACCCACGTTCCTGCTCTCCACTTCTGAACTCAGTCTAAAAACTAAAAACTAATTAAAATAAACCTAAGTGTGCTATTTATACTAGTGGGAAATTTTTCCCGGAATAACAAGCAACGTGTCACGGAGGCCAACGCGGAGCACTGCCTCCGTGACACGGCGTGGACGCGGACCTTCACTGGAATTTCCAGGGTCTGGTAAATTAACCTCAACGTGGCACGGAGGCCAACGCGGAGGCCTCTCTCCGTGCCACGGAGCTGACGCGAAGGCACACTGGAATTTGCCATTTTAATTCATGTTCAGGCAGTGTGCTACCGCGATGGTAGCGTGGCACGGCTCCATCGCGGAGCCTCTATAAAATGTGCATTCCAAGGTCTTTTCCACGCTCGCATCCAAGTCCAACTCCGACATAATTCCAACATGCATTTTAGCTCCTAAAAATCACATTTACCTGCAAAACAAATGCTAATCATGTTGGTTAGTATAAATTCGCATTTTATTACTAATTACATGATATTATATACACATTGCACAACAAACAAGGTAAAAATGATACGTTTGAGTATCACTTGGGCATATAAATCTGCCCAAGATCAGTTTACAGCTTAAAGAGGTGGAACCAGAAAGACCACCTCAACAGTCGGGAGCAGCAGAAACTGAGAGGGAGCAAAGTGATGAGAGGGGGAAGAAAAAGGAGGTTGAACCAGAAAGACCACCACCCCCGTTCCCTCAAAGATTAAAGAAACACAAGGAGGAGGCGTGTTTCAAAAGGTTCATGGAGGTGCTTAAACAGGTACACATTAACTTACCTCTTGTTGATATTTTGCAGGGAGTGCCGAAGTACGCAAAGTATATTAAGGACATCGTGGCGAACAAAAGCAGGTTAACTGAGTATGCTACGGTGGCTCTTACGGAGGAGTGCACTTCACGGATACAAAACAGGTTGCCCACAAAGCTCTAGGACCCTGGGAGCTTTACAATTCAAATTACAATTGGGCAGAGTATTCGAGCGTGTGGATTATGTGATTTGGGAGAGAGCATTAACTTGATGCCGGCATCGGTATTCAAGAAGTTGGGGCTAGGGAGTCTTAGACCAACAACAGTGATCTTGCAGCTGGCGGATCGTTCCTTAGCCATACCTGATGGCATTGTGGAAGACGTGCTGGTGCAAGTGGGCTCCCTTATCTTCTCGGTAGACTTCGTCGTGCTGGATTTGAGCCAGACGCAGAAGTCCCATTTATTTTGGGACGTCCTTTCTTGGCGACCGGGAAAGCGCTGATTGATGTAGCTGCAGGGCAGCTAACCATGCGAGCACATGACAAGGTGGAGGTTTTTGATGTATACAAGGCCACCAAGCTCCCGTCCGTGTACGAGGAACTCTCGGTGATCAACGTGATTAATCGAGCTGATGTTGTACAGTGCGTTGAGTCACGGGAGTTATTGGGGAAACCACCAAAGAGGTGTAAGAATTACTGGGGTGAGGACGGTAGTCGAGAGAAAACGTCCGTCACCCTAGAGGATTACTGAGCTTAATGATGTCGAGCCGCGATGGTAAACCAGGCGCTGCACGGGAGGCAACCCATGAAACTTTTGTAATATTTTAATAGATTTCATAGAAAGAAGAAAAAAAGAAAAAAAAAGAAAATAAAAAAATGAGAAAAATAAAAATAAAAACAAAATTTGTATTTTATGTGAAACCTATAAATTCTAATTAATTTCTTGTTGTGAGATGAATTTCAGGTTGAACGGAGGATAAATATGCAAAGGATCGCAGAGGAAAAATCGAGGTAAGAAAAATAATAAAAAGTGGCAAAACAGTGAGCCTACGCGATGGCTTCATGTCACGGAGGGCATGCTCCGTGTTACCCTCTGTGACACGTTGAAGTGTAAACTGGAATTTTTGAAAAATTCCAGAGTACTGGCGCGATGGCTCCGTGTCATGGAGGGCATGCTCCGCGTTACCCTCCGTGACAAGTTGAAGGCAATTTCGCGTCGGGTTGCCGGGTGACCCGCGCGAAAATATCCCTTTTTAACCCCTGTTTCCCTCATTTTTTTCCAATTCCTCTCCTCCTCCGCGAAAAACTTCCCAAAAACCCCTTCTACCTCAACGTGACACGGACCTAGGCACACATTTTCATCAAGTTTTCTTCATTTCATCGAATTCAAGGTATGTTCTTCCACTCTATCTCAATTCTTGTCGAATTTTTCGATGTTGAACATGTGATGTGAGCAAAACTTTCCCTAAGTAGAAATTAAGCTTAAATTCAATTGAGTTATTATTGATTGACGTTCGTAGTATCATTGTGATTGCATGAACTCGATAATTACATAGCTTGATAGAATTTTTTGTAAGATTGTAGCTAGGGCTTGAATTTGAATATGAAAAAGGGAAAAATTTAGTTGACATGTGAAATTCTTGTTGGGTTGTGTATGTTGGGTGAGATGAGTTGGTTGTGCTAACTGTTAAGATGCTAAAAGACCGACGGATTTTCGGGGTAACGACATTGTGAGATGCAAGAAATGGGTGAATTGTATAGGTTCATGTAGATAAATATTTTTTCTTTGTTTCTCCTTGCTAAGTGCTATGTATAGAAATGTGAGTGATGGTAATGTTGTGGTTAGCTGTACGAAGTCTGAGTAGTACAAAAGAATTTATAACGTTGAATTCTCTGAATGCACTAGGCATATTTGTTGTGTTTTTGTTTTTATGTAAGTTGGAAATAAGTATGATCTTGCCGTAATGTTGTGATTGTGGCTAAAGACCAAGTGTGGGGTGGCCTAGCTTAACCCAACCTTAGTCGAAGCTAATTTTAATTGGAATAACATTGGACCTGTCTGTTTAGTTTGACAGAAACAATGGCAAACAGGCAAGATAAAGGGAAGGGCGCATCTACATCGGGCGCTGGAAGGAAAACAATCAGACTGGGAACAGCAGTCCCAGCAGCACTAATGATTCCGCGCGGCCAACGTCGGCAATACGGAACCCGATGGGTGACAGAGGAGGGGAAGAAATGGTACGCAAAGCATAAGGAAAGCAAATACTTCCCCGAGGAACACATTGCTAGGGAACCATTGGCACAGGAATTCCCCAGGATTGTCCACAGGATTGAGGCAGCTGGGCTGAATTTTATCTTTGACGAGCCCAAAGAGTGCAATCTGCACCTAATTCGGGAATACTACGCCAACTAGAACCCGACACTCAGAAGTCACACCATAAAGATAAGGGGGCATCAGTCACTTTTGAGCCCCATCACCTTAATGCCATCTTGGGGGCGCGGGACACAGACGCCCATGTGCTTCGACAACTGAATATCACTCCACCATACGCGGACATCAAACGCACTTTGTGTGGAGCCCGGTCTACAGCACGGTGGAGCAGGCATAAGGAGAGGGGCTACCATCAGACATTGCCCTACTCACAGATGAACAGGGAAGCCAGGATATGGCTTAATATTGTTTATTCCTGCTTGATCCCGAGGGTGCATATGACAGATGTCACCCGGGATCGTGTGTGCTTGGTATACGCCCTGATGAAAGGGCTGGAGATCAACGTTGGCGCGGTGATCATCTCCTCCACGAAGAGAGCCCGTTTGCATCAAGGGCACAGGTACGGGTTTGGTGGATTACTAACCACGTTCCTGAGGGGCCTGGGCATTGAGGAAGAGGCCCTTGACTACATCCCGCAGATGGAGAGGCGTTAGATGTCACCAAAACTAAGGCACCCGACACCACTCACGGGCCAGTTCTTACACTAGCCGAGCGACATGCTCGGGATGATCAGTACATGGCTCGCATGTTCGGGATGCAGATGCTCCAGCTGCGCATAGGCGGGAGGCCGGCAACAGAAGATGAGCTATGGCAGCTCAAGCTAGACTACCCTTTTGGCGAAAATGCCAGGGCTCTATGCCGAGTGGGGCCAGCTTTTGTGGAGCCCACAGATGAGGAGACACGTCATGACGACTCCGATGTTGAGTCAGATGATGAAGATGGGGGCGATTCAGACATGGGAGATGAGGCAGCGGTACCTGACGAAGAAGTGGAATACTTCGATTGATCAGGGAGTTTCACCACCCACTTTCGTGCTATGCTGAATTTTGTGAACACTGGGGATAGTGTTCGATTTAAGTGTGGGGTGGGAGTAGTTAGGTGCTGGTTGTTGTTATTAATGTCTCTGTTCTGTTGTTGTGCTTGGAAAAACTTGTTGTGACCCTGTGATTTTTGTGTGTATGTCTGTATTGTAATTAATGTGAAGCTGTTGTGTGTTGTTGAATGTTGTTAGCTGGTTCTGTAAATATTTTTGTTTTATCCAAATTATCGATATTGTTAAAATTTTTCATGAATTTTTTTATTTTTGGGTTTCTCGGCGTTTGTTTTCGGTTCTTTTACCGAGAATAGTCCCATTGAACCGAAGTCGTAATTAGTGACCGTTCCCTATGATGGATAGATGACGACCGTCTTAAGGGAAATGTAGTCGTTAGGAGTAGATTTCTTTTGTTCAATTTTTTTAGTTTTTTTTGTTTGTGTGTATCCCAAACGTGTCGTTACTTTATGGTTGCGAAATTCTGATTGCGTGTTGTACATGATATTTAAAATGCAAAGGTGATTCGTATGAAAGCATGCAACTTTGTAAATATGTTGAGATACCTAGGCCATAGAGTTCGATTCGGTGTGATGGAGGCTTAATGTTTGAATTCTTGTAATTCGTTGATTGAAGAGTCTGTGAATATGTCTTGAATTGAGAATGTGCAATGAGTGTATGGTGAGGTTTCGATTCTTCCATGCTGTTATGAAGTGTCTAGAACTTTCCTGGTGTGTATACGAAACAAAATGAAGGATGTGTATTGTAGGAAAGGATGTAGGCATTTCTTTGCTTTAACCGAAAGTTTTTTTTTTCGTACCCACCTTGAACGTACATCCTAGTTAGCCCATTGAGCCTTTGGCCTATTTCTTTCTTTTGTCAAAAAGTTGTAAACCGAGCTTAACCCCTTCTTTTCACTATACGTGAATTTGATCCAAACCTCTTAAGCGCTCAAGAAAAAAATAATTTTCCCACAGTGTCAAGGAGTGAGAATTGTGAAAAGAAAAGAAAAAGCAAAGTGATGAAAGGAAAGAAAAGGTCAAAGGTGCACTCGCTGTAAATTAAATATAATGAAGATGTATAAATAATCTTTGTTATTAAGGCAAGTGTGCTTAAATATATGGGGTCAAAAATAAAGACAGACTTCAAGAATGGGAGGATGAAGGAAGAAACATGCCCATAAGGTTGATGGGATGTATTGAAAAAGTGCTTAAGGAGGCTAGTTGTTATTATTGGTTAGCCCAGTATTTGCTAGTTCCGTAGCTTACATTACAACCCGTTAAGTCCTAAGTGATCTTACATCACGTGTCCTTATATTAGTGGAGTAAAATACTAAAGGCAAGCCTATGGTTCATGACATGATGCATGTGAATTCTTTTGGGAGAGAGCGAAATCTTGTTTATATGCCCCTGCATGTAATGTTTGGAGGTCATGTGATTAAAAAGGGGAAAATTCTCTTGTGTGGTGAGGGCACATGCTCGACAAGAGATTGAATTTCGTGTCGGATATCTTGATCAGCTGATTTGCATGAGTTTGCCGATATCGAGAGTCGATTCTTGAGTCTAGGAGGTCTTAATGTGTTGGAGGTCATTGTATTGATAAGGCTATGCATGTTTTCTTGATGATTTGCTATATTAAATAATCGGTATGACTGTAGCTTGAATTGTCGAGCCAAAGTAGCCAGGATGGGGTGTCAATTGCATGAGGTGTAAGATTATTGTTCGGGGACGAACAAGGATTTAAGTGTGGGGTAAGTGATCTTGGGCAAATTTATATGCCCAAGTGATACTCAAATGTGTCATTTTGCCTTGTTTATCTATCGATGTTTGTACATTCTCATGTGAATTGTAATAAAATGTGAATTTATACTAACCAACATGATTAGCGTTGTTTTGCAGGAACTATATAAAGTTATGGAGCTAAGATGCATGTTGGGAGAGATCGGGATTGGACTCGGAAGCTATCAAGGGAAAAAGCACAAGGAAAGCACGAATTAAAGGGGCTCCGCGATGGAGTCGTGTCACGCTGCCATCGCGAATGCATTCTGCCTGGATGTGGAAATTTTTCCAAATTCCAGTGAAGGTGCGCGTTGGGGCCATGGCACATTGGCCTAGCCCCGCGTTGCACGTCATGCCACGTTGGGCCTTAATACCTGGACGACCGGATTCCAGTGAGGGTCCGCGTTGGTGGCGTGTCACAGAGGCAGTGCTCCATGATGCACTCCGTGACACATTGCTTGTTATTCCGGGAAAAATTCCCACTAGTATAAATAGAACACTTAGGTTCAGTTTTAATTATTCTGACTTGGTGGAGCAAGAACGTGGGTTACAGGCAGTTGAGGGGACGAAAATCTCAGGGTTTTTCTCTATCTCCTTCTTCTTTATTTCAATTGCTTGTATGATTAACACTCATTTAATGATGTTTAATCCACAAATGGGTGGCTAAATTCCCTTCTTGCTGAGGTTAAGAACATTGTATTGAAATGTGATTATTGATAAATTGGTTTTCATCTTTTCTTCCATGGTTGTTCTATTGATTCTTGTTCTTACTGCGTTAATGTGTGGCCAACGTTAATGTATATCTAAAAAGTCCGGTTTCACTCGAGAGAGCAAGAAATTGGAAAGTTGTGAATTGATAGGATATGATATTTTCTTAGTTTGGGAAAATTGAAATTGATTTACCTTCAGGATAGAGATATACCTGAAAGTCGTATTAGTCAATTAAGGAATCGGATTTGTATGGCTAGAACATGAATTTCTTTTTATCACAGAGATGTATATGGAAGGTTCATGATTCTTAAGTTGGGTTAAATACGAGAGTTTTAATCCATAGGCAATAATTCTTTACTAGCAACCGGAGGAAAGATTAATCAAATTGTATCGATAATTTATTTCTCTACATGTTCATTTTAGCCTCAGCATGCTCATACTTATAGTTCAGACTAAAATTGTATATTCGTTTTAGACTTAGTATAAAATTAGGAAACAAAATATCAAAATCTTCTTCACACTGTTGTCTGCAGTTTAGAGTTAAAGTTTATTGACACCTGATTAGATTGATACCTTAGTCCAGTCCCTGTGGGATCGATACTTGGCTTACTTGAGCCAGTTTACTACTTGTTCGACCACGTGCACTTGCGTGTAGATATACCGAAACAGCCGAACAATGATCTTAGGCCATCTTTTGTAAAGTCACTTCAACCCAAATGACCTTCTTGAACATTAATCTTTGATAGCCAACATTTGATCCTTGGACCCTTTCTTGGAAACACATTACAAGCCTAATGACAATTTTTAATCCTTCTATTTGGCATCCATCCTCCCTAATTGCTAGTAATGAGACAATGAAAATGGGGCTTGAAGCCCATGAAATGGGGAGCGATAAGGAAATGAATGTGAAATGAGGCAAAAGCCTAAGTTTGGGGGTTTGCAAGAGTAGGGGAAAATGAGAGCTTCAATGTGAGGTAGCACCAAAATTGTGATGAGATGAATGAATCGATGGGTTGAAAGACTTCGAATCATCAAAAGAGAAAGAATAGTAAAAAAGTGTTATCTCTTGCTTAGATAAGGCTAAATGTGAAATTCATGGGTGTTATAAGGGTGGCTTGTGTTCACAAAATCCAAAGATGATGAAATAGGAGAAATAATTTGGAGTAATTGAAAGAGTTGAGGGGATGTTAAAAATGTTCACAAAAGGCATTAGGGAGGTTCTAGTCACTAAAGCTGAATATTTGTCTTACCCTTACCCCTAGCCTTCATTAAGACCCGCAAGTTCTAGTTGATTTTGAGTATAGAAACACTACATTAGTGGTGAGATACATGAAGGGAAAGCCTATGGTTCAATTTGTATGCACTTGAATTTCTTCATGAGAGTGAGCGAATTTGTCTTATCTTATAATCCCGTTGTGTGAAATGCTAAAAAAAATGTGTATGGGATTCTCTCTTCTTGTGAGGGGCATCTTTACCTTGGAGTACATGCTTAAAATTATTTTGAAAGAGAGGTATGATTAAGGAAAGCGGGTAGCAAATTTAGGGCAAGATTTGAATGTGAATTGTCAATGACTTGAGATGCTCTTTGAACTTGTTTTGAGGAACTATGCCCCTTGTTTGAATGAAATGAATGCATGCAAGATATGTTTAATGATTTTGGTTACCTATTGAAGCTTGTGCAACATGGTTTGAGCATTTTTTTTCTTGAGTTGGTGAATAATGTTTGGTTTGTCTTGAGGCTTAATGATTTTGTGTACAACTACCATAGTGCTCTAAGCTTTAGCAATTCCTTTGTGTAAGAATGTCTTGATTGTCCCTTAATGCAAAAACTCATATATATATATATATATATATATATATATATATATATATCATGTTGTTCATTTGCTCTACTATAAAGAATTTCATTACTTGAGGACAAGCGATGGTTCAAGTTTGGGGGTTTGATGATTTGGAAATTTACCAACTCATTAGGCTCCTAAGAATGAGTTTTTGCGTAGTTTTTGAGTCGTTTATGTGGATTTTATGCCTTTTCTCTTAAATTCTTTGTAGGTACTTCACGTGAGTAGAGAAAGCATGAAATCGAACAAAGCATATTGAGTTTGAGATGAAATTTGATGAGTTAGCATATGAAGGAGAGGGGCAAAAGATAATGGAAGATTTGAGACAAAGAAGAGGTGCAAAGACATGCTTTGAATCGGCTAAACGCAGATCTAGAAGGGCGAAAAGCGGGTGAAATGATGAAGCTACTAACCAGACCGGCTAAACAACCGGCCCTTCACAGAATGCATCGGCTAAACACCTATTGAACTTCCGGTTCCCCTGCCAAGACACTATTTTCAACTAGCTAAAGTTTGGTGCTCAACCGATTGCCACCGGCGAAATGTCGGTTCCTCATAAGAGAGGCCATCCAATGAAGGGTAAAAGGGTCCAAAAAGATCTCCAAAGCATCTAGAATCTTCAAGGGAATTTGGGTAAAGGTGTACACAAGAAAGTACAGATATCTACATAACTTTCATTGTACACCACTCATGAATTCAATTAGACTTCATCTTCTTCATAGAATTTTTAGTAGAATCTTTTCTCCATAGATTTGTAGAGTTAGGTAGTACTTTTATTCTTTTTTTTCTCTAACCCATTTTAGGGAAATTCCACCATTGTTGTAAGATCTTGTGACGCAAAATTGTGAAGCTAATGTGATGAATGTGAGGGGAATCCTCTTGGTATTTTCTCTCTACCTTTAAATATGATTGACTAATTCGCTAGCTAGAGGTATATTCATGATGGGTTTATTGATTTGATTGGGTTTTGATAAATTTCTCTTGGATTATTATTGAATTATAGATATATTATCTTCTTTCAAGTTATAATTGCTAAAGTTGATGGTTGCAAACATTAATTGTGCTTTACTTTTCTTGATTTTGCTTGAAAGAGAGAGGTGAGAATTAGGTGAGAAGGTAATAGTGAGGAATTGGAGTGTTTGTGTGAGGGATTAATCTAGGGATAGTTAAGACCCACATTTTCACTCTATTAAAGGGCTAGACTAGATATAACGTCCTTTTTTAAGCTTTTGTGGTTCATAACTTGATTTGGCTTTGGGGTTCGAAAGAATCCAACGCATAAACATTCTCGCGATTGGGAAACAAGAGAATGTGAATTATCCACTGCTATATATTTTAATTTTGAGTCTAAGGCATTGAAGAATTTCCCCGTTTAATTGTGATCCCATCTATAGAATGCCCCTAGCCTCTCACTTGTGATTGCTTCAATTGGAATTCCCCCCAGTCAGTCTTAGTTTAGAATTTGATAGTTATTTTCCCTTAATTTCCCCCCACTTTTACTTTTTAAGTGTTGAACAATAATACATTCTAGTTTGAATTAGTTTATAACTCTTGAATTATCGACTCAATTCTCTATGGGATTTGACCCCGACATTCGTCGGGATATTTATTTTGATACAATGACCGTTTTGCTCTTTGTACGAAGAGTATATTTTGGACGTTATCAGTAGTTGAGATGGGGCCCATCAAAAAAGGGCTTAAACTAGGGCACAGGCCAATCCTCAGCCTGAAATTGTGAATGGGGGTCAGCCCCGAGTTGCTGCTCCGGAGCGAGTACAGGAACAGGTTGTTCAAGATGCTCAATCGACAGTGCCAGCTACTGTACCTACCGTTGCCTTGCCTAAAGATGTAGTAATGATTTTGTTGAATGTGTTAGAGGCATTGGTGCCTAATCATGGTAGACTTCCAGTTCCTCGAACTAATTCGCAAGTGCAAACACAAGTTCAGTTGAATGTTATAGCTACACAAACACACTAGTTGACCCCCTTGTTGATTGTTCATTCAGTTGAAACTACTGGGCAATCCAAATATCATAAGAATTTCATGGACCTTAAGCCACCAGAATTCGATGCAACACCAACTTCTATTGAACCTCAGAAGTTCATTTATCGTTGTGTAAAGATACTTACTACATTAGGGTTGAAGGAGACTCAAGGTGTGGAATTTACCACTTTCCTATTCTCAGGGTCTGCAGAGGCAGACAAGCAGGGTTACTACGTATCACTTGGTCAGAGTTTTCAATTGTCACGACCCGAACGTAGACCCGGATTGTAACACGGGACAAGGAGCCCCGAGAGATTCCAAGTCGAATCATGGAATGAACATTCATCTAACTTCATATCATCTAACGGAATACTTAACATATCAACATATCGGAAGCATGAACATAACATAGCATAGCATGATAATCGGTACGGACTAAATACATAACAGCGGAGTACTACATATAGTCTGAAAGTCTCTAAGTTAAAAGATGGGTTGATGGGACAAAATCTCCAACTAACCCAGCAGCTGAAACTAAAAGAAAACATCAATGTTTGAATCAAATGATCCTCGGAGAATGAGGACTCACCAACAAGCTGGATGCAAAACTCCATAACATGCTAATGACGATGCTCGATCTGAAGATCGGAGCCTGTATCTTAAAATGATACAACATAGAGTATGCGGTCAGTATGTGGAATGTGCCAAGTATGCAAGGTAAGTAAAAAGGACATTTAAAAATACATAAAAACTCATAAATGATCATAAGAGAAGTACATCATGCACATATCATAAATATCATAGGATAACATAAGGATCAAGGTTTTCAAACCATTCGTGAACCATTCATTATCATAATCATAAGAGAAATTTTATCAAATCATCAATTGAGCCAATAACATAAACATAACAATGTATAAAACATGCGGAAAAATGGGAGGACTCATCATAATCGACACCATCATGGTAAAGCCTTACATGATGCCCCAACTATCTCACTCAAGTGGGCAGAGTTGTCCCCGGCTTGCCAGGCAAGGGATGTGCATTATGTGATATCATGAAGGAAGGGATCATTATCATTGTAATATATCATTATAAACCCACAGTGGCACGTGGTTATGAGACACCAGAATAGTCCTTTGAACGTCGGGCTGCTCGGTGCTAGAAACGGCTCCCAAAAACATGCACATTAGGCTCATGTATAAATCAATAACATCATTCAATTAAGATTCATGGATAAATAAACATTTATCTTTCATTGATCCCCATTAAAACATGATTAGACAAGAATCAAAGGCCCTTTTAGTCGGCCAACATCATAAACTGATAAATCAGGAGATCCATTTCATACATCAGAAATCATCCTTGAACATGTGGGCATTGCCCAATATTACCATGCTTGAAAATGCTCAATTCATTAGAAAACATGATTATAAATATGGGTAACTTGAAAACATGCTTTTCATCATCAATGATTCATAAAACTTGAACATTCATCATAAACTTTGACTTTCATGAACTTTTCATAAATGGAAAATTTGATTTATAAAACTTGAAACGTGATTATTAATGAAAAAACAACATAAAACGTTTTCATAATTCATAATTCCATAATAGTAACTCAATTAGAACAAACCCATGTAGAGAAATCAAATTTTCATGTATTGGGTAAAAACCCCATAGATTTTGATTGGAATTTCATGAACTTGAAAGAGACTAGGCATGGGTGTGAAAGAATTCACCCATTCATAACCCTACATACCTGGGGAAAATCGAATCTCACCACTCCTTGAAAGCCCAATGGAAATCAATGAAGAAAACTTTGAAGACAAGCTTGATCACCTCTTCAATCCTTTAATTTTTCATGCATGAGAATGAATAAGCTAGAAGGGATTAAACTATCTTAATACATTTAGAAAATGACTTAAAATGATGTAGTTTAGGACCTCAGAGTGTAGGAATGACGAGAATGCCCTTAATGAAAAACCTTGAAAAATCTGAACTGGTGAACTAACAGGCGTACTAACGGGTCATTGCAGGATACCACGACTCGTGGTATCCATCCATCGTCTGCACTGCCAAAATCCCTGATCTCAAATTCGACCCCACAACTCGACAGGATAAGTCGTCTTATCAAAGAATGAGTCGTTGTTTCGTCCGTTGCTTCCTCCTTCAGGTCCTGTCACCCTCCTTCCAACGAGCCTCACCACGACTCATTACATCCTCCAATGAGTCGTGGTTGCCTTCCGTTATGTATACTGGAAAATATAGTTATCCCCATACAACAACGGGTGACCACAATCCATTACTTCTCAGGACGGGTCATGGGATGAATCGTTACTTTCCCTTAAGCTGAGGTACAGTACCCACCACAGCTCCAAAAGATGACTCGTCTTAACCAACAATGAGTCATTACTTCGCTCGTTGTTTCCACTGTCACCAGGCCTAGTCCTTCCCACAACTGCTTCCCACGGGTCATTGGTTGGACCAACGATCCGTTGAGTCATCTATCATGTGGGATTTTTTCCCAGTTTTCAGCCAACTTCTATTTAAATCCCGGGTCTAATCTTAGTGTAATACCTCGAAAGTGCCTAAGAGTAGACCCGGGCGTTAGAAATTTAAAACTGCTGAAAACTAGGGAAAAGTTGTAGGACGAGGGATGTAAGACTTGTGGTTGGAAACCACGAGCCGTTGTTTTCAGTCGTGGTTTGAGGAGCCCAGGCGGCAATGTAAAACCACGACTGATGTAGCGACTCGTAGCAGGAAACAATGAGTCGTCATAGGTGGTCGTGGTTGGATCTCAGGTTTCCGGGTGGTAGCAGCGGATGGAAACAACGAGCTGTTAGAGCTTGTAACGGTCCGTTGTATTGGTCATTGGTAGGAAGGAAAGGAAGGGCCAGTGATAATAATGGGAGGATACAACAGGCCATTGTAGGTGACGACGACCCATCTTGTTGGTCATTGTTTGAGAAGCTAAAATATTGAAGAGGTCCAGTGCATCCAACGGAAGGTCACCACGAGTGATGGTAAGGACCAACAACTCGTGGTGAGGGTCGTGGGTTCCAGTTCGGCTAGATTTTTAAGTATTCTTCAGGGGCATTTTTGTAAACTCCTATGCTTTTAACTTCTAAACTACATCATTTTAGGTTCTACCTTGCACGATTTTAAGGGCTTTTCATGCCTAAACCCTCATTCTCTCAACTCTCATTCTTCCTCCTCTCTTCTAAAAATTCTAGGGTTTCATTAAGGTGTTCTTCAAGCTTCAAGGAAGATTTTCGAGTGGGATTTCCGTCTACTAGGTATGAGGGTTTTTCAACAAGGATACTCTTCCATCCTTGTGCCCCAAAAATATTTTCATTAAACACTGATTTTGATAATTCTAGAAAAGCATGATATAGGGTTTGTAAAAAAGGTAAATTCTTCCTTATTTTTCTTATATGCTAATATCTACTGCGATTATAAATTTAATTGGATTATTTATTGATGGGTTATCTTGAATTATGAAATATAGGTTGAGTATGTATGTGTGTAGTATGTTTTTCCTAAATTGATTTGAGTATTGAATGGGAATTGTTCATTTTCCCTTGATTATCGTAGAAATTCATGATCATGATGGAAGCGGGAAAATGTTGTATAATTAACCCTAATGACTTGATTATGATATTGATGACCATGTTAGTTTGAGTAGGAGTTGTGTACTTGAGTAGTTGAAGTAAATTTTGTATCATCACCATGTTTTAGATTTAATTGATTGGGCATGACTAGATTGCATCTATATTGTTGAACTATGAAGCTTGGGCGGATTCTATATTGTTTTCCTCACTAAAATTGTTTCTATAAAATCCTAGAATCTAAAACGCCCGTGGCTAAAGAGTTCATAAAATGGGTGGTTATGATAAGTGTGTGAAATATTTGTAAACCTAAATAAATGAAGTCATGCACCTTGATAGAGTATGAGTTGAATTTTATAAACCATGTATGATCTTATATTGCCTATTGAATGAGGTGAGTTTAGAATTGTAATTCCATGGTAGAATAATGCTACTACAAATTTATAGCATGCACGTTTGGGGTGAGAGGTTAAAGCTAATGAGGAAATTGGTTCTGTGATAATGCGAATCATGATGATAAAGCCTGTGACTAATATGTCAACTTGTTGAGCTTGTGCCTATTAAAAGATAGCTCTAATCCTTTTAAAAATGAGTATTTCAAGATGAGAATGGTGAATGTTCTTGTCTCTAATTAGCTGTAGTAATTTAGATTAGCTCTAGTCGTTAGTGGAGTATGTCTTCTCTTAGCCAGTCGGGACTCACATCCCTAGTCGTTAGTGGAGTATGTCTTCCCTTAGTCAGTCGGGACTCACATCCCTAGTCAGTTGAGTATCTTATTTCCCTGTGTTGATCGAGACTTAGTTTTAGCCAGTGAACCTCTATATCAGAGTCTTCTCTCTCCCTTTGACAGTCAGGGATTCTCTTTAGCTGAGTATGTTTCCCTTTGATAGTCAGGGACGCTCCCTTCGACCGTCAGGGACTCCCCCTTAGACGGGCAGGGACCCTCTTGATATTAGTCACGGCATCATACCTTTGTAATATTCCCGATTACTACTTTTTCACATCAGCAGTTACTATAATAATGTATGTCTTTATAATGTGGTTATGTTAATTGAATATGTGAATCTCGTATAAGATTGTCGTATCTCATTCCAATTATATTGCAATTAATATGTTTTACATTACTTCCTTCTTGTATATATTATGTGTTAGTTTAGTTATGCTTCCTGCATACTCAGTACATTCCAAGTATTGACCGCACGCCTCTTGTACTATATCTTTTCATGATATAGATTCAGGTCTCCAGGTTCAGCCGCGTGGCTAGATACGCTCCTCCCTCTCCCAACTACTAGTGGTGAGTCCTCATCTTTCGAGGACGTGGTTTATATTCTTGTTTTATCATGTTTCAGTTTTCAGACTTTGGGAGTTAGTTGGGGGGCTTGTCCCAGCAACTCATCAGTTTAGTAGAAGGCTTTTCGGACTTGTCTAGACAATTTCAGCTATGTATCTAAGTATTATTGCATTGTCCTTATGGGTCATGTTAAATTCTTGTTATTTTCTTCCTCCCATTTATGTTGTTAGTCATATCTAATGACTTGGAGCCCTTTCAGGGTTCCTTGTCCCGTGTTACGGCTAGGGTGTGAACTCGGGTCATGACACTTAGGCACTTTCGGGGTATTACAACATTTTCCCCTTGGGAACATTCGTCCTCGAATGTTGGAAAAAACAGAGACATGCAATCATTACACTCAAACACTGATCATTTAAATCGAAACTGACGAAACGACTATCTCTGATTCAGACCACATAGCTGAACTGATTTCATGATTCACATACACATTCATATACATAAAAGAAACTTGATCACATGAACTGAACATGAAAACTAAACAGAGTTTTAGGGAAAAACTAATACCTCAAGTTAGAACTGAGCCGATAGAAAATAAGTGTGGGTATCTAGCCATCATATCCGCTTCAGCCTCCCACGTAGCTCCTTCAACATGTTGATTCCTCCATAACACTTTAATTGAAGCTACTTCCTTGTTCCTTAGCCTTCGAACCTGACGATCCAATATTTCCATCGGAACCTCCTCATAGCTAAGGCTGTCTTTTACACCAACACTGTCCACCAGAACAACTAGGCTGGATCACCCAAACACTTCTTCAAGAGCGATACAAGAAACACAGGATGCATGGAAGATAACTCTAAGGGAAACTCCAGTTCATACGCCACCTTGCCAACACTTCTTGCAATCCGATAAGGGACGACATCGCGGGGACTAAGTTTCCCTTTCTTTCCAAACCTCATCACTCTCTTCATGGGAGACACCCTCAGAAATACCCAGTCATCGACTTCAAATTCTAATTCTCTTCTTCTCACGTCAGCATAAGACTTTTGGTGACTCTGGGCAGTTTTCAACTAGCCCCTTATCAATTTAACCTTCTCCATAGCCTCGTGAACCGAATCTGGTCCTATCATTGCCACTTTGCCAACCTCAAACCATCCAATGGGCGACCTACACCTCCACCATAGAGAGCCTCGAACGGTGCCATCTGGATACTGGAATGATAAATGTTATTGTATACAAACTTGATAAGTGGAAAATGCTCATCCCAGCTACCTCTGAAGTCAATTACGCATGCTCTCAACATGTCCTCAAGTGTCTAGATTGCCCGCTCTGCTTGACCATCCATTTGTGGGTGAAATGCTGTGTTGAGCTTAACCTGTGTACCCAATCCTTTTTTAAATGACTTCCAAAACTGAGAGGTAAATTGAGTACCTCTATTTGAAATGATGGATAAGGGCGCCCCATGCAATCATACTAGCTCCCGAATGTATAGCTTGGCATAATCCTCCGCCGAATCTGTGGTCCTGACCGGTAGAAAATGAGTTGCCTTGGTCAACCTGTCTACCACAACCCAAATAGAGTCATATTGTTGACGGGTACGAGGAAAACCTGTGATTAAATCCATATTAATTTCTTTCCACTTCCAAGTAGGAATGTTGATATCCTGAAGCATGCCTCCTAGTCTCTGATGCTCAACCTTTACTTGTTGATAGTTCGGACACTTAGCTACGAATTCTGCAATATCCTTTTTCATGCCATTCCACCAATAGATTTCCCATAAGTTACGGTACATCTTGTTGGCACCTGGATGAATAGAATACCTGGATCCATAAGCCTCATGCAACATCTGGCTCCTCAAATCATCAATATCCGGAACACATAGGCGATCCTGGTACCGAAGCAAACCATCTCCCCCTTTGGAGAAGACCTCTACTTCTGATTCTGAATGACTTCCTTTAACTTTACCAAAATTAGGTCCTCATCTTGCCTAGCTTTTACATCAGTCACCAAGGACGATTCCAATCCATTCTTAACCACAACACCGCCAACGGTTGAGTCAACCAACCTTGCGACTCGATGCACATCCTTCACCAATTCCTTTTCCCCCTCATCCACATGGGACATACTCTCCATAGAGAGCCTACTAAGTGTGTCCGCTACCACGTTGGCCTTACCCGGATGGTAAAGCACACTCATATCGTAGTCCTTGAGTAGCTCCAACCACCTCCTTTGCCGAAGGTTGAGATCCTTCTGAGTAAACACATATTATAAGCTCTTATGCTCCGTAAACACATCCATGTAGACCCTATACAAGTAGTGTCTCCATATCTTCAAGGCGAACATCACAGCGGCCAACTCCAGATCATGGGTCGGGTAATTCTTCTCATGGATTTTTAGCTATCTAGAAGCATATTCTATAACCTTCCCATGCTGCATCAACACACACCCATGTTCGACCCTTGAAGCATCACAGTACACCACAAACCCATCAGTACCCTCCGGTAGAGTTAACAGCGGTGTTGAAGTAAGTCGAGTCTTCAACACTTGGAAACTTTTCTCACAAGCCTCCGACCATTGGAATTTCACCTTCTTCTAGGTCAATTTGGTCAAGGGCATAGATAAGAAACCCTCAACAAATCTCCGATAGTAGCCATCTAAACCCAAGAAACTTCGAATGTCTAAAGGATTCACCAGTTTAGGCCAATTCTTTACCGCTTCTATCTTCTGATAATCCACCCTTATACCCTCACTTGTTACCACATGGCCCAAAAAGGCTACGGAGTTCAACCAAAACTCGCACTTGCTGAATTTGGCATATAATTGGCGATCCTTGAGGGTCTAAAGCACTTTCTCAAATGAGTGGAATTTTCCTCCTCGCTCCGAGAGTATATCAAGATGTCATTGATAAACACAATCACGAACATATCCAAATAGGGCTTGAACACCCTGTTCATCAGGTCCATAAAAGTTGCAGGAGCATTTGTTAGTCTAAAAGACATAACTACATACTCATAATGACCATACCGCGTCCTGAGGCTATTTGTGGATGTTGCACTCTCGAACACTAAGCTGATGATAATTGAATCTGAGATTTATCTTTGAAAAATGCTTGGCACCCTAAAGTTGGTCGAATAAATCATCAATCCTAGGTAAAGGATACTTGTTCTTGATGGTGACTTTGTTTAATTGCCATTAGTCAATGCACATCCGAAGGGAACCATCCTTCTTTCGGACAAATAAGACTGGTGCACCCCATGGGATTTGCTCGGTCTAATGAAACCTTTATCTAACAGGTCCTTCAACTGTTCCTTCGACTCCTTTAGCTTGGCTGGAGCCATTCTGTAGGGAGGAATAGATATAGGCTGCATGTTGGGAAGAAGATCAATACCAAAATCAATTTCCCTCTCGGGAGGAACACCCGGTAAATCATCCGGAAATACTTCTGAGTCCTCAGGCACTATCGGAACTAACTAGATAGTCGGGGTCTCGGACTCAACATCCTTAACCCTAACTAGATGATACATACAACCCTTGGCAACCATCTTCTTGGCCTTGAGATAGGAGATAAAATGACCTACAAGCATGGCCGAACTACCCTTCCACTCCAAAACTGCCTCACCCAAAAAGCGAAACTCCACCGCACGAGTTCTACAATTAATAGAAGCATAACACGCATAAAACCAATCCATGCCAAGAATAATATCAAAGTCAGTCATGGATAACTCTACAAGGTTGGCGGAGGTGACTTTATGCAATATAGTGATCGGACATCGTCTATACACCCGCCTAGCTACAACTGAATCACCAACAGGGGTAGAAACTGAAAATGGTTCTGACAGAGTCTCCGGACTAACTCCAAAGCTACTAGCAATATAAGGTGTAACAAAAGACAGGGTATTCCCTAGGTCTAAATAAGCATAAGAATCAAGGTGGAACACTTATAACATACCAGTAACCACATCTGGTGAAGTCTCCTACTCTTGATGCGACGCGAGGGCATAAAATTTGTTTTCGCGTTGTCCGCCACCCCCACTAGTAGATGCTCCCTGTAGAGCTAAACATGTTGGAGCTGCTACTGACCTGGTAGTTTGCACACGGCCTCTATCATCATCCTATCTAGAAAATGGACATGCTCGGCGCATGTGGCCAGACCTACCATACCCATGGCAAATATCTAAGCTGAGTAAACTCCCCGACATGACTCTTGCCGCACTTTCCGCAGGCTGGAGAGGTTCGCTCTACCTATGTGCCCCTCTGGTCCCTCGATCCTGAAGCCTGCTCCTCTGATCACCCTTGGGTATGGATGGAACACTAGCTGATGATGGTGCTGGAGCTAGTAACCTCTGCTGAAACTGAGGGCGGTGACCACCGTAGGATCTCTGATGAGTAAACCCATGGCTCTCTGTCCGAGCCCTTTTTGCGTCCCTCTCCCTCGCATAAGCCACCTCCATCTACTGGGAATACAATACTATCCAAGGAAAGTCCATATCCTGATAAAGCATGGCAGTCTTGTAATCTTTGTCAAAATAGCTCGCCATGCCATGAATAAATTGGCTCACCTGCCCTCTGATCAACCACTAACTCTGGGGCATATTTTGACAAGCGAGTGAACGCGAGAGCATACTCTTGTACCGGCATCCTCCCCTTTTTCAAATTCACGAATTCTGCTACCTTCAACTCCCTCATCTCCCAAGGGAAGAACCGATCTAGAAACGCCGTGTGGAACTCCTCCCAAGTGACTGGGCCTGCTCCGGCATCCCTACTGTCTCTCCATTTCCTGAACCAGATATGTGCGACCCTTTTTAGCTGATACGAGGCCAACTCTGCACATTCAACCCCATTCAACCCCATAACCTGGGTGATCTTCACAATTTTGTCAATAAACTCATGCGGGTCCTCGTTCACTTTTGACCCGAGGAACTCTAGCGGGTTCATTCTCAAAAAGTCCCTGACTTGAGTCGCCGTTGCATTTCCATTTTGCGAAACATGCGAAAAAACATGTTGATTGACCTGCACGGTCAAGACCTGCGCAAGCATCTGAATAGCGGCCCAAAACTCAACATGGGAAGCTAGCTCCGGTGTCTGGGGCTCCTGAACTGGTGGGGCTTGCTGATGCCCATTTCCATTGCCATCCTCATGGCCTTCGCCATTTCCATTTCTTCTACCATTCATTCTTCGGGAAGCCATGATTCTACAATCGTGAATAGCACGAATTAGAAGGATAGAAAGACACTTCATCACACGACATAGATCATGAAAGAAGGAAACATTTCCTAAATGTATCGTAGCCTCTTCATCATAAGTGTGGCGCGATTTACACCCACTAAAAAGACTCTACTTAATGCGACTTTCAGAAACCCTAGGACATTTCAAACCTATTGCTCTGATATCAAGTTTGTCACGACCCAAATGTAGACCCAGATCATAACACGGGACAAAGAGCCCCGAGAGACTCCAAGTCGACCCATGGCATGAACATTCATCTAATTTCAAATCATCAAACAGAATACTTAACATATCAACATACCGGAAGCATGAACAAAACATAGCATTGCATGATAATCGGTACGGACTAAATACATAATAGCGGAGTACTACATATAGTCTGAAAGCCTCTAATGTAACAGATGGGTTGATGGGACAACATCCCCAACTAACCCGGCAGCTGAAACTAAAAGAAAACATCAATGTCTGAATCAAATGGTCCTCAGAGAATGAGGACTCACCAACAAGCTGGATGCGAAACTCCGTAACAAGCTAATAACGATGCTTGATATGAAGATCGGAGTCTGTATCATAAAACGATACAGCATAGAGTATGTCGTCAGTACGTGAAATGTACCGAGTATGCAAGGTAAGTAAAACGGACATTTAAAAGTACATAAAAATTCATAAATGATCATAAGAAAAGGACATCATTCTCATATCATAAATATCATAGAATAACATAAGGCTTAAGGTTTTCAATCCATTCCTAAGCCATTCATTATCATAATCATAAGAGAAAATTTATCAAATCATCACTTTATCCAATAACATAAATATAACAATGCATAAAAATGCAGAACAATAGGAGGACTCGTCATAACTGACACCATCATGGTGGAGCCTTACATGATACCCCAACTATCTCACTCAAGTGGGCAGAGTCGCCCCTGGCTTGCTAGGCGAGGGACGTGCATTATGTAATATCACGAAGGAGGGGATCATTATCATTGTAATGTATCATTATAAACCCATGGTGGCACGTGGTTATGAGACACCAGCGTAGTCCTTTGAATGTTGGGTTTCTCAGTGCTAGACATGACTCCCAAAAACATGCACATTAGGTTCATGTATAAATCAATAACATCATTCATTAATATTCATGAATAAATAAACATTTATCATTCATTGATCCCCAATAAAACATGATTAGACAAGAATCAAAGGCCCTTTAGTCGGCCAACATCATAAATCGATAAATTAGGAGATCCATTTCATACATCAGAAATCATCCTTGAACATGTGGGCATTGCCCAATACTTTACCATGTTTGAAAATGCTCAATTCATTGGAAAACATGATTATAAACATGGGTAACTTGAAAACATGTTTTTCATCATCAATGATTCATAATACTCGAACATTCATCATAAACTTTGAATTTCATGAACTTTTCATAAATGGACAATTTGATTTATAAAATTTGAAAGATGATTCTTAATGAAAAACAACATAAAACTTTACCATAATTTGTAATTCCATAATAGTAACTCAATCAGATCAAACCCATATAGAGAAATCGAATCTTCATGCACTGGGTAAAAACCCCATAGAGTTTTGATTGGAATTTCATGAATTTAAAAGAGATTGGGAATGGGTGTGAAAGAATTCACCCATTCATAACCCTACATACCCGGGGAAAATCGAATCTCACCACTCCTTCAAAGCCCAATGGAAATCAATGAAGAAAACCTTGAAGACAACCTTGATCACCTCTTCAATCCTTTAATTTTTCATGCATGAGAATGAATAGGCTATAAGGGCTTAACCTATCTTAATACATTCATAAAATGACTTAAAACGACGTAGTTTAGGACCTTGGAGCATAGGAATGATGAGAATGCCCTTAATGAAAAACCCTAAAAAATCTGAACTGGTGAACTAACGGGCATACTAAGGAGTCGTTGGAGGATACCACGAGTCCGTCGTCTACGCTACCAAAATACTTGATCTCAAATTCGAGCCCACAACTCAACAGGATGAGTCGTCTTATCAAACAACGAGTGTTGTTTCGTCTGTTGCTTCCTCCTTCAGGTCCTGTACTACTCCTTCCAATGAGCCTCACCACAACTCGTTACATCCTCCAACGAGTCGTGGTTGCCTTTCGTTAGGTCTACTAGAAAATATAGTTATCCCCATACAATGACGGGTGACCACGACAATTTATGTCTCACGATGGGTCATGGGATGACCCATTACTTTCCCTTAAGCTGAGGCCTAGTACCCACCACAGCTCCAAAGGATGACTCATCGTAATCAAAAATGAGTCGTTACTTCGCTCGTTGTTTCCACTGTCACCAGGCCTAGTCCTTCCCACGAATGCTTCCTACGGGTCGTTGGTTGGACCAACAATCCGTTGAGTCGTCCGTCCTGTGGGATTTTTTTCCAGTTTTCAACCAACTTCCATTTTAAATCTCGGGTCTAATCTTAGGCACTTTTAGGGTATTACATCAATAATGTTTAAGGACAGGTTCATTCCCTTGACCAAACAAGATGACATGAGACATCAGTTTAATAACCTACGGCGGGGAGCTATGACAGTTATAGAGTATGAGGCTAAGTTCATTGAGTTATCTAGGTATATTCCATTTTTAGTTGAAGACCTGAGGGAGAAGGTGAGATGATTCGTGGATGGACTTGAGCATTGTTACCGTGGTTCTGTGATACGAGATGTGCGAAGTGGCACCTATTCAGACGTAGTTGACACTACCCTCTGTTGTGAGTCCTATTTAGAAATGGAAAGAGATGAGCGAGAGAGAAAAAGGGCAAGTAACACGGGTGGGGTTAGTGGTGCTCCATCTGGGGGAAAGAATGGCCATCATCATGGGAAATCCAGGCCTACGCAATCAGAGTCAGTGGTACAGTCTTCGAGAGGTGATAATCCAGCTAGATAGGGTCAACAACAGATGCATAGAAAGGGTAACAACTCATATCAGTCAAGTCCATATCAGAAGTGTCCTAATTGTAGTAGGCATCATGGTGGTCATTGTTATGGGGTTGCTGGTCCTTGTTTTACTTATGGTGAAAAGGAGCATATTGCTAAATATTGTCCTAAGGGGAACTCTGGTACTATTCAGGCTACGACACATCTACAGGGAACTGCTATAGGTACACCTGCTCAGGCTCAGCCAGCTAGGGCGGCTCAAGAGGGTGCTTGTGGACAGGGTCGACAAGGTGCACAGGTTGCTCAGGGAGCAGGTGGACCACTGAGATTCTTCTCTATGGCCATAAAGGATATCAATGCATCTAATTCAGTAGTCACAGATATTATCATTGTTAATTCTCATGGGGAATATGCTCTTATTGATCCTGGTTCTACGTATTCGTATGTATCTCCATCTTTCGCTATATTCTTAGAACAAAGAGTTAAGTCTCTTATTGTGCCATATATGGTTATGACCCCAATGGGGGAGACATTGGAAGTGGATAGATTTTATAGAGATAGTGTGATATCTGTTCAGGTAGGGACACCATAGTTGATCTACTAGAGTTACCCATGTCTGACTTCGATGTGATTATGGGTATGGATTGGTTGTCATCATGTTATGCTTTGATTGATTGCTATGCTAAGTTTATACATTTTAATTTTCCTGGAGAACCACCTTTAGTGTGGAAAGGCTTGACTCATGTGACCCAAGGAAAGATAATATCTTATGTAAAGGCAGGTCGAATGATTAATCATGGGTGTCTAGATTTTATTGCTACCATTCATGATACTCGAGCAGAGGATGTTACTATTGACAGTATTCCTATTGTTCAAGAATTTGTTGATGTATATCCAGTAGATTTGTTTGCTACCTCCAATAAGATAAATTGAGTTCAGCATTGATTTAGTCCCAGGAACTCAACCTATTTCTATTCCTCCATACCGTATGGCTCCAGCTAAGTTGAGAGAACTGAAGGTTCAACTCCAAGAGCTATTTGATAAGGGGTTCATCAGGCCTAGTGTATCTCCTTGGGGTGCACCTATGTTATTTGTGAAAAAGAAAGATGATACAATGAGAATGTGCATTAATTACAGACAGATGAATAAGGCGACGATCAAGAATAAATATTTGTTGCGTCGTATTGATGATTTATTCGATCAGCTACAGGGTGCTACTCACTTTTCCAAGATTGACTTGAGATCAGGTTACCATCAGCTGAGAAACAAGATCGAGGATATCTCTAAGACGGCTTTTCGGACCATATATGGGCACTTTGAATTTTTGGTGATGTCTTTTGGGTTGACTAATGCACCTGCAGCATTTATGGACCTCATGAATTGGGTATTCAAGCCATACTTAGACCATTTTGTGATTGTGTTCATTGATGACATTCTGGTCTACTCTCGGAGTGAGGCAGAACATGAACAACACTTGAGAGTTGTGTTACAAACACTTAGAGAATGAAAGCTTTATGCCAAGTTCTCGAAATATGAGTTTTGGTTGGGCACAATTTCCTTTTTGGGACACATAGTGTCATGGCATGGAATCCAAGTTGATCCAAGGAAGATTAAAGCGGTTTGAGATTGGCCTTAACCCAAAACTCCTACAGAGATATGCAGCTTCTTATGACTAGTTGGATATTATAGAAGGTTTGTGGAGGGCTTCTCAAAGATAGCCACTCCTTTGACATGTTTAACTCAGAAAGGTGTAGTATTCCAATGGTGTGATAGATGTGAAGAAGGTTTTCAGAAATTAAAGACCGCATTGACTATAGCTCCGATTTTGATGTTACCTATAGTGGAGGGTGGTTTCACCATTTATTGTGATGCGTCTCGAGCTGAATTGGGTTGTGTCTTAATGCAGAATGGTAAAGTGGTGGAATATGCGCCTCGACAACTAAAGATTCATGAGAAGAATTATTCGACTCACGAGTTGAAATTGGCCGCAGTCGTATTTACACTAAAGATCTAGAATCACTATCTGTATGGTGATCCATGTGAAGTCTATACTGATCATAAGAGTCTATAATACATATTCAAGCAAAAATATTTGTGTTATATCCCGGAAGCCTAAAGATCAGACTGGGGGTTGAAACGGAGAAAAAGTTGAAACCTTGCAGCAGACTCAGAACAAGTCGTGAGGAGACTCGTGAGGACTACCCACAAACCATAATGTAACTCGTGGGGAAGGTCAAGGTATTTAGAGAGAAGGCTGGAAGAAATGAGACCCTACGGGAAATACAAAGACTCGTGGTCAGGCCCCACGAGTCGTGGGGTCAGCCGTGAGGGAGGGGAATTAGGAAAAAGAAAGGATGAGGGCAGTAGACTTGACGGGAGGTCCCCAGGAGTCATGGTCAGCCCCCACAATTCATGGGATATGTCGTTAGCATGCTTGAAGTAAAATTTGACGAGGCAAGGCATTGTACATCACGGACTCGTGGTCACCCATACGAGTTGTCAGGTCACCCATTAGAGCCACCTGGCAGTTACTTTTTTGCGAATTTAGTAAGACTTTTTTCATAATTCCTAAATTCCTAAGGCCTAAACTATGAAGTTTTGAGTTATGAATAGTGACTTTTAAAGGGGTTAAGTTCATTTTAGGCCTTATTCATTCATGCACGCAAGGTAGACAAGTTTGAGAGGGTGATCAAGCTATTGTTCCTCAATTTTCTTCAATTCTCTATTGGGCATTCAAAGAAGTGTTAGAATCAGCTACAAACAGGTATGTAAGGTTATGAATGGGTAATTTCTTTCACACCCATGCCCAATCCCTATCTAAAGTATGAAATTCTATGTCTAATCTATGGGGTTTTAACCCAAATGCATGAATCTTCTAGTTCTATACATGGGTTTGATATGATTATGATGCTACTATTGAATTATGAAGCATGGGAAAATATTATAATGTTTTCAAATTAAAATCATGATTGTAGTTTTACAAATTAAAAGGCCCATGGATGAGATGTTCATGAAAGATAAGATTTGTGATGAATAATGATGATGATGAGATATTATGATGAAAAGCATGACTTGAAGCTACCCATGTTTACAATTATGTTTTAGATGAGAATTGAATATTTCTAAGTATGATAAAGCTTTGGGAAAAGCCCACATGTTAAGTATGGATGATGATTACATTGTTTTGGAGCGAAGACTCCCAATTATGTTTTCAGCTTGTGGTATGTCTTGAGCTAAAGCTTCTCATATGCATGATTTTATATTTGAGATGTATTTGATCATTGAGCTTCATCAATAGATGATGTTGAGATTCATTATAAAATGATGTAGAGCATATCCATGTTTTGGTAGTAATGTCTAGCACCGAGTAGGCTAAGGGTCGATCACCCTATGCCTCAGAACTATGCGCCAATGTAGGTTTATACATTATGACTTTGGGACCTCCCTTGTGAGCTTCCCCTGCCTGGATGGGCCTCAGCTTGATATCGATATCATGGTATCGTCCCTACCCTGGCAAGGCTTTGGACGGCTCTACCCACTTGAATGTGATAGTTGGGACCACGTAAGCTCTATCGTGGCATGTTGGTTAAAAGACGACTCTCCCATTGTTCCTCATGATTTCAGATACACATATTCATTACTCATGAGATTTATGTAAATGCATGTTCTAAAGCAGGTTTGACTCAATGTTAGACTTTACTAATAAATGTCTAAATTCAGCTTTGAGTTAATCGATTCAGTTATGATGTTATGAAGTTATGTTATGTTATGTTATGAAGAGATCATGATTTCAGAAAGAATGCATGCAAGCCCTACTCTCAGATTCTTATGTTACGTTTACATTATGCATTGTCTTTAAATGATTTTATTTATTTTAGCAATTTTACTTACCTTGCATACCCGGTACATTTCACGTACTGACCACATACTCTATGTTGTATCGTTTCATGATACAGGACCCAGCTCTCAGATTCAGTCCCGCTCGTAGTCAGCTTATCAGAGTTAGCACTCTATTCGTGGGTGAGTCCTCATTTCCCGAGGACTAGAATATTCAGCTTTCCTTTATGTATTTCAGTTTCAGTTTTCTAGAGTTAGTTGGGGTCTTGTCCCATCAGATCATCATGTTTAGAGGCTTTCCAGACATATGTATGGATTCAGCTTCGAATTTCATAATCTTGATTGAGATTAGATGTATGATTATGCCATGGGTCGACTTGGGGTCTCTCGGGGCTCCTTGTCCCGTGCTATGATCCGGGCCTCTGTTCGGGTCGTGACAATTTGAATCTGAGAAATGACGATGGTTAGAGTTACTTAAAGATTATGATCTTACCATTTTGTTGTCACACCCCACTTTGGGGGGTATGACTGGCACCTGGTGCCCTACTAGGACTTGAACTGCTAGACTACTGAGCCTGAGCACATCTGGTGCCCGGCTGGCTCTAACTCAGATTCAGGGAAACAACGAGCTATATAACGGCTATAAATACAGCCTCCGGCCGACTAGGCCTATAGCCACCTGTACCTGTACTAACAGCTAACCAGAAACATATCAATATAGGGGAGCCTATGCGGGCCGACAAGGCCACCATGCTATCTAGTAATCTGTAACTCAACAATGAAATATTGGAAAGCTACGTGACCGGAAAGGTCACCACTACTGTCAAGCTATGGCCCCACACGGCCAACATAAAAGAAACAGAAGTACTAACAGCTATACAACTGCACGACCTCACACGACCGGCTCATCTGACCACAGGGAAATATATACAGACTGCAAGCCTCTAAGAATACTGCTAAGATGGTCGGGACAGGGCCCCAGCCTACCCATGCTGTACAGCAAAAGAAAGGGATAAACCTCTAGCTATCTAGCTCTGGATGACTGGAGCTGATGACCCTGTGAGCTAGCTAGAATCACGAGGTATCGGCCCCTCGTCTATGAGTACCTGCAGGCAAGTAATGCAGCGCCCCACTGGGCGTCAGTACCACTGGTATCGAGTATGTAAAACAACAACTGAAGAGTATCTGAAAGTAATAATACAACTGATGGAATTGAAATAGAAAGAAATAGATTAAACTGATTGAAAACGTAAGGCTAGGCCTACTCTTAACCATGCTGGAAGGAGTAGGAGTCATACCTGGAGATGTATCATTCTACTGTCGATCTACTCGTATCTCGTGTAACATGGCATAACATAACATAACATAACATAGCACACACAAACCTTACTCGGCCCCCATAAGCCGGGAGGTACAACCAACACGTAATCTATACACCTACCCCGGTCGTCCCATCTCCTATAATAACTATAAGCATCCTGTCGGCCCCCTGGGTATGCACTTGGGCTCGCTGAGCCCCTGACTATAACTGTACCTGAGTCCGGAGGACTCCTAAATCAACACCCCGGGCGTATCCGCTCGACGGGGATGTATAAGGGCCGACCAAGGCACAATATGGGGAAAACTGGCATCCCATCTTCGTCCCCTGTGGGATGGCATGCCACTCCGTAGAGCGACGTATCCTCCTCCTCTGGCGGATGAGTCGATACAGCTATTAACCCTGGGGCGTTCATGGATGCTAGGTAATCCAACCCCAAGACAATACAGTGGTCTCAACTAGTAATACTATCTGCATATACCACATACTAAAGCTAATGATAATAAAGTATTTGTACATACTGTGTGCTGAACTAGTGATAGTGATATGTACGTATTTAATACATGCTGAGACTGATAATAGTATATATATAAATATAATCTTCTGCCATACTGTACTGAGTCTAATGTTGAACAAGATATAGTTTTTCTACTGGAAACCATGCTGTATAACTGAGTTTCTATAGTAACATGATTTACTATTTCTAACATGCTTTCTAAACTTCATTTTAACCTATCATTCTACTTCTGAGATACCTTACAGGTATTTACATTGCTTTACTAGGTTTCAGCTAAGTACGATAATATCCTAACATTCTTTACTAAATCACATACTGGGCATGTTGTACAGTTCCTAACACTCGTGTTAGAATTTATATCGTGCTAGCAAGTTTTACGCTATACATGACATGATGCTTCTAATATCGTACCAACATTCGTAATAAACATAACACACGACTTCTGAACATTCTACTGGCCTTTAAACTACTTTACTATACCGAGACTACTAACTTGCCGAGGAACTAGCTTTACATACCTTCACTTCTGATTTCCCGACTAACCGACGTAGCTTGGTCAGTATTTCAGCTATTCCTCCCAACTGCATTCATATATATATCAATCAGTACTAAATACAACTTTATTCTGAAGGACGACATCACTTTCGATATAATTATAGCCTAAACTTAGGCTTATCGAAAGACGGTCGAAAACTCGTTATTTTCCAAAAGTCCAGAAGGGAGAAGTATTCAGTTCACAGCTAGGAACACATAAACACTAGTTTGGAGCAATTCCACTTACCTTAGTCCGGTAGCTCGACGATTCGTCGGCCGTATTTCGCGAAACTAAATCCATAGGAATGCTCTCTGCTGCTAAATATCTCGGTATCTGAGGTTAATTTGAGTTCGGACAACGTTTGGCAGCATAATCGAGCGATAATATATTTACCCTCTTCGTCTTCCTCTGTTTTGCTGCGTTTTCTGGAAATTTCAAATGCTTTAAATGAATTAAAACCGAAGTGGGGCTTTATATACTTGGGCCTGGACAGGGCCAACGTGTCACGGAGCCAACACGGAGGCTCCACCTCCGTGACACGTTGCCATCGCAGAGGGGCTCTGCCTCGGCTCCTTCCGCGATGGTTCGACAGGTTATTTGTCCGATCCTTTCCCGGGCCTTTCTGTAGCACGTATGGCTTTCAAATATACCTAACCACCGTGTGAATAGGCCATCTAGGTGTCGGAAATCTTACGGGGTATAACATTTGTATCACCCTGGGAAGGCGAATGTGGTGGTGGACGCCTTGAGTAGAAAGTCTATGGGTAGTTTGGCCCGGTTCACTGTTGAAAAGTGATCTTGGTTATGGATATTCAGGAATTGGCCAGTTGGGGAGTTCGAATTGATCATACAGTTCCAGGAAAGTTACTAGCGGGTATGGTGATACAATCATCCTTAGTTGGACAAGTCAAGACTCACCAATATGAAGATCCCTACGTTGCTAGACTACGAGATCGAGTGCAAGATGAGGGCGTTAAGTCATTCTCTATTGATGGTGAAGGTGTTCTTTATCGACATAGTAGATTGTGTATTCCCATTGTCGGTGATGTGAAACAACTGATTCTTGAAGAGGCTCATAGTTCACGATACTCCATTCACCTAGTTGCTACAAAAATGTATCAAGACTTGCATGGATTATACTGGTAGAAGGTTATGAAGGCTAATATTTTAAAGCATGTGACTAGTTGCGTAAATTGTCAACAAGTCAAGTTTGAACATCAAAAACCTAGGGGAGTAATGCAAAACTTGATTATCCCATAGTGGAAGTGGGATAGGATTACTATGGATTTTGTTGTTGGGTTGCCAAGTACTTTCAAGAAACACGACTCAGTTTGGGTGATTGTGGACAGACTCACAAAGTCAGCACATTTCATTCCAGTACGGGTTACTCATACTGTGAAGCAGTTAGCAGATATTTACCTTCATGACATAGTTCGGCTTCATGGTGTTCCTATTTCAGTAATATCTGATCGAGGTGCACAATTCGTTACTAAGTTTTGGAAGTCTTTTCAAGCAAGTCAAGTTGAGTACAGCTTTTCATCCACAAACTGACAGACAGTCTGAACGGGTTATTCAAATCTTGGAGGACATGCTTAGGTCTTGCGATTGATTTTGGTGGCCATTGGGATGATCAATTTCCTTTGGCAATGTTTGCTTATAATAACAGCTACCAATCGAGTATACAGATGGCGCCGTTTGAGGCTCTATATGGTCTCCAGTGTCGTTCCCCAGTTGGATGGTTTGAATCTAGTGAAGCACAATTATTAGGTCTAGATCTAGTTCAGCAAGCTTTGGAGAAAGTTTCATTGACACGAGAATGACTTAAGATAGCACAAAGCAGACAAAAGTCCTATGCAGATAAGAAAGTCTGTGATATGGAGTTCATGAAGGGTGAGAAAGTCTTTCTAAAAGTTTCCCCTATTAAAGGAGCTATGGGATTTGGCTGAAAAGGTAAGTTAAGTCCTAGATATATTGGTCCTTATGAGATTTTGGATCAGATTGGGTTGGTGGCGTATAGACTTGCCTTACCTCCGAGATTGTCCGTTGTTCATCCTTTGTTTCACATGTCCATGCTTAGACGGTATGTTCATGATGATAGTCATAAGATCCAGCCGTAGGATGTGGAACTTGATGAGAATTTGACTTATGAGGAAGGTCCGATATCTATTATTGATAGGCAAGTGCGACAACTGAGGTCCAAGAAGATGGCTTCCATTAAAGTGTTATGGCGCAATCATCCAATAGAGGAGGCTACTTCGGAGTCCGAGGCAGACATGCGAGATAGATATCCTCACCTATTTGATACTATAGGTATGATTCTAAGCCTGTTCGAGGACGAACGTTGCTTTTAGAAGGGGAGAATGTAATAACCCTAATTTAATAAAGGGCTATTTAGTAATTACGCAATAAAAGAAAAGAAAAATAATAATTTACAATAATAATAATTAGGGACAAATCCCAATTGAACTAGAAAAATAAAACACTATTTCTGCTGAAAAAGCATAAACGCATTAGGAAAAAAAATTATAACACAGAAAGGAAAAAAACGCAGAAGAAGAGGGAAAAAAGGAAGAGAAAAGAGAATAAAAGAGGAGAGAAAATAATGATTTTCGACCCAAAGCATTAAGGAAATGATCCTAATGTTTTTCTTGAGTTTATTACGTGATTATAAGAAAGTTTATAGGATAGAACATGGAGAAAATTTGAAGAATTGAAAAAGTTTAGCCCTAGGGTTCTTCAACCTAAATCATCAATTTGAAAAGGCAAACATTATCAAAATTTGATTTTGATTAATGTTCTGGAATCCTCTCATCAAGGAGAATCTGTTGGTGGTCATAGCTCGAAAATTCTGCCCCATTGACCAGAGTTGACTTTTTCGGTTAAACCTTTGACCGCAAATTTGACATTTGTTAAAAATTAAGCAAACTTCTACCGAAGAGTTTTTGACCATTCTAAACCCATTTTTGTGTAGTTTGAGGTGATTCGGAGACCCAAGAGCATAGTTCTAAAATATTGAAAAGTGTGCTTGAGTTGTAAATTCGAGGTAAATAAGACTTTAAGTTTTGGTGCTTGCTTTTTAAAACTGTATTAAAAATTATATTTTGTCTGCCTGGTCCATGTGTTGGGACAAGAGTGTACTTGAAAGAATCGGCGGTCTTTAACCAACTGCATATATGTTACTTTGAGAAAAATATTCTTTTAAGGAAAATTATTTCATAATTGATTTGTGGTGTGGCGTGGTGTCATACCATGGCGTTGAGGCGTCTAATATCCTTCCTTCGCTGACGTGATATAGTTAGTAGGGGCACACATGTGCTACCTTAGCATGTTAGGGCCTTGTACTTGCTGTCGTAGTATACTATTAGGGCATTATATATGCTACCGAGGGCTAGTCGGGGTGTTAGGTTGATCTCTTTCACTGCCGTTTGATAAGTCTTGAGTGTGAGTTGCGTTGAGATATATATCTATATATATAATGATCTTGTTGAACATTTATTTGGACTTTACTGAGTTTTATATTTCGGAAATATATTGTTGCGCATATTATTTTTTGTGCTCATTGTGGTTGCATTTTCTAACACTTGTTCCAAGGGTATTAAAGTGGCGGGTCGATGATCTTACTGAGTTATATTTATATATAGCTCACTCCTTACTTGCATGTCTATGCAGATTTTGTTATGGGAGGTGAGACTAGTGGTTGAGAGTTCGTTCGCGTAGATTCTATTGCTGAGGTGAGCCTTCACATCGATTCGTGGAGGCTATCATTTCAGATTTATCTACTCTTTATATATATTTTCTTTTCTTGGGGTTTGCATTCCTAACAGCTAAACTCATGTAACTCTAGTAGATGCTCCATGGTCTTAGTGTGGGATTTGGACTATAGATACACTACTTAAACGGTCGTGTGCTTTCTTATAAATTGAGACTTGATTTTGGTTGGATAATCATTTCATTTTTATGGCTATTGATATGTTTGGAGTTTCATATATTGTATTTCAATGCTTATAGAAAAGGGTTAAGTGTTTGGAAAAATAAGTTCGCCTGGCGTTGGTGTTAGCGAGTGTCAGTCAAGTCTAGGGGTTATTTTGGGACGTGACACTTAAGTTGATTGGTCAAGGACGAGCAAGGGGCTAAGTGTGGCGTGGTGTTGAGAGGTCAAAAGTACGTATTTTTAGTCTCTATTTTTCTTGCATTTCAGTACTTTTTGTCATCTCTTTGAGTATCATTTATATGGATTATGCTTGTATTCCTATGTTGATACTTTGTAGGTGCTTAATAGGTGAATATGGTAGAAGTCGACTCGAAAAGAGCTATAAAGAAATGTTTGGAGCTTTGGAGCAACTTTGGTGGTATTCCTGGACAAAATCAAGCTGGTGCATTGGCTGGCGTGGTGCACCAAAATCCAAACTTCACAAAAATACAAGTCCAAAAGTTAGTGCATTTGCTGGCGTGGTGCGCCAGGCCACAACCTTCAGAAGAAAAATTCTAACACTCTGGCGAGATAGCTTGCGTGGCGCACCAGGTGCAGATGTAGCAGAATTTTTTCTAACGCCTTGGTGTATTGGATGGTGTGGCTCGGCAGAACCAAAACTTCAAAATTTTCAAAAGTCAACAGGCTAGATGGTTCCAGGGCCACTCCAGAACCCGACTTTTGGAAATGTTAAGCCAAAATTAAATAGGGCCAACGGTGTCTTTTCCATTTACTATATAAACAAATCCTAAGACATTTTTTAGAGTTGTTGGTCATTATTCTTGACAAAAGGTTGGACGAAATTGGAGAGGAGAGCAAGGGCCCGACGAGTTTCTCTACGAGTTACTTCTTCTCCTAAATTTTTAGCAATTTTCTCTTGTAAACATGAATTTCCTCAATCTTTTGGGAAATATGAATAGTTATATATTTTAGTTCTAGGGTTTTGGCATGAACAAGAAGGTTGAATGTTGATTCTTGTTCATATTTATTATAGCTTTCCGCTATTGGGTTATTTATTTCTTCTTGCTCTGAATTATTTGATTATTTGACGAAATAGTTAAGCACTATCTACAACTCGTTAATTGAACTCGAAAATGAGAATTACGAGGGAAATAATAATAAATAGGGCTTATTTGTAAACCTTATAGGAAAAGGAAACGATTCGCTAATGAGGATAAGAATATACCCATTAGGCTTGCTTAGTTGATATAGACGAAATCTTACATGCATTTCACTATCTTCCTACGACCATAGGAATATAGGCGTAGGAATAGTCAAGTAGTCTTAGAGTTATCGGGAACGATGCTCAATTAAGTAATATCAACTTGCAACTAGTAACATAGGATAGCGAATTAGTATAATAATTTGATATTTCAATTGGATTGTCAAAATTGCCAAGATCCTAGATCTTTTATATCATATGAGAACCAACCAACAATTTATGCATTTTCTTAAGTCTTGAATTTGTTTAGTTAGTAGTATAAATAATTCTCCAAAAATCATTGCTTTATTTTTGAATAGTTTGAATAAGAGTTTAAATTGGATGAACAATCTAACAAGTCCCTGTGGGTACAATATCTGGGCTTAACCATTCTATATTACTTGATGACCGCATACACTTGTGTGTTCATTTGGACGCATCATGTTTTTGGTGTCGTTGCCGAGGACTTGGCACGGATTGTTTTTATTGTTTGAATTTTTATTTAACTGTTCAGTTTTTACTAGTTTTCTTATTTTTGGTGCACCTCGGGTCACAGGTTCGTGTATGCCAAATACTAGAAGTCAAGGACATTCCTTGATTCCACTTGATCCTGAAATTGAGAGAACACTCGGAGAGCAGAGACTAATGGAAGAAGAAATTTGTAATCCTAACCTTGTAGAGAACAGGGAAGTGAGATTTGCTCGCAAGGTGGAACCGGAGAGGATTCCTCTATTAAACTTTGTCAGGCCTAGCCTGGAGAATGCATTAATGGCTATTGTGAAGCTTGAGATCACAAAAAAATTTAAGCTGAAAGAAGGTACAGTGTGGCTAGTGCAGAATGCGTGCTAGTATCAGGGTAAACCACATATAGACCCACATAAGCACTTGGTCACGTTCGTTGAGCTGGGAAAAAAATTTCATTATCAGAATATTGCAGACGAATATGTAAAGTAAACGCTCTTTCGCTTCTCACTGATTGGGGAAGCAAAAGAGTGGCTACAGAATGAGTTTGCAGGATCTATTACCTCTTGGCAGATTTTTTCAATTAAATTTCTCAACAGATATTTATCTCCAAAAAGAATGAAAGAGTTAAGAGGGAATATCTCAGGGTTTGTTCAGAAGAATGGAGAGTTTTTGGCTCTGGCTTAGGAGAGATATAAAGGCTATTTGAGAGATTGTCCACATCACATGCAGCCCAAGGAAATTATTGGCCATAACTTTATAAAGAGCTGAGGCATGAGCCAAGATATTATTAGACACTACAACTCAAGGGAAAATTTTGTCCAAGAGCTATGAAGAAATTGAGACATTGTTGAATTTGATGTCTGCAGGTAGTCAAGACTATCAGGAGCCAAGCAGAGCATTCACCACTCAGAAGGGACCAGGATATTAGAGGTTGATGGTGTCACAGCCATCCAGTCAGACATTGGTTAGCTTGTGAGCACGATACATGAGTTGGTAGTTGCACCACAGGTTCAATAAGTTAAGGAGGTTCAAACAACTTGTGAGCTATATGGAGATCATACTTGTATGAGTTGCCCATTGAATCCAGAATCAATTTACTATGTGGGGAAAAAATAAAGGTTATGGCAACCAAGGACACCAATTTGGAAACATTTTTAATCAGAACGCAAGGAACCAAGTGCGGGGTGGAACTGAGAATGGTTACAGACCTCAGATAAACTTTCAGCAGCCTCCACCTCAGCAAGCGGGTAGTTCTCTAGAGGAGATGATGAACCAGATGATGGTACAACAATAGCAGATTGTAGCACAGCAGCAACAGGTTGCAGATCAATAGGAGGCCATTATAAATGAGATGCAAAAGTCCATTCATGAGCTAGAAAGGCAGATGAGACAGATGGCTATTTTGTAGCATGCTAGGCCTGCACGCACTTGACCGAGCGACACAGAGATGAATCCTAAGTAGGTGATGGCCATTTCATTGAGAATTAGAAAGGAGTTATTTGTAGCTCCACCTTCACATGAAGAAGATAAAGTTTTGCCAGAAGCAAAGCCAGAGTGCAAAAGAAAAATTGTGTGGAAGAAAAGTACGCCTCTCCCACCACTACCACAAAGGCTCATTCCAGCACCTACCATAGAGTCTGCACAGAAAATAAGAGTTAAGGAAACAGTTGCTAAGCAGCATGAAATGCAGTTGAAAAACCGCCAACACCATTTTTGTAGAGGTTGCAGAAGGTCCTTGATATTTTTAAGGAGCTACGCATAAACAGTTCAAGAAGGTCCTTGATATTTTTAAGGAGCTACGCATAAATATTCCCTTGATTGATTCTCTTAAGGAGATGCCAAAATATGCAAAGGTATCTGAGGGAAGTGGTTGCTTGCAAGTGGAGATTGATCAAGCTTGAGAAAGTTGCACTTACAGAAGAGTGCAGCTCAAGGGTGTTGAGCAAGATTCTCCAAAAGCTAAAAAGACTGTTCGGCAGTTTGTTATATGGGTATATAACTACACGCAAGTGCACGTGGTCGAACAAGTAGTAAAGTGGCTTAAATAAGCCAAGTATCGATCCCACAGGGACTGGGATAATGTAACAATCTGCTCAAGTGTACTATATTTTAATTCTAACAATGAAGACAACAGTGTAACCAAGAGTTAGATATTTTGGGTTCTAATTTTTATGCTAAGTCTAAAACAAATATCTAATGTGAGTCTGAACTATGAATGTGAGCATACTGAGGTTAATTGAACATGTAAAGAAATTAATTATCGATATAAATTGGTTAACCTTTCCTCCGGTTTCTAGTCAAGAACTACTGCCAATGGATTAAAACTCTCATATTTAACCCCACTTAAGAATCATGAACCGTCCACCTACATTTCTGTGATTAAACGAAATTCATGTTGTAGCCATACAAACCCGGATCCTAAATTGACTAATACGACTTTCAGGTATATTTCTATCCTGAAGGTAAATCAATTCTCAATTTTCCCAAACTAAGAAAGGATCATATCCTATTAATTCACAACTTTCCAATTTCTTGCTCTCTCGAGTGAAACCGGACTTTTTAGATGTACATTAACGTAGGCCACACATTAATGCAGTAAGAACAAGAATCAATAGAACAACCATGGAAGAAAAGATGAAAAACCAATTTAATCAACAATCACATTTCAATACAATTGTTCTTAACCTCAGCAAGAAGAGGAATTAGCCACTCATTTGTGGATTAAACATCATTAAATGAGTGTTAAACATACAAGCAATTGAATTCAAGGAGAAGGAAAGAGAGAAAAACCCTGATAATTTCGTCCCCTCAACTGCCTGTAACCCACGTTCTTGCTCCACCAAGTCAGAATATTGAAAAATGAACCTAAGTGTTCTATTTATACTAGTGGGAATTTTTCCCGGAATAACAAGCAACGTGTCACGGAGTGCATCGCGGAGCACTGCCTCCGTGACACGCCACCGACGCGGACCCTCACTGGAAATTGGGGGTACAGGTAATAAGGCCCAATGTGGCACGGCGTGCAACGCGGAGCCAGGCCACCGTGCCACGGACCCAACGCGGACCCTTACTAGAAATAGGTCGAAAATTCCCTATCCAGGCAGAAGGCCTCCGCGATGGCAGCGTGACACGGCTCCATCGCGGAGCCTCTTTATTTTGTTCCTTACAATGCCTTGTCCTTTGCTCACATCCGAGTCCAACCCCGATCTCTTCCAACACGCATTTTAGCTTCCCAAAATTATATTTTACCTGCAAAACAATGCTAATCATGTTGGTTAGTATAAATTCCCATTTTATTACCAATCACATGAGAATGTATAAACATTAATAGATAAACAAGGCTAAAATGACACATTTGAGTATCACTTGGGCATATAAATTTACCCAAGATCACTTACCCCACACTTAAATCCTTGTTCGTCCTCGAACAACAATCTTACACCTCATGCAATTTACACCCAAACCTCGCTACTTTGGTTCGACAATTTAGGCTACGGTCATACCGATTATTCAATACAGCAAATCATCAAGAAAACACGCATGGTTCAATCAATGCAATGACCCTCAATACATCAAGACCTCCTAGACTTAAGAACCGACTCTCGATATTGGCAAACTCATGCAAATCAGCTGATCAAGACATCCGACACGAAAATTAATCTCTCATCAAGCATGTGCCCTCACAACACAAGAGAATTTTCCCCTTTTTGATCATATGAACTCACAACATTTCACGCAGGGGCATAAAAACACAATTTCGCTCTCTCTCCCAAAAGAATTCACATGCATCATGTCACGACCCATAAGTTTGCCTTTAGTGTATTACTCCACTAATATAAAGAAGTGTGATGTAACATCACATAGGACTTTAACGGGTTGTAATGTAAGCTACGGAACTAGTAAATATTGGGCTAGCCAATAATAGCCACTAGCATCCTTAAGCGCCTTTTTCATACATCCCATCAAACTCATGGGCAGTGTTTCTTTCTTAATCCTCCCATTCTTGAAGTTTCTCTTTAGTTTGGCCCATCTTATTAAGCACACTTGACACAACAACAAAGATTATTCATACACCTTCATTATAGTTTATTTATAACAAGTGCACCTTCAACCTTTTCTTTCCCTTTTCCACTCTGCTTTTCTTTTCTTTTCACCATTCTCACTCTTTGACACTTTGGGAAAATTATTTTATCTTCTTAAGCGCTTAAGAGTTTTGGATCGACTTTACAGCTAATGGAAAGAAGGGATTAAGCTCGGTTTACACTTTTTGACAAAAGAAAAAAAATAATAGGCTAAAGGCTCAACGGGCTGACTAGGGTATACAATCAAGGTGGGTACGATAATGAAAAATAGAAACTTTCGGTTAAACCAAAAAAATGCCTACATCCTTTCCTACCATACACCTCCTTCATTTCGTTTTGTACACACACCAGGCAAGTTCTAGACACTTCACAATAGCATGGAATAACAAAACCTCACTTCACACTTATTGCACATGCTCAATTCAAGACGTATTCACAGACTTTTCAATCAGCTAATTACACGAATTCAAACATTAAGCCTTAATCACACTGAATCGACTCTATGGCCTAGGTATCTCAACATATTTAAAAAGTTGCATGCTTTCATACGAATCACCTTTGCATTTCAAATATCATGTACAACACGCAACCAGAATTCCGCAACCATAAAGTAACTACAAGTTTTGGGATGCAACCCACCAAAGAAAAACAACTAAAAAAATATAAATGAAAAAGAATCTACTCCTAACGACTACATTTCCCTTAAGACGGTCGTCATCCATCCATCATAGGGAACGGTCACTCACTAGGACTTCGGTTCAATGGGACCATTCTCGGTAAAAGAACCGAAAACAAATGCCGAGAAACCCAAGAATTGAAAAAAAAAGAAAAAAATTTAAAAAACTATCGATCATTTCGATAAACAAAAATATGTACAAAATCAGCTAGCAACATTCAGCAACACACAACAGTTTCACAATTAATTACAATACAGAACAACAACTTCACAATCACAAATTACAGGGTCACAAAAAATATTTTTCATAGGCACAACAACAGATTAGAACATACAAAACAGCACAACCAGCACCTAACTACTCCCACCCCACACTTATCTCGAACACTGTCCCCAGTGTTCACAAAAATTAAAATAGCACAAAAATTGGGTGGTGGAACTCCCTGATCAATCAAAATACTCCACTTCTTCATCAGGTGCTGCTGCTTCATCTCCCATGTCTAAATCACCCCCATCGTCATCATCGGACTCCATATCGGAGTCCTCTCGACGTGTCTCCTCGTCTGTATGGACATCATCATCCGTGGGCTCCACAAAAGCTGGCCCCACTCGACATAGAGCCCTGCATTTTCGCCAAAAGGGTAGTCCAGCTCGAGCTGCCATAGCACCTCCTCTGTTGCCGGCCTCCCGCCTATCCTCAGCTGGAGCATCTGCATCCCGTACATGCGAGCCATATACTGATCATCACGAGCATGTCGCTCGCCTAGTGTAAGCACTGGCCCGTGGGTGGTGTCGAGAGCCTTAGTTTTGGTGACATCTAAGGCCCGCCGCTCCATCTGCGGGATTTAGTCAAGGGCCTCTTCCTCAACATCTAGGCCCCTCAGGAATGTGGTGAGTAGTCCACCAAATCCGTATCTGTTCCCCTGATGCAACCGGGCTCTCTTCATGGCGGAGATAATCACCGCCCCCACATTGATCTCCAGCCCTTTCATCAGGGCGTACACCAGGCATACACGATCCCAGGTTACATCCGTCATATGTACCCCCGGGATTAGGCAGGAACAGACGATCTTAAGCCATATCCTGGCTTCCCTGTTCATCTGTGAATAGGGCACAGTCTGATGGTAGCCCCTCTCCTTGTGTCTGCTCCATCTAGCTGTTGATCGGGTTCCACACAAGGTGCGTCTGATGTCCGCATATGGTGGAGTGATGTTCAGCTGTCGAAGCACGTGGGCGTCTGTGTCCCTCGCCCCTAGGATAGCATTGAGGTGGTGGGGCTCAAAGGTGACTATTTGCCCTCTGATTTTGATGGTGTGACTTCTGAGAGTCGGGTTCCAATTGGCATAGAATTCCCGAATCAGGTGAAAGTTGCATTCCTTGGGCTCTTCAAAGATGAAGTTGAGCCCAGCTGCCTCGATCCTGTGGACAATCCTAGGGAACTCCTGTGCCAACGGTTCCCGTGCTATGTGTTCCTCGGGGAAGTACTTGCTCTCCTTGTGCTTTGCATACCACTTCTTCCCCTCTTCCGTCACCCACCTGGTTCTGTATTGGCGGCGTTGGCCGCGTGGAACCGCTGGTGCTGCTGGGACTGCTGTGCCCAGTCTGATTCTCTTTCTTCCGGCGCCAGATGTTGATGCGCCTTTCCCCTTTTCTTGGTTGCTTGCCATTTTTTTCCTGTCAACTCAAATAGACAAGATCAATGTTAAGCCAATGAGTATTAGCTTCGACTAAGGTCGGGTTAAGCTAGGCTACCCCACACTTAGTCCTTAGCTAAAATTAGAGCATTACGGCAAGATCATACCTATTTACACAAACAAACAACCAAATATACAAACATGCTTAGTGCATTCGAAGAATTCGACGGCACAAACAAACAACCAAATATACAAACATGCTTAGTGCATTCGAAGAATTCGACGGTATATATTCTATGTACTACTCAGACTTCGTACATCTAACCACAATCATTACCATCGATAACATTTTATCTCATCGCACTTAGCAAGGAGAAACAAAGAAACGAAAACAACAAGAATTTATCTACATGAACCTATACAACTCACCCAATTCTTGCAAATTTCAATATTCCCCTAACCCGAGAATTTGTCAGTCTTTTAGCATCATAACAATTAGCACAACGACTCATCTCACTCAACATGTACAACCCAGCATGAATTTCACTAGTTCACTACATGTTTCCACTTCAAATTCAAAAACAAGCCCTAGCTATGATTGTAACAAAAAAATTCGATTAAAATATGCAATTAACGAGTTCAAGCAATCACAATGATACTCCGAACATCCATCAACAATAATTCAATTGAATTTACGCTTAATTTCTACTTAGGGCAAGTTTAGCTCACATCACATGTTCACTATCGAAGAAAATCGACAAGAAATGAGATGGAATTAAAGAACATACCTTGAATTCGAAGAATTGAAAAAAACTCAATGAAATCCTTGGCCTATTCCGTGTCACGTTGAAGGGGGGGTTTAGCGGGATTGGTCGCGGAGTGTGTGAGAAATAAGGAAAATTGAGAGGGATTCGGGGTTTAAAAGTGGAAAAATCGCGTGGGTCACCCGGCGACCCGGTGTGACCCTTCGCGATATACACAGCAACGTGTCACGGAGTGCATCGCGGAGCACTGCCTCTGTGACACGGAGCTGTCGCGAGGGTGTTCTGGAATTCTTTTAAAATTCCGGATTTACACCTCAACGTGTCACGGAGGGTAACGCGGAGGCCCTCCTCTGTGACACGGAGCTATCGCCCTAGCTCATTGTTTTGCCACTTTTTATTGATTTTCATACCTCGACTTTTCCTTTGCGATTCCTTGCATATTTTCCCTCCGTTCGACCTGAAATTCATCTTATTACAAAAAAAAATTGGTTAGAATTATAGGTTTCACTCAAAACAAAAATAAAAACTAAAAATTTTGTTGTTAATCAAGAAAATAAAAAAATAAAAAAATAAGAGAAAAATCTATTCACAATTTACAAAGAAATATTTCACGAGTTGCCTCCCGTGCAGCGCCTGGTTTACCGTCGCTGCTCGACGTCATTCAGCTCATTTTTCCTCTAGGGTGATGGACGTTTTCTCTCGACCACCGTCCTCCCCCCAGTAGTGCTTACATCGTTCCGGTGGTTTTCCCAATAACTCTCGTGAATCCTTTATCTATGCATCACCAACTCGATCAATCACATTGATCACCGAGAGTTCCTCGTACACAGTCGGGAGCTTGAAGGCCTTGTACACATCGAAAACTTCCACCTTGTCATGTGCTCGCATAGTTAGCTGCCCCGCAGCTACATCAATCAACGCTTTCCCGGCCGCTAAGAAAGGACGTCCCAAAATAAATGGGACTTCCGCGTCTGGTTCAAAATCCAACACGACGAAATCTACCGGGAAGATCAGGGAGCCAACTTGCACCAGAACGTCCTCCACAATGCCATCAGGTCTGGCTAAGGACCGATCCGCCAATTGCAAGATCACTGTTGTGGGTCTAGGACTCCCTAGACCTAGCTTTTTGAATACCGATGACGGCATCAAATTAATGCTCGCTCCCAAATCACATAATCCACGAGCTCGGATACTCTGCCCAATAGTAATCTGTATAGTAAAGCTTCCAGGATCTTTGAGCTAAGTGGGCAGTCGGTTTTGTATCCGGGAAGTGCACTCCTCCGTGAGAGCCATCGTAGCATACTCAGTCAACTGACTTTTGTTTGCCATGATGTCCTTTATATACTTGGCATACTTCGGCACTCCCTGCAAAACATCAACAAGAGGTAAGTTAATATGTACCTGTTTCAGCACCTCCATGAATTTCTTGAAGCACGCCTCCTCCTTGTGTTTCTTTAATCGTTGAGGGAACGGGGGTAGTGGTCTTTCTGATTTAGCTTCCTTTGTCTTCCCCCTCTCTTCACTTTGCTCCCTCTCGACTTCTGCTGCTCCCGATTGTTGAGGTGGTCTTTCTGGTTCCACCTCTTTCAGCTGCAAACCACTCCTTGTGGTCACCGCATTCATCTACTTGGGGTTGGGATCTGTGTCACTCGAAAGTCCTCCTCTAGGCCTGGTGTTTTGGGCTCCAGCAAATTGCCCAAATTGATATTCAAGTGCCTTAGTAGCTAACTGGTTGTTTTTCACCTCGGCTGCCAATTTCACATAGTCAGCCTGCAATTGAGCTTGGTTAGCTATCATCGTCTTGAACATCTCCTCAATGCTGGGTGATGGTGGTGGAGGAGGTGCATTGTTGTTTCTAAATTGTGCTTGATAATTTTGCTGCCCTCCTTGGTTCCTTTGCACACCCTGACTCGAACTTTGCCCCTGATGGTTGTTGCTACCCCAGGAGAAATTCGGGTGATTCCTCCAATTGGAATTGTAGTTGTTGCCATACTGTTGGTGGTTGTTCCTTTGTACATTTCCCACAAAGTTCACCGAGTCAGGATTTGCTCCACAACACTCAGATGAGTGCTCACTGCTCCCGCACACTTCACACCAAATCTGCTGCACTGCATTCACTGGGGCTTGAAGCTGGTTCATTGTCATGTTACTGAAGTGGGTGTTGAGTTGATTCTGTAAGGCAGCTATGTGTGCAGCAATAGCTGTAAAACTATCCACATCTAGAACTCCTGTTGCTTTCCTTGTCCCTCCTCTTGATGAATCAGCATTCCACTCCGGATTGCCCTGCGAAATACGGTTCAACAAGGTATACAGCTCCTCATAAGTTTTCTCCAGCGCTTGTCCCCCAGTTGCTGAGTCTAGCAATATTTTTGTATGGGGTTCCAAACCCTCTATAAAAGTGTGCACCAGTACATCATTGGATTGATGAGGAGGAGGACAATCCCGCAACATGGACTTGAATCTCTCCCAAGCCTGATATAAATTCTCTCCCTCTCTCTGTTTGAACTTAGAATTTGACTTCTAAGTCTTGCTGTTTTACCGGAGGGAAAAAATCGTATCAAGAATTTCCTTGCAAGATCATCCCACGTAGAAATAGAATTAGGTGGCTCAGCTTTCAACCACCTCTTGGCTTCTCCCAATAGTGAAAATGGGAACAATGTAAGCCTAACATAATCTGATGACACTCCAACGGGGATGTAAGTGTCACTTATCTCCAAAAAATTTTGGAGATGCTGCTGTGGATCTTCATGAGGGAGACCTGTAAACTGCCCGCTAGTGTGCAACAATTGCACCATGTTTTGTTTGAGCTCGAACCTCCCTCCTGGCTCAGGTTTGCGGATGCTAGATGTGACATTATTAGCATGTGGGATTGCCACCTCGCGAACCGGCCGAGATGCTACTTCTTCGGGCACTAACATTGCCCGTACTGCTGGTGTATTTTGTTGTTGCTCCATGAGTGTTTGTCTAAGTAACTGCAGCTTTCTTTCTAGAGCTTCTCTCCGCTGACGATGAAATAATCTTTCTGGCTCTAAATACGAGTCCACCAGCTCCTTGTCTCTTGCCAGTGTTGAACAGAGATTAAATCTGCAAAATACAGGCTAAGACCAAGTTGTCAACACTAAGAAAATAAAAATATAGTAAATTAACACTTAAGAAAATTTCACCAATTGCCAGTCCCCGGCAACGGCGCCAAAAACTTGTTCGGCTGTTTGTTATATGGGTATATAACTACACGCAAGTGCACATGGTCGATCAAGTAGTAAAGTGGCTTAAATAAGCCAAGTATCGATCCCACAGGGACTGGGATAATGTAACAATCTGCTCAAGGGTACTATATTTTAATTCTAACAATGAAGACAACAGTGTAACCAAGAGTTAGATATTTTGGGTTCTAATTTTTATGCTAAGTCTAAAACAAATATCTAATGTGAGTCTGAACTATGAATGTGAGCATACTGAGGTTAATTGAACATGTAAAGAAATTAATTATCGATATAAATTGGTTAACCTTTCCTCCGGTTTCTAGTCAAGAACTACTGCCAATGGATTAAAACTCTCGTATTTAACCCCACTTAAGAATCATGAACCGTCCACCTACATTTCTGTGATTAAACGAAATTCATGTTCTAGCCATACAAACCCGGATCCTAAATTGACTAATACGACTTTCAGGTATATTTCTATCCTGAAGGTAAATCAATTCTCAATTTTCCCAAACTAAGAAAGGATCATATCCTATTAATTCACAACTTTCCAATTTCATGCTCTCTCGAGTGAAACCGGACTTTTTAGATGTACATTAACGTAGGCCACACATTAATGCAGTAAGAACAAGAATCAATAGAACAACCATGGAAGAAAAGATGAAAAACCAATTTAATCAACAATCACATTTCAATACAATTGTTCTTAACCTCAGCAAGAAGAGGAATTAGCCACTCATTTGTGGATTAAACATCATTAAATGAGTGTTAAACATACAAGCAATTGAATTCAAGGAGAAGGAAAGAGAGAAAAACCCTGATAATTTCGTCCCCTCAATTGCCTGTAACCCACGTTCTTGCTCCACCAAGTCAGAATATTGAAAAATGAACCTAAGTGTTCTATTTATACTAGTGGGATTTTTTCCCGGAATAACAAGCAACGTGTCACGGAGTGCATCGCGGAGCACTGCCTCCGTGACACGCCACCGACGCGGACCCTCACTGGAAATTGGGGGTACAGGTAATAAGGCCCAATGTGGCACGGCGTGCAACGCGGAGCCAGGCCACCGTGCCACGGACCCAACGCGGACCCTTACTAGAAATAGGTCGAAAATTCCCTATCCAGGCAGAAGGCCTCCGCGATGGCAGCGTGACACGGCTCCATCGCGGAGCCTCTTTATTTTGTTCCTTACAATGCCTTGTCCTTTGCTCACATCCGAGTCCAACCCCGATCTCTTCCAACACGCATTTTAGCTTCCCAAAATTATATTTTACCTGCAAAATAATGCTAATCATGTTGGTTAGTATAAATTCCCATTTTATTACCAATCACATGAGAATGTATAAACATTAATAGATAAACAAGGCTAAAATGACACATTTGAGTATCACTTGGGCATATAAATTTACCCAAGATCAAAGACCTGGGGAGTTTCACCCTCCCCATACAAATTGGTGAAAGTGAAGTAGGGAGAGCTCTGTGTGATTTAGGGGCAAGTATCAATTTGATGCCCTTATCTGTGTTCGATACACTATGTCTGGAAGAACCTAGGCCTACTACTATCACTCTGCAATTGGCCGATAGATCATAGATCACTCTAGACGGCATCATTGAGGATTTGCTTATTCCATTTGGTAAGTTTGTGGTTCCTGATGTCTTTATAATACTTGATTTTGAAGAAGATAAAAAGGTGCAAGTCATATTGGGGTGACCATTCCTAACTACTAGAGGGTCCATCATGATGTCAGAGCAGGAACGCTCATGAGGAGAGTACACAATGAGGAGGTCTATTTTAATATGTACAAAGCTTCTCTACACCATCGCAGTAGAAAGCTTTATGTATGATCATAGAGGTGGTCTAGTATAAGCGTGGGGTGGAGAAAGAGGAAGAGGAAAAGCCCAGCCATGAAAAGTCAAGTTGCTCACTGTTGGTACATGGGTAGAGCATAAGCTGAATGGCGGTGAGGTGGAGCAAAAGATAAGAAAGAAATTTGAAAACCTCCGGAAAAATGGAGAAAATGGAGGAGGTTATCTTGAGCTAAGAGATACTATTATACCCCAAAAGCCCCTAAGATCAGACCCGAGGGTTGAATTAGAAAAAACAAAAAAAATTGCACCAGAGTCACAAGACTCAAGGAACGAGTCATTGTTGTAAACAACGACTCATTGTGTGATTAATTGTAAGCATCCAGTCAAGGCGCCCCCCCCCCCCCCAGAAACCACAAGCTTGGCAACGACTCATTGGATTATCCAACGAGTCATCCTAAGTTGTCATTTAACGGAGTTTAGAAAAGGTTCAAATCTGCTCCAGTGGCAACGGAAGGGAGCAACGACCCGTTGGTGCTAGTAACGACCCATTATGAGAATTAGTTATCTGGAGTTTGGAAGCAATGCAGGTTGGAAGAAGTGGTGACAATGAAAGGAGGGACGAGACATCATTTCATATAATGACTTGTCCTGTTCGATCATTGGTTAGAGAACCAAAAGTGTAACCGAGATACTTAGGAAACAACGGATGGTCCAACGAGTCGTCAAGTCCTACAATGATTCATTGGACAGGTCGTTGTAGCTGGCAGTCAGATTTTTCATGTAATTTCCCGGGATAGTTTTATAATTTCCCAAGCTCCTAATTCTTTAATGATGTCATTTTAAGCCCTAAAATGAGTTTTTCAAGAGAGTTTAGCCTAGTCTAAGTCATTAGGCTCCCATCCATGCATTATATTGAATTTCTCTTCCAAGATCAACTAGATTTTCTCCTCAATTCTCTTGGGCTTTCAAGACTAGTTTAGAAATCAGATCTCCTAGGTATGTAGGGCTATGAATGGGGGATATCTTCCTTCCTCATGCCCAAAATTCTCCTCTAATTCATGAATTTATGTTTCTAATCAAGTGTATTGATTCCTACAGTTTTAACTCAATTCTATAAAACTACCTATGCTATGTTTATGGGTCTAATCCCCTCATGTTGTAATGTATGTTTTAAGTCTAATGGGCAGATTTTACACTCAATTTGGTTATAAATTCATGATTTTAAGTTATTAAAAATTATGCACCATTATGCAAGTTTTATGAAAGTTCATGCTTATGATTCATGATTTCAAGTATGATGAGTTATCTAGTATGCATGAATGTATATGAACTCTCAACTTACGATTCCATGATTTTGAATTATGAAGTCTATTTCAAGTATGCATAATTTTATGATTTGGGAAAGCCCATGCAAGTTAAGTATGTTTATTATGATTTAGCCAAGGCTAATAAGATTAGTTTATGATATGATTTGGAGTTAAGACACTCAATGCAACTTATGATATGATATGATATGAAGTAAACAATCCCAATGTTTAGATTCAAGCTATATTTTGAGAATATGATTATATGAGCACTATGCATATTTTGGGAGTAGTGTCTAGCACTGTGTAGGCTTGGGGTTCTGAGGTTTTCCGATCTTATAAACTACGCGCCAAAGTAGGTATGTATATTTGGGACCTCTCAAGAGAATTCTTTCCCCGCCCGAGGGCACATCGCGATATCACACCTTATTCGTCCTTTGCCTTGGCAAGGCTTAGGATGGCTCTTCTCTATGTGAGTAAGACGTGAGATCATCATGCACTCATACATGGTGGTTGTCAGTTATAACATATCTCCCATTGTTCCTCATAATTTTAGTTACTTATGTTTATGACTCATGATATTATGTTTTATAGTATATTTGACCTAATGATCAGTTTATGAGCTTTTACTTATGATTTCAGATATGAAAAGTCATATGATTTCTATTTTTTAATCTTGGGTCATTATGTTTAGTTATGATAACTAGCTCATGATTATGTATATCTCAGATACATGGCTTTTAGCATGCAATCCTTACTCTCATGATTCTCTTGATTTATATGCATGATTTCAACTAATGTTTTACGAAGTATATTTTACTTACCTAAAGTACTCAGTATATTCCAAAGTACTGACCGCATACATTATGCTATATCATCTCATGATATAGGTTTGGGTGATTCAGCTCAGTCTCACCGATGGCTTGCTCCCATATCAGTTCAATTCAGCCCCTACTTTAGGTGAGTCCTCATTATTGAGGGACATCTATCAATTTAGATTTTGTATGTCAGTTTAGTTAATACTTGGAGTTAGCTAGGGGCTTGTCCCAGCATCTCATCAGATAGTAGAGGCTTTTCAGACATAGACTAGTATGTTCGGCTTTGAGATTCAGTATAGTGATGTTATCGTTTGATATACGCTTTATCATATTCAATCTTCCTTTTATTCATGTTCATATTTTTTCCACTTGATTATGCTTTAAAGTCATGCTATGAATGTATTATGGGTTAGCTTGGAGTCATTCGTGGTTCTAGATTCTGTATCTCGATCCGAGGTCCCAACTCGGGTTGTGATAAACTTGGTATCAAAGCAAAGATTTAGATGTGTCCTCGGGTGTCTGAAAGCTGTGTTAAGTAAAGTAGTTTACATGAGTATGAAGAGTTCCACACTTATGGGGAAGAGGCTACAAGACGTTTTAGGAAATTTTCATTCTTTCATGATCTATGTCGTGCGATGAAATACCTCTCTATTCCTCTAACTCGTGCTATACGCATTTGCAGAAATATGCCTCCACGCTGAGTTAATGGTAGAAGAAATGGCATTGGAAATGGCTATGGCAATGGAAATGGAGATGGACATCAGCCAGCCCCACCAGCTCTAGTGGATCCTTTGCCCGAGAAGGTCACTCATGCCGAGTTCAGGGTGGCATTTCAGATGTTGGCGTAGGCCATGTCTGCTCAGGTCAATCAGAAGGCGGGGGCCCATGTTCCTCAAAATGGGAACACAGTAACAGCGAGAGTGCGAGACTTTCTCAGGATGAACCCACCTGAGTTTCTTGAGTTGAAGGTGGATGAGGACCCACACGAGTTCCTTGATGAGGTGCAGAAGATCACCAGATTATGGGGGTGACGAGAGAGGAGAGTGCAGACTTATCCTCCTACCAACTGAAGGGGGTTGCTCACATATGGTCCCATCAATGGAAGGATAGTAGGGGAGTTGGAGCAGTTCCCATGGATTGGGATGGGTTTGTGACTGCTTTCTTGGATAGGTTCTTCCTTAGGGAGTTGCGGGAGGTAAAGGTAGCATAGTTCATCAACTTGAAGCAGAACAACAGGACTGTCCAGGAGTATGCTTTGGAATTTACCCGGTTGTCCAACTATGCACCGGAGATGGTTGCTAATCCTAAGGCTCATGTGAGTGAATTTGTGAATGGAGTGGCATATTCCTTGATCAAGGAGTGCAGGACCGCCATGTTGATAAATGGCATAGATTTCTCCTGATTGGTCATATATGCCCAGCAGATAGAGGTAGAGCAGATAAACGAAAAGGAGAGAGAGGCCAAGAGGGCCAGGACAAGGAGTCATGGGTACTTTCAATAGAGGTATAAAGGTGGACATCGACCTCAATTCCACCAGGGATCGTTAACCTCAGCTTCATAATCAGCTAGTACTCTTTCCAGGCCTTGAGGAGATTAGAGAGGTAGAGCATCAAGCTCTAGGGAACAGAGGAGTGTGTCAAGAGAGCACACTTATCCAGCTTGTAGGAAGTGTAGCAGGAAGCACACTGGCGAATGCTTGGTTGGTTTAGATGTTTGCTTCAGGTGTAGGAAGCCCGGACATATGCGCAGGGATTGTCCTTTGGCTAGGCAGGGCAACAATGGAGGTCGTGCCCCAGCTACTACTTCAACAACTCTAGTAGCTCGCCCATCTCAGTAGGCGTCTCTTCTAGTGCGGGTGGCGGTCAGCGCCAGAACAGGTTCTATGCACTATTTTCTCATCAGGAGAAGGAGGTCTCTCCCGATGTGGTCACTAGTATGTTACGAGTATTCCATCTTGATGCGTATGCATTGTTAGATCCAGGGATTATCTTATATTTTGTGACTCCTTATGTTGCTGTTAGTTTTGGAATCAGTCCCGAAATCCTATCATAATCCTTCTCAGTCTCTACTCCTGTTGGTGAATCAGTTTTAGCTCGACGAATGTACAGAAATTGCCTTGTTGCGATTCTTCAGAAAGTCACCTCAATCGATCTAGTAGAGTTAGATAAGATCGATTTTGATGTTATTTTTGGTATGAAGAAGTTACATGCATATTATGCATCAGTCAATTATAGAACCCGTATGGTAGAGTTTCAATTTTCGGGTGAGCCAGTCCTAGAGTGGAAGGGTAGTTTAGTTGTGCCTATAGGTCATTTTGTTTCCTATCTCAAGGCTAGGAAGATGATTTCTAAGGGTTGTGTGTATCATCTAGTTCGGGACAAGGATTCTACGTTCGAGATTTTGACTCTTCAGTCTATTCCTGTTGTATGTGAGTACCCTACGGTGTTTCCAGATGATCTACCAGGAGTTCCTCCTGAGTGGGAGATTGACTTTGGTATTGACCTTCTCCCTGATACACAACCTATATCGATTCCCCCTTACAGAATAGCTACAGCCGAGCTAAAGGAGTTGAAAGAGTCGTTGAAAGATCTCCTAAATAAGGGTTTAATTAGGCCTAGTAAATCCCCATGGGGTGCTCCCATTCTCTTTGTCCTAAAGAAGGACGGTTCCATTAGAATGTGCATTGATTGTCAGCGGTTGAACAAGGTCACAATCAAGAATAAGTATCCCCTCTCCATGATTGATGACCTGTTTGACCAGCTTCAGGGTGCTAAGTTCTTCTAAAAGATAAACCTCGGATTCGGATATTATCATCTTAGAGTTAGGGAGAGTGACATCCCGAAGATAGCCTTCAGGACTCGGTATAGTAATATGAGTTTGTAGTTATGTCTTTTGGACTAACGAATGCTCCTGCAGCTTTTATGGACTTAATGGATAGGGTGCTCAAGCAATATTTGGATATATTCATGATTGTTTTCATAGATGATATCCTCAAATACACTTGGAATGAGGAGGAGAATGTCTCTCATTTGAGGATTGTGTTGCAGACTCTCAAGGATCGCCAGTTGTTTGTTAAATTCAGCAAGTGTGAGTTTTGGCCGGACTCAGTAGCATTTTTGGTCATGTAGTATCTAGTGAGGGTGTGCAGGAGGACTCTCAAAAGATAGAAGCGGTGAAGAATTGGTCTAGACCTGTTAGTCCTATAGGTATTAGAAGCTTCTTGGGTTTAGCTGCATACTACAAGAGGTTCATAGAAGGATTTTCATCCATTGCAGCACCGTTCACTAAGGTGACCCAGAAGAAGGTCAAATGGGTCGCCTTACAGATTCGACGAATGGTGGTGTGATTGTTCAGAATGGATCGAAATCTCCCTTGGTGACGGAAGTTAAAGCTAGGCAAGATGAGGATCCTATCCTAGTGAAGCTAAAGGAAACAGTCCAATAGAAGGTAGAGGTATTCTCCCAAGGGGGAGATGGTGTACTCTAATTCATGGTCAATTGTGTGTGCTAGCTGTAGATGACTTAAGAGAGCGGATGTTGAGTGAGGCTCGTGGCTCTCGGTACTCTATCCATTCAGGTTTCACCAATATGTATCGTGATCTATGGGAAGTCTATTGGTGGAATGTAATGAAGAAGGACATAGCGGTGTTTATGGCTAAGTGTCCAAATTGCCAGCATGTGAAGGTTGAGCATTAGATACCTTGAGGTATGCTTCAGGATATTAGTATTCCTACTCAGAAGTGGGAGGACATCAATATGAACTTCATTACAGGCTTGCCTTATACCCACAGATAGTATGACTCTATTGGGTGATTGTGGACAGATTGATCAAATCAGCTCATTTTTTTACCAATCAAAACTACCGATTCAGCTGAGGACTATGCTAGATTGTACATTCAAGAGTTAGTTCAATTCGGTTGCATGGAGTTCCTTTGTCCATCATCTCAAATAGGGATACTCAGTTCACCTCTCAGTTTTGGAGATCATTTTAGAGGGGCCTTAGTACACAGGTAAAGCTTAGCATAGCTTTTCAGCCACAGACAGATGGTCAGGCCGAGCAGACCATTTAGACTCTTGAGGATATGTTGAGAGCATGTGTGATTGACTTCAAGGGTAGTTGGGATGGCCACTTACCTCTCATCGAGCTTGCCTACAATAACAGTTATCACTCCAATATTCAGATAGCTCCATTTGAGGTTCTTTATGGTGGAGATGTAGATCATCTATTGGATGGTTTGAGGTAGGTGATGCTACATTGATAGGGCCAGATTCAGTTCAGGAGGCAATTGATGTTCTGTGAAATTACAGCACTTTCGACGCTCAAAACTAAGAAAATAGCATGAACTTAAGTGTGTTTATGTGGATATAAGGCACTTTTCCTTTGATTGTAGGATGAATTGATATTGGACCTAAAAATGGAAAAAGAAAGCCTAAAAGATGCAAAAGAGGCTTAATGTACAGACCACAGTATGAGCCGTAGGAAGGACCTACAAGTCATACTGAGGGCCATGAAAAGTTGCAAAAGGATTTAGGTGCAAAGAGGCAATGTACGAGTCTCAGTACGAATCGTACCAAGCTGGTATGAGTCGTGATGAAGAAATCGTGATAAAATTCAGAAAAGTTGCATAAAGTGTTGACTCCTGCTACAGAAGGAATGTACGACTCGTCGGAAGAAGGTACAAGTCGTACCATGCCGGTCGTATTGAACTTTAGAAGAATTTCAAAGTTTCATAATTAAACTACGAGAGCTCAGTACGGGTCGTATGAAGGAGGTATGAATTGTACCTGGATCCAACACTTAGCCTAAATTCATTCAACAATGCAAGGCACGACAGGCAGCTACGAGTCATAGGAAGCTGCTACGGGTCGTAACTGGACTCGTGACGACTGCGGCACCAGATATTGAAATTCATCAAGTTAGTTTAGGAAAAGGATTCTTGTCTCTGTATAATATGTCTTTAGGTTTTTGTTTTTCTGTAAACAATCAGATAGCGATAGACAAGCAACGCTGGTAAGGGAAAGAGAGGATTGAGTTGATTCAACTTGTGATCAACCTTTTCTTGAATTCATCTTGTTCTTACTACTTGTTTTTAAAGATTTTATAGAGTAATTGAAGGAAGTGTTTTTCTCAATCATTATTGTAAGTATTGATTTTTATTCTTAATCTTGAATGCAAATCACAACCTTGCAACTATGAGAGGCTAAAACCTCCATAGCTAGGGTTGTGAGAACCATGGTAAATTAACAAGCTAGGGTTACACAAAGTGATCTTAAAACCAATACAAACACTTATATTGTATTCTCTTCATCTTTAACGATTCTTAACGTTGCGCAACGTTAGGAAGTGCCTAAATTCTTTACTTGCTTTGGTCGAAGAGGTAGAGATGAGGAAAAGAGAAGTACAATAGAGCCTTAATTTTAATAATCATTGTATTAGCTTGAGTTGTGGTCGCCGGATAGTTAAATCTGAAACTTAGTGATAACAGATAGTTTGAAACCGCTCATGAAACTTGGTCGAGTAATTGAGTATAGTCATTCAATAGGGACTGGTCGGTCATTTGAATGAACCTAAATATCAGTTCTATAAGTATTGGTGATAATCACGAGTGTATACCCAAAGCAGTTATGAACCCATGGGGAACACAAACCCTAGTTATCTTTTGATATTGACGTAACATCAGAATTTTGATATTTGCTTTTATTATTGATTTTCTTTAGAATCCCCCTATTTTGAAGTAACTACCTTACAAGTTCAGTTACCAGTTATAATCCAATCTCCCTATTCCCTGTGGGATCCACCCCAACCTCTATTTGGGTTCTTTATTGACAACGCTCGCTTCTCACTTCAGTAAGAGGTGTGGTTTGAGCGTTATCAAAAAGTGGTGTGGTTGTCGGGGAATACGGCTAAAACTAGGTTATTATCTTATAATTAACTTTTTGGTAGTTATTTCTTTAATTACATTTATTTTTGGTGTTTTTGATACCCACAGGTTGTTCTCTGGTGAATGCCAAGCACTCGGAGTAGAGGAGATCCCCTTGTTCCATTAAATCCAGAGATCGAAAGAACACTACGTAACATGGAAAACCACAAGCAAAGAGAGGCCCGCATAGCTAAAGAAGCTAGGCAAGCCGAGCTAGCTCTGCAGGCTGCACTCCAGCATGCATAAGATGAAAGAGATGAAGTGGTAAATGCTGGTCGACAAGGGAGGGGCAACAGAGCTCATAGATTTTCCCCTCAGTTCTTTAATGATGATGATAACCTGGACATAGATGAATCAGGTCAACTGGAGCAATTGTGCCACCACCATTGCTCGTTGGCGCCAAATTCGACATTACTAGCACCATGATTGAACTGCTAAATATGAAAGGGGTGTTTAGTGGTCATGCAGCGGATGATGCCAACCTGCACTTAATGAACTTCGTAGGAATATGTAAGGCGTACAGGTTGCCCAGAGTAAGCCAAGATGCAATACGGCTCAGACTATTCCCTTTTTCTCTATCAGGGGAAGCTACTTTGTGGTTATCAGAGTTGCCCAACGACTCCATAACCAACTAGAGGGATCTTAAACATGCCTTTTTGGAGAGATTCTTTCCCCCATTTAGGATGTTGTAGCTAAAAGATGAGATTCAAAATTTTCGACAGATCAAGACTGAGGCACTTCATGAAACTTGGTTGATATTCAAAAAGAAGTTGACTAAGTGCCCCAACCACAAAATTCCAAATGATAGTTTGTTGGAAATTTTATACAGGTCTCTACACATAGCACCAAGGCTATAGTAGATATGGTAGCTGGAGGAGCATTGATAAGTCACGCCTGGGAGCAAGCTGCCACCATTCTTGACAGGGTGACTAAGACAAACCGGGTCTGGCATACGAGAGAGGCTGATGTAGTGGCAGGAACATATGTTATTGGTTTGACTGCAGACCAACGAAGAAAAGAAGAAGAGCGCGACCAGGAGTTGGCTCACATGCGCACATCATTGGACTTGCTGACAAAGCATATTATGGGAGATGGAGCCAAACAGGTTAATGCAGCGGGTACTCAAGGAAGGGAGCAAGGAGTTGATCACTCTGATTCTGAGAAGGAGGCAAACTTTTTGGATAGCCAGGTGGCGGGTTTCCGAACCAACGCCCAAGCATCTGGACAAGATAATTGGCACCAAGGTGCTGGAAATCAAGGTCGGAACCAGTATAGAGACAACTACAACAAAAATGGGTTCAGAGATAGGAGTCGAGGTCGCAAGAGCAAAGGTGATTGGAGGCGCAATGATGGTTATTGCAATGATCGGGTTGAATTCTATGTGCCTCCTAATGCTCGAGAAGGGGAGGCTGGGCAATCAAAGTTGGAAAGCATGATGGTTGAGATGTTGAAGAAGGTGAGGTCCACTGATGATCAGCTGAAGGAGATCCGAGGTGATTTGTCAAGTATGGGTCAAAAGGTGGAATCTCATGCTACCGCCATCAAGCAAATTGGACACCAACTTGGGCAACTGTCAACATCAATCAACCCTAGAAAAAAGAGTACACTGCCTAGCAACATTGTCCAAAATCGGAAGAACGATGCACATTATATGGCGGTAATGACTAGGAGTGGTAAAACCACAGTTGACCCCCCATTTCCAGTTGATGTTGAATGGAAGAAAAAGACATAATGGAGGATGATGATAGTGCTGAGAAAGAGAATGGTGAGTTGCAAGAGGCCTCGAGAGGTGAGAAGGAACCTGTCATGGATCAAGGGGCAACGCAAGTGCAAAAAGCTATCCCACGATCACCACCACCATTCCCCCAAAGGATGAAGAAGAAGGTGAAATATGGTAAGTTCTAGAAATTCCTTTCAATGCTTAAGCAGTTGTCTGTGAACATACCTTTGGTCGAAGCATTAGAGTAGATGCCAGGATATGCAAAGTTTATGAAGGACCTGGTGACAAAGAAGAGATCTGTGAGCTATGAGCCTATTGACAATGTTCATCACCGCAGTGCCATAGCTACAAGGGTCTTAGCACAGAAAAAGGAGGACTCGGGTGCCTTCACTATACCATGTATGATTGGTAATGTTGAGTTCGCAAGAGAACTCTATGATCTGGGAGCTAGCATTAATTTGATGCCCTTGGTAATATTCAAGAAGTTAGGATTAGGAACTTCTACACTGACTAACATGCGGCTACTGATGGCCGACAGAATAGTTAAGAAGCCGGTGGGGATCCTGATTGACATGCTTGTCAAGGTAGATAAATTTATATTCCCAGTAGACTTCGTGATTTTGGATTGCGAGGTTGATTATGAGGTCCCCATCATTTTGGGGTGACCATTCCTTGCGGCCGGGAGAGCTCTAATAGATGTATAAGCTGGCCTGTTGAAGTTTAGGCTGAATGAAGAGGAGGTCACATTCAACATCTGCAAGACAATGAAGAAACCCAAGGAATTTAGTATGATCTCAGCACTAGAGGATGAGTATGAATCACTTGACAAATTCTGAGTATTCAAGTGATTTGCATCGTGCTGCGACGTTAAATCAGACGCTTCTTGGGAGGAAACTCAAGTGGTGAACTGGTGAAGTCTAAGTAACCAGCCTACCTCTGTCGTGCCACGACATTAAATCAAGCGCTTCTTAGGAGGCAACCCAAGTTATTGAACTAATGTGTGCTCAGCATGTAGGGAAAATTGAAAACATGAGGCTGAAACATCAGTTGTTATGGCTCTCAGTATGACCCATAATGAGATCCTAGCAATCGTGGTGAGTTTTAGAAAAAAAATATTCCAAACCCTGACCTACGAGTCATCCAACAAATTGTATCTAAATGGTACGAGTCGTAGGATGTATTCGTAGGTCATCAGGTAAGTTTTCTTTAACAGGTTGCCCACGAGTCCAAGGGACGAGCCATAGGATCTTCCTACGACTCGTGGTATGAGTCGTGACGGGTTGAAATTAGCATTAATACCCGACTCGGCCCAAATTTTTTTAAAAATTTTCCCTTACCTATTTAAACTCCCTAAACCCATTCTCCCACACTCAAACATTCAAACACACGACTCCACTTCACTTCCCCTACCCGTAACTCAACAACAACCAAAGAATCAAGCAAACTTCTTGCTTGACTCAAGCTCAAAAAACCCTAGGATTGTCAGCTACCATTGATGAAGCATCAATCAAGTTAGTGTGTTGTGTTAAAAATTGTTAAAAAGTCACATATTGAGCTTGAAGGTGTCAAAACCCCTGTGAGATAGTCACTTGACTTTGAATTTGATGTTGACAATAGACAATGATCAGGGTGTTATTGTGCTTTTTCGACCAAAAGAGATGCTAGATTCTAGATGAATTGAGTTTTTAAAAATAAATGAGTTACGAGTAGTGGGTTAAGAAAGGGGAAGATTGGGCTGAGTTAAATTGAGTGATTGATGTGCCTATACCTGAGGGGAAATCTGAGTACCCTAAATATTGAAAAAAAAATCCTTGCAAAAATTGAGAAAAGAAAATTTAAAGTGGTGCGAGGCATAGTACGGACTGTAGGATGCCACTACAAGTCATACTAAGCACTCGTGCCACCAATCTAAACATAGTCGTGTGAAAATATCCTTCCTACGACTCATTGAATCGACCTACGGGTAGTACCGTGAGTCATGGAAAAATTCAGAACAACATAAAAGCAGGGCTTCATCAGACGACTCGTAGTACAAATCGTACCCTTGTGGTACGATTCATACTGAAAAATAATGCAATTCTGGGACTTTCCACGGGTCATCCCTTCATGGTACAATTCGTAGTGGTGACCCGTGATGAAATTCAAAACATTTTCTTTCTAATTCTTCTTTTTCAAAAATGGATTGCTAACCTCTTTCTCTACAGGTACAATGATATACAAACGCAGGGCAGACAAACCAAAAGCCCAAAGTAAATTGATTGATGAACCGACTGACTTGGAGTCTGACAAGGCCGGAGACTCACCTAGTGGTTCAATTGAGGAGTATCAAGTAGACACCTCGGACACCGATGGAACCAGAACCACTAGGGTGAGAGCAAAGGCCCAAGATGAAGCAACCACTGCAATATCCACTCAAGCTCCCCAATCTGAAGAGGGAGTTAGAGAGAAACGTCAAAAGTCAGGGAGTGCCTCCAATGCTGAAGAAGGGTCAGGAGACTTAGAGTGAAGAGGAAAGCGGCAGTTCTGAGTCAGAGGAAGAGGCTCCTATTGTTGCACAAGAGCAGACCCCACCCAGGGTAAACTGTACAATCCGGTGGAGAGTGTCGGGAGCCAAAGAAATCTATGAACAAGGCATCTCTCTCACCGCCAAAAATAAGCCACAGAGGAGCATTCAAGAAGAACCGCGGATCCTCACAACCGCATTGAATGAAGTTGAGGAGATGAAGCGGATTTTTAGCTTCTATGGTTTTGAGTGGATGGCCAAGACTCCAACACAGTACACAGAAAACATAATTCGGGAGTTCTATGCCAACTACTTGGCCACCATGGAGGTAAAGGCAAAGGAAGGGCAGAAAATAAAAGACCAGCCTCATCTGGAGAGCGCTATGGTCCGACGTCGAGAAGTTGATATATTCGAGCAGACCATTACTCGATTGATGTATGGCCCACAGTTCTTGCCTACCAGGATTATGCCAGAGTATGATTACATGGTGGAGGAAATGAAGCAAATCAGATGCCTGAGTGTGCAGGAGCGACAGAGGCAGCTGCAGTGGCTAGCAGAGGTGATTGTTGAGAAAAAGGATGAAGTTGAATGGGTTACAGGTGGAAAGCAGGTGACCAAGAATTCACTAAACTTCACTGAGAAAGCTTGTTGGACACTAGTGCACCATCGGTTAGCACCTATGGTCAACGACAACACACTGAGTGCTATCAGAGCGGCTTTGGTTGCATGCCTCATGTCTCGTTACCCCATCAATATTTCAAGGATCATAGCCGATGAGATACAATATCGGGCAGTGGGAGTAAGCACTACTATCCCACTCCCGAGTCTTGTATTCAGATTATATATGGAGGTAGAATTTCCACGGAGTGATGAGTGATTGGTTGGAGGCCAAAGGATTGCAGATATAGGCCTTATCCGGGATGAGATGAACCCGGTAAGCAGATCTAGGATTCCCAAAGCTATCCCAGCAACCTAGCCAGCAGGGGACATACAGGTGAATTTCCCCATTACACAGGAGCAAAGCGAGACACCGGCTACAGACGCTGGTCATTTAGAGTCATCTCCCAGCACCTCAACTATGCCACTGCCCAACATGCAGGCTCAGACACCAGCAGGGTACATCTTGGTACCACAGGACTTCCTCCAAAAGCTAGATAAGAGATTGACCATTGCAGAGCGTAAGATTCATGCCATGATAGATAATGTTAAACCATGGGTCAAGTCAGAGATAGAGGCAACAGCTCAGGCTCTAAATGCTCGCCTAGATAGTTTTGAGAGCCGATTCAATGAGAGAATGGCAGAGCAGACCAATACCAGCAGCCTCTATGCAGAGTTTGGGGCTCTTCAGAGCCAAGTAGTTGAGTTGTCATCACGACAACCAATAGTTTTAGCAGCCCCCACTCTTCCAGACCTAGATGTCAAGCTTGATGAGGATATTGATTTTGCACCATATTGGGAGTCGACCGCAGTTGGTGATAAAGGCAAGAAAAGAGCTGCTGAAGATGCTAGTGAGGAGAGTTTTAGAAAAAGAAGAAAGAAGGAGAGAAAAGAGCTCAAGTGGGCTAGAGCAGCGAGCATGCAGACTCATGACACACATATGACTGAGTTGCATGAGAGATCTAAAGGAACAGGTAGCTCCACCGCACCCCAGCCCGAGCTTGCCCATGGCCATGACCCTTCGGGAGAGCCACGTTCAGCCCAGATATTTTCAGAGGTCGTCCAAGCGGCCACGACTGCTAAGGGGGGGACCACTCCCCCGAAGCATCATCTAGAAGATCATAGGGAATACTTGTGGCGCACTAGGCGCTCCTTTCATCTTGTGGAGGTGGTACCTCGTTCATGTACCACGTGTGAGTGAGGTATATTAGTCAGTTCGGTATTGTGTTGTAGATCTAGAACTTGCCTAGTTGGTCTCTGCATAGGCTAAGGATGGTTGGTTAGGATATGATCATAGGCCATTTTTTGTTTAGCTCACTTTTAGCCTATATTGCCCTACCAAAGTTGCATGAATCCCTTGATCCCAAGTTTGAGCCTTAATAGACCATGATTTCTTTAATTTACTGATTAACTGTACCCATTTTTTGTAATGAACCTATCTTGTCCCTGGTCCTTCCTTGGATATTATGAACCTCAACATAAGAAAAATGCTTAAATTTAGGGTGGCTAGAGTAGGGATGCATAAAAGGTGGGAACGGAAGAAAGGAAAAGAAAAGAGAAGAAAGAAATGGTGAAAAATGAGGTGTGGTGAGATGAAAAGAAAAGGATGAAAATGCTGTAAATTTTGAGAAATAAAGCTCAAATAAATTTTGAAATTGTTGAAAAAAGTTGAAAACTCATCACACCCATGCAAATATGCATAAAAAGGGGAAAAAGGGAATGAAAGAATAAAAGGGTGAATTAGGTGAATAGTGTATCCAATGTATATAGTGCCAAGCAAAGGAATAGTCACTTATAAAATCTTTCATCTTTACCATGTCCATCCCTGAGCCTACATTACAAGCCATATCAATTCATATAGTGATCCTAACCGACCATCTAAAAAACCAAAGCAGAGAAAATAAGGGCAAGCCTATGGTATCGACATATAATACTTTTAACTTCTTTGTGAGAGTGAGTGATTTACTTGCTTAGTCCCATATCATGTTTGACATTTCACATCTGAGTGGGGACTTCATTTGTGTGAGGGTACATGGATTATGTTTTCTTTTACCATTGGTCTGTGGAGAAAACATTGAAGATGACTTGATTACCTGTTGACAGATAATGACATGTTTTAATCCCTATTTATGATATTTTGAGGTTGCTTGTAATACATTAGCTGATGTGGTTCCGTCAGAAAGGGTCAATAGAGTTTGTATAAAAAGTGCAGGTTTGTTTGAGTATTGGCTGCAGTATCTCAAGTCCATTTTCTAGTTGAGCGTTGTGTTTTAATTTTTCTTTTCTTTGCTTGAGGACATGCAAAAGTCTTAAGTTGAGGGTGTTGATGTGTTGTGGATTTACAGCACTTTCAACGTTCAAAACTAAGAAAATAGCACGAACTTAGGTGTGTTTATGTGGATATAAGACACTTTTCCTTTGATTGCAGGCTGAATTGATGTAGGACCTAAAAATGGCAAAATAAAGCCTGAAAGATGCAAAATAGGCTTAATGTGAAGATCACAGTATGAGCCATAAGAAGGACCTACGAGTCGTACTGAGGGCCATGAATCGGGTATAGAGCTTAAGTTGCTTGGTCGAGGACGAGCAAGGGTCTAAGTGTGGGGTGGTGATGAAAGGCCAAAAGTACGTATTTTTAGTCTCCATTTTTCTTGCATTTTAGTACTTTTTTTCATCTCTTTGAGTATCATTTCTTTGGATATGCTTGTATTCCTATGTTGGTACTTTGTAGGTTCTTAATATGTGAATATGGTGGAAAGCAACCTGAAAAGAGATATAAAGGAAGGTTTGAAGTTTTGGAGCAACTTTGAAGGTGTTCTTGGACAAAATCAAGTTGGTGCATTGGCTGGCATGGTGCACCAGAACCCAAACTTTAGAAAAATACAATTCTAGAAGTTGGTGCATTGGTTGGCGTGGCGCGCCAGGCCACAAACTTCAGAAGAAAATTTTATAACACTCTGGCGAGATAGCTTGCATGGCAGGCCAAGTGCAGATGTAGCAGAATTTTTTATTACACCTTGGCGTATTGGATTGTGTGGACCAGAACCTAAACTTCGAAAAAATTAAAAGCCAACAGGCTGGTGCTATAGCTGGTACAGTACACCAGGGCTACTCCGGAACCCGATTTTTGGAAATTTTAAGTCAAAATTAAGTAGGACTAAGGGGGTCCTTTTTCATTTACTATATAAACAAACCGTAAGATGTTTTTCAGAAGTTCGTCATTATTCTTAACAAAAGGTTGGATGAAATTGGAGAGGAGAGCAAGGGAACGACGAGTTTCTCTACGGATTACTTTTTCTCCTAACTTTTTAGCAATTTTCTCTTGTAAAATCATGAATTCCCTCAATCTTTTGGGAAACATGAGTAGCTAAATATTTTAGTTCTAGGGTTTTGGCATGAACATGAAGGTTGAATGTTGATTTTTTTCATATTTATTAAAGCTTTCTGCTATTGAATTATTTATTTCTTCTTGCTCTGAATTGTTTGATTATTTGACGAAATAGTTAAGCACTATATACAACCCGTTAATTGAACTTGCAAAAGGGAATTGTGAGGGCAATAAGAAGAAATAAGGTTTGTTTGTGAACCTTATAAGGAAAGGAGAACGATTCGCAAATGAGAATAAGAATAAACCCATTAGCCTTTCTTAGTTGATACATATGAAATCTTACATGCACTCATTATCTTCCTACAACCATAGGAATATAGGCGTAGGAGTAGTCAAGTAGTCTTAGAGTTATCTGTAACGATGCTCAATTAAGTAATATCAACCTGCAACTAGTAACTCAGGAAAGCGCATGAGTATAACAATTTGATACTTTAACTGGATTGTCGAAATTGCCAAGACCCTAGATCTTTTATATCATCTGAGAACCAACCAACCATTTACGCATTTTCTTAATTCTTGAATTTATTTAGTTAGTACTATAAACAATTCTCCAAAAATTATTTCTTTATTTTTGAATAGTTTGAATAAGTGTTTAAATTGGACGAATAATCTAACAAGTCTCTGTGGGTACGATATCTAGATTTAACCATTCTATATTACTTGACGACTGCGTACACCTGCATGTACTTTTGTACGCTTCAAATATACTTATCTTAGAGTGTTAAAATGTTTCTTAGTCTTTTGGGGAAATAATCTTTTTATCTTTCTTTAAGCCTTTGGGGATAATATCCACCCTGTCTAGGGCCTTCGTTCTAGGCACAATCATTATTTTTTATCTTGGGATGTGATCTTTCACATCCAAGCCTTTGCGTGGAAATGATATCATAATGACATGATGGATTTGTTATCTACCACGCCTAGGGCCTTCGTGTTTGAAATGGTCATAATATTATTAGCATAATTTTATCAAGGAGTGATAATTCATAGGGTTACATTCCACTCTTTGATATTCATAATATATTGGCATTGTCACACCCCGCCTTGAGGGGTATGACTGGCACCTGATGCCCTAGTAGGACCTAGACTGCTAATCGGTGAGCCTAAGCACATCTGGTGTCTGGCTAGCTCTAACTCAGATTCAAGGAATCAACAGGCAATATAACGGTTGTAAATACAGCCTCCGGCCGACTAGGCCTATAGCCACCTGTACTATAATATCAGCTAGCCAGAATCACATTCATATAGGGGAACCTATGCGGGCCGACAAGGCCACCGTGTTGTCTAGTTAACTCTAAATCAATATAACAAATCTTGAACAGCTACGTGACCGGCAAGGTCACCACTACTGACTGGGTAAGGCCTCACACGGCCAACATAAACAACTAAACATACGCACGGCCCCACGCGACCAGCACAGCTAACGACAGGGAAAATATATATACAGATTGCAAGCCTCTAAGAATACTGATAAGATGGTCGGGGCAGGGCCCCGGCCTACCCATGTTGTACAACAAAAGAAAAGGGATAAACCTCTAGCTATCTAGCTCCGAATGACTGGAGCTGATGACCCTGTGAGCTGGCTGGAATCACGAGGTATCAGCCCCTCGTCTATGAGTACCTGCAGGCAAGTAATGCAGCGCCCCCAAGGGGCGTCAGTACCGCTGGTACTGAGTATGTAAAACAACAACTGAAAAATATCTAAAAACAACAATACAACTGATGGAACTGAAATAGGAAGGAATAGACTAAACTGACTGAAAATGTAAAGCTAAGCCTACTCTCAACCATGCTGGAAGGAGTAGGAGTCATACCTGGAGATGTATCGCTCTATTGTCGATCTACTCGTATCTAGTGTAACATGGCATAACATAACATAACATAGCATAGCACACACAAACCTTACCCGCCCCCCATAAGTCGGGAGGTACAATCAGCACGCAATCTATACCTCTACCCCAGTCGTCCCATCTCCTATAATAACTATAAGCATCCTGCCGATCCCCTGGGTATGCACTTGGGCTCGCTGAGCCCCTGACTATAACTGTACCTGAGTCCGGAGGACTCCTGAATCAACACCCCGGGCGTACCCGCTCGACGGGGGTGTATAAAGGCCGACCAAGGCACAATATGGGGAAACCGGCATCCCATCTTCATCCCCTGTGGGACGGCATGCCACTCCGTAGAGCGACGCATCCTCACCCTCTGGCGGACGAGTCGATACAGCTATTAACCCTGGGGCGGTCATGAATGCTAGGTAATCCAACCCCAAGACAATACAGTGGTCTCAACTAGTAATACTATCTGCATATACCACATGCTGAAGCTAGTGATGATAATGTATCTGTACATACTGTATGCTGAACTAGTGATATGTATGTATTTAATACATGCTGAGACTGATAATGGTATATATATATATAATCTTCTGTCATACTGTGCTGAGTCTAATGTTGAACAAGATATAGTTTTTCTGCTGGAAATCATGTTGTATAACTGAGTTTTATAGTAACATGATTTACTATTTCTAACATGCTTCTAAACTTCATTTTAATCTACCATTCTACTTCTGAGATACCTTACAGATACTTATATTGCTTTACTAATTTTCAACTGAATACAATAATATCCTAACATACTTTACTAAATCACATACTGGGCATGTTGTACAGTTCCTAACACTTTGTATTAGAATTTATATCGTGCTAGCAAGTTTCACGATATACATAACATGATGCTTCCAATATCGTACTAATATTCCTACTAAACATAACACACAACTTCTGAAACATTCTACTGGCTTTTGAACTATCTTACTATACTGAGACTACTAACTTGCCGAGGAAACTAGCTTTACATACCTTCGCTTCTGATTTCCCGACTAACTGGCGTAGCTCGGTCAGTATTCCAGCTATTTCTCCCAACTGCATTCATATATACGTCAATCAGTACTAAATACAACTTTATTCTGAAGGACGACATCACTTTCGATATAATTATAGCCTAAACTTAGACCTATCGAAAGACGGTCAAAAACTTGCTATTTTTCAGAAGTCCAAAAGGGAGAAGTATTCATTTCACAGCTAGGAACTCATAGACACTAGTTTAGAGCAATTATACTTACCTTAGTCCGGTAGCTCGACGATTCGTCGCCGTATTTTGTGAAACAAAATCCGTAGGAATGCTCCCTGCTGCTAAATACCTCGGTACCTGAGGTTAACTTGAGTTTAGACTACGTTTGGCAGCGTAATCGAACGATAGTATACTAACCCTCTTCGCCTCTCTCTGTTTGCTGCGTTTTTCTGGAATTTATCAGGGATTTAAATGAAAATAAACCGAAGTGGGGATTTATATACTTGGGCCTAGACAGGCCCAACGTGTCACGGAGCCAACGCGGTGGCCCCGCCTCCGTGACACGCTGCCATCGCGGAGGGGCTCTGCCCTGGCCCCTTCCGCGATGGTTCGACAGGCTACTCGTCCGATCCTTCCCCAGGCCTTTCCCTAGCACGTATGGCTTTCAAATATGCTCAACCAACGTGTGAATACGCCATCTAGGTGCCGGGAATCTTACGGGGTATAACAGGCATTTTGGGAGCATTAAACATTCCTTAGTCTTAGCATTCTATGGTATGACTCAAGGTACCTTTGGGACATTATACATAACCATATGAGAGACATAGAGACTTCAAAAAGGAGGTATATCTTCAATAGCGATACATACAACAACTAAGTGTTTCGTGAACCTAGAAGTCCATTCTCATAGAATCATGAGCTACAAGACTTTAACATGGTATCGAATGGCCATATTATCAGTTTTAACCATGAACCTCGACCTAAGCTAGTAATGTCTCTACGTGCAAAGGCTATGCACAATGGCAGTCATCTCCTTCTTTTTCCTTATGTAACATCATTCTATCTCATTCAACTTGCGGCTCTCGAATACAATTGGATGCTTATCTTGCATCAAGAAACCTCCAATAGCTAAGTTAGATGCATTTGTATGCACCTCAAATGTCTTGGTAAAGTCAGGCAATGCCAAGACTGATTCCTCTATCCAGCTTCCTTAAGGCCTTCAAATGCTTTTTGATAATGTTCCGTCCAAATCCACAACTTGTTCATCTTTAGCAACTCAGTTAAGGGCGTTCCCTTGGTTGAATAGTTGTTAATGAATCTACTAATAGTTATCAAGTCCACGAAAAGATCTAATCTTGGTCACCTTCATGGGCGATTTTGACTCTTAGATAACTCGCACTTTGGCCCCATCCATGTACAATCGACCTTGGCTACTGCATAAACTCACACTTCTCCCATTTGATATAAACCTTATTTTCCTCCAAGACCTGGAAAATCTTCCTTAAGTACTCTACATGCTCCTCCAAGGTGTTGTTGTAGATGACTATATCATCCAAATAGACCACTATGAATTGATCAAGGTAGGGATGAAAGATCTTGCTCATGAGGGTGCAAAATGTAGTTGGTGCATTAGTTCAACCAAAGGTTATCACCAACTGCTCATACTCTCCATATCTCATCACACATGTCGTCTTTGGTTCATCTCCTTCTGCTAAGCGCACTTGATAGTATCCTTTTCGAAGAATCCACCTTAGTGAAGTACTTGGCATGTCCAAGTCTGTCAAATAAGTTAGCAATAAGCATTTGTTCTGTACTTTTACTTTGTTAAGCGCTTGGTAGTCTATGCATAAATATAATTATCCATCCTTCTTCTTTTGAAATAAGACTGGCACTCCATAGGGTGGTTTAGATGGGAAAACATTATCGGCTTCAAGCAATTCCTCAATTACTTCCTTATCTCCTCCAACTTGGGCGGAGCCATGCGGTATGGGGAGTATGCGGGTGGCTTGGCTCCAAGCTCCAACTTGATCTTATGATCCACTTCATGCCTAGGAGGCAAGCGTCTTGGCAGATCATCGGGCAAAACATCTTTGTTATCTTCGAGTAGCTTTTCTATGCAAGTGGTAGTATCTCTTGGGAACCCTTGTATTCCTCCAAACTTGCTATGGTAGCATGAATATCGGTTCCCCCTTCTTAAGCCCCTTTACAATCTACATAGCCAATAGTTGTGCTTGGCTATGTCGTTGTGGTATAGTCACTGTGGGAACCATGCAATCTCTTTCTCGCTCCATGACCAAGAGATATTGAGGTATGGATCGATCAAAGTATGATATTATCTAAAGAACTCTTACCCTAGAATAATGTCAAAGATATCCATCATTGTGGCGGTAAAATTTGTCGTACCTTTCCAATTGCCAAATTTGACACCAACACTATTGGCTACACCACGAGCATTTTGAGCTTCCACATTTATAGTCTTGACGCGGGAGTTAGTTGGAGTGACCTTCAACTCTAGTCTCTTTATTGTAGCCTCGGTCAAAATTATGGGTTGCTTTCATGTCCACCAGTGTACGAGCAGGCTTCTTGTTGATGGTGAGGTCTATGTACTGATTGTTGTTTTCATTGGGCTAGCTATATTGCTTCTTAACAGTGCAGATAATCAAATCATACACTATTGTGTTGCGCTCAAACTTTCTTCTTGCGGCTTTTCTTTCAGCTCACGCACCATCGCACTGTGACTCTTTAAGCAGGACAATTCCTAAAGCCATGCCGCCCTCTACATATGTAGCAACCATCTCCCTTCATGGCCTATGCCTTCCTCTCGGCATAGCCTTGGTGTCCAAACTTCTTTCCTTCGGACTTGTTGGCGTCATGATTGTTGAGGCTGCTGCTCCTTGATTTTTCCATGATCTCCCCTACCTTTGGTATGGTTACTTCTCATCTCCTTGCCTTAGCATTTTTCATGCCTAAAGTCTGTCAAAGCTTCGGCTTGTATGATGGCTTCATCAATAGTACTAACTTGTCAGCATTCCAACTCTATCTTGGCCCAATTTTGTAGCCCATCCATGAAGTGAAATAGCATGTCTTCATCTGTGAGGTTGGAAATCTAAAGCGTAAGAGTGGTGAATTCCTGCATGTATGCACATATGCATGTATGTTGCCCATCTGCTTATACTCCTAGAACTTGCGCTTTGTCTCATAAATGATGTTGTTGGGATAGAAAGGCCTCTTGAACTCTGCTCAAAATTTCCCCCATGTGTTGATGGTGCAAAGCCCATTCTCCATCTTGATCTCTTTCTATTTCTACCATAGCAAGTCCATATCCGTGAGGTACAACACGAAGGTTGATCTTATTTTCATCACTCTTTACCTTATTTCATTTGAAATAATTCTCTAAATGCCAAAGGAAATTGTCTACCTCTTGTACATCATGAGCACCTTCGAACATCGATAGCTTGGGAGCCTCAACCTTGGCCTCCTTATCTTTGTTGAATGTCGCAGACCCTCCAATTTCAATCTCCCCCTCGAGTGTCTCCATCTTGGTCTTCATGGTCTAAATCATGCTTAATGATTCCAAGAGCACTCCAAGAAAGTGATGGTTTCCCTTATCTCTAATTCTTTATGCTTGCGCCCCTCCAACTCTTTTTTGATGTTGTCATTCTCCTCAAAGGTGAAGTCTTCAAGAGCCTTGAACTTGTCGTCTACCTCGTTCAAACATTTTTTGAAAATCTCCACAACCTGTCTTGTCATGTCAATCATCGCGATCTACTCTACTCTAGGAGTGATGTCTACGGGAAGCTCCTCATGTTCGTCATCACTCACCTCAGAGGCCGAAGGTGAGTGAGATATCAATGCTTCACTTGGTGTAGGGTCGGATAACAGTTCTTCATTCCTCTTATGATTCTTTCTCCCCTTTTGCTACTTTTCCCCAGCATCCTGTCTAACATTGGCGGTGCTAGAAACGTTAATATTTCCCTTGTTTTCCAGTCCCTTAGTATCGACTTTCGCTCTTATACCATATTGTCACGGACTTAGACTTCAACTAAGCACACCGTGCGGCATTTGACAACTTGCTCACAAATTTTTCATGATCTTACAAGCTCAAGTAAGCCTTTCAACACTAGATCACTAAAGGAATGCTAGATAAGAAAGATAAGAGAAATTTACTAAAATAAGCTTTTTGTAAGATAGAAAACTTGATTTGTTTTTCTTGATAGTTTTACAAATGAATGACCTCCTATTTATACTACTCACATAAGGGCTAATGCAAATAATAATTATTGTACAAGTCCCTATATATTCACAATTAAGTCCATTTCTATAATTCTCTACATGTCTAGAATATTTCAAAACTTTTTAGAAATTCCATAAGAATCTAAGATCTTTCACGGGAAATCTTCATAGTGTTCTAAAATATTCCATCAAGTGTAGGATTCTTGCTCATGTAAGCTTCAACGTAGAAAAAATATATGTCAAATGGATACTATGTAGCGTAATAACGTGGAAAGTCATTGCATCAAACTTATAAATGGAAATGAGCTAAGTATACAGTTAAGCGCAGGAGTAGTAAAAGTAGATGGAAATAACTTCATCAAGATCATTATAGTTATATATACATATAATATAAATTATTCTTAGTTTAATGTATAAAAAGAGTAACTAATACATAGATGAGTACGTAGTAGCAAGGTTGTTTAAATTCATTATTTTTAGGTTTCAGGCCTTTGTGATATAGCCAAAGCCTCAACCAAAACACACATATATAGTTGCAACATTATAGAAAAAAGTTTTGGGATTTAGTCATCCACACTTTTCAAATTCCACATATCAGTATTATTGTTGTGCTGGTCATAGTAACCAGGGCTCCTATCGGAATCGTTCTCAAATCCCCTGGACATGTGTGTGTGGGAAGATTGCTGCATCCCACCCCCGTAGCCACCATGCATGTGTGAAGAATGTTGCATCCCACTGCCGTAGCCACCATTCATGTGGGAAGAATGCTGCATTCCGCCCCCATAGCCACCTGTCATGTGGGAAGAATGCTGCATTCCGCCCCCATAGCCACCGTTCATGTGGGAAGAATGCTGCATTCCGCTCCCATAGCTGCCATTCGCGTGGGAAAAGTGTTGCAGTCCACTTCCATAGCCGCCATTACCGTGGAACATGCTGCTACTATTGGCTGAATCATGAGACATATGGGCATATTGGTCGTGGCTGTTGTAGTGACCATTGCCACTTTGGTATTTGTCCTTGTTGTACCAGCTACCCTCGTCATGGCTATAGCGGCCATGGCTCATCATCATGTGATGATGTTGGGTTGGCTGAGGAGTGGTTACAGAGGGATAACCATAAGGCTTCTTCATTTGCGTGCTTGAGCCATTGTTGCTGTAATAATTATCCTCAGAGGAATAGTAGTCGTTATCATTATAGTAGCTCTGCTGCTTGAAGCCAAGAGAAGGGTACACATCAGTTTGGAGACCCATTTTGGATGGTTTTGAGAGTTGCTTATGCAAAATGGTGTTAGAGCTCGTCATATTTATAGAAAAGACTGAATTGAGGATTCCAAAAAAAAAAAAGAAGGGCATCTCATTCTTCTTCTGATGTGGCGCACATTTCATGGTAGTCATGATCTCTACCACTTGTCCTTTCAAAAATGCTCCAAACTTTATTCCCAAATACCAACTTGCATATATATATGGAATTCATCACTCATAAAGCACCCAATAGACATAATATTTGAACTTTCTTTCATTTAGTTTTACGCCTTGATGCCCTCAATAAGGATAGAGGAGAACTTATTCAATCCATAGTGTTGGGGAATCCCATATCTTGATAAGTCAAAATATCATAGTTGATTGTTTTTAGCACCTCCTACCACACAGAGAGATGTCATCATGAGATGATATAGTGATAGATTCCCACTTCAACGAAAGGTCTCCAATTTAATTCCTAAAATTCGAGAAACTTTGTGCAAGGAGCCAACTCAATTTCACACATTTACCACAAGATTCTCTTAATAAATGACTACAATAATTTATATCATCCACTTAGGGAATTATCATTTCTCCAAATCTTCTACTACATTGAGGGGTATGATGACTTAATTTATTACAAATAAAATAATAATTATTTTTATTAGAATAATAGGGGATTATAGCATGTATATTTACTATGTTGTAATTTTCTTCCCTTTGACAAATAAAAATTTCTTGGTTCGAGCCTCTATTATGGTTTATTCGCCGCATAATAAATTGAACTTTTTCCAACTATTTTGCTCATCCTCACATTCTAATACGATATAGGCAGTTGGCACATCTTTTCAAAATTACAGAATTTTCGTTTGCATTATAGTAGGATTCAAAAAGAAAAAGGACTCTGATTTTCAAGATATTTATTTATTTATTTAATTAAAGTAATATCAATCTCAATACTCAAACTGCTTGCTTCTTCAATCTTCCCCCCTCACATATTCGCTTGACTCATTTATATCATTGATTGGCACCCCAAAGTCGAGAAAGATTACTAACATTTTGTAAGTAGTATTTTTCCTAAGAACAAAGTCAAAAAATATCCTTGAAAGTTTTATCGAGAATACTTGATAATCAAACATGTAGAGAGCATGTCAAACACACTATCCTTTCTAAGGATGTTTTTTTTTTAGATAACAACATATATTTTCCAAAATAAAATACAGGAATTGAAAGAAGAATCCGCATAAATTGATATTGAAACGTGGGAGGATGTATTAACTGATAAAGAAAATCGATATTTGGCATCTCAGCCCCAAAGAGATGCTTTCTTTCTCAAATGTGGGAGAAAGTTTTTTAGGAAACGTGCTTTGCTTAAGTTATTTAAAATATGAGAGGAGATTTTTTGTTGTTGTTGTTGAATTGGCAGTTTCAATTTTAATTGTTTTCCCTGAATCGAATTTCTTTAATTTAATATCATAAAACTCTGTTCTTGAAAAGTGGGAGGAAGAATTGGCAGTTTTCCTTTTAGGAATAATTGGCAATTAAACTTATCATTTTTGGAAATTCAATTTTCTATTACTATCATAACTCTGTTTTTTTTTTAAATAGAATGAAGAATAGTCAGTTATTTTATTCTTTTAGGAATAATTGGCAGTTACATATCTATACATTTTATTTGAAATTTGATTTTCTATTTCAAATGGCAGTTTTAATTTTACTTATATTGCCTAAATCGTGTTGTATGAGAAAAATCACATCTATCCCGACCACTTGCTTTAGAGTATAATTCCGAAAAAGGATCATGCCTATTGATTCTTATGATTAAGTGTTCTCTAATACTAACCATATGTCTAATCCCAGTACACTAAAGAACAAATACTATTCCAAATGGGTATTACGACGGTTGACCCTTATACCAAAGAGTTCCCTTTATGTGAGGTCGGATGCTAATCCCCAACCTCTTTCCAAATGAATCGAGGGATTTCTCCTCAATCACTAAGATAGACATAAATCCATACACATTTGGGTCAAGTCACAAATTAGACACCACTGGAGAATTATCAAATGTCCGGTAGAGACTCTAAATGGCTCACCGAATGCCTTAGGGGTATCCTCCCCGGTAGGAAACAGAACCCCTTCAAAAGCAGTGGACCAGTTCTTCTCAATTTGATGACTGCGCAGTATTGCTCATCCCTGACCGATCAAGTAAAGTTCCTATTGTTTTTGACAAACCATTTCCTAGAGACTAGTAGTGCAAAAACATACCGGAATACTAAAGAGCGCAACACAACCAAAGGCATGAACCTAAGGAAGCGAGCTTATGACAGTAGGGTATTTTTCATCAACCCTAAAGTAGAAAAATTTTGAGGAGACCAAAGGCATACGTTGCACTCTTTTTCTTGACTGAGGTTTTTGTCTCAGATGGATTTTTTTAGGGAATATTTTTAATGAGGCTACAAGCGTGAGATGTTCTATCAAAGTAATTGTGGCGGTGACAATATTCGGAGTCTATAATAGCTCAAATTAACAAGCAATACATTACTAAACAGTCGAAACACAACAAGACGAGCACCACTTCATGAGAGATGATGATCGATAACCTTTTATTTAGGAAAGAAATCGGTAAGTCTTCCACTTCCCGGATATATTTCATTGGATATTCGAAAAGTGACGAACTATCTGTATGAAGGGAAACCTGTGTCTAGCAAAAGAAAAACTAAATCATGACCCGTAGTTAAGTCGGAATCAAAGAGATGCTTGCCATGGCTCAGCAAAAATTAGAGAGATCATCCAGTTGTGGCCCTAAGTGATGATGCATCAACATGACCAAGGAGCACCGTAACCAGGTAGCCTGCTCAACCTCTTCCCTAGGACAAGCCCTTTTGACAATTGTACCCTCATAATGACTCTTGGGGAGATCAATAATCAATCTCAAGCCTTGTGTCGGAGTCTAGGCACGTGCTACTAGGTAGCCTTCAATGCTAACATGTAGATCTGTCATATTGAGGTGACGGATCAACTATCCAGGCCTATAAAAGGTACTCTCAGAAGAAAAGAGATCATCAGAAAATACACAGCCTTTTCTAGAAATCATTTTATCTTTTTTTCCTTAGAATTTTTCACTGGAGAAGGCTCTCGACCTTCTCCTTACTCGTAGTTTTCTATCCTTTGAGCAATTTTCATACTTGTATGTGTCCCCTCTGTTAGTGGTTTGGCTGGAAAAAAATGAACTTGATCAATCCTAACCCACTTGCCTTTAATTTCTTTTTACATATTTTACTGTTGACTAAAATGACGATTTTCTCAATAAATGCGTGCTTTTTTTAATAATTTTATATCATAACTCTATTCTTGAAAAGTGGGAGGAAGAATAGACAATTTTTTTAGGAATAATTGGCAGTTAAATATTATATTTTTATTTTCTATTTAAATCTTCCTGGTTTTGCAATTTTTTTAAAGATTTTTAATTTTATATTGAAATTTTCTGGTGCTCACACTTGACATTCTAGGAGACTTTTGGCTCTTCTATTCTATAACAATAGATGTTTATCTCCTAGGTTGTTATCATGTATATATGTGTATATCCATGAAAATTGTTGTTATACAGTAATACACAATGTAGCGATGACGTTTTCCAGATCAATTTCAGTTCTTAATGTTAAACAGAGCCAGTTGAAACCACATCCACTCTTCCTGAAATTTTGTATATAGTATTTGTCCAAGTATTTTTAACAATACCCACTCAGAAGTATTTAAATATGAAAAGGTAAAATCAATTTTTGAATAGAAAGAAATCAACTAGAGAAGAATATCTTGAGATTTTAGTGATTATTGAGAGGGGGTTGTTGAAGAAGAGAACTTGAGTGGGTTGAGAGAAATGAGAAAGAGAAAAAATTACAAAAGTTATCTTTTGTCTAATCATATTGGGCTACAAGTGCCAATACTGGCTAAGCGGCTTATAATGCCTTGGAAGTTGTATATAAGTATCAATTCCCCCAGTTTCTTTTCCTTCGTTTATCTTTTCCTTTCTAAATTTGGTAAAATAATTAGCAGATACTGAACCCAGCAAACATCGATAGACAAACTATTGACAAGACCTAACAAACATCTCTATCAACCCCCCTCGACATAATTTACGACAAAGATGTTTCTTTCCTCAGTAAACATCTCTGTCAAACGGCCCTAAAAATTTGAAAAACTATTGAAAGCGCCTGGCAAACATCTCCGATGAACGACCAAATAAAAACTTGACTTCCGGTGCGAGGAAAACTACTGAAAGCTGCTGGGCAACAAAAACAAACTACAAAACCCTTCATTCAGACCAAGCCAATATTTCATTCTCCAGCAACAAATTGTTTGGACGCTATATCTAATAACGTTGATGGAGCAGGTCATTTAGAAAATTACACACTTGATACTCATACACTCCCTTCAAAGAAATGACAATGGAACTCATCATTGCATTCTAGTTTATTCATCCATAGCATCTCCCCCCTCAATCACCGCTACCATCTCTCTCAATGGTATGATCTTTGTAACAAGAACTTCTGTAAGAACAATTCAACTAACCACATTAATAAAGTCCAGGCTGAATGCTAAGAATTTTACGGACACTAACTTGTATAATTTAACAAGGTATTTCCCATTTATATTGGACATTGACAAGTATGAGAATACTAACCAGTCTTTTTAGGGAATGAGTAACCCTTCTGCGGATAGGTCCGGGGATTAGGCGACATATGATTCCTTAAGTACTCGGTTTGACCCTAACAAATCAGCACAGTAGTTGAAATACTAGCAAAATAGAACATGGATTCATGTATAATTAGATGAAAATTGTCATTCATTGCTAAAAGGAGATTAGACCTTTGTTATCACACAGATATCAACATTGCTTCCACTTCCAAGATCATTGAACACCCCAGACAATATGGCCTCCGCTACTAGCTTTATCCCTTCATCTTTCTGCACCAAAATTCCATCTCAACACTTTAATAATTTACAATGTAAATAGAGGCCAAATTCAGTGGACCAATTGTATCTGCAGCAAATGATCTTACACTTAACCCTTCCCGGTATTTCGACTCAAAGATAGCCATAGCTGCAAGGGAACCAGAGCCCATTGTAGCATATGGCAGAGTATCAGTTGATCCATGTGGATAAATCTGAGAAGAGGCCATTAACCAGCAACATTCAGGATTTTTATAATAATAATAATAATAATATACTAAGGTGAATCAAACACAAGACCACTCACAGTATGCAGATGTGGCCCTGTGACATCAACCCCACCAAGGACCAAAGCAGCTGAAACGTACCCCTGGTAGCTGGTTAAGAGCGCATTGTTAAGCCTCTGTGTTAGCAATTTAATTGCATATAAAGATGTTATTTTACATTAAAAGATATACTCACCTGAAAAGATGAGACTTCAAAAGAGTGAGAGCTGTCACAACCCTGGATTCACGACCAGTGTGATACCTGTGAAGCTTCAGTTGGGAACTGACCATGTCTACAAAATAGCAGTTGCTACTTAAATGAAAGAGAAAGAGAGTAGGATTTGGAACTTGAAAAGAGATGTTATTATTTCGAACAGAAATATATGAATATCAAACTCAAAATTACCAGTTACCGCCTCAGTATCAGCAGCTGTTCCAGCTCCACAGCAATATATGTTAGGGGCCATATAATGAATCTTCTCACAGTTCTTATCAGCAACAATCGGTCCTTCAGTGGCTCGTGTGTCTGCTCCAAGAATGACGCCATCCTGGAATACAAAAGATATTCTTAAGCAGTTACATAAGAATCGCTTGCAAAGTCTGCTGGTAAAACATGCACCAATCATGGATACTCCTAAAGGCCACATTTTCCCCCAAAAGATTTAAAGATATCTATTAAACATAGTTTCCTGAGTCTGCTGATCCCTTGTGCAACATCCCATGGATAATCAATCAGACAGGCATTCATTAAAGCTATATCACACTTAAACTAAAAAAAAATGAAGATGCAGGTATATCTAAGATACTGTGAAGAGGAGAAAAAGAAAGAGAACCATGTAAGAATGGCAAAGACTTTTTGCAAATACCACTCAGCAATGCAGTTAGCTACGCATATGGTTCTTAATTTCATTTATGGAAGATAGCCTCAAGATAATAGGTGTTGCCTCTATCACTAAAAACTGAGGGTGGTGGCTTTGTTGTGGTTGTAATTGCAAAGTGATGCTACTAGTTTTAGAGGATTCTTGTTCCCCCGGCTGAGAAGTCAAACCACCTTCCTCACCTCTTAATCTGTAAAAGCACATTTCCCTTGATGATAAGGTAAGCACCAGAATTGGCAGACAGCCCAATCCTTTCTTTACTTGAAGGTTAGCATGGAACGGAGCTACTTCTGCCGCAAATTCAAACTAAACTCACTGCTTGGAAGGGGGATTTAGGAGGTCTTTTCAAGTATGTCAATCATATCGATAAAACGAGTTCCATCTTATTTCTTGTTGAGCAACTCATAAAAATATTCCAATTGGAAAAAGATAATACTGAAAAAAAGTTAACAAGGCAAAGTACACTAGTTATAAACATTAGGTACAAACATACTTGACTCTTGATGGCTCTGCTTTTCAGTACATCCATGCCATGGCCAGATTCTAACAACAAACCCCATATCTGAGTTGTCAAATATGAAAAGAGAAAAGCTCTCCCCACTTTCTTGTTTTTCCCCAAAATAACGAACTACTTTCTCTATTTTACTTTCCATATCACATTTTATCTATGTATTGGCCATAGGGTAAGCTGAGGTTCTACCTTCTAAAGAAAAAATCTTCCCTGCCACTAAACATCACCTTTCATATATCGTGATTCTCTTCGCAATTAATTAGGTTGAAGGATCTACGTCGGTGGGGGTAAAGATGAGGTGTGTTGGAGGGTGGGGAGGATACATCATTGTGGAATCCCACTTGTGGAACTTGTTTTCCCTACTTTCACTAGGGGAGTTATTTTCCTCATTTTACCTTGAATGAGTTGCAAGTTACTTTCCCTTATGCTCCCAGACCCTATTCCCGAGACACAACACTAAAAGTCCCTTCAGGGTCTTTGAAACCCTTACTCCGGTGGTGTTCGATCACCGAAGCGCCTCTACTCTCTTCTTTTTTGTCTCATCCTTTTCTTCATTAATGGAAAATCGTATTTATTTCATACTAGGGGGCAAGTCTTATGATCTAACTGAATCTAAGTCATGCTCGGAGACTTGGTATGACTGGGTGAAGAGTTCAGAAAGCTATATGATGAGGATGGTGCTAAGCAAAAGAGCTTTTTTTGGTTATGCAGAAGGTTGAAAGAAGCTACTGTCATAAAGGGCGGAAATTTTAAATCTTGGAGGGCCAGATTTTCTACCAACATTTATTGCTCTTTAAAGTTCAACAAATACGGCAGATTCATATCAGTTATCACAGTATGGACAATTAAGAACAGTCATCATCACGGCAGAAAACAAATTTAATGAATGATGGAGTGGTGTTGTGACTAAAAATGAAAACTTAATTAAAAGAGGTACAAGAGTATAGGCTGCTATAAATGCTACAGGGATGCTACATATCTGTACATTAAAGGGTCGTTTGGTAGAGTGTACAAGAATAGTGCTAAATAAGGTGTATTAGTTAATGATCACATTAGTAATGTTGGTATTAGTTATGCTTGCATAATTATACTGAGATTATTTCTTATGCATTGTTTGGCTCGTTGTATTAAAACTAACATGCATTGCATAATTTCAACAAAAAATCATTTGTTTACAAAAAGATCCGACACAAATATGGTAGAATGTATATGGAAAAGGTTTTGAGGGGAAATTGTGTCTTTAATAATACTACTGCAAGCATTAGAAGTCTTGCATTGCTAATACCATGATTTCATGTATCAGTTATACATACCATAATACCAAATAGAGTGTATTTAGTTATACATAGGTTGAAAAGCGTACCAAACAAGGTATTAGTAATACACAAAGCTAATGCATGCATTATTTTTTCTAATGCATCCTACCAAACGACCCCTAAAGGGAAGAGCTTCAAGGAAGCCTTACATAAAAGAAGTGGACTCGGGAAGAGCCTGAAATAAACATGGAGAAGTTGACCCAGAAAGCAGCCTTGAAAATAGAGTATGATCTTCTTAGTAGATGTCTGGTTGGGCGTTTCCCTGAGTAATAGATGTGGAAAGCGGCCCAGAATCTTCAGGTTTATGATATGAATAGAGTTCAATTCTTGTTTGAATTCCAATCTAGAAGAGCCGCTAAGCACATCCTGTCAGGGGAACGGTGAAGACAAGGAAGCAAGCTTCTATTAGAATGGTGGTCTCCAAAAAAATAAAGCTTCTATTAGAATGGTAGTCTCCAAATGTGGGTGCTTACTCAGATCACAAAATTTTCCACTGGCTCTGGATTAGGGTTTTAGGGCTTCTGTTGCACTTATGGTCGGAAAAAGTGATGAAGGAGATTGGGAAAAGTGCAGCAGATGGATTGAAAATGAGGAGGAAACTGAACTAAAAAACCATCTTAGATGGGCTAGAATTCGAGTTAAAAGACCCAGAGCAGATTCCTTTCACAGTAGAAGTCGATGAAATGGAGATCATATTTTCTCACTGCCGGTTTGGTGTGAATCACCAACGGGGTATAGAGGAGGGGGTGGGATGCGCACAGTAGTCGAGATGTCAGGGTTGCTGATGGAAAAGAGGTGCATCGCAACAGCCCATGAAGGAGAAAGAGACGCTTCATGCGATAACCCAGGGATCTGAAAGGGAGAATTCATCAGGTATTAGCGTTGTAGAAGGAGCTAGATATAGTAGAAGAGGATTGGCATGGATAGAGGGAGTGCGACACCTCCTTTTAAATCTGATGACTCATTCAAATTTAAGAAGCCTTTGGATCATATTTTTAACTCCACTGGCCAAATATTCTTATTGGGCCCTTAGCCTTAAGGACCCAGCCTCTTAAGACTTCTCAGAAGAATTTTGTAGAATTTTTTATAGATTACATCAACACAGAACTGGGCAAGGACCCCTCCTTGCCTTTTTCTCTTCGTCCAGCGTCAATGTAGAAGAGGCTATGCAAATGGTCACCACATCAGAAGATAAGGAAGATCTCTTTCTCTTTCCCTCTCGGGAAAGAAAATAAGAAAGGTTTCATTTTTCTCTTTCATGTCAATTCAGAAGCACTTATTTATTAGTTTTAAATATAGCAGACAGAATCGTCATGGTCAGCAAATCAGCCCCGCATCGTAGGCATTTATTTTGCCATCAAAGTCCAACCAACATCTGAAAATTAACATGCAACAGATTAATGACACAGTTGAGAGTGAGAATCCTTTTCTTTCAGACTTTAGAGGAAAAAATTTGGGGAGCTGCGACAATGGAGAGCTAACTATCTACAGTGATCCTATGCCACTTCAAACTGAAGAACTATATGGGGAGGGCTACATATGAAAATTGGCAACACTTTGGGTTCACTCTAATGTTATTAAACTTAGATAGCGATTCAGTGTTGCTTTCACAGGCTATGAAAAACTTGCTTTTGAATTGTTCATAAGGTGGATGAGAAGGGAGATGGAACATAACAACACAAGGGTAACAACTCAACAAAAATCAGAGACTCAGTTTCTAAAGAGGCTAGGAATTTGGTCTCTCATATGAACTTCAAAGATGGAGAGCCTAGAATCAGGGGGAGAAACAACTCCTTAAGTTATCAAAGAAAGTAAAAATTCTTTCATGGAATGTTAGCGGTCTCAGAACAAGAGAAGTCTTGTAAAGAACTTGTTACAACAGTGGGGGCAGACATTCATGCAATTCTCGATACTAAGTTGGACAGGGCAGACTGTAATATAATTCAACTACTATGTTTTAACAAGTGGATGGGGAAGCTCATATGGAGGCTATAGGCAGTTGTGGAGGGATAGTAGTGCTATGGGACAAAAGGACCTGGATGGGGAAATTGGTTGACAGTGGTGACCAAATGATTACTTGCAAGTTTATTGGCATTAACCAAAACCCTACTCGGTAAAGAGTGTTGTCTATGTTGAGTGTGGGAAAACTGAAAGGAGAGATCTTTGGTTGGAATTATCTGCTATTAGAAGTCAATGTGATGGGCCTTGGATTGTATGTGGGGATTTCAATGTTACTAGATACCCATCTGAGATGACAAATGGACACATAATTATAGGTGCAATGGATGAATTTACATAATGGATCAATGATATGGAATTGTTTGATCCTCCTTTATTGGGAGGATCTTACACCCGGATGAGGGGGAATAATCATTTGACTATTTGAGAGCTTTGAGAATTGAAAGATTTTTGTTTTGCTCTCAGTGGGAGGAGTTTTTCCTTCAAACAAACAAAATCTACTTCCCAAGGTTGGCTTAGATCACAGACCTATCATGCTTATTTTTGGGGATTGGGGACTGGTATTCAAAAGTCCTATTTCAAATTTAAGCAATGGTGGCTGGGTACGGAAGGCTTTAGAGAGAATGTGCAAGTAATGTGGGCTTCTTTTCAGGTAAGTGGCAGCCTTGCTTTCGTTTTGGCCACCAAACTGAAGCTTTTAATAAACAAATTGAAGGAGTAGACCAGAGGAAACAACGGCAACTAGAGGAAAAAGGAGGAAATCCTTAACCCGATCTCAGCTGCTCTGGAGACTGCTCATTGAGGATGAACTGGTTTAGAAAGTCCATTTATCTATGGAACTTGAGGAGGTGACTAGGAATGAGAAGATAGCTTAGAGGCAAAAGTAGAGTTCAGTGGTTAAAAAGTGGAGATAAGAACACTAGACATTCCACAGGATTGCCACAGCACACTAGAGGTTCAATGTTATTGACTCATTAGAGGTGGAGGGAAAAGCAGTTACTAACCCAATAGCTATAAAGGAGAGCATTCTTAACTTTTATCAAAACCTATACAAGGAATCTGAAAGTTGGAGACCCAACTTTAATCTCCATAAGGCCCCAAGAATTAATACTGAGGAACAAGAGTGGCTACAAAGGCAATTTGAAGAGGAGGAAGTTCTTCACAGTATCAGGTTTTGCAAGTGACAAAGCATCTGGCCCAAATGGGTATCCTATGTGTTAATACTAATCTTTCTGGGAGGTTGCAACATTTATATTCTCATCAGGTCTTTGAGAGAAGCACCAATGACACTTATATGGCTCTCATCCCCAAGAAAATTGGAGTTGTTGCACTAAAGGATTATAGATCTATCACTCTCATCAGTGGGGTCTATAAAATCATTGCCAAGGTATTGAGAGAAAGGTTGAAAAGGGCAGCGAATAAATTGGTGAACAATTAGCCTTTATTAAAGGAAGGAAGATTACAGCTGTTGCTCTTATAGCCAACTATAATGTGTGGATACTAGATTGAGAAGGGAGGTGCTAGGTATTATGTGCAAGCTAGATATAGAAAAGTCTTATGATCATGTAAACTGGGACTTTTTACTTATCATCCTCAGACAGATAAGTTTCGGTGAAAGGAGGCTCAAATTGATTGATTTTTGCATGAAAATTGTCAAAGTTCTCCACACTTGTAAATGAAGAACATGTAGGTTTTATTCCTTCAGAGAAGAACCTTAGACAAGATGATCCTCTCTCTCCTTTCCTTTTCATCATTTCCATGGAGGGGTTTCAATAGTACGAGGAGGATTGCTGTAAGTAATAGGTGGATAAAGAAATTCAAGGTTAGCAGCGCCTTGGATAAGGTGATCCTCTCTCCCCTTTCCTTTTCATCATTTCAATGGAGAGGTTTCAATAGTATGATGAGGATAGCTATAAACAATAGGTGGATAAAGGGATTCAAGATTAGCAGCAGATAGGGGCGGATATGGAAATATGTGACCTGTTGTAATGCAAATGATATTGTGATATTTTATGAAGTTTAGCTCAACAAATCTGCTATATCAAGATGATTTTACTTATTTTTGAACCACTTCTGGCATAATTGTTAAGGGCAGAAAAAGTAGCCTCTTTTTTTTTCCTTGAGAAGATAACATTTTCTATTAACACCAAAAAGGTTATGAAGCCATAATTACAGGGAATATGAGCAGAACTAATCTATGCAAGGATTGTTCTATAAAGACTCTAGGAGTTGCATTAGAGCCTATGTCCTCTATGTACTCTTGTTTACACCAAACAATGAAAAAGAGAGATACGACTAAGCTTTATCTTCTAGATTGAATTGCTCTTTCCTTCAAAACATCTTAGATTCCTTTCCCTTCAGATAGTCCACCAAATACATCTTGGGATCATACTCTATTTTCTTTTTTTTGTTGGTCATTAGTGCCTCCCAGAAAGTAGTCTCTTTCATATTAAAGAAATGGCACAGATGGAGGAATTAGCTGGGATCTTGGGGTGTAAGGTAGATAATCTACCAGCAACCTATTTGGGTATGCCATTAGGCAATAAGCAGAAAGAATTGGTAATCTGGGATGGGATTGTGGAAAAGACGGAAAAGAGGCTGGCAAACTGAAAGACACAATACCTATCTCTGGGAGGTAGGACTACTTACATATGCATCCCTATTTCCCATTCCAATAAGTGTGGTCAAGAAATTGAACAGAGTAAGAATCAAGTTTTTGAGGTTTGGGAGCTGGAAGGGAAAGGGGTATCACTTAATGGAATGGAAGATAGCATAATTACATAAGGAGGTTGGTGGTTTAGGAGTCAGGAATCTGAAAATGCAGATTGACTGCTTGCTCATGAAATGGTTATGGAGATTTAATGAAAATGATCAGGCTCAACAAAAGGAGGTAATCCTAACAAGTATGGTCAAATAGAGCAATGGTGTACCAATGCAGTATATACCTCCTATGGAACATAAGTATGGAGATCTATCAGGAACCTTAGGCCTATGGCCTATATAGCTGAGAATATTAGTTATAAGGTGGGTGATGGTACTAAAGTACTATTTTGAAGACTTATGGGCTGGACAGAAAGTTTGATGCAAGTCTTCCTTGATCTAGCCAACATTTGCAGTAACCCTGAGGTTACTGTGGGCGACAGTTGATGGAACATTTCTTTTAGGAGGTATCTTAATGATTGGAAAGTAGGAAAGTTTGTGGAACAATTGCAAGTGATTGATGGGTTCAAAGGCACTACTACAGAGGTTGATACCATTAGATGGAAACATGATAAGGGTGGCACGTTGTCTGTAAGTAGAATTTATAGGAAAGAGGTCTCCAAGAGGCCTGAAAACAAGATAGAGCCATGGAAGCAAGTATGGAAAGTACGGCTCTTACTAAAGTTAAGTGCTTTGCTAGGTCAGTAATCAAGAAAGCTTGCCTAACTCATGAGATTCTACAGAAAAAAAGAATGCAAATTGTATCCAGATGCTTGCTCTGCAGTGACGCCAGAGAAACAAATAACCATTTGTTTCTCCATTGCAAGATCACATCTCAGCTTTGGTCTCTGTTCCTTAGTCTATGGATGGTCAATGCTAGAGAACACAACAGATTTATTGTTGTTAGATTAGAAGAGGGAGAGCAAAACACAGAAGAATTGGTGGAGAATAATCTCATACTGTATCTGGTGGACTATCTAGAGAGAGAGAAATGGAAGAAGCTTTGGAGATAGATTCAACAGTATCTAGAAAATCAAAGGGAGCTACATTGCAACTTTATATTTTTGGTGTAAAGAATATTGTATAGAAGATGTTGAACCGTTAGTAGATGTTTTAGGATTACTATAATTACTTTCTTGTTTTAGCTTGTTACTACCTTTTTAGAGGTCTCAAGCGTACCCTTAATGCACCCTTAATGCTGAGGAATACAACATTACCAGTTTAAAAAAAAGTTATTTTCCTCATTATAGGATACTTGTTTTCCTAGAAAATGTTTTTCAAAAAATTTTGACCAACCGAACATGAAAAAATTGAAAAACATTTTCCATACCGAACACACCCTAAATTATACTTTTTAACAGTTGAATATGTTAACTGTCTTGGCATGGATATGCTTATATCTGCTGATGTAGGGTGGGAAGATCAACGATGTGAATGGTCAAATTCATGGTTCTATTCATCCCACAAATCACTTGGTGAGAGTGCTTCAACAATTCCCTTCAAGGGACTCCAAGGGCAAATATAGACAGAGTTCTCCGGGATTTAAATATCAAACTCGATAGGGCATTATGAACTACATCCTTCATAGCAAAATGAAACAACGGAAGGGGAGGGAAAGACAAGAAGAAATCATGAGCCAAAAATGCAATATTTTATTGGTGTACTAAGCAACTTTATTATTTCATCTCTTCTCTTCTTCGTGTCCCTCAAAACAAGGTGATACCTTCTCTTATTACTATACCAGATGTTTAAGGTTAATAATTTAGTGCATAATACTTAATGGAATAAATTAGATTCAGGACAGAAGTGTCCAGGGAAGTTGCAGCTCTAGAAAGTTTACTCTTTCATTATCCTAAAACAAGAAAAGCAGGGAACTTCAAAGCATTTCAATTTAACTCTTGTTTTAATTCAACCAAGGGGTTCGGCAGAAAATCACACGGTCTATATGGTAGATGTTAGAACCTCTATCGGCTTCTTAGTGTATTTAATTCTTCACATTTTGAAACCCTTAGTGAATATTCTGGTTCTACTACTATGGAACAATACAATTCCCCATTTAGCTTCATGGTATAAGGGTTTAGCTATACGGTATCCACATTCTCGTTTGTGATATGACTAGAGCTATAGCATAATAACCAGTTAAGACCCAAAATTAAAAAAATTTAAAAACAAGGGAACATCTAGTGTACCTGAAAAATTAAACCAACGATGGTAGTACCAGTCTTAAGGAAAGAAGGAGACCAGAGTCCTTTATTCACCAGCATCTCATTCCTTCTGCACAAATCAAAGCTAAATCCACCCTTTGGAGGAACATCTATTGTTGCCTTAGACGCCATTGCTGCTCAAAATAACGAGAAAAAATGCAACAGCGTTTGATTTATGAAGCTTGATGATTTGAAACCATGTGAAAATCTGGGATCTTGTAAATTCGCCGAGGTCTTGGAGAATAAGAAAACAAGCGTTAAATTGGGCTGCTGATCTCTTTTTCTGGGCAACTAAAGTTTTGGGCTCATTTACAAGTTCGTTTCGACCTCATCTTGCACCCTACGAAGGACTTAATTCCCGATGCGTATTTAACATGAAAAATTGGCAAACTTACTTCTTAAATTGACATATAATATCTCACTTTAATCGATTATAATGACCTTTTTACATTTATTGAATTATTGAAAGTTATATTTAATGACCAAAAAAGATGAGTAAAAATAGAAATTTTATTGCATAATAATTTTTATTTTTTTTTACGTTTCCTATACATTTTCTATCAATAGGATTTCTTCCCTAAATTTTCTCCATTATAACTCTATTACAATGATAAATCTCCAAATAAAATAAATAAAATTTTACCGTATATTTATATTTTCATTGTGTATGCCTTTTTCTCAAAAAAAAAAGAGTTTTGGAGTTCTTTATTTTGTAGTTAAGATTTTTTCAAGAATTTTATATTTTTTTTATTCTAAATTCAATGTGTAAGACTAGTTATTCAAATAAAATGGTCAAAAAATTGAGATAATGGCTCTAATCTTCAAGATTCTCCACCTACAAGATCATTTTCATATCCAAGTTGAAGAAAAAAAGTTGGGGATTGAATAAATTCAAGAATAGAGGAAACAAATTGCTCCTAACCATCTTATACACATTAATTAAGCGAAATTTTCAAAAGAGGAAGTATTTAGAAAGTGATTGGTCCTTCATTCATGTTTTGGTGGAGAAGAAGAGTTATCTCTTCTTCCTTAAATTTGCTACTTACTGTTCCATCTTTTCTTGTTGTTTTAGAAGGAAAAATTGCACACAAAATCTTCAAATTAGGATTTTTTCAAAAAAAAATTATGTCTTTTTTTTTTGTCTAAATTCATGGGTAAGATTAATGTATACATGCAATTTATTATGTACACATAAATCGGTTGTGTCAATCTGTTATATATCCATACATTATATATAGATACATTAAATATAATTTTAACCTTTTTATAATTTCTTATATTTATATAATCATATTTATTGTATACATCAATAGTGTACTATTATATTTTAATTTACTATGTATACATAAATCGGTTGCGACACACACACACACACACACATATATATTAAATTAATATATACATTAAATTTTTTAATTTTGATTCTTCCTATTATATATACATATCTTCATAATCTTACATTGTTATACATTGGTTCATATTCACCATATATATTTATTTGCATTGATATTTATTATTCTATATTCACCTAATAAATTAGTATATATTTGAATTGGTATATATTGATTTGTATTTATTTAATAATGTGGTATATATTTATTTGCATTCATGTCTTTCTATTTATAAATATTGGTTCATATTTACCTAACAAATTTGTATACATGAATATGAAAATAAAATAATTGAATAATTATAGATTTCACGTGAAATAAGAAATAAAAAATTAGTTAGTGTTATGAAATAATAAAGAAAGAACAAGAATATTATAGAGAAAGAGAGAAGGAGAGAAGTTTTTATTTCTCTTGATGTGATGAAATACAATGAAGGAGAACCCCTCTATTTATAGGGATAATTCCTCCTAACTTTTCTCCAAAAGATAGACTTTCACTATAATATAAACACATGTATCCACTATAAGACAAATACATTTATAGACATTCACTATAATACAAATATTTATAACAATCCCCTTGAATGTCTATTTGATAGATAATGTGCCTCGTTAAAACCTTACTAGAAAAATCCAGTGGGAAAAAATCTAGTAAAGGAAAAAGAGTACACACATCTAACAATACGCATTTTGGCTGTCTCATTAAAAACCTTACAAGGAAAACCCAGTGGGACAAAATCTCATAAGGAAAAAAGAGTACAGCGCGTATTAACTCCCTCTCTCAAAAAAAAGAAAAAGAAAGTGCAACATATCAAAGAGCGATGACACCCCTAATTAGAACATCCTTGAATCTTTGCATCTCGATCTTGTGCACCATCTTCTTGAAAGTTGCAGTTGGTAGAGACTTAGTGAATAAATCAGCCACATTGTTACTTGAATGAATCTGTTGCAAGTTGATATCACCATTCTTTTAGAGCTCATGTGTGTACAAAAACTTTGGCGAGATGTGCTTCGTTCTATCTCCTTTGATGAATCCTCCCTTTATTTGTGTTATGCATGCTGCATTATCTTCATATAAAATTGTGGGTACTTTGTCACATTTCAAACCACATTTTTCTCAAATGAGATGTATCATGAACCTCAACCACACACATTCTCAGCTTGCTTCATGAATAGTTATTATCTCAGCATGATTTGATGAAGTAGCTGTGAGAGACTGTTTTTGTTACACCCCATAAATTTTAAATGAATAAATATCCTAATGGCATGTTGGTTAAGGGATTTAGAAGGCAAGCAAAAAAAAGGGGGGGAAGTCGGTTTTATTTCAAATATAAACAAGAATTTCCAGAAAAACAGGGGAATATAGGTAGGGAGAAGGAAACCCACGACATTTACATATAGTTCTTGCCAATTACGCTACGAAACGCGGTCTAAACTCCGTTTCGGCTTAGATACCGAGGTATAAAGCTGCAGAGAGCAATCCTACGGAGTTGGTTTCGTGAAATTTGGCTGGCGAAACGTCGTGCTACCGAGGTAAAGTAAATAGAATTGCTTTAAATTAGTACTAATGTGTTCCTAGCCTTGCAGTGAGCATTTATCCCTTCTGAACTATCGAGAAATAACGAGTTTTTGACCGTTTTCCGATAAGTCGAAGCTTGGGATAAATATATATCAAAAAGTGATAATTTCTCCCGGATATTAATGTATTTAGTTCTAATTGACATGTATATGAATGTAGTTGGGAGAAACAACAGAAGTACGGACGAAAATCACATCGGTCAGTTGGGTACTCAGAAACCAGGTATATAAATCTATTCTTTTGGCAAGCCAGGAAGTACAGTCTAGAAAATAAATAGAATAAAGGCTATTAACAGATACCCAGCGTACAGGAACGATTTCAGTACAATTTCCAGCAAGCATGCTAGTATATCATTACGTATCATGCGATAATCAGAATAACGGATAGTCAGATGATTTCAGATAGTAATGTGGTATCCGCTAGTAGTTCAGCATGTTCTTACGTAATACCCAGAATGGAAGTTGTAAAAGTAGTATAATGAATTAGCAGGATTACAGAGAGTATGTATTACATTTGTTAAGACTGTATCCGGTAATAGATGTCACATTTTATATTATTGAGCTATATCCAGTTATAGATGGCATGTTCTATGTTATTGAGTTATATCCAGATATAATCAGATCAGTAATCAGATATAGAAATAGCTCCAGACACCGATATAGCTCCAGATACAGATATAGCTCCAGAAACAGATATGGCTCTAGAAACTGATATAGCTTCAGATCACGGATAACAATAATCAGATAAACAGATAAAGGCCAGGTAGCAGTTAGCCCAACAATCAGAAACAGCGTAAAACAGAATATAGCATCAGTTGTTTAATACAGACTGGCCTTGAAATAAAAGAAGAGAATATGATTAGCATTTTTCATTTGAGCATGCTTGCTGTGTATGTGTTTTGCATGTTGAGACTTGTTATGGCATGTGGGCACCTTTTAGCATCCTCGCCGCCCCTGGGTTATAGCTGTGTCGATACCAGATTCAGATACCGCCCCCAGCTGGGCGATGTCGTCCGCCTAGAGGACGATGATGGTTGACCACCCTAATAATACGGTCCAGATTACCCTGCTTGCAGGGGTAGTTTAGTTCGCTCTGAGCAGAGCCATACTACCCTGTTTACAGGGGCAGACTACTCTGTGTGCGCTTGTGGCCGGGGGCAGTTTCAGATTCAGATTTTTATAAAATTACCCTGTTGCGTGTTTGCACCCAGGGGCAGTTTCAGTCACAGATACAGCAGCAGATTACCCTGTTGAGCGCTTGCGCCCAGAGGCAGGAGTCTTCGGACTCAGACACAGTTCATTGTCAGAGGCCAAGGCCTGAGCTACGTACCCAAGGGGACCGGTAGGAGGAGCTCACAGTTATCAGATGAGTGGAGTGACTTATTTTTGGTTGGTTTAGACCCGGGTAGGGGTAAATAGATTGTTCTATTGGTTGACACCTTCCGGCTTATGGGGGTCGGTCAGGTATTGTGTGTATTTATATATATATATATATATGTGCTATTAGATACTGATAGACAGTAGGACGACACGTCGTCAGGTACGCCCATTTTAGTTACAGAATAGGTAAACTCTCCCCAGTTATCCTCAGCCAGATAGACTCAGCTACTTCTTACTTATACTTCATGTTATTGTTGTTACCCATTTCAGTTGTATATTTCAGTTTGCTTTACATGCTCAGTACCTGTGGTACTGGCGCCCGTAGGGGCGCTGCATTGCTTGCTTGCAGGTACACATAGATGAGGAGTCGATCCCTCGTGATCCAGTCAGCAGAGTTATCATCTCCTATCCTCCGGAGCTAGACAGTCGGAGGCTGCTCCTATTTCCTTTTTGGTTACAGTTTGGGTAGGTCGGGGCCCTATCCAGATCATTCTATTATTACTTCCTAGAGGCTTGCAGTCTGATGTTTTCCTGTAGTGGTGGAGCCGGTCGTGTGGGGTCGTGCATGTATATATGTGTTTAGTTGTTGATGTTGGCCGCGTGGGGCCTTCTTCTGGTTATAATTAGTGTCCTTGTCGGTCACAAATGTGAATAGCAGTTGCTTCAGATTATAGTGTCATCATTCTGGTTAGCTGTTGTGCATTGCAGGTGGCTATAGGCCTAATTGGCCGGGGGCTGTATTTACAACCGCTATATAGCCGGTTCGTTTCTTGAAATAGAGCCAGAGTCTAGCAGGCACCAGGTGCCCGTCATACCCCCCAAGGTGGGGTGTGACAAACTTGGTATCAGAGCAGTTCGTGTCCCAGGGAGTCTGCAAGCCGTGCTAAGTAGAGTCTTGTCTATGGATGTGTTGTGCACCACATACTATAGGTAGGAGGCTGCGAGGCATAATAAGATAGTTACCCTTCTTTCATACTCAGTCGTGCCATAGCACAGTACAGTATAGGGTTGGTTCTTTTGAAACTTACCACCCTCTTTGTCTACAGATACTATGGCAGATCAGTGGCACCCTACTACAGGCAGGAGATTAGATACAGCGGCGGGCGAAGGCACCAGCAGGATGCCTCACGTACAGCCAGATTCAGCCCAGTCTGAGGGCGATGCGAAGGTGTCATCTCGACCCTCCCAGCAGTCTCCGCCTCGCCAGACACCATTTGAGGCAGCACCGCCTCCCACAGCTCCTGCACCCACTTCATCTGATCAGGAGCTACGTAGTGCGGTGGTTATGTTAACCCAGATGCTAGCTACTCAGTGTCAGCCAGTACCACCTGCAGCAGCAGAATCTCTAGGTGGGCCAGGTAGTTTTAGGGTTAGAGAATTCTTGGCATTGGGACCCCCGCAGTTCACTAGGTCAGATCAAGCAGAGGACCCCCAGGATTTCCTAGATCAGATACAGAGAATTTTTCGGGTTATGCATGTGACCCCTACAGAATCAGTTGAGCTGGCAGTGTTTCGTTTGCGGGACATAGTTGTATTATGGTACGAGAGTTGGGAAAGGTCTCGAGGGAGAGATGTTGCCCCTCCGACCTGGTCCAGCTTCTCGGAGGCCTTCCTGGACCACTACTTACCCCGGGAGGTTAGACAGGCCCGGATGGACCAGTTCTTACACTTAGAGCAGGGGGCCAGGAGCGTCCGTGAGTATTCTTTACAGTTCGACTCCTTAGCCCGCTATGCTCCAGCGTTTGTGGACACCATGTCGTCCAGAGTCCATCGCTTTATTATGGGCTTGAATTCAGATACATAGAGACGTGCATGACGACTACTTTGAGAGAGGACATGGACATAGCCAGGGTACAGGCCTTCGCACAGACAATTGAGGGCCTGAGACAGCGGCAGCGGGGCGACAGGCAGGCGACTTCAGAGCAGTGTCGTAGAAACAGACCCGCTGAGATTCAGGGGGAAATCCCTAGGGGGCCGAGACCACGGTTTTCAGATAGTCCACCTAGATCTTTACCTCCGGTACAGCAGCAGAGAGGCAGATTTGTTCGCCGGAGTCAGTTAGAGTCCGGTAGCAGTTTATGGACAGTAGCATCACCTCAGCAGCGGCAGAACAGAGTAGATTTGCACCTACCCCTTGTCCTATATGCCACTGACCCTATTCTGGAGCCTGCAGGCAAGGCTTCTCAAGGTGCTATTACTGCGGACAGGAAGGGCATTTAATAAGAGATTGTACGGCCAGAGGACAGGGTAGCCAGGATAGTCTGGATAGAACATCTGTGGGGCCACGAGCTCCAGCAGCCTCAGCATGGCACAGACCCTCAGGTTCAACAAATAGGGGCCGAGGTAGATCAGGAGCCTCTGGCTCAGGTGCAGGCCCCAGCCGTACCTATGCATTACCAGGGAGGCAGGATTCAGAGGCATCTCCCGACGTGGTCACAGGTATATTGATTATCTACTCATACCCTGTTTATGTATTGATTGATCCAGGGTCTACCTTGTCATATATTACACCATTTGTGGCCCAGAAGTTGGGTATCGAACCAGAATTGCTTCAGCATCCCTTTTCAGTGCTTACACCGGTCGGTGACTCGATTACAGCTAAAAGAGTTTACCGAGGGTGTACGGTAGAGGTTGCTGATCGCCAGACCACAGTAGACTTAATAGAACTTGAGATGGTCGACTTCGATGCCATTATGGGTATGGACTGGTTAGTGCCATGCTATGCCAACTTAGAATGCTGGACCAAGACGGTCCGATTTCACTTTCCAGGGGAAACAGTGCGAGAATGGAAAGGGAGCACAGCTACGCCAAAAGGTAGGTTTATTTCCTACCTTCAGGCGAGAAAATTAATAGCAAAGGGATGTATTTACCACCTAGTTAGAGTCTAGGACGTTCGGGTGGAACCTCCGACTCTTCAGTCTGTTCCAGTGGTCAATGAATTCCCTGACGTATTTCCAGATGAGTTGCCTGGTATCCCTCCCGAAAGGGAGATAGATTTTGCAATTGACTTGTTGCCAGGGACTCAACCTATATCCATTCCCCCGTATCGCATGGCACCAGCTGAGCTTAGAGAGTTGAAAGAGAAGTTAAAAGATTTGCTCGACAAAGGCTTTATCAGGCCTAGTACTTCCCCGTGGGGTGCGCCAGTTCCGTTTGTAAGAAAGAAAGATGGCTCACTCCGTATGTGTATAGACTACCGGCAGCTGAATAAGGTAACGGTTAAAAACAAATACCCGCTCCCTAGAATAGATGATTTGTTTGACCAGTTGCAGGGGGCCAGATGTTTCTCTAAGATAGATTTGAGGCCTGGATACCACCAGGTCCGGGTTCGTGAGAGGGACATTCCAAAGACTGCTTTCAGGACCAGATATGGTCACTTTGAATTTCTAGTCATGTCTTTTGGGCTGACGAATGCTCCCACAGTGTTTATAGACCTGATGAACAACATATTCAGACCGTATTTGGATCTGTTCGTGATAGTATTTATCGATGATATTCTGGTATATTCTCGTTCAGAGACAGATCACCAGAACCATTTACGAACAGTACTCCAGATCCTTAGAGACCGTCAGCTGTACGCCAAGTTTTCTAAGTGTGAGTTCTGGCTGAACTCAGTTGCCTTTTTGGGGCATATCGTGTCGGATGCTGGTATACAGGTGGACACACAGAAAATAGAGGCGGTCAAGACATGGACCAGACCTACCACTCCGACCGAGGTCCGCAGTTTCCTGGGTTTAGCAGGGTATTACCGGAGATTTGTTGAAGGATTCTCCACTATAGCAGCACCTCTGACAAAGCTGACACAGAAAACAGCGAAATTTCAGTGGACGGAGGCATGTGAGCAGAGTTTTTAAGAATTGAAAGACAGATTGACCTCCGCCCCAGTATTAGCATTGCCAGAGGGAACAGATGGGTATGCGCTGTACTGCGACGCTTCAGGCATTGGACTGGGTTGTATGCTGATGCAGCATGGAAAGGTAATTGCTTATGCTTCCAAACAGCTGAGGAAACACGAAAAGAATTACCCTACCCACGACCTGGAGTTAGCCGCAGTGATCCATGCTCTAAAAATCTGGAGGCATTATCTGTATGGCGTTCATGTAGACATTTTTATAGATCATAAAAGCCTACAGTACATTTTCACACAGAGGGAGTTAAATCTGCGGCAGCGTCGCTGGTTAGAATTGCTGAAAGATTATGATGTAAATATTCTCTACCACCCAGGGAGAGCTAATGTAGTAGCAGATGCCCTCAGCCGTAAGTCAATGGGGAGTTTAGCGTATTTGTGACCCGAGAAGCGGGAGTTAGCCAAGGAAATTCATCAGCTAGCTGGTTTAGCCGTTCGAGTAGTAGAAACATAAAATAACACAGAGTAGTGATTCAGAACTCTGTTGTGTCATCGTTAGTTACAGAGGTAAAAGAACGGCAGTACGAGGACCCTGACTTAGTCCAGCTCAGAGATAGAGTTCAGAAAGGTAAGGAGCCAGATTTCCAAGTGACTGAGGATGAAGTGCTGCGTTGTAAGGGCTGCCTATGTGTCCCGAATATTTCAGGGCTTCGCCAGCAGATCATGCATGAGGTACATTACGCTCGCTATTCCCTCCATTTAGGAGCAACGAAAATGTACCACGACATCAGAGACATCTACTGGTGGCCAGGTATGAAAGCTGAAATAGCTGAATTTGTATCTAGATGTCCTAACTGCCAGCAGGTGAAAGCAGAACACCAGAAACCGGGCGGTCTGATGCAGGATATAGCTGTGCCTTTGTGGAAATGGGAAGCGATAAATATGGATTTTGTAACAGGGTTACCCCATACCAGACGCAGAAACGATTCTATTTGGGTAATCGTTGACAGATTAACAAAAATCAGCCCATTTCCTGCCAGTACGAACTACATTCTCTACTGAGGATTATGCTGAACTGTATATCAGAGAGATAGTCAGATTGCACGGTGTTCCGGTGTCTATTATCTCAGATAGAGGAGCACAATTTACAGCGAGATTCTGGCAGTCGTTCCAGAGAGGCCTGGGGACACAGATTAACTTAAGTACAGCCTTTCATCCTCAGACAGACGGGCAAGCAGAACGAACTATCCAGACGCTCGAAGATATGCTACGAGCGCGTGTACTAGATTTTGGGGGTAGCTGGGATGAGCATCTGCCGTTGATTGAATTTGCCTATAATAACAGTTATCATTCAGCTATCCAGATGGCGCCCTTTGCAGCATTATACAGGCGGAAATGTAGATCACCTGTTGGCTGGTTTGAAGCGGGGGAGACAGCGCTGATTGGTTCGGATACTATTCGTCAATCAGAAGAGGAGGTGAAGCTTATCAGAGAACACCTACTGACTGCTCAGAGTTGCCAGAAGTCTTATGCAGATATGCGGCGCAGAAATTTAGAATTTGCAGTGGATGACTGGGTATATTTGAAAGTGTCTCCGATGAAAGGGGTGATGAGATTTGGCAAGAAAGGCAAGCTTAGCCCGAGGTTCATTGGGCCATATCAGATTCGGCGAAGAATAGGCCGAGTAGCATACGAATTGAACTTGCCCCCAGAATTAGAGTTTGTTCACCCAGTATTCCATGTATTTATGTTGAGGAAGTTCGTAGGAGATCCTTCCACAGTTGTTCCAGTTCAGGATGTCCAGGTCACAGAAGAGTTAGCATATGAAGAGGTTCCAGTAGCTATCTTAGACAGAAAGGTTCGTAGATTGAGAACTAAAGATATTGCGTCTGTCAAGGTATTGTGGTGTAACAGGAACCGAGAAGAGATGACCTGGAGAGCCGAGGAGGATATGAAAGTCAGATATCCCCACTTATTCCAGGCATAGGCAAACAAGAGGAATTTTGACATAGTCCATAATACAGGGGAAACTCTGTCGAAATTTTTCCAGGGATAAGTCAGCCAGTTAAGATTTCTATAAATCAGAATGTCATTCGAGGATGAATGTTCTTAAGGGGGGGGGGGAGGATGTTACACCCCATAAATTTTAAATGAATAAATAGCCTAATGTCATGTTGGTTAAGGGATTTAGAAGGCAAGCAAAAAAAAAAAGGGGGGGGGGGGAAGTCGGTTTTATTTCAAATATAACAAGAATTTTCAGAAAAACAGGGGAATATAGGTAGGGAGAAGGAAACCCACGACATTTACATACAGTTCATGCCGATTACACTATGAAATGCGGTCTAAACTCCATTTTGGCTTAGATACCGAGGTATAAAGCTGCAGAGAGCAATCCTACGGAGTTGGTTTCGTGAAATTTGGCCGGCGAAACGTCGTGCTACCGAGGTAAAGTAAATAGAATTGCTTTAAATTAGTACCAATGTGTTCCTAGCCTTGCAGTGAGCATTTATCCCTTCTGGACTATAGAGAAATAACGAGTTTTCAACCGTTTTCCGATAAGTCGAAGCTTGGGATAGATATATATCAAAAAGTGATAATTTCTCCTGGATATTAATGTATTTAGTTCTAATTGACATGTATATGAATGTAGTTGGGAGAAACAGCAGAAGTACCAACGGAAATCACATCGGTCAGTCGGGTACTCAGAAACCAGGTATGTAAAGCTATTCTTTCGGCAAGCTAGGAAGTACAGTCTAGAAAATAAATAGAATAAAGGCTATTAACAGATACCCAACGTACAGGAACGATTTCAGTACAATTTCCAGCAAGCATGCTAGTATATCATTACATATCATGCGATAATCAGAATATAGGATAGTCAGATGATTTCAGATAGTAATGTGGTATCCGCTAGTAGTTCAGCATGTTCTTACGTAATACCCAGAATGAAAGTTGTAAAAGTAGTATAATGAATTAGCAAGATTACAGATAGTATGGTATTACATTTGTTAAGACTGTATCCGGTAATAGATGTCACATTTTATATTATTGAGCTATATCCAGTTATAGATGGCATGTTCTATTTTATTGAGTTATATCCAGATATAATCAAATCAGTAATTAGAGATAGAAATAGCTCCAGACACCGATATAGCTCCAGATACAGATATAGCTCCAGAAACACATATGGCTCTAGAAACTGATATAGCTTCAGATCACGGATAACAATAATCAGATAAACAAATAAAGGCCAAGTAGCAGTTAGCCCAACAATCAGAAACATCGTAAAATAGAATATAGCATCAGTTGTTTAATACGGACTGGCCTTGAAATAAAAGAAGAGAATATGATTAGCATTTTTCATTTGAGCATGCTTGCTGTGTATGTGTTTTGCATGTTGAGACTTGTTATGGCATGTGGGCACCCTTTAGCATCCTCGCCGCCCCTGGGTTATAGCTGTGTCGATACCAGATTCAGATACCGCCCCCAGCTGGGCGATGCCGTCCGCCTAGAGGACGATGATGGCTGACCACCCTAATAATACGGTCCAGATTACCCTGCTTGCAGGGGTAGTTTAGTTCGCTCTGAGCAGAGCCACACTACCCTGTTTACAGGGGCAGACTACTCTGTGTGCGCTTGTGGCCGGGGGCAGTTTCAGATTCAGATTTTTATAAAATTACCCTGTTGCGTGTTTGCACCCAGGGGCAGTTTCAGTCACAGATACAGTAGCAGATTACCCCGTTGAGCGCTTGCGCCCAGAGGCAGGAGTCTTCGGACTCAGACACAGTTCATTGTCAGAGGCCAAGGCCTGAGCTACATACCTAAAGGGGCCAGTAGGAGGAACTCACAGTTATCAGATGAGTGGAGTGACTTATTTTTGGTTGGTTTAGACCCGGGTAGGGGTAAATAGATTGTTCTGTTGGTTGGCACCTTTCGGCTTGTGGGGGTCGGTTAGGTATTGTGTGTATTTATATCTATATATATCTATATGTGCTATTAGATACTGATAGACAGTTGGATGACACGTCGTCAGGTACGCCCAATTTAGTTACAGAATAGGTAAACTCTCCCCAGTTATCCTCATCCAGATAGAGTCAGCTACTTCTTGCTTATACTTCATGTTATTGTTGTTACCCATTTCAGTTTGCTTTACATGCTCAGTACCTGTGGTACTGACGCCCGTAGGGGCGCTGCATTGCTTGCCTGCAGGTACACATAGACGAGGAGTCGATCCCTCGTGATCCAGTCAGCAGAGTTATCAGCTCCTGTCCTCCGGAGCTAGACAGTCGGAGGTTGCTCCTCTATCCTTTTTGGTTACAGTTTGGGTAGGTCGGGGCCCTATCCCGACCATTCTATTATTACTTCCTAGAGGCTTGCAGTCTGATGTTTTTCTGTGGTGGTGGAGCCGGTCGTGTGGGGCCGTGCATGTATATATGTGTTTAGTTATTGATGTTGGCCGCATGGGGCCTTCTTCTGGTTATAGTTAGTGACCTTTTCGGTCACAAATGTGAATAGCAGTTGCTTCAAATTATAGTGTCATCATTCTGGTTAGCTGTTGCATTGCAGGTGGCTATAGACCTAATTGGCCGGGGGCTGTATTTACAGCCGCTATATAGCCGGTTCGTTTCTTGAAATAGAGCCAGAGTCTAGCAGGCACCAGGTGCCCGTCATACCCCCCAAGGTGGGGTGTGACAGTTTTGTAGATCTTCAAGATATGGTAGTACATCTACATATGAACACGTAGCCAGTTTGAGATCGAGCTTTGTGTGGGTCAGATAAGTACCCAGCATCAGCATAACCAATAATATCGGGACTACAATTGTTAGAATAATATAAGCCCATATTGGTAGTCCCTTTTAGATATCGCATTATGTGGTTGATCCCATTCCAATGTCTCCTACTAGGAGCAGAACTATATCTTGCTAACAAATTATCCGAAAAGACTATATCAGATCTTGTAGTGTTAGCAAGATACATTAGTGCACCAATTGCACTAAGATATGGTACTTTAGGACCAAGAATTTCCTCGTTCTTTTAAATCCTTCAAGGATTTTCATATATCCTTCAGTCTATCTAAACATGAAAATAATTTCATTATACGCATATCAAGTTTTTTATGTATTGCCAGACTTATGAGTAATCTCATAATAATTGCATCCACCAAAGGACGACCTCTCCATATAATAATATCAGAATTTACGAAAAATCTTTATGCCACAAGAATCCATTTATACCCACTGCATTATACTTGAATTGCATATTTTTATTTAGCCAATCATTTACCTGTCCATACTTTTTGACATATTTGAATTCAAGATCCTCGTCAATATTTATAATATTGAGCGCTATGTTATATCAAAGGTATTATCGACGATCATTTTGATATCAGTTTCAATACGACATAACTTATTGAGATCTCTTCATTTTTCATCATTTTCAGGTACCTGAACCTTTTCCAAGATTTTATGAAGTGTTATGTCATGGTGCTTTCTTAAAGCACTTGCCTCATCATTATAACCATCTTAATCATTTACTCCTCTCCTTCTTCAAGGAGTTCTATATTTGGAACCATTTGGTCTATCACGCTTCAGGCGTCTCATAGACCCTGTCCTTCAAGGACCTTTCATTGGAGCATTTGCAACTGAATTATAAAATAGGGTCAGCATATACATCTGGCAATTGATTTGCAATATTTTGCAAGTGAATTATCTCTTGAACTTTAAGTTCACATTTTTTTAATGATCTAGATAACTCATCCCAAACTCAATTTTCAGCTGTTAATCATTTCTCCCCCCAATGTTAGGAAAACTAACATTTACCCCCTAAGTTCATTTGAGGACCTATCTTTTTGCATTGTGGTGGAGTAATTGAATCATATACTGTACATTCAAATTTTAGATGAAATTATTTGGTTTCTGACCCTGAACCAATTGTGATAGGGGAACCTTGTTGGCTTGATGCATTCAAGTGTTGCTACATGTTAAATAAACATATCTCATACCAAAATTTTTTTGAGAGTTTTGATCTCATAACCAATGGTTTAGCTATAATTGGAGGCATACAATTTTTGCTAAAACTACTTAGATATGAACCAGCATTATCAACATGATTTTATAATTTGGAACTGTGCTCTTAATTTAATAATTAGAGCAAACAACCTTGCAAAAATCAATTGTAAGTTGATATTAAAGCACACGTGATCATACTATAGATGCATCTATTAAAATTATATAATAGCAAATGGTTCACATGGTGGGTGAACGGGCCCATATTCATCCTTTTATAAGTTCCAAAATTTCAGGGAACATAATTTCAATCTTAGCTGATCAAGATCATTCTATCACGAGAACAAGCAACACAAGATAATTCTTGAAGAATATTTTATTTCTTCAACATATAGCCGCGTGAATTCTCAATTATTTTTGCATCACATTTGAACCGGGATGGCCAACCAGTTATGCCAACTTATCTTTATTTCAGTAAGCTTCTAGTTTACTTTCGTATGTGATTTTGTCATCATACTCATATTTATGTACTACAAACAAAAGAAAACGACGGGTAATCTTTTATATAAATATTTATAACCCGCTTCAATTGTAGTAATATGAAGATATTAGATCTTCCCATAATTTATAGTCTCAATTATTTTTCAATATCTTTGAAACTTATGAGTTTCCTTTTGAGACTTACTACAATAATTTCATTTCTTCGGGTAGTAACACATTAGCTCTTCTGGAGCTCTCAATTAATTTTTTTGTACTACCACATATTTAATCATATCAACATCATTAATTGTCTCTCCACATAGTTTCAACTGAGAAATAATTTTAAACATTGTAGAGTTGTACTCATGAACAGATTTATAGTCTTGATTGATCCAATCATATCGTGTCTTTGGGTGTGACCATCTTCAGGTGGTCATACTTTTCTTTTAGGCTATTCCACAAAAACAAGTGGATTCTTAATCGTGAGATATTCAATTTTCAGAATTTCATCAATATGATGACGCAAGAATATCATAGCCTTAGCACGATCTTGGTTTGATGCTTTATTTTTATATTTAATGGTGTCTCCAAGACCCAATGCATCCATATAGATTTCAGCATCCAACACCCATGAAAGGTAGTTCTTGCCCGAATTTTTTGAAGGGCAATGAAATCAAGTTTCGTAAGATTAGCCATATTAAAAGAAAGAGAAAAATAATACCTTGGCCTTCAAATTTTGAGACGGTAAAGTAATACATCTTTCGAAAAAGAAATTTTAATTTTTTCTTACCTCAGATCTTTCTAAGTGAGTGCTCAAGACAGTGACTCGTGCTGATAACGTGTTATGAAATAATAAAGAAAGAACAAGAATATTATAGAGAAAGAGAGAAGTAGAGAAGTTTTTATTTTTCTTAATGTGATGAAATACAATGAGCGAGAACCCCTTTATTTATAGAGATAATTCCTCCTAACTTTTCTCCAAAAGATAGACTTTCACTATAATATAAACACATGTATCCACTATAATACAAATACATTTATAGATATTCACTATAATACAAAATATGTTTATAACAGTTAGAATATTTTAATTAATAACTACTCAAAATAAAATGGGATAACTTTAATAACTAGATCCCTAGTTTTAGGGATATCCAATAACCAAATAAGGAGAAAAAAAATTGAATTTCTAATTTTGGGAATTTCATGTGAAATAAGAAAAAAAAAGTTAATTAGAGTATTTTAACTAATAATTACTCAAAATAATATGGGATAACTTTAATAACTAGATAAAAAAAATTGAATTTCTAGTTTTAAGGATATAATAACGTGATATTCCCTCCGTTTAAAATAAGTGGTGTTTTAGCCTTTTAATTTTGTTTCAAAATAAGTAGTGTTTTACATAATCAAGAAGACATTAATGATGTTCTTCCAATTTTATCCTTATTTAAAAGGAGAGAGTTTTATATAATCAAGAAAATATTAAAGAGTTACATCTTTTTCAAGATATTTATTAGGGGCAACTGGGTAAAAATATTTTTCTATCTAGAAATGAGTTATTTTCTTAAGGGGTGTGCCCAAGGTAAAAACACCACTTATTTTGAAACAGGGGAAGTATATGCAGTAGATTTCTAGAATATATGAAAACGGTTTTATAATTGGAATGCAATAAAATAAAAGATTGTATGCAACTCGTCCTTTTTTCAAAGAGTAAAAAAAGATTACGGTTAAAGGTCTTTTTTACAATTTAATAGAGATTGTTTTACTGCATTTTGGCATAGCTTGCCAATAGTTTGAGACTAAAATTTTGCTAATATTTATTGGTTTATAAAAATGTCAATTATATTTAACACTTACACTTTGTGTCAATTCCTCATTTAACACGAACCCCGCTCATAGTTGAAGTTCTAGTATACTGGGCTGTCCTTTTATATGCCCTATTACTCAACATTCTATTGTTTGATTTTAATCCAGTACCTAAAATAACTATTTTAAACTTTTTAATTACATTATATATCATCTTATCAAATATCTTTAATTATTATTTCCGCTATGTAAAATTATTTGTCACTTTTTTTAAAAATAGTTATATCAAATTATTTATTATTTTAGAAGTTTAAAGTAAAATTAATTAATTTTTTTCATTTTACTCTTAGTATAGTTTTTTTTGAAGACTACAAATAGTCCTTGATATGGGGTGTTATTACTTCTTGAAGTTGTTGATTTAGTTAGTTCTTAGATGTCTATTTAGATTTTCTACTTATTCTCATTGATAAGTGCAAAGTAACTTTGACAATTGCATACCCAGTAATGAAGATATCACATAAATTGAATAAATATTTAATATAAAGAGATTATAGTTTAGATATAAATAAGATTAAAATGGTCTAAAATATTTTTTAATTCATATTTTTCAAGGAACATGTAAAGCAAAAAAACCGATAGACAGTTTGAGACAGATGGAATATTACTAATTGTACTATCCTATAAGAGGGGAGTAAGCACACAACAGTTCAACACGTCTGTCTGGCATATATAAGAGAGAATATTATAGTTTTTTTCTAAAATATAATTTAAGCTGATTTCAAGTGATACACTTGGAGCCCAAATTTTTACAATTATTATATTAAGTGACCTAGTGGTTAATGAAGTGGGTGATAACCTGAGGTCTCTAGTTCAAATCTCAACAAGAGAGAAAAAATACACTAGGTGATTTCTTCCCATCTGTCTGATACCTGGTTGTTATTAAAAAAGAAGTGACTGCTTGCTTTCTCTATTCGGCTTCTCTGTTTCTTTTCTTTGCGCTCTTCTATTTTGGCTTCAGAATCAAGCTTTTGCCCTAAGGTATTTGAGAAGATTATGAATCTAATATAATTTTATATGATTAAAGAAAATCTTAGATGAAGTATGCTATCTTGGACAAACCTGTTTATAACAAGCATAATTATCACAACCCTCTTCATGTTGATCTCTGTTGCTAAATCTTCTAAAGAAACTTTATTTTTTTTTTAATCTACCTTCTCTGTTAATCCTAGATTAATAGTGATCTTGCATGGATGAAGTGGATGATGACTTAGTTTTAAGGATTACGTACGATTATTATTTTTTGTGTTATTACCTTTCTCAAATAATAATTATAATATTTTTTCTATATTATTGGTGATATATTTGAATTTATTTGTCGAATTATTAAAACTATTGCTTTTGTTTATTTTCTTAGTAATAAAATTATAAAATTAAATATATATGAGATATACTCTTTGTAGATTCATGGGACTTCACCCTGTATTTTAAAGTTTACACCTTGTCTCGTACTTCACAAAATGTCCTTTTAAAACACTGCTAGTGAACAGTATGCCTTAAGCAAATCAATTCTAATATTTCTAGACAGTTGAACCTGAAAATTTTGGTTATATTTTTTACTGGGTGTTGGTCTCTTTCTTCGTTTTTTTGGGAACAACTATACTATTTGAGTGTTTGTAGGTTATATGATTTTAAAAAAAAGTGTTATGAGTCTACAAGAATGTGAAATTAATAAGATGTTTCTTCTTTATGAAATAAAGAAATTCACAATGATGAGAGATTGAATTCTTTTCGATATTCAGAATCTAAAATAGAAAATGAAATAGAATATTAGAGTGAAGACCAAATTAATCAACTGAGTAAACACAAATAATATTTTTTTATAATATATAATTCATGAAAAGAATATACTTTTGGACCTTTTATATTTATTCTTTTTGGATGAATAATAAAGAAAATGTTCATGTTTATGTCAAATAATATATGCTATTGTCTTTATTTCATAGAATGATGAGTATTTATTTCATGATAAAATTATCTCCACTGCCGCTATTTTCAATTTGCTTTTGTTTAAAGTGCACGCACTATTTTCCCACATGAACATCAATATGCCCGATTTTAGTATATTGTGATAGTTTTGCTTAATTTTTATCAATAAATCTAACTCATATATTTATATCGTGTTTTGGAGATTGCTGTCAAGAAAATGAAAAGATCCTTTTTTTGAAAAAAGAAAAAATAGACCGACTCTACAAGAAAGTGCAATTACGTTCCAATATTTGATGGTTCCGGGAACATACTTAACAAGATATTTATTCACAATGCATTAGTAATAAAATAAATGTTCATTTTTGTATCAAATAATATATGTTATTGTCTCCATTTCTTGAAATGAGCAAGTATTTTGTTACATGATAAATTTATCTTCACCACCGCTACTTTCAATTTGCTTTTGTTTAAGGTGCATTATTTTCCCACATGAACATTTATATGCCCAGTTTAAGTATATTGTGAAATTGGGTTTCTTAAATTTTATCAATAAATCTAGCTCATATATTTATATCATATTTTAGGGATTGTGGTCAAGAAAATGAAGAAGAGGTCGTATTTTTGAAACAAAAAATACACTAACTCTACAAGAAAGTGCAGTTGCCTCGAATTACTTGATGGTCCAGGAACATACATAATAAGATGTTGATTCACAATGCATTAGTATTGGCCCCTCTCTTGTGCATTGACTTATTTTTATTTTTTCTTCATGTAATCATTTCAAAAAAAAAATTAAATCATCCTATATTATTAGACAGTAATGGAGATTCTCAAAGAAAACAATAAGCTTTTTATCACACTTGAGTTTCCTATAAAAATGTGTTCATTTATGCTCTCTCTTTATCAGAACTTTATTTATAATTCATTGAGAGATGTAACCGTCTAACTTTTTCTTGCTTCACTCTCATACAATTCTTTTGCACTTTAAAGCATGATTAGTCGTTGCACTACTATAATCATTTTGATGGACTTGTGAAGCTATTTTCATTAATGTGATGAGTTGGTAATTTACCAACTCATTAGGCTTTTAAACATCAGCTTTTGCTTGGTTTTCAAGTTATTTAGGAGGATTATATGCTCTTTCTCTTTTGTTTTTGCAGGTATTCAACTTAAAGAGAGAAATCAAGGAATTGGACAAAAGCATGGAGCAAAAGAAGAGGACCAGCGTTTCACCGGATGGGACTGGAGAAACGCTGGCCAAACGCAGGAGCCCACTGTGTTGAAGTGGAAGGTGCAGTAGCGGAACGTGGACTAGCACTTGCGAACTACCGGTGCCAATGCCGAACCATAGCAAGAGTCACTAGCCCCCAGCTGCGTTGGAGTGGCGTCCCGTGGTTGGGGCACTGGCGAAACGCCGGTGTCTCGCAAGTGAGGCCGTCGTCAGAAGGACAGAATTGTCCAGCATGAGATTTAAGGAGCATTTTTAACCTACTTTTTGTACATTCTTTAAAAAAGTACTGAACATTCTATCCTAGAAGCATCAGAATAAAGTATTGTATTGATTAGCTTTTAATTTTCTAAAGAGAGAAAGAATAGAGTTAGCTTTTCTTCACCTTCTCCTTCTTCTTCCTCAAGGTACTCCATTGAAGACAAACTTGAGCTTGCTAATTACTCTTAATGATGAATTTATTTGTCATTATGCTTTTGTATTATTAATCCATGAGTAGCTAAATATTTGGTAGGAGTGTGTGCATGATTGGGGAGAAATTGGATTGAGTATTGCTAGATTGATCTTATAATTACTCATTTAATATAAATATGTTATTTTCTCCAAGTTATAATTGAATTATCCATAGTTGCAAATGTGGGTTATGTTTGTTTATCCTATTTTTGCTTGAAAAAAGGGGAATAGAATATAGGTGAGAAATAATGGTGGGTATTTGAGTTTTGATTACGTGGGGTTGGGCTAGAGATAGCTAGAACCCATTCTCATATACCCATTAAAGAGTTGAGGCTAAAGATAGTTCAATTCTTGCCCAAGCCATAGTGGATGAATTAATTGAGACCTTGGGGTTTGAGAAAACTCAAGGAAAAAGGCACCCAAGTGGTTGAAAAATATCGGGTGCCACTTTATCCACAATTATTTATACTTGTGAGTAATAATTTAATTTTTTAGTTAATTTTAATCTAATAGATGCCCATAAATAGCACACCCTTGGCCCTTGCTCATATTTGGCCATTCAATTTGGTTGCCTTGTTTTAATGGTAGTTGATTTTAATTCAAATTGTGATCTCACTTTCCCCCAGCATTTATTTTTCCATTTTTAATGCAATGATGCAATTTAGTTCAATTCAATAGACAATTTTTGTGTTATCCAAAATCGCTATTCCCTATGGATTCGATCCCGACTCTTAGTTGGGTATTTATATTGTGACGATCGTTTACACTTCCTCCTTGTGAGGAGTGGATTTGAACGTCATCATAATGTTCATGTTTTTACATAATTTAAATCTCCTTGCTAAGTGTCTCTTATGTTTGCTCTTTTTCTTCTAGATCCACTACAAGTGTTTTAACATTTTCATTTTTTTAGCTTATGATAATATGCTAAATTCTTACTTTACTTGGTTCTCTTCATGACTTCTATGTTTAGTTCCTGAGATAGTTTGCAGAGTATGTTTAACGTATGAAAATAGCGTTTGTTTAGGAAAACCTTTCCTTATACTAAGTGCATTGATACTCATGCAATATTGATAAGAATTATATTAATCAATCATATTTTTTTTATAAAGAAACGTTTCTAAGTAGTTCCTAGAGAATAATAGCTATGATTTGTTAATCTTATTTTATTTAGGCTTTCAACCATATAGAAAGTATCCTGAGAAAGTTATTGCTTTGTATTTTAAGATTATGCTACTGATTTTTTTGGCAAAAAGATGGAGCTCAGCGCCCCAATATTAATAAAATGGCCCAGGTGGGCATAACCAATCTGGTCCAAAAGGCCCAGTCCAATAAGAGAGAAAAGAAAACAAAAAACGTAAGCAACTAAATTATGATAAAATAAATATGCGGACAGCCTAATATGCTATCTAGAATCTTCTTCAGACAGATTGATACATCTACTTCGTTGTGTCTCTTCTCCTTCGCAGAAGTCAGATGTCTTTGCACAGACATCTTCCAGCCTGTAGAGCAATCCGATTCCCATTAGCGTTATGGAGCCATTGTTGTATCCACCGCCTCTTTGTTGGAGTCTGCTGAGGTGGAATCGCTAAATATATCGGGAACAAACTTCTCAGTGTAATGCCCTCCATGTCTCCAGCTTGCTCTTTCTTCTCTTCTATAGTCGTATAAAGTCGTAGAAAAGCAGCATTTCTTTGCCTATGGAAGGGTTTAAACCACTTCAACCTGCACGGCTTGGTGTCGTTGGAGCCACCATTTGACTGCCTACTCAAAGAACTCTTGCTTAGATCTGCTGCTCAGTTGTGTTCTCTGTTCGCTTGGGGTCGGGATCTAATGGAGCAATCCTTCCCTTAAGATAAGTTACTATGTATCCATTCCTTAATATACTCATTATCCTTTTTCTATATTTCGATGGGTTGAACCTCGATTGAGGCTGATACCACCATCAGTCCTTTGAACCAGGGCCAACGAGCACACTAAATGTATATTTTGATATTCTAATGACACTATGTAGATTACCCGTGGTGCTATTACGGAGCCAAAAGTCAGTACCTTCCTTCTATTCAATGTTCTAATGTGGTATCCCTGAGCTCTCCAGAGCTCTCACCAGGTGCAGATACTTACATTAATAGAAATTTCTTCAAACTATAGGATATGAGCGAAGAGTACCTTATTTTTCAACTTGTAGTCGCTTCTTATGTTAGTAATCTGCACAATCTATTATGAACTGTTTGAGATTTATTTTCTGATATTTGGTGTGCCTATATTGTCCATGTTTAAGATTCTCTTGCCTCACTTTGGATGTCTTGAAATTGGTCTATTTGATAATAACGTACAAAAATAAAAATGAGATTAGCAAAAAAATCAACAAGAGTATTTCCTTCCCCAAGGGAATATTGTACTCTTACTAACAGTATTCTTCTCAGCCCATTAATAATATCGATCTTCATCGCTACACTCCAAGGAATCTTCCATCTTCCTTTCAATATCTGAACCATGGCCATAGCGTCGGTTTCAATAATGACCTGTTCAATCCTCTTTTCCTTACAACACTAAACCTTCCTTAATTGCCTTGGCTTCAGTAATCAAATTAATATTGTCTTGGATTTTGAAGCCTTTTGCTACAATTAGGTTTCCAAGATGATCCCTATGCAATAAGCTACTGAACTGGGTCTAGGGTTACCCCTAAATGCTCCATCTGTATTGCATTTCACCTAGTTGTTAGGGGACAAATGCATCTCCCAACTTCAATAGAATAAGTATCCCTGTACCCTTCCAGATCCTTAATGATGCAAGCCCAATGTTTGAATTCAATTTTCCTCTTAAATCTGAGCTTTATAATCTCTAAAATAGTGTCATTGATGTCCCAAATAATCTTTCCCCATGAATAATAATGTTTCTTATTTTCAACAAGAACTACTGAATAACAATGGGGACATTTTGAAACACTATCTTAATTTGAGAGTTGCCATCAGTATTCCACCATTTTCTTATGGTCTGCTTCAAGTTTAGCATTGGACCTATAATACCGACTACCCTAGCATAGTGCATCCAAACTCTTGAGGCTACTTTTCCTCTTAAAAATAAAGCTTAATGGTCTCGACCTAAGGATTAGGGCAACATTTGCAGAATTGAGAAAAATTAGGATTTCAAGATGCATTATGTTAGCTATAGGGACTTTACCTTGCCAGATTCTCTAAGCTAAGAAAGAGAACTTGAAAGGTAATCCCTTCACCCATAATAGTTTCATATCCTCTTTAATGTCATCTTTTTTTCTCAATAACTCCGACACACTCTTCACACTAAATTCCCTTGTACTAGTTTTTGTCCGTCATGGTTTATCTCCTCGATTCACTTGTTGCACACAACACATAGTCTGTCTAATATGTTCCACAACATGCTCAGACACGACATCCTGGAGAGTTTTAAAATCCCAACCCTCCTCTGTTAGAAACTCCCCTACATCTCTCATAGGGTGGCAAGTAAGAGTATCAATCTGGTGCATATGTAAAAGACCAAGATTGCTCCAATTATCATACCAAATAGTCGATGTGCCTCCCCTAGGCTCCCATCATAAGTGCTTTTCAATATTTTCCCTATTCTTTAACATGTATTTCCACACTTGAGAGCCCCCTTTCCATGCTACAAGTGTTGGGATGTGTTTCTTACAATATTTATTTCATAAGAAGTTTGCCCACATATTATTTTGTGTCCTGAATCTCCACCACAATTTAGCATATAATGCCTATGAGACATCAAACAAAGATCTAAATCCAAGCCCCTCTTCATTCTTTGGGAGACAGACCTTTGTCCACTCTGAACCATGCTTACTCTGGCCTGATTCCTTATTACTCCAAAAGAACTTTGCAAGTATTCTATGCAGTTTCTTCATGGCACACTTGGGGGGGAGGGGGTTAAAAGCAGATAACACATAGATAGGGATGCTTTGTAGAACACTATTTAGAAGAACTTCCTTACCCCATATGAAAGCATCTTTCCTTTCCATACTTGCAGCTTGCCTTTAACCCTTTCAATCAATTCTGCATAGTCTACTTTCCTTTTTCTAGCATGAGTAATGGGACACCCTAAGTACTTCATTGGGAAAGTGCCTCTAGAAATCCTTGTGCGCTGTTCCATCTGAGTACATATTCCCACAACAACATTTTGATGTAAGTGATATAAACTTTTCTCTTTGTTCACCTTCTCGCTTGATTGCTTCTCATATTCCTGTATAACCGCCATGATCTTCTTCAAAGAGTATTCATTTCTTGAGGCATAGATAATGGTATCGTCTACATATGCTAAATGGTTAATATTAGCACTCCACTTCGATATCCCACATCGAACATACTGAGGATCTTCAAACAACGAGTTAAGTGCTCTAGACAGTGCCTTTGCTGATAGAATGAATAGAGTTGGAGAAAGGGGATCTGCTTATTCCGCACCTCTGATAGAGTGAAAGAAGCCATACGATTGCCCATTGAGTAGCACTGAATAGTAATTATTAGTAATCAATCTCCACACTATGTCTACAAATATTGAAGCAAAACCCATCTTCCTTAATCTCCATCAGAAAAAACCATGATACTCTGTCATACGTTTTTGCCATGTTCAGCTTTATGACTACATTAGCAGGTTTCCCTCTTTTAAATATATCTGTCACTAATTCCTGAGCGAGGAGAACATTCTCAATAATATTTATTCTTTTAACAAATCCACACTGGTTGGCAGAGATCAACTTCAGCAGTACTTCTTCCAGCCTATCATAAATGATTTTGGATAATATCTTGTTAACAAAATTGCTCAAATGAATAGGTCTCATATCAGAGAAAGCTTGAATATTCTCCTTCTTTGGAATGAGTACCAGATTAGTGTGAGTTATAGATTTTGGAAGAGTGTTTCCTGCAAAGAAATCTTGTACCATTATGATAGATCCCACTATTATCCCAACATTCTTGAAAAAAATCTTCTAGATAATCCACCAGGACCACTAGCACTATCCTCGTTCAACTTGAAGATTACATTCTTAACCTCTTCGCTGCTTGGACTGATCACTAAACTTGAGTTTTCCTCTTCTCTAATGGATTTTGTAATGTGAGATAAAAGAGAAAAAATAGTAGCATCTCTTTTGTAATGACCTGGACGTTGTTATGGGATGGTTAAGGGTATAGAACACAGAAATCTGGCTAAGGATGAGATAGGGAGGTTGTGAGATAAACTAAGTATAGCACAGTTGCATTTTTGGGTAGCTATTGGTCCGAGGAACCGCTGCAGCGGTGGGATTCTCGCTGCAGCGAGACCGTGGTAGCGGTCGGAGTCCTGCCTTGGTGAAATGAGGGAGTAACCACTGGAATCACCGCAATGACCCTATGGCCACTATAGCGGTTCTGCTACAGCGGAAGTGTGACCGCTGCAGCAGACAGTGGGGTCAGAAAGTGGTATTTAAGTGAGAGTTACGGGTATTACCCCATTACTTTAAAAAACGCAATCAGAAGTCAAAATAACGGGAAAACCCTCCAGAGCAGTGGAACCCTTCACCAAGGTAAGATTTTCGTTTTTCTATCTCTACAATGAGTAATGTTGATCCTAAATTCCCTGTAGACCTTTAATGATGGGAGTTTTTGTAGAAAAAAACCCCTATACTGTTGAACTAGGACTGGATTGTAGGGTGATTGGGGTTGATGTTGAAATGTTTTAATCACTCCCCTAATATTATAGTTGAGAATGAGGGTTATGCGAGAATTGGGACCTAGAACTTAGTAGAACTAGGATTCACTTTCGAAAGTGCCCTGAAGGGGAGGGTCTGATCTTCTAAAACTCTTATTTCAAATAGGGAGTAATGAATTACTCTTTATTTGTTGTAGATTACGAGCACTCCGAGGCGGTGAGGAAGGGCAAGGCTCCGGTGGAGTGATTGACTCTTCGTGTCCGAATTCAAGGTAGGTTATGGTCATAGGGTTAGACCCTACGTAATGGCTTGTGTGCTTATGTAATGATTATATTTGATTTATCTTTGGACATTCCTTATTATGAGTATTTTTATGTTGTATATTGTGATGCCTCACGATTTGGATTGGGTGTTGTGTTGATGCAACAAGGACAGGTTATTGCGTATGCCTCGAGACAGCTGAAGGTGCATGAAAAGAACTACTTCACGTATGATCTAGAGTTAATAGTGGTGGTGTTTGCATTAAAAATTTGGAGGCACTATTTGTATGGAGATTGATGTGAGGTGTTCACAGATCTTCGCAACTTACAGTAGGTATTCTCCCAGAAGATCTCAATTTCAGGCAGAGGAGATGGATGGAGCTGCTTAAAGATTACGACATCGCCATCTTATATCACCTAGGGAAGGCTAATATGGTAGAAGACACATTGAGCAGAAAGATAGTAAGCATGGGAAGCCTGCTTGCTTGGAGGCTACTCAATGGCCAATGGCAAGGGAAGTCCAGACTTTGGCAAAAAGCTTAGTAAGATTGTCGCTGACCGAAACTGGTGGAGTGTTAGCCAACCTGGAGGCTAAATCCTTGCTGTTGGAGGAAATCAAGACCATATAGTTTGAAGATAAAAAACTGGGCAAAATCAGAGATAAAGTCCTGTGGGGAGAGGCCAAGGAAGCAGTGTTAGATGATGAAGGGGTCTTGAGCATAAAAGGAGCAGGTGTGTGTTCCCCGAGTTGGTGAGCTAATTAAAACTCTCTTGGCAGAAGCTCACAACTTGAGGTACTCCATTCACCCCGGAGTCACAATGATGCACCACGATCTAAAACAACATTATTTGTGGGGTAGGATGAAGCGAGATATTGTGGACTACGTGGCTTAGTGTTTAATTGTCAACAGGTGAAACACGAGCATCAAAAGCCTAGATGAGTTCTTCAGCGAATGCCTATCCCCGAATAGAAATAGGAGAGAATAGCTATGGACTTCATGGTTGGTCTTCCCAAGACTTTGGGAAAGTTTGATTCAATTTGGGTCATAGTGGATAGGTTGAACAAGTCTGCTCATTTCTTGCCGGTCCAGGTGACTTACAACATGGAGAAACTAGCCAAGCTGTATATGAAGGAGGTTATTCGGTTACATGGGGTGCCTATTTCCATTGTATCGGACAAAGGCACCAAATTCACTTCCCGTTTTCGGAGGACTTTGCAGGTCGAGTTGGGTACTGATGTGCTGTGAGTTTACAACACTTTCGACGCTCAAAACTAAGAAAATAGCATGGACTTAGGTGTATTTATGTGGATATAACGCACTTTTCCTTTGGTTATAGGATAAAATGGTGTTGGAGCAAAAATGTGCAAAATATATCCTGAAAGTGTACAAAATAGGCTTAACTCAACAGTTCATAGTACGAGCCGTAGGAAGGTTCTGCGAGTCGTACTGCTGGTCCTGAGAAGTATCATAAGGCTAAGGATGAAGAGGTGCATCATACGATTGTCAGTACGAGTCGTACAAAGCTTGTACGGGTCGTGGTGAAGAAGTCGTGAAAAAATTCAGAAGATTTGCACAAGAGGCTGACTCCCGCTATGATAGACAGTACAAGTCGTGGAATGAAGGTACGAGTCATTCCATAGCACTCGTGAAGAACTTCAGAAAAATTGCAAAGTCTCAGAGTCAAGCCACGGAAGCACAGTACGAATCATAGGAACAATGTATGAGTCATACCAGGATCCAACACTTAGCCAAATTTCAGCCAACTAACTAACATACGGAAACAGGTATGATCCATAACTACCTGCTAAGGATCATAGGATGGGTCATGCTGCAGGCGGCTTCAGTTATGGAAATACACCTTCTTAGCCTAGGAAAAGGATTTTTATGTTTGTATAAATACGTTTTATGTTTTATTTTCATAAGGGAGGCAATTAGGAGTAATTAGAATTGATTAGCAATGAAATTGAAGAATCTTAGACGTGAGAATTGAGTTGTTCAACTTGTGATCAACCTTTTCTTGATCTTCATATTGTTCTTGAGGATTTTGCTGATTAATACAAAGAAATTTTTCTCTCATCCATAATTGTAAGTATTGATTTATGTATTTAAACATGAATGCAAATCACAATCTTACAACTACGATAGGCTAAACCTCCATATCTAGGGTTGTAGGAACTATGGTGGATTAACAAGCTAGGGTTACATAAAAGTGATTCAAAACCAATGCAAAACACTTGTATTGTATTCTCTTCATGCTCAAACATTTCTTAAGGGTGTACAATGTTAGGACATGCTGAATTCTTGACTTTCTTGAGCCTAGAGAGGTAGAGATTAGGAAAAGAGAAATACAATAAAGCCTTGATCTTGATGATCATTGTATTAACTTGAGCTGTGGTCGCAGGGTAGTTAAATTTAGGACATATTGATAACGTTTAATTGTAATTGCTCATGAGACCTGGTCTGATGATTGAGTATAGTTATTCAATAGGGCTTGGTCAGTCATTTGAATGAACCTAAGTTATCAGTTCTATAAGTAAGCATTGGTGATGATCACGTATGTATACCCGAAGTAGTTATGAACCCATGGGGAACACAAAACCCTAGTTATCTTTCATTATTGATTTCAACTAAAGCTTTAACTGTGTTTTTAATTATTATTTTCTTTAGAACCCCCTTTTTTGGATTAACTACCTAACAAGTTCACTTATCGGCTTTAGTCTAGCTCTTCCCTATTCCCTGCGGGTTCCACCCTAACCTCTTTGTTGGGTTCTTTATTGACAACATCCTCTTCATACTTCGCATAGGAGGTATGGTTTGAGCGTTGTCAGGTACAAGATTGGACTTGAGCACAGCTTTCCATCCTCAGACAGACGGTCAATCAGAGCGCACTATTCAAGTGTTGAAGGACATGCTTCGGGCGTGCATGATAGACTTTGGAGGTCATTGGGACAAATTCTTACCTTCAGCAAAGTTCTCCTATAACAATAGCTACCACTCAAGCATTGGTATGGCCCCTTTTGAAGCCTTGTATGGGAGAAAGTGTCGATCCCCAATTGGGTGGTTTGATGCATTTTAGGTGAGACCTTGGGGGAAGGATTTGTTAAAAGAGTCCTTGGAAAAGTTTTGAATCATTTAGGACCGTCTGGTGGTTGCTTAGAGTAGTCAGAAGCAATACGCAGACAAGAAAGTCAGGGATATGGTGTTCATGGAAGTGGAGCAAGTACTGCTCAAAGTGTCCCCCATGAAGGGGGTGATGAGGTTTGAAAAGTGAGGCAAGCTCAGCCTGAGGTATATTGGGCCATTTGAAATACTCCGACGTGAAGGGGAAGTGGCCTATGAGCTGGCATTGCCACCAGTCTGTCTGGAGTGCATCCGACATTCCATGTGTCTATGCTGAAAAATTAACATGGGAATGGAACGTATATCATCAAGTGGGACTCGGTGCTGCTGGATGAGAATCTGCCATATGAGGAGGAACCATGGCCAGAGAACTTCAAAAGCTAAGGTCCAAGGAGATTTCGACAATAAAAGTCCAGTGGAAGGCCGTCCGGTGGAAGAAGCCACTTGGGAGACCGAGGTTGATATGTGGGTCAAATATCCCCAGTTGTGTCACGCCCCACCTTGGGAGGCATGACTGGCACCTGGTGCCCTACTAGGACCTGGACTACCGGACTAACTGAGCCTAAGCACTTCTGGTGCCAGGCTGGCTCTATAACAATGGGCTATTTAACGACTGTAAACACAGCCTCCGGCCGACAAGGCCTATAGCCACCTGTAAGGATATAAACAGCTAACCAGAACACCTAACTTCAAGGGATCCTATGCGGGTAGACAAGGCCACCATGCTGTTTAGTTATATTTGAGAAATGAAATTCAGCACTAAATTGATCTATGACCGACAAGGCCACCAACTAACAACTGAATAAGGCCCCACACGACCAATACAGCTAACCACAGGGAAAATATACAATCTGCAAGCCTATAGGAATAATAAGATGGTCGGGACAGGGCCCCGGCCTACCCATACTATACAACAAAAAGAAAGTACACCTCTGTTTTCCAGGCTCCGAATGAAAGAAGCTGAAGGCTCTGTAACACTGACTGGAACTACGAGGGATCTGCTCCTCATCTATGTGTACCTACAGGCAAGTAATGCAGCTCCCCAAAACGGGCGTCAGTACCACTGGTACTGAGTATGCAAAGCAACAACTGAAAATAACTAAAAATAAATAATGAAATTGATAGTAATTGGAGCAATAAGAAAGACAGACTGAAATTGACTGGAATAGTGGGTTCAGGACTAACCTTAACTATTCTGAAAAGAGTAGGAGTCGTACCTGGTAACGTGGCATCCTACTGTCTATCTAACCATAACTAAAATAACATGACATAGCATAACACAACATAAACCTTACCTGGCCCCCATAAGCCGGAAGGTACAATCATCACAATCTATTTACCCCTACCCAGGTCATACCACATCACCTAGTAACTATAAGCAACCTGCCGATCCCCTAGTATGCAGCTTGGGACCGCTAGCCCCTGACTATAATTGTACCTGAGTCCGGAGGACTTCTGAAATCAACACCCTGGGCGCAAGAGCTCGACGGGGGTGTATAAAGGCCAACCACGGCAAAATATGGGGAAACTGGCATCCCATCTTCGTCCCTAGCGGACGGCATGCCACTCCGTAGAGCAACATATCCTCTCCCTCTGGCGGACCAGTCGATACAACTATTAACATTGGGGCGGTCACGGAAGCTGTACAAGTAATCTAGCCCAATCAATGCAAATACAGGTCTCAACTAATAATAATAACTGCACACAATCACATACTACTGATACGCTTTACTGAGAGTCATACTGGACTACTATTCTGGAGAAACTGACAAATAAATCTATCTGTATAGCGAGAGCGTATCTGGCCTTCTGGGCCTCATGCTAATGCTGCCCGCTTCTAAGATAATCTGTCTGACTGTCCACAGGGACACCATATGCACATATCTAATCAGAGGATCCTGATAGTGATCATGATCTCTAATAATCTGGGCTGAATTGAGTGAGGTCTAAAGTAGTCTAACAATACTCGGAATGTCCTACTCAAACATCTGTAGCTCATGTATAACTATGGAGTTGCGGACAACTAACTGCTTTATTCTTATAATTGAACAACTATAGAGCTGGGCTTGGTCGAACTTGCTCCTAGGCGATCGGTCCCTGGTTCTACATAGGGAGCTTACCGATCTCCTTAACCTGGCAAACACTGTACTACTGACTCCTTAGGCCTTGTCTAAATCCGCTCGGATCTATATCACTGTTCTGAGCGCTATATTACTGTTCTGGGCAATTCTCAATCCTATAGGCAAGTTTATATAGACTGGCCCTTTCCTGGCACTCTGTACCTGGGTACCTTACAAGAACTGGCTAGGGTGCTGACTCATCACTGACTACTCATGTGGACCCCTCCTTGGGGTACCCACGGGTTTACCTGACTTGGACAACTAGGCTAGCTTACTGAGCATTCTACATGGTAGCTGTTCAATTGACTAAGACTGACAATTACTGATAAAGCTAAAGGGATGACGTATAATCACTTAATATACTAGAAAAGTATGGTGTCGCTAACTCTGAAGTATACCTACTCTGTTTCTATTTCGGGTTATGGGATGTACAATAACATCAATGACCTCTAGGGATACTTTCCTGCCACTACAGTCGCCATTTGGTTGCTAAGCTGCCTAACTACGCCATACCGTTTTAACCGACTAGTTCAGGCTACTAACTCTTACGAGCCTCTGAAGTTTAGGTCTGGCAACAAACGTATAAGTCTACCATTCCAAAAAGCTGAGGATAAAAGAGTTTCTATAACATCATATGTGAATTGTATTTAACTTGCTCCCCTTGTTAATGAGGGGCCCTGCAGTACGATCTGTACATAAATTCTAACAGCTAACCAGAATCTTTGTAACTGTAACTTCCGTTAGCAGCTAATTGCAACATATCTAATAATTATGTAGGTATATCAATAACAACTATTTACAATGTATTGAATTACAATCTAATGGTAGAAACCATCTGCAACATCTGAGATTGCTATTCTATTCGAGAATATAGGCCGTAACACTGTACGACTAGAATACTTGCGTAGAGTTAAGCCTTACATACCTCATTCGCCGTTTACCGATTAACTGGCGAGGTTCGGCTGGTATTCAACTGTTCTTCCCAACTGTAATCATATTCATGAAAGAATAGAGCTAACTTCATTACTATACTGGAAGAAACAATACTGTATATGTACGTATACTGCCTATTCTACACTTATCGAATTAAAAATCAAAAACTCATAATTTCTCGAAAGTCCAAAAGATAGAAATACTTACTTTAAGTCTGTGATCGTATTGACACTAATTTTGAGAAATTCCAGCAACTTTGTCTCGGCAGGTCGACGATTCGCTGGGCGAATTTCACAAAACTAACTCCGTAGAAATGCTCCCTGCAGCTTTATACTTTGATACCCAATGTTAATTTGAGTTTGGACTACGTTTGATGGTGTAATCGGATGGAAATTATATATTCTCTTCGTCCTACCTCTGTTTTGGGTCGTGTGTATAATGGAAAATGATATAAAGTTAAAGTGTGAGGCCTATATATACTTGCAGCAAAAATACATGGCAATGTGGCACGCTGGCCAACGCGCCGTTTTGGCTCCGTGCCACGTTGGCTAACGTGGAGGTCCCAGCTCTGTGCCACTTTTCCCCTCTGGGCAGCGCGGTTCGACCTCCTTTTGCGAAATCCCAACTTGGCACTCGTTCAGCCTTTCCCCGGGCCCTTTCCTCACTCGTAAGGCATCCTAAAACTTCCAACCAACATGTGAATAGGCCAACTACATGCTAGAAACTTACGGGGTGTAACATCTTCCCCCCCTTAGGAACATTAGTCCTCGAATGTTAACTTCTACCTGCAAGAATCTTAGCTTGCAGTTACTTATTCTGGAAAAATTTCGGCAGAGTCTCCCCTGTAATATGGACTATCCGAAAATCTTGAAATGTAGAAAAGTCCAATACAGGTACTCCACACGATACTATAGTATTCATTTCACAATAAACTGGAGTCAACTACTCCACATTTACACGAATATAAAGCATCTCATGAAACAATAATAACAACATACCTCTGGCTGCGTAATCTGACTAAGTCTGGAATAACTGAGGATATCTGAGTTTCATATCATCTTCTGCTTCCCAGGTCATCTCCTCTCGATTCTTATTCCGCCATAATACCTTGACAGAAGCAACATATTTAGTTCTTAATCTACGGATCTGCCGGTCTAGTATGGCTACTAGAACTTCTTCATAAGCTAACTCTTCTGTGACTTGAACATCTTGAACTGAGACAATTTTGGAGAGATCTCCTATGCACTTTCTCAGCATTAGTATGTGGAAAACTGGGTGAACGGATTCTAATGGCTTATCCTTCGAGGAATCTGATAAGGCCCAATAAACCTTGGGCTGAGCTTGCTTTTCTTACCAAATCTCGCCACACCCTTCGTCGGTGAAACCTTCAGGAATACCCAGTCACCCACACTAACTCTAGGTTTCTCCATCCTTCTAGCTTTGGTGGAGTGATTGACTCTTCATGTTTGAATTTTAGGTAAGTTATGGTTATAGGGTTAGACCCTGCGTAATGGCTTGTGTCTTATGTAATGATTATATTTGATTTGTCTTTGGACATTCCTTGTTATGAGCATTTTTATGTGAATAAATGAAAATTATCATGTTGATATGAGATGAGTATAATTTGTTGTTGTGATCATATGGAAGTGTGTAATGAACTTCGTGTTATGAATCTATGATATGAACTTAGTATTGTATTTGAGAAAGTGAGGGAATGGAGCGTAGACTCTGATGAATTGATAGGTTTATTTACATATATGGTTTTGATTATGTAATACACATTGTTATGATTTAAGGATGAGAATGGCTAAAATATTAACTATTTCTTGAAATGAGAGGCTCGAGCCTGAGGGGAGTATCCGGATGAGCAAATATTATTATTGAGTGGCTCGTGTCCAAGGGGAGCATCCGCATGAGCATATGAGTGGGAGCGGGTAGCACGCCAGTACGATACATAGATTTCTAGAGTCCCCTGCAGGTCATGACTGAAAGGGCAGAAATAAAACCCTCTAGTATGTGTGTACACTGATTGTATGATTGAGTATATATAGTGATATGGCGAAGGCTTGTGCCCGTCATGTCATCTTTGGTTTTCATATTATGCACTTATGTGGTGTTGTCCTTTTATGAAAACAAAGTGTATGAACAATGTGCTGAGAGGTTGTGTTAATTCAGTTATGTAATGTGATTTTGGATATTAAAGAACATGTCTCTAAGTGTGACTTGTCACAATGTCAGAACTGATGAGTGGTTTCTACCATATTTCCCGTTGGTACTCGTGAGTGATTCTTGATGATGTTAATTGTTGTTCTTAAGCGTATTTATCTGAGAGATAGTGGTGGATTATGTGAATAATGAACCTGTTAAGTTGAAGAATGGGAAAGTACAACATAGTCAAGCTACTACCTAAGACAGTACTGCTGCAGCGGAAACCTTTCCGCTGTGGCAAGACCGCCGCAAGGAATGGCCCAATCTAGTGAGCAGGCCGACTGTTTTCCTGAGTGGAGCTTTTGTGTTTGAAATGTTTTGTAGGTTCTTTTTATGTTGAAGACGGGTCTTGTATTGTTATTAATGTGCATATTTGTTATTATTTAGGGTCGGCCGATGATGCCTACCAGTACCGTGCTTTTATTGACCCTACGCCTGCACTTCTTTTCTGAGTGCAGAATTTGATCTAGGAAGTTCCTCACGTCTTCACCTATAAAGAAATAACGGAGTTTGAGAGGTGAGCTGACCAAGGAGGAAATACCACTCTCCCGTCGAGGATGTCTTTCTTTTTCCAGACATTTGATTTTTCCTTTACATTTTAGACTTAGCATTTTGTAAAGTTGTAATGAGATGTTTGGTGCAATGACAATCAGGTCTTGGGATTCGTAGTAAAGTTTGTTTTGAAATCGGTTGTTCTTGATGATTAATTTAGTTCATTTTATTTTTGGTAACAATTTTCTAATGAATGATAAATTTTGGGGTAACAATTGGGGAAATCAGTTGTTCGCCCACCGGGGGTTTAGTTTTCATGCCCCACCTTAGGAGGCATGACCGGAACCTAGTGCCCTACTAGGATCTAAACTGACCTGACTGGCTTTATACACTTCTGGTGCATGCCTAATCTTTAAGTCAAGAAAACAACGGCCTATATCTCGGCTGTAAACACAACCGCCGGCCGACAAGGCCTTATAGCCACATGTAAAAGAAAACAGCTACCCAGAAATAGGTAATAACAGGGAATCCTATGCGGGCCGACAAGACCACCATGATGTCAAGTTATAACTGTGAAGTAAATCCAACACTAAACTAAGCTATGGCCGACAAGACCGCTAACTAACAGCTAAACAGGGCCCCACACGGCCAACACATAAGATAAAGCATATATGGGCCCCACACGACCAACAACAACTAACCATAGGGAATTTGAATTAATCTGCAAGCCTCTAGGAGTAATATAATGGTCGGGACAGGGGCCTGACCTACCCATAAACTGTACAAACAAAAGAGTAAACCTTCTAGCTATTAGCTCCGGAGGAAAGGAGCTGACTGCTCTGCTAACTCTGATTGAAAGCTAAGAAGATTCTAGCCCACATCTATCGGCACCTATAGGAAAGTAATGCAGCACCCCAGGAAGGGCGTTGGTACAATATGTACCGAATATGTAAGGCAATATCTGTAAATAACTGAATAAACTGAAATGAAACTGAAAGTAACTGAAAGAAAGGGGTAGAAGTACTACCTAAATAGCTGAACTTCCTGTTGTCTAATCTATCAGTCTAAAGCAAACAAGAACCTTACCTGGCCCCCATAAGCCGGAAGGTACAACCAATACAGAATAACCCACCCGGGACCCCCATAAGCCCTGGCGAGTACACTTCAATCTATATACCCCTATAAGGTCACACTGAGTCAACTAATAACTATATCCGTCCTACCAGTCCCATGGGTCTGCAACTTAGCCCGCTCGATCCCTGAACTATAGTTGTGTCTAAGTCTAGTGGACTCCTGAAATCTGCACCCCGGGCACCAGGCTCGACGAGGGTGTGGTGCCGATACAACATATAATAGTCCAGCCATGGAATGAACTGTATGAGGCCCTTGGACCCCATCAGCGTCCCTCGCGAATGACATACCACTCCTAGAGCGATGTCATCTCGCCCCTGGCGGGCGTCGACACAGCTAGTAACCCTAGGGTTGGTCCTCGAAGGCTAAACAGGGCAAAGTCAATCCCAGAATAAACATAGAATACTGGTCTCAGCTAATAACAATAACTAATCACAATAGATATACTTCTTGCTCTCTTACTAGGATTCAACTGAGTTACAATACTAAAAAAACTAACTTGCCGAACGGATTTGCCTTAACATACCTGGATTGCCGAATTATGATTAACTGGCGAATTTCAATTTGTATTCAGTAGCCCTTTCCAACTGTAATCGTACTATGAAGAATGAGACTAGTTTCAGTACTAAATTCAGCAAAAACAATAACTTTTAATACTAATAGTAACTATACTTTAACTTAAAGAAATACGGTCAAAAACGTATAATTTCTCGAGAGTTCAGAAGGGAGAAATGCTTACTTGAAACCTGTGATCGTATAGAAATCAATTTGGAGAAATTCTGAGAACTTTTGCTCGATGGGGTTACGATTTTCCGGGAGAATTTCGAGAAACTAACTCCGTAGTAATGCTCCCTGCAAGCTTATGACTCAATACCTGAATTAAATTTGAATTTGGACAGCATTTGGCAGCGTAATTGGAGGAAAATAACTTAAAAATTACGTACCTTTCACTTTTTGGACGAGAATGTTGATATATGAAATGATTCAACACATAAAGGGACTTTATATATATACTTGGGCGGTGGACAGGGGGTCCGTGTCATGGACCCCAACGCGTCAATTTAAGGCCGTGTCACGACGCCCAACATGCAGGGAGAGGTCTGTGACACGTTGCCCCTTGTGGCAGCCTGTCCGTCCTTCTCCCTCGCAACCCCGATTTTGCGCACATTTAACCTTTCCCCGGTCCCTTTCTCGCACGCGTCGTACTCTAAAACTCTTGATGAACATAAGAATACGCCAACTAAACGTTAGGAACTTACGAGGTGTGACATCTTCCCCCCCCCCCCCCTTACGAACATTCTTCCTCGAATGTCAACTTCAACCTACGGGAGTTTAACTCTTTTAACTATTATTTTGGAAAAATTTCGGTAGAGTATCCCCTGTAATATGGACTATATGAAAATCCTGAAACACAGAAAATTCCAATATAGATATCTCATATGACGCTTCACAACAGGATTGTAGTCAACTGAGCAATATAAGTATCATAAATTGTAAAAAAACAACTGAATCAACAACTTTACCTTATCCGCATAGTCTAGACTAACCCTGGAACAATTGAGGATATCTGGATCTCATGTCATTTTCGGCTTCCTAGGTCATCTCTTCCCTATTCTTGTTTCTCCACAGTACCTTAACAGAGGCGACGTCTTTTATTCTTAACCTACGAACCTGCCAATCTAATATGGCCACTGGAACTTCTTCGCAAGCTAACTCCTCAGTAACCTGGACGTCCTCGACTGGCACAACTCAGGACGGATCCCCTATACACTTCCATAACATCGACACATGAAAGACCGGGTGAAAAGATTCTAACTCTGAAGGCAAATCTAACTCGTATGCCACTTGGCCTATTCTTCGGAGGATCCGATACGACCCAATAAATCTCGAGATCAACTTTTCCTTTTTACCAAACCTCATCATGCCCTTCATTGGCGAAACTTTCAGAAATACCCAGTCGCCTATATTGAATTCCAGATTTCTACGCCGCACATCAGAGTAAGATTTCTGACGACTCTGAGTTGTCAGCAAGTGCTCTTTGATAAGCTTTACTTTCTCCTCTAACTGGTGGATTATGTCAGGCCCAATTAACCCTGATTCTCCAACCTTGAACCAACCAATAGGAGACCTGCACTTCTGCCCATATAAGGCCTCGTATGGTGCCATCTGAATTACTGAATGGTAACTGTTATTATAAGAAAATTCAATAAGGGGTAAATGTTCATCCCAGCTGCCCCCCAAGTCTAGCACACATGCCTGTAACATATCCTCGAGCGTCTAAATTGTACATTCCGCCTGCCCGTCTATTTGAGGGTGGAAGGTTGTACTCAGATTAACCTGTGTTCCCAAGCCTCTCTGAAATGAATGCCAGAACCTAGCTGTAAATTGTGCTCCTCTATCAGAAATGATAGATACTGGGACACCATGTAGTCTAACTATTTCCCTGATGTATAACTCGGCATAGTCCTCGGCTGAGAAAGTGTTCTTGACTGGCAGAAAATAAGCTGACTTCGTCAACCTATCAACTATCACCCAACTAGAATCAAATCTGCGTCTAGTACGGGGTAATCCTGTCATAAAATCCATATTGATTACCTCCCATTTCAACATAGGCACTGCTATCTCCTGCGTTGTCCGCTGGATTTTTGATGTTCAGCCTTTACCTGCTGGCAGTTAGGGAATTGTGCTACAAATTTTGGTACCCCCTTTTTCATTCCCGGCCACCAGTAAACCTCTTTTATGTCATGATACATCTTTGTTGAGCCTGAGTGTAGAGAATAACAGAAATAGTGTACCTCTGCCATGATCTACTGGCGAAGTCCTGCCACAACTGGAACGCAAAGGTGACCCCTACATCTCAAAACCCCATCCTCAGTTACCCCAAAAGGTGATACTTCTCCCTGTCGTACCTTATCTTTGAGCTGTTCTAAATGAGGATCTTCATACTGCCATTTTTTTACCTCCACTACTGGGGATGATACTATTGTATTCTGAATTATAGCTCTATTGTCTCCCGAATCCACTATTCAGATGGCTAAGTTTGCTAACTGGTGTAATTCTCGGGCCAGTTCCCGCTGTTCAGGCCTCAAATATGCCAAACTCCCCATTGATCTACGGTTAAGGGCATCTTATTGGCCTTCCTCGAATGATACAAAAATGTCTATGTCGTAGTCTTTCAACAATTCTAACCAACGACGCTGTCGCAGATTCAATTCTTTTTGTGTAAAGATGTACTGGAGGCTCTTGTGATCAGTAAAGACGTCCACATGCACCCCATACAGGTAATGTCTCTAGATTTTTAAGGCGTGAATTACTGCTGCTAACTCTAGGTCGTTAGTGGGATAGTCCTTTTCATGCTTCCTCAGTTGCCTCGAAGCATAAGAAATTACTTTACCTTGTTGCATCAGAACATACCCTAACCCAACACCCGTAGCATCACAATACACTGCATAACCTTCTGATCCTTCTGGCAATGCTAGTACTGGTGCTAATGTCAATCTGGTTTTCAGTTCTTGGAAACTCTGTTCACATGCTTCAGTCCAATGAAATTTAGCTGCTTTCTGAGTTAACTTAGTCAAAAGCGCTTATAAGGTCGAAAACCCTTCTACAAATCTTCTGTAGTACCCAGCTAACCCCATGAAACTGCGCACCTCAGTCAGAGTTGTAGGTCTAGGCCATGTATTTACTGCCTCGATCTTCTATGAGTCTACCTGAATACCAGCCTCTGACACAATATGGCCCAAAAAGGCTACAGAATTCAGCCAAAACTCACATTTAGAAAATTTTGCATACAATTGGAGATCCTTGAGAATCTGGAGCACTATTCGCAAATGATCTCGATATTCTACTTCTGAACGAGAATACACCAGAATATCATCAATAGACACTATCACAAACAAGTCTAGATACGGCCTGAAGATGCTGTTCATCAGATCCATGAACACTGATGGAGCATTTGTCAATCCGAAGGACATGACTAGGAATTTAAAGTGGCCATACCTGGTCCTGAAAGCGGTCTTTGGAATATCTCTTTCTCGAACCCGCACCCGGTGATACCTTGACCGCAATCAATCTTATAAAAGTATCTCGCTCCTTATAGCAGATCAAACAAGTCATCTATTCTACGAAGTGGGTATTTGTTCTTGATAGTGACTTTGTTTAACTGCCGGTAATCTATACACATATGGAGGGAGCCATCCTTCTTTCTCACAAATAGAACTGGTGCACCCCATGGTGAAGTACTCGGCCTGATAAAGCCCTTATCTAGTAGATCTCTCAATTGCTCTTTCAATTCTCTGAGCTCCGCAGGAGCCATTCTATACGGAGGGATGGATATAGACTGAGTGCCTGGTAGTAGGTCAAAAGTGAAATCGATTTCCCATTCTGGGGGAATACTAGGAAGTTCATTTGAAAATACATCTGGAAATTCATTGACTACAGGAATAGATTGAAGAGTCGGGGATTCTGCCTGGACATCCTGAACCCTGACAATATGATAAATACAACCCTTCACTATCAACTCCCTCGCCCGAAGATAGGATATAAACCTACCTTTTGGCGTGGCTGCATTGCCTTTCCACTCCCGTATTACCTCCCCTGGAAAGTGAAACCGGATGGTATTGGTCTAACATTCTACATTGGCATAACATGGTGCTAGCCAATCCATATCCATAATAGCATCAAAATCGATCATTTCTAATTCCACCAAATTTGCTAAATTCTGGTGACCAACAACCTCTAATGTACAACCCTAGTAGATCCTTTTAGCTATAATAGAATCACCGACGGGTATGGACACCGAAAAAGGTAGTTGAAGCAACTCTGGCATGATACCGAATTTCTGAGCTACTAGTGGCGTCACATAAGATAAAGTGGAACCTGGGTCTATCAAAACATAAACAGAATGAGAGCAAATGTCTAGCATACCTGTCACTACATCCGGTGATAACTTTGACTCCTGTCTCCCTGGTAAAGCATAAGTGCAATCTAGATCGGTGCCTGAGCTAGATGCCCCTAACCTGCCTCGGCCTCTGGCGGCTGGAGCTGAGGGCCTACGCCCTGCTGGAGATATTGGGACACGTGACCCTACTAAAGATCTGTCATGTTGTTCTCGATCACTCTGACCCCTGGCTGGATAATCTCTCATCAGGTGACCCTCTTGTCCATAGGTATGACACGCCGAAGAACCATACCTGCATGCCCTAGGATGATGTCGACTACAGATAGGGCAAAGTGGCACAGTGAATCTACTCTACTCTGAACCTCTCTACTGTTGCAAACCTGATGGTCGTGAGCTCTCGCCAGGTCCTAACTGCCCCCGATGGCCTAGTCTACCCCCCTGCTGCTGCTGTGGAGGTGGCTTGCCCGATAGTCATGGCCTGGGTCCTCCTTGAAACTCTGCCTGAGCATCACTAGGTCTAGCCCTGTGGCGTTGCTCCTAATTTGCCCTTTCTATCTCCCACTGTCGCTGCCTGATCCCCTCAATATTCTGAGCGAATGCCTGGACACGAACAATATCCATGTCCTCTCGCAGAGTGGCTGTAATACAAGTCTCTACATATTCTGGAAGTAGCCCCACAATGAACCGGTGCACCCTGGTTGACATAATATCTACAAAAGCTGGTGCATATTGGGACAAGGAGTCAAATCTCATAGCATACTCCGAACACTCATCAAACCCTGCTCCAGATGCAGAAATTGATCTACTCAGGCCTGTCAGATTTCTCATGGCAGATAGTGGTCCAAGAAGGCCTCTAAAAAACTAGACCAAGTCGGAGGGGGAACATCTCTACCTCGGGACCTCTCCCAACTCTCATACTATAACACTGCTATGTCCCACAGTCGGAATACCACTAACTCAATCGACTCTGCAGGCGTGGCATGCATTACCATGAAGATCCACTGCAACTGGTCCAAAAAGTCCTGAGGGTCCTCATCCCGGTCCGTCCCTGTGAACTGCGGGGGACTCAATGGGAGAAACTCTCAGACCCTCAAACTACCCGATCCTCCTAAAGATTCGGCAACCACGGGTGCCACTGGCTGACGCTGTGCAACCATCATCTGAGCTAACATAACAATAACACTACTGACCTCCTGGTCTGATGGTATCGGTATAGAAGCTACTGGAGGTGGTACCGACACATCTGTTGCTCTGGGCGGCTCCTGATGGGGTAGAGACTGCTGGGGAGACCGAGATGAAGTCTCCCTATCGCCCTCAGATCGGGCTGAATCTAACTGAGGGACCCTGCTAGTGCCTTCTCTTGCTGCGACGTCCAACTTCTTGTCAGTCGTGGTCTGTCGTATATCCGACATTTCTCTATAGAAAAACAAAATATGGTAAGCTTAGGGATTCAAAGCTTAGGGATTCAACCCTATACTATACAACTCTATAGCACAACTAGAAGAGAAGGAAGAGTAACCATCCTATTACGCCTCGCAGCCTCCTGTCTATAGAATGTGGTGCACAACACATCTATAGATAAGACTCTACTTAACACGACATGCAGACTCCATGGGATACGGCCTACTCTGATACCAAGTTTGTCACGCCGCACCTTGGGAGGCATTACTGGCACCTAGTGCCCTACTAGGATCTGAACTAACCTGACTGGGCTTATGCACTTCTGGTGCATGCCAATCTTTAAGTCAAGAAGACAGCGGGTTACATCTCGTCTGTAAACACAGCCCTCGATCGACAAGGCCTTATGGCCACCTGTAAAATAAAATAACTAACCAGAAACAGGTAATAACAGGGAATCCTATGAGGGCCGACAAGACCACCATGATGTCTAGCTATAACTGTGAAGTAAATCCAACACTAAACTAAGTTATGGCCGACAAAGCCGCTAACTAACAGCTAAACAAGGCCCCACATGGCCAGCACGTAAGATAAAGCATATATGGGCCCTACACGATCAACAAAAACTAACCACAGGAAATCTGAATCAATCTGCAAGCCTCTAGGAGAGATATAATGGTCGAGACAGGGCCCTGACCTACCCATAAACTGTACAAACAAAAGAGTAAACCTTCTAGCTATTAGCTCCATAGGAAAGGAGCTGAATGCTCTGCTAACTCTGGCTGAAAGCTAAGAAGATCCTATCCCATGTCTATCGGCACCTGCAGACAAGTAATGCAGTGCCCCAAGAAGGGAGTCAGTACAATATGTACCGAATATATAAGGCAGTAACTGTAAATAACTAAATGAACTGAAATGAAATCGAAAGTAACTGAAAGAAAGGGGTAGAAGTACTACCTGAATAGCTGAACTTCCTACTGTCTAATCTATCAGTAACTAATGCAAACAAGAACCTTACCTGGCCCCCATAAGCCGGAAGGTATAATCACACAGAATAACCCACCCGTGGCCCCCATAAGCCCTGGCGAGTACACTTCAATCTATATACTCCTACAAGGTCACACTAAGTCAACTAATAACTATAGCCATCCTACCAGTCCCTTGGGTGCAACTGAGCCCGATCGACCCCTGAACTATAGCTGTGTCTGAGTCTAGTGGACTTCTGAAATCTGCTCCCCTAGCACCAGGCTCGATGAGGGTGTGGTGCCGATATGACATATAATAGTCCAGCCATGGAATGGACTGTATGAGGCCTTGGACCCCATCTTCCTCCCCCGCGGATGGTATACCGCTCCTTGGAGCGACGTCATCTCGCCCCTGGCGGGCGTCGACACAGCTAGTAACCCTAGGGTTGGTCATGGAAGGCTAAACAGCGCAAAGTCAATCCCATACTAAACATAGAATACTGGTCTCAGCTAATAACAATAGCTAATCACAATAGATATACTTCTGGCTCTCTTATTGGGATTCAACTGAGTTACAATACTAAAGAAACTAACTTATCGAACGGATTTTCCTTAACATACCTGGATCGCCAATTTCTGATTAACTGGCGAGTTTTAATTCGTATTCAGTAGCCCTTTCCAACTAGCCCTTTCCAGCTATACGCGTATTATTGGAAGAATGAGACTAGTTTCAATACTAAATTCTGCAAAAATGATAACTTTTAATACTAATTTTAACTATACTTCAACTTAACGAAATACAACCAAAAATGTATAATTTCCCAAGAGTTCAGAAGGGAGAAATGCTTACTTAAAGCCTGTAATCGTATAGAAATCAATTTGAAGCAATTCTGACAATATTTTCTCAGTGGGGTTATGATTTGCCGGGCGAATTTTGAGAAACTAACTCCATAGTAATGCTCCCTGCAGGATTATTCCTCAATATCTGAAGTTAATTTGAATTTGAATAGCATTTGGCAGCATAATCGGAGGAAAATAACTTAAAAATTACGTACCTTTCATTTGCTGGACAAGAATGTTGATATATTAAATAATTCAACACATAAAGGGACTTTATATATATATTTAGGCGGTGGATAGGGGGTCCGTGTCACAAACCCCAATGCAGCGATTTAGGGCCGTGTCACGACGCCCAACGCACAGTGAGAGGTCCGTGACATGTTGCCCTTTGTGGCAGATTGTCCGGCCTTCTCCCTTTCAACCCCGATTTCGCGCTCATTCAACCTTTTCCCGGGCCCTTTCTAGCACACATCATACTCTAAAACTCTTAATGAACATATGAATACGCCAACTAAATGTTAGGAACTTACGGGGTGTAACATTAGTGTGGGTGCTAATCATGGCCAATTGGGTCGTGACATCTTTCTTACTGAAACTGCTTTTGGAAATGTTCTACGCTTCTTTTGCAATTTCTCTTTCATCTTCTATCAAATCCCCTTGTGAGTTCTTAATCTTGTTCACCTTAATCTTTTGTCTCCTCCCCTTCACCAAACTATGAAAAAATCTGGTATTCTTGTCCCCATTTTTAAACCACTCATAGCCAGCTTTTTGTTTCCAAAATACTTCTTTAAAATGGAGGTATTTATTAAACCTTGTGTTGGCTCTTTGCATGATACATCTATTCTCACTTGAAATACAATCTTCAAACAACTTCTCCTTGATTTTATCTATCTCCTCCCTGATGATAAGTTGCTGGAAAATATCCCAAAAGTCTCTCTGCTCCACAAAGTGATAGATCTTTTAACCCCCCTTATCTTTCTCTTGAAGTTTAAAAAAGGATTATGTGATATAGAGTCATCCCAATTTAGTCTAATGACCTCCTTAAAGCTTTTGTTTTCTGTCCAGAAATTTAGAAACCTAAAAGATTTCTTGTTATTGTAACATCTATTCTTATATGTAAGAAGCATAGGGGCATGGTCTGAGCCAATCCTGGTAGATGCTCTATTTTAGAGTGAGAAAAATAATTCAGTACTTCTGAGTTCATCAATATTCTATCAATACATTCAAAAATGCAATCATTTTCGGCCCTTCCATTCCACCAAGTAAAAGGACAATCTTTAAACTTCACTTAAGTAAGATCACAAGATTCAATGCATGTTTTGAAGTCTTCATAGTTTGTGTCCACCACAGGAAGTCTCCCTATTTTCTCTTCCGCATGAAGAACCACATTATAGTCACCCCCTATGATCTATGGTCTGTCCATTCCATTAGAGAGGGAGTGAAGCTCCTCCCAAAGGTCCAACCTCTAAATACTGTTACATTTAGCATATACAATGGTAACATAGAAGATAAGTGCCATAGTCTAGTTTTGCAACAAAACTGTGAGTTGTTGCTCTAAGTTACTCTTCACTACAACCTTATAACCATGGTTTGAAAAAAACCAAATCTTTCAATTACTATTGTGTGTAACTCCAAGCACTCTCACTCTTTTTTTATATCTGTTGATGTGATTTACTGGCACGACCCGAGATGAGACCTCAGACCTAGACATGGGACCTAGAACCACGACTGGCTCTAAGCTAACCCATTGTACATACATAACATGGCTTAAGTGCATAAACAAGCAGAAATTAAAGCATAAATACAACGCAAGTGGAAGTCTACATTTCATAAGGACAAAAGCATCATACAACTCAACAATGCTGAACTTGTCCATACATGATAGTCTGAAAAGCCTCTACTACTACGACGAGCTGATGGGACAACACCCCAAACTAGCTCACTATGTCTGAAACTGAAAGTCATGATGAAAATGTAAAACTGATAACATCCCCGGAGGATGAGGAATCACCCAAATGGGATTAGGACTGGATTAATTGGGAATGAGCTATCGACGAGACTGAGCTGGATCACCCGAACCTATATCATGAGATGACATAACATAGAGTATGCGGTCAGTACTTTTAATGTACTGAGTATGTAAGGTAAGTAAAACATGCTAACAAAATGATATTTTGAAATTGTGAGTATAAGTCAAGAAAGTTCATGAGAGTAAGGACTACATGCTAAAAGCTATAAATCTGACGTATACATATTCATAAGCTATTTATCAAAATCTGAACAAAATGACCCAAGATATAGAAATAAGAAATCATATAACTTGTCATGTGATCTTGGGCAGATTTATATGCCCAAGTGATACTCAAAAGTATTATTTTCGCCTTGTTTGTGTGCAATATGTATATATTCTCATGTAATTGGTAATAAAATGTGAATTTATACTAACCAACATGATTAGCATTTGTTTTGCAGGAAAATATGATTTTTAGGAGCTAAAATGCATGTTGAAACTATATTGGAGTTGGACTTGGATACGAGCGTGTAAAAGACATTGGAATGCACAAATTATAGGGGCTCCGCGATGGAGCCGTGCCACGCTACCATCGCGGAGGCACACTGCTTGGAGAGGAAATTAAATGTCAAATTCCAGTGAGGCCTCGCGACAGCTCCGTGGCACGGAGATAGGCCTCCGCGTTGGCCTCCGTGCCACGTTGAGGCTAATTTACCGGACCCTGGATGTCCAGTGAAGGTCCGCGTCCACGCCGTGTCACGGAGGCAGTGCTCCGCGTTGACCTCCGTGACACATTGCTTGTTATTCCGGGAAAAATTTCCCTCTAGTATAAATAGCACACTTAGGTTTATTTTAATTAGTTCAGACTTAGTGGAGCTAGGACGTGGGTTAGCAGCAGTTGAGGGACGAAAAAGCTAAGGGATTTCTTCTCTTCCTTTCTTCTTTCAATCAATTGTATGTATGATTTACACTTGTTTTAGGATGATCAATCCACAAATGAGTGGCTAATTCTCTTCCTTGCTAAGGTTTTGAACATGTGTAGTGAATTTTGATTGTAAATGATATGGTTTTCTTCTTCTTCTTTCATGTTGTTCTATTAATTCTTGTTCTTACTGCATTAGTGCTTGGCCAACATTAATGTACATCTAAAAAGTCCAATTTCACTCGAGAGAGCAAGAAATTGGAAAGTTGTGAATTAATAGGGTATTGTTCTTAACTTGATTTGGGAAAATTGGGTTTTGATGTGCTTTCCTGATAGAAATATACTTGAAAGCCGTATTAGTCAATTTAGGAACCGGAATTGTATTGCTAGGTCATAAATTGCAATTGATCACAGAAATGTAGATGGATGGTTTATGATTCTAAAGTGAAATTAAATACGAGAGTTTTAATTTCTAGGCTACTGTTCTTGGCTAGCAACCTGAAGAAGAGATTAACCAAATTATTATTATAATCGAATTCACTACTTGTTCTTAACCTTGGCATGCTCATATCCATAGTTTAAATTCACAGTAAATAATTGTTAATAGTTTTAGTATATATATATTTTTTATAAACAAAAAATTATTTAACTGTTGGTTACATTGTTGTTAGCATAATTCGAAGTAAGATAAGAATATAGTATACTTAGGCAAATTTTACATATCCTGAGCCTACTTGGATCGATACTTGGCTTACCTAGCCACTTTATTACTTGTTTGACCACGTGCACTTGCGTGTCGGTTTATAATATATAATACCAACCGAAATAGCCCGAACAAGTTTTTGGCGCCGTTTCCGGGGAGGCTAGGCAAATTTGTGAAATTGTGTTAAGTGTAAATTTACTGTATTTTTGTTTTATTTTCTTAAGTGTTGACAACTTGGTCTTAGTATTTATTTTAATTCTTTGTTCATTTTAATTTTTCTCTCTTTTGGATACCCTCATTGACATGACATCTTGGAATATAAATGGTGGATACGCATATTTCGGCGAATTTTGCATGAATTGCGGAGGACCCCACTTGTGGCAAAACTGTAACACGTGCAATATATGTGGGTGTCAATATGGCCATTGGGGTGATTGTCCAAAGGCATATTCCGCTCCCCCAAGCCCTCGCTATGATCATTCTGTTGTTTTTGCTGAATATAGGCATGTTGAAAATGAGGACTTGGGACGCCAAGTTCAAATAGAGGACATGATGAAACAACTCCTGGAGCAATCAGAAGCAATGAAGGAGTCGGTTGCAGAATTGATAATTCAGCAAAAGGAGAATGCAGAGACTGTAAGCAGGATGAGCGTCAAACTCACGGAGATGTGTGCTGAGGCTGAAGCCTGTGATAATTCGCAGGTGACAGTTTTAGCCGATATTCAAGAGGAATTACAAGAGGAATACAAGGGTGAATTTTTGGATGAAGCCCAACAACTAGAATCTCTTGAGTGTCCCCGTGATCGGCTCATACCTATAGAAAATCCATTCATGGAAGAAGAGAAAGAATATCTCCCATTTGACCTTAATGGAGAAATAGATGTCGATGTTGAAAAGGTGTACACAAGTAAGGAAGTCAAGCACAATGCAATTTCAGAGTTGAGGTTGATTGGACCACACTCGAAGCATTTTTCGACATTAAGTTTGGTTGACAACACAGAAATAGAGTCTTCCAAGATTATAGAGAAATGTCTAGAGGAGGACTAAGCCCCGTATATTTTGAAATTCGCTAACTCAGAGAGCCAAAACGACTTCACTTACTCAAGGGCCAATAAGTTCAAAAGAAAACATCTACTGCTTGGTCCTTACAATTTTTCACCACCACCCTAGGAGCATAAGAGGACATTAGAGAAGAAATTAGGGGTGAAATTAATATCCTCAAGGCGGAGGAAAAAGCGGTGAAACTTGGTACGTCGAGCCGCGACGGTAAACCAGGCGCTGCACGGGAGGCAACCCGTGAAAAGAAAAATATTCTATTTTTCTTCTTTTAGTATAGTGTACATAATTTGTATTTTTTTTATTTTTCATTTTTCTTTTTTTCTCGATTTCGTACAAATTTTTCGTTTTAGTTAATATTTTTCGTTTTAGTTGGGGAAATCTATTAATCTAACCAATTTCGTTTAGTGAGGTGATTTTCAGGTCTAACGGAGAAAAATATGCATGGAAGCGGGAAAAATAAGGCAAGGTATGAAAATAATTTTTATTGAAGAAACAGTGCACTGGGGCGTTGGCTCCATGTCACGGAGGAGTAGCTCCGCGTTACCCTCCGTGACACGTTGCCCTTTATTCAGTGCTGGGTCACACCGGGTTGCCGGATGACCCGCGTGTTTTTCTTTAAATTAACCTAAGTTTTGCCCCTTTTCTCCCCATTTCTCTCCTCCTCCGCGACCAAAACACCCAATTCCCCCTCCCCGACCAACGTGCCACGCTAATAGGCAAGGAAAACGTCAAATTTCTTCGGTTCTTCAACTAAAAGGTATGTTTTCATCGTTTCTCTCAAGTTTTTGGCGATTTTAGTCGAATTTGAGCATGTAAGGTGAAATATATCACCCCAAGTAGCAATTAAACATGATGTTGAATTATTTCGTGATTGATTATGTTCGGATTGTTGTAATTAGCGTTTGAACTTGTCGATTATGTGAATAATTCGAATTTGATTGAAATATTGCATTCTAGGGCTTGAGTTATTGAAATTGAATTGGGGAACTTGATAGTTTGATGAATTAGATGCCGGGGTGTGGTTGTAAATTGAGATAAGTCGATGTAAATATTGTATGAATGTTAAAAGAAGACGAATTCTCGAATTGTTGGGGAAAATGCGAAAATTTTGTAAATTGGTTTGATTATTTAGATTTGTATGTAAATAGAATTTTCGTTGTTGTTTTTGTTTTTTTTGTTTTGTTGCTAAGTGCGATGATTGGATTGCTATCGATAGTAGGATTGGGAGTAGCTGTATGAAGTCTGAGTAGTACGCTAACCGTTATGCTGTCGAAATTTTTCGTGAACGCACTAAGCAATATACCTTATAGTTGCTTGTGTTTGGGGGTTGTAAATAGAGTAATCCTTGCCGAAGTATTGTAAATATAGCTAAGGACTAAGTATGGGGTAAACTTAGTTTAATCTGACCTTAGCCTAAGTTAACTTGTATTTAGCTTACTTTGTGCTTGTTTATGTATATTGACAGGTACAATGGCAAGTCGACAGGACAAGGGCAAGGGTGCTTCTACCTCAGGCACCGGACGGAAAAGATTGAGGTTGGGCACTGCAGTCCCAGCTGCACCACCTGTTCTGCGCGGCCAACGCCGCCAATACGGAACAAGATGGGTAACCGATGAAGGGAAGAAGTGGTACGCGAAACATAAAGAAAACAAGTACTTCCCCGAGGAACATATTGCACGGGAACCACTTGCACAGGAGTTCCCATGTATTGTGCAGAGAATCGAGGCAGCTGGGCTCAGCTTTATATTTCAGGAGCCCAAGAAGTGCAACCTTCATTTGGTCCGAGAGTTCTACGCAAATTGGAACCCGACCATCAGAAGCCACACAATAAAAATCAGAGGGCAGATTGTCACTCTGGAACCCCAGCAATTTAATGCCATCGTTGGAGCGCGGGACACAGATGCCCACGTTCTCCGCCAGCTAAACATCACCCCACCATACGCCGACATCAGACGTACGTTGTGTGGGGCTCGATCCACAGCCCGATGGAGTAGACATAAGGAGAGGGGTTACCACCAGACTCTGCCTTATTCGTAGATGAACAGGGAGGCTAGAATATGGCTGAAAATTGTATGTTCGTGCTTGATCCCGGGAGTTCATATGACGGATGTGACCCGGGACCGTGTCTGCTTGGTGTATACCCTTATAAAAGGGCTTGAAATTAATGTTGGGGCGATAATTATATCCGCCATGAAGAGAGCCAGACTACACCAGGGCCACTTATACGGATTTGGCGGACTCATCACCACCTTCCTCCGAGGCCTCGATGTCGAGGAAGAAGCCTTGGATTACATTCCGCAGTTGGAGCGGAGGGCCCTCGATGTGACAAAAACTAAGGCCCCCGACACCACACACGGGCCAGTGCTGACTTTGGGCGAGCGACATGCTCGTGATGATCAGTACATGGCACGTATGTTCGGCATGCAGATGCTTCAGCTACGGATTGGTGGGAGACCAGCCACCGAGGAAGAATTATGGCAACTGGAGCTGGATTACCTATTTTGCGAGAATGCCAAAGCCTTATGCCGGGTGGGACCAGCCTTCGTGGAGCCGACTGATGACGATGACCCTACTGATGAGGAGACACATCGGGAGGACTCCGATGTGGAGTCCGATGACGATGATGGAGCTGACTCAGATATGGGCGACGAGGCAGCAGCACCAGATGAAGAAGTCGAATATTTCGACTGATCAGGGAGTTCCACCACCCGAAATTTTGTTTTGTAATTTTTGTGAACACTGGGGACAGTGTTCGATTTAAGTGTGGGGTGGGGAGTAGCTAGGTGCTGGGACTTAGGCTCTAATCTGCTGTATGCTTTTTCCTTGGTTTGTATGTATGTTTGTGTTTTCCCTGTTATGAACTGATTTGTGTTGTATCTGTATATATTTGTTTGTGTGGTTAATGATGTGTGTTATGAAAAGTTGTGGTTGCCAGTGTAAATAGTTTGTAAATATTTTTGCGAATTGTAAATATTTCTTTCTTATCGAAATGATCGATATTTTTCAAAAATTTTGCGAAAATATTTTGCACTTATCAAAATCTTTTGTAAATATTTTTCTATCGAAATGATCGATGTGTTGCAAAAATTTTCGATTTTTATTTTGTTTGGGTTTCTCGGAGTTTGTTTTCAGTTCTTTTACCGAGAATAGTCCCATTTAACCGATGTCATAGTTAGTGACCGTTCCCTATGATGGATGGATGACGACCGTCTTAAGGGAAATGTAGTCGGTAGGAGTAGGATTTTAATTTGTTTTTAATTTTTCTTTGGTGGATTGCATCAATGAACTGTAGTTGCTTTATGGTTGCAAAAATTTCATTGCGTGTGTAACTGATGTTCAAAATGTGAAAGTGATTCATTCGAAAGCATGCAAGTTGGTAAATATGTTGAGTTACCTAGGCTATAGAATTTGATTCAGTATGATTGAGGCTTAATTTTGAATTCATGTGATTGGCTAATTAGAGAGTCTGTGAATGCATCTTGATTCGAGCATGTGCATGAAGTGTGAAGTGAGGTATTGTTATTCCATGCCATTGTGAATTGTCTAGAACTTGCCTGGTGTGTTTACAAAACGAAATGAAGGAGGTGTAGTGTTGGAAAGGATGTAGGCATTTCTTTGTTTTTAACCGAGGGTTTCCATTTTTTTCTTGTCAAATTCTACCTTTTTATATGTTGTATACCCTAGTCAGCCCGTTGAGCCTTTAGCCGATTTCTTTCTTTCTTTTGTCCAAAATTGTATAAACTAAGATTTATTCCTTCTTTTCATTAGCCTTAAAGTCTATACGAAGCTCTTAAGCGCTACAAAGAAAAGAAAATGTTTCCCAAAGTGTTAAAGAGTGAAAAGAGTGAAAAGAAAAAGAAAAGCAGAGTGAGGAAAGAAAAGATGATGTTGAAGAGGCACTTGTTATAATTAAATGATATTGAGGATACATGAAAACCCTTTGTTTTGTGTCAAGTGTGTTTGATGAAATGGGCAGTACGAAAGTAAACCAGCATGAATGGGAGAAAAAGAGAAAAGAGAGGAACAATGTCCATGAGTCGATGGGAATGTGTTGAAAAGGCGCTTAAGGATGCTAGCGACTATTATTGGCTAATCCAATATATATACTAGATCCATAGCCCCGTTACAACCCATTAAAGTCCTACGTGATCCTATATTGCATTTCTTTACATTAGTGGAGTAATACACTAAGGTCAAGCCTATGGGTCACGACATGATGCATGTGAATTCTTTTGGGAGAGTGAGTGAAATTAATTTTTATATGCCCCTACTTGAATGTTTGTGTGTTGCATGAACAAAAAGGGGAAGATTCTCTTGAGTTGTTAGGGCACATGCTTGATGAAAGATTGATTTTCGTGTCGGATTTCTTGATTAGCTGATTTGCATGAGTTTGCCGATATCAAGAATCAATTCTTAAAGTCTAGGAAGTCTTGATGTATTAAAGGTCATTGTATTGTAAGACCAAGCATGTTTTCGTGATGATTTGCAAAAATTGAATAATCGGTATGACCGTAACGTAAATGGTCGCACCATAGTGACGAAGGTTGGGATGTAATTTGCATGAGTTGTGTATGTGTTGTTCGAGGACGAACAAGGATTTAAGTGTGCGGTAAGTGATCTTGGGCAGATTTATATGCCCAAGTGATACTCAAAAGTATTATTTTCGCCTTGTTTGTGTGCAATATGTATATATTCTCATGTAATTGGTAATAAAATGTGAATTTATACCTACATCCTTTCCAACAATACACCTCCTTCATTTCGTTTTGTATACACACCAGGCAAGTTCTAGACAATTCACAATGGCATGGAATAACAATACCTCACTTCACACTTCATGCACATGCTCGAATCAAGATGCATTCACAGACTCTCTAATTAGCCAATCACATGAATTCAAAATTAAGCCTCAATCATACTGAATCAAATTCTATAGCCTAGGTAACTCAACATATTTACCAACTTGCATGCTTTCGAACGAATCACTTTCACATTTTGAACATCAGTTACACACGCAACGAAATTTTTGCAACCATAAAGCAACTACAGTTCATTGATGCAATCCACCAAAAAAAATTAAAAACAAATTAAAATCCTACTCCTACCGACTACATTTCCCTTAAGACGGTCGTCATCCATCCATCATAGGGAATGGTCACTAACTATGACATCGGTTCAATGGGACTATTCTCGGTAAAAGAACCGAAAACAAACTCCAAGAAACCCAAACAAAATAAAAACCGAAAAATTTTGCAACACATCGATCATTTCGATAGAAAAATATTTACAAAAGATTTTGATAAGTGCAAAATATTTTCGCAAAAATTTTGAAAAATATCAATCATTTCGATAAGAAAGAAATATTTACAATTCGCAAAAATATTTAAAAACTATTTACACTGGCAACCACAACTTTTCATAACACACATCATTAACCACACAAACAAATATATACAGATACAACACAAATCAGTTCATAACAGGGAAAACACAAACATACATACAAACCAAGGAAAAAGCATACAGCAGATTAGAGCCTAAGTCCCAGCACCTAGCTACTCCCCACCCCACACTTAAATCGAACACTGTCCCCAGTGTTCACAAAAATTACAAAACAAAATTTCGGGTGGTGGAACTCCCTGATCAGTCGAAATATTCGACTTCTTCATCTGGTGCTGCTGCCTCGTCGCCCATATCTGAGTCAGCTCCATCATCGGAGTCCTCCCGACGTGTCTCCTCATCAGTAGGGACATCCTCATCAGTCGGCTCCACGAAGGCTGGTCCCACTGGCATAAGGCTTTGGCATTCTCGCCAAATGGGTAATCCAGCTCTAGCTGCCATAATTCTTCCTCGGTGGCTGGTCTCCCACCAATCCATAGCTGAAGCATCTGCATGCCGAACATACGTTCCATGTACTGATCGTCACAAGCATGTCGCTTGCCCAAAGTCAGCACTGGCCCGTGTGTGGTGTCGGGGGCCTTAGTTTTTGTCACATCGAGGGCCCTCAACTCCAACTGCGGAATGTAATCCAAGGCTTCTTCCTCGACATCGAGGCCTCGGAGGAAGGTGGTGATGAGTCCGCCAAACCCGTATCTGTGGCCCTGGTGTAGTCTGGCTCTCTTCATGGCGGATATAATTACCGCCCCAACATTAATGTCAAGCCCTTTCATAAGGGCATACACCAAGCAGACACAGTCCCGGGTCACATCCGTCATGTGAACTCCCGGGTTCAAGCAAGAACATACAATTTTCAGCCATATTCTGGCCTCCCTGTTCATCTGCGAATAAGGCAGAGTCTGGTGGTAACCCCTCTCCTTATGTCTACTCCATCGGGCTGTGGATCGAGCCCCACACAACGTACGTCTGATGTCGGCGTATGGTGGGGTGATGTTTAGCTGGCAGAGAACGTGGGCATCTGTGTCCCACGCTCCAACGATGGCATTAAATTGCTGGGGTTCCAGAGTGACAATCTGCCCTTTGATTTTTATTGTGTGGCTTCTGATGGCCGGGTTCCAATTTGCGTAGAATTTCCGGACCAAATGTAGGTTGCACTCCTTGGGCTCCTGGAAGATAAAGCTGAGCCCAGCTGCCTCGATTCTCTGCACAATACGTGGGAACTCCTGTGCAAGTGGTTCCCGTGCAATATGTTCCTCGGGGAAGTACTTGTTTTCTTTATGTTTCGCGTACCACTTCTTCCCTTCATCGGTTACCCATCTTGTTCCGTATTGGCGGCGTTGGCCGCGCGGAACAGCTGGTGCAGCTGGGACTGCAGTGCCCAACCTCAATCTTTTCCGTCCGGTGCCTGAGGTAGAAGCACCCTTGCCCTTGTCCTGTCGACTTGCCATTGTACCTGTCAATATACATAAACAAGCACAAAGTTAAGCTAAATACAAGTTGACTTAGGCTAAGGTCGGGTTAAAATAAGTTTACCCCACACTTAGTCCTTAACTATATTTACAATACTTCGGCAAGGATTACTCTATTTACAACCCCAAACACAAGCAACTCTAAGGTATATTGCTTAGTGCGTTCACGAAAAATTTCGACAGCATAACGGTTAGCGTACTACTCAGACTTCATACAGCTACTCCCAATACTACTATCGATAGCAATCCAATCATCGCACTTAGCAACAAAACAAAAAAAAAGAAAAACAACAATGAAAATTTTATTTACATACAAATCTAAATAATCAAACCAATTTACAAAATTTTCGCATTTTCCCCAACAATTCGAGAATTTGTCTTCTCTTAACATTCATACAATATTTACATCGACTTAACTCAATTTACAACCACACCCCGGCATCTAATTCATCAAACTATCAAGTTCCCCAATTCAATTTCAATAACTCAAGCCCTAGAATGCAATATTTCAATCAATTTCGAATTATTCACATAATCGACAAGTTCAAACGCTAATTACAACAATCCGAACATAATCAATCACAAAATAATTCAACATCATGTTTAATTGCTACTTGGGGTGATATATTTCACCTCACATGCTCAAATTCGACTAAAATTGCCAAAAACTTGAGAGAAACGATGAAAACATACCTTTTAGTTGAAGAACCGAAGAAATTTGACGTTTTCCTTGCCTATTAGCGTGGCACGTTGGTTGGGGAGGGGGAATTGGGTGTTTTGGTCGCGGAGGAGAAGAGAAATGGGGAGAAAAGGGGCAAAACTTAGGTTAATTTAAAGAAAAACACGCGGGTCACCCGGCAACCCGGTGTGACCCGGCACTGAATAAAGGGCAACGTGTCACGGAGGGTAACGCGGAGCCCCTCCTTCGTGACACGAAGCCAACGCGTTGGCTCTCTGGAAATTTTAAAAAGTCTGATTTTGCCTTCAATGTGTCACGGAGGGTAACGCGGAGCCACTCCTCCGTGACACGGAGCCAACGCCCCAGTGCACTGTTTCTTCAATAAAAATTATTTTCATACCTTGCCTTATTTTTCCCGCTTCCATGCATATTTTTCTCCGTTTGACATGAAAATCACTACACTAAACGAAATTGGTTAGATTAATAGATTTCCCTAACTAAAATGAAAAATATTAACTAAATCAAAAATCTAAACCTAATCAAGAAAAGAAAAATAAAAATAAAAATTATTTACACTAAGAAAAGAAAGAAAGAAAATATTTTTCACGGACATTGTTCCTCTCTTTTCTCTTTTTCTCCCATTCATGCTGGTTTACTTTCGTACTGCCCATTTCATCAAATACACTTGACACAAAACAAAGGGTTTTCATGTACCCTCAATATCATTTAATTATAACAAGTGCCTCTTCAACATCATCTTTTCTTTCCTCACTCTGCTTTTCTTTTTCTTTTCACTCTTTTCACTCTTTAACACTTTGGGAAACATTTTCTTTGTAGCGCTTAAGAGCTTCGTATAGACTTTAAGGCTAATGAAAAGAAGGAATAAAGCTTAGTTTATACAATTTTGGACAAAAGAAAGAAAGAAATCGGCTAAAGGCTCAACGGGCTGACTAGGGTATACAACATATAAAAAGGTAGAATTTGACAAGAAAAAAATGGAAACTCTCGGTTAAAAACAAAGAAATGCCTACATCCTTTCCAACACTACACCTCCTTCATTTCGTTTTGTAAACACACCAGGCAAGTTCTAGACAATTCACAATGGCATGGAATAACAATACCTCACTTCACACTTCATGCACATGCTCGAATCAAGATGCATTCACAGACTCTCTAATTAGCCAATCACATGAATTCAAAATTAAGCCTCAATCATACTGAATCAAATTCTATAGCCTAGGTAACTCAACATATTTACCAACTTGCATGCTTTCGAACGAATCACTTTCACATTTTGAACATCAGTTACACACGCAATGAAATTTTTGCAACCATAAAGCAACTACAGTTCATTGATGCAATCCACCAAAAAAAATTAAAAACAAATTAAAATCCTACTCCTACCGACTACATTTCCCTTAAGACGGTCGTCATCCATCCATCATAGGGAACAGTCACTAACTATGACATCAGTTCAATGGGACTATTCTCGGTAAAAGAACCGAAAACAAACTCCGAGAAACCCAAAATATAAACTGAAAAATTTTGCAACACATCGATCATTTCGATAGAAAACTATTTACAAAAGATTTTGATAAGTGCAAAATATTTTCGCAAAAATTTTGAAAAATATCAATCATTTCGATAAGAAAGAAATATTTACAAACTATTTACACTGGCAACCACAACTTTGCATCACACACATCAGTAACCACAAAAATATATACGGATACACACAAATCAGTTCACAGCAGGGTAGCACAAACATACATACAAACCAAGGAAAAAGCATACAGCAGATTAGAGCCTAAGTCCCAGCACCTAGCTACTCCCCACCCCACACTTAAATCGAACACTGTCCCCAGTGTTCACAAAAATTACAAAACAAAATTTCGGGTGGTGGAACTCCCTGATCAGTCGAAATATTCGACTTCTTCATCTAGTGCTGCTGCCTCGTCGCCCATATCTGAGTCAGCTCCATCATCGTCATCAGACTCCACATCGGAGTCCTCCCGACGTGTCTCCTCATCAGTAGGGACATCGTCATCAGTCGGCTCCACGAAGGCTGGCCCCACCCGGCATAAGGCTTTGGCATTCTCGCCAAATGGGTAATCCAGCTCCAGCTGCCATAATTCTTCCTCCGTGGCTGGTCTCCCACCAATCCGTAGCTGAAGCATCTGCATGCCGAACATACGTGCCATGTACTGATCGTCACGAGCATGTCGCTTGCCCAAAGTCAGCACTGGCCCGTGTGTGGTGTCGGGGGCCTTAGTTTTTGTCACATCGAGGGCCCTCCGCTCCAACTGCGGAATGTAATCCAAGGCTTCTTCCTCGACATTGAGGCCTCGGAGGAAGGTGGTGATGAGTCCGCCAAATCCGTATCTGTGGCCCTGGTGTAGTCTGGCTCTCTTCATGGCGGATATAATTATCGCCCCAACATTAATTTCAAGCCCTTTCATAAGGGCATACACCAAGCAGACACGGTCCCGGGTCACATCCGTCATATGAACTCCCAGGATCAAGCACGAACATACAATTTTCCGCCATATTCTGGCCTCCCTGTTCATCTGCGAATAAGCAGAGTCTGGTGGTAACCCCTCTCCTTATGTCTACTCCATCGGGCTGTGGATCGAGCCCCACACAACGTACGTCTGATGTCGGCGTACGGTGGGGTGATGTTTAGCTGGCGGAGAACGTGGGCATCTGTGTCCCGCGCTCCAACGATGGCATTAAATTGCTGGGGTTCCAGAGTGACAATCTGCCCTCTGATTTTTATTGTGTGGCTTCTGATGGCCGGGTTCCAATTTGCGTAGAACTCTCGGACCAAATGAAGGTTGCACTCCTTGGGCTCCTGAAATATAAAGCTGAGCCCAGCTGCCTCGATTCTCTGCACAATACGTGGGAACTCCTGTGCAAGTGGTTCCCGTGCAATATGTTCCTCGGGGAAGTACTTGTTTTCTTTATGTTTCGCGTACCACTTCTTCCCTTCATCGGTTACCCATCTTGTTCCGTATTGGCGGCGTTGGCCGCGCGGAACAGGTGGTGCAGCTGGGACTGCAGTGCCCAACCTAAATCTTTTCCGTCTGGTGCCTGAGGTAGAAGCACCCTTGCCCTTGTCCTGTCGACTTGCCATTGTACCTGTCAATATACATAAACAAGCACAAAGTTAAGCTAAATACAAGTTAACTTAGGCTAAGGTCGGGTTAAACTATGTTTACCCCACACTTAGTCCTTAGCTATATTTACAATACTTCGGCAAGGATTACTCTATTTACAACCCCCAAACACAAGCAACTATAAGGTATATTGCTTAGTGTGTTCACGAAAAATTTCGACGGCATAACGGTTAGCGTACTACTCAGACTTCATACAGCTACTCCCAATCCTACTATCGATAGCAATCCAATCATCGCACTTAGCAACAAAACAAAAAAAAACAAAAACAACAACGAAAATTCTATTTACATACAAATCTAAATAATCAACCCAATTTACAAAATTTTCGCATTTTCCCCAACAATTCGAGAATTCGTCTTCTCTTAACATTCATACAATATTTACATCGACTTATCTCAATTTACAACCACACCCCGGCATCTAATTCATCAAACTATCAAGTTCCCCAATTCAATTTCAATAACTCAAGCCCTAGAATGCAATATTTCAATCAAATTCGAATTATTCACATAATCGACAAGTTCAAACGCTAATTACAACAATCCAAACATAATCAATCACAAAATAATTCAACATCATGTTTAATTGCTACTTGGGGTGATATATTTCACCTCACATGCTCAAATTCGACTAAAATCGCCAAAAACTTGAGAGAAACGATGAAAACATACCTTTTAGTTGAAGAACCGAAGAAATTTGACGTTTTCCTTGCCTATTAGCGTGGCACGTTGGTTGGGGAGGGGGAATTGGGTGTTTTGGTCGCGGAGGAGGAGAGAAATGGGGAGAAAAGGGGCAAAACTTAGGTTAATTTAAAGAAAAACACGCGGGTCACCCGGCAACCCGATGTGACCCGGCACTGAATAAAGGGCAACGTGTCACGGAGGGTAACGCGGAGCCACTCCTCCGTGACACGGAGCCAACGCCCCAGTGCACTGTTTCTTCAATAAAAATTATTTTCATACCTTGCCTTATTTTTCCCGCTTCCATGCATATTTTTCTCCGTTAGACCTGAAAATCACCTCACTAAACGAAATTGGTTAGATTAATAGATTTCCCTAACTAAAACGAAAAATATTAACTAAAATGAAAAATTTGTACGAAATCGAGAAAAAAAGAAAAATGAAAAATAAAAAAAAATACAAATTATGTACACTATACTAAAAGAAGAAAAATAGAATATTTTTCTTTTCACGGGTTGCCTCCCGTGCAGCGCCTGGTTTACCGTCGCAGCTCGACGTACCAAGTTTCACCGCTTTTTCCTCCGCCTTGAGGATATAAATTTCACCCCTAATTTCTTCTCTAATGTCCTCTTATGCTCCTGGGGTGGTGGTGAAAAATTGTAAGGACCAAGCAGTAGATGTTTTTTTTTGAACTTATTGGCCCTTGAGTAAGTGAAGTCGTTTTGTCTCTCTGAGTTAGCGAATTTCAAAATATACGGGGCTTGGTCCTCCTCTAGACATTTCTCTATAATCTTGGAAGACTCTATTTCTGTGTTGTCAACCAAACTTAATGTCGAAAAATGCTTCGAGTGTGGTCCAATCAACCTCAACTCTGAAATTGCATTGTGCTTGACTTCCTTACTTGTGTACACCTTTTCAACATCGACATCTATTTCTCCATTAAGGTCAAATGGGAGATATTCTTTCTCTTCTTCCATGAATGGATTTTCTATAGGTATGAGCCGATCACGGGGACACTCAAGAGATTCTAATTGTTGGGCTTCATCCAAAAATTCACCCTTGTATTCCTCTTGTAATTCCTCTTGAATATCGGCTAAAACTGTCACCTGCGAATTATCACAGGCTTCAGCCTCAGCACACATCTCCGTGAGTTTGACGCTCATCCTGCTTACAGTCTCTGCATTCTCCTTTTGCTGAATTATCAATTCTGCAACCGACTCCTTCATTGCTTCTGATTGCTCCAGGAGTTGTTTCATCATGTCCTCTATTTGAACTTGGCGTCCCAAGTCCTCATTTTCAACATGCCTATATTCAGCAAAAACAACAGAATGATCATAGCGGGGGCTTGGGGGAGCGGAATATGCCTTTGGACAATCACCCCAATGGCCATATTGACACCCACATATATTGCACGTGTTACAGTTTTGCCACAAGTGGGGTCCTCCACAATTCATGCAAGATTCGCCGAAATATGCGTATCCACCATTTATATTCCAAGATGTCATGTCAATGAGGGTATCCAAAAGAGAGAAAAATTAAAATGAACAAAGAATTAAAATAAATACTAAGACCAAGTTGTCAACACTTAAGAAAATAAAACAAAAATACAGTAAATTTACACTTAACACAATTTCACAAATTTGCCTAGCCTCCCCGGCAACGGCGCCAAAAACTTGTTCGGGCTATTTCGGTTGTATTATATATTATAAACCGACACGCAAGTGCACGTGGTCAAACAAGTAATAAAGTGGCTAAGTAAGCCAAGTATCGATCCAAGGAGGCTCAGGATATGTAAAATTTGCCTAAGTATACTATATTCTTATCTTACTTCGAATTATGCTAACAACAATGTAATCAACAGTTAAATAAGTTTTTGTTTATAAAAAATATATAAATACTAAAACTATTAACAATTATTTACTGTGAATTTAAACTATGGATATGAGCATGCCAAGGTTAAGAACAAGTAGTGAATTCGATTATAATAATAATAATTTGGTTAATCACTTCTTCAGGTTGCTAGCCAAGAACAGTAGCCTAGAAATTAAAACTCTCGTATTTAATTTCACTTTAGAATCATAAACCATCCGTCTACATTTCTGTGATCAAATGCAATTTATGACCTAGCAATATAATTCCGGTTCCTAAATTGACTAATACGTCTTTCAAGTATATTTCTATCAGGAAAGCACATCAAAACCCAATTTTCCCAAATCAAGTTAAGAACAATACCCTATTAATTCACAACTTTCCAATTTCTTGCTCTCTCGAGTGAAATTGGACTTTTTAGATGTACATTAATGTTGGCCAAGCACTAATGCAGTAAGAACAAGAATTAATAGAACAACATGAAAGAAGAAGAAGAAAACCATATCATTTACAATCAAAATTCACTACACATGTTCAAAACCTTAGCAAGGAAGAGAATTAGCCACTCATTTGTGGATTGATCATCCTAAAACAAGTGTAAATCATACATACAATTGATTGAAAGAAGAAAGGAGGAGAAGAAATCCCTTAGCTTTTTCGTCCCTCAACTGCTGCTAACCCACGTCCTAGCTCCACCAAGTCTGAACTAATTAAAATAAACCTAAGTGTGCTATTTATACTAGAGGGAAATTTTTCCCAGAATAACAAGCAACGTGTCACGGAGGTCAACGCGGAGCACTGCCTCTGTGACACGGCGTGGACGCGGACCTTCACTGGAAATCCAGGGTCTGGTAAATTAGCCTCAACGTGGCACGGAGGCCAACGCGGAGGCCTATCTCTGTGCCACGGAGCTGTCGCGAGGCCTCACTGGAATTTGACATTTAATTTCCTCTCCAGGCAGTGTGCCTCCGCGATGGTAGCGTGGCACGACTCCATCGCGGAGCCCCTATAATTTGTGCATTCCAATGTCTTTTCCACGCTCGTATCCAAGTCCAACTCTGATATAGTTCCAACATGCATTTTAGCTCCTAAAAATCATATTTTCCTGCAAAACAAATGCTAATCATGTTGGTTAGTATAAATTCACATTTTATTACCAATTACATGAGAATATATACATATTGCACACAAACAAGGCGAAAATAATACTTTTGAGTATCACTTGGGCATATAAATCTGCCCAAGATCATCATGTTTGAAATTATAAACGAAAGCCCATAAACTGATTAATGGGTCAAATACGCTATAAAACATTATTCATGAGTCCTGAACTTGTGTAACTGAAATCATGAGGAATAATGGGAGACTCAACATAACCGACAACCATCATGTATGAGTGCATGATGATCCCACGTCTTTCCCACGTGGAGGAGAGCCATCCTAAGACTTCCCAAGGTAAAGGACGAATGAGGTGTGATATCACGGGTGTCACACCCCACCTTGGGAGGAATGACTGGCACCTAATGCCACACTAGGACCTGGGCTAACCTGGTTGGGCATATGCACCGCTGGTGCCTGCCAACAACTCAAATCAAGAAAATAAAATGCTATATTTCGATAGTAGATATAGCCTGGGGCCGACAAGACCACTATGCTGTCTAGTCATAACTGAAGCAAAGTAGGCAGTCATATTCATACTATAACTGACAAGGCTACTACCTAAAAGATACACTAGGCCCCACACGACCAACACACAAAATATAACATACATAGGCCCTACATGGCCAACAACAACTAACTAACTAAAAACTGTAGTCTGCAAGCCTCTAAGAGTGGAATAGTGGTCGGGACAGGGCGCCGACCTACCCAAAACTGTACAACAAAAGAGCAAACTTTCACTACCTGGCAACTCCGAATGAAAGAAGCTGACCAATCTGCTGACTTCGAATAGCTGCTAACAGAGGTCCTGAAACTTGTCTGTCTAAACCTGCAGGCAAGTATGCAGCGCCCCATGCGTGGGCGTTAGTACAATATGTACCGAATATATAAGACAGTAATAGAAGTTGGATAGAAGCTGATAAAGAACTGAAAATAAATAGCAAGGAGGGGCAGAAATTAACCTGTAAGCTTTCTTATCCATAACCTGCATCTAGTAAACCACTACACAAGTAAGAGTTGAAGCTACACGACTTTACATTCATAAGCTATATCCAACAAGCAAGTATACGAACAAGAACCTAACTTGGCACCCATAATCTTGGAAGGTGCAAGCAACAAAGAAAATAACCTGACTGGGCCCCTATAAGCCCCGATAGGTGTCAATCAGTCTATATACCCCTATTAGTACCCCCGAGGTCCTATAAGTAACTGTATCTAAGCCATCTAGGCTCCTGTAACTGTATCTGAGCCATCTGGGCTCTTATAACTATATTTGAGCCAACTGGGCTCCTGTAATTAGATTTGAGCCGTTTGGGCTCCTATAACTATATCTGATCCGTTTGGACTTCTATAACTGTATCTGAGCCGGCTGGGTTCCTGTATCGCCACTGCGGCGTAGAAGAAGTCCATAAGTGAATAGACTTCAATATGGCCCCGTAGGCTTCACTTTAGTCTTTACAGACAATGTATGGCTGTGTAAGCGATTCAGTAGCTCTGTAAGCGATACAACATCATAGCTCCATAAGTAATCTATAGCTCTGTAAGCATTAGCAGCATCGTAGTAAGCATTATATAGCTTCATAAGAAGTTTGTACAACTATCAACCTCTTAGCTATACATAGTGAGAGGTAGTACGAAATACAATCTACCCCAACCAGGGATAATATGCTACAATCCACAAATCTAGTCACTCAAAAGGCGTATCTTGCCCCATATGCCTAACGCGACTACTACTCGTCCCTAACACAGTTTATATAACTACCAACAGGCACACCCCATGTGCCAACACCTGACCAGAGGGTCCTGGGAGTGATTATAACCTCTAACCCTAGACGGAATAGGGTGAGGTTCGTAGTGGCCTAAGAAATACCTTGAAGGTCATGCTAGGACAATGATAGTTCATAAGAGAAAAATAAGGTCATAGGCGACTGTGTACATGATTCCTTTGCTTGGGATGAGTAGAGGGCTAATACCAACCAGATACGTTCCTAAGCAGTCATCCCTAACTCTCCACAGGCAGCTTACTCTAACTTTTAGCCTGGAAGTAACACTGTGATACTCTGGTTCTAGTCCCTTTGGACCGTAACTTAATTTGTCCAGATTTCAAATGGCTCCTCTAGACGGTTCATAGCCACGTAGGCAGGTATATCTGGACCTAGTCCTTTAGGGAAACATGTACCTGGGCAACTATAAGAGTAGCCTGGGACATTGGCCTCACATCTCACTACTAATAAGGTTTCCTTCGTAGGGCATCGACTAGTCTATCAGACTTGTAACAACTGGAGGGGTTCTTGAGAGACTTGTAGGACAAGAATTGAGTTGGCTGAAATTAATGGTCACTAACAGTAGCCAATCATATGGCAGGCTGTCGCTCAGTTCACTAGGCAACCCCGATGCCACTAACTCAAAGGTAAGACCACCCTATCCCAATTCTGGCCCTGGAGGCGTCAAGGTACGCCAACGACCTTTGGGCGAGCTTTACTAACAATATAGGCTTCAAGCTGAAAGTTATGTCGCCCAGCTGCGCCCTATGCTGTCTAATTTACCAAGTTAGGCTCAATAGCTATCCATAAGCTTCTAAGGCCTTGGCATGACAGCAAAACATCTATATACCTCTAAATGGTAAACAGGTGAACGGGGAACTCTCTATGGCACAACTAGCTTTAGTCACACTTAACATATCCTTCCCAACGAGGGATATATGGTATAATCTCAATACATCTTATAGCAGCTAACCACAACATATATAATCATTATCTACTAGCATCATTTAATCACAACATATAAGATCATTATCTACTTTCGAAGGCATAGGTCGTATCAATATACGATGAGAATAACTTGCCAAAGAGGTATGCTCCATCCTGAAGCCAGTAATTCCACTTGATTGTAGCCTTTACGCTGAGAGAATAAGACTATTTCAATACTAAGACCCAACAAATAACGATATTTTTCAATAATATTAACTATAACTCAACTTCATTTAATTCGGCCGAAAGTTTACAAACTCCCAAGAGTTTAGAAGGTAGAAACGCTTATCTATCACCTATAACCGCTTATGACTCAATTAGAAGTAATTTCTATAACTCATACTCGGTGGGGTTCTGGTATTCTGAGTGAATTTTCAAGAAATAACTCCGAAGGGACATTCCTTATAGGCTTAGAACTCGTTATCCAAGATGAATTTGCATTTGGGCGGAGTTTAGCAATGTAATTCGGCAATAAATGGATGAAAAATAGAGAGAACCCTTCATGAGGTCGAGTTCTGATAATTGCGAAATATTTAACTGATTAAAATTTCACTTAGCACATATATATAGGGGGAGGCGGTGGCTAGGGTGTGCGACGTGCCTCCCATCGCGCCAACATACGTGCATGGAATGCCTCCCATCGCGCCAAGGGAGAGGCGCGATGTGACGGCTATTGCACCATGGGAGGGGCGCGATGCGGCACCTGGGGCGCCCTACCTCCGGCCCAGACCTCCTACTCGCTCGATACCGTGCTCGTATACTCATCCTGTGGGCCCTTTTTTCGCTTGTGTCATACTCCAAAACTCACAACATACGTACGCACATGTCGATTGAATGATAGAAACTTACGGAGTGTAACAATGGGTGTGCCCTCAGGCAGGGGAAGCACTCTCTTGAGAGGTCCCAATAAGAATACATCCTACGTTGGCGCATAGTTTAGTGGCTGAGGTCCTCGAAATCCCTGGCCTACTCGGTGCTAGACATTACTATCAAAACATGCATATTGCTCACATAATCATATTTTCAAAACATAGCTTAAATTTGAATATTAGGAGTATCGACTCTGAAATATTTCATAAACTGACCTTGTAAGCCTTGGCTAAAATCATGATAAGCATACTTAACTTTGCATGGGCTTGCCCAAGTCATGAAACCGTACATACTTGAAATAGGCTTCATAATTCAACTTCGTGGAATCATAAGTTAATAATTCATAAACATTCATGCATACTAGATAATTCATCATGCTTGAAATCATAGACTCATAAGCTTAATTTCATAAATCATGCATAGGAGGGCATAATTTTCATAAAACTTGAAAACATGAATGATAATCAAATTGAGTGTAAAATCTGCCCATTAGTGACCCATAGACATAGCATGAATATTTACATTGAAATGGGTTAAAACCATAGAATTGCGATACACTTGATTAGAAACTTGAATTCATGAGTTAGAGGAGAAATTGGGCATGAGTATGGAAGAAATCCCCCATTCATGGCTCTACATACGTGGGCTCAAATAATTCTTGCTAGGGTTTGATACCCAAGAGAAATTAAAGAGGATGAAGATAGAGAATCCTTGCTTCACAGAGGCTTTGATCTTCTAATGAAAGTGTTAGGAGTAGAATGAGGGCTTATGATGAAATAGACCTTTAATACACTCTTTAGGAGGCTTAAAACGACGTAGTTTAGGAGCTTAGGAATTTAGGAATTATGAAAACACCCTGAAAGAACTGGCTGGAAAAAAGACTCTGCCAGACCCAACGACCAACTCAACGATGTCGCGCCCTCAGTTTGAACAGGTCAAAATATGTTTGCGACGTCCGGCTCTTCTACCTGGTTTTGAAAAGGTTTAGAGTTCCCACCTAAGTTTTATAAAATATTTAGGAAAACCATTTGAAAAATGTAAACTCTGTTTTAGTCTGCAGAAAACCGTTGAAATTCTAGGTAAGAGTCTTATTTACTCCAAGAGGAAGGTGTTAGGCACCCCTCGGAGCCTATCTGAAGATGGTCTGTAAATTTAGTCTAAGACGTAATAGGGACATTGTTTATTTCATTATTACCTGCAAAAAAAAGTTAAAGAGTGATAGAAAAAAATATGTTAAAAAATGATTTGAAAAATATATATTTCTTAAAATGTGTGAGGTATACAAAGTATACTAATGATATACATATGATAAACGAGAGTAATATATGGTGTATGTATATTGATAAGTAGTATTTCAACAAACTGAAAAAAAAAGTGGTAATATAATTTAAAACTATTTTTTTGTAGTGAAAGGTGTAAGTGGATATATAGAAAGTATTGATATACCTATAATACACTAATAATATGTGAAATATATGTAGTATAAGAATATATGTGAAATAATTGTAAAATCATGTATACATAAATACTTAATTTCGCATATCACACATCGTATATAATCATTTTAATTATGTACATATCATAAACTAATTTTCCTCATATAATAATAATAATAATAATAATAATAATAATAATAATAATAATAATAATAATAATAATAATAATAATAATAATAATAATGATAATCATGATAATAATGATAATGATGATCATAATGATAATGATGATAATGATAATGATAATAATGATAATGATAATAATAATAATAATAATAATAATAATAATAATAATAATAATAACAATAACAATGATGATAATAATAGTGATGATGATGCGTATGGGTAAAATTATATATGTAGTATGTAAAAAATAAATACTAATGTACAAATAATGGTATGTGAAAATAAGTTATGAGGGAAATTAGTCTATGACATGTAGAATAATAAAATAATTATGTATGACATATGACATGCAAAAGTAAATATTTATAAATAGATATTAATGTACGAGTAGAAAATAAATTAAAAGTATACGGATAAACGGGTGAAATAATAATATATATAATATGTAAAAATAAATATGCATGTACAAAAATAGTATATCAAAAAGAAATTATAATATGATAATACACGAAAATATATTTATAAAATAATATATGTACATACCTCAAACTTGAGCTTTTGGTGAAAAATGCAAAGTGGGTTAAAGCTGTTGGTCTTTCTTTCGGAAGAATTCTAGAATGGGCCAAACTATTGGACCTAATTCTCTGAAGTAACATTAGTAAAAAAAATTGGGCCAGCAACCCACTTTAGCAATTATTGACAGGTTTTTAACTACTTAGGTCTAATGTTTTGAGATAACTTATTTGGACTTTTGAAAATATAATTTGTTGTCTCTTTTACTATTATTTGCCTAAAAAATGACAAGATGATTAAAAGTAAGAAAAAGGTAACATCTTATATGAGATAATTTCAAAAATTTTGAGAGAGAGTTCATTTTTATTTTTTTTGAAAATTAATTGTTCACAACATTTGATTAAAAGAAAAGTTAAATACCAAAATGGGATAGGTGGAATACTCGCTAATAACCCAGTAAATTCGTACATGAAATCACACAAAACACATGTAAAATTAGCAAACAAACAACAATATATATAGAAGAAGTTGCAAGGAGGAAAGCTAAGAATCGTTGGCTCTTTTCAAGAGAGCAATTCCTAATACTTGACTTTGAGAGGTGCGGGGATCCTAATAGCTGTTGGCCCCATATATGTTGGGCAAGGTTGAACTTCAAATGAGAACTCTCAGCTCCGGTTCATATCATGAAAAAGAAAAGAGCAAAAGGATTAGAGACCATTCAACTAATCAAGAAAAATACATAAAGAGAGCTAACTTAACAAATAATTTTCAAACTAGCTAGTTATGTAGTAGTTTGAAGAAATCTTTAAGAATAATAGCATTTAGAAATCAAAAGCGTGTTAATTATTTTTAAACAAATAAAATCCCTCTATTGATTTCTATTTGCTCCAAAAGTTAGCCAAAATGGCAGACATATTAGAAGACAACTATAAAAATTCAAGCTCAAATAGCTCTTTTAATACTTTAAATAAGTCACATTTGTTTCAAGGGAGGGAGGAGGCTTGCAATTAGGAATTAAATTAATTGAAAGGTACAATTATTGAAATCCCAAAACTTGCAATTAAAAACATGAAATAGAGACACACTATTCTTAAAATAAAATAACTCATATCCCTTGTTCCATTTTGACTAAAGAATCATTTCAACATATCAAACACTTAACACACAACAAGAGTGAACCCATAGGAGATGTTTCAAAAGAGAATGAAAAATTCTACTAGCCAACAAAGTCATAATTACATTAGAAATTTTTTATTTTAACTAATGCTTATTATTCAAGAACGTGAATAGATACAAATAACTTTAAAGAAGAGCAACAAATTTCAAACAAGTAACAAAGCTATATTTATGAGTTCCAGTTCAAATACCTATATTTACTTTAGTTGGATTAAAACTAAGGGGTTTAAACTTAAAGTCACATGAGAAGATGTGCAATCTAAAGAGCTTAGTCCCGACATGAATAATCAGGCTTTGTGCAAATCACCTAATACTTGGGGCAAATGGCATAATCATGTTTCCATGCTCAACCTTTTGGAGAATTTTTATGCTAACTTAGAGGCTAGAAGGTAGCTTATAAGCACACAATAAATTAGAAACACAACTACACCTCTATAATCATATTCAAACAATCGAATAGACGTCACATTAATCTCAAAATGGGCAGCCAACCAACATTTAAAACTTCTAACTTTATAGATTATTTCAAGCTAAATCACGGTAGTTATTTCAAACTAAATCATGGTTGTAAATATTTTACCAACATATAAACCGAACCAGACAGTTATGTTTCACATTTTTGTACTCCGAATCAGTCAACCAAAATAACTAGCTCGTCCCAAACACAGTCAAAATACAATCAAGAATCCAAAACTAAAATATAATTAAGAAGGGATAGAATTTACCTTGTGTTGGGCAGCGATTGAAGTTGTAAGTTTTTGAGTTTTTAGGCTAGTTACTCCGACTCAAGAGTGTGAATAATGAACTTAAAAAATCAGCATGCTTTCTCTTGAACAAGGGAAGGGCGCATTAGCTTCAATTGAACAAGCTCAACCTTGAAAAAAAGGTGGTAGACCGACGTTGAATGCTTCCACTTGGCCACTGAAGAAGGCGAAGGCTGGGCGAGAGACTAGGTCAACTTACTGATTATTGCCATGGTTTAAGCTTTAGGATCCATAGACGGAACTCGAAGAAGGAAGTAATACGAGTGAGAAAACTAGAATATAAAGAAAGACGAAAAAAATCAGTCAACCAATTATATCCCAAGTAGCTGTGTGTATTTTTTTTCATGTGTCTGTGCGTCTGTGTGTGTTGGTGCTGTGATTTTTTTTTCCAGTTTCTAAGTGTGTGTGTTTCTGTTGCCCAGTTCCTTTAACATCTATCTCCTTTTATAGTAGAAAGATGAGGACTCTAATGTTAGGACATTTGAGAATTCAAAAAATTGAATTTGAATTTTTGAAGAGAAGGGTGGCATGAATCAGAGAGAAAATCATACAAGAGTTGACAAAGGGATAGTCTCACATTCTCTTGGACTGTTGGAGAAGTTATTCACGCCAAAAGGGATAGATGGTCAATGAAATTTTTAGAGAGATTTAGTGGAGGGGGTCGACTGGTCATTGGTTTGGAGTGCGAGAGGAGGGGGGTCGCGGGAAGGGGTTTGGTAGAGTAGTGGGGTTCGCATAAGGGCTGGGAAAAGAGGGGGGTTGGCCGGTGATGGTCCGCGTGGCAAAGGGCGTCAGGGGCGGTGGTGGTCCGCGGCATCGCAGGGAAAGAGGGAGGTCTGAGCGTCGCAGATGCTGGTTTGGGAGAGAGAGAGTTTACGGTAGAGAGGGATTTTGGGGGAATTAGGAGTGTATTTGAAATGGGTCGGGTCGGTTTAATGGGTAATTGGGTCGGGTTAGAATGATCTAGACCGTCTGATCTAAGATCATATGGTTAGGTTTAAAAGAGAATAAAAAATATAAATAAATAAATATATAAGAAGAAAAAAAATCTGATATATATATATATATATATATAAAGAAGGAAAAATTAGAGTCCGTTGGATCAAATCTTGGATGGATGAGATTAAAGGGAAGAAACACAATCTAGCCTACGTGGCATGCATGGATTGGTTGAAATTAGGTGGCAAGAATTGAGAAAATATGACTGATTTTGGCTCAAATTATGGCTAAAATTGTAATTTAAAACATAGCCAATTTTATTTCAATTTTAGCCATTTCTTAATAAAATAGCATTAATTGATAAAAATTTAAAATCATCTCATTCTTGAAACATAAATAAAAATCAAGATGTATTATTAATCGGTTAATTTAATTAAGCTTCCAAACTTAATAAAATAAAATATTATTTGCGAAAATGGGTCATTATAGTATATAAATTATAACTGACCTAAAATTAATAATCTAAAATACGTACTTAAATAAAATATTTGATTTTGACAAGAAAAATATGACAACATATATAAATATATATATACAAATACATGTGTAAAAATATTATTTTTTTAATATATATTTTTTAATATTCAAAATTACAAGAAATCTACATATATATTCTTTTATTTCTTTGTCAAATAAAAATAGCAAGATATTATCCAAAAAATAGTTTAAAAGAATTTGCAACAACTTAAATATTTATTTACTTTATTTAAAATTTCATAAGCTTAAAATAATTAATCAAAAATGTGGAGAGCCAAAATTGGGTGTCAACAGTTGCCCCTCTTTGGCCACGGATGAGAAACGAATGTGTGGTCAAAGAAAAAATTGACACGTTCCAATTTGGCTGACCACCAACACATTTTTTTTGCAAAAAAAGGCATAAATTTTGGGGAATTATGGCCGAGCTCTGATTTATGAGCTGCCTACATATCTCAGGTTCAACGAGAAATCAGGCCATCCGTAGTTCAAAAAGTGAAAGTCATCCAAAGTGACCAACTTCAAAATTTGCCCCAGTGTTGAATTATGATGACACTAGGTTCTTTTGTGACGGGAGATAGAAATTTTTTTTTTGGACAGGAATAGAGTGAGTACTGTCATGCTCGTATTTGAGCTACCTACATATTCTTAGAAAAGATGGAAATTAGGCCGAATGTAGTTCAGGAATAAAGGATTATGGTGGATTTTGAGGAGATCCTCAAAATTTTTCCCCAGCGTCGGATTTATGATTGACACTAGAATCATGACAGAGACTTTATGGAATAACGGTAGATGAATTTCTGGACGACAGGAAATTTCTGGAATGAGGCGCACTTTCACAGCTTCCTGATTATAAATATGGTGCACAACACAACCATAAGCGGGACTTTGCTAGGTGCACCTTACGCCTTTCAATATCACACTGAATTAGATGCGGTTAGACCCTCAAAACTTTTTCAGTGTCGTGTTATGCAGACTCTTGGAGGCGCAGAAGAGAAAGAGAGGATTGAGAATCTAAGAATAAATGTACACTAAATTTTAAAAGCACGAATGACTAATTATGAGAATTGGAGTCAGAGCGCTAGCCTTTGACTCTGGCTTATGAGTTTGGTTTTCCTTGCCAAGAAATGCCTTAATCGCTGCTTAGAGATAGCTCCACGTTGTAATGTGTTGACCTGCGAGCGGTGAAAATTGCCAAGATACCTACGCAACTCCAAGTTGTAAACAAATGATAATAATAGTAATGTAAAAGAGTAGAGAGTGTATCCAAACAGGTATTGAAGTTTTGATTTGTGGAGCTGTTCTTCAAAACTATTGTAAGTGAAAGATCTCTGATATGTGGAGTAGCTGTAATGTATGTTTCGCTTGGCGAAACAACTTGTAGTGTAGCCTCCAGCTGAAGGAGTAAATGTAAATTAGAAAACCCTTTGATTGGTAGGGCGAACTTGTATTAGAAAACCTCTATTTTAGCGGGGTAACTGTAATGCAGAAAGAGCTCCAGCTGGCGGGGCAATTGTAAATGTAAAGAGCCTCCGACTGGCAGAGCAATTGTAGTAGAAAGGGCCTCCGTCTGGCGGGGCAATTGTAAATGTAAAGGGCCTATGACTGGCGGAGCAATTATAATATAGAAAGGGCCTCCGTTTGGAGGGGAAATTTTAATGTAAAGGGCCTCCGATTGGCGGGGCAACTGTAATGTAAAGATTGTATTGTATGTCCTATTATATAGGCGGACTGCCTTGTGTCCTTTTAAACAGGCGGATTGCCTCCTATCGTATTATCAGGGAGGACTACCTTGTGTCCCATTATACAGGTGGATTGCCTCATGTCCTATTATTCAGGCAGACAACCTGGTGTCTATCATTCAGGCGAAATCCCTCGTGTCCTTTTATACAGGCGGACTGGCTCGTGTCTTATTATACAGGCGGACCGCCTCAAGTCCTATTATATAGGCGGACTACCTGGTGTTCTGTTGTCTAGGCAAAATTGCCTTGTATTGTTCAGGTAGATTGCCTTGTATTGTTCAGGCAGATTGCCTTATGTGTTGTGGTATAGGAAGATTGCATTATGTGTTATGGTATAGGCAGATTGCCTTATGTGTTGTATAGGCAGATCACCTTGTATTGTATGGGCGAATTGCCTCTTACTCAGTTACCTGTTTGTCCTTTTGTACATATAGACGACCTTGGGTCTCTTTGTACAGGCAGGCAAATACTTTGATACTATTACCTTGTTCTCCATTTGGATGGAGTGTTAGTGTACCGGTCTCTTTGTTGGAAGTGTGCTTCATTGTCCTCTAATTGTCAGCGATGCCTTTACGATGCAATTCTGCAAAATTCAGAGAAATTTCTTAACATCACATAGTTAGTAGATATAATGATGAAATAAAGAGAGGGATAAGATTTAGCCATTTGGCTTGTGATGATGAGGCCATGAGGGTCGGATGACGCCTTTGATCAAAGATCGTCTATATTGTTGATGCGGTGTGGTTCCATCGGGGCTTTTGGTTCCTGCTCTCAAAGAAAAATATTTAGTTTAAAGGCGGCGGTAGACTTGTACATCACAACATAACCATGTCTTTGAATCTGTGTCTCTTGTTCCTTATGAAAAACTCATAATTTGAGAGAGAGAATAATATCATCTAGTTGGATAAGGTTTTGATCTTGGTCATTGGAAGTTGTTCAAAATCTCTTCTTGTTTTGATTGAGATGGGAGAATCTTCTATTTCTGGTAAAGAATGAATAGGATGTTTTGTAGATTTTCCTCGTATAGGTTATCCATGTGCAGGAGTTAATTCAGAACACATATTGAAAGAAGTTTTTGTTTAATGTGACCGAACCTGATTTAGGCTGCCTACGTATCCCCGAATAGGAATCAGGTCAGAACGTAGTTCAAGCTTTCAGAATAGAAGGATTGTTTTTCAACAAAGAGACCACACCCGATATGGGCTGCCCATGTATCTTTTCGATGCAAGAAATCAGGTCGTAACGTAGTTCCATATAGTATGATAAAGGGGTGGGTGGGTGGAGAATGTTAAGGTTGATAACTACGATAAGCTAGTCTTTAGAGGCTTGTTTTGGTCATTTGTTGAAGCGACGTCTCTTTTGAGGGAACTCGTCAACACTTGGTCGTTTTCCTTATTGCTAATGATTGGAGTGTTCCGTTTCTTTGATTGATATTCTTACAGCTTGTTGGCATCGATCAAGGTCTGAACTTTATGCTTTAGGGCCACACATTCCTCTATGTCGTGGCCTTGAGCATTAGAGTGAAACACACAACTCTTAGAAGGGTCAAATTGTGGATGCGTCGGGTCAACTACTTTCTCCTTTCTTGGTTGTATCACTCCAGTCGTGTGTAATCTGGAAAATATGCCAGATAAAGGTTCCCTCAGTTGGGTGTAGTCACAAGATTTCCTTTTCTTTGACTGACGAGAACTGGATGGCATCTCTTGAGATAGGTGCAAAGAGTTTGGATCATCAATGATCTTTCTTGCTTGAATGTTATCTTCAATTGCCTTAACATGTAGAATCAGTTCAGAAAAACTACATGGGCAAGCTCCGAGCAACTTCTCAAGATATAATCCTTCTTGGATCCTAATGAAGGTTGAGATTAGCTCCTTTTTGGGCAATGGCGGACGTATTCTTGAAGCTTCAAGCCTCCATCTTAAGGCATATTCTGAAAAAGATTCTTGTGACATTTTTTTCATATCGATCAAGTCGAGTAGTATTGGATCAGGTCCAATGTTGAACTCGTATTGTATCACAAAGTCTTGGGCTATATCTTTCCAGGTTTTCCACTTGTTGAAGTCTTGTCTGAAATACCATTCAAGTGCTAATCCTGACAGGCTTTGAATGAATAGCCTCACGCGTATAGCTTCATCTTGTTCGATCCAGATCAACCTTCCACAATAATCTTTCAAATGAGTAATGGGGTTCCCTTTTCCACCAAAAGTGTTGAATTTTAGCAACTAAATCCTGATGGGAGTATGAGGTCTGGCATATGCATAAGTCTTCATATCTTAGACTCTGAATGTTGTTCGCGGTCTGCTGCTCGGTATATATTATACACCGACACGCAAGTGTACATGGTCAAACAAGTAATAAAGTGGCTAAGTAGCCAAGTATCGATCCAAGGAGGCTACTCTAGATATGCAAAACTACCTAGTTTACTATATCTCTATTCTATTTCTAACTATGTTAACAACAATCCAACCAAGATTTGAGTGAGTTATGTTTCTAAACTAATTATCTTACTAAAATTAATAACTACTATTTACGTTGAGTTTAGACAATGGATATGCACATGCCAAGGTTAAGAACGAATAATGAACTTGATAATCATGATAATTTGGTCATCTTCTTCTTCATATTGCTAGCCAAGAACGTTTGCCTAGAAATTAAAACTTCCGTATTTAATTTCACTTTAGATATATAAACCATTCGTCTACATTTCTGTGATCAAATGCAATTTATGACCTAACACTACAATTCCGGTTCCTAAATTGACTAATACGGCTTTCAAGTATATTTCTATCAAGAAAGCACATCAAAACCCAATTTTTCCAAATCAAGTTAAGAACAATACCCTATTAATTCACAACTTTCCAATTTCATGCTCTCTCGAGTGAAATTGGACTTTTTAGATATACATTAATGGTGGCCAATCAAGAATGTAATAAGCACAAGAATTAATAGAACAACATGCAAGAAGAAGAAGAAACCATATCAATTATTACCAACATTCATTACACAAGTTCAAAACCTCAGCAAGAAAGGAATTAGCCACTCATTCTTGGATTAATCATCCTAGAATGAGTGTGAATCATGCATACAATTGAAGGAAAGAAGAAGGGAAGAGAAGAAAACTCTTATCTTTTCTATTCTTCAACTGCCACAAAACCACATTCCTGCTCCCACTTCTGAACTCAGGCTAAAAAAAACTAAAACTAAAAAAACTCCCTTTAAAAATAACCTAAGTGTGCTATTTATACTAGTGGGAAATTTTTCCCGGAATAACAAGCAATGTGTCACGGAGGCCAACGTGGAGCACTGCCTCCGTGACACGGCGTGGACGCGGACCCTCTCTGGAAATTGCATGGTCCGGATAATTAGCCCTCAACGTGGCACGGAGGCCATCGCGGAGGCCTGTCTCCGTGCCACGGAGCTGACGCGCAGGCACACTGGAAATTGCCACTTTTATTTCTGCCCAGGCAGTGTGCTACCGCGATGGCAGCGTGGCACGGCACCATCGCGGAGCCACTGCAAAATATGCCATCCGAGGTCTTTTCCACGCTCGCATCCAAGTCCAACTCCGACATAGTTCCAACACGCATTTTAGTTCTTAAAAATCACATTATCCTGCAAAACAAATGCTAATCATGTTGGTTAGTATAAATTCGCATTTTATTACCAAATACATGATATTATATACACATTGCACAACAAACAAGGTAAAAATGATACGTTTGAGTATCACTTGGGCATATAAATCTGCCCAAGATCACTTACCCCACACTTAAATCCTTGTTCGTCCTCGAACAACACATACACAAATCATGCACATCACATCTCAACCTTTGTCACTATGGTGCAACCATTTACGTTACGGTCATACCGATTATTCGATTTTTGCAAATCATCAAGAAAACATGCTTGGTCGTACAAGACAATGACCTTAATACATCGAGGCTTCCTAGACTTTTAAGAATTGATTCTTGATATCGGCAAACTCATGCAACTCAACTAATCAAGAAATCCGACACGAAAATCAATCTTTCATCAAGCATGTACCCTCACAACTCGAGAGAAACTTCCCCTTTTATGCTCGTGCAGCACACAAACATGCAAGTAGGGGCATATAGAAATTAATTTCACTCTCTCTCCCAAAAGAATTCACATGCATCATGTCATGACCCATAGGCTTGCCCTTAGTGTATTACTCCACTAATATAAAGAAATGCAGCGTAGGATCAAATAGGACTTTTAATGGGTTGTAACTGGGCTATGGATCTAGTATATATATATTGGATTAGCCAATAATAGTCGCTAGCATCCTTAAGTGCCTTTTCAACTCATTCCCATCGACTCATGGACATTGTTCCTCTCTTTTCTCTTTTTCTCCCATTCATGCTGGTTTACTTTCATACAGCCCATTTCATCAGGCACACTTGACCCCAAACGGAAGGTTTTCATGTACCCTCAATTTCATTTAATTACAACTAGTGCCTCTTCAACATCATCTTTTCTTTCCTCACTTTGCTTTTCTTTTCTTTTCTTTTCACTCTTTTCACTCTTTAACACTTTGGGAAACAATTTTCTGTTCTTTGTAAGCACTTAAGAGCTTCTTATAGACTTTAAGGCTAATGAAAAGAAGGAATAAAGCTTAGTTCATACAATTCTGGACAAAAGAAAGAAATCGGCTAAAGGCTCAACGGGCTGACTAGGGTATACAACATATAAAAAGGTAGAATTTTGACAAGAAAAAAATGGAAACTAATGGTTAAAACAAAGAAATGCCTACATCCTTTACGACACTACACCTCCTTCATTTCGCTTTGTATACACGCCAGGCAAGTTCTAGACAATTCACAATGACATGGAATAGCAAAACCTCATTCACACTTCATGCACATGCTCGAATCAAGATGCATTCACAGACTCTTTAATTAGTCAAGTACATGAATTCAAGATTAAGCCTCAATCATAATGAACCAAATTCTATAGCCTAGGTAACTCAACATATTTACACAATTACATGCTTTCAAATGAATCACTTTCACATTTCGAACATCAATTACACACGCAACAAAATTTTAGCAACCATAAGCAACTACAGTTTATTGATGCAATCCCCCAAAGAAACTAAAAACAAAACATCTACTCCTATCGACTACATTTCCCTTAAGAAGGTCGTCATCCATCCATCATAGGGAATGTTCACTAACTATGACATCGGTTCAATGGGACTATTCTCGGTAAAAGAACCGAAAACAAACTCCGAGAAACCCAAAAATAAAACTTCAAAATTTTTGCAACACATCGATCATTTCGATGAAAAAAAAAATATTTACAAAATTTACAAAATATTTACAAAGGCAACCATAACTTTTTTAAAAACACACATCATTAGCCACAAACAAATATATACACATCATTCACAAATCAGTTCACAACAACAGGGAAAGCACAGACATACATAAACGTCAAGGAAGAATATACAGCAGATTTAGAGCCTATGACCCAGCACCTAACTACTCCCCACCCCACACTTAAATCGAACACTGTCCCCAGTGTTCACAAAAATACAAAGCATAAAATTTTGGGTGGTGAAACTCCCTGCTCAGTCGAAATATTCGACTTCCTCATCCGGTGCTGCGGCCTCGTTGCCCATATCTGAATCAGCTCCCTCGCCGTCATCGGACTCCACATCAGAGTCCTCACGACGTGTCTCCTCATCAGTAGGGACGTCGTCGTCAGTCGGCTCCACAAAGGCTGGCCCCCCCTGCATAAAGCTCTGGCGTTCTCGCCAAAAGGGTAGTCCAGCTCCAGCTGCCATAATTCATCCTCGGTGGCTTGTCTCCCACCTATCCGTAGCTGCAGCATCTGCATACCGAACATACGGGCCATATACTGGTCGTCACGAGCATGTCACTCGCCCAGAGTCAGCACAGGTCCGTGTGTAGTGTCGGGGGCCTTGGTCTTTGTCACATCAAGGGCCCTCCGCTCCAACTGCGGAATGTAATCCAAGGCTTCTTCCTCAACGTCGAGGCCTCGGAGGAAGGTGGTGATGAGTCCGCCAAACCCGTATCTGTGGCCCTGGTGTAGTCTGGCTCTCTTCATGGTGGATATTATAACCGCCCCCACATTAATCTCAAGCCCTTTCATAAGGGCATACACCAGGCAGACACGGTCCCGGGTCACGTCTGTCATATGTACTCCCGGGATCAAACACGAATATACAATTTTTAGCCAGATTATGGCCTCCCTGTTCATCTGCAAATAAGGCAGAGTCTGGTGGTAACCCCTCTCTTTGTGTCTACTCCATCGGGCTGTGGATCGAGCCCCACAAAACGTACGTCTGATGTCGGCGTACGGTGGGGTGATGTTGAGCTGGCGGAGAACGTGGGCGTCTGTGTCCCGCGCTCCAACGATGGCATTCAGCTGCTGGGGTTCCAGAGTGACAATCTGCCCTCTGATTTTAATAGTGTGGCTTCTGATGGCCGGGTTCCAGTTGGCATAAAATTCCCGGACCAAGTGAAGGTTGCACTCCTTGGGCTCCTGAAAAATAAAGCTGAGCCCAGCTGCCTCAATCCTCTGTACGATGCGAGGGAACTCCTGTGCAAGTGGTTCCCTTGCAATATGTTCCTCCGGGAAGTACTTGTTCTCCTTATGCTTTGCGTACCATTTCTTCCCTTCATCGGTGACCCATCGTGTCCCGTATCGGCGGTGTTGACCGCGTGGAACAGTAGGTGCAGCTGGGACAGCAGTGCCCAGTCTCATTCTCTTTCTGCCGGTGCCTGAGGTTGAAGCACCCTTGCCTTTATCTTGTCGGCTGGCCATTGTACCTGTCAATTTACACAGACAAGCACAACGTTAAGCTAAAAACTTGTTAGTTTTGGCTAAGGTCGGGTTAAACAAAATTTACCCCACACTTAGTCTTTAACAATATTTACAACATGTTAGCAAGGATAGATCTATTTACACCCCAAGCACAATCACTATAAACATATTGCTTAGTGCGTTCACAAAAATTCGACAGCATAACGGCTAGCGAACTACTCAGACTTCATACAGCTAACCCAATCCTACTATCGACAGCTATTCACCCATAGCACTTAGCAACAATAACAACAACAAAATAGAAACAACAATACAAACATTTTATATACACTAATCTAAGCAATTCAACCAATTCACATATTACGCAATGTCCCACACAAAATCGAGAATTAGTCGTCTTTCACCAATTATACAATATTTACCACGACTTATCTCAAATAATAAACACACCCCGGCATCAATTTTGTCAAACTATCAAGTTACCCAAGTTAAAATTCAACAACCCCAAGCCCTAGAACTCAATTCGACAATCAACAATGAATTATTCAATCAATCGATAAGTTCACCCGTCAACTACAACAATCCGAACACAATCAATCGCAAAATAATTCACGTCATGTTTAATTTCTACCTAGGGTGATATATCTCACCTCACATGCTCAAAATCGACAAAAATCGCCAAAAATTTGAGATAGACGATGAAAACATACCTTGGAATTGAAGAATCGACGAAAACTGACGTTTTCCTTGCCTCTTAACGTGGCACGGAGCTTGGGGGTAGGGGAATGGTTGTTTGGTCGCGGAGGGAAGAGGGAATGGGGAAAATAGGGGCGAAATCGGGGGTTTTTATTAAGAAAACATGCGGTTCACTCGGAAACCCGGTGTGACCCGGCACTGGGATAAGGGCAACGTGTCACGGAGGGTAACGCGGAGGCCCTCCTCCGTGACACGGAGCCAACGCGTTGGCTTACTGGAATTTTAAAAAATTCTAGATTTGCCTTCAACGTGTCACGGAGGCCAACGCGGAGCATTGCCTCCGTGACACGGCGCCAACGTGCCAGTGCTCTGTTTCACTATCAAATTTTATTTTTCATACCTCGCCTCGTTTTCTCGATTCCACGTATTTTTCCTCCGGTATACCTGAAAATCACCTCACTAAACAAAAATTGGTTAAATGACTAGATTCCCTACTAAAAGAATAAAAATTACTAATTAAAATGCACATCTAAACCTAGTCAAGAAAAAGAAAAGAAAATAAAATAAAAGGAAAACTTTACACTAAGGAAAAAGAAAGAAAAATATTTTTCACGGGTTGCCTCCCGTGCAGCGCCTGGTTTAACGTCGCGGCTCGACAGCCTTTACGCTCAATTTTCTACTAGGGAGATGGACGATTTGACCCGATCATGGTCATCTCCCCAGTAGTTCTCAACCTTGTCTGGTGGCCTACCTAGTAACTCTCGGGAATCACTCAATCCATTTGCATTCCCATGATCAATCACGTTGATCACCGAGAGTTCCTTATAGACAGTCGGGAGCTTAGGTGCCTTGTACACGTCGAACACATCAACCTTGTCGTGTGCTCGCATCGTGAGTTGACCCGCAGCTACATCGATCAATGCCTTTCCGGTTGCCAAAAATGGTCGTCCCAAAATAAATGGGACTTCTGCATCTGGCTCAAAATCCAGAACAATGAAATCTACCGGAAAAATGAGGGAGCCTACCTGCACTAGCACATCCTCCACAATGCCATCCGGCTTAGCTAAAGACCTGTCTGCTAGCTGCAAGATCACTGTTGTAGGTCTAGGACTCCCTAGCCCTGACTTTCTGAATACCGAAGATGGCATCAGATTTATACTTGCCCCCAAGTCGCATAACCCACGAGCTCGGATACTTTGCCCAATCGTCAGCTGGATAGTAAAACTTCCAGGATCCTTCAGTTTAGTGGGCAACCTGTTCTGAATACGGGATGTGCATTCCTCCGTTAAAGCCACCGTGGCATACTCGGTCAAGCGACTTTTGTTGGCCACGATGTCTTTGATATACTTTGCATATTTTGGCACACCCTGCAAGACATCAACAAGTGGTAAGTTAACATGTACCTGTTTAAGTACCTCCATGAATTTCTGGAAACACGCCTCCTCCTTGTGTTTCTTAAGTCGTTGAGGGAACGGGGGTGGAGGCCTTGTTGGTTCAGCTTCTTTGGTCTTCCCCGTATCTGAGGTTTGTTCTCCCTCAACATCTGCTGCTCCTGACTTCTGAGGCGGTCTTTCCGGTTCCACCTTCTTTAATTGTAAACCACTCCTCATGGTCACTGCATTTACCTGCTTAGGATTGGGATCCGTGTCGCTAGGTAGTCCTCCCCTTGGTCTAGTATTTTGGGCACTGGCAAATTGCCCAAACTGATATTCAAGAGCCTTGGTTGCCAATTGATTGTTCTTTACTTCGGCCGCCAGTTTGACATAGTCAGCCTGCAATTGTGCCTGGTTGGCAATCATGGTCTTGAACATTTCCTCAATAGTCGGTGATGGTGGTGGAGGAGGGGCATTGTGATTTCTAAACTGATTCTGATAGCCTTGTTGCCCTCCTTGGTTTCTGTGCATACCCTGCCCTGAACCCTGGCCTTGTTGATTGTTGCTACCCCACGAAAAATTTGGATGATTCCTCCAATTCGAGTTGTAGCCACCACCAAACTGCTGTTGATTCCTCTGTGCATTGCCCACAAAGTTGACAGAATCAGGATTTGCACCACAGCATTCAGCTGAATGCTCACTACTACCACACACTTCACACCACATCTGTTGGACTGCATTAACTGAGGCTGACGGCTGGTTCAAATTCATATTGCTGAAGTGAGTGTTTAACTGATTTTGCAAAGCAGCTATCTGTGCAGCGATAGCTGTGAATCCATCCACTTCAAGCACTCCCGCTGCTTTCCTTGCTCCACCTCTTGAAGAATCTGCATTCCATTCCGGATTGCCTTGTGAAATTCGGTTGAGCAAAGTGTACAGCTCCTCATAAGTCTTCTCTAGCGCTTGCCCTCCAGCTGCTGAGTCTAACAAAATTTTAGTGTGGGGTTCCAAACCCTCAATAAAAGTGTGGACCAACACCTTATTTGACTGATGATGATGAGGACAGTCCCGCAACATGGACTTGAATCTTTCCCAGGCTTGATAAAGATTTTCTCCTTCCCTCTGTTTAAAACTTAGAATCTGACTTCTAAGTTTAGCTGTTTTACCTGAAGGGAAAAATCTGATCAAGAACTTCTTTGCAAGATCATCCCACGTTGATATAGAGTTGGGTGGTTCAGCTTTTAACCACCTCTTGGCTTCACCAAGTAAGGAAAATGGAAATAAGGTGAGCCAAACATAATCAGGTGACACTCCAGCGGGGATGTAAGTGTCACTTATCTCCAAAAAGTTCTGGAGATGTTGTTGCGGATCTTCGTGAGGGAGACCGGTAAACTGCCCGCTAGTGTGCAAAAGTTGCACCATATTTTGCTTTAACTCAAATCTCCCCCCAGGCTCTGGTTTGCGGATGCTGGAATGTACATTATTAGCGTGTGGGATTGCCACCTCGCGAACCGGCCTGGCTGCTACTTCCTCAGGCACTAACACTGCCCGCACAATAGGTGGATTGGGTTGCTCCATCATAGACTGTTTGAGCAACTGCAACTTCTTCCGAAGAGCTTCTCTACGTTGACTATGCAATTCATGTTCTGGCTCTAAGTAAGATTCCACCAGCTCCTTGTCCCTTGCCAGTGTTCACAGAAATAAAAATCTGCAAAATACAGGCTAAGACCAAGTTGTTAACACTTAAGAAAATAAAAATACAAATACAGTAAATTTACACTAAACAAAATTTTACAAATCGCCTAGCGTCCCCGGCAACGGCGCCAAAAACTTGTTCGCGGTCTGCTGCTCGGTATATATTATATACCGACACGCAAGTGTACGTGGTCAAACAAGTAATAAAGTGGCTAAGTAGCCAAGTATCGATCCAAGGAGGCTGCTCTAGATATGCAAAACTGCCTAGTTTACTATATCTCTATTCTATTTCTAACTATGTTAACAACAATCCAACCAAGATTTGAGTGAGTTTTGTTTCTAAACTAATTATCTTACTAAAATTAATAACTACTATTTACGTTGAGTTTAGACAATGGATATGCACATGCCAAGGTTAAGAACGAATAATGAACTTGATAATCATGATAATTTGGTCATCTTCTTCTTCATATTGCTAGCCAAGAACGTTTGCCTAGAAATTAAAACTTCCGTATTTAATTTCACTTTAGATTCATAAACCATTCGTCTACATTTCTGTGATCAAATGCAATTTATGACCTAACACTACAATTCCGGTTCCTAAATTGACTAATACGGCTTTCAAGTATATTTCTATCAAGAAAGCACATCAAAACCCAATTTTTCCAAATCAAGTTAAGAACAATACCCTATTAATTCACAACTTTCCAATTTCATGCTCTCTCGAGTGAAATTGGACTTTTTAGATATACATTAATGGTGGCCAATCAAGAATGTAATAAGCACAAGAATTAATAGAACAACATGCAAGAAGAAGAAGAAACCATATCAATTATTACCAACATTCATTACACAAGTTCAAAACCTCAGCAAGAAAGGAATTAGCCACTCATTCTTGGATTAATCATCCTAGAATGAGTGTGAATCATGCATACAATTGAAGGAAAGAAGAAGGGAAGAGAAGAAAACTCTTATCTTTTCTATTCTTCAACTGCCACAAAACCACGTTCCTGCTCCCACTTCTGAACTCAGGCTAAAAAAAACTAAAACTAAAAAAACTCCCTTTAAAAATAACCTAAGTGTGCTATTTATACTAGTGGGAAATTTTTCCCGGAATAACAAGCAACGTGTCACGGAGGCCAACGCGGAGCACTGCCTCCGTGACACGGCATGGACGCGGACCCTCTCTGGAAATTGCATGGTCCGGATAATTAGCCTCAACGTGGCACGGAGGCCATCACGGAGGCCTGTCTCCGTGCCACGGAGCTGACGCGCAGGCACACTGGAAATTGCCACTTTTATTTCTGCCCAGGCAGTGTGCTACCGCGATGGCAGCGTGGCACGACACCATCGCGGAGCCACTGCAAAATATGCCATCCGAGGTCTTTTCCACGCTCGCATCCAAGTCGAACTACGACATAGTTCCAACACGCATTTTAGCTCTTAAAAATCACATTATCCTGCAAAACAAATGCTAATCATGTTGGTTAGTATAAATTCGTATTTTATTACCAAATACATGATATTATATACACATTGCACAACAAACAAGGTAAAAATGATACGTTTGAGTATCACTTGGGCATATAAATCTGCCCAAGATCAAATGTTTCTTGAGGACATCTCTTCTTCAGCAATCCTCCTTTGAATGGGGATCTCTCCTGCTGTCTGAATTTCTTTCGCCGTTCTTCTATATGGGCATAAAGCTAGCAGATTTGGTTGGCGTTCCGCGACTGATGTAGTAATGGTAGCTGGTTGGATATTCATGACTCTAGAATTGTTTGGGTTGTTGGAAAATTCTACCAATATTTGTGGAGGAATCATATAGGTAGGATTAGGGTGAGGAGATATGGTGAAGGAAATATTTTGGGTTGAGTTGAGACTGAAACTTGAGTTTAAGTGACTGAGAGTGTTTTCCATATTGATCTACATGTGTCTTCATATCACCTTTTCCTCTGAGTTTTCATCATGTGCTTGCAGAGAACGTAAACAGTGTTGACTATGGAGAAATGGTTTGTCAATGTTACTTCGTCCTTAACATAGATTCGCGACCAATTGTGTTGCTTTAAACAAGCCAACCTCAATGGTAAAGATAACAATTCTGAAAAATGCAACGTAAAATGTTAGTATTTTTTTTAAATATATGGATAAAATGAATGCTTGAAAAAAATAATTCTGCTAGATCAAAAGAATGCCTAAGCTAGAGTGGATAGCCTAAGTTGTGGAGAGATACGAATAGGGTGTGAGAAGTTGAGCCAGTTGAACGTCGTGGCTTTGGCTTGAAGCGTATCCTCGCTTCTTTTTCTTCTTCTTCTTCTTCTTTTCTGCCGATGTTTGAAGCGTCTTCCAAATCTTTTCATCAATCATTAGGAGCGGTCTCTTGATGATCTCCTTGGAACGTCTCAGATGCTTTGACTGAATATTCCATGGTTTTTTAGACTTGGCGTCTCGCGTACCAAAAATCTAATTCTAATTTCTCTTTGTAAAAGAAAAAAAATGACCAAACCTTAAATAGGTTGCCTACATATCCCGCTAAGGGAAATTAGGTCATGCATAGTTCCAAAATAATAAGATAATGCTTGTGGCTTTTTTAAGAAAGACCGGACCCGATGTGGGTTGCCTATGTACCCCACCATGGGAAATAAGGTCAAGATGTAGTTCTCGGTTTTCGGTTAGAAGCGTATATCAAACGGAGGATATCATTATAGGAACCTTCTCTCTATCGTTCTTGTCTGTTTCAGGTCTGTTAAAAATAGCAGATCGTTCAAAAGAAAGTGTTTGGACATTGATTTCATGCTCAAGAAAAATGTATGGGATATTCATGAAGGAGTGGTAGAGGGACCTTCTGAATCTTCATTGAATTTCGAGATTATTTAGCGTTTTCTTGACTTTGATGATTTCTTGTACACACTTTCTGAGCTTTTGCTTTTGTCTTGTTGATATGTTGCATGCAAACTCGTCCTTTATCGGGTTAGTCATCGAGATCAGATCAATCATTATCCGTGACGTTCGAATCAAGTCGATTTTTCTAAAGAGGAATGAAAGGTTGTAGGGCGTGAGAAGTGAGTGTGATTAACGCGATTGTATTTTATGATAACCGTGTCAGAATGCCAAAAATGGATCTTCTCAATATAGGATAATGTCTCATTGGTTATAATGTTATGCGTTGTTTGCGAATAAAAGACTGTATACGTGAACATTTTTAGAAATAGGAAAAGGATTCATGAGTCGAGCTATAAGGCGATCATGCACGGGATTTGTAAAATTTCAAGTTGTCATGAACTTTGGGAACCCAGAATGCGCGGGTGGAGGGATGAGAATATATTGGTAGATATCGTCTGGATAAGAAAGAGATGCCTTGTTCGGTGGGGAGCAAATTTGAGGTTGAAAAATGATTTTAGCGAATGTTATAACTAAAGTTTGCTAAACATAGAATAATCTTTTCGAAAATATTCAAACGTGCAACTATGAAAAAATAAAACTCAAGATTAGTTACTCTATCCTTCTGCAGAACAAATGAAAAAGTATGTTAGTACGCATGAAAATAAGTGTGGTGCAATGAATCAATCAATTAGCAAATAATGTCACTTAAAACACATAAGTTACAAGAAGAAATACTCAACAAGTATTGCGCGTCCTAATGTGCAAGGTGCCTCTTTTGCCCGAGGTAGGCCTGCGTATATTTGAAAGACGAATGTGTCATTTCATTGCTCTTTAATTAAAAAAATAAATTATTTTCAAAACAGAGTATAAAGCTTGAAGCTATATTATATATTGAATGAAAGATGAAAAATATAATATATCATCACAAAAAGGATTAGTCGTACCTTCCCTCTTAAATTTTAATCAATTTAGAGCAAATGATTCATACTACGACACAAACATTTTTTAAATAATGCACATATAATATGATAAACGTTCTTTCGGGTCATGAACCCATTTGGACATAAGGGTGTTTGTTAAATTTGTGGAATGACACCAAGGGTCAAACCACCTAGGGCTTATGTATGCATGACCTAGATCAAATAAGGTCAATATTCTATCCTAAGTTTTTCTAAGATTTGGGTAGACTCAGACTCCAGGTTTTTCCTATATGGAAAGGCACGTAGTCACATGGTAGTAAAACTATACGCTCACCCCACATATGCGCCGACCCTCTAAAATAAGGTGTTTGAAAGAATTTCGGAGAGGTGCAAAGCACAACTCCCGTGTACAAATGTGTGAAAGTGTCAATTTTCCAGAATTAGAGGAAGTATGAACGGAATGACAATTTAAGAAAAGCAGTAACACATAGTGTCTTTCAAACAAATAAGGAACACAAGTTTGGATTTGGCTTGCGTCCTTTCAAACAAAGCAGTATATATCAGCCAAGTAATAGAAAAATAAATAGCAGGTAAAAAAGCAAGCAACAGGCAAAAACACATACATCCCCAAATATTTATCTCAAACTAAATATTCTAAGGTCAAAACCTAAATGCCAAAACCTAGTAGAGTCGTCATTCTTTCGCGCCCTCATTTTGAACTGGTCAAAATATGTTTGCGACGTCCGACTCTTCTACCTGGTTTTGAAAAGGTTTAGAATGACCACCTAAGTTTTAGGAAAAATTTAGGAAAACCATTTGAAAAATGTAAACTCTGTTTTAGTATGCGAAAAACCATTGAAATTCTAGGTAAGGGTCTTATTTACTCCAAGAGGAAGGTGTTAGGCACCCCTCGGAGCCTATCCGAAGATAGTCCTTAAATTTAGTGTAAAGCGTAATAGGGACATTATTTATTTCATATTACCTTCAAAATAAGTTAAAGAGTGATAGAAAAAAATATGTTAAAATGATTTGAAAATTATTGTTTTTTGTGTTAGGTATACAAAATATACTAATGATATACATAGGATAAACGAGAGTGATATATAGGGTGTATGTATATTGATAAGTAGTAATTTCAACAAACTAAAAAAAAGTGGTAATATAATTCGAAACATTTTTTTTGTAGTGAAAGGTGTAAGTGGATATGTAGAAAGTATTGATATACCTATAATATACTAATAATATGCGAAATATATGTAGTATAAGAATATATGTGAAATAATTGTAAAATCATGTATACGTAATTATTATAGAGTGGATAAAATGATATATATATGATGACATATATGTATAACTAGATGTATATCATGAATGTCTTATAAATATTTATATATGTCTGTATAAAATAATACATGTAGTATATATGTATGTGGAGAGAAGTTATATATATATGAGAAAAATTAGTTTATGATATGTAAATAATTAAAATGATTATATACTACGTGTGATATGCGAATTAAGTATTTATGAATAGAGGTAAGAATAATAATAGTAATAATAATAATAATAATAATAATAATAATAATAATAATAATAATAATAATAATAATAATAATAATAATAATAATAATAATGTATATACGTATGGGTAAAATTACATATGTAGTATGTAAAAAATAAACACTAATGTACAAATAATGGTATGTGGAAATAAGTTATGGGGGAAATTAGTCTATGACATGTAATATAATAAAATAATTATGTATGATATATGACATGCAAATATAAATATTTATAAATAGATATTAATGTACGAGTAGAAAATAAATTAAAAGTATACACATATGAATGGGTGAAATAATAATATATATAATATGTAAAAATAAATATGCATGTATAAAAATAGTATATCAAGAGAAATTATAATATGATAATACACGAAGATATATTTATAAAATAATATATGTATATACCTCATACTTGAGCTTTTGGTGAAAAATGCAAAGTGGGTTAAGCTGTTGGTCTTTCTTTTGAAAGAATTCTGGAATGGGCCAAACTATCAGGCCTAATTCTCTGCAGTAACATTAGTAAAAACAATTGGGCCAGCAACCCACTTTAGCAATTATTGACAGATTTTTAACTACTTAGGCCTAATGTTTTGAGATAACTTATTTGGACTTTTGAAAATATAATTTGTTGTCTCTTTTACTATTATTTGCCTAAAAAATGACAAGATGATTAAAAGTAAGAAAAACGTAACATCTTATATGAGATAATTTTTCAAAAATCTTGAGAGAGAGTTCATTTTTATTTTTTTTGAAAATTAATTGTTCACAACATTTGATTAAAAGGAAAGTTAAATACCAAAAAGGGATAGGGTGGACTACTCGCTAATAACCCAGTAAATTCGTACATGAAATCACACAAAACACATGTAAAGTTAGCACAATATATATAGAAGAAGTTGCAAGGAAGAAAACTAAGAACTGTTGGCTCTTTTCAAGAGAGCAATTCCTAATACTTGACTTCGAGAGGTGCGGGGATCCTAATAGCTGTTGGCCCATGTATGTTGGGCAAGATTGAGTTTCAAATGAGAACTCTCAGCTCCGGTTGATATCATAAAAAAGAAAAGAGCAAAAGGATTAGAGACCATTCAACTAATCAAGAAAAATACATAAAGAGAGCTAACTCAACAAATAATTTTCAAACTAGCTAGTTATGTAGTAGTTTGAAGAAATCTTTAAAAATAATAGCATTTAGAAATCAAAAGCGTGTTAATTATTTTTAAACAAATAAAATCCCTCTATTGATTTCTATTTGCTCCAAAAGTTAGCCAAAATGGCAGACATATTAGAAGACAACTATAAAAATTCAAGTCCAAATAGCTCTTTTAATACTTTAAATAAGTCACATTTGTTTCAAGGGAGGGAGGAGGCTTGTAATTAGGAATTAAATTAATTGAAAGGTACAATTATTGAAATCCCAAAACTTGCAATTAAAACTTGAAATAGAGACACCATTCTTAAAATAAAATAACTCATATCCCTTGTTCCATTTTGACTAAAGAATCATTTCAACATATCAAACACTTAACACACAACAAGAGTGAATCCACAAAAGATGTTTCAAAAGAGAACGAACAATTCTACTAGCCAACAAAGTCATAATTACATTAGAAATTTTTTACTTTAACTAATGGTTATTATTCAAGAACGTGAATAGATACAAATACTTTAAAGAAGAGCAACAAATTTCAAACAAGTAACAAAGCTATATTTATGAGTTCCAGTTCAAATCCCTATATTTACTTTAGTTGGATTAAAAATAAGTGGTTTAAACTTAGAGTCACATGAGAAGATGTGCAACCTAAAAAGCTTAGTCTCGACATGAATAATCAGGCTTTGTGCAAATCACCTAATACTTGGGAAAATGACATAATCATGTTTCCATGCTCAACCTTTAGGAGAATTTTTATGTTAACTTAAAGGCTAGAAGGTAGCTTATAAGCACACAATAAATTAGAAACACAACTACAACTCTATAATTATATTCAAACAATCAAATAGACATCACATTAACCTCAAAATGGGCAGCCAACCAACATCTAAAACTTCTAACTTTATAGAGTTATTTCAAGCTAAATCACGGTAGTTATTTCAAGCTAAATCATGGTTGTAAATATTCTACCAATATATAAACCAAACCAGACAGTTATGTTTCACATTTTTGTACTCCGAATCAGTCAACCAAAATAACCAGCTCTTCCCAAACACAGTCAAAATACAATCAACAATCCAAAACTAAAATACAATTAAGAAGGGATATAATTTACCTTGTGTTATGAAACAATTGAAGTTGTAAGTTATTGAGTTTTTAGGCTAGTTACTCCGACTCAAGAGTGTGAATTATGAACATAAAAAATCAGCAAGAAAAAGGAAGTAATACGAGTGAGAAAACTAAAATACGAAGAAAGACGAAAAAAATCAGTCAACCAATTATATCCCAAGTAGCTGTGTGTATTTTTTTCGTGTGTCTGTGCGTCTGTGTGTGTTGGTGCTGTGATTTTTTTTTAGTTTCTAAGTGTGTGTGTTTCTGTTGCCCGATTCCTTCAACATCTATCTCCTTTTATAGTAGAAAGATGAGGACTCTAACGTTAGGACATTTGAGAATTCAAAAAATTGAATTTGAATTTTTGAAGAGAAGGGTGACGTGAATCAGAGAGAAAATCATACAAGAGTTGACAAAGGGATGGTCTCACTTGCTCTTGGACTGTTGGAGAAGTTATTCACACCAAAAGAGATAGGTGGTGAGCGAAATTTTTGGAGAGATTTAGGGGAGGGGGTCGACTGGTCATTGGTTTGGAGTGCGAGAGGAGGGGGGTCGCGGGAAGGGGTTTGGCAGGGTGGTGGGGTTCGCATAAGGGCAAGGAAAAGAGGGGGGCTGGCTGTCGATGGTCTTGGCGACAAAGGGCGTCAGGGGCGGTGGTGGTCGGCGGCGTCGCAGGGAAAGAGGGAGGTCTGAGCGTTGCAGATTCTGGTTTGAGAGAGAGAGAGAGTTTAAGATGGAGAGGGATTTTGGGGGAATTAGGAGTGTATTTGCAATGGGTCGGGTTGGTTTAATGGGTTATTGGGTCGGGTTAGCATGATTGAGACCATCTGATCTAAGATCATATGGTTAGGTTAAAAGAGAATAAAAAATAAAAAAAATAAATATATAAGAAGAAAAACAATCGGATATATACATATATATATAAGAAAAATTAGACGCCGTTGGATCAATCTTGGATGGATGAGATTAAGGGGAAGAAACACAATCCATGTAGCGCTACGTGGCATGCATGGATTGGTTGAAATTAGGTGGCAAGAATTGAGAAAATATGGCTGATTTTGGCTCAAATTATGGCTAGAAGTGCAATTTAAACCAAAGCCAATTTTATTTCAATTTTAGCCACTTTCTTAATAAAATAGCATGAGTTGATAAGAATTTAAAATCAATTAAATAGTAAAATCATCTCATTCTTGAAACATAAATAAAAATCAAGATGTACTATTAATCGATTAATTTAATTAAGCTTCCGAACTTAATAAAATAAAATATTATTCTCGAAAATGGGTCATTGTAGTATATAATTTATAACTGATCTAAAATTAATAATCTAAAATACGTACTTTAAATAAAATATTTGATTTTGATAAGAAAAATATGATAACATATCTAAATATGTATATACAAATACATGTGTAAAAATATTGATTTTTTTAATATATATTTTTTAATATTCAAAATTACAAGAAATCTATTTATATATATTTCTTTTATTTCTTTTTCAAATAAAAATAGCAAGATATTATCCAACAACTTAAATATTTATTTACTTTATTTAAAATTTTAGAAGCTTAAAATAATTGATCAAAAATGTGGAGAGCCAAAATTGGGTGTCAATAAACGATCCTTCGAGTCAAGTAACGAGTTGTCGTTTGATCTATCGCAACTGGATCAAAAAAACCAAACCCTGATCTTTCCTTTACTCAACAAGTCACGTAACAAGTCGTTAAGGGATTTGATGACTCATTTCTCCAATTCGTGAAGTACACTGGAATTCAATACCTTTTTCATCACTGCACACTTAACGGGTCATACCATGACTCGTGGGGAGTCTTAACGACTCGTCACACCACCCGTCAAGACTTTTGGGAAGTAACATTTTTCTCCAACTTGACACCACTTAAGAGGTCACTCAATGAGCCGTTAGGTTGATGAGTTGGTAATTTACCGACTCATTAGGCTCTTGAGCAAGAACTTTAGCTTTTCTTTTTAAATTTTTCAAAACTTCATATCAAATTAAAATTAAATAAATAACTTAAAATTAAAAAGAAATAATAAAAAAAGATGTAGGACATGATAATGAATGAATGTAAGTTCCCAATTACTTTTTTAGAACTAGATCTACGTTTTCAAGTCATTTAGATGAATTTTTTGCCTCTTTTGCCTTTTTATGTACACGTATCTAAGTTGAAGAGAAAGAGAAAGAAGTGGAGTAAAAAAGGTGAAAACCAGCGCTGCACCAGAGGACACTAGCGAAACGTCGGTCAAACGTAAATGACCACTGACTTGAGGATAATATGCAATCGGCGGTTGCGGACATAAATCGGCAGGTAAATGCAATTCGAGATAAAAGGGGACAGGGCGTGATCGATGATACAATGGTAGAATGCCGATGCAAAAGCATGGGGCGCCATCCTCCTACAGGAGATAAGGCAGTATAAGGGATAATCTGGGAGGCAATCGGCGACTCGCCGGCAGGACGCCGATATCAATTCTGAACCGCCATCGAATCGCCGACGCTACAGTAAACCTGGAAATTAAGAGCACGTTCGATGACCTATCCGTCGCCACTGCAAAGGCGCGAACCACCGACATGCCTCTGGTCTCACCAGTATACTTGGAAGTAATCGTAGCATCGGCGTCTTACCTGGTGAAACGCCGGTGCCAATCCACAAGATGCCAACCATCCGCTGGCTCTAAATCATGAGACCTACAAAGGTAATTCCCATCGGCACCCAAATCGGTGGCTCGCCGGTTCTCATCAGCTGTCACGACCCAAACGGATCGTAACACGGGACAAGGAACCCCGATAGGCTCCAAGTCGACCCATGGCATAAGCATATCTAACTTCATTCACTTTAAGCGGAAGACTGAACATGTGACATAGCGGAAACATAAACATAACATAATATAGCATGGCATTCAGAAAGTACTAGATATATACATAAGCTGAGTACTACATGTGGTCTGAAAGCCTCTATCGTATAGGATGGGTAGATGAGACAACATCCCCAACTAACCCAGCAAAACTAAAATAGAAGATCATCATGAATTTCTAGTCATATGGACCTCGGAGCATGAGGACTCTCCAACAAGCTGATAGAAAACTCTGGAAGGGACTAAGTATTGAGATAAGCTTGAGAGTCGGGTCTTGTATCATGAAACGATACAACATAGAAAGTATGCGGTCAGTACATGGAATGTATCGAGTATACAAGGTAAGTTGAACGAACATTTAAAATATATAAAAACTCATAAAACATCATGAGAGTAGGACATCATGCTCATATCATAAATATCGTAACATAACATAAGGCCCAAGGTTTTCAAAACATTCATAATACAATCATAATCATAATCATGAGAAAAAAGCTTTATTTAACATGACTTGAGCCAATATACATAATCATAAACATGCATAACTCATGAGGAACAGTGGGAGAACTCGTCATAACCGACACCATCATGGTAGAGCCTTTCATGATGCCCCAAACTTCTCACTCAAGTGGGCAGAGCCGACCCTGGCTTGCCAGGCGAAGGTCGTGCATTAGGTGTGATATCACATTTGAGGGGATCATTATCAATACAATATATCATTAGAAACCCACGTGGCACGTGGTTATGAGATACCGACGTAGTCCTTTGAACGCCGGGCTGCTCCATACTAGACACGACTCCCAAAAACATGCATATAGGCTCATACATAAATCAATAACGTCATGCATTAAGATTCATTGGCTAAAATATAATATTTATCATCATTGATCCCTTTAAAACGTGCTTATTCAAGAATTAAAGGCCCTTTTCATCGGTCAATATCATAAATCGATAAATCATGCAAGTCGTTTCATAAATCGTAAATCATTCTTCAACACGTGGGCATTGCCCAATACTTTAACATACTAAATTCTTTCAAAATTATGCTCATAAACATGGGTAAATTGAAATCATGCTTTTTCACCATCAATAAACTCAAAATATTGAATATTCATCATATATCATAACTTTCATGAACCTTCATCAATGGGTATTTTAGATTTAAAAAACTTGAAACATGATTTCAAAGAAAATAATATAAAACCTTCCCATCATTCATAATTCAATAATTAAAACTCAATTAGATCACACCCATAAAGAGAAATCACATTTTCATGCATTTGGGTAAAACCCCATAGAACTTGAATAGGAGAATTCATGATTTAATCGAAAGTTGGGCATGGGTGTGAAAGGATTCACCCATTCTAAACCCTACATACCTGGGTTGATGATCTCTTAACTTGTTTTGAAGATCGAAGAGGAATTGAGAAATTGGAGGTGATGAGCCCTAGCTTCTTCTTGACAAAAAGATCAATCTATGGATATTTGAAGAGGGTGAGGATTTAGATTAGGCTAATCCCTTTAATCTGACCTTAAGGAAGCCTAAAACGACGTCATTTAGGAGTTAAAAGTATAGGAATTTACCAAAATTCCCCAAAACTAACGAAATAAAACCTGTAACTGGCAGTTACCATGACCAACAGTATGATCCGTAGGTTGATTGTACGACTCGTACTGAGAGTCATACAATGCCTATTGTAGCTTCACTAAATCGCTCATAACTTTTTACTCCAAACTCCGATTGGCACAAGGTCGGATGCATTGGAAAGAAGACTCAAAGGGATTCAGTTTGATATGATGAATCACCCAAAAATATTTTTTAACATAGGATCTATGATTGGTTGAAATTAACTCTTATATGAACCAATACGAAAAACCCAATCGGTAAAAAGGCTCTCAACTCAACTTCATGCTAGAGGTTCCTCATGACCTTAATTTGCATCCAATGCACTTCTTACACTTTGGAATTAATATTAACACCTTGTTTCCATAAATTCATCGGGTGTGGGTCTATCCACTTACCTAGAAGGGTTCCTAACTTAGCCCGAAAGTCTGAGGCATTATAATATATCAACTCACGACTGAACCAACGATTCACACCATCATATTATGATTCATACCATGAGTCGTACCACCAACCTATGGTTTTTTCCAGTGACTAATGAATCCATTCTTCCCCAACTCTCTGAATATTTCCACGACTCGTACCATAACCCGTAACTCCATCGTACGAGTCGTTCTATTACCCGTACAATCATTCACATGATAACTCCGAAGTCTTGATACGACTTCTGGCCACGGGTCGTACCCACATGCTACTGCTCGTAGTGGGGCCTCGTGGTTAGGAAACAACTTATTTGATCTGGACCATGGGTCTTTCTATAACTTGTACTACCAACCTACGACTCGTAGGTTGAGTCGTACTGATGTAAAATTTTTTTTCCAACTTTTCCTGCTGATCACACTTTAAATCTCAATTCTAGTCTTAGAAACTTTTGGGTATTATAATATCTATCCCTTGGGAACATTCGTCCTCAAATGTGGGTTAAGCATACTGAAGAACTGGGAAAAGAATTTCCATCCCAAATACTGGACATCTGAAGCTGAAAACTGAAGGAGTGATTGACTCCGGGCTGATAAACATGATTGAAATGAATTCATGAAACATACATAAATGCTAATACATGAATGAAACTGTTATACATGACTTGACATAAAACTGAATAGAGTTCTAAGGATGAAATTTATACCTCCAGCTGGAATTGAGCTAGTAGGGAAGGATACCGGTATTTAGCCATCATATCTGTTTTGGCTTCCCACATAGCTCTCTCAACAAGCTGATTCATCCACAAAACTTTCACCGAGGCTACTCCTTGTTTCTCAACTTATAAACCTGATGATCAAGAATCTCAACTGGTACCTCCTCATAGGTAAGGTTGTCCTTAACCTCAATTTCCTCTACCGAAACCACTAAAGGTGGATCTTTGATACATTTCTTCAACAAGGACACATGAAACACCGGATGCACCGAAGCTAACTCCGCTGGTAGCTGCAACTCATCGGTCACCTTGCCAACATGTCTCAAAACCCCATATGGCCCAACATACTGGGGACTAAGATTCCCCTTCTTTTCGAACCCTTAAAGAATCTAGAAATCTCTACTTGCCTCAAAATGTAGCTCCAGCATCAAATTATGATCTTCCCCTTCCGTAACCATTCTAAATGGTCAAAATCTAGTCAAAGACGTATTCTACATAAGAAAATGAAATCATGGACACCCATATTGATATACTTCTACCCTAGGCCCAAAAGTCAACCCAAAAGTCAACCCCGAGCCTGTAAGGGCAAAATTGAAATTTATTTTAAAATCATGTTACTCATAATGTAAAGAACTCAATTATGAAATTTCATCCAAAACGTAGCTCAAATCAACTTTGAATTCATCAAAATACAGTCTCTTAACTCTAGACCAAAAATCCTCAATTTTTCTCCAATAAATTCACGGATACAAATGAAAACCAACTATCGAAATCATAGAGAAATACCAAATTAAGGATTAGATACTTACCCCCTTATTAAATAGAGAAGAATGCATCAAAAAAATACTCAATTCCGAACTCTAGAACTCCAATTATACTCAAAATACCAAATAAACACAATCTGTACAAAAACACACTGTTCATGCATTTATATAGGGCTGCGCCAGCATTGCACCAACAACTTTAATTTTTACTAAAATGTCCATAACTTCATCATACAAACTCAAAATGCGACGATTCTTTTTCCTATAGTTTCCAAATAACGATATGGACCTACTAGTTCAATCAGAACTCCATTTGGTGCTCGTTTGCCCAGTTAGACATCATTTTTGTTCGTTCAAGAATTATTTCATCTTTTGTAATAAGACCCAATCTTCACTTATCAAAATTACACCAAACTTTTCAGATAACTCCTATAATTCATGCTAAAAATTTTGAAAGTATCAAAATAATTTTTCGGTCTCAAAAACTAAAAATGAACCCATGAGTTGTCACGTTTTATGCTTAAAATCATGCTAAACACACAAAACGTTCAAATCCACTCGAAACTCATCCGAAATCCCCCGGTCACAAACCAAATATGCAATTCAATTAGAAAACACATTTTGGACATGTTGGAATCATCAAATCACCGATACGAGGCCGTTTTGATCGAAAGTTAACCCTTGTCAAACTTAGCTTTTAAAGCTAATAAATCCAACCAAAGGTTCAAATCACTCCCGAACACTTCAGGATCTATGCAAACTACCCAACTAAGTCATAAATCACCATCCGGAACTAACAGAACTTTCAGAACCCAAATTTGAGTTCGTTAACCTGAAATGTTGACTTTGGTCAAACCTCTCAAACTTCACCTTCCAAAAAATCAAAAATCTTATCCAATCTTCATTGGATCATCTTGAAATTGTATCATCCATCTCCGAATGTCATAAGTATAAAAATAAAGATACGGAAAGGTTCAAACTAGGGAAAAGGGTCAAAAATCACAAAATGACCATGTGGGTTGTTACACTTCTAGGATTGGCTAATAACTACGCTTTCTAAACTTCTACATACCTGACATCTATGGCAGGGATAGTGAGTTATCCTGAACGTACACATTTTAACCATCATTTCCATCATGAGGGAACATTCATAGGGATTAGAGTAAGGAAATTATGAGCACAAATTATTCAAGAAATCTAAGCTGGGCATATACTTGATATAACACGATCTTATGAGTCGATACAATAAATCTTAAGGAATGAGTCCATAGAGCTGAGCATGCTGATAGATATGAGTTTACATACATAATGAGGGAAATGACATGAAACTGAGATTTATGGAATCATGAAAGAAGACTAGAATCACCATCTGAAGTAGTTATTTCTCATTTTATGAATCTGAGTACGAATACAAGTAAGGAGTACTTGGAACTTCGACATGGGCATAACATGTTCACATACGACATGAGTAGAGTATCGTATAGGCTAAAGTACGGAAGGATATCCGAATAAGCATGGTCGATCTCCCCTAGTTACTGATCCTGGACCTTCACACTTAAAACTTAAAGTATGACCTGGTCCTTCACCTTATAATCTCCCCCTTAGCTTAAAGGTCATCATTCTGAGGATTGGTCCCCTTTTTAAGGCTAGATAGAAATCACTATCTCTTGACTTCCCATTTACCTCTAAGGCTATAATGGAAAGCTTCATACTTCTCCAGCCATACTCCCACACTCCTTTGGTTCCTTACTTTAAGTTCACGAATTCTTCTGCCTTAGCTTTTCTTAGCTCCTGCAGGGAGAAATGACTTGTGAGCACCTCTTATTCCACCGACTGGCATTATTCTTGGGAGTGTGAATACACGAATTAGAAGGATAGAAAGGTATTTCATCACTCAGAATAGATCATGAAAGAAGGGTATATTTCCTAAACATTTAGTAGCCTCTTCTTCATAAGTGTGGCATGCTTCACACCCATGAAAAAAGACTCTACTTAACGCGACTTTCAGACACCCTAGGACACTTTAAATCTACTGCTCTGATACCAAGTTTGTCATGACCCGAATGTAGACCCGGATCTTAACACGGGACAACGAACCCCGAGAGGCTCCAAGTCAACCCATGGCATAAACATATCTAACTTCATTCACTTTAAGTAGAAGACTGAACATGCGACATAGCGGAAACATAAACATAACATAATATAGCATGACATTCAGAAAGTACTAGACATACACATAAGCTGAGTACTACATGTGGTCTGAAAGCCTCTATCATATAAGATGGGTTGATGGGACAACAACCCCAACTAACTCGACAAAACTGAAACAGGAGATCATAATGAATGTATAGTCATATGGCCCTCGGAACATGAGGACTCACCAACAAGCTGATAGAAAACTTTGGAAGGGACTAAGGATGGTGATAAGCCTGAGTGCTGGGTCCTGAATCATTAAACGATACAATATAGAAAGTATGCGGTCAGTAATTGGAATGTACTGAGTATGCAAGGTAAGTAAAATGAAAATTTAAATTATATAAAAACTCATAAAACATCATGAGAGTATGACATCATGCTCATATCATAAATATCGTAACATAACATAAGGCCCAAGGCTTTCAAAACATTCGTAATACAATCGTAATCATAATCATGAGAGAAAAGCTTTATTTAACATGACTTGAGACAATATATATAATCATAAACATGCATAAATCATGACAAACAGTGGGAGAACTCATCATAACCGACACCATCATGGTAGAGCCTGATCTTGGGCAGATTTATATGCCCAAGTGATACTCAAACGTATCATTTTCGTCTTGTTTATTGTGCAATGTGTATACATTTTCATGTAATTGGTAATAAAATGTGAATTTATACTAACCAACATGATTAGCATTGTTTTGTAGGTAAAAAATGATTTTGAGGAGCTAAAATGCATGTTGGAACAATATCGGAGTTGGACTTGGATGCGAGCACGAAAAAGACATTGAACTGCACAATGTAAAGGGGCTCCGCGATGGAGCTGTGCCACGCTACCATCGCGGAGGCACACTGCCTGGAGGGTGATTTAATTGTCAATTTCCAGTGGAGCCTCGCGACAGCTCCGTGGCACGGAGGCAAGCCACCGCGTTGCATGCCGTGCCACGTTGAGGCTTTATTCCCGGACCCCAGCTTTCCAGTGAGGGTCCACGTCCACGCCGTTTCACGGAGGCAGGGGTCCGCGTTGGCCTCCGTGACACGTTGCTTGCTATTCCGGGAAAAATTCCCAATAGTATAAATAGAACACTTAGGCTTATTTTTAAAAAATTCAGACTTGGTGGAGCAAGGACGTGGGTTACAGGCAGTTGAGGGACGAAAAAGCTAAGGGTTTTTCTCTCTTTCTTTCTTCTTTCAATTAATTGTTTGTATGATTAACACTTGTTTTAGGATGATTAATCCACAAATGAGTGGCTAATTCTCTTCCTTGCTGAGGTTATGAACAATGGTGATGAATTTTGATTATTGAATTGTATGGTTTTTCATCTTCTTCTTCTATGTTGTTCTATTAATTCTTGTTTCTACTGCATTAGTGTGTGGCCGACATTAATGTACATCTAAAAAGTCCGATTTCACTCGAGAGAGCACGAAATTGGAAAGTTGTGAATTAATAGGGTATTGTTCTTAACTTGATTTGGGAAAATTGGGTTTTGATGTGCTTTCCTGATAGAAATATACTTGAAAGCCGTATTAGTCAATTTAGGAATCGGAATTGTATTGCGAGGTCATAAATTGCATTTGATCACAGAAATGTAGACGGATGGTTTATGATTCTTAAGTGAGATTAAATACGAGAGTTTTAATCTCTTGGATAATGTTCTTGGCTAGCAACTAGAAGAGAAGAATAACCGAATTATGATGATAATCAAGTTCATTACTTGTTCTTAACCTTGGCATGCTCATATCCATAGTTTAAATTCAAAGTAGATATTTGTTAAAAGTTTTAGTATATAATTTATAAACAAAATTATTTAACTTTTGGTTACGTTGTTGTCAGCATATATAGAAGTAAGATAGAATATAGTATACTTGAGCAATTTTTACTTATCCAGAGTCTCCTTGGTTCGATACTTGGCTTACTTAGCCACTTTATTACTTGTTTGACAACGTGCACTTGCGTGTCGGTTTTTAACCCATATAGCAAACCACCGAACAAGTTTTTGGCGCCGTTGCCGGGGAGACTAGGCAATTGGTGAAATTGTGTTAAGTGTAAATTTACTGTATTGTTTATTTTATTTTCTTAAGTGTTGACAACTTGGTCTTAGCCTGTATTTTGCAGACTTGATTTCTGTGAACACTGGCAAAGGACAAAGAGCTGGTGGAATCTTATATAGAGCCTGAACGTGAATTTCATAGTAAACGCAGAGAATCTCTACAAAAGAAGTTGCAGTTGCTCAGAAAGACTATGATGGAGCAACAAAATCCAGCGGTTGTGAGGGCAGTGTTAGTGCCCGACGAAGCAGCAGCAAGGCCGGTTCGCGAGGTGGCAATCCCACATGCCAACAATGTACATTCAAGTATCCGCAAACCAGAGCCTGGAGGGAGATTTGAACTAAAGCAGAACATGGTGTAATTGTTGCACACAAGCTGGCAATTTACCGGTCTCCCTCATGAAAACCCACAACAACATCTCCAAAACTTTTTGGAGATAAGTGACACTTATATACCCGCTGGAGTGTCACCTGATTATGTTCGGCTCACACTATTTCCGTTTTCCTTACTTGGTGAAGCCAAGAGGTGGTTAAAAGCTGAACCACCAAATTCTATATCAACGTGGGATGATCTAGCACGAAAGTTCTTGATAAGATTTTTTCCCTCTGGTAAAACAGCCAGACTTAGAAGTCAAATTCTAAGTTTCAAACAGAGGGAGGGAGAAAATTTATATCAAGCCTGGGAAAGATTTAAATCCATGTTGCGGGACTGTCCTCATCATCATCAGTCCAATGAGGTGTTGGTACACACATTTATTGAGGGTTTGGAACCCCATACTAAAATTTTGCTAGACTCAGCAGCTGGAGGGCAAGCGCTGGAAAAGACTTATGAGGAGCTGTACACTTTGCTCAACCGGATTTCTTAGGGCAATCCAGAATGGAATGCTGACTCATCTCGAGGTGGAGCAAGGAAAGCAGCAGGAGTGCTTGAAGTGGATGGATTTACAGCTATCGCTGCACAGATAGCTGCCTTGCAGAATCAGTTGAACAACCACTTCAGCAACATGAACTTGAACCAGCCTTTAGCTTCAGTCAATGTGGTCCAGCAAATGTGGTGTGAAGTGTGTGGAAGTAGTGAGCACTCAGCTGAGTGCTGTGGAGCAAACCCAGATTCGGTTAACTTTGTGGGCAATGCACAAAGAAATCAGCAGCAGTTTGGTAGCGGCTACAACTCAAATTGGAGGAACCATCCAAATTTTTCGTGGGGTAGCAACAACCAACAAGGCCAAAGTTTAGGTCAGGGTATGCACAGGAATCAAAGAGGGCAACAGAACTACCAATCTCAATTCAGAAATCACAATGCCACTCCTCCACCACCATCACCTACCATTGAGGAAATGTTCAAGACCATGATCGCTAATCAGGCGCAATTGCAGGCTGACTATGTTAAATTGGCAGCCGAAGTGAAGAGCAATCAATTAGCGACCAAGGCTCTTGAGTATCAATTTGGGCAATTTGCTAGTGCCCAAAACACAAGGCCCAGAGGAGGACTGCCTAGCGACACGATCCTAATCCGAAGCAGGTAAATGCAGTGACCACAAGGAGTGGTTTGCAGCTGAAGGAGGTGGAACCGAAAAGACCACCTCAAAAGTCAGGAGCAGCAGATGTTGAGGAAGAACAAAGTTCAGATAGGGGGAAGACCAAAGAAGCTGAATCAGAAAGGCCTCCACCCCCGTTCCCTCAACGACTCAAGAAACACAAGGAGGAGGCGTGTTTCAAGAAATTTATGGAGGTGCTTAAACAGGTACTTGTTAATTTACCTCTTGTTGATGTCTTGCAGGGAGTGACAAAATATGCCAAATATATTAAAGACATCGTGGCCAACAAAAATCGTTTGACTGAGTATGCCACGGTAGCTTTGACGGAGGAATGCACTTCCCGGATCCAAAATAGACTGCCTACGAAGTTAAAAGACCCTGGAAGTTTTACTATCCAGCTTACTATTGGGCAGAGTATCCGAGCTCGTGGATTGTGTGACTTGGGGGCGAGCATAAACCTGATGCCATCTTCGGTATTCAGAAAGTTGGGTCTAGGGAGTCCTAGACCTACAACCGTAATCTTTCAGTTAGCAGACAGATCCTTAGCTAGGCCGGATGGTATTGTTAAGGATGTGCTTGTGCAAGTGGGATCCCTCATTTTTCCGGTTGATTTTATTATTCTGGATTTTGAACCAGACGCTGAAGTCCCATTTATTTTGGTACTACCCTTCTTGGCAACCGGGAAAGCATTAATCGACGTGGCTGCGGGTTAACTTACAATGCAAGCACATGACAAGGTAGAAATGTTCGATGTGTACAAAGCACCCAAGCTCCCGATGGTGAATGAAGAACTCTCGGTGATCAATGTAATTGATCATGGGAATGCTAAACAAATGGATGATTCCTGAGAGTCGAGGGGAAGACCACCAGATAAGGGTGAGCACTACTGGGGGGAGGACAATGATTGTGAAAAATCGTCCATCACCCTAGTGGATAATTGAGCATAAAGGACGTCGAGCCGCGACGGTAAACCAGGCGCTGCACGGGAGGCAACCCGTGAAATATATATATTTTTCTTTTATTTTGTAAAGTGTAATTAGATTTTATTTTAATTTTCTTTTTCTTGATTTAGTACAAAATTTTTCGTTTTAGTTAGTATTTTTCATTTTAATTAGGGAAATCTATTAATCTAACCAATTTTGTTTAGTGAGGTGATTTTCAGGTCAAACGGAGAAAAATGTGCACGGAATCGGGAAGGAAAAGGCAAGGTATGAAAAAATAAATAAAATGAAGAGACAGTGAGCTGGGGCGATGGCTCCGTGTCACGGAGGAGGGGCTCCGCGTTACCCTCCGTGACACGTTGAAGGTTAATCTGGAATTTTTGAAAATTCCAGTAAGCCATCGCGATAGCTCCGTGTCACGGAGGAGGGGCTCCGCGTTACCCTCCGTGACACGTTGCCCTATATTTTGTAACGGGTCACACCGGGTTGCCGGGTGACCCGTGTATTTTTCTTCATTTTAAACCCCGATTTTAGGCCCTTTTCCTCATTTTCTCTCTTCTCCGCGACCAAACACCCAAATTTCCCACCCCAACCAACGTGCCACGGTATTAAGCAACCAAGTTGTCGAGTTTCTTCGATTATTCAACTTAAAGGTATGTTTTGCTCGTCTTCTCAAGTTTTTGTCGATTTTAGTCGAATTTGAGCATGGGAGGTGAGATATATTACCCTAAGTAGCAATTTAGCATGAAATTGAGTTATTCTTTGATTGATAAATGTTTGGAATGTTGTAATGAGCATTTGAACTTGTCGATGGCGTGAATGATTCGAATTTGATTGTGAAATTTAATTCTAGGGCTTGGGTTGTTGAAATCGAATTGGGTAACTTGGTAAATTTGTGAATTATATGCCGGGGTGTGCTTGTGAATTGAGATAAGTCATTGTAAATATTGTTTGAATGTAATAGACGACGAATTATCGGGATTTTGGGAAAATGTGAAAATTGTTCGAATTGGTTGGTTACATAGGTTCATATGTATATAGAAATTTTGTTGTTGTTTTTGTGTGTTGTTTTCGTTGCTAAGTGCGATGGTTGAATTGCTACCGATGGTAGGATTGGGATTAGCTGTAAGAAGTCTGAGTAGTACGCTAAGGTTATACTGTCGAAATTTTCTTTGCGAACGCACTAAGCATAAATTGTATAGTTGTTTGTTTTTGGTGTAAATAAAGTGATTCTTGCCGTAGTATCGTAACCGTAGCTAAGGACTAAGTGTGGGGTAAACTTAGCTTAACCCAACCTTAGCCGAAGCTAACATGCATTTAGCTTGACATGGTGCTTGTTTATTTGTGTTTACAGGTACAATGGCAAGTAGGCAGGATAAGGGTAAAGGTGCATCTACTTCAGGCACCGGGAGAAAACGACTTAGACTGGGCACAGCAGTCCCAGCTGCACCAGCTGTTCCATGCGGCCAACGCCGCCAATACGGAACGAGATGGGTAACCGATGAAGGGAAGAAGTGGTACGCTAAACACAAGGAAAACAAATACTTCCCTGAGGAGCATATTGCACGGGAACCACTAGCACAGGAGTTCCCCCGTATAGTGCAGAGGATCGAGGCAGCTGGGCTCAGCTTCATATTTCAGGAGCCCAAGGAGTGCAACCTACATCTAGTCCGGGAGTTCTATGCAAATTGGAACCCGGCAATCAGAAGCCACACAATAAAAATCAGAGGGCAGATTGTCACTCTGGAATCCCAGCAATTAAATGCCATCATTGGAGCACAGGACACAGACGCCCACGTTCTCCGCCAGCTGAATATCACCCCACCATATGCCGATCTCAGACGCACATTGTGTGGGGCTCGATCCACAGCCATATGGAGCAGACATAAGGAGAGGGGTTACCACCAGACTCTGCCGTATTCTTAAATGAACAGGGAGGCAAGAATTTGGCTGAAAATAGTTTGTTCGTGCCTGATCCCGGGGGTGCACATGACGGATGTGACCCGGGACCGTGTCTGCCTGGTGTATGCCCTGATGAAAGGGCTAGAGATTAATGTTGGGGCTGTCATCATATCCGCCATGAAGAGAGCCCGACTACACCAGGGCCACAGGTATGGGTTCGAAGGACTTATCACCACCTTCCTCCGGGGCCTCGACGTCGAGGAAGAGGCTTTGGACTACATCCCGCAGTTGGAGCGGAGGGCCCTCGATGTGACCAAAACTAAGGCCCCCGACACCACACACGGGCCAGTGCTGACACTTGGCTAGCGACATGCTCGCGATGACCAGTACATGGCACGGATGTTTGGTATGCAAATGCTTCAGCTTCGGATTGGTGGGAGACCAGCCACGGAGGAGGAGCTATGGTAGCTGGAGCTGGATTACCCATTTGGCGAAAACGCCAGGGCTTTTTGCCGAGTGGGGCCAGCATTTGTAGAGCCCACTGACGATGATGTCCCCACGGACGAGGAGACACGTCGGGAGGACTCCGATGTGGAGTCCGATGACGACGACGGAGGTGACTCGGACATGGGCGATGAGGCAGCAGCACCGGATGAAGAAGTCGAATATTTCGACTGATCAGGGAGTGCCACCACCCAATTTTGTGATTTTTAAGTTTTGTGAACACTGGGGACAGTGTTCGATTTAAGTGTGGGGTGGGGAGTAATTAGGTGCTGGGGCTAGGCTGGTTTGCTTGTATGTTCTCTCCTCTGTTTGTTTTGTATGTTTATGTTGCCCTGTGTTTGTGAAGTGCAAACTGGTTTGTATCTGTATATATTTGTGGTAATTGATGATGTGTGTTGTGAAATGTTGTGGTTTGCCAGCTAAGTCTGTAGAGAAATTTTTTTTTTAAATATTTTCTTATGTTTTTTTTCTCTATCGAAATGATAGATATTTTTTAAAAAAAATTTTGCGAAAATATTTTGTACATATTAAAATATTTTGTAAATATTTTTCCATCGAAATGATCGATGTGTTGCAAAATTTTTCAATTTTTATTTTTGGATTTCTCGGAGTTTGTTTTCGGTTCTTTTACCGAGAATAGTCCCATTGAACCGACGTCATAGTTAGTGACCGTTCCCTATGATGGATGGATGACGACCGTCTTAAGGGAAATGTAGTCAGTAGGAGTAGTGATTTTACTTTGTTTTCAGTTTTTCTTTGGTGGATTGCATCACGGAACCTGTAGTTACTATATGGTTGTGAAATTATGGTTGCGTGTTGTAACTGATATTCAAAATGTAAAAGTGATTCGTTTGAAAGCATGCAATTTTGTAAATATGTTGAGTTACCTTGGCTGTAGAATTCAATTCGGTGTGATTGAGGCTTAATCTGAATTCATGTAATTGGCTAATTAAAGAGTCTGTGAATGCATCTTGAATCGAGCATGTGCATGAAGTGTGAAGTGAGGTGTTGTTATTCCATGCTATTGTGAAGTGTCTAGAACTTGCCTGGTGTGTGTACAAAACGAAATGAAGGAGGTGTAGTGTTGGAAAGGATGTAGGCATTTCGTTGTTTTAACCGAGAGTTTCTATTTTTTTCTTGTCATACACTACCTTTTTATGTGATTGTATACCCTAGTCAGCCCGTTGAGCCTTTAGCCGATTATTTCTTTCTTTTGTCCAAAATTGTATAAACTAAGCTTAATTCTTTCTTTTCATTAGCCGCAAAGTCTATACAAAACTCTTAAGCGCTTAAGAAGAACAGAAAATTTTTTCCCAAAGTGTCAAAGAGTGAGAATAGTGGAAAGAAAAAGAAAAGCAGAGTGAGGAAAGAAAAGAAAAGGTTGAAGAGGCACTTGTTATAATGAAATGATAATGAAGGTGCATGAAAAACCTTTGTGCCATGTCAAGTGTGTTTGATGAAATGGGCCATACGAAAGTAAACCAGCATGAATGGGATGATGAGAAAAAAGAAAAGAGAGATACAATGTTCATGAGTTGATGGGAATGTGTTGAAAAGGCGCTTAATGATGCTAGTGGCTATTATTGGCTAATCCAATATGTACTAGTTCCATAGCTTCCATTACAACCCATTAAAGTCCTACGTGATCTTACATTGCATTTCTTTATATTAGTGGAGTAATACACTAAGGGCAAGCCTATGGGTCATGACATGAGGCATGTGAATTCTTTTGGGAGAGAGAGTGAAATTAATTTCTACATGCCCCTACTTGAATGTTTGTGTGTCACATGAACAAAAAGGGGAAGATTCTCTTGAGTTGTGAGGGCACATGCTTGATGAAAGATTGATGTTCGTGTCGGATATCTTGATTAGCTAATTTGCATGAGTTTGCCGATATCGAGGGTCGATTCTTAAAGTCTAGGAAGTCTTGATGTATTTAAGGTCGTTGCATTGTAAGACCATGCATGTTTTCTTTATGATTTACAATATTGAATGATCGGTATGACCGTAGCTCAACTTGCCGCACCATAGTGGCGAAGGTTGGGATGTAATTTGCATGAGGTGTGTATGTGTTGTTCGAGGACGAACAAGGATTTAAGTGTGGGGTAAGTGATCTTGGGCAGATTTATATGCCCAAGTGATACTCAAACGTATCATTTTCGTCTTGTTTATTGTGCAATGTGTATACATTTTCATGTAATTGGTAATAAAATGTGAATTTATACTAACCAACATGATTAGCATTGTTTTGTAGGTAAAATATGATTTTGAGGAGCTAAAATGCATGTTGGAACAATATCGGAGTTGGACTTGGATGCGAGCACGAAAAAGACATTGGACTGCACAATGTAAAGGGGCTCCGCGATGGAGCCGTGCCACGCTACCATCGCGGAGGCACACTGCCTGGAGGGTGATTTAATTGTCAATTTCCAGTGGAGCCTCGCGACAGCTCCGTGGCATGGAGGCAAGCCACCGCGTTGCATGCCGTGCCACGTTGAGGCTTTATTCCGGACCCCAGCTTTCCAGTGAGGGTCCGCGTCCACGCCGTGTCACGGAGGCAGTGCTCCACGTTGGCCTCCGTGACACGTTGCTTGTTATTTCGGGAAAAATTCCCAATAGTATAAATAGAACACTTAGGCTTATTTTTAAAAAATTCAGACTTGGTGGAGCAAGGACGTGGGTTACAGGCAGTTGAGGGACAAAAAAGCTAAGGGTTTTTCTCTCTTTCTTTCTTCTTTCAATCAATTGTTTGTATGATTAACACTTGTTTTAGGATGATTAATCCACAAATGAGTGGCTAATTCTCTTCCTTGCTGAGGTTATGAACAATGGTGATGAATTTTGATTATTGAATTGTATGGTTTTTCATCTTCTTCTTCTATGTTGTTCTATTAATTCTTGTTTCTACTGCATTAGTGTGTGGCCGACATTAATGTACATCTAAAAAGTCCGATTTCACTCGAGAGAGCACGGAATTGGAAAGTTGTGAATTAATAGGGTATTGTTCTTAACTTGATTTGGGAAAATTGGGTTTTGATGTGCTTTCCTGATAGAAATATACTTGAAAGCCGTATTAGTCAATTTAGGAATCGGAATTGTATTGCGAGGTCATAAATTGCATTTGATCACAGAAATGTAGACGGATGGTTTATGATTCTTAAGTGAGATTAAATACGAGAGTTTTAATCTCTTGGATAATGTTCTTGGCTAGCAACTAGAAGAGAAGAATAACCGAATTATGATGATAATCAAGTTCATTACTTGTTCTTAACCTTGGCATGCTCATATCCATAGTTTAAATTCAAAGTAGATATTTGTTAATAGTTTTAGGATATAATTTATAAACAAAATTATTTAACTTTTGGTTACGTTGTTGTCAGCATATATAGAAGTAAGATAGAATATAGTATACTTGAGCAATTTTTACTTATCCAGAGTCTCCTTGGTTCGATACTTGGCTTACTTAGCCACTTTATTACTTGTTTGACCACGTGCACTTGCGTGTCGTTTTTTAACCCATATAGCAAACCACCGAACAGAGCCTTTCATGATGCCCCAACTATCTCACTCAAGTGGGCAGAGCTGACTCTGGCTTGCCAGGCGAAGGTCGTGCATTAGGCGTGATATCACATTTGAGGGGATCATTATCAATACAATATATCATTAGAAACCCATGGTGGCATGTGGTTATGAGACACCGATGTAGTCCTTTGAACGCTGGGCTGCTCGGTGCTAGTCACGACTCCCAAGAACATGCATATAGGCTCATACGTAAATCAATAACATCATGCATTAAGATTTATTGGCTAAAATATAATATTTATCATCATTGATCCCATTTAAAATATGCTTATCCAAGAATCAAAGGCCCTTTTCATCGACCGACATCATAAATTAATAAATCATGTAATTCGTTTCATAAATCGTAAATCATTCTTCAACATGTGGGCATTGCCCAATACTTTAACATACTCAATTATTTCAAAAGTATGCTCATAAATATGGGTAACTTAAAATCATGCTTTTCCACCATCAATAAACTCAAAATATTGAATATTCATCATATATCATAACTTTCAAAACCTTCATCAATAGGCATTTTAGATTTAAAAAGCTTGAAATATGATTTTAAAGAAAATAATATAAAACCTGCCCATCATTCATAATTCAATAATTAAAACTCAATTAGAGCACACCCATAAAGAGAAATCACATTTTCATGCATTTGGGTAAAACCCCATAGAACTTGAATAGAAGAATTCATGATTTAATCGAAAGTTGGACATGGGTGTGAAAGGATTCACCCATGCTAAACCCTACATACCTAGGTCGATGATCTCTTAACTTACTTTGAATATCCAAGAGGAATTGAGAAATTGGAGGTGATGAGCCCTAGCTTCTTCTTGACAGAAAGATCAATCTATGGATGTTTGAAGAGGGTGAGGATTTAGATTAGGCTAATCCCTTTAATCTGACCTTAAGGAAGCCCAAAACGACGCCATTTAGGAGTTAAAAGCATACGAATTTACCAAAATGCCCCAAAATTAACGAAATAAAACCTGTAACTGGCAGTTACCATGACCAACAGTACGGTCCGTAGGTTGATTGTACGACTCGTACTGAGAGTCATACAATGCCTATTGCAGCTTCACTAAATCGCTCATAATTTTTTACTCCGAACTCCGATTGGCACAAGGTCGGATGCGTTGGAAAGAAGACTCAAAGGGGAATTGGATATGCTGAAACATCCAAAACACTTTGTAACATGGGAGCTATGATTGGTTGAAGTTTACCCTTATATGAACCAATACAAAAAACCCAATCGGTAAGAAGGCTCTCAACTCAACTTCATGCTAGAGGTTCCTCACGACCTTAATTTGCATTTAATGCACTTCTTACACTTTGGAATTAATCTTAACACCTTGTTTCCATAAATTCATCAGGTGTGGGTCTATCCACATACTTATAAGGGTTCCCAACTTAGCCCAAAAGTCTGAGGCATTATAATATATCAACTCACGACTGAACCAACGATTCACACCATCATATTATGGCTCGTACCATGAGTGGTATGACAAACCCATGGTTTTCTCCAGTGACTAATGAGTCCATTCTTTCCCAACTCTCTGAATATTTCCATGACTCGTACCATGACCTGTAACTCCATCCTACGAGTCGTTCTATTACCCATACAATCTTTCACATGATAACTCCAAAGACTTGCTACGACTTCTGGCCACGGGTCGTACCCACATACTATAGCTCGTAGTGGGGCCTCGTGGTTGGGAAACAACTTATCTGATCTGGACCATAGGTCTTTCTACGCCTCATAGTACCAACCTACGACTCTTAGGTTGAGTCATACTGAAGTAAATATTTTTTACAACTTTTCCTGCTGATTGCACTTCAAATCTCAAGTCTAGTCTTAGTAACTTTTGGGGTATTACATCGGCGATCGCTGATATGCCCGATCTAGGTTTACGTTTTTCTCAGAAAGTTGATCGGTCTTTGACCTTATAATCCTCACTTTTCCATTTTCCCACCATCTCTCATAATCCCAGCAAACCACCTTTCAACCTAACCTCCATTAATATCCACCTCTCTCTTGCCCAATCACCTTCCCCTTTCTTCACATTTAAATATTTTTCCCCATTTTCCATTCTCACCCCACCTATACTCCCACAAATTCAGAGATACCATCAGTGAGAAAGTACAAGGCCCTCTCTACTAGTTATCACATCTCATTTTGGTATGGCTTTTCTATCTTATGTTCAAATTAAGAATGAAAATATACTATGATGCATGATTTGAGTAGATGTTGCTGATGCTTTGTTTTTATTTGATTACTCATGTTTTGTTTTGTGATGTGTGGTTCGCTTCTCATGTTTTGTTTTGTGATGTGTGGTTGGTTTTTTTTAATTTGGGGGTGAAGTTTGATTAACTCCAGGTGTGTCACCTTCACAACTTGCCCAATGATAGATAGAATTACAACTTTCTAGAGGGCAAGCTGTCATTATTAATTCACGTGGAATCTGTAAGTGTAAATGATTATGGTGAAACACTTTGATTCAACCGAGTGGGAGACACTCATTAGCGAACAATCGGTCATGTTCGGTGAATCATTGGTGAAATCGTGGGTTTGATCAAAAAATTTTGACTTCTATCACGAACCCGTATTTCAGTGGCGCTTCATGATTCTAGAGTGTCAATTCATTGGTGGGGGGCGCCGATGATTAAGGCTTCTACCAAATTTACTAGTTCCTGCCGGCGAACTCATTGGCGCTCTGCATAGCCGTCTTCTCCTTTCACTGATGTGTTTCCGGTATCACCTGTGTCACCTTACAACCCTTTGGATATTGTTTTGTTAATGTTTTGAGTGTTTTCTCAACATTGTGCATAATACTAACCTTAGTTTGCAGCATCATGTTCACATCCAGACGAATGAGAAAAGGAAAAGCACTAATGAGCAACATCGACGCACCAACCTCACCGTCCGATGAAACCCAACGTATAACACGTATTTTCTTTGGGATGTCTAGAATGGAAGAGTATTACATGTCCTTCAAGGAAAAGTGGTCCATCCATGCAGAAACACAATTTGAGGTAGAGTCCTTCAAAACTAATTCTCCCAATATCTACTATCAGATCAACATGCGAGATTGGGGTCCATTCTCCATACGCGTTGATCCCTACTTTCCTAAATTGGTGTGGGAGTTCTATGCATATTACAAGGAGCGACAATGCCTCCTAAAACACAAAGACCGAATAGATACAATGCCATACCTACCGTTTGTATGGGTGCATGGCCAAGAGGTGCCCATAACTCCAGAAGCAATCAATTCCCTCTATTGGGATGAGCCAATCCAACCAAATTCAGTGTTTTGTAGAAAGGTGGAAGATAAAGAAAACCAGTTCCAATGGGTAGCTAGCATAATTGCGATAGGTCAACCATAGTGGGGCATCTCTAAGTGTCTGGTTCATCATCATGATCTAAAATTTGAAGCCCGTATGTGGCTAGATTTGGTATGTGCTCGGTTAATTCCTTCCCAAAATACAACAAAAGTCCTAATTGTAGAAATCATTGAAGATCAATTCAAAATAAAGGCCAAGCAGCAGGCAACATCATTACCTTATCCTAGCCTTGTGAGTGCGAGCTTCATGCCCTTTATTCTAGCCATTGGATAAAACTGTGCGGGCTGATGGTGTGATTACATAGGACACCAAAACTAATAAAGATGCCCTAGCCTTATAGTAGGCCAAAGGTACAAAGAACAGGACTCAACCACCACCTTCTATGCTCTCTAGCACAACTGAAGGCCAGTTCCAAGCAGCTGAGGTTCCTGCCTCCACACCAACTGATTTGTTCAAAATAGCACAAATTGCCCAAGCGCACAAAAGTTAGATTTTAAAGTTAGCCAAGGCCATCCCTTCTATGATCCAACAAGCTATTAAGAAAGCCATGCAACCTGCTAGAGATAAGTTGAGAGGTCTCTGTGCTACAGTTGAGGTCTTAGAAAATAAAGTGATTGCTTTGAGGAAGGATGTGGCTACACTCACTGGACCTCCACCTACCAGCAACCCAACCCTCCTGAGCCAGCTGCAGTGCCATCACAACATGAGGCACCCAAAAGCCCACCAGATGATTAGTGGATGTGGTATGACAGTTCGTCGGAAATGGTGTCTGATGAAGAGATATATCATAGCCGACCACCACCATCTCCAATGCTCACTGTGAGAGGAGTAGATCCATCTTGGAAACCAGGCGGGGTATATACCACTTCATATCATGAGTTCAAACCCTACTAATTTAAATGGGTGGTTCCCGGACCTAGGAAGCCATCAGAACTCCTACCTGATCCATTGATGCCGACGACATCGAAAACAACTTCTTGGCATTTTGATGCAGCCACGTACTCCCGGGGCCCTCGTCCCAATCACTAATTCTTTCAGGAAGTCACCTTCAACTTGTTGTCTTTTTTTTCCATTGGGGCAATGTATTATTTGAAGTGGGGGAGGGGAGTGTATATATTATTTTGGGGGGAGGTTAAACCATGATGCAACACAATGAAATCAATGATTTTTGAATGTTAGCGCTGAAAAATGGGTCCTTGCTTTGAATTGTAAAATGTTGTTTTCTGATCCAAACTCTTTTGTTCGCCTATGTAAATAGTAGAATAGTAATCAAACTCCAAGGGTTTTCTTCATACCACAGTTTTTTCCCAAGGAGCATTTTTCTTTTTCTTTTCCTTTATTTTAGAACTGGGTTGGCACTTCCCGATGATAGATATTAAGGCGACTCTCTTAAGAAAAAATGCCATGTCTTTCTTGAGTCTTTTGTGGAGCTGTTTTGATAGGTACCACCAAAAATTTTGAAATGTTGCTTGAAACTTAGAAGGAAAAAAAGGGCATTTGAAATGAGAAATGTAGCACTCTTTTTTCATACATAGTAGATTCCTTGTTTGGCTTATGAATTCGCATGCTCTAATGTCTTGGATCAATATCTTGTGATGATAATGACTTTTATGGAATCTTTGGATGTGATGCCTTGTGTGTTAAGGATCTTTGTGAATATTATGCATAGCTTTTTGTCTAGAACTTTCCCTAAGTGTGACTCAAGCTGAAATCCTAGATGTAGTTGCACTTAGAACATAATTTTAGGCTTTCATTTGACCAGTTACTCTACCCAAAATGGACTCCAAAAATGTCTTCCATTGCTAGCCAATGTTGAGCCTTTTGAACTATTTATTTTTGAAAAGCGCATTACAAGCCGATGTCCCTTCTTGATTCCCTCTTCTTGGCACCCATCCTCCCTAATTGCTCGTGGTGAGCAAATGAAAAAAAAGTGGGCTCAAAGGCCTAGAGAGAGATAAGGAAATCTGTGAGTTAGAGGCAAAGAGCCTAAGTTTGGGGTTTTTTTTATGAAAGAGGGATAAATAAGAAACATAAATCTGAGGTAGCACCAAATTGTGGGAAAAAGAATGAAATGATTAGCTAAGAAACCTTAAGATACCAAAAGAGAAAAGAGAAGTGGAATGGTGTTACCTCTTGATAAGACAAGGCTTAATGTGATAGATAAAGGAGCTACAAGGAAGATCTTTGAACTATAAAAAAGAAAAATGGTTGCAAATGGAGGAATAAGGTGAAGCGATATAAAAAGTTAGATGGGAAGGGTTGAGGTGTTCACATAAAGGAATTAGGGAGGATCAAGTCACTAGAGCCAAATAATTATCTTACCATTACCCCTAGCCTTCATCATGACCTGAAAGTCCTAATTGATTTTGAGTGTAGCTACTCTACATTAGTGACGAATTACTTGAAGAGCAAACCTATGGGTCGAGTTGTGTGCATGAAGATTTCTTTTGGGAGAGTGAGTGTGACCATCCTTTTCTAAAATCCCTTGTGTTTGCATTAATTCATGATAGAAAAATGGATTCTCGCCTTGGTGAGTGGTATAATTACTTTTGAGGACACACACAAACAGAACTGGCGCACCCCACGGGGAAGTACTAGGCCTGATAAAGCCTTTGTCAAGCAAATCCTTTAACTGCTCTTTCAACTCTCTAAGCTTAGCTGGTGCCATGCGATACGGGGGAATGGATATAGGTTGAGTCCCTGGCAACAAGTCAATTGCAAAATCTATCTCCCTTTCGGGAGGGATACCAGGCAACTCATCCGGAAATACATCAGGGAATTCATTGACCACTAGAACGGACTGAAGAGTCGGAGGTTCCACCCGAACGTCCTGGACTGTAACTAGGTGGTAAATACATCCCTTTTCTATAAATTTTCTCGCCTGAAGGTAGGAAATAAACCTACCTTTTGGCATAGCTGTGCTCCCTTTCCACTCTCGCACTGCTTCCCCTAGAAAGTGAAATCGGACCGTCTTGGTCCAGCATTCTAAGTTGGCATAGCATGGAACTAACCAGTCCATACCCATAATGGCATCGAAGTCGACCATCTCAAGTTCTATCAAGTCTATTGTGGTCTAGCGATCAGCAACTTCTACCGTACATCCCCAGTAAACTCTTTTAGCTATAATCGAGTCACCGATCGATGTAAGCACTGAAAAGGGCTGCTGAAGCAATTCTGGTTCGCTACCCAACTTTCGGGCCACAAATGGTGTAATATATGACAAGGTAGACCCTGGATCAATCAATACATAAACAGGGTATGAGCAGATAATCAATATACCTGTGACCACGTCGGGAGATGCCTTTGAATCCTGCCTCCCTGGTAATGCATAGGTACGGCTGGGGCCTGCACCTGAGTCAGAGGCTCCTGATCTACCTCGGCCCCTATTTGCTGAACCTGAGGGTCTGCGCCCTGCTGAGGCTACTGGAGCTCGTGGCCCCGCTGATGCTCTATCTAGACTATCTCGGCTACCCTGTCCTCTGGCTGGACAATCTCTCATTAAATGCCCTTCTTGTCCACAGTTATAACACCCTGAGAAGCCTTGCCTGCAGGCTCCAGAATGGGGTCGGTGGCATATAGGACAAGGGGTAGGTGCAACTCTACTCTGTTCTGCCCTCCGCTGCTGAGCTGATGCTACTGTCCGTAAACTGCTACCGGACTCTGACTGACTCCGGCGAACAAATCTGCCTCTCTACTGCTGTACCGAAGGTAAAGATCTGGGTGGCCTATCTGAAAACCGTGGTCTCGGCCCCTAGGGATTTCCCCCTGAATCTCAGCGGGTCTGTTTCTACGGCGCTGCTCTGAAGTCGCCTGCCTGTCGCCCCACTGCCGCTGTCTCAGGCCCTCAATTGTCTGTGTGAAGGCCTGTACCCTGGCTATGTCCATGTCCTCTCTCAACGTAGCCGTCATGCACGTCTCTATGTAATCTGAATTCAGGCCCATAATAAAATGATGGACTCTAGACGACATGGTGTCTATAAATGCTGGAGTATAGCGGGCTAAGGAGTCGAACTGTAAAGAATACTCACGGATGCTCCTGGCCTCCTGCTCTAAGTGTATGAACTGGTCCATCCGGGCCTGTCTGACCTCCTGGGGTAAGTAGTGGTCCAGGAAGGCCTCTGAGAAGTTGGACCAGGTCGGAGGGGCAACATCTCTCCCTCGAGATCTTTCCCAACTCTCGTACCATAATACAACTATGTCCCGCAACCGAAACACTGCCAGCTCAACTAATTCTGTAGGGGTCACATGCATGACTCTAAAGATTCTCTGCATCTGGTCCAGAAAGTCCTGAGGGTCCTCCACTGAATCTGACCCTGTAAACTGAGGGGGTCCCAATGCCAAGAATTCTCTAACCCTGGAACTACCTAGCCCACCTAGGGATTCTGCTGCTGCAGGTGGTACTAGCTGACGCTGAGTAGCTAGCATTTGGGTCAACATAACCACCGCACTACGTAGCTCCTGATCAGATGAAGTAGGTGCAGGAGCTGTGGGAGGCGGTGCTACCTCAAATGGTGTCTGGCGAGGCGGAGACTGCTGGGAGAGTCGAGATGACACCTCCGTATCGCCCTCCGACCGGGCTGAATCTGGCTGTAAGTAAGGCATCCTGCTGGTGCCTTCGCCTGCCGCTGTATCCAGTCTCCTGCCTGTAGCGGGGTGTCACTGGTCTACCATTTTTATTTGTAGACAAAGAATATGATAAGTTTTAAGAACTCGACCCTATACTGTACTGTGCTATGGCACGACTGAGTATGAAAGAAGGGTAACCATCCTATTATGCCTCGCAGCCTCCTGCCTATAGTATGTGGTGCACAACACATCCATAGACAAGACTCTACTTAGCACGGCTTGTAGACTCCCTGGGACACGAACTGCTCTGATACCAAGTTTGTCACACCCCACCTTGGGGGGCATGACGGGCACCTGGTGCTTGCTAGACTCTGGGCTACTAAATGGTCCAGCCTGAGCACATCTGGTGCTTTGGCTGACTCTGGCTCTATTTCAAGAAAACGAACCAGCTATACGACGGTTGTAAATGTAGCCTCCGGCCGACTGGGCCTATAGCCACCTATACTGTATCATCAGCTAACCAGAATCATCTCATACAGGGAAACCTATGCGGGCTGACAAGGCCACCATGCTGTCTAGTTATCTGCAATTTAACAATAGTATAGTAAATAACTACGTGACCGGAAAGGTCACCACTACTATCAGACTATGGCCCTACACGGGCAACATAATCAACCCAACGCATATATACATGCACGGCCCCACACGACCGGCTTCACTACCACAGGGAAACATCAGACTGCAAGCCTCTAGGAAGTGATAATAGAATAATCGAGACAGGGCCCCGACCTACCCATACTATACAACAAAAGAAAAATGAGAAACACCTCTGAATATCAAGCTCCAGATGATAGGAGCTGATGACTCTGCGCTGGCTAGGATCACGAGGGATCGCCTCCTCGTCTATGAGTACCTGCAGGCAAGCAATGCAGCCCCCCCACGGGTGTCAGTACCAAAGGTACTGAGCATGTAAATCAAACTGAGATATACAACTGAAATGGATAACAACAATAACATGACATATAAGCAGGAAGTAGCTTAGTCTATCTGGCTGAGGATAACTGGGGAGAATTTGCCTATTCTGTAACCAAACTGGGTGTACCTGACGTCCTACTGTCTATAAGCATCTAATAGCACATATAGATATACATATAAATACACACAATACCTGACCGACCCCCATAAGTCGGAAGGTGCCAACCAATAGAACAATCTATTTACCCCTACCCGGGTCTAAACCAACCAAGAATAAGTCACTCCACTCATCTGATAACTATGAGCTCCTCCTACCGGCCCCCTTGGGCACGCAGTTCAGGCCTTGGCCTCTGACAATAAACTGTGTCTGAGTCCGAAGACTCCTGCCTTTGGGCGCAAGCGCTCACGGGGTAATCTGCTGCTGTACCTGTGTCTGAAACTGCCCCTGGGTGCAAACATGCAATAGGGTAATTTTATAAAAAAATCTGTATCTAAAACTGCCCCCAGCCACAAGCGCACACAGAGTAATCTGCCCCTATAAACAGGGTAATCTGGCTCTGCGCAGAGAAAACTGAACTGCCCCTACAAGTAGGGTAATCTAGACCGTATTATCATGGTGGTCGGCCATCATCGTCCTCTAGGCGGATGGCATCGCCCAACTGGTGGCGGTATCTGAATCTGGTATCGACATAGCTATAACCCAGGGGCGGAAGTGAATCAGGAGAAAAACTGGAAAATGTTGCAGCAGTTACAGAACGGATCACTTAACGACTCGTGAGGAGGCCAAACGAGTTGTCAAGTGACTCATGGGGAAGGCCTGGGATGATGAGGGACTCAGGGTCCCCACGGGCGATGTAACGACTCGTGGTCAGACACCACGAGTCGTCATATCAGTCGTGGGGTGGTCCTAGAGTAAGATAGTAAGACCTATCCAGTGTACTTAACAGATGGTACCTAACGAGTCGTCATCAGTCCTAATGACCCGTTAGGAGGGCCGTTACCAAGCCAATTGAATCTTCTTGAACAATGAGGTAGTGTACTTGATGAAAGGGCGTAATGAGTCGTATGACCGGGGGACGAGTCATCATGTCCTCCTTTAAGAGAAAAAGGAAAATTTCCAGTGGACTTGACGAAAAGACCAGATGACCCGTCGCTCTTGGCAACGAATCATCAAGTCGCCCATTAGGGTCACCTGACAGTTATTTCCTACGATTTAGTAAGGGCCTTCTCCTAATTTCGAACACTGTTAAGACCTAAACTACGTCGTTTTGAGGTCAGGACCAGGTCTTTTAAAGGAGAATCATTCCTAAAAACTTCATTTCTATCCATATAAGATTAGAGAGGAAGGAGGAAAGGGAATTCAAGTGTCTTCTCCAAAATTATTCAAGAATCTACCTAGGGTTTTCAAGGAAGTTGGGAGAATCGAAATTTCCAGGTATGTGGGGTTTGAATGGGTAGTTTAGTCCCTACCCATGCCCATTTCTTCCCATTTCCTACGTTTAATTTGCTAAATTCTTATGGGTCTTAACCCCATTTGCATGATTCCTCAAAAGTTTACATGAGCTTGTGGTATTGTGTTTCAATTGTGGATTTTGAAGTGTTTGGGCTGATTTTACTTGTATATATATTTTTATATTCCCTGATTGAAGATCCTAAAAGTATGGAAGTCCAATTATGAGGGATTTTTAGTAAAATTTATGTTCATAATGATTCCGCAAGCACGATATGATTTTTTGAATTTAAAGCATGTCTTCAAGTTTTCGCTTTCTCATGTTTTCATGACCATGTTTTGCATAAATTAAGAATTTCAAACATGATTAAGATTTTTGGGCCATGCCCCATATGTCGTGTATGATTCATGAACTATGTCTTTTGTCACACCCCACCTTGGGGGGCATGACGGGCACCTGGTGCCTGCTAGACTCTGGGCTGCTAAATGGTCCAGCCTGAGCACATCTGGTGCTTTGGCTGACTCTGGGTCTAATTCAAGAAAACAAACCGGCTATATAACGGCTGTAAATGTAGCCTCCAGCCGACTAGGCCTATAGCCACTTGTACTATATCATCAGCTAACCAGAATCATCTCATACAGGGAAACCTATGCGGGCCGACAAGGCCACCATGCTGTCTAGTTATCTGCAACTTAACAATAGTATACTGAATAACTACGTGACCGGCAAGGTCACCACTACTATCAGACTATGGACCCACACGACCAACATAATCAACCCAACGCATATATACAAGCATGGCCCCACACGACTAGCTCCACTACCACAGGGAAACATCAGACCGCAAGCCTCTAGGAAGTGATAATAGAATGACTGGGACAGGGCTCTGACCTACCCGTGCTATACAACAAAAGAAAAATGAAAAACACCTCTGAATATCAAGCTCCAGATGACAGGAGCTGATGACTCTACGCTGGCTAGGATCACGAGGGATCGCCTCCTCGTCTATGAGTACCTGCAGGCAAGCAATGCAGCACCCCCATGGGCGTCAGTACCAAAGGTACCGAGCATGTAAAGCAAACTGAGATATACAACTGAAATGGATAACAACAATAACATGACATATAAGCAGGAAGTAGCTGAGTCTATCTGGCTGAGGATAATTGGGGAGAATTTGCCTATTTTGTAACCAAACTGGGCGTACCTAACGACGTGTCTTCCTACTGTCTATCAGCATCTAATAGCACATATATATATACATATAAATACACACAATACCTGACCGACCTCCATAAGCCGGAAGGTGCCAACCAACAGAACAATCTATTTACCCCTACCCGGGTCTAAACCAACCAAGAATAAGTCACTCCACTCATCTGATAACTGTGAGCTCCTCCTACCGGCCCCCTTGGGTACGTAGCTCAGGCCTTGGCCTCTGACAATAAACTGTGTCTAAGTTGGAAGACTCCTTCCTCTGGGCGCAAGCGCTCACGGGGTAATCTACTACTGTATCTGTGACCGAAACTACCCCTGGGTGCAAGCATGCAATAGGGTAATTTTATAAAAAAATCTGTATCTGAAACTGCCCCCAGCCACAAGCGCACACAGAGTAATCTGCCCCTGTAAATAGGGTAATCTGGCTCTACGCAGAGCAAACTGAACTGCCCCTGCAAGTAGGGTAATCTGGACCGTATTATCATGGTGGTCGGCCATCATCGTCCTCTAGGCAGACGGCATCGCCCAACTGGTGGCGGTATCTGAATCTGGTATCGACACAGCTATAACCCAGGGGCGGTGGGGATGCTAAAGGGTGCCGACATACCACAACAAGTCTCAACATGCAAAACACATACACAGCAAGCATGCTCAAATGAAAAATACTAATCATATTCTCTTCTTTTATTTCAAGGACAGTCCGTATTAAACAACTGATGCTATATTGTGTTTTACACTTTTTCTGATTGCTGGGCTAACTGCTACCTGGCCTTTATCTGTTTACCTGATTATTGGTATCCGTGATCTGAAGCTATATCAGTTTCTAGAGCCATATCTGTTTCTGGAGCTATATATGTATCTGGAGCTATTTCTATATCTGGTTACTGATCTGATTACATCTGGATATAACTCAACAACATAGAACATGCCATCTATAACTGGATACAGCTCAATAACATAAGATGTGCCATCTGTTACCGGATACAGTCTCAACAAATGTAATACATACTGTCTGTTATCTTGCTAATTCATTATGCTACTTTTGCAACTTCTATCCTGGATATTACATAAGAACATGCTAAGCTACTAGCTGATACCACATTATTATCTAAAATCACCTGACTATCCGTTATTCAGATTATCGCATAATACGTAGTGATATACTAGCATGCTTGCTGGAAATCGTACTAAAATTGTTCCTGTACGCTGGGTATCTGTCAATAACCTTTATTCTATTTGTTTTCTAGACTGTACTTCCTGGCTTGCCGAAATAATAGCTTTACATACCTGGTTTCTGAGTAACCGACTGACCGATGTGATTTCCATCAGTACTTCCGCTGTTTCTCCCAACTACATTTATATACATGTCAATTAGAACTAGATACACCAATATTCTGAAAGAAAACGTCACTTTCGATATATTTATAGCCTAAACTTTGGCTTATGGAAAGACGGTCAAAAACTCGCTATTTCTCGAAAGTCCAAAAGGGAGAAATACTCACTTTAAGGATAGAAATATATTGACACCAATTTGGAGCAATTCCACTTACCTTAGTTCGGTAGCACGATGATTCGCCGGCTGAATTTCGCGAAACTAAATCCGTAGGAATGCTCTTTACCGCTTAATACCTCGATATCTGGAGTTAATTTGAGTTTGGACCTCGTTTGACGGCGTAATCGGAAGGAAATTATCAAGAAACCTTTGTTCCTCTTCCTCTATGATTTTCTCTCTGTTTATGCTGGAAATTATAAGAATTTTAACATTAAAACCGAAGTTGGAGGCTTTATATACTTGGGGCCAGACAGGGCCAACGTGTCACGGAGCCAACGCGGAGGCTCCACCTCCGTGAGACGTTGCCATCGCGGAGGGGCTCTGTCCCGACTCCTTCCGCGATGGTTCGACAGGTTTCTCATTCGGTCTTTTCCCGAGCCTTTTTCTAGCATGTATGGCCTTCAAATACTCTTAACCAACACACGAATAGGCCATCTATGTGTTGGGAATTTTACGGGGTATAACATCTTTGGACGACTCACGAGCCCAATTCCATGGCTTGTAATATGAATTCTCAAGTATGTCATGATTCCCATGTCTTCATTAGCCATGCATGCCATGTTATGAATGTTATGAGCATGTTGCATGTTTTGGGAGTAGTACTTAACACCGAGTAGGTTCGGGGCCTAGGTTACGCCCCGAATCTCAGAACTATGTGCCACCGTAGGATCATGTTTGGGAACTCCTTAGTGATTGTCCCTTATGCCCTATGGGGTCTTAAGGAGTGATATCACACCTTCATGGTTCATACCCTTGGCAAGGTATGAATGGCCTCCCCACTAGGCGTACAAGTTGGACTTCATGTGTGCTCATGTGGAGTATGTCGGTTATAAAAATATCCCATTGTTTCTCATGGTTTTGAAATATGCATGATTATGTTCTTTTGGCTCAAGTTATGATTTATGAAATGTTTTCCCCGCATGTTATGACTTTGATGGGTTTATGAATATTTTTGGAAATAATCAGCCTTACGATATATTTATGGTTTCAGTTTTATGATCATAATGTCCCACTCCTATAACTTTTATGTTGTTAAGCATTACTTTGCATACCTTACATACTTAGTACTTTCCGAGTACTGACCCCTATATCCCAGGATCTGGTTCGCAGGCTCAGTATCGTCTCTAGTTTGTGCTCAGTTCCGCTAAATCTCCAGTGGTGAGTCCTCATGATCCTAGGGCTTCATGTTCGGACTTGTTAAATTATCTTATGTTTTCAGAATATTTGGGTGTATTTGGGGTCTTGTCCCTTCAACCCGTCTTTTACGATTAGAGGCTTTCAGACTTATGTGTAGTACTTTGTCGTTGATGAATGTCTTTCGGTTTGTCGTTCCTTAAAATTTATGATACGATTTTCAGTTAGTTATGATTGTTAAGTTAATTTTCCTGATGTATATGAATAAGTTAGTGTTATGCTCACGCCATGGGTTGACTTGGGGTCTCTCGGGACTCCTTGTCCCTTGTCTACGATTCGGGTGTACTCTTGGGTCGTGACAAACTTGGTAGCAGAGCAATAGGTTTGGATGTGTCCTAGGGAGTCTAAAAGCCGCGTTAGGTAGGTATTTTTCATAGGTGTGAAGCGCGCCACACTTATGACGAAGAGGCTATTGAACGTTTTAGGAAATGTTCCCTTCTTTCATGATCTATGTCGTGCGGTCAAAATCTCTCCCTCTTTCTAATTCGTGTGTTTTGCGATTGCAGAAACTTATGGCTCCCAGAAGGACAATCAGAAGGAGGCACAGAAATGATGAAGGCCACGGGGGTGGCAATGATGATAGGCGTTAGCAAGCCCCACCTATTCAGGAGCCCCAGGCACCCGAGCCAGCTGCCCATGCCGAGTTTCGGGCGGCTATTCAAATGCTGGTGCATGCCTTGACTGCTTAGGTCAACCAGCAGGCTGTTGCGCCTATTCCTCAAAATGGAAATGCAGCGAGGCCCGGGTCAAAGACTTTTTGAGGATGAACCCTCCCGAGTTCACAGGGGCAAAGGTGGACGAGGATCCACACGAGCTCATCGAAGGGTTTTGAAGGTCACTCAGGTCATGGGAGTGACAAGTGAGGAATGTGTTGATTTGGCCTCTTATCAGCTGAAGGAGGTTGCTTACATTTGGTTCAAGCAATGGATGGATAATAAATGGAAACGACAATGGCCATGGTAATAGGAACGGAGATGGCCATCAGCTAGCCCCACCAGCTACAACGGATCCCTTGCTTGAGTAGGTTACTCATGATGAGATCAAGGAATCTTTTTAGATGTTTTCCCAGGCTATGATAGCCCAAGTCCACTAATAGGTCGTGGCCCATGTCCACCAGAATAGGGATGCAGCAGTGATGAGAGTGCGAGACTTCCTCAGGATGAAACCACATGATTTCTTGGGTTCAAGGTAGATGAGAACCCACATGAGTTCATATATAAGATTTAGAAGATCATCCAGATTATAGGGGTGACTGGAGAGGAAAGTGCAGACTTAGCCTCCTATCAGCTGAATGGAGTTGCTCATATATGGTTCCGACAGTGGAAGGAGAGCAGAGGAATAGGCGCGACTCCCGTTGGTTGGGATTAGTTTGTTACCGCTTTCTTGGACAGATTCTTTCCTCGAGAGTTGAGGGAGACAAAGGCACTGAGTTCGTTAATTTGAAGCAGAACCACATGACTATCCAGGGGTAAGCCATGGAGTTTACCTAGTTGCCCAAGTATACACCGGAGATGGTAGCTTATCTGAGGGCTCGCATGAGCTGGTTCGTGAATGGGGTGGCAGATTCATTAGTCAAGGAGTGCAGGACCTCCATGTTGATCAATGATATAGATATCTCCCGGCTGATCATATATGCCTTGTAGATAGAGATAAAGCAGATGAAGAGAAAGAGAGAGAGAGGCCAAGAGGGCCAGGAAAGGGAGCTATTGGCAGTTCCAACAGAGATCTGGTGGTTAACCTCACCCTCAGACCCATCAGAGATCATCAGCTCCTACTCCATATCATCAGCCAATGTTCCATCCAAACTTAGACGTGATCAAAGGGGTAGAGCATCAGGCTCAAAGGGCCAGGGGAGCATGGTAGGGGAGTGCACTTTTCCAACATGTGCAAGGTGCAATGCTTAGCAGGCTCAGATGCTTGTTTTGGGTGTGGCAAACCCGGACACAGACTTAGGGATTGCCCTTTAGCCAGATAGGGTGATGGTGGGGTACGCAACCCAGCCACCAGTTTAGTAGCTCCAGCAGCTCGACCTTCTCAGTAGGGCACCTTTTCTAGTGCAGCGGGCGAACAACGCTAGAGAAGGTTTTATGCACTATCATCTTGTCAAGAGTAGGAGTGTTCACCCGATGTGGTTACTAGTACGTTATGAGTATTTCATCTTGATGTGTATACATTATTAGATCTGTCTTTTGTGACTCCTTATGTTGCTGTTAGTTCGGAGTTAACTCTAAAATCCTTTCAAAACCCTTCTCAGTATCTACTCCTATCGGTGAGTCAGTTTTAGCTTGATGGATATATAGAAAATGCCCCATCATGATATTTTAGAAAATCACCTAGTGGGCTTAGTGGAGTTGGACATGATCGACTTCGATGTTATATTCGATATGGATTGGCTGCATGCTTGTTATGCCTCAGTCAATGGTAGAACCCATATAGTAGAGTTCCAGTTTTTGGGTGAACCAGTCCTAGAGTGGAAGGGTAGTTCAACTGTGCCTGTAGGTTGCTTTGTTTCCTACCACAAGGCCAAGAAGATGATCTCTAAGAGTTGTGTATATCACCTAGTTCGGGTAAAGGATGCTACATTTGAAAACCAACTCTTCAGTCAGTTCCTGTTGTATAGAGTATCCGGAAGTATTTCCAGATGATCTAGGAGTCCCTCCCGAGTGGGAGATTGACTTTGGTATTGATCTTCTCCCTGATACGCAAAATATATCCACTCCTCCTTACAGAATGGCTCTGGAAGAGCTAAAGGAGTTTAAAGAGAAGTTGAAGGATCTCTTAGATAAGGGTTTCATCAGGCCTTGTAGGTCCCCATGGGGTGCTCCAGTCCTTTTCATTTGGAAGAAAGATGGTTTCCTTCGGATGTGTAGTGGCTATCGGTAGTTGAACAAGGTTACAATCAAGAATAAGTATCCCCTCCCAAGGATTGATGACCTGTTTGACCAACTTTAGGGAGCTAAGTGCTTTTTTAAGATATTTCTCAGATCCGGCTATCACCAGCTTAGAGTTAGGAAGAGTGACATTCCGAAGATAGCCTTTAGAATTTAGTATGGTCACTATGAGTTTGTAGTTAGGTATTTTGTAGTAACAAATGCTCCTGCAGCTTTTATGGACATGATGAACTGGCTGTTCAAGCAATATTTAGATATTTTCATGATTATCTTCATAGACGATATCCTCATATACTCTTGGAGAGAGGAGGACCATTTTCCTCAATTGAGGATTGTGTTGCAGACTTTCTAGGATCACCAACTATTTGCCAAATTCAGCAAGTGTGAGTTTTGGCTAAACTCAGTAGCATTCTTTGGTCATGTGGTGTCTAGTAAGGGTGTACGAGTGGACTCTCAAAAGATAGAAGCGGTGAAGAATTGCCTTGACTTGTTAGTCCTACAAATATTAGGAGCTTTTTGGGTTTAGCTAGCTACTACAGGAGGTTCATAGAGGGATTTTCATCCATTGCAGCACCGTTGACAAAGTTTACCTAGAAGAAGGTCAAATTTCAGTGGTCCGAGGCTTTTGTGAGAAGAGTTTTTAGGAGTTAAAGACTCGACTCACTTTAGCCCAATGTTGACCCTATCAGAGGGCATGGATGGCTTTGTTGTGTATTGTGATGCCTCCAAGGTAGGTCTCAGATGTGTATTTTATGCAACATGATAAGGTCATTGCGTATGCCTCTAGACAGCTTTAGACTCATGAGAAGAATTATTTGACACATGACCTAGAGTTAACAACCGTGGTTTTTGCTTTAAAGATTTGGAGGCACTATTTATATGGGGTACACGTGGAGATGTTCACGGACCACAAAAGCCTTCAGTATGTGTTCACTTAGAAGGACCTGAATTTGTGGTAAAGGAGATAGCTAGAGCTTCTCAAGGACTATGACATGAGTGTCCTTTATCATTCGGGCAAGGACAATGTAGTGGCGGATGCTCTTAGTAGGATGTCCATGGAGAATGTGTCTCATGTAAAGAATGGAATAAAGGGGTTGGTGAAAGATGTCCATAGGCTTGTTCGTTTAAGGGTTCGCCTTACAAATTCGACGGATGGTGGTGTTATTGTTCAGAATAGGTCAGAGTCTTCGTTGGTGATGGAGGTTAAAGCAATGCAAGATGAGGTATATATCCTAGTGAAGCTAAAGAATAAGAATTCGGAGGTTTTCTCCCAAAGGGGAGATAGTGTACTCTGATATCAAGGCCGATTGTGTGCTCAAGCTATATATGACTTGACAGAGGCTCATGGCTCTCGGTATTCTATCCATCCAAATTCCACCTACATGTACCGTGATCTACGAGAAGTCTATTGGTGGAATGCCATAAAGATGGACATACATACTTTGTGGCTAGGTGTTCAAATTGCCAATAAGTGAAGGTTGAGCATCAGAGACCTAGGGGTATGCTTCAGGACATCAGCATTCCTACTTGAAAGTGGGAAGAGATCAACAAGGACTTTATTTCAGGCTTTCCTCGTACACACCGATAATATCACTCTATATGGGTGATTGTGGACAGGTTGACCAAATCATCCCATTTTCTACCGGTCAAAACTATCGATTTAGATGAGGATTATGCTAAATTGTACATTTGCGAGTTAGTTCAGTTGCATAGAGTCCCATTTTCCATCATATTAGATAAGGGTACTCAGTTCACCTCTCAGTTTTGGAGGTTGTTTCAAAGGGGCCTTGGTACATAAGTAAAGCTTAGCATAGCTTTTCACTCGCAAATAGATTGTCATGACCCGAGTCTGCATCCTGGATGCGAAATGGTACTTAGGATCACAAGTGACCCCAACAAACCCATGGTATGGCCTAATTCTATAATGAGTTATCTATTGAAAAAGACTATTAAGCGGAAGCTGTTTAAAAGACAATAATCAAACACTTTTATAAATAAAACCATCTATCTGAGATCCTGAAATTTAATTGATGTCTCCCAAGCGCATGTGATCATCAAGTAATATATGATTGAAAGTCCCGATTATTGATCCCTCAGAGAATTGTCGGTTTAATCATTTAAGGTTGTTTCTTATTTCGCTATTCTATCAAAGTGGAAAATTAAACTACTAGACATTTAAATGTAAAATTAACTAAAGCTGTTGCAAACTTGGTTTTACTTTAGATGATGATGAAAATCTAGGGAAATGGAACTTTTAGTTTTACTTTAGATGATGATGAAAATCTAGGGAAATGGCACTTTTAGTTTCAGGTTGAGTTTTCAAGACGTGATTACACCAGAACAATTCTTCCTTGGTTGCTAATTGCAAGTTACTATCTAATTCCTTGCCACTCACCCGAGCATCCAAGAACTATCTCATGAACCTTAACGCCTATATCCCTATGGTCGCAGGAGAAACATGAAACGATGATTATGCCTACTTTTATTTCAACTAAATAGTGTTGAAGGGCATATCCCTATCCTTAACAACAACTTCTATCCTCTCACCAATGGGTTCAAGGGTCTTTGAATTCCTGTTCTATAGTTACCTTTAACCCTTTTTGTTCCCTTTCCCAAGTTCAACCAAAAGCCAATAGATTTACTCACAAGTTGATCAGGCTAGTGAATAAGAAATTAAAGTAAGTAAATATAAACATCTTTTAATGAAGAATCGAAACTAGCATAAATTATTCTATCAAACATCAACCATCTACCATGGCCAAAACCCTAGAGTATGAGTTTAGCCATTCATAGACAAGTGAAAAAACAAAGATTTAATCATCATCATTCAAAGTAAAATAAAGAAGAAAGAAGAAACCTAGTGTAGAACTTGTCTCCATTCCAAGTGGATTACAACCCTTACTAAATGATATAAGTAATGTAAAAGTGATCAAAAGATGCTTAACAAACGACATAGAAGCAACATATATAGTTGAGTCTTCAAATGATGCTTCTGCCCTAAAATACTTAGCTTTAAAATCAGCAATTTCTACTTTGGAATAGGCTTGGTGTGCCACCCCATCTATAGCCCCAAGTTAGGCTCAAGTTTCCTTTGAAGTTTAGCTCTGGGCACCCAACTCTATCCCTAGCACCAAGGAGTTAGCCAAATTTCAACACCTCTGGATCATTTGTGCACCTTGCGCCACTCATATCCCCCAAATGTTAGTCAAATTTCTTGTCTCTAGAACCTCTTTGGCGCCCAACCCTATCCATAGCACCCGAATTTTTCAAAATTTCTCTAAGTCTGGAATGCTCTGGGGCTTCGCGCCTCTCATCTAGCCAAAGTATTGAATGAAATATCTCTGAAGTTTGGGACTTGGCGCTAGGCGCCAACCATTGACCCAACTTTAATGCACATTTCTCTGAAGTTTGGGACCTGGTGCTCGACGCCAACCATAGCCCCAGGTCCTTCTTCTTAGCTTCTCAAATATTCACACCTTGAGCTAATTTGGGTCCTTTTTCTTTGGTTTCCTTCTCAAAACATCTCAAATAATTTGTTAGCTTACAAAACACACAAACATATGAATTTATGTATGTCGTAAGGATTATGAACTTAAAACAAGGTAAAAGATAGGCAATAATATGGAAAATGGGCATAGAAATTTGCCCCACATCATTAATCAACACAGAAACACAAGCTGAAACTAATATATCCTATCTGAAAGCCTTCTAAAAGAACTGATGAGTTGCTGGGATGAACCCCCAGCTAACTCTAATGTTTTAAACTGAAAGTAACAATAACTAAAGTCAAGCCCCCGACCCTCGAAAGATGAGGACTCACCACTGCCAAATGCTGGAAATCACTGGGAGAAACTAAGTGCGATGCTGAGGCTGGGTACCTGAGCCTATATAATAAAATGATATAGCACATGGAAATATGTGATCAACACTTTGAATGTATTGAGTATGTGAGGTTATGAAAGATTAGAATTTAATCATGCTAAAAGAATACTATAAATAAACATGTTGAATAATATGAAATGACCCTGATTGGAATAACACATGCTGCAGATAAAATGAAATCTGAGAGTACTGAAAATTGGAGAATATGATATAAGGGTCATAAACATATTCTAAGATCTGAGACTGAACAGTAGTATGGGAGAGACTCTTAACTGACATATAACCACGTAGGCTAAATGTGGAGTTTGATGTATACACCCCATCAAAAAGAGCCCACTATACCTTGCCAGGGAATAGTGGATGAGCTGTGTGATGACTATCTAGGGCCTATTCGGGCTAATAACCTATGGTGGCACGTAGTTTTGGGAATCTGGATGCACTAAAACTCAGCCCGCTCGGTGCTAAGTACTACTCCCAACTGAAGTTCTAGTTATATCTAATTGGACTGATTAGCTCAAGACTGATGTCCTAATGCTAAGACAGAACAACTTATCTAAAAGTATCCTGAGAGCCTAAGGGACCTAATAACTGAAGATATTGAATTTAAATATAGACTGATAAAAGGGCCAAGATGATCAATTAACATTTCTGAAGAATAATAAGTATACCTACGATTTGAAAATACTAATTTTAACATGGACATTCATACTAAAAATTTATAGTCTAGATAATAGCCCCTGGAAAGTACAATTCAAAACCAGCTTTTAAATCATGCAAAGCTCAACCCAAAAGAAGTCATACAAAAACTAGGGCTAGTATTTATACTATAACTTTCAAATCAAGAGTATGAAAATCAAATGCTAGAATTATCCAAACTTGAAAAATATATTCAATTAACTGAACATACATAAATTTTCTAAAAGAACCCTAACTCGTACTATAGAGAAGTTTCTAAGGATGATTTTGGGGCACAAGGACAAGAGAATTCCCTTGTTGAATCCCCACATACCTGTAGAAGAACCCATGAGAAAAGCACTTGAACTATGAGGGAGAGATGAAAGTCCTATCTCTTATTTGGAAAAGACTGTTTGAGTTTCTACATACTGCTTCTGTAAGTTTGGGAGAGAATGAGAGGAAAAATGTCACAATTCCCTTAATTCCCCTCTAACCACACCCCAACACGATGTAGTTTAGGAGTTAGGGTCTTAGGATTTTACAAAAATGTCCTGAGTAACCTTTAAAAATCTGACAGTCTAAATCCAACAGGCCTCACAATGAATCATTGGTTGTGACCATGAATCTTTGGTGGAAGTCGTTATTTTCGGGCTAGAAATTTCATTCCTCTAGATTCCTCAAGACGGATGACAGAATGACTCATTGGTTGGTACAATAGGTCGTTGCTATTACTCATTTTCACTGGAGGGAATTTTGAACAGTTTCTGGATCTCCTCTAACGGATGGAAAGAATGACCTGTTATCTAAAATAAAAAGTCATTGTTTCTATCTGTTGTCACTTGGAAAAGTATAGAATTTTTTGGATTTCCTCTAATGGTTCCCTAGGTCGAGTCATTATATCAAACAACGACTCGTCGTCTCGCTCGTTATTTGGAAGACCGATTTGACAAGTTTCTGGGTATTGCAAGAATGGGCTGAATGACGACCTATTACTTCTAACAACGGGTTGTTGTATCACTCATTAGTTTGAGTGACTCAGAAAATAGGTCGTTATTACTAACAATAACTCATTGGTTGAGTCATTCTGAGACAAAATTTTCTGATTTCTTTTCTAATTTTTCATTCCAAGTCGGGGTTTGGTCTAAAAAACTTTTGGGCTATTACAATATCTCCTACTTGGGAACATTCATCCTCAAATAAAGGCTAAGTAAGCTAAAAGACTGGGGCAAGAGCTACAATCCCGAACTGAAGACTAATAATTGGTTACTGAAGGAGTGACTGACTCCAAACTAAGATAGACATACCACTGAATTTATGCAACTAGGGTTCACATTAAAACATGAATAGAGCTGAAGGGTACGGAACTGAACAGAGTATTGAGGAGGAATTTAGTACCTAATGTTGAAACTGAGCTAGAGGGAAATAGCTAAGGGTATCTAGCCATGATATATGCTTCTGCTTTCCATGTAGCTCCTTCAACTAGCTAGTTCCTCCATAAAACCTTTACTGAAGCGACCTTCTTGTTCCTCAGCCTACGAACCTGATGATCTAAGATTTGAACTGGAACCTCTTTGTAAGAGAGGATGTTCTTTACATCAACACTCTCTAAAGGCACTACCGAGGTTGGATCACCGATGTATTTCTTCAACAAGGACACATGGAAGACTAGGTGTACTGATGCTAACTCTGTAGGCAATTCCAGCTCATAAGCCATATTGCCAATGCGTCTCAACATTCTGTGAGGGCCAATATATCTAGGAATGAGCTTTCCTTTCTTCTCGAATCTCATCACCTCCTTCATAGGTGAAATTTTTAGATACACCCAATCATCCACAACAAACTCCATCTCACTTCTCCTTACATCTATATACGATTTCTATCGTCTTTGAGCTATTTTCAACCGTTCCCTAATAAGCTAAATCTTCTACATGGTCTCATGCAATTAGGTCCTATTAAGGTAGCTTCACCAACCTCAAACCATCCTATAGGAGATCTGCATCTCATACCATATAATGCCTCAAATGGGGCCATCTGAATATTGGAGTGGTAGTTATTGTTATGTGCAAACTCGATGAGAGGTATGTGATCATCTCAAGTACCTTTGAAATCTATCAGGCAAGCCCTCAACATTTCGTCCAAAGTCTGAATAGCCCGTTTAGCTTTGTCATCTGTCTGTGGGTGAAAAGCTGTGTTGAGCTTGATATGAGTACCAAGTCCTTTCTGAAATGATTTCCAGAAGTGCGAGGTGAACTGCGTACCCCTATCTGAAATGATGGACAAGGGAACCCCATGAAATCTAACTAACTCCCAGATGTATACTTTAGCATAATCCTATGCAAAATTTGTGGTCTTAACTAGTAGTAAATATGCTGACTTAGTCATCCGGTCTACAACCACCCAAATTGAGTCATTCTGTAGGCGCGTACGAGGTAGACCTATAATGAAATTGATGTTCACTTCTTCCCACTTCCAAGTAGGAATGCTAATATCTTGATTAGTACCCCTAGGTCTCTAATGTTCAACATTGACCTGATGGCAATTTGGACACCTAGCCATAAATTCTTCGATTTCCTTCATCATGCCATTCCACTAGTAGACTTCTCATAGATCATGGTACATCTTAGTGGCACCTGGGTGGATAGAATACCTGGTGCTGTGACACTCCATTAATATCCACTGCTAAAAACATTTATATTAGGAACACATAACCTACCCTAGTAACTGAGCACACCATCTCCCCTTTTGGAGAATGCTTCCACCTCTTTTCTTAAGACTACTTCCTTCAACTTGAGTAGAATTGGGTCTTCATCCTGCTTCGACTTAACTGGCCTACATCTCCACTTCTATTCCATCTACCAACTAGACCCCTAACTGAGCCAGTCTATGAATATCCTTTGCCAGTTCTTTTTTACGCTCCTCAACATAAGCAACACTCCCCATAGACATCCTGCTGAGGGCATCAGCCACTACATTAGCATTGCTCGGGTGATTCAACACACTCATGTCATAATCCTTTAATAATTCTAGCCATCTTCTCTGACGCAGATTCAAGTCCTTCTGACTAAACACATACTGTAGGCTCTTAAAGTCAGTAAAAACATCCACATAAACACCATAAAGGTAGTGCCTCCACATCTTCAAAGAAAATACTACTGCTGCCAGCACAAGATCATGAGTCGGATCATTCTTCTCATGAACCTTGAGCTTTCTAGAAGCGTAAGATATGACTTTGCCATGCTGAATCAGAACAAAACCAAGGCCAACTCTTGAGGCATCACAATAGATCACGAACCCATTTGAACCTTCTGGCAGAGTTAGAACTGGGGCTGTAGTGAGCCAAGTCTTCAACTCCTGAAAACTCTTCTCATATGCATCAGTTGACTAAAACTTCACCTTCTTTTGAGTTAGTCTAGTCAAAGGAGTGACAATGGAGGAGAACCCTTCTATGAACCATCTGTAATAATCAACTAGGCCTAAGAAACTCCTGACGTCTATCGGAGAAGTGGGTCTTGGCCAATCCCTAACTGCCGCTATCTTTTGAGGATCCACCTGAATACCCTCACTGAGGACCACATGACCGAGGAAGGAAGCTGATTTCAGCTAGAATTTGCACTTGCTAAATTTAGCGAATAACTGTCGGTCCCTAAGGGTCTGCAATACTATCCTCAGGTGATCTGCATGTTCCTCCTCTGTTCTGGAGTAAACTAGAATATCTATATAGACAATGAATATGTCTAGGTATGACTTGAAGATCCCGTTCATCAGATTCATAAAAGCTACAGGAGCATTGGTTAGTCTAAAAAACATAACTACAAATTCATAGTAACCACACCAAGTTTTGAAGGATGTTTTTGGAATGTCACATTCTCTCACCCTGAGCTGGTGGTATCCTGATGTGAGATCTACCTTGGAAAAATAACTAGCTCCCTAAAGTTGATCAAATAAGTCATTAATCCTAGGTAGAAGATACCTATTTTGACTGTGACCTTGTTTAGCTGACGGTAGTCGATGCACATTCTGAGTGTATCGTCTTTCTTTCACATGAATAGGACTAGGGCACCCCATGGAGAGTTGTTGGGTCTAATGAAGCCCTTATCTAGAAGGTCTTTCAACTTTTCCTTTAACTCCATACGCTCAACTGGATCCATTATATAAGGAGGAATAGATATAGGCTGGATACTTGGAAGAAGGTCTATGTAAAAGACTATTTTTGGCTCGAGAGGGACTCTAGGAAGATCTTTGGGAAACACATTGGGGAACTTATTTACAACTAGAACTGACTGAAGTGTTGGGGTCTCATAACTAGAATATTTGTCCCTAACGAAGTGATAGATGTACCACTTAGCGATCATTTTCCTAGACTTAAAGTATGAAATGAACCAACCCTTACGCGCTAAAGTACTACCCTTCCACTCTAGGATTGGTTTGTTAGGAAACTAGAATCTAACGACTATGGTTCTACAGTCAACTAAGGCATAGCAAGAATGTAACTAGTCCATGACAAGAATGAGGTCAAAGTCGACCATATCTAACTCTACTAGATTAATTATGGTGACTTTTTGTAACATTGTGACCAAACAATCCCTGTACACCGAGCTGGCTCTAGCCGAATCACCAATCGGAGTAGACACTGGAAATGGCTCTGAGAGGATTTTTGGGCTAATAAAAAACTTGACAACAATGTAAGGAGTCACAAAAGAGAGTGTGGTTCCTGAATCTAATTGTTATACCCCGTAGAATTCCCGGCACTTAGATGACCTGTTCGCACATTGGTTAAGCGTATTTGAAAGCCATACGTGCTAGGAAAAGGCCCGGGAAAAGATCGGACGAGAAACCTGTCGAACCATCGCAGGAGGAGCCGAGGCAGAGCCCCTCCGCGATGGCAGCGTGTCACGGAGGTGAGGCCTCCGCGATGGCTCCGTGACACATTGCCCGTGTCCAGGCCCAAGTATATAAGCCTCACTTCAGTTGAAAAATTATTTCTTATCAGTGAAATTTCCAGAAACGCAGCAAGCAGAGAGAAACGTAGGAAAATTAAATATTCTCGTCCGATTACGCTGCCAAACGCTGCCCAAACCCAAATTAATCCTAGATACCAAGGTATTTAGCAGCAGAGAGCATTTCTACGGAGTTAGTTTTGCGAAATACGGCCGACGAATCGGCGAGCCGCTGAACTAAAGTAAGTAGAATTGCTCCAAATTTATGTCTATGTGTTCCTAGCTGAGAAGTAAATAATTCTCCCTTCTGGGCCACTGGAAAATAGCGAGTTTTTGACCGTCTTTCGATAAGCCTAAGTTTAGGCTATAAATTAAATCGAAAGTAACGTCGCTCTTTACAATAATGTTGTATTTAGTATTAATTGGCGTATTTATGAATGCAGTTGGGAGAAAATAGTTGAAGTACCGGCCGAGCCTCGTCCGACGGACGAATAATTCAAAGAGAAGGTATGTAAAGTTAGTTTCCTTCGGCAAGTTAAGTAATATCAGTATAGCGTAATAAATTACGGACCAGTAGAATGTTCAGAAGTCGAGTATTGCGTTATTATGAATGGTGGTACGATGTGAGAAACAATGGGTTGTAATGTGTATGAAACCTAACGGTATGAAATAGATTCTAACGCAAACTTAGAGATTACCCAGTATATTCAGTGTATGATGTAATATGCCATGTTAACATATTGTTGTGTTCAGCTGAAACCCCGTGAAGTAGTACAGTATCCGTAAAGCACTTCAGAAATAGAATAACAGACTAAAATGAAGTTCAGAAAGCATGTCAGGATTAGTAAATCCTGTTACTATAGAAAGTTAGTATACAGCGTAGTCTAGCAGAAAGATTATATTCGTACATACATATATAGTACTTCCAGCCTCAACATGTATTAAGTATGTACTTATTTCTATCATTAGTATAGCATATAGTGTATACAGAAACTTAGTAAACAGCAGAATTTTCAGCAGAAACATTACCTTATAGCATTTGCTCAGTACAGCCCGGCAGGAGACTATGTTCATATTTATACATCTTTACCTGCCTCAGCACGTATTAAATACGTACAGATTGCTATCATTAGCCCATCATGTAATATATATGATACTTTACCCTTATTAGCCTCAGCATGTGAGATACCCAGACAGTATTACCAGTTGAGACCGTTGTATTGTTTGGGGTTGGATTACCTAGCATCCATGACCGCCCAGGGTTAATAGCTGTATCGACTCGTCCGCCAGAGGATGAGGATACATCACTCTACGGAGTGGCATGCCGTCCCACCAGGGGACGAAGATGGGATGCCAGTTTTTCCCCATACTTGTGCCTTGATCGGCCCTTACACACCCCAGTCGAGCGGATACGCCCGGGTGCAGATTCAGGAGTCCTCCGGACTCAGATGCAGTTATAGTCAGGGGCTCAGCGAGCCCAAGTGCATACCCATGGGACCGGCAGGATGCTTACAGCCAGTATAGGAGATGGGTTGACCGGGGTAGGGGTATAGATTCTGTGTTGATTGTACCTCCCGGCTTATGGGGGCCGGGTAAGGTTGTGTATGCCATGTTATGTTATGTATGTTATGCTATATTACAGTAGATACGAGCAGATTAGTAGTAGAATGATACGTCTCTAGGTATGATTCCTACTCCCTTCAGTATGATTAAGAATAGGTACGATCTACACCATCAGACAGTTATCTACTCCTTCTTATTTCAGTTTTGACAGTTATGTTATTGATTTCATATATCCCTTCAGTTCTTACAGATTCAGTTAGCTCCTACTATTCAGAATTTTTAGTTATATTACTTGTATTCAGCTGTATTCAGTTTGCTTTACATACTCAGTACCAGCGGTACTGACGCCCAGTGGGGCGCTGCATTACTTGCCTGCAGGTACCCATAGCCGAGCAGGTGATACCACGTGATCCCCATCAGCGGTTGAGTATTCAGCTCCTGTCATCCGAAGACTGAATTTCTAGAGGTGTAGTTCAGTTCCTTTTGTTGTACAGTACGGGTAGGTCGGGGCCCTGTCCCGATCATTTCTATTATCCTTCTTAGAGGCTTGCAGTCTGTATATATTCCCTGTGGTCAGATGAGCCGGTTGTGTGAGGTCGTGCAGTTGTATAGTTGCCTTTACTCTTTCTTTCTTTTGTAATGGCCGTGTGGGGCCATAGTTCGCCATTAGTGGTGACCTTGCCGGTCACGTAGCTTTTCAGTATGTTATGCTTGAGTTGCAGATAACTAGATAGCATGGTGGCCTTGTCGGCCCGCATAGGTTCCCCTGAATTACCTTGTTTCTGGTCAGCTGTAATACAGGTACAGAAGGCTATAGGCCAATGGGCCGGGGGTTGTATTTATAGCCGTTATATAGCCCTTTGTTTCCAGAAATTTGAGCTAGAGCCAGCCAGGCGCCAGATGCGCCCAGGCTTAACAGTTCAGCAGGTCAGGTCTTAGTAGGGCACCAGGTGCCAGTCATACCCCCCAAGGTGGGGCGTGACACTAATGAAGCATAAACATTTGTTGGAAAGAGATGTAACATACCAGCGACTATGTTAGGTGAGTTCTCTTTGTCCCGATGGGAGGATAAAGCATAGCGGTTTTGGCATTGTAATACCCTGGGACTCAAAGATCGGACTGGGAGTTAAAACGGGAAAAACTGGAAATCTGGGTTGCAGGAACAGGATGAGTCGTTGGATGACTCGTGAGGAGAGCCCATGAGTCATCAGGTGACTCATGGGGAGGCCTGGGAGAATGGGATAGGGTTAAGGAAAAGGAGTCCCCACGGGCTTGGGAATGACTCGTGGTCAGACACCACTAGTCGTTAGGTCATCCGTGGGGAAGAGGTATAAGAAAATAGAAAAGGCAAGGCAGTGGGCTTAATGGAAGGAGACCACGACTCGTCATGTCTGGCAATGAGTCATAGTATGAGTCGTTGGATGGAATTCTAAATAATTGGCATAAGGAAGGCAATGTACTTGACGAGTTGTGGCCACCCGTAACGAGTCGTTATGTCATCCATTAGGACCCCAGTGATAAGTTTATACAGTGTACCTGATGGGCAAGGTGACAGATCATTTGGGCTTGTAACAAATCGCCAGGTCACCCGTTAGGGTCACCTGGCAGTGATTTTCTGTGAAATAGTAAGGGTCTTTTTGTAAGTTCCTAAGATCCTAAGGCCTAAACTATATCATTTTGGGTTATGAATAGGGAGATTTAAAGGGGTTAAGTTCAGTTTTCTCTTCATTCATGCATGCAATAATAGTGAGAGGCAATCTAAGGAAATTCTAGGCTCTTCTCTTTAATTCTTCCAATTTCATTCTTGGGTAATCAAAGGAAGTTAAGAATTAGGTATCCCAGGCATGTAAGGTTATGAATGGGTGATTTCTTCCACACCCATGCCCCTCCTCTGTGATTTTTACAAAAGTTTCATTAAAAACTCATGGGGTTTTCAAATTGATTTATTTAAAATCTATTGATTTGGTTATGGGTTTTGTGAATTTAAAATATTATCATAATCTATGGGTTTTAATCAACTTTTGTGATTTAAATTAATTATAACACTATTGATTTGGAAGTTCCATGTATTTAAGCCTAATTATGCAATTCCCATGATGGATTGATTTATGATCTAATAACCCATTGATGATATTTATAAGCCCAGCATGAATTATGATTTAAATCATGAATTTATCATTTTACCCATTATGATTTTATGAAATTCAAGCTATATGCATGATTTACGAGTATGTATAAGCCTTATGAATCATGAATTATGTTTTGGCCGACTCACGGGCTTTATGTCATGGCTAGTTCATGTATGTACCAATATGTTTATGATTTTCCTGATTTAACTAGCCCATGAATTCATGCATGTTATACTATGAGAAATATATACATTTTGGGAGTAATATCGAACACCGAGTAGGTTTGGCGCCTATGTTCTGCCCCGGATCTCATAAACTACGTGTCACCATAGGTATGTTGGGACCTCCAATGGGATTGTTCCCGGCTCGATGGCCCTTTTTATGGTGACATCACACTTTCATCGTTCGACCCTTGGCAAGGTATGAACACCCTCCCGACTAGGGTTACAAGTCGGGCTTCATGTGTGCTCATATGGGGTATGTCGGTTAAGAGAATCTCCCACTATCCCTGATGATTTATGCATGTTATGATTATGTATGTCGACTCAATTCATGTTAAGTAAAACTCTTTTATTATGATCATGATTATGTTATCTTACGAATGTTTTGGAAACCTTGAGCCTTATGACAAGTTATAATGATTTATGTTACGAGCATGATATCCTACTCTTATAATCATTTATGAATTTTATATATTTTTTAAATGTCCGTTTTATTTACCTTGCATACTCAGGACATTCCACGTACTGATAGCATACTTTCTATGTTGTATAATCTCATGATACAGGCCCCAGCTCTCAGGCTCACCCTCACCCATAGATTATCTCGGAGTTGTTCTCAGCATACTTGGTGAGTCCTCATGTTTCGAGGGATATGCATTTAGACTATATATTGTCTTTTCAGTTTTAGGATTGTTGGGTTAGTTGGGGAGTTGTCCCATCAACTCGTCTTTTCATGATTAGAGGCTTATCAGACTACATATTGTATTCAGCCATATAGAACGAGTCTTGTATTGCTTTTCTCTTATTCATGTTATGATTACATTCTTTTATGTTAAGTCTTCCACTTATATGATTGAATTAGATGTATGCTCATGCCATGGGTCGACTCAGGCTCCCTCGGGGCTCCTTGTCCTGTGTCTATGATCCGGGTGTACGTTTGAATCGTGAAAAACTTGATATCAGAGCCATAGGTTTGATGTTTCCTAGGGAGTCTGAAAGCTGCTTTAGGTAGAGTCTTTTTCATGGGTGTGATGCGCGCCACACCTATGACGAAAAGTCTAATAGACATAGAAAATATTCCCTTCTTTCATGATCTAAGTCATGCAATGGAAGTCCTTTATCCTTCTAATTTGTGCTATTCACGTTTGCAGTATCATGCCTCCACGTCGAGTGAACCCCAGAAGAAATAGTAACGGCAATGATCATGAGGGTGCAAATGGTGAGGAGCATCAGCCAGCCCCACTCGTTCACAAGGAGTACGCACCAGAGCCATCTGCCTACATTGAGTTTAGGGAAACGATTCAGATGCTGGCACAGGCCATGACTGCCCAGGTCCAGAATCAGACAGTAGCACATTTCCCTCAGAATGGGAATGCAGCGGCAACTAGGGTGAGGATCTCATGAGGATGAGCCCACAGGATTTCACGGGGTCAAAGGTGGACGAGGGTCCCCACGACTTCATTAAGGAGATTCTAAAGATCATCCAGGTCATGGGGGTGAATAATGGAGAGTGTGTTGACTTGACCTCCTATCAGCTAAAGGGGGTAGCTCACATATGGTTTAAGCAATGGAGAGATACTAGGGTAGTGGCTGCAAGCCCGATAGGTTGGGAGAAGTTTCACATGACATTTATGGATCTGTTCTTCCCTCGGGAGATGAGGGATCTCAAGGCGACTGAGTTCATTAATTTGAAGTAGGGTAATATATCCGTGCAGGAGTATGCATTGGAGTTCACCCGACTATCCAAGTATGCTCCAGAGTTGGTGGCGGATCAAAGGGCTCAGGTGAGCCATTTTGTGCATGGGGTGGCAGACTACTTGGACAAGGATTGCAGGATCGCTATGCTTCATTGGGATATTGACTTTCCCCATATTATATTGCATGCACAACAGATGGAATTAGTCTACAGGAGGTAGAAAGAGGCTAAAAGGGCCAGGACCAACATCTATGGGGTTTCTCAGGTCAGGTCAGGGGGTGGACAGCTCAGCAGTCCCAACATAGGTCTATCGCTCCAGCTACATCATCGGCCAGCACGCCATCTAGGTTTAGAGGAGATTAGAGGAGTAGGGATTCAGGCCCGAGGGACCAGGGTAGCATGCAGGTGGAGTGCACCTTTCCATCTTGTGCAAAGTGTAGCAAAGAATCATCATGGGAGGTGCTTAGTTGGTTTAGATGCGTGTTTCGAGTGTGGCCAACCTAGGCACAGACTTAGGGATTGCCTCTCAGCCAGATCAGGAGTCGGTGGGACCCGTGTGAAAGTAGCCAATTCTACCGCTCCAGCAGCACGTCCCCCTCAATAGGGTGCCTCTACTAGTTCAGCAGGCGGTCAGCGCCAAAATAGGTTTTATCCTTTAGTACCCCACCAAGAGCAGAAGGCTTCGGCAGATGTGGTCACTGGTATGTTGCAAGTCTTCCGTATTGATGCTTATGCCTTGTTACATCTAGGAGCTACTTTGTATTTTGTGACCCCTTATATTTCTAGTAGCTTTGGGGTTAGCCTTGAAATTTTGTTAGACCCGTTCTCGGTTTCCACCCTAGTCGGTGAATCAGTTGTAGCTAGGCCGGGGTATAGAAGTTGCCCCATCACAGTGTTGCATAAATTTACCTCTGCTGACTTAGTAGAGTTAGTTATGACTAACGTTGATGTTATTTTGGGCATGGATTGGTTGTTCGCATGTTGAGCTTCCATTAATTGTAGAACCCGGTCATTAGAGTTTAGGTTTCTAGGTGAGCCAGTCTCGGAGTGGAAAGGTAAGTCAGCTGTACTAGCCGGTTGGTTTATATCATATCTTAAGGCTAGGAAAATGATTTCAAAGGGCTGCATGTATCACCTAGTTAGGGTTAAGAATGTTGAGTCTGAGACCCCAACTATCGAGTCAGTTCTAGTAGTGTGTGAGTATCCAGAGGTTTTTCTCAACAATTTTCTAGGTGTTCCTCCAGAGAGGGAAATTGATTTCGGCATTGATCTCTTACTCGATACGCAGACCATCTCTATTCCTCCCTATAGGATGGCTCTAGTCGAGCTAAATGAGTTGAATGATCAGTTGAAGGACTTGCTAGATAAGGGCTTTACTAGACCAATCAAGTCTCCATGGGGTGCATCGGTGTTATTTGTTCGAAAGAAGGATGGTTCCCCTCGCATGTGTATTGATTACCGGTAATTGAACGAGGTCACCATCAAGAATAGGTACCCCTTAACCAGGATCGATGACTTTTTTGATCAGCTTCAAGGTGCAAGATGCTTCTCCAAGATAGATCTCAGGTCCGGGTATCACCAGCTCAGGGTTCAGTAGAGTGACATCCCGAAACTGATTTTAAGACTCGGTATGGTCACTATGAATTTGTTGTTATGTCTTTTGGACTAACCAATGCCCCTGCAGCTTTCATGGACTTGAAAATTAGGGTATTCAAGCAATATCTAGACATGTTCGTGATCTTGTTCATCGATGATATCCTTATATACTCTCAGAGCGAGGAGGAGCATGCCACTCACTTGAGAGTAATGCTTCAAACCCTCAAGGATCGTCAGTTGTATGCTAAGTTTAGCAAGTGTGAATTTTGGCTGGACTCCGCAGCATTCTTGGGCCATGTGGTGACGAGTGAGGGCATAAGGGTGGAATTCTTAGAAAATTGAGGCGGTGAAGAATTAGCCCAGACCGGTGAATCCTTCAGAAATTTGGAGTTTCTTGGGCCTGGCAGGCTACTACTGGAGATTCGTTGAGGGTTTCTCCTCAATTGCAACACCATTGACCAGGTTGACTTAGAAAAAGGTAAAGCTCCAGTGGTCGGAGGCTTATGAGAAAAGCATCCAAAGTTGAAGACTCGACTCACTTTAGCACCAGTGTTGACCCTACCCGAGGGTACTGATGGTTTTGTAGTATACTGTGATGCTTCCAGAATCGGACTTGGGTGTGTATTGATGCAGCACGGGAAAGTGATAGCATATGCCTCAAGAAAGTTGAAAATCCATGAGAAGAATTACTCGACCCATGATCTTGAGTTGGCTGCGGTGGTGTTCGCTTTGAAGATATGGCGACATTACTTGCATGGGGTCCACGTGGATGTGTTTATGAATCACAAGAGCTTGCAATATGTCTTCACGCAGAAGGATCTCAATCTTCGGCAAAGGAGGTGGTTGGAGTTACTAAAGGACTATGACATGAGTGTTCTTTACCATTCGGGCAAGGCTAATGTGGTTGCGGATGCACTTAGTAGACTCTCCATGGAAAGTGTGTCCCACGTGGACGAGGGAAAGTAGGAGTAGTAAAGGATGTCCATCGACTTGCGAGGTTGGGAGTTAGATTGGTCGACTCGACTGATGGTGGCGTTGTTGTGTAGAACGAATCAGAATCGTCCTTGGTGACAAATGTGAAAGCCAGACAAGATAAGGATCTGATTCTAGTAAAGCTGAAGGAAGCCGTTTGGAGACAAAAGGTGGAGGTTTTCTCCCAAGGGGGAGATGATGTGTTGCGGTACCAGGGTCATTTGTGTGTTCCCGATGTCGATAATTTGCGGTAGCAGATATTGCATGGAGCACATGGGTCCAGGTACTCCATCCATCTGGCTGCTACCAAGATCTATCATGATTTGCGAGAAATATATTGGTGGAACAGCACGAAGAAGGATATTGCAGAATTTTTAACCAAGTGCCCGAACTGTCAGTAAGTGAAAGTTGAGCATCAAAGGCCGGGAGGCGTACTTTAGGATATTATCATTCCCACTTGGAAGTGGGAAGAGAGTAATATGGATTTCATTATAGGCCTACCTCATACTCGCCGATAGTATGATTCTATTTGGGTGGTGGTAGACAGGTTGACCAAGGTTGCACACTTTCTACCGATCAAAACCACAGATTCAGCGGATGATTATGCCAAATTGTATATTTTGGAGTTGGTTCAACTTCATGGAGTGCCCTTGTCTATTATTTCAGACTGAGGTACTCAGTTTACCTCTCAATTTGGTGGTCTTTCCAAAAAGGGCTTGGGACTCAGGTTTAGCTCAGCACAGCATTTCATCCTCAAACGGATGGTCAGGCGGAACAGACAATACAGACTCTCGAGGATATGTTGAGAGCCTGTGTGATGGACTTTAAAGGTAGTTCAGATGACCATTTGCACTTGATCGAATTTTCTTATAATAACAGTTTTCACTCGAGTATCCAAATAGTACCGTTCGAGGCTCTTTATGGGCGGAGGTGTAGATCTCCCATAGAATGGTTTGAGGTTGGTGAGGCATCTATGATAGGGCCAGACTCGGTTCACGAGGCTACGATGAAGGTTCTGTTGATAGGGCATAGGCTAAAAACTGCTCAGAGTCGTCAAAAGTCATATGCTGATGTGAGGAGGAAAGATTTGGAGTTCGAGGTGGACGATTGAGTATTTCTAAAGGTGTCCCCCATGAAGGGACTCATGCGGTTCGGAAAAAAAGGAAAAGTTAGTCCCCGCTATGTTGGTCCCTACCAGGTTATGAAAAGAATTGGTAAGGTAGTGTATGAGTTGGACTTGCCATCATAGTTATCTTCAGTTCATCCCGTCTTTCATGTATCGCTCTTGAAAAAGTGCTTGGGTGATCCAGCCTTGGTTATCCTAGTGGATAGTGTTGATGTGAGAGATGGACTCAGTTACGAGGAAATTCCAGTTGCAATCTTGGATTGCTAGGTTCGAAGGCTGAGGAACAAAGAAGTAGCTTCGGTGAAGGTGATATGGTGAAACCAGCAGGTTGAGGGAGCTACGAGGGAAGCCGAAGTGGCCATGATGGCTAAATACCCTCACCTGTTCCCAACCGACTCAGTTTTAGTTTGAGGTATCAACTCTTGCCCTAATTCCCTAATCAGTTTCCATGTTCAGCTCATGTGCACAAGTTTGATTTATGTCAGGATAGATATGTGTGATGTCTAAATTCAGTTCAGCTGTATAATTCTTTCGGAGGTAGTCATTCCGTCAATTTTCAGTATAAATAATCAGTATTTGCATGTGATGATTGCTTGTTTCTGAGTTTTCTATGTGTTTCTAACATTCGAGGACATATGTTCCCAAGGGGAAGATATTGTAATACCCCAGTAACTCAATGATCGGACCCACGAGTTGAAATGGGGAAAACTGAAAATTTGGATTGCAGGCATAGGACGAGTTGTTGGACGACTCGTGAGGAAAGCCCACGAGTGATCAGGTGACTCGTAGGGAGGCCTGGGTGAATGGGATAAGGTTAAGGAAAAGGAGTCCTCACGGGCTTGGGAACGACTCTTGGTTAGACACCACGAGTCATTAGGTCATCCGTGGGGAGGAGGTATAAGAAAAATAGAAAAGGCAAGATAGTGGGCTTAACGAAAGGAGACCACGACTCGTCATGTCTGGCAATGAGTAGTGGTATGAGTTGTTGGATGGAATTCTAAATAATTGGCACAAGGAAGGCAGTGTACTTGACGAGTGGTGGCCACGAATAACAAGTCGTTATGTCGTTCGATAGGAACCCAATGATAAGTTTAGACAGTGTACCTGATAGGCAAGGTGACAGATCGTTTGGGCATGTAATGAATCATCAGGTTACCCGTTAGGGTTACCTGGTAGTTATTTTCTACGAAATAGTAAGGGTCTTTTTGTAATTTCCTAAGATCCTAAGGCCGAAACCTCCGACATTTTGGGTTATGAACAGGGAGATTTAAAGGGGTTAAGTTCATTTTTCTCTTCATTCACGCATGCAAAAATATTGAGAGGCAATGTAAGGAAATTCTAGGCTCTTCTCTTCAATTCTTCCAATTTCATTTTTGGGTAATCAAGGGAATTTAAGAATCAGGTATCCTAGGTATGTAAGGTTATCAATGGATGATTTCTTCCATATCCATGCCCCTCCTCTATGATTTTTACAAAAGTTTCATTGAAAACTCATGAGGTTTTTAAATTGATTTATTTAAAACCTAATGATTTGGTTATGGGTTTTGTGAATTTAAAATATTATCATAATCTATGGGTTTTAATTAGATTTTGTGGTTTAAATTAATGGAAAAGGCATAAAATCCCCCCCCCCAAACTTATCCGCATAACTCAGTTTAGCACTTTAACTTTACGAGCGTTTATTTATCCCCCTATTTTAATCAGAAGTGAACTAATACCCCCTTCTCAAAACAATCCCACATTAATGAATATGAGTGTTATACACGTGCCTGACATGTGTATAACCCCATTTTTAAAATTATTTTTATTTTTCATCATTTATTTTATATTTTTTTTTAGTTTTTCCTTTCTTCTTCTTTTTTCATATTTTTTTCTTTCCATATCCATGACAGAACTTTTCTTAATTTCAGATCTACAACATACACACTCATACCTTGCTTTTAATTGAAAGAGCTTCTCAATAAGATAGTTTATAATGAGATAAACAATCGCATTGAAGAAAGAAAAGTCACCGAAATTTGATTTTTTTGAGGTAAGTGCGCCAATTTCAATCTCAACTTTTAGATCTTAAATTTCAATTAAGAAAGGGGAAAGATCGAAGAAAAGTGTTTTATCAGTGTTTCAAAAAGAAAAAGTAGATGGGTCAACTTCATCGACAAAAATGGTATCAAAAAATAATTTTTTCGGTCAACCAAACCCACATATGATCTGCCTATAAAATATTTTTTTAAAATTTTATTATGTTATAATATTAAACTCATCAAGCAAATTTATCTTTAAAGAAATAAAAAAAGAAGAAGAGAATGATATGGAAAATGAGAAAAGATATTGAGAAATTTGATGTGGTATTGAAGAAGAAAGCAAGAAAGAGACAGAACGATAGGAAAGAAGAAGAAGAAATAGAAAGAAAAAAAAAGGAAAAGAAAATTTGAAATGAACATAAGAAATAAACAAAAGCATAACTAAATATAGCTAATTGCACCATCCAATTAGAAGATGACACATGGATAGTTTAAATCATATTTAATATTTTTTGCTCTCCTCACGTGCTTTCCAAAATTTGTTTTTTAAAAAATTTCCATGTCATTTATTAAGGAGTTATTAATTCACTTCTGATTAAAATAGGGGGTAAATAAACGCTTGTAAAGTTAAAGTGCTACACTGAGTTATGCGAACAAATTTGGGGGGGATTTTATGCCTTTTCTCTTAATTTAATTGTAACACTATTGATTTGGCAGTTCTATGTATTTAAGCCTAATTATGCAAGCCCCATGATGGATTAATTTATGTTCTAATTACCCATTGATGATATTTATAAGCCCAGCATGAATTATGATTTAAATCATGAATTTATTATGTTACCCATTATGATTTTATGAAATTCAAGCGATATGCATGATTTACAAGTATGTATAAGCCTTATGAATCATGAATTATGTTTTAGCCGATTAACGGGCCTTATGTCATGGCTAGTTCATATATGTACAAATATGTTTATGATTTTCATGATTTAACTAGCCCATGAATTCATGCATGTTATACTATGAGCACTATATACATTTTGGGAGTAGTATCGAACACCGAGTAGGTTCAGGGCCTAGGCTCTGCCCTGGATCTCATAAACTACGTGCCACCGTAGGTATGTTGGGACCTCCTATGGGACTATCCCCAACTCAATGGCCCTTTTCATGGTGATGTCACACTTTCATGGTTCGACCTTTGGCAAGGTACGAACACCCTCCCGACTAGGGTTACAAGTTGGGCTTCATGTGTGATCATATCAGGTATGTCGGTTAAGAGAATCTCCCACTTTCCCTCATGATTTATGCATGTTATGATTATGTATTTCAACTCAAGTCATGTTAAGTAAAACTCTTATATTATGATCATGATTATGTTATGTTACGAATGCTTTGAAAACCTTAAGGCTTATGCCATGTTATGATGATTTATGATACGAGCATGATGTCCTACTCTTATAATCATTTATGAATTTTATATATGTTTTAAATGTCCATTTTATTTACCTTGCATACTCAGTACATTCCACGTACTGATAACATACTTTCTATGTTGTATGATTTCATGATACAGGCCCCAGTTCTCAGGCTCACCCTCACCCATAGATTATCTCAGAGTTGTTCTCAGCATACTTGGTGAGTCCTCATTTTTCGAGGGCTATGCATTCAGACTCTATGTTGTCCTTTCAGTTTCAGGATTGTTGGGTTAGTTGGGGAATTATCCCATCAACCTGTCTTTTCATGATTAGAGGCTTATCAGACTACAAGTTGTATTCAGCCGTATGGAACGAATCTTGTATTGCTTTTCTCTTATTCATGTTATGATTATGTTCTTTTATGTTAAGTCTTCCGCTCATGTGATTGAATTAGATTTATACTCATGCCATGGGTCGACTCGGGGTCCCTCGGGGCTCCTTTTCTGGTGTCTACGATTCGGGTGTACGTTTGGGTCGTGACAGGCATTGATCATCACCTATACCCGAGATAGTACCCTGTTGAGCTGAATTACCTAGAGGAGCTGCTAATGTGGTGAACTGGGCCTTCCCCTATCCAATTGACGAGCAATCTCTCAACCTGTGACCCAGCTGGCCACAACTAAAACAACCCTCCTTGCCCATACAACATTCACCTGGATGATTCTTGCCACACTTAGAACATACTAGAAAAATGCGGCTGCTAGAGACATGACTCTAGGACTGGGAGCCTTATGCTCTACCCCTCCGATCTTTGTGAGGCCTAGAAGAAGGAGAACTAGCTAATAAGAGTACTTGAGGTCTCTGATGCTACTGTGGGCGACTACTACCGCTCGACCTCTGCTGAGAATTGATGTTGCACATAGAAATATTCCCATTTTCTATATTTTTTCCCATCTTTTACCTTGTTTTGAGTTCATAATCCTTATGAATTGCATAAATTCACGTGTTTGTGTGTTTTGTATTCTAACAAATGATTTGAGATGTTTTGAGTAGGAAACCAAGGAAAAAGGACCCAAAATGACCTAAGGTGTGAAGATTTGAGTAGCTGAGAAGAAGGACCTGGGGCTATGGTTGGCACCGGGCGCTAGGTCCCAAACATTAGGGAAATGTGCATAAATTTTGGGGCTATGGATGGTGCCCAACACGAAGTCCCAAACTTTAGAGATGTTTCATTCAACACCTTGGCGAGATGAGAGGCGAGGAGCCACAAAACATTCCAAACTTAGAGAAATTTTCCAAAATTCTGGTGCTATGGATGGTGCTGAGCACCAGAGAGGTCATAAAGCCAAGAAATTTGACTAACACTCGGGGGCTATGAGTGGTGCGGGGTGCCCGGATGATCCAGAGGTGTTGAAATTTGGCTAACTCCTTGGTGTTACAGATGGAGCTGGGCACCCGAAGCTAAACTTTAGAGGAAACTTGAGAACAACTTGGGGCTATAGGTGGGCAAGCCCACCAGACCTATTTTGGAGCAGAAATTGCTAATTTTAAAGCTAAGTATTGGAGGGCAGAAATGACATTTGAAGGCTCGACTATATATATATAGCTTCTAGGTCATTTTTTAATGATCTGTTGATCACTTTTACATTCCATATATCATTTTGTAAGGGTTGTAAGCCGCTTGAAAGAGGAGACAAGTTCTACACTAGGTTTCTTCTTTATTTTACTTTGAATGATGATGATTAATTCTTTGCTTCTCCACTTGTCTATGAGTGGCTAAACTCATACTCTAGGGTTTTGGCCATGGTGGATGGTTTATATTTGATAGACTGATTGATGCTACTTTTTGATTCTTCATTAATTGTATACCCCGAAAGTGCCTAAGGTTAGACCCAAGATTTAAAAATGGAAGTTGGCAGAATCTGGGAAAACTCCCACAGAACGGGCCACCTAGCGGATCATTGGTCCAACCAACGACTCGTGGGAAGTATCCATGGGGAGGTCTGGCCTAATAACAGTTGGGACTAATAGGGTCTAGGAGCGACCCGTTGCAAGGTGTAACGAGTCATTGTTTGTGGTCATGGTAAGGCTGGCACTTGGTCAAGGATAAAGTGACGAGTCGTGGAACGACCATTGCAGGTAACAAGGGGTCATGGTCAATAGCCGTGGGAAGGAGTATTAAAACCTCCATCGATGTAATGGAAGGAAACCACGACTTGTTGGAAGGAAGAACGAGTCGTGGTGGGACTCGTGGGAAGTCTTGGTGCATGTCGTCTAGGTGGAAACAATGTGCGATATAACGAATAGTTGTCTGAAGGGATGACTCATCCTGTCGAGTTGTGGGACCGAACCTAAGAATGTGATGTCGGGCAGTAGAGAGGACGGATGGATACCATGAGTCATGGTATCCAAGAATGACTCGTTAGGACGGTCATTGTCACCACCAGTGCAGAAATATCAGGAATTTCATTAAGGGAATTTTCATCATTCTGAAGTCCTAGGGTCCTAAACTACATCATTTAAGGCTTGAAATGTAGTGTTTTGTGAGGGTAAAACCTATCCTAGGCTCATTCATATCCATGCATGCAAAGTTAGAAAATTAGGGAGGGGATCAAGCTTGTTCTTCTTCAAGTATTCTTCAATTTTCCATTGGGCTTTGAAGGAGTGGTGAAATATGATCTTCCCCAGGTATATAGGGTTATGAATGGGTGAATTCATTAACACCCATGCCCAATCCCTCTCCAATTCATGAAAATATATGAGTTGATTCTATGGTTTTTAACCCAATGCATGAAATCTCTAAGTCAATGTCATGGGTATGATCTAAGTATGTTTTAATTGATGAATTACGATTCATGGGCAAGTTTTATCATGATTTCAATTACTAATCATGTTTACTAGTTTTCCAAATTATGATGCCCATTCATGAAAGCTTATGAGAAGATGAGATTTATGAAGTATGTTCATGTATGATGGATTTTTGATGAGAAAAGCATGTTTTCAATCTACCCATATTATGTTCATGTTTTCAAAGTGAATCAAGTTAATTTCAAGCATGTTAAAGTATTGGGAAAGCCCATATGTTCAAGTATGATTTAAGATTCATGTTAAATTAGCTTACCACATGGTTTTGGAGTTTGGACTCCCAATTTTACTCAGCTTGTGGTATGGTTTGAGCCAAGACTCCTTATGTATGATTCATATTTATATATATTCATATTCAGCTTCGTCAATAGATGACGGTCCACTTCATTAAAAAATGATGGAGAGCATATGCATGTTTTTGGGAGTAGTGTCTAGCACCGAGTAGGCTAAGGGTCAGTCAACCCTATGCCTCAAAACTACACGCCAACGTAGGTATGATCAGATTATATTCGGACCTCCTATGTGAGATGCTCATTGCACCAAGGCGCCTTTAGCTTGATATTGATATCATGGTATCGTCCTTAACCCTGTCAAGGCTTTGGACGGCTCTACCCACTTGAGTGTGATACTCGGGACCACGTAAGCTCTATCATGGTATTGTCGGTTATATGATGAGTCTCCCATTGTTCCTCAGGATTTTAGCTATGCATGTTTATCACTCATGATATATATATATATATATATATATATATATATATATATATATATATATTATAAAATAGGTTTGACCCAATGTTCATTTTTACTTATGATTATCATATTTAAGCTTTGGGTCAATCGATTCAATTATGATGTTATGTTATGTTCAGGTCATGATTTCAGAAAATAGCATGCAAGCGCTACTCTCAGATTCTTGTCTTGATCATGTTTTACATTATGCATGTTTAAATGATTTTACTTATTTAAGTAGTTTTACTTACCCTGCATACTCGGTACATTTCCCGTACTGACCGCATACTCTATGTTATATCGTTTCATGATACAGGACCCTGTACTCAGACTCAGCCCCGTTCATAGCCAATCTTCAGAGTTAGCATCTTACACTTGTTGATGAGTCCTCATCTCCCGAGGACCATGCTTATTCAAGTTTCTCTATGTATTTTCAGTTTCTAGGTTATTTGAGTTAGTTGGGGTCTTGTCCTATCAACTCATCATGTTTAGAGGCTTTTTAGAAAAGAAAGATTTATTCAGCTTCAGATTGTGTATTCTGATGTTATGTTTATTTTAGACTTTCGCGAAGATTATTATGTTGACTCTTCATTTTTAGTAATTGAGTTAGATGTATGTTCATGCCATGGGTTGACTTGGAGTCTCTCGGAGCTCCTTGTCCCGTGTCTCGATCCAGGTCTCCGTTCGGGTCGTAACATTAATGGTGTTTATATTTATTGTTTTAATTGCTTATTCACTAGCCTGATCAACTTATCAGTAAATCTGTTGGTTTTCAGTTGAACAAAAGGAGATTGAAAGGGTTAAAGGTATATATAAACCAAGAATCCAGAGACCCTTGAACACATTTGTGAGAAGATAGAAGTTGTTGTTGAGGATAGGAATATGTCCTTCAACCCTGTTTGATTGATATACAAGTAGGCATAATCGTCGTTTCATGTTTCTCCTGCTACCATAGGGGTGTTAAGATTCATGAGATAGTCCTTGGATTCTTGAGAGAGTGGCAAGAAATGTGATAGTAACTTACACCTAGAAACCATAGGAAGAATCGTTCTAGTATAATCATGTCTTGAAAACTCAACATGAAACTAAAAAGTGCCATTTCCCTAGATTTTCATCAACATATGAAGTAAAACCAAGTTTGCAACCAACTTTAGTTATTTTTATATTTAAAGTTTTTAGTAGTTTAATTTCCCAAACCATTCCCCATTTCAATAATTTGATAGAATAGAGAAATAAGAAACAACCTTAAATGATTAAATTGACAAGTCTCTGAAGGATCGATAATTGGGACTTCCAGTCCTATATTACTTGACAACCATATGCACTTATGTGCGCTTGGGCGACATCAAGTTAAGTTTTTGGCACCGTTGCTGGAGACTCTAATATTGTTTGATAGTTTGTAGGTTAGGATTTTATTCTGCTATTCTGCATTTTACGTTTGTTTCTTATTTTTGTGAAGGTTACAGGGTTGTGTGCTCAGTCTATGCCAAGTACAAGAATTCAAGAATAATTTTTTGCTTCTTTTGATCCTGAAATTGAGAGAACCTTCCAAAGGTTAGTCATGGAGAATAACAAGCAGGCATAGACAACAATCAGGAGAGGGTTCTAGTGTTGAACTTTGCTAGGCCAAACATGGAGAATGCTTCTAAAGAGATTCTCAAGTAAACGATCACTGTGAACTTTGAGTTGAAGGAAGGGATCGTGCGGTTGATCTAAAATACTTTCCAATATCAAGGAAAGCTGCACAAGAATCCCCACAGGCATCTGATGACATTCGTGGAGCTGAGTAAGAATGTCCACTACTAGAACGTGTCAGATGAATATGTTAAACTGACATTGTTTCCATTCTCGCTGATTGGTGAAGCCAAGGAGTGGCTTTAAAATAAGCCAGCAGGTTTCATCACCACATGGTAGGGTTTTTCCAATAAATTCATCAACAAGTTTTTCTCTTCAAGGAGAACCAAGGAGTTGAGATGGAAGATCTCCAGGTTTTTGCAGAAAGATGGTGAAACCTTAGCTCAGGCATGGGAACATTAAAAGGGATATTTGAGATATTGTTTGCACCACATGTAGCCTAAGGAGATAATTGGGCACAACTTTATAAAGAGTCTAAAACCCGAGTCAAAGATCTTGCTCAACGCTACCGCATAGGGACAGATCTTGTCCAAGAGCTATGATGAAATTGAGGCTCTTTTGAACCTCATATCAGTGGGGATTCAGGATTATCAAGACTCAGGTAGAGGATTCACAACAACTAAGGTGCTATGGAAGCTTAATATAGATGGTGTTGCGGCAATCAACTAGACATTAGCCAGCTGGTGAATGTGATTAGCAGCTTGTAATCACACCTGCAGGAAGCCAAGTACAATAGGTACATCAGGTTCATACTCCACCACCATCATGTGAAGCATGTGGATAAGCCATGCATATTTAGGTTGTCCACTAAACCACAAATCTGTATATTTTGTGGGACAACAAGGTTATGTTGAAGGTTTTGTAGGTAATGGCTATAATTAAGGGTATTAGAATGCAGCCAATCCCACACAGGGAGGGAGTCAGAAGGCCCCAGAATAATTACCCAAGGCCTCAAGGCCAGCAGCAGAGCAGTTCACTTGAGGAGACAATGAAGCAGTGGATGGTGCAGCAGACTCAGGTGGTGAATGAGATGCAGAAGTCCATCCATGAGCTCGAGAGGCAAATGGGGCAATTGGTCCTGCAACAAATGAACAGACTGAAAACGGCACTAGCGAGTAACACTGAGAAGAATCCCAAGGAAAATATGAGTGCAATCTCTTTACGCAGTGGTAGAGAGCTGGATGAGGTGATCCCCAGAGAAAAGAAGGTTGATGATGAGCAGGTTGTGAAGTCCAAGAGTGAGGTCAGTGAGTCAAGCAACTCACAACCAAAAGTTGTAGTAGCCAGAACACTGCCCCCATTCCTACAGAGATTTAAGAAGCAAAAAGTGGACTCAGCCTGTTAGAAATTTCTTGATGTGCTTAAATAGGTACATGTGAACTTACCATTGGTGGAGATTTTGCAAGAAGTTCCAAAATATTCTAAGTACCTGAAGAAAATTGTGGCCAATAAGAGGAGGTTAACGGAGTTTGAAACTGTGGCTCTCACAGAAGAGTGCAGTTCTCAGGTTCAAAACAAAATTTCCAAAAAGCTAAAGAACCCCGGGTGAAGCTAGTGTTGATTGGAAATAAGAAAGTTGGTTCGGCTCTATGCAATCTGGGTGCAAGCATTAATCTGATGCTTGCATCCCTTTCAAAACTTTGGGGCTAGGAGAACCACATCCTACCATAGTGACTTTGTAGCTTCCAGACTGATCTCTTGTCTATCCTGATGGAATAATAGAGGATTTATTGATAAAGGGGGGACCTTTCATCCTTCGGGTGGACTTCATAATCCTATATTATGAAGCAGATGCAACAATTTCCGTCATTTTGGGGAGAGAATTTTTAGCCACCACTAACACTGTCATACAGGTAAGGACGGGCAAGATGTCTATGAGGGTGGACAAACAGGAGGCAATTCTTGAGGTGTTTAGAGCTATCTCACTATGAGGACTTCACAGTTAAGCCGACAGTAAAACATAGAGGGTGTAATCAGTTAGTTGAGTAGCATGGGTGGCATGAATGTTTATCATATTGTGAGTTTGATCACTATTTCTCTTGTTTATGTAATGTTGAAAGCATGCTCCAACACCCTTCTTCCCCAAGATAAAAGACCCAAATCACCCTTGTTAGTGAAAAGCTTAAGTTTCATACTGTGGGTTTCATGAGTTTAAATTTCTTAAATTCTTCCATGATAATGTGTTATCTTTGTTGGGTAACTTATTTCTTGGTTGAATATAGTGACTTGAAGTTGTAGGGATGAATGGGGATGGTGAATTAAATTCTTGAATTTGGTGGGTAGGTGCATTAATTGTAGAGAGAGTAAGTACATGGCTTGTAAATTCTTGCATGTAAATAATTCTCGAGTTGTTAAAATTCATGATTAATTCATTATGGATGTAGTAAATTTCTTCCAGGTTGTTGAATGAATTGAATGTAGATACTTCCATATATGAATTACTTGAATAATGAATTGAAGAAGGGAAAGTGAGAGAGATGGCCAAAGTGAGGCATTCTTGAAGAATTAAAAGTGAGGGAAGAGTTGAAAAATTCATGAACTTGGGTGTAGTTAGAGTTGATGAATAAATTATTATTGTTGAGATTGGACGATAATGTGGGAAGTCTTGAGTACCCTGTTGACAAGTCTCACAAGTATGCTAGCAAATTAAATGTGGGGTCAATTTTGCACCTTTGACACTTAATTCGTTAGCTTTGTTTTTCACGAACTAATTTTGTAAAGTTCTTGATTTTTGATTTCCAAGAGTCATGGAATCGAAAGAAAAAGAAGTGGTGATTACTAAACCAAGCCTCAAGAAGCTTTGAAAAGGCCCAAAGGGAGCTAGTTCATCAGCAGCCAAGGCTGGCCCTGCTAGAAGAATTGGACCAAAGGCTATAAAGCCTCATGGACTTACATGGTTCAACATATAAAAGGAGTCCAAGTATGCTCCTAAAAATTGGATTGATAAGGGCCGCCTTGCGCTTGAGTTCTCGACTATCTACGAAAAGCTCCGTGAGTTGGGAGTTGGATATATCTTGTTGAGCTAGAGGAGTGCAATCCCACATTAGTGAGGGAGTTCTATGCAAACTGGGACACATCATTTGGAAAGAGCACCAAAGTGAAGATAAGGGGTCAGGTGGTGCGGTTCACTTACAAGAGGTTCAATTCTTTCCTTGGCACACTTGAGGCAGACCCTTTGAAATACTTTATCTTGCTTGAGAAGCCTCTTTACCGCGATATCCATCACACTCTATGTGGTGAGCAGTCATCCGCCCATTGGTCAAGGGACCATAAGGGAACTCACTCCACACTTGCATTCTCCTACTTGAACAAGGAGGCAAAAGTTTGGGTGAAGATAGTTTATACCGTGTTTCTCCTTAGGACACACATGACGAACATCACTAGAGAGCGAGTTTTACCGGTGTAAATTCTTATGAAAGGGATACCCATCAACTTTGGTGTGGTGCTTCGGGAAAACATGAGGAGATCGAGGGACAACTGCAGGTGGAAATATTGTCGCGGTAGTCTCTTGACCCAATTTGTGCTAGGAGCAGGCAGGAGGCAAACCTTTTTCTACCTCTAGTAGGGCACTTGGCAAGCAAGATGATTGATGTTACAAAGGTGAAAGAGACCATCACTTCCACAACTCCACTCCTCACTATAGCTGATCATCAGGCTCGTGATGAAAGTTGGCAGGGTCGCATATTTGGGATGATGGATTTACAACTGAGGCTAGGAGGTCGACCTGTAACTGAAAAATAGATGGAAGCCCTCGAGGCAAGGTACCCACTCACAGAGAGTTCTATGTTGATGTGCTAAGTGGGGCCAACCTTTAAGGAGCCTTTGGATGATGATGAGGCTACAGTGCTGACTGTCGTAGTTGATGATTTAAATGGCACTATGTGGTTGATGGCAATGATGATGAGGATCAGGATTACAATCCTAATGATGACGACAACTGTTCTTAGAAACCCAGGAAATTCTTTTTCTCTACCTACTTGTTATATTTGCTTGTACACTGGGGACAATGCACTGTTTAAATGTGAGATGGAGTAAAGTGTTTCTATTTGCTCTATCTTTGCTATATTCATAGCTATAGCATAAGTTGTTAGTCCCCGTGGTAGTAGCTCTATGATTTGTTAGGCCTGGTTTGTAATAGTTAGTATTGATTATGCTGTTGACTTGGATGTCTTGTGATGTTGGATATTCTATTTGTCTCTGGAAGTTGAGGTTGTTAGAGTTTTTTAGTTTTTTTAGTTAAATTTTGGAGTTAAAATGTTGTTGGTCAAGGGTGAGTATGTCATCAAGTTTTGTTTGAAATTTTTTTAAAATTGGTAAATATCTCACCCACCTTTCGATTTTTATTATGGCCTCAATTTTTTTTCTGAAGGGGAGTCCTTTGAATTGGATAATTTTTTTCATTTTTTAGGAGTCGTTGTCATCTTAGGGTAGTGACCCTTCCCTATGATAGATGGATGATGACCGTCTTAAGGGAAATTCGGCACATTTTTTTATTTTTTAGAATTGAGTCATACATCATTCACTTGTGTGCTTGTTGATATTTTGTGTAGCTGCTATGCTAGAGTCAATAAAGTAGTCATCTTGAATGCATAAGTGAGTAATCCACGGGAGACACACATATCTCTTTATTTGACCCAAAATGATTTTAAGGGCTTAATAATGAAAATTTTCATTCAATATTATTGTGTGAATGTATAGCTATAGGAAGCTGACTAGATTCTTGATTTCCATTAGAGGTGGGTTAAATTGTCTTATTTGTACATATTATAGCCTCTAAAACTTGCCTTAGTGTACGTAGGATAGCTAGTTGTTAAGGAGTTGGGATATGATCCAGGCGTTTCTTTGAAAAAAGCCATATTTTTCCCATGATTGTTTTACCTTTCTGAACATTGTCCCTAGTTAACCCCGTTTAAGCCTTAAGCCTTATCTTTCTTAGCCACGAAAGTATCTTAATCCCTCTTTTTGTGAGACCTTAGACTTATTGATCCAAAGTATTCTTAGGCACTTTGAGTTGAAAGTGAAGGTCCACCGAAGTATAATGTTAATGGAAAAAGAAAAAAGTTGTGGTAAGAGGAGAAAAATAGGAAGAAGCGGTGCCCACAGAATTGTATTGTTTACTTGCTGCTAGGATAATGAAAGATTGAGCTTTAATTGCAAAATCCTTATTGATTCTCTAAGAAAAGACTAGCAGTCAAATAGTGAAAAAAGGCGCATGAAAAGAAAAGAAAAAGGATGAGTGAAGTGAAAGGTGAACAATAAGGAAAAGGTGGTGGAGAAGAAAAATGAAAAATGTCTTAAAAGTTCTTAGGGTGGTAGTCACTATAAAAGAAATATCATTCCTACCCGTCCCTTAGCCAAAATTACAACCAAGAAAATTCCTTGTGATTCGAATCTCTTGAAATAACCAAGTAGTCTAAATGTGCATGAAGGGCAAGCTTATGGTATGTGACATATGTTATTACATCGTTTGTGAGCGTGAGGGTACCTTGCTTTCTATGTTTCATGTGTTTGCATTGATAATTTGAGAGAGGAACAATACTAAAAGTGTGGGGCACAAGATGTCTAAGTCAATATACTATTTGTTGCATACTTCATAGATAATCATGTTGGGCCTATGTCTTGAAAGGATGACTCAATTATATAGGTTGTATGGTCTTGATTGTAAAAATTTTATATGTGCTTGATGAGAATTGTTGTATGTTGATGAACCACTTGATCTATGCTCAATGCTAGTAGGTTGAGTATGAATTGATAGAGGTATCAAGTGTGATGGTAACAAATGAGTTTATGTATGTATTAAGGGTTGTTCGAGGATGAAAAATGGTTTAAGTGTGGGGTGGTAATGTTTGGCATATTTTATGCCCATTTGCCATGTTTTGCCCATCTTTTACCTTGTTTTGAGTTCATAATCCATATGAAACATAAATTAATGTGTTTGTGTATTTTGTATGCTAACAAAAAATTTGAGATGTTTTGAGTAGGAAACCTAGGAAAAAGGACCCAAAATGACCTAATGTGTGAAGATTTGTGAACTTGAGAAGAAGGACCTGGGGCTATGGATGGCATAGGGCACCAGGTCCCAAACATCAGAGAAATATGCATCAAATCTGGGGCAATGGCTGGCGCCCAGTGCCAGGTCCCAAACATCATAGATGTTTCACTCAACACCTTGGCGAGATGAGAGCCATAGAGCCCCAGAGCATTCTAGGCTTAGAGAAATTTTCCAAAATTCTAGTGCTATGGATGGGGCTGGGCGCCAGAGAGGTCCTAGAGCCAAGAAATTTGACTAACACTCGAGGGATATGAATGGCGTGGGGCACCCAAATGATCTATAGGTGTTAAAATTTGTCCAACTCCTTGGTGCTACGGATTGGGCTGGGCGCCCAGAGCCAAACTTTATAGGAAACCTGAGCCCAACTTGGGCTATAGGTGGGGCGGTGCACTAGTCCTATTTTGGACCAGAAATTGCTGATTTTAAAGCTATGTATTGGAGGGAAAAACATCATTTGAAGGATCAACTATATATATAGATTCTAGGTATTTTTTTTAATTATCTTTTGATCACTTTTGCATTTAGTATATCATTTTGTAAGGATTGTAAGCATCTTGAAAGACGAGAAAAGTTCTACTCTAGGTTTCTTCTTTATTTTACTTTGAATGGTGATGATTAAGTCATTATTTTTCCACATGTCTATGAGTGGCTAAACTCATACTCTAGGGTTTTGGCCTTGGTGGATGGTTGATGTTTGATAGACTGATTTATGCTAGTTTCGATTCTTCATTAATGGTTGTTTATATTTACTTATTTTAATTGCTTATTCACTAGCCTGATCGACTTGTGAGTAAATCTGTTGTCTTTCAGTTAAACTTGGAAAAGGGAACCGAAAAGGTTAAAGATAAATATAAAACAGGAATTCAAAGACCCTTGAACCCATTGGTGAGAGGATAGAAGTTGTTGTTGAGGATAGGGATATACCCTTCAACCCAATTTAGTTGAAATAAAAGTAGGCATAATAGTTGTTTTATGTTTCTCCAGGGACCATAGGGATATAGGAATTAGGGTTCATGAGATAGTTCTTGGATGTTGGGGATCGTGATAACAAATGGGATAGTAACTTGCTACTAGCAACCATCGAAAAAATTGTTTTAGTGTAGTCACGTCTTGAAAACTCAACCTAAAACTGAAAAGTGCAATTTCCCTACATTTTAATCATCATCTGTGATGAAGGGTGTATTTACGCACTTCTTAGCCTTATTTTGCTCATACTTTTCTATGTTTCGAGAACAAATTATGTGTGTTTGCATGTGTTTTATAATATTTATTTGTGAAAAGAGCTAACACACATGATTAGATATTTTCAAGGCTTGAAGTGATGGATTTAGACGTATTTGAGGCTTTTAGAATGAATATGAAGAATTTGGGTTGAACAACATGAAGCTTAAACATTTAGCACTGCACTGACACACCTGTGCGACCAGCAGTGCGGCGCGTAGTCCTTACGACGCTATTAGATACGTGAGGCGCAGGCCTTACTGCGCGATCGAAGGTGTGAGGCGGAGGGCATGCCACACGATGCCGTGCACAATGCGGCACTAATGCAGTGTGATGATAAGTGCGACGTGCCCGTCCTGTCCGGGTGCCAACAAGTGAATCCTACTTCAACTAGGAAAAAGAGCTACAAATTCCAAATCAAATCAATGAAGGAACAAAGAAGGCATAAATCTACTATTATAAATACCCGTTATATCTTTGTAATAGGGAGAAAAATTAGAAAGGAGAGAGACGATTTGTGTAGAATTTGAGTTTTGGAATTGGAGAGCAACTTTTGGGATATTTTCATTGTTCTTGAATTGTTCTTCCTTATTTGTTGCAATAATCAAGTGGGTTTTTCTTCCAAACATCATTCTAAGTATTAATTTATGTGTTTGTCTATGAATGCTATTAATTTACTTATAATCATGAGAGGCTAAAACCTCCATAACTAGGGTTGTGGGAACCATGGTGAATTAACGAACTAGGGTTTTCACAAAGTGATTCTAAACCAATACTAATCGCTTGTATTGTATTCTCTTCATCTTTAATATTTCTTAACAGTGCGCAATGTTAGAACTTGCCTAAATTCTCTACTTGCTTGAGCCTAGAGAGGTAGAGATTATGAAAAGAGAAGTATAACAAAACCTTGATTTTTATGATCATTATATCACTTGAGCTATGATCGCAGGATAGTTAATTTTGGAATAAATTGATAATGGTTGAATTGAAATCGATCATGAGACCTAACCTGGTAATTGAGTATATTCATCCAATAGGGACGAACCAATCATTTGGATGAACCCTAGTTATAAGTTGTATAAGTAAAGTACTAGGATAGATCACGAGTGTAAAACCCGAAGTAGTTCTCAATCCATGGGGAACACTTACCCTAGTTAATTGCATTAATTTGGAATCAACATCCAAGTCTTCAACATTGCTATTTGTTACTTTTATATTTTCCCCCTTTTAAGAAATAATTGACTCAAGATTTTAAATACTAGCGTTATTCTACATCCCGACCTTATTCCCTATGGGATCAACCCCAACTTCTTTGTTGGGTTATTTATTGACAATATCCACTTCATACTTTGTCAGGAGTGTGAGTTTGAGCATTATCAAAAAGTGGCTCCATTACCGGGGAATACGACTTAGGATTAGATTAATTGTTTGTGTTTAACTTTTAGTCTTTATTTTCTATTTTACGTTTTTTGTTTTTTTGATGTGTCACAGGTTAGCATGGTAAAACAAGCATCCAAAATTTGACCATGATCTCAACAGGTATCTTGATGATGTCTGAGTAATCATGATACCTGTGTCGTGCCGTGACGTTAAATCAGGTGCTACTTTGGAGGCAACTCAAAATAATTTTTTGTTTTTTTGCATTTGTTCAAGTGTGTAGGTGTTAGGTCATAAATTTCAAAAACTTTGAGTGTGAAATCCATAAAAGGGGTGCAAAATATCTGAGCAATACATTGGGCAGCGCAAAGGACAAACAACACAATGCTTGGCGCGAGGCATAGACACAGGTGTCGCAAGGCCTGGCGCGACACGCAGGGCTATCCACGCAAGGGGAACCATGACGTGCAGGCCAGACAAAGCAACAAACACTGCGACACGCAGCAGTGAAAGCACTTTGAGCGCCGTATCGCGGAACAAGGGTCCCAGGAAAAGAATTTGAGGGTTAAATCATAAATTCCATCCCGTGGGAGTACTTTGAAAGGCCCAGACCTAATTTTTTTTATCTCACTGGCATGATAGCCGCGCCGCACATCCCATTATTCACAAGAAAATCTCCCAAAACTTCATGTTTTCTTCAAATTCCTCCAAACGTTTTCACCAAAATCATAAGGTATAACATTTTTCTTGTGAAAACCTCCATAAATGGCACCAAAACCAAGTAAGGGGAAAGGAGTAGCTTCTTCAAGCCATGGGTCAGAAAGAGCAAGGAGAACTAGTGAAGAGGAGCATGAGGATATGAGAATGGAACCACAACTATTGAGGTGTGACCCAACGGAGCCCATAACGCCTTAATGGTTGTGGTGCCATCCTCACATCATCATGCTCCTCTTCACTAGTTCTCCTTGCTCTTTTTGATCCATGGCTTGAAGAAGCCACTCTTTTCCCCTTACTTGGTTTTGGTGCCATTTATGGAGGTTTTCATAAGAAAAATGTTATACCTTATGATTTTGGTGAAAAGGTTTGGAGGAATTTGAAGAAAAGATGAAGTTTTAGGAGAGTTTTCTTGTTAATAATGGGGTGTGTGGCACTGCTATCATGCAAATGAGTTGAAAAAAATTAGGTCTAGGCCTTTTAAAGTACTCCCATGGGATGGAATTTATGATTTAAGCCTCAAAATTTTTGACTAAGACCCTTGCTCCGCGACGGGATGCTCAAAGCTCCTTCACTACTGCGCGTCGTAGTGCTCGCTGGTTTGTCTGGCCTGCGCATCAAGGTTACCCTTGCATGGATAGACCTGCACATCGTGCAAGGCCTTGCGGTGCCTGTGCCTGCCACACACTCTAGGCCGTGGCGCTGCTTGGCCTGTGCACTGCCCTATGTATTGCTCAGTTGTTTAGCACCTCGTTTATGAATTTCATGCTCAAATTTGTTGAAAGTTATGACCTAACACCTGAACACTTGAACAAACGCATAAAAATGAAAAATTATCTTGGGTTGCCTCCCAAGTAGCGCTTGATTTAATGTTGCGGCACGATATGTATATCTTAATTACTCAGACTTCATCAAGATACCTATTGAGATCATGGTTATATTTTGGCTACTTGTTTTACCATGCTAACTTGTGACACGTCAAAAAAAGAAAAACAAAAATGTAAAATAGAAAATAAAGATTAAAAGTTAAACACAAACAATTAATCTAATCCTAAGCCGTATTACCTGGCAATGGTGCCGCTTTTTGATAATGCTCAAACTCATAGTCCTGATAAAGTATGAAGCAGAAGTTGTCAGATGTACAATAATGCTAGTATTTAAATTTGGAGTCAATTATTTCCTAAAAGGGGGAAAATATAAAAGTAACAAGTAGCAATGTTGAAGACTTGAATGTTGATTCCAAATTAATGCAATTAACTAGGATAAGTTTTCCCCATGGATTCTTAACTACTTTGGGTTTTACAGTTGTGATCTATCCCAATACTTTACTTGTAGAACTGATAACTATGGTTCATCCAGATGACTTGTTCGTCCCTATTTGATGACTATACTCAATTACCGGGTTAGGTCTCATGATCGATTTCAATTTAACCATTATCAATTTGTTTTAAAATTAACTATTCTGAGACCACAACTCAAGTTATACAATAATCATAAAAACCAAGATTTTATTGTACTTGTCTTTTCCTAATCTCTACCTCTCTAGGCTCAAGAAAGTAGAGAATTCAGGAAAGTCCTAACGTTGTGCACCGTTAGGAAACATTAAAGATGAAGAGAATAAAATACAGGCGTTTAGTATTGGTTTAGAATCACTTTGTACAAACCTTAGTTCCTTAATTTACCATGGTTCCCACAATCCTAGTTGTGGAGGTTTTAGCCTCCCATTATTGTAAGTAAATTAATAGTATTCATAGATAAACACATAAATTAATACTTACAATGATGATTGGAAGAAAAACCCACTTGATTATTGCAATAAATAAGGAAGAATAATGAAAAGATCCCAAAAGTTGCTCTATAATATAGAAACTTAAATTCTATATAAATCGTCTCTCTTCCCGTTCTAAGTTCGCTCCCTATTACAAAGAAATAAAGGGTATTCACAATAGTAGATTCATTCCTTCTTTGTTCCTTCATGGATTTGATTTGGGATATGTAGCTCCTTTTCCTAGTTGAAGTAGGATTCACTTGATGGCACCCAGACAGGACTGGCACGTTATGCTGATCATCATGCTGCATTAGTGTCGCATCGCACAACATGACCTGTGCCTCACACCTCTGATCACGAGTAAGACCTGCACCTCGCACATCTGATAGCGCAGTAAGCCTGTGTGCCGCACTGCTGGTTGCGTAGGTGTGACAGTGTATTGCTAAATGTTTAAGCTTCACGTTATTTAACCCAACTTCTTCATCTTCATTCCAGAATCCTCAAATACATCCAAATCCATCACTTTAAACCTTGAAAACATCTAATCATGTGCGTTAGCTCTTTTCACAAATATATATCATAAACACATGCAAACACACATAATTTGCTCTTGAAACATAGTATAGTATGAGCAAAATATGGCTAACAAGTGCGTAAATATGCCCTTCATCATCCGCTTACTCGCCCTTTCTTTCTGCTTCATTTTCTCCGCCTCTATCTATTGGGCATGGATAGTGACTCTGGAGATATCCATTTTATTGATAAGCATGACAGTCCCGCACTCCTTAACTACCAAATCTGAGACTCCGTTCACAAACTTGAGCATGCGAGCCCTCGGCTCTACAACCATTTCTGGAGCATACTTCGACTGTTGAGTGAACTTTAATGTGTACTCCTGCACTGTCATGTAATTCTGCCTCAAGTTCAAAAACTTAGTGGCCTTATATTCCCTCAACTCCTTGGGAAAGAATTTGTCTAGGAATACAGTCACAAAGTCGTCCTACTTCACCGGACCTTCACCATTTTGCCTTCCCTCTTTCCACTGCTTATACCATATCTGAGCCACTCCTTTTATCTGATAAGTAGCCAGATCTGCACTTTCTACCTGGTAACACCCATGATTTGGGTTATCTTCTGAATCTCGTTAATGAACTTGATGTCGCCCAAGCGCACGTGGTCGTCAAGTAATTGGATGTCTCGATTATCGATCCATCAGAGACTTGACAGTTTAATCATTTAAGGTTGCTTCTTATTTCACTATTCTATTAAACAGTTGAAATGGGGAATTGTTTTGGGAAATTAACTACTACAAACTTTAAATATAAAAATAACTAAAGACAATTGCAAACTTGGTTTTACTTTAGATGATGATGAAAATCTAGGAAAATGGAACTTTTTAGTTTCAGGTTGAGTTTTCAAGATGTGATTATACTAGAACGATTCTTCCTATGCTTTCTAACTGCAAGTTACTATCTCATTCCTTGCCACTCTCGCGAGCATCCAAAAACTCTCTCATGAACCTTAACACTTATATCCTTATGGTCGTAGGAGAAATATGAAATGATGGTTATGTTTACTTGTATTTCAACTAAATAGGGTTGAAGGGTATATTCCAATCCTCAACAACAACTTCTATCCTCTCACCAATGGGCTCAAGGGTCTTTGAATCCTGTTCTATATTTACTTTTAACTGTTTCAACTCCATTTCCCAAGTTTAATCAAAAGCCAACAGATTTATTTACAAGTCGATCAGACTAGTGGATAAGCAATTAAAACAAGTAAATATAAACAACCATTAATGAAGAATCAAAACTAGCATAAAATCAGTCTATCAATCATCAACCATCTATGATAGCCAAAACCCTAGATTATGAGTTTAGCCACTCATAGACAAGTGGAAAAACAAAAACTTAATCATCATCATTCAAAGTAAAATAGAGAAGAAAAGAAGAAACCTAGTGTAGAGCTTGTCTTCTCTTCCATATAGCTTACAACCCTTACCAGATGATATACAGAATGTAAAAGTGATCAAAAGATGATTAACAAATTACCTAGAGGCTATATATATAGTTGAGCCTTCAAGTGACACTTCTGCCCTCCAATACTTATCTTTAAAACCAGTAATTTCTGCTCCAGAATGGCTCTGGCACGTCGCCTTACCTATAACCCCATGCTGGGCTCAAAGTTTCCTCTGAAGTTTGTCTCCGGGCGCCAAACCCCATCTGTAGCACCAAGGAGTTAGCCAAATTTCAACACTTCTGGATCATCTGGGCGCCCTCCGCCACCTATCTACCCTTGGGTTGTACAAGAATACCAACTTTCCTGCTTGAAACTCGTGAGGTTGAATACGCTTTTCATGCACCCTCTTAGTATGCTCCTTGTACATTTTTGCATCTTTAAATGAATTGAAATGGAACTCATCAAGCTCATGCAGTTGCAGCAATCTTTTCTCACCAGTAGCTTTAAAATCCATATTCAACTTTTGGATGACCCAATATGCTCGGTGTTCTAACTCAACAGTAAATGGCATGCTTTCCCGAAAATTAACCTATATGGTGAAGTACCAATAGGAGTTTTGAAAGCTATCCGGTAAGCCCATAGTGCATCATCCAACTTACTAGATTAATCTTTTCTGTTTGTACTCACAGTATTATAAATAATTCTTTTGATTTCTCAATTTGACACTTCTACCTGTCCACTAGTTTGCGGGTGATAGGATGTTGCTACCTTATGCTTCACATTATACTTAGCCAGCAGATTATTAAATAGTTAGTTGCAGAAGTGCGTACCTTCATCACTAATGATGGCTCTGGGTGTACCAAAATAGGTGAATATATTCTTATTCAAAAACTGGGTCACTACCTTCGCATCATTGGTTGGTAGTGCTACAGTTTCCACCTACTTTGACACATAATCAACTGCTACCAGAATATTCTTGTTCCCATTCAAAGGGATGAAAGGTCCTATAAAATCAATTCCCCAGCAGTCAAATACTTCCACTTCCATAATTCACCTTTGAGCCATTTCCTGCCTCTTGATATTCCCTGTTCTCTGACAACTGTCACATGATTTAGCAAATAGATATGCATTTTTGAACAGGGTGGGCCAATAAAATCCAGCTTGAAAGACCTTTGTTGCGGTTGTATCCCCCTGTGGTGTCCGCCATAAAGTGAAGAATGTATCCTTTCCAAAATCTGGTGTATTTCTCCCTCGGGAACACATCTTCTGACCAACTGATCTAGTCCTATCTTATACAAGAAGTGTTCATCCCATATGTAGAATCTGCAGTCATGAGTAGTCTTCTTTTTCTATCCAGGGTTACATCTAATTTATGTGGTAGATTTTCAGATAGCAGCTATTGAAGATAATTTTCATAATGTAGTGGATGCAACCAAGGATATCAAGTACATGCAGCTTTAAAAGTTTAGTATACTAGGGTCGATAGGTCTTGTACTTTAGGTGGTTACAATGTCACCTCATTTCGAGGTACAACCTTGATTTGGAGGAGTTTTCAATCATCTTCTGGTGTACTGGTTCCAAAAGCTATTTAGTCTTTTAAGGAGGTTATTTCTAACTATGTTTTTATAGTTTGGGACAGGGTGTCTAAGGGTATTCTCAAAGATCTTTAGGCTAGGGAGGTGATTCAAACCACTCTCGTTCCACCTAATAGATGATAACACCTAGAACATGTTACACGTGTGGTGAGCCAGGCCATATCAAGAGGAATGCCCTTGACTCAGGTATAGGACATGCCATCAAGGTTCTTAGGCTCCTTTTAAAGCAACAAGATAGCGAACTATAGGTCGTAGTGGATCTCTAATATGTCGGGATTTTGCGACACTTTGTACTTCTTTTCATAGAGTTTTTCATATCTTTGAGTGCTTATTTAAGACAATATTAACACTATTTAGCTAAGTTTCAGGAATCCCATGATCTAAGGAAAGGAGGCACAAAATTCACTAATGTATGCCAGATACAATTCAAAGATGGACTGCACATCCATGATGTGGTTCGCACTTCCAATTGCATGATGATCTAGATTGTGTCACAAAGTGGTTTTCAAGGGATGACTCAAGATGCAGTCCACATATCCAAGATACAGACCATCAATTGAATTGTAGGTTCCAAGCTAGTCCATTTGGTGAAGGAATTGATGGAAGGAAGTATAAACCATCTTTTTAAAAGATGGCCTATCAGTCAAAATATGGAAAGCATTGGGGCAGAACAAGATTTCAAATGACTGTTCAAGAGACAGACCGTCTTTCCAAAAGACCATCTATTCCTATGACCTGGTCCTTTCGAATTTGAATTTTAATAAGGGTTTTGGGGCTTAGTATAAGTAGTCTTTTAAAATATTTTTAGAGAGTTATGGATGGTTGTAGCTTTTTAGAGTTAGTTTTCATAGTTTTTGCATTCCAGTGAAGATATCCGTTGTAATTGAAGGATTTGTTGAAGTTAATTGATCAATTCAAGTTTTCTCTCTCTTCTCATTGCTAAGTAAGTGATAATGCTTAACTCAATGCCTTTTTATTCTTCGTTTACTATGGATAACTAAACCCTAATCTAGGGTTGTGAACCCCATGTGTTTGTGAATCCTATTGATCTTAATTGGGAGGAATGATCATGGGCTTGCTAATATTTGATTGATCTATACTTTGTAAAGTGAGATTGCTGGTGAAAACCATCTAATCAAGATAAATTGCTTCAATTATACTTGAAAGATCTAATTGAATTTTGGCTAGCATCAATTAACAATAACCCAAGATTTTAATCCTTATTTAATGGATTCAACTAGACATAGGATTAATTCAATTGGCAAATAGCAATTAGTTTTGGTTTGAATTTTAATCAGTTTGAGAAAATTATTTTAGATTGACATTGTTGGGATTTTTGAGAGACACCTAGCAATTGGCTAAGTAGACTGCATGCAAATTTGTGTAAAACCCATTATCATAGGTTGGGGCCAAAACTCCAAAATCCAAAATGTTGGTTAGGGTTCCAAACCTTTCTCTATTGCTCCTGGTTGAGTGATTTCAAAGGATCAACCCCATGCGGGAACACTTTCCTAGAAATTTCTCTTTATTGATTACACCTTAATCATCATAGTTTAATTTTAATTACATCTTTAGCACTAACTTGAGTAGAACTCAAGATCCAAATTATATTTGGATTGCTTCATATTTATTGATCTAGACAAAGTCCCTGTGGATACAATCCCAACTCCTCATTGGGTGATGTTGGGCATATTCTATGCCAATTTGCCATGTTTTTACCCATATTTTGCCTTGTTTTGAGTTCATAATCCTTATGAAATATATGAATTCATGTTTTTATGTGTCTTGTGAGCTAATGAATGTTTCTAGATGTTTTGAGCAGGAAACCAATGAAAAAGAACCCAAAAATGACTCATGGTATGAAGAAGAAGAGTTTGCAAAAGTCGTCCTGGGGATATGGCGGGCATGGCATGCCCAACTCTTGTGTTTCAGAGAAAAATGCACCAAAGTTGGTGCGATGGATGGCATGGGGCACCAGGTTCCTTAGATTCGGAGATGAGAATTTGACTAACAACTTGGCGAGATGGATGGTGTGGAGCCCAGAAGCATTCAAGACTTAGGAAATTTTCCTAACATTCTGGGGTTATGGATGAAGTGGGGTGCTAGAAGGGTCCTAAGCTCAAGAATTTGACTAACACTCTGGTTCTACGGTTGGAGTGGGGTACCAGAGGTCTTAGAAATGCAGAAATTTGGCTAAGTCCTTGGTGCTATGGTGGGAGTGGGGCGCCCAGAGCCATTCTTTAGATGAAATTTGACTAACTCCTTGGGGCTATGCATGGGGAGGTGCGCCAGACCCTCCTGGATGGGATTTTTCTGATTTTAAGCCAAATACTTGAGGGAAAAAGTGTCATTTGGAGGTTCACATATATATATAACATCTCAGGCATTTGTAAGAGAGTAATTCATTATATTGTTCATCATTTTGAAGGTTGTAAATGCAGCTTTGGAGGAGAGACAAGTTCTAGTTAGGTTTCTTCTTTCTTTATTATTTTACTAAGAATGATGATGACTTCTATTTTTTTTCTCTTATCTATGAGTGGCTAAATGCCCAAGGGTTTTGGCCATAGTTGATGGCCGAAGTTTGAAAGACTAATTTATGCTAGTTTTGATTCTTCATTAAAGGTCATTTATATTTACTTATTTTAATTGTTTATTCACTAGATTGATCACCTTATGAGTAAATCTGTTGGCTTTTAGTTGAACTTGGGAAAGGGAATCAAAAGAGTTAAAAATAAATGTAAAATAGGAATTCAAATATCCTTCGGTCCATTTGTTGGAGGTTAGAGGTTGTTCTTGAGGATAGGGATATCCCCTTCAACCCTAGTTGAAATACAAGTAGGCATAACCATCATTTTATGCTTCTCCTATGACCATAGGTATATAGGCGTTAGGGTTCATGAGATAATTCTTGGATGCTCGAGAGACTGACAAGAAATGAGATAGTAACTTGCATCTGGAAACCTTAGGAAGAATCAATCAAGCGTAATCACATCTTGAAATCTCAACCTGAAACGAAAGTTCCAGTTCCCTAGATTTTCATCATTATTTAAAGTACAAACACGTTTGCAACAATATTTAGTTAATTTTACATTTCAAGTTTTCAATAGTTTAATTCTTCAAACCATTTCTATTGTATCTATTTTGTTAGAATAGCGAAATAAAGAAATAACCTTTAATCATTGATCTGATAAGTGTCTATGGGATTCATAATCGGGACTTCACCGTCATATATTACTTGATGACCATGTGCACATGCGCTTGGGCAACATCAAGTTTTTGGCACCGTTGCCAGGGACATGAAGATTGATTGATTGTTTGTAGGTTAGGATTTTTATTATGCTATTTTGTATTTTATGTTTTTGTTTGTTTGCGAATGAAGTTGATAGGTGTTGTGTGCTCAGTGTATGCCAAATACGAGAAGTCAAGAACCACTTTTGGCTTCTCTTGATCCTAAAATTGAGAGAACCTTTCGAAGATTAATTATGGAGAATAACAAGCAGGCACAGGGAAACACCCAGGAGAGAGTTCCAGTGTTAAATTTTGCTAGGCCGAACTTCAAGAACGCTTCTAAAGTGATCATCAATTCAGAAATCATGGGAACTTTAAGTTAAATGAAGGGACCATACGGTTGGTCCAAAACACTTTCCAATATTAGGGCAAGCCTCACGAGGATTGTCACAGGCATCTGATGACGTTTGTGGAGCTGAGTGAGAACTTTTACTATCAGAACATGTTAGATGAGTATGTAAAGCTCATGTTCTTTCCATTCTCATTGATTGGTGAGGCCAAGGAGTGACTTCAAAATGAGCCAGCAGGTTCCATCACTACTTGGGAGGTTTTCTCCAACAAGTTCATCAATATGTTCTTCTCTTCAAGGAGGATCAAAGAGTTTAGAGGGAAGATCTCCGGGTTTGTGCAAACAGATAGTGAAATCTTAGCTCAGGCTTGGGAATGATATAAGGGCTACTTGAGAGATTTCCCACACCACATGCAGCGAAGGAGATTATCGGGCATAACTTTATAAAATGGCCGAAGCCGGAGTATAAAATATTGCTTGACGCTACTGCACAGGGAAAATTTTTGTCTAAGAGCTATAATAAAATTGCAGCTCTTTTGATTCTCATGTCATCAGGGAGTCAAGACTATCATGACTCAAGTAGAGGATTCACAGTAGCCAAAGGGACTGGAAGGCTTGAAGTAGATGGTATGGCAGAAATTCGAGTATATATAAGTCAGTTGGTGAATGTGATTAGCAATCTTGTGACTGCACCACCAGGAATTCAGGTTTAGCAGGTCCATCAGGTCCAGACTCTACCACTATCATGTGAGGTGTGTGGAGAAGGCCATGCTTATTCAGGTTGTCCACTTAACCCAGAATCTATATATTTTGTGGGACAATAAGGTCGTGTGGAGGTTTTGCAGGTAGAAGCTATAACCAGGGGTACAGGAATGCAACAAATCCCTCATTGGGAGGGAATTAGAATTTCCAAAGGCCCCAGAACACCTTATCAAAGACCTCAGGGCTAGAAGCTGAGCAGTTCTCTAAAGGAGACTATGAAGAAATGGATGGTGCAACATATTCAGGTGGTTAATGAGATGCAAAAGTCCATCCATCAGTTGGAAAGATAGATGGGGCAATTGGCCCTGCAGCAGACCAACAGACTATAAGGGGCACATCTAAGTAACACCGAGAAGAACGCCAAGAAAAATGTGAGCACACTCTTTGTGCAGTAGTAGGAGCTGGGTGAGGTGATCCCTAGAGAAAATAAAGCCGAGGAAGAGTAGGTTGTGATGTCCAGATAGGAGGTTGGTGAGTCAAGTAATTCAAAGCCGAAGTTGGTAGAAACCAGACCACCCCCTCCAATTTCACAAAGATTTAACAAGCAGAAGGAGGACTCAGTCTGACAGAAATTTCATGATGTGTTGAAATAGGTACATGCTAACTTACCATTTGTGGAGCTTTTGCATGATGTTGCGAAATATGCCAACTATCTGAAGAACATTGTGGCAAACTAAAAAAGGTTAAGGGGGATTGAAACTGTGGCTCTCACAGAAGAGTGCAGTTCTTAGGTGCAAAATAAAATTCCTAAAAAGTTAAAAGACCCCGAGAACTTCACCATCCAGTGGTGATTGGAAATAAGGAAGTAGGTTCTACATTGTGTGACTTGGGTGCCAGAATTAGTTTGATGCCTACATCTTTGTTTAGAACCTTAGGTTTAGGTGAACCACATCCGACCATAGTAACTTTACAGGTTGCCGACAGGTCTCTTACTTATCCTGACGGAATCATAGAGGACGTCTTGATTAAAGTTGGACCTTTCATATTACCTGTGGATTTCATAAGAAGTAAATGTAGAAGTTCCCCTCATTCTGGGGAGAGGATTCTTATCCACCACAGACGCGGTCATAAAGGTGAAGTCGGGTTAGATGTCAATGACTATGGATGGTCAGGAGACAGTCTTTAATGTGTTTAGAGTGGAAAGGTGGCCATCTTATTATGCGAATGTCACAGTGAAGCCAATGGTAGAGCCTGGAGGGTGTAAGCGGGTAGTAGTGCAGGCTGCATGAGAATTTAGCAAGTGCAACAAAGGATCCTATTCATCTCACTCGATTTAAGGAGTGAGAGTGACTTCCATCGTGTTGCAACGTTTAATCAGGCGTTGCACGGGAAGAAACCCATGAATGTTATGCTACGAATATAACTAAGGCGCTTGGTGGGAGGCAACCCATCTTTCTAACATTTTCATTTTTGCAGAGATGAACAGGGCTTTAGAGGCACAAAGAACATTTTTGCAGAGATGAACAGGGCTTTAGAGGCACAAAGAACGGGAAAAATAAGCTGAAAAGGTTAAGCCTGGAGTGAGATATCTGGCATGAGGTACTAGGTGTTAGCTCCGGAAAAGAAATAATTTTCAGGTTGGTGGTATGGGCAATGCGCTGCGTCAGTCCCTATCTACGAAGAAATTTTTTTTCTAAGTGTGTTGCGAGGTGACGGGCGTCACGCCAGGGTGTTGTGGTCCAAAATATTTTTGGTCAAATAGGTCAAAGTTGACCCAAGGACCTTAAAATTATAAAAAAAACCATGCCCCACATCTTTCTTTTAAATTCCCATTCACCCCCTCTCATGAAAAGTCAAAACAAAAAACAAATAAGGTTTTTTCTCTCTCTCTCTCTTAAGTAGGTCGTAACTCTCCGTCTCCCATTCCCCTATTGTTGTCTTCTCCAAGAAGCTTGGTGAAGCTTTTCACTTCAACTCAAGTAAGTAATTCTCTTCTCTCTTGGTTATGTAGTATGAAAAGCATACTCCCATACACTTCTTTCCTATATTAAAGACCCAAAAACACCATTATTGGTGAAAACCTTAAGTTTCATAATGTGGGTTTCATGAGCTTTAGTCTCTTACATTCTTCTATGATAATGTGTTATCCATGTTGGGTTGCTTATTTTTGGTTGAATATAGCGATTTGAAGTTGTGGGATGAAGGGGGTTGATGATTTGAATTTCATGATTTTGGTGGGTCGGATATTGATTGTAGTGAGAGAAAGTACTTAGTTATTAAAGTCTTGGATATGAAGAATCTTGAGTTGGTGAAAATTCATGTTAATTCATCATGGATTGTAGTAAATTTCTTGTTGATTGTTGAATGAATTGAATGTAGCTACTTTCATGTATGGGTCGCTTGAATGATGAATTAATGAAGGGAAGGTAAAAAGAATTGACAAAGGGGGCATTCTTGAGAAAATAATAATAGAGGAGAGATGTGAAAAATTCACGAACTTGGTTGTAATAGAAAGTTAGTGAATATTTTGGAAGTTGAGATTTGAGATGATAATGGAGGAAGTCTTGAGTGCCTATTTGAAAAATTCTCACAAGTGTGCAAACGAATTAAGTGTGGGCTCACTTTGCACTCATTACACCTAACTAGCTAGTTGTTTTATTCATGAACTAATCTTTTGAAGTTCTTGATTTTTGTATAATATATGTCATGGCATGAAATGCTAACAAAGGAAAGGAGATAGTGGCAGTTGTCAAGGGTTTCAAGAAGCTCTAAAAAGGCACAAAAGGGTCAAGTTCTTCATCGGCCAAGGCAACCTCTACTAGAAGGTTTGGAGAAACAGCAGTGGAGCCTCATGGACTATCATGGTTCAAAACACAAAAGGGCTATTTTATGGACAAAATGTATAACCATATTGCCACCATACTTGACCGGATCACAAAACACAATCATGCATGGCATGCCGATGCAAAGTGGTGGAGTAAATGTTGGTACTCCCTCATTAACCCATTTGATGAAGGAGAACCTAGGGCAAGATCAGATGATGGCTACTATAGCCACTATTATTGCTTTGCTGACCAAGAAGTTGACCGAGAATGAGGCCAAAAAGTACCAGGGGTCCCACCTTACTATGATCAAGCATATCCTCTTCTTTACCATGGTCAATAGGTTCAAGATAAGCCAGTGGCACAATTTGAGGATGATAACTATATGGGAAATGTACTGGGTGTTATCCAAGGACATACTATCAACAAAATCAAGGATATCCATTATCCAATTACCAAAGCCAATAGAGACCTCAACCGCAAGGTTAAGGCCAAATTATGCTAGGAACAACCACGACGGCCTGAGCCAAAATTGGCAAGGTGGAAAGTTTGGAAATCAAAGTGCTAATCCTTATGTACCACCAAGAGGACTGTCATCTAGTTCTCACAATTGGAGAGATAGTGCATCATAAGACCAAGGGGTTTTTAAAATCGAGGGCATGTCGGAGAAAGTGCTCTAAAATCAAGAGAGATTCGATGCTTGTCTTAAGAGTCTAACAGAAGTTGTTAGCTCCCATAAAACCTCTAGTCAAAAATAAGAGAAACAAATGAGAGACCTCTCTAGAGAGAATAATCTGAAATAGAAGGGTCAACTACTCGGCGATACTATGACAAATTCCAAGGATAGTGGAAGTAGCTCTAATGCTCACTATATGGCTATTGTTAATAGAAGTAGCAAAATTTTGCATGTTGCTAAAGGTGTTGGGGGAAATTGTGTTGTTGATAGTGAGGAATTGGTGAAGCCACTGGTTGATGTGTTGATTAATGAAGCGGTGGTTAGTTCTAAGAAGAAGGAGAAGGTAAAGAGGAGTTTAGATGACATTGTAAAATCTTGTCCTGCACCTCCTCCTCCCTTTCCTCAAAGGTTGGCCAAGCAAACTCTAGATGTTGTAGTTGGAAAGCACATTGAGAGGTTAAAAGATATGACTTTGCCAGTGCGATGCATTGATGCTCTCAAAAAGATGCCAAGATTCACCAAGTATTTGAAAGAGTTGCTCACACAAAAGAGGCTAATTCCGGAAGAAGTGATCCTAATATCCCACTGAGTTAGTTCCATCATCACTGGCGCACATGTGGAGGAAAAGAGACTTTGGAGAGTTTACCCTTCCATGCAAAATGGGGTACCATGACTGTTTGCGAGCTTTATGTTATAATGGGGCAAGCATTAATTTTATATCCGTAGCTATCTACAAATTTTCAATGCTGACCATGTTGAAGCCTACCTTTATTTGGCCTCAAATGGTTGATAAGTCCATTAAGAAGCCGAAAGAAGGAGGGGAGGATGTGTTGCTAAAGATCAAAAAATTTATCTTTTTGGTTGACTTTGTTGTTTTAGATTGTGTCGTGGACATGGACATACTTATCATTCTTGGTCATTCTTTCCTGGCCATCAATAGAGCTTTTATGGACTCAAAAAAAAAAGAAATTATGTTTCGAGTCAATGATGAATGCATGACTTTTAAGGCCAGAAGAGGGAATGGGCTGCCTACTAGTTGAAAGAGAATAACTTTGGTTGATAAGGGAGTTAAGGAGGCCGATGATGAAAAAGGGCAAGACAAACATGGAGTTAAGGAGACATCCCAAAAGAAGAAGACCAGTGCCAGTTGGTGAAGCAATATCTCTACTGAAGGAAGGAAATGGGTGAGGAAATCCCTTTCTAAGGACGACTCATTGTTATGCTAATTCAGGTATCATGCGTCATGTTATGATGTTAAATATGGAGCTTCATGGGACGCAACTCAAGGGATACTACACCATATAAAGTATCAACATCGTGCCGTGATATTAAATCAAGCTCTTATTAGGAGGCAACTCATAACACCCCAAAATATCCTAAGACTAGATTCAAGATTCGAAATATGATCAATAGAAAAAGTTTAAAAAATGTCTCCAAATGACTTGTTGTACGAGTCGTGATGAGGAGTAATGGGTTGTAGGATTGATTCATGAGAAGTTTCTAGTTGACAGGTTTTGGACCAGTGAGTCAGGGTACAACCCGTTGGTTGATATAATGACTCATGGTCATTGTTTGCGGAAGAAGGCCTAGTAGAAACAAACCATGCTATGACATGTGGATCCCTATAATTGGTCATGGTATAGAGTCGTCGTTTGTTTTTGGGGTGTCAAGGTAGGATGGTATGAGTCGTTGTACGACTCATTGTAGGAAACAACGAGTCGTGGTTTGTACTCGTGGGAATAAGTAAAGGAGTTGGAAGTAGTAGCAATGGATGGGTCCAATGACCCATTGTCATAGGTACAACCTGTTGTTTTGGTCCATTGGGAGGATTCCAGAAACTAGGCATAAAGTCAGTGGTGACAATGAGTGGAAATGATGAGTCATTGTGATGAGTAACAACTCATCCCGTCTAGCCATCATTTGAAGGTGTGAGAGCTAGGGGAAAAGTGGATGGTTGTAACAAGTGATACAACAAGTCGTGGTATGGAAGGACGACTCGTGGTATGAGTCGTGGCATTTGGCAGTGAGGTTTTCCTACAAAATCAGTAAGTGTATTTTTGTAAGTCCTAAACTAGGTCATTTTAGGCCTTGAAAGGAGTGTTTTAATAGGGTTTAGCCTATCTGAAGTCATTAGGCTCCCATGCATGCAAGGTTTAGAAATTCCCTTTTATGATGAAGCTTGAATCCCTCAACTTCTTCCTCAATTCTCTTGGGCTTTCAAGGATAGTTAGAGAATAGAAATTCCCTTTTATGTAGGGCCACGAATGAGATATTCCTTTCACTCTCATGCCCAAAATTCTCCTCAAGTTCATTAATTCAAGTGCTAATTCAAGTATATGGGTTTATAGGGTTTTAACCATTTTTATGATATTGGTCAATTTTTCCCATGTTCCAAAGCATGTTTTAAGATTTATGGGGGAGATTTTATACATAAATTCATTATAAATTCATGATATCAATTTTTTTTAGAAATTATTCCCAATTATGAAAGTTTTATGAAAAGTCAAATTTATGATTCATGATTTCAAGTATGATGAGATATGTAGCATGAATGAATGTTTACAAATTACTCATGTATAAATCTATGATTTTGACTTGTGAAGTCTATTTCACGTGTGCATGATTTTTAAGATTTGAGTAAGCCCATACAAGTCAAGTATGTTTTTATGATTTAACTTTGTTTTATAAGATCATCTTACCATATGGTTTGGAGTCAATACTCCTAATTCAACTTGTGGTATGTTTGGAGCCAGGACTACCAAAATGTTTAGATTTTAGACTATGCATGTAATTATGACTTTAGCTTCATTGAAAAACGATGGGATCACTATGCATGTTATTGGGAGTAGTGTCTAAGACGAGCCGGCCAGGGGTTTAGGTAAATTCAGGGTATTAGAACTACACACCAACATAGGTTTACATATACATTGGGACCTCCCTTGAGAGTTTTTGTCACGCCCCGAGTCTATACCCTGGACGAGACACGGTATTTAGAGTCACAAGTAACCCCAAGTTAACCCATGGTCTATCATAACACTAGCATTCTAAGTCAAAACATAGTGAAAGCTTTAAAATAAAAAAAATAAAACATTTATGAAGAAGAACTAAATCATAAAGTTTTAATACAACTGAAAACAAATTGAAAATCTGGATCTCTGTCTATGTCTAAAAGCCATCTATCTGATGAGTTGCTGGGACAAGACCCCAGCTAACTCTAAGTCAAACTGAAATAAATATAACTAGAAATAAATAATCATCGTCCTAGAAAGATAAGGACTCATCACTGATGCAACTGAAAACTTTTGGGTGAGATCTGCTAGTGGTGCTGAGACTTAAAACCTGTAGCTATATCATAAAACGCTACAACATAAAAAGTATGTATCAGTACTTTGAATGTACTGCGTAAGTAGGAGAAACCATAACACGAAGAATAAAATAACTGAACTTTAAAGACATGTTATGACCAACTGAAATGCTAAAACTGAACAAACTGCAATATATTGAGATGGTCAAAATGACCTTGTCTGATGGTCAAAGACATGCCCTAAATTTGAGATACTGGTCTGAAATATTGTACTGAACTGATATGAACTGACTAATCTAAAACTAAACTGAACTGACGTGTGGGAGATTCTATAACCGACATATAACCACATGATCTAGACGTGGAGTCCAATGTATACACCCCATCGATAGGACCCAATATACCTTGCCAGGGTATAAAGGCATGAACTGGGTGATCAAAAGTCTAGGGCCATGAGGCCAATACAAATAACCTATGGTGGAAATGTAGTTCTGGAAACTTGGGTGCGTTGGAACCCCGGTCCGCTCAGTGCTAAGTCTTACTCCCACTAGATAGTCTTAGACTGGCTACTAAGCTGATAGCTCGAAATTAGGGCCCAAGAACAAGTCAGGAATACCTATCTGGAAGTACCCTGAGAGTCTTATTGGACTGGATTCTGTAACTGATGTTCTAAGACTGGTCAGAGCTGCTTATCTGGAAGCGTCATAACCGTAAGAACAAACCGTAATATGAAATTGGGGTCCTAAGGCTTGTTAGAGCTGCTTATCTGGAAGTGTCATTACCGCCTAACAAGCCACTAAAATATGATACTAAGTCTAATATTGATAACTGGGGGGAACCAATGAAACCTCAAGAATTAACTGTATTCAATCTGAACAGCTAACATTTTTGGACAACACAGAGTCTGATAATCTGACTGAGACTGGACGTGTAAATATCTGACTAAAATTTCCACATACACTAATAATATGGTGATTTCAAATCCGTTAGAGTCAAGCTACAAGGAAACTAGTTCAACATGCAAGATTCTAAATTCTTCTAAACTGAGAATTAGGGCTAAATCATTCCACAAGATACAATTCTCATAAATGTCTAGAAATAGGGAATAATAAGCAGTTAAAATCATGAGAAATATACCGCTCGAAAATTTAAAGATATAAGTCTGACAATCTTCTACATTTCAAATCCACGGGGCTAAACTAATAGAGGAAAATAATGAAGATTTTAGGGACACAAGGGAATAACTATTCCCTTACTGAATTCCTACATACCTGGCTTAAAAATACCTGAAGAAGAAAGCTTGAATCTCTACAACTGATGAGGAGCCCTAGATTCTGCTTGAGAGAAGTGACCTGGGTTCTACGATTGATTTCTGAAAGTGTACATGGGGAATCAGTGGGAAAACTGTTCAATCCCTCTGATATTCTTTGAAGTATACTTAAAATGATATAGTTTAGGGACTAAATAGGTGGGAAGTTACAAAAATATCCCTGGAATAAAAATCTGGAAACTAACCGATAGGGACCCAATGGGTTACTCAATGAGTCGTTGGTTGTCACCGCGACTCATTGGGACCTCTCATTGGTCCTACTGCATGGGGGTTGAAAACACTGGATCTGGCAACGGGGGACACAACAACTCGTTGAGTGAACAAATGAGTCATTGGTTCCTCTCATGGGCATTGAACGAGGAAACCAGGAAAGCTTGGCAACGGGTGACACAATGACTCATTGGCTAAACCAATCGGTCGTTGTGTCCAGTCGTCACCTTCACTGGAAAAATTGTACAAATTCTCAAAGTTGACACGACGGGTGGTGACCACGACTCGTTGTGGGACACAAAGAGTCGTTGTTCCCACTCATCACCACTGAAAGAGGTTTCTATGGTTCTCACCGGATGACTCCCACAATGGGTCGTTGTTTCTGAAAAGGACTCATAGGTTGAGTTGTGAGGTCCTGGAGAAGGGATTCTGAACTGGGGACCCAATGAGTGACAGGACAACTCATTGTTTCTAACAACGGGTCATTCCTTGTCCTGTAGGTTCTCGACTGATCTAGCAGGGCTGACCATGGCTGACACAATGAGTTGTGGAGCTGACCACGACTCGTTGTCTCAGTCGTTTTAAGGAATTTCTCTTGTTTTTTTTCTGTATTTTTATTGCAATGTCTGAGCCTATTCTAGGAAAGTTTTGGGGTGTTACAATATCTCCCCTTGGGATCATTCGTCCTCGAATGAAGACTAAAGCTGTAGGAAAACTTGGAAAAGAGCTGATATTCCTAGACTAAGACTATGAGCTGGTTTTTGAAGGAGTAACTGACTTCGAGCGGACTTAACCATACTAATAGAGCTGATGCAACTAGAATGCACATAGAAAATCTAAATAGAGCTGATGAGTACGGATCGGAATAGAGCACTGAGGAGTGATTTAGTACCTGATGTTGGAACTAAATTGGAAGGAAATAATTAAGGGTATTTGGCTATCATGTCTTCTTCTTCTTCTTCCCACATGGCCCCATCAACTAGCTGATTCCTCCACAAAAATTTCACTGAAGTGACTTCCTTGTTTCTCAACTTATGAACCTGACGGTCAAGGATCTGAGTTGGGACCTCTTCGTAAGAGAGACTGTCTTTTATTTCCACACGGTCTAGTAGCAGAACTGAACCTGGATCACCAATGAACTTCTTTGATAGTGACAGAAGGAAGACTGGGTGCACCGATGGTAACTCTGGGGGTAGTTCTAACTCATATGCCACACTACCAATTCGCTTCAGAATTCTGTAGGGTCTCACATATCTCGGACTGAGTTTTTCTTTCTTCCCAAATGTCATCACCCCTTTCATGGGTGAAATTTTCAAATAAACACAATCATCCTTTCCGGTGAAAACCTTATGTTAGAGGGAAAGGGCTCCTGCTTTATAGATGGAGAACATATTCAAGGTGGCACGACCAGTGACTGACGTCACCAAAATAAGGGATGAGTTATTGATTATAGCCTCTAAATGAAATAACACATCATTGCTAGTTGGGGGTGCATCAAAGAGAGAGGGTGTCCAATTTGAGGAACATGATAGAGCAGTCACCTCATGGCTACCAGCTACTCCAACAACACCTCCTTTAGATTCCGCTCCCCAAGGAGCTACTCCTTCTATTGCTATACCTTTCACAGCTCCTGTTGCCTCTTCTAGGAATACCCAATCTCAGGAGAATTTTTCAAGCATGTCTACTTGATTAGATAGATGAGAGAGACAACAAGCCTGTTTGATTGAGGAGTGGGTGCTGTAGCCATTGTGAGATACTACACAGGGCACCCATGAGTTTGTACTTGCCAGAGTAGAGGTCATTGAAGCTAGGGTAACATAGTTACAGTGGGGTTCCAACCAGTTAAATATTAAGAGTGTCTGAGCATACCCGAAGGGGACCAGATTTGTTGTACTGAAGATGCATATTAAAGAGCCTCGGATGGAGGATGTTGAGATTATTTTACCGAAGATCGATAGTGTTACACCCTGTAAGTTTCTAGCATGTAGTTGGCCTATTCGCACGTTGGTGGGAAGTTTTAGAATGACATACGTTCGAGGAAAGGGCCCGAGGAAAGGCCGAACGAGTGCCAAGTTTGAATTTCGCAAGAGGAGGCCGAACCGCTGCCCAAAGGGGAAAAGTGGCACGGAGCTGGGACCTCCGCGTTAGCCAATGTGGCACGGAGCCAAAGCGGTGCGTTGGCCAACGTGCCATGTTGCTATGTATTTTGCTGCAAGTATATATAGGCCTCACCCTTTAGCTTTATGTCATTTCTCACATTTAAACAATCAGAACAGAGGGTAGGGACGAAGGGAATATATAATTTTCTTCCGATTACGCCATCAAACGCCGTCCAATTCCAAATTAACTTCGGGTATCAAATAATAAAGCTGCAGGGAGCATTTCTACAGAGTTAGTTTCGTGAAATTCGCCCGGAGAATCATTGTCTCGCTGAGCCAAAGTGATTGGAATTGCTCCAAACTAGTGTTAATACAATACCAGGCTCAAAGTAAGTATTTCTCTCTTCTAGATTTCCGAGAAATTATGAGTTTTTGATCGTTCTTCGATAAGTTGAAGAATAGTCAGTATATATATATATATATATATATATATATATATAAAGTTATGGTTTTCTTTGAATTTAGTAATGAAGATAGCTCTATTCTTCCGTTAATGTGATTACAGTTTGGAAGAACAGCTGAATACCAGCACAACCTCGCCAGTTAATCGGTAAACGACGAACAAGGTATGTAAGGCTTAACTCTCGGCAAGTATCCTAATCGTACAGTGTTACAATTGGTGTTTTCTCGAATAGAAATAACGATATCAGACGCTGCAGACGGTTTCTACCATTAGATTGTAATTCGATAAGTTATAATTAGCTGTTATTGATCTACGTGTATAAATATCAGATATATGGCGATTAGCTGCTAACAGGGATTACAGTTACATAGATTCTGGTTAGCTGCTAGAACTCATATATAGATCGTACTGCAGGACCCCTCGTTAAAAGGGGAGCAGGTTAAATATGACTCAGATATGACGCTATAGAAACTCTCTTATTCTCAGCTATTTGGGATGGTAGACTTATATGTTTGTTTCCAAACCTAGACTTCAGAGGCTTATAAGAGTTAGTAGCCTGAATCAGTTGGTTAAACAGTATGGGCGCAGTTAGGCAGTCTAACAACCATTTGGCGCCTGTATTAGCAGGAAAGCATCCTTAGAGGTCATTAACGTTATCGCACGTTCCAAAACCAAAAATAGAGATGAAATAGGTATATTCTAGAGTTAGTGACACCAGGGTCCTCTAGAGTATTTAGTGATCGCATGTCGTCCCTTTAGCCTTATTAGTGATTTTCAGTCTTAGTCAATTTAACGGCTATCATGTAGAATGCCCAGGAAGCAGCCTAGTCGTCCAAGTCAGATAAACCCATGGGTACCCTAAGGAGGGGTCCACATCAATAGCCAGTGATGGACCAGTCTATATAGAATTGCCCATGAGACAGAGAATTGCCCAAAACAACAATATAGATCCGAGTGGATTCAGACAAGACCTAAGGAGTCAGTAGCACTCTGCTGGTACAGTTGTTATCTAGTTAAGGAGATCGGTAAGCTCCCTATGGAGAACCAGGGACCGATCGCCTAGAAGCAAGTTCAACTAAGCCCAGCTCTATAGCTGTTTAATTAGAAAAATAAAGTAGTTAGATGTCTACAACTCCATAGTTATGCATGAGCTACAGATGTCCGAGTAGGACATTTAGAGTATTGTTAGACCACTTCAGACCTTACTCTATTCAGCCCATATTATTAGAGATCATGATCACTATTAGGATCCTCTGATCCAATACGTGCACATGGTGTGCCGGTAGACACATACAGATTATCCTAGAGGCGAGTAGCATTAGCATGAGGCCCAGAAGGCCTGATACGATCTCACTATACATATAAATTTATTTTTCAGTTTCTCCAGTATAATAATCTAGTATAACCCTCAGTAAAGCATGTGAGGAGTATGTGATTGTGTGCAGTTATTGTTATCAATTGAGACTTGTATTTTCATTGTTTGGGCTGGATTACCTGTATAGATTCCGTGACTGCCCCAGGGTTAATAGCTGTGTCAACTCGTCCGCCAGAGGGCGAGGATACGTCGCTCTACGGAGCGGCATGCCATCCATAAGGGACGAAGATGGTGAGCCAGCTCCTTAATTTTTGCCGTGGTTGACCTATACACACCCCCGCCAAGCGTTTGCGCCTGGGGTGTAGATTTCAGGAGTCCTCCGGACTTAGGCACAGCTATAGTCAGGGCCCCAGTGGGCCCAAGTTGCATACGCAGGGGATCGGTAGGATGCTTATAGCTAGTAGGTGGTGGGATATGACCTGGATAGGGGTAAATAAATTAAGGTGTACTCACTAGGGCTAATGGGGGCCCGTGTGGGTTGTTATGTGTTTATTGCACATTCCGGCTTATGGGAGCCAGGTAAGGTTTATGTTTATTTTGCTAGGTACTGATAGTTAGGCAGTAGGATGTCTCGTAGTCAGGTACGACTCCTACTCCTCTCATTATAGTTATGTATAGTCCTGATTTTACTACTTCAGTCAGCTTCAATCCGTTTCCTTTACTTCAGCTATGGTCAGCTTTACTCTTTACTTTCAGTCATTTACAGCTATTGCTTTACATACTCGGTACATATTGTACTGACACCCTTCCCGGGCCGCTGCATTACTTGCTTGCAGGTAAAGATAGACGCGGAGCAGATCCCTCGTAGTTTTAGTCAGCCGCATAGAGCCATCAACTCCTTTCTTCCGGAGCTGTGTGTCAGAGGTTTACTTCTTTTGTTTGTACAGTATGGGTAGGTCGGGGCCCTATCCCGACCGTATTATTACTCCTAGAGGCTTGTAGGTTGTATCTTTTCCCTGTGGTTAGATGTATTGGCCGTGTGGGATTTAGATAATGGGTGCAGGCTGTGTGGAGCCTTGTTTAGATATTTATTTTTCATAGGTGGCTATAGGCCTTGTCGGCCGGGGGTTACATTTGCAGCTGCTATATAGCCTGTTGTTTTCTTGATTCTAGAGTTAGAGCCAACCTTGCACCAAAGGTGCTTAGGCTCAGACAGCTTAGCAGTTCAGGTTCTAGTAGGGCACCAGGTGCTAGTCATGCCTCCCAAGGGGGGGCATGACAAACTTGGTACCAGAACAGGTCGTATCCCAGGGAGTCTGCAAGCCGTTCTAAGTACAGTCTTGCCTATGGATATGTTGTGAACCACATACTATAGGCAGGAGGCTGGAAGGCATGATATGAAGGTTACTCTTCCTTCTTCCCAGATCGTGCTATAGAGAAAAGTTGTATAGGATTAAGTCCCTAAGTTTTCCTTGTTATGTCTGTCTAGGGTAACGTTTAACATAAGACAGACACCAGCCAGTTGCAAGATAACTATAGCAGCAGGAGGAGGTATCATTAAGACGCCACAATTGGGAGATAGTTAGCCTAAGGATGGGAGCGGACGTCCTTGATCTCCCCAACATCCTCCCGAGGTACCAGGAACCTCCCAATGTGATAAATCTACCAGCACCGTCCCTAGTTCATTTTTATAACCTCAGAGTAGGAAGTCAGGAGCATAGCATATATACGAGTCAACTTATCTATTGGATATACAAGATCTGGTCTAGCCGATGGTTAATATTAGATTACCTGATGGATGTGAGAAAGAGAGGGAAATGTAGGAATTCCCACCTCTATCCTTTTGAATGTTATACAGTTCCATATCCCCGTTTCATTTGCGGTAAGAAAAGGTTATTCCTACCTCCTAGTTTTGTTTCTAGTATACCAAAGGGCGTAAGAATTGAGGCAATGTTTCCCGAAGTAAATAGTAAGAGAAGGTTGGATTTGTTAGCTCCAGAAAGCGTTTGGAAAAGGTAGAGAGCCCCAATGTTTATGTAAGTTGTCCAGACCTTCACAATAATAAGTCAGAAGAGCGGGTAATACTAGCAGTTTTCTCGAAGTGTGCGTAAGAAATCCATCAGTGATAGACTCACAGTAATAGTCAAGTTCAAGTCAGAGAAAAAGGATGAATCTGCTGTAGCATGCTAATGACGGCAGGATATGCCTGCAAGATAATGGTTATGATCTTAGTTGTGATATCGAAAGACAGGGAGGTCATATAAATAAAATGGGTCCGACTGCAAGTCAGAAGAAGTATAGGTCGAGACCTGGCCGGTAACCTTATTGACAGTGTAAGGCAGGTACCATGAACCCCAGAGCTCAGTCTAAGGAAGGTAAGGAGGAAAAGCACGAATATCATACTTGGGGGGGAATTAGAATCACCTCCAGGTTGATAGAACATCGCATATTGAGGACCAAGCCTCGGGCTAACAGTTAAGAGACAGTAAGGCTGTAGCCTAGAATGTTGCGGTAAGACTGCATAAGGGGAAGATAAGGGAGTACCGACACGGAGACTCTAATCTAGTGCATCTTGGAAATGAGGCCCAGCGGACAGTTACGGGCCTTCAATATAACAACAAGCAATGTCACAAGGTTTGGATGTTGACATCACGTTCCAAGGGTGGCGGAACTTCAAATAGCAAACCATAGCTAAGGTGTATGTGTTCGTTGCATCCAGAATTTAATGAAAATGCAATGAGATGGTACGAGAGGACAGGAGATATCATTAAATCATGGAAGCAAAGCCCCAGTGACAAGCCAAAAAAAGTGTAATAGCAAGAACCCAGTTATCTAATGTAAGAGATGGTCGTGTCTGCAAGGGAGTGGAGGATAATTAATATAAATACTGTCACAGGGTTATCTTACACCAGGTGTAGCCTGACCTTATTTGAGTTAGTACAATAAGACCAATGAGGTCAATCATGCCTCGCCAGATGAAGTTATGTTGCCATTAAGACTTATGTCAAGTTAAATACCCCAGAAGTAGATGGAGTGCGTGGAGCCTCGGCATTTGATAAACTTCGACAGAGGGGCGCAATCTGTGACTAAATTTTAGGAAAAAAATGTTAGAACAGACGGTGACATATGTTAACTTAAGCACAGTTCCTCGCACCCTAATTGGTGGTTAAGTGGACTATACAACTTAGACTCTTGAGGCCCACCATAAATGAAAGTGGAGGCCTTCTAGAGGATAACTTCAGGCAGATAGATAGAAAAAATACTTGGACATGTTAAAATGGGCGGAAGGAAAAAGTAAAACTTATCAGGGAAAGTCTACTGACTGCTCAGAGCTGCCAGAAATCTTATGCTGATGTGCGGCGGAGGAACCTAGAGTTTAGTGTGGATGATTGGGTATTCCTGAAGGTTTCACCGACGAAGGGTGTGGCGAGATTTGATAAGAAAAGTAAGCTCAGCCCAAGGTTTATTGGGCCTTATCAGATTCGCCGAAGGATAGGCCATTAGAACCCATTCGCCTAGTTTTTCATGTATCAATGCTGAGGAAGTGTATAGGATATCCCTCCCGGATTGTTCCAGTCGAAGACGTTCAAATCACAGAGGGGTTAGCTTATGAAAAAGCTCCAATATCCATACTAGACCGGCAGATCCGTAGACTGAGAATCAAAGATGTTGCTTCTATGAAGGTGTTGTGGCAGAAATAAGAACCAAGAGGAGATGACCTGGGAAGCAGAAGATGACATGAAAGCCAGATATCCTCAGTTATTTCAGACTTAGTCAGATTGTGCAACCAGAGGTATGCTGATATTATTGTTTCATAAGTTGCATTATATACATGTATATGTGGAGTAGTTGACTTCACTTTATCGTGAAATGAATGTCATAGTATTGTGTGGAGTACCTGTGTTGGACTTTTCTGTGTTTCAGGATTTTTGGATAGTTCATATTACAGGGGAGACTCTGGCAAAATTTCTCCAGAATAAGTAGTTGCAAGTTAAAGTTCTTGCAAGCAGAAGTTAACATTCGTGGACGAATGTTCTTAAGGGAGGGAGGATGTTACACCCCGTAAGTTTATAACATGTAGTTGGCCTATTCGCATGTTGGTGGGAAGTTTTAGAATTCCATAGATGTGAGGAAAGGGCCCGGGGGAAGGTCGAACGAGTGCCAAGTTGGAATATCTCAAGAGGAGGCCGAACCGCTGCCCAGAGGGGCAAAGGGGCATAGAGCTAGGACCTCCGCGTTAGCCAACATGGCATGGAGCCAAAACGGCATGTTGGCCAACGTGCCACATTGCTATGTATTTTGCTGCAAGTATATATAGGCCACACCCTTTAACATTATGTCATTTCTCACATTTAAAAAATCAGAACAGAGGGTAGGGACGAAGGGAATATATAATTTTCTTCCGATTATACCGTCAAACGCCGTCCGATTCCAAATTAACTTCGGGTATCAAAGTATAAAGCTGCAGGGAGCATTTTTATGGAGTTAATTTCGTGAAATTCGCCCGACGAATCGTCTTCCCGCTGAGCCAAAGTGATTGGAATTGCTCAAAACTAGTGTTTATACAATCCCAGGCTCAAAGTAAGTATTTCTCTCTTCTAGATTTCCAAGAAATTATGAGTTTTCGATCATTCTTCAATAAGTTGAAGAAGAGTAAGTATATATATATAAAGTTATGGTTTTCTTTGAATTTAGTAATGAAGATAGCTCTATTCTTCCGTTAATGTGATTACAGTTAGGAAGAACAATTGAATACCAGCCGAACCTCATCAGTTAGTCGGTAAACGACGAACGAGGTATGTATGTCTTAACTCTCGGCAAGTATCCTAGTCGTACAGTGTTACGAATGGTGTTTTCTCGAATAGAAATAACGATCTCAGACTCTGCAGATGGTTTCTACCATTAGATTATAATTTGATAAGTTGTAATTAACTTTTATTGATATACGTGTATAAATATCAGATATGTGGCGATTAGCTGCTAATAGGGATTACAATTACCTAGATTCTAGTTAGCTGTTAGAACTCATATACAGATCGTACTGCAGGACCCTCGTTAAAAGGGGAGCAGGTTAAATGTGACTCACATATGATGCTATAGAAACTCTCTTATTCTCAGCTTTTTGGGATGGTAGACTTATATGTTTGTTTCCAGACCTAGACTTTAGAGGCTCGTAAGAGTTAGTAGCCTGAATCAGTTGGTTAAACAGTATGGGTGTAGTTAGGCAGTCTAACGACCAGTTAGCACATGTATTAGCAGGAAAGCATCCTTAGAGGTCATTAACGTTATCGCACGTTCTAGAACCAGAAATAGAGACAGAATAGGTATATTCCCGAGTTAGCGACACCAGGGTCCTCTAGTGTATTGAGTGATCGCATGTTGTCCCTTTAGCCTTATCAGTGATTGTCAGTCTTAGTCGATTTAACGGCTATCATGTAGAATTCCCAGCAAGCTAGCCTAGTCGTCCAAGTTAGATAAACCCGTGGGTACCCCAAGGAGGGGTCCACATCAGTTGCCAGTGACAGACCAGTCTATATAGAATTTCCCATGAGACTGAGAATTTCCCAAAACAACAACATAGATCCAAGTGGATTCATACAAGGCGTAAGGAGTCAGTAGCACTCTTCTAGTACAGTTGTTATCTAGTTAAGGAGATCGGTAAGCTCCCTATGGAGAACCAGGGACCGATCGCCAAGAAGCAAGTTCGACTAAGCCCAGCTTTATAGTTGTTTAATTAGAAGAATAAAGTAGTTAGTTGTCCGCAACTCCACAGTTATGCATGAGCTAAAGATGTCCGAGTAGGACATTCAGATTATTGTTAGACCACTTCAGACCTTACTCTATTCAGCCCAGATTATTAGAGATCTTGATCACTATCAGGATCCTCTGATCTAATATGTGCATATGGTGTGCTTGTAGACTGTCATACAGATTATCCAAAAGGAGAGTAGCATTAGCATGAGGCCCAAAAGGCCAGATACGCTCTCGCTATATAGATAAATTTATTTGTTAATTTCTCCAGTATAGTAATCCAGTATGACCCTTAGTAAAGCATGTTAGGAGTATATGATTTGTGCAGTTATTATTATCAGTTAGACCTGTATTTGCATTGTTTGGGCTAGATTACCTGTATAGCTTCTCTGACCGCCTTAGGGTTAATAGCTGTGTTGACTCTTCCGCCAGAGGGCGAGGATACGTTGCTCTACGGAGCGGCATACCGTCCGCAAGGGACGAAGATGAGGAGCCAGCTCCTCATATTTTGCCGTGGTTGGCCTATACACACCCCCGCCGAGCGCTTGTGCCCGAGGTGTAGATTTCAGGAGTCCTCCGAACTCAGGCACAGCTATAGTCAGGGGCCCAGCGGGCCCAAGTTGCATACCCATGGGATCGACAGGATGCCTATAGCTAGTAGGTGGTGGGGTATGACCTGGATAGGGGTAAATAGATTGAGGTGTACTCACTAGGTCTAATGGGGGCCCGACTTATGGGAGCCAGGTAAGGTTTATATTTATGTTGCTAGTTACTGATAGTTAGGCAGTAGGACGTCTCGTAGTCAGGTACGACTCCTACTCCTCTCATTATAGTTATGTATAGTCCTGATTTTACTACTTCTGTCAGCTTCAATCTGTTTCCTTTACTTTAGCTATGGTCAGCTTTACTCTTTACTTTCATTCATTTACAACTATTGCTTTACATACTCGGTACATATTGTACTGACGCCCTTCCCGGGCCGCTGCATTACTTGCCTGCAGGTACAGATAGACGAGGAGAAGATCCCTCATAGTTTCAGTCAGCCTCACAAAGCCATCAGCTCCTTTCTTCTAGATCTATGTGTCAGAGGTTTACTTCTTTTGTTTGTATAGTATGGGTAGACCGGGGCCCTATCCCGATCGTCTTATTACTCCTAGAGGCTTGCAGGTTGTATCTTTTCCCTGTGGTTAGATGTATCGGCCGTGTGGGGCCGTATGTGATTTAGATTATGGTTCAGGCCGTGTGGGGCCTTGTTTCACTGTTTATTTTTCACAGGTGACTATAGGCCTTGTCGGCCGGGGGTTGCATTTGCAACCGCTATATAGCCTGTTGTTTTCTTGATTCTAGAGTTAGAGCCAACCTTGCACCAGAGGTGCTTAGGCTCAGACAGCTCAGCAGTTCAGGTTCTAGTAGGGCACCAGGTGCCAGTCATGCCTCCCGAGGTGGGGCGTGACAGATAGTACCCAAACCATTCCTAGCATTATGGAGTTGGTTTCAAATGCGGCACCATCTAGACCTTTACCTGCAGAGAGTTCATTGCTCTGAGTTTCACTATCTAGAGCTTTACCTCAGCATGATCCAGAGTAGTGCCATTCTGAGCGCTTCAGGGAGCTCCTCTCACTTTTGTTCTTCATTTTTGTTTGCATTGGGGACATTGCACAATTTTTAAGTTAGGGGTGGAGGATGTACTTTTGTGATGTAATAAATTTCTTTGGTGTGACTCTTATTTTGTAATGAAAGTATAATTTTTGTTTAGTCTAATAATGATGTGTTATGGATGTCCATTTATTGCTTTCAAAGTGTAGAAGTCCTCTTAGGTTTTCTTTGCCATGATTCTTTTTCGGGAAGCTTAATTATGTTGAATCTAGGAAAATAAAAATAGTTTAAATGTCTTAGTGTGTAGGCATGATGATATACTAATATGCAACTTTCTTAAGGGCACTAGCCTACATTTTGAGTCGTTCTTGGTTGAATAGAGTGTTCCTGATATAGGTAGTGGTGATATATGAGATTATTGCATGCTTCTGGGATTCTTTGAAAAATATCGCCCCCCTCAAATTTTTGCAGCAACTATTTTGTATAGATATATTTACCTCTGTTTTGACATCTAATTGTGTTGATTGTTTCAATGATTCCCTAGTTGAGAGTAGTGTTGATTACTCCATTTGGTATCCATGTGCCAATGTGTGCTTAGATAAAATTTCTATTTTTTTTACTTATTGTGGTCATACTCTAGAACATCTGAATAGAAAGGAATAAATTAACTGAATTTGAATCTTTGAATGATTTGCATTAAAAATGCAAGTATGAAATATGTGTAAATAGTTATGCAATTAAACTCATGCATCTAAACAAGCTCTAAAAATACATGTATATAAATGTATATCTTTATTTGTAATTCTCTCATAACTGACATACATCATGAATGAGCGCATGATGTCCAACTTCTTGCCCATGTTATGAGAGCCTTCCAAAGTCTTGCCAAGACAGATGACGAACTAAAATGTGGATTCATACTAAGCCCTTACCATGTGATATATGAGGAGTCGCCCAAACCAATGGCACAATCTTAACCTACACTGGCTACGTAATTTCAAGTCTTACGGGTTATTTGAACCCTTCACCCATCTCAGTGCTAAATAATCCTCCCAAAACTATGCTCATATAAATATTCCTATCTGAGGCAGCTGAAAACATCTTCGCAAAGAACTTTAGCTATAGTTATATTAGATGTTTAAAATCTCTGTTGACCCTTGGCTCAAACTCCTATTCTTTGAAAATTTGTTAGATTCTATGCTAAAAATCTCGGTATAAAACTTGTGAGCCTCTATCCTCAAAATCCTTGAGTTTCAAAAACAAGACTTTACTTTTTTCTTTTGAAAATAATGCTATAAACTAAACTTTCTATCAAAAATCTCTTTATGAAAACATTCTAAAAATCTGCTCATCCTTAATAATGAAACCAATGCATTTATCTCACAATACAAAGCTTTCAAAAATAATTATTTTCATGAAATTGGGTCCATGGGATAAGAGGCATGAACCAAAATCATCAATCAACCAAGAGAGTAAGAATTATCATCAACACTCAAGAGATGCAAGGATACAACTCAATATGAAGAACTCAATCAATGAACAATTCAACTTATAAGGAAGAAGTCCAAATCAAGAAAGTGGGCAAGAACCCTAGATTTAACTTCAATAGAATCTTTACTAGGTGTAGGGAATGAGGAAGAATGGGATTTTCCAATAAAGTTATCCTTACATACTTAGAATGAAGAACTCTCGACTCTATCTTGGAAATCCCTAGGTTGAAGATGAAGAACCCTAACATCCTTAAGAGCTATTGATTCTTGAATTTACGTTGTTATGAGAGGGAATGAGACTTTACACTAATAAAACCCCTTAAATATCCCCCATAGGAACCCCAAAACAATTTGGCTGAGGTGGTAAAATGTAGAAATTTACTACAATACCGTAAAAAAGTTGCTTGAAGAAATTTCAACCTACAAGTCATTAGGTCTGGACATGAATCATTATTACATCTTGTGGTCACTGAAGCTTTTTGATCAGTTTTTGATCTTTGCATCACAGAGGAATAGTATGAGTCGTCCCTAATCACAACGAGTCATTAAATCCACCTGTGATCACTAGCAAAATTCGACACCTTCTGAACCTCACATCATGGCTGGTCAGGATAGGTTGCACCATCACACGATGAGTTATCCATTGAATTATGGTGTCTAGAAGTATGAAAGCCTTGATTTCCTACCACGAACCACATCACGACTCATGGTTCTTTACCACGGCTCGTGGTGTGGTCCGTTCTATGGGAAGTTGTCCACTTCTTACTGGTTTTCTGCTTCATGTCTAGAATTTGATCTAAGAGACTTTTGGGGGTGTTACATTATCTCCCCCTTAGGATCATTTGTCCTCGAATGAAGACTAAACTGGATTTATTGGTGATCTAACCGGAAGTAACTAAACTGAACTTAACTAAATTCACGAAATGTGCAAGAATATTGAGGATTTTAATGACAGCTAATGGGACATGGAACTGATAAGATTACTACAATAGGAAACTATTACCTCAAGATAATTTTGAACTAGGAGGGAAAAGATGATGGTACATGGCCATCATATCTGCTTCGGCTTCCCAAGTAGCTCCCTCAACTAGCTAATTCCTCTATAGGACCTTCACAGAAGCAACTTCTTTATTTCTCAGGTTACGAACCTAACAAGCAAGAATCTCAACTAGAACCTCCTTATATGATAGGTTGTCCTTCACTTCCACACTCTTCGTATGCACAATGAGTGAGCGGTCACCCATACACTTTTTGAGCATAGAAATATAGAAGACTGGATGAACTGATACTAGTTCGGCTGGTAGCTCCAACTCATAAGCTACCTTGCCAACTCTCTTTGAATTCCGATACAAACTAATATAACTGGGACTAAGCTTCCCTTTCTTCCAAAATATCATAACACCCTTCAAAGGTGAAACCTTTAGATAAACCCAATCACCTACCGCAAACTCCAAGTCTCTATAAGACTTTTGGCGACTCTGTGCAGTCTTCAGCTTTTCCCGATTGATCTTTATATTTTCCATAGCTTGTTGTACTATGTTTGTCCCCACTACCTATCACGACCCAAGCGTACACCCGGATCATAGAGACGGGACAAGGAGTCCCGAAAGACCCCAAGTCAACCCATGGCATGACCGTACATCTAATTCATTTACATAAGCAGAAGGCTTAACACAAGATAATGTAAACATGCCATAACAACAAAGAAAAGACAATACATGATCCATACAGTGATGTGTTTTGATTTTACGGCACTTTCAACGCTTAAAACCAAGAAACTATGCACATTTCAGGTATGTTTATATAGGTTTGATGTGTTTTGTGTTTAATGTTGCAGGAAAACAGGTTTGAAAGTGAAATGGGCAAATTAATACTTAAAATAATTGAACAGGTGACTGCCAGGCACTTCATGAGTCGTTGGCACTTAGCACGACTCGTTGCTGAAGTCGTGGGCAAAGGTTAAGTTTAGAAGATGCAAGACTAGTGTACCTGACGGGTTGAGGAAACGACTCGTTACATCTAGTAACGAGTCGTGAAGACTGAGAGAGAAATTATTGAAGAAGTAACCAGTCGAGATAACGGAAGACATAACGAGTCGTTAGTTGACTAAACAACTCATTGGCAGATCACTAGAACCAACAATAAGGTACACTAGAAATTTGAAGGAGTTAGACCGTGAGGGGCCTAATGACTCGTGCTAAGGCACAATGAGTCGTTAGGTGATCCATTGCCACAACTGGGTTCGATGTTGAGGACGACTGCCGAATCGTTATGGAGCCCGTGACCATGATGACCTTGTTTCACTTTTAATTAGGAAAAGGTTTTCTTGGAACTATAAATACACCGTTTAGGTTTATTTTAACGGGACAGAATTTTACACTTTGGAACATTGATTGTTGGGAGTTATTCACTGCAATTAAGATTCAAGAAACGATTTTATAATTTTGTTATTGAATTTGGCGAATTAATACAACCTTGGATTTTTGTTCTTCGGTCTTGGAATTTATTCAACCAACTTAGTTTTCTTCTGCAAATTTCTGTAAGTTGCAATTATGAATTATTTTATATTTTATGATTGTGATATTATAAGCATGAGTTGCTAAACCCGTAACTAGATTTGTGGGAACCATGATTAATTAACACACATAGGTTAAACACTTAGTGATTCTTGAACGGGATTTAATGCATGTATTGTTTTTCCCTTCGCTTTAATTGATTCTTGATGGTTGCAAACGTTAGGACTTGCCTTATTATTACTTACCGGACCAAGGGGGTAGTGAATAGGAAAAAGGGATTTACAACAGAGATTTGAGGATATCAACCCTCATCTAATAACTTGAACTTGTCCGGGGATAGCTAATCTGATATTAAGGGTAAGGGTTAATTAAGCATACACACGTAGACGGACCAAGTTGCGTGGTGAAAATCATCTAGATAGGGGACCAACCATTTAGGTGAATCTAACTTACCAATATTGCATGTTAAACACTGAAATAGATTACTAGTGTAAAAGCCTTGTGGTTATGAAATATTGGGGAACACAATCCTAGTCAACTCGTTAATTGAACACAAACCAACATTAATCTAAACATCGAGTAGTTTTTACTTTTGTTTATTATTTTATTTCTTTCCCCCTTAGGAAATAAGTAATTCGATAGTAATAATCATTCACATTAACTCAAGTTCTTTCCATATTCCCTGTGGGATTGACCTCAACCTTCGTTGGGTTCTATATTTGACATTGGCCGCTTTATATCTCATTTGTGAGGCGTAATTTGGGCGACATCAAACTTTTGCGCCGTTGCCGGGGATTACGGCTAAGGCTTTTGTTAATTGTGTTTTCTTTACTGTGGGGTTCTTATTTTCCTTTTTATTTTTCTTTGTTTTTGTTTTTCTTAACAGGTCTTAGGTTCATGTATGCCTGATACTAGAAGCAAACGAAAATCCTTGATTCCAATCGGTCACGAACTTAAGCAGACGTTAAGAAACCTAAGAAAATGGCCAACATCCAAGAGCAGGAAAATGTGGACCAAGCCACAACAAGAATGTTGGAATAGGAGCAAGCTTGGGCTAGAGATCGTGAGTTAGCTAGAGTTGCTGAAGAGCAATGTCTAGCTGCAGAAGCAGAGCGAGCTAGATGATACAGAGGTCCAGACCACCAGAGACACCGGTATTTTGATGATGATGATGAAGCTGATATAGACGAAGTCGGTGCCACTGGAGCTATAGTCCCTCCCCTTTTTCCTACTGGGGAAAAGTTTGATATTACCAGTGCAATAATCCAACTGCTCAACATGAAGGGAATATTTGTGGGTCATGCATCTGATGATGACAATGCTCACTTGAAAAATTTCGTGGGTATATGAAAGTCTCACAAACAACTGGGAGTAAGTCGGGACGCAATCAGACTGAGGTTATTTCCCTTCTCATTAAAGAGTGAGGCAACGATGTGGTTGGCTGAGCTGCCAAATGATTCTATCACTACTTGGGGGAACTTAATAGAGCTTTTCTTGAAAGATTCTTTCCACCATCCAAAGCATTGCAGTTGAAAGATGAAATATATAACTTCAAACAACTAAATTCAGAGGCACTTCACGAGACCTGGCTGCGTTTCAACAAGAAGCTCAAAAGGGTGCCAAATCATAGGATTCTAGATGATATATTGTTGGAGATCTTCTATAGGTCTCTGAATGCTAACACCAAGGCGGTGGCTGGCACCATCTCTGGTTGAACCTTTATGAGCCATACTTATGCAGAGGCTACTGAGCTACTTGACAGGATTACCAAAACCAACCGAGCTTGGCATACTAGAGAGTTGGAGATTCCGACTGGTTCTTATGTGGTTGGTATGTCTGCAGAACAGAGAAGAAAGATGAAGAGCGTGATCAAGATATTGCTGAGATTAAAACAACTATAGGGTTGCTTGCTAAGCATCTAATGGGAGCTGGAGCTGAGAAAGTAAATGTTGTGGGTTCTCAGGGAAAGGCCCCGAGAAATGATGGATGTGAATCTGAGTCTGAAGAGGAAGCTACAACCCATGCTTAGTCCGAGAATTCTATACAGCCTGCACAGCCACACTACAACGTTTGGCTTTAGGGGGTCAAGACTGGAAGAAGAGGACTTCCTTAACTCAGGTGTTGGTTCGAGAGGCTCTGGTGGATATATCTGAGAGGACGATCTCTAGGCTACTGTATGGGCCAGACTATCATGCCCCGATAAACACAACCGAGTTTGACTACAGGGTATTCGAGTTAAAGAAAGTCAAGACCAAAAAGCTGAATAGTCAGGAGCGCATCAAACAATATACTTGTTTGTCTCAGATCATTGCTATAAGAGGTTCGCTGGTTGAATCGTTGCATGGCACAGAGTGTCAGATCAATAAGGCAACACTCAACTTTCAGGTTAAATTTTGGTGGTCATTGGTGCGGCATAGGCTGGTACCAACCAGCAATGATAACATCCTCTCACCCGACAAAGTGACATTGGTAGCAAGTATTATGGAGGAATATGCCATAAATTTCCCGCAGTACATTGCTGAGGAGATTAGATAGCGGGCAATCAATGACGGTACTATAATTCCCTTCCCCTGTCTAATTTATAGAATCTGTTAGGAGTCAAAGGTGCCGGAGTTGCCATCAGTTGATTAGAAAATAGTGGTACAGAAGATAACAGATATGGAGTTGATTCTAGATGACACAAACCTGGTATCGAGAGAAAGAATCAGGCAGCTGCATCCGCTGGAGTGACTATATTAGCAGAGGCATTTGGCAGTGGTATGCAAATTGATGCTGCATAGTTCACTGATTTGGCAGCTAAACCTACTAAGGTTAGAGAGCTGGGTAGCCAGCCTGAGGCTATAGATACAGCAAACACCTCCACATATGCTGATGTTCCTGAGTCATCATCCACCACAGCAGCACCTAGACCACCGGTTTCTCCTCCACGAGCCGCTACAGCCGGCCTGGTTAAGATTTCTTAGGAGTTTTTGGTTGATATAGCTAGGCAGATGGCTAAGGCCGAAAAGAAACAGGCACACACGGCTCTACAGTTTAAAGTTCTGATGGAGCAGGTAAAGCCTTGGGTGACAAAAGAGTTGGAGGCATTGTCCAGTTCTGTGCATGGCTGTTGGATGCTTTCGAGAGACATATGGATGAGTGCCTTGCGTAGTTACAGGCGCTTGAATTGGCAAAATGGTATGCAGAGCTAGAAGCGCTCAGAGCCGAGGTGCTGTATTTGGCTTCACAATAGGTAGCTGCAGTACCTCCACCGGTGCTTCCTGTGATAGATGATGAATTTGAAGAAGATCTACCACCGGTTTTTGATTTAATTACTAAGGAGATGGTGGCACATGATAAAGGAAAAAGGGCTCGTGAGGAGGCAAGTTTGAAAATGATGCTTCTCTGCTCCGTCAACAAAAATGAGAGCGGCGTGAGATGGAGAGAGTGCTATATGTATCGAGAGAGGAGGCTCGACAGAGAGCTGAGACTGAGGCAGCGAGAGCTCGTGGAGAAGGCACGAGCTAGCTCCTTTGGATCTAAAAAATGCACCAGGTCAAGCCGGTAATCTTGGAGATAACATTGGAGGCGTATCTACACCCTCCACCGACCAGCTAGCTGACACCTAGGTCACATAGGTATGTTCCCTATATCCCTAATTTGTCTGATATATATGCGTCAAGGACGACGTACGCTTTTCTTGATGGGGGTGGGGAGGGATACCTGTGCATTTCTTTTGTTGAACATAACCCGAGGGTTTTTCTTGCCGGATATCTTTTCCCGCGGGTGTTCCTTATCTAGTAGAACCGGCATGTTTAGGGTTTTATGTTTTTTGTCTTTGTTTATGTCAATCGAAAGAAAAGTTAGGTGAATTTAAGGCAGTTGAGAGCTTAAATTGTTGATTTTTGTTGATCTGAGAATTTGATATCCCTCCTGAAATTTTTTTTTGTGCATGCTAAAGTCGACATAGCCTTTGTGAATCTTTGCATGGCATTGAAAACTGTGAACATGTTTACCATTGTATGGTTGTACCTGAACTAGCAGTTAGTAGAAGTGATGATGTTGACCTGTGCTATGTGCGAGTGAGGTTTAATAGCTAAATTCGATTGTGTGTGTCAATCTACAACTTGCATGGTCAGTCGTACCGAGATAGAGGATAGAAAACTAGGAAAGGATCATAGGCCGTTTTTTATTTATGAGCCCACTTTATCCTTAAAAGACCTACCAAAAGAGAATAAAAATCTCTTGATCCAAATGTTTGAGCTTAAATAGACCTTTCTTTTTGTTTACACCAATTCATCTTCCTGCTTTTATTAAGAATAAACCTGTTTTGGCCTTGGTCCCTCCTTGGACATTGTGAACCTCAACTCAAGCAAATCACCTAAGTTGAGGGTGGCTATTATAGGGTGATTAAGAAGAGTAGGGTGGAATGAAAATTGAGTAATGAAAAAGGAAAGAGCAGATGCGGTATGCATAATGAAAAGAAAAAAAAGAAATAAAAATGGTTGTCAAAGAGCAAGAAAAGAAAAGAAAAGAAAAGAAAGATGTGACATCAATGAATGCTTGAATGAAGAGAAACCGCAGCCGTAGTTGCAAATGCAAATAAAAGAAGAAGCAAGTAAAGGGAAAAGGGGAGAAAATAGAAAAAAAGGTTAAAAGTGGAGCCAAGAAGTGTGTAGTGCCATGGAGGGTTAAGCTACTAATTCTATATGTACCATACCCGAACCTGAGCCTATGTTACAAGCCTAGAAAGTCCTATAGCGATCCAGGTTACTTGTCTGAAAATCGAGGTATTGAAAGTAAAGGCAAGTCTATGGTATTGCAAGCAAACAGTTAGAATTTCTTTTTGAGAGCGAGTGAATCTTACCTAGTCCCAAGAGAAATATATCTAAATAATAATATACACATGTGTGAGTATCGGACTTCCTTGAGGTGAGAGCATTTGGTCAACAAAATCGTTTGTAAATTATCTGGGTCAGTGTTATAGATTTATGTGCGTGGTTGCAAGTGACAGTGCTTTGCCATGTTTTGATTCCTCTATGTCATGGTTAAAAATTTTGCATATGCATTGTGATTTGAGTTTATATGATGAAGGAGGGGTTAGAAAATTCAATTTGATGAATAAATGTGACTGCTGTAAGTGTCAGGACCCAAACGTACACCCGATCGTAGACACGGGACAAGGGACCCCAAGAGACCCCAAGTCGACCCATGGCACATGCATACAACTAATCTTATTCAAATAAGCAGAATGATAATCATAAGACATAGAGAAAACGTAATTATAGCATAACATCAAGAAATATTGGGCGCATACATGGCGGAGCACTACATACTTATCTGAAAGCCTCTAATACATAAGATGGGTTGATCGGACAACATTCCCAACTAACACGACCAAAACTGAACATAAACAACATGAAAGCTTATCAAACGGCCCTCGGAACATGAGGACTCACCGATAATCTGAAAAAGTAGGCTGAGGCGGACTAAAGATGAGGATGAGCCTGAGATCCAGACCTTGTATCATGAAATGATATAGCATAGAAAGTATGCGGTCAGTACGTGGAATGTAACGAGTATGCAAGGTAAGTAAAACGGACATTTTTAAAATAAAGTAAAACTCATTAATATACATAGGAGAAGGACATCGTGCATATATCGTAAACTTCATGAGAAAACATAAGGCTCAAGACTTTCAAATCAATCATAAAGCGTTAATAATCATAATCGTAAGTAAACATTATAAAAACATAACTTGAGCTAATAACATAATATATATCAATGCATAAAACATGCGGAACAATGGGAGGACTCATCATAACCGACACCATCATGGTAGAGCCTTTCATGATGCCCCACTGTCTCGCTCAACTGGGAAGAGCCGACCCTGACTTGCCAGGCCAGGGTCGTGCATAAGGCGTGATATCACATTTGAGGAGATCATTATCAATACATCATATTATTTACAAACCCACGGTGGCACGTGGTTATGAGACACCGGCGTAGTCCTTTGAACGCCGGGCTGCTCGGTGCTTGACACGACTCCCAAAAACATGCATATAGGCTCATACATAAATCAATAACGTCATGCATTAAGATTCATTGGCTAAAATATAACATTTATCATCATTGATCCCCTTTAAAACATGCTTAGCCAATAATCGAGGCCCTTTTCATCAGCCAACATCATAAATCGATAAATCACGCAATTCACTTCATAAATCATAAATCATTCATTAATATGTGGGCATTTCCCAATACTTCATCATATTCAATTCTTTCAAAATATGCTCATAAATATGGATAACTTGAATTCATGCTTTTCTGTCATAAATAAATTCAAATATAGAGTAGTCATCATAAATCATAACTTTCATGAACTTTCATCAAATGGGAATCTTAGATTTAAAGTCTTGAAACATGATTTTAAAGAGAATAATAATAAAATATTCCCATCATTCATAATTAAAGAATTACAACTCAATTAACTCATACCCATAAAGAGATATAAAAATTTCATGCATTTAAGTAAAACCCCACAAACTTGAATAGGAGGATTCATGATTTAAATTGATATTTGGGATGGGTCAGGAAGAATTTCACCTATTCTAAAGCCCTACATACCTGAGAATGGATTGATTTGAAGTTCCTTGAAAACCCACAAAGAAATTGGTGGAAATTTGAAGAAGAAGACCTTGAATCTCCCAAAAATACTCTAAAGTTCTTGCATGAGAATGGGCATGCATAAAGGACTTAATTCCTCTTATCACACTCAGAAAATATCCAAAACGACATAGCTTAGGGTCTCAAAGCACGAAAAAGTCAAAAATGCCCTTAATAAAATTTCCCTAAAAACTGCTTCGGGCAGACCAACGACCGATCCAACGGGTCGTGGAAACATACCACGACTCGTGGTATCGAGTCATTGGTTCCACTGCCTCCTTACATATTTCAGATCTTTCCCATGACTCGTTAGGACGAGCCGTTATTTCAAACGACAGGTCGTTGGATCGACCGTCATCGACTTCTTGGCCAAATCTAACTTCCTTACCACGAGCCTCACCACGACTCGTGGTTCCTTCCAATGAGTCGTGGTCTCAACCCGTTGCCTACATTGGAAAGTATCAACCCTAACAACGACCACAACCAATGACCCATGGCTTCTTCAAACGGATCGTTGGGTCTCCCTTTGTTTACCCTGTCCCCCAGCCTGACCCTAACCACGGCTGCAAGGGATGGCCCGTTATATCCCACAACGGTTCGTCATACCTCCCGTTATCTCCACTGCCACCAACTCTTCCCTAACCAACGATAGCATACAACGACTCGTGGTTTGATAGCACGAGTCATTCTGTGGTCCGTCCTGTGATGTTTTTGCTAGTTTTCTGCTCTTTTTAAATTTAACTCCTGGGTATTTTCTTAGGCCTTTATGAGGTATTACAATATCTCCCCCTTGGAAACATTCATCCTCAAATGTAGGAAACAAGCAGCAAACAGAAACATACAATTTATCATAGCCATATACTGATCATTTTAACCGAAATTTTCACAGAATGACTACCTCTGAAATAAACCATAGAGCTGAACTGACCTCATACTTTACTTACATATTCATACACATAAAAGAAACTTGCACACATGAACAAAACATGAAAACTAAATAGAGTCATAGGGAAAAACTGATACCTCAAGCGGAACCTAGCTAGTAGAGAAAAAATGTGGATATCTAGCCATCAAGTCCACTTCGGCCTCCCACATAGCTCCCTCAACATGCTGATTTCTCTATAAAACCTTAACTGAAGAGACTTTTTTGTTCCTCAGCCTCCGAACCTGACGATCCAAGATTTCAATGGGAATTTCTTCATAACTAAGACTATCCTTCACTCCAATGTTGTCTATCAGAACTACCAAGGATGGATCACCCAAGAACTTCTTCAAAAGTGACGTATGAAAGACGGGATGAACCATAGATAGCTCCGAGGGCAATTTCAACTCATACGCCACCTTACCAGATCTTCTCACAACCCGGTAGGGGCCAATATAATAGGGACTGAGTTTCCCTTTCTTCCAAAACCGCTTGAATCCCTTCATGGGTGATACCTTTAGAAATACCTAGTCGTCCACATCAAACTCCAAATCTCTTCTCCTCATATCAACATACGATTTCTGACGACTCTAAGCGGTTTTCAACCGGTCCCTTATCAACTAAACCTTCACCATCGCCTCATGAAACGAATCTGGTCCTATCATAGCTGCCTCACCAACTTCAAACCATCCGATGGGTGATCTACTCCTTCTCCTGTAAAGAGCCTCGAATGGTGCCATCCGGATACTAGAGTGATAACTGTTATTATAGGAAAACTCGATCAAGGGCAAATGATCATCCCAAATACCTTTAAAATCCATCACACATGCCCTCAACATATCCTCAAGAGTCTAGATCATTCGTTCTTCCTGGTTGTCTATTTGCGGATGGAAGGTTGTACTGAGCTTAACCTGCGGCCCAAGTCCTTTTTGAGAAGAACGTCAGAATTGATAGGTAAACTGAGTACCTCAGTTTGAAATAATAGACAAGCGCACTCCATGAAGTCGAACCAACTCCTAGATATACAACTTAGCATAATCATCTGCTGAATCCGTGGTCTTGACCGGTAGGAAGTGTGCAGCCTTGGTTAACCTGTCGACCACCACCAAAATGGAGTCGTATTGCTGGTGAGTACGGGATAGACCCGTAACAAAATCCATATTAATCTCTTCCCACTTTCAAGTGGGGATGCTGATATCCTGAAGTACACCTCCCGACCTTTGATGTTCGACTTTCACTTGCTAGCAGTTTGGACATTTTGCTATGAACTCCGCAATATCCTTCTTCATACCATCCCACCAATAGATTTCTCACAAATCCTGATACATTTTTGTGGATCCTGGATGAATAGAATATCTGGGACCATGTGCCTCATGCAATATCCGAACTCTCAAATTATTGACGTCCGGAACACATAGTTGACCATGGTATTGTAGCACACCATCTCCCCCTTGGGAGAAGACCTCCACCTTCTAACTCCGCACCACCTCCTTCAGCTTCCTCAATATTGGATCCTCATCTTTCCTAGATTTAACATCGACCACCAAGGACGATTCTGACCTGTTATGTACAACAACACCGCAATCGGTCGAGTCAGTCAATCTAACTCCCAATCTTGCAAGTTGGTGAAAATCTTTCACCAACTCCTTCTTTTCCTCATCTACGTGGTACAAACTCTCCATGGAGAGCCTACTAAGTGTATCCGCAACCACATTAGCCTTGCTCGGGTGGTAGAGGACACTCATGTCGTAGTCATTAAGTAGTTTCAACCACCTCCTTTGCCGAAGATTTAGATCCTTCTGTGTGAACACATAATGCAAGCTCTTGTGATCTGTAAATACATCCATGTGGACTCCATACAAGTAATGCCGCAATATCTTCAATGCAAACACCACTGCGGCCAACTCAAGATCATGGGTCGGGTAATTCATTTCATGAACTTTCGCTTTCTTGAGGCATATGCTATTAACTTCCCACGCTGCATCAACACACATACTAGCCCGACTCTCGAAGCATCACAATACACTACAAAGCCATCAGTACCATCGGGTAAGGTCAACACTGGTGCTGAAGTGAGTCGGGTCTTCAACTCTTGGAAGCTTTTCTCACAAGCTTCCGACCATTGGAACTTCACCTTTTTCTGAGTCAACTTAGTCAAAGGTGCCGCAATAGATGAGAAACCCTCAACAAACCTTTGGTAGTACCCTTCTAGGCCCAAGAAACTTTGAATTTCTAAAGGATTCAACGGTCTAGGACAATTCTTCACAGCCTCGATCTTTTGGGAATCTACCCTTATGCCTTCACTTGATACCACATGTCCCAGAAATTCTACCGAGTTTAGCCAAAATTTCACACTTGCTAATCTTTTCATACAACTAACTATCCTTGAGGCTTTGCAGAACTATTCTCAAATGAATGGCATGCTCCTCCTCACTCTGGGAGTACATAAGAATGTCATCGAGGAACATGATCACGAACATATCCAAATATTTCTTGAACACCCTATTCATCAGGTCCATAAAATCTGCAGGAGCATTGGTTAGTCCAAAAGACATAACTACAAACTCATAGTGGCCATACCGGGTTCTGAAGGCCGTCTTTGGAATGTCACACTCCCAAACTCCGAGCTGGTGATATCCGGACCTGAGATCTATCTTCGAGAAACACCTGGCACCCTGGAGCTAGTCAAACAAATCATCAATCCTAGGCAAGGGGTACCTATTCTTAATGGTGACCTTGTTAAGTTTTCGATAATCAATACACATCCGAAGGGACCCATCCTTTTTTCGAACAAAGAGAACAGGTGCACGCCATGGAGACTTGCTTGGTCTAATGAAACCCTTATCCAACAAGTCCCTTAACTGATCCTTTAACTCCTTTAGCTCGGATGGAGCCATCCGGTAAGGAGGGATGGAAATAGGTTGCGTATCTAGCAATAGATCAATACCGAAATCAATTCCCTTTCCAGAGGAACACCTGGCAAATCATCGGGAAACACCTCTGGATATTCGCACACCACCAGAACTGACTGAATAGTTGGGGTCTTAGACTCCATGTTCTTAACCCTAACTTGGTGGTACGTACAACCTTTAGAGATCATCTTCCTAGCCTTAAGATAGGAAATAAACCCACCTACTTGCACCGCCGAACTACCCTTCCACTCCAACACTGACTCACCCCGAAAATGAAATTCCACCATATGGGTCCTATAATTAATTGATACATAACATGCAAATAACCAATCCATGCCAAATATAATGTCACAGTCAGTCATGGCTAACTCTACAAGGTATGCGGGGGTAACCTTATGCAACACAGTGACCGGACATCCTCTATATACTCGTCTAGCTATGACCGAATTACCAACAGGGGTCGAAACTGAAAACAATTCTGACAAGGTCTCGGTACTAACTCCAAGACTACTAGCAATGTAAGGAGTCACGAAAGACAATGTGGCTCCCAGATCTAGCAAGGCATAAACATCAATATGAAAGACACGTAACATACCAGTGACCACGTCTGGCGAAGTCTCCTGCTCCTGGCACGAGGCAATGACATAGAATAAATTTTGGCGTTGTTCGCCACCCCCACTAGTTGATGCTCCCTGCAGAGTGGAATAGGCTGGAGTTGCTACTGCCATGGTGGTCTGTGCACAACCCCTATCATCACCCTGTCTAGCATATGGGCACGCTCAACACATGTGCCCAAATCTAGCACACCCAAAACAGACATCTGAGCAGTGCAGGAACTCCCCGGTGTGACTCTTGCCGTACTTCCCTCAGGCTGGAGGGGTATACTCTAACTGGGTGCCCCTCTAATCCCTCAACCTTGAAGCCATGCTCCTTTGGTCATCCCTGGGCCTGGATGGGACATTAGATAATGATAGTGCCGGGGCTAGTGACCTCTGTTGAAACTGTGGATGGTAGCCACTACTGGACCTCTGATGTGAAAACCCATGACTATTTGTTCGAGCCCTCTTTTCCTCCCTCTCCCTCGCATGAGCCACCTCCATCTGCTGGGCGTATAAAACTATGCGAGGAAAGTACATATCCTGGTGGAGCATAGCAGTCCTACAATCCTTGTCTAAATAATCGGCCACACCATGAACAAACCGGCTCACCCGCGTCCTTTGATCTATCACCAACTCTGGGGCGTATTTTAACAATCGGGTGAACTCAAGTGAATACTCCAGCACTATCATTTTCCCTACTCGAGGTTCACAAACTCCACTACTTTCAACTCCCTCATTTCTCGAGGGAAGAACCTATCGAGAAAGGCTATGTGGAACTCATCCCAACTGATAGGGCCCGATCCCGCTGCCCTACTATCCTTCCATTGCTTGTACAAAATATGAGCGACTGCTTTTAGCTGATATGAGGCCAATTCTACACACTCCCCATTTGTCACCCCCATACCTGAGTGACCTTCAAGATCCCTTTAATGAACTCGTGTGGATCCTCATCCACCTTTGATCCCGTGAACTCGGGAGGGTTCATCCTCAAGAATTCTCTAATCCGAGTTGCCATTGCATTGCCATTCTGTGGGACCTGGGCAAAAGCCTTCTAGTTAACCTGAGCGGTCAAGGCCTACACCAACATCTGGATAACCACCCGAAACTCAGCGTAAGCAACTGGCTTTGGTGCCTGGGGCTCTTGAATAGGTGGGGCTTGTTGATTCCCATGTTCATTGTCATCTCTGTGGCCTTCATCATTTTCATTCCTCCTTCCGTTCATTGTCTTAGGAGCCATAATTCTTCAATCACGAATCGCATGAGTTAGAAGGATGGAGAGACTTTTTATCGCACGACATAGAACATAAAAGAAGGAAACAATTCCTAAACGTCTAGTATCCTCTTCGTCATAGGTGTGGCACGCTTCACACCCATGAAAAAGACTCTACTTAACATGACTTTCAGACTCCCTAGGACAATCTGAACCTATGGGTCTTATACCAAGTTTTTCATGACCCGAATGTACAACCCAGATCGTAGACACGGGACAAGGGACCCCGAGAGACCGCAAGTCAACCCATGGCACATGCATATAACTAATCTTATTCAAATAAGAAGCACGATAATCATAAGACATAGCAAAAGCATAATTATAGAATAACATCAAGAAATACTGGGTGCATACACGGTGGAGCATTACATACTTGTCTGAAAGCCTCTAATACATAAGATGGGTTGATGGGACAACATCCCCAACTAACCCGACCAAAACTGAACATAAACAACATGAAAGTTTATCAAACGACCCTCGGAATATGAGGAATCACCGATAATCTGAAAAAGTAGGCTGAGACGGACAAAGGATGAGGATGAGCCTGAGATTCATACCCTGTATCATGAAATGATACAGCATAGAAAGTATGCGGTCAGTACGTAGAATGTATCGAGTATTAAAGGAAAGTAAAATGGACATTTTAAAAATAAAGTAAAACTCATAAATAGACATAGGAGAAGGGCATCATGCATATATCGTAAACTTCATGAGAAAACATAAGGCTCAAGGCTTTCAAATCAATCATAAAGCGTTCATAATCATAATCGTAAGTAAACATTATCAAACCATAACTTCATCCAATAATATAATATATATCAATGCATACAACATGTGGAACAATGGGAGGACTCGTCATAACTGAAACCATCATGGTAGAGCCTTTCATGATGCCCCACTATCTACGCTAAAGTGGGCAGAGCCGACCCTGGCTTTCCAGCACAGGGTCGTGCATAAGGAGTGATATCACATTTGAGGAGATCATTATCAATACATCATATCATTTACAAACCCACGGTGGCACGTGGTTATGAGACACCAGTGTAGTCCTTTGAATGCCGGGCTGCTTGGTGCTAGACACGGCTCCCTAAAACATGCATATAGGCTCATACATAAATCAATAACGTCATGCATTAAGATTAATTGGCTAAAATATAACATTTTTCATCATTGATCCCCTTTAAAACATGCTTAGCCAAGAATTAAGGCCCTTTTCATTGGCAAAAATCATAAATCGATAAATCATGCAATTCACTTCATAAATCATCAATCATTCTTTAATATGTGGGAATTTCCCTATACTTCATCATACTCAATTCTTTCAAAATATGCTCATAAATATGGGTAAATTGAATTCATGCTTTTCCGTCATCAATAAATTCAAATATAGAGTAGTCATCATAAATCATAACTTTCATGAACTTTCATCAAATAGGCATCTTGGATTTAAAGTCTTGAAACATGATTTTAAAGAGGATAATAATAAAACCTGCCAATCATTCATAATTCAAGAATTACAACTCAGTTAACTCATACCCATAAAGAGAAATCAAAATTTCATGCATTTGAGTAAAACCCCATAGACATGAATAGGAGGATTCATGATTTAAATTGAGATTTGGGCATGGGTGTAAAAGAATTTCACCCATTCTAAAACCCTTCATACCTGGGAATGGATTGATTTGAAGTTCCTTGAAAACCCACAAAAAAATTGGTGGAAACTTGAAGAAGAAGACCTTGAATCTCCCAAAAATCTCTCTAAAGTACTTGCATGAGAATGGGCATGCATAAAGGACTTAACTCCTCTTATCACACTCAGAAAATATCCAAAACGACGTAGTTTAGGGTCTCAAAGCACGAAAAAATCAAAAATGCCCTTCATAAAATTTCCCAGAAAACTACTCCGGGCGGACCAACGACCGATCCAACGTGTCGTGGAAACATACCATGACTCGTGGTATCGAGTCATTGGGTCCACTGCCTCCTTACATATCTCATATCCTTCCCACAGCTCATCAGGATGAGCCGTTACTTCAAATGATGGGACGTTGGATCGACCATCGTCGACTTCTTGGACAAATCTGACTTCCTTGCCACGAGCCTCACCACGACTTATGGTTCCTTCCAACGAGTCGTGGTCTCAACCCGTCGCCTACACTAGAAAGTATCAAACTCTAATAGCGACCACAACCAACGACTCATGGCTCCTTCAAATGGGTTGTTGGGTCTCCCGTTATTTACCCTGTCGCCCAGCCTGACCCTAACTGCGGCTGCAAGAGATGGCCCGTTGTATCCCACAATGGGTCGTCATACCTCCCATTATCTCCACTGCCACCAACTCTTCCCTAACCAACGACAACATACAATGACTCGTGGTTTGATATCACGAGTCGTTCTGTGGTCCTTCCTGTGATGTTTTTACCAGTTTTGTGTACTTTTCAAATTTAACTCTCGGGTCTATTCTAGGCCTTTTCGGGATATTACAGTAAGTTTCCTAGAATTCTTTCGATTGAAGCGTCAAAGTAGTTTATTTTATTTTATTTTATTTTGTTTTTGCCTGAGGACATGCAAAAGTTGTAAGTTGAGGGTGTTGATGTGTCGTGATTTTACGGCACTTTTGACGCTTAAAACCAAGAAACTATACACATTTCGGGTATCTTTATATAGGTATGATGTGTTTTGTCTTTAATTTTGCAGGAAAATAGGTTCAGAAGTGAAATGGGCAAATTAATGCTTAAAACAACTGAACAGGTGACTGCCAGGCACTTCACGAGTCATTGGCACTTAGCACAACTCATTGTAGAAGTTGTGGGTAAAGTTGAGTTTGAAGATGCAAGACCAGTGTACCTGATGGGTTGAGGGAACGACTTGTTACATCTGGTAACGGGTCGTAAAGTTAGTCGTGAAGACTGGGCGAGAAATTATTGAAGAAGTAGCCAGTGGAGATGACGGAAGACATAACAAGTTGTTAGTTGACTAAACGACTCATTGGCAGATCACTGGAACCAACCTTAAGGTACACTAGAAATCTAAAGGAGTTAGACCACGAGGGGCCTAATGACTCATGCCAAGGCACAATGAGTCGTTAGGTGATCGTTGCCACAACTTGGTTAGATGCCGAGGATGACTGATTTTAGCAAGGAACGAATTGTCAAAGGTCCTTACGAATCGTTATGGAGCCTGTGACCACTGACGACCTGGTTTCCAGTTTTAATTAGGAAAAGGTTTTCTTAGAACTATAAATACACTGTTTAGGTTTATTTTAATGGTACATAATTTTACAGTTTGGAACATTTATTGTTGGGAGTTACTCACTGCAATTAAGATTCAAGAAATGATTTTATAATTTTGTTCTTGAATTTGGCAGATTAATACAACCTTGGATTTTTGTTCTTCAGTCTTGGAATTTATTCAACCAACTTAGTTTTCTTTTGCAAATTTCTGTAAGTTACAATTATGATTAATTTTATATTTTGTGATTGCGATATTATAAGCATGAGTAGCTAATCCATAACTAGGGTTGTGAGAACTATGATGAATTAACATACATAGGTTAAACACTTAGTGATTCTTGAACGGGGTTTAATGCATGCATTGTTTTTTCCTTCGCTTTAATTGATTCTTGATGGTTGCAAACGTTAGGACTTGCCTTATTATTACTTACCGGACCAAGGGGGTAGTGAATAGGAAAAAGGGATTTACAATAGAGATTTGAGGCTATCAACCCTCATCTAATAACTTGAACTTGTCCGGGGATAGCTAATCTGATATTAAGGGTAAGGGTTAATTAAGCATACACCCGTAGACGGACCAAGTTGTGTGGTGAAAATCATCTAGATAGGGGACTAACCATTTAGGTGAATCTAACTTACCAATATTGCATGTTAAACACCGAAATAGATTACTAGTGTAAAAGCCTTGTGGTTATGAAATATTGGGGAACACAATCCTAGTCAACTCGTTAATTGAATACAAACCAACATTAATCTAAACATCGAGTAGTTTTTACTTTTGTTTATTATTTTATTTCTTTCCCCCTTAGGAAATAAGTAATTCGATAGTAACAATCATTCACATTAACTCCAGTTCTTTCCATATTCCCTGTGGGATTGACCTCAACCTTCGTTGGGTTCTATATTTGACATTGGCAGCTTTATCTCATTTGCGAGGTGTAATTTGGGCGACATCATACATGATGACTGAATACAACTTATAGTCTGAAAAGCCTCTAATCATGAAAGACGGGTTGATGGGACAACTCCCCAACTAACCCAGCAAATCTGAAACTGAAGGAAAAACATAGAGTCTGAACATATGGCCCTCGGAACATGAGGACTCACCAAATAAGCTGATAGCAATCTCGGAAGCACTACTGAGGAGGGTGAGCCTGAGAGCCGGGTCCTGTATCATGAAACTATAAAGCGTAGAAAGTATGCGGTCGGTACTTGGAATGTACAGAGTATGAAAGGTAAGTAAAGCGTACATTTAAAACATATAAAACTCATAAATGATCGTAGAGTAGGACATCATGCTTATATCATAAACACCATACATAACATAAGGCTCAAGGTTTTCAAAATATTCTTAATACAATCGTAATCATAATCGTAAAAGAAAATCCTTGTTTAACACGACTTGAGCCCATATACATATTCGTAAACATGTATAAATCATGAGCAATAGTGGGATATTCTCTTAAATGACATACCTCATATGAGCACACATGAAGCCTGACTTGTAACCCTAGTTGTAAGGGTGTCCATTCCTTGCCAAGGGTCGAACCATTAAAGTGTGATGTTACCATGAAAAGGGCCATTTGGGCCAGGGACAGTCTCATAGGAGGTCCCAACATACCTACGGTGGCACGTAGTTTATGAGATCCGGGGCAGAACCTAGGCCCTGAACCTACTCGGTGTTCGATACTACTCCCAAAACATATATAGTGCTCATAGTATAACATTCATGAATTCATGAGCTAGTTAAATCATGATAATGGTAAACATACTTGTACATACGTGAACTAGCCATGAAACAAGGTCTGTGAGTTGGCCAAAACATAAGTCATAAATCATAAGGTTCATACATACTTCTAGATCATGCATATAACTTGAAAATCATCAAATCATAATGGGCATTTGAATAAATCCATAAATTTAAATTATAATTCATGCTCGGCTTGTAAATGTCATTAATGGAAAAGTAGATCATAAATTGATTCATCACGTGTCATGCATAATTAGGCTTAATTCCATAGAAATCAAAATTGATGACATTATAAATAATTTAAATCATAAAAGCTGATCAAAAACCCATAGAATATCATAAGATTCAAAAATCACAAAGCCCATTAACAAATCATTAGATTTTTATATAATTCTACTTCAAAACCCAATAAGCTTTCGATAGAATTTTCATGCAATCATAGAGAATGGGCATGGGTGTGAAAGAAAACACCCATTGATAGTCTTACATACCTGGAATAACTAGTTCTTAACCCCTCTTGATAACCCAAGAAGAAATTGCAATGAATTGATGAGTTCTAAGCTTGAATCACTCTCCCAATTCCCCTAACTTGCATGCATGAATAAATAAAGTGAAAACTAAACTTAACCTCTTTAAATTTCCCTATTCATAACCCATAACGTCGTAGTTTAGGCCTTAGGATCTTAGAAATTTATGAAAAAGCCCTTACTAATTCACAGAAAAATAACTACCAGAGGGGTCCCAACGAGGGACCTAATGACTCGTCATGAGGGGTCACGACTCATGGAGTAGTTCGTTAGGTCCACTGCTTATCAAATCTCCTGGGCTCGTCACGGGTGACTTTACGATCCGTTGCTTGTGACCATGACTCGTGGTCACCTCCCATCATGTACACTACCTTAGTCTCAAATAAAACTTACCTTACCTGATCAAAACTCATCCAACAAATCGTAAGGACTGACCACGACTCGTGGGGTCCTTCCGTTAGGTACACTAGTTGGCTTCATTAATTCTTCACCCTCAGCCCACGGCTGACATGACGACTCGTGGTGACTGACCACGAGTCGTTCCCACGCCCATGGGGACCCCTACACTTTAATTCCTCCAGGCCTCCCCACGAGTCACCTGAAGACTCGTGGGATCTCTCACGGGTCATCCAATGGCTCGTCCTGTAACTGAAGAACCAATTTCCAGTTTTTCCCCGTTTCAACTCCCGGGTTCAATCTTTGAATTCTCGAGGTATAACAATATCTCCCCCTTGGGAACATTCATCCTTGAATGTTAGAAACACACAAAAACTCATAAACATGCAATCATCATATGCAAACACTGATTATTTAAACCAAAAATTGACGGAATGACTACCTCCGAAAAAACTACATAGTTGAACTGAATTTAGACATCACATACATCTATCATAACATAAATCAAACTTGTGCACATAAATTGAACATGGAAACTGATTAGAGAATTAAGGCAAAAACTGATACCTCAAACTGAAACTGAGCCGGTAAGGAACAGGTGAGGGTATTTAGCCATCATAGCCGCTTCCGCTTCCCACATAGCTCCCTCGACATGCTGGTTTCTCCATAACAGCTTCACCGAAGCTACTTCTTTGTTTCTCAACCTCCGAACCTGGAAAACCAAAATTGCAACTGGAATTTCCTAATAACTGAGACTATTTCCCACACAAATGCATTCCACCGGGACAACTAAAGTTGCATCACCCAAGCACTTTTTCAAGAGCGATACCTAAAAGACGGGATGAACTGAAGATAACTTCGATGGCAAGTATAACTAATACGCTACCTTACCCAGTCTTCTCATAACCCGATAGGGACTAATATAGTGGGGACTGAGTTTTTCTTTCTTTTTGAACCACATGACTCCCTTCATGGGGGATACCTTTAGAAATACCCAATCATCTACCTCAAACTCCAAATCTCTTCTTCTCACATCTACATATGACTTTTGACGACTCTGAGCGGTTTTCAGCCTTTCCCTTATAATCTAAACATTCACCATGGCCTCATGAACCGAATCAGGTCCTATCATAGCTGCCTCACCAACCTCAAACCATCCGATGGGCGATCTACACTTCTGCCCATAAAGATCCTCGAATGGTGCCATTTGGATGCTGGAGTGATAGTTGTTATTGTAAGAGAACTCGATCAAGGGCAAGTGATCATCCAAACTACCTTTAAAGTCCATCACACAAGCTCTCAACATGTCCTCGAGAGTTTGAATTGTCCGCTCAGCCTGACCATCCGTTTGCAGATGGAATGCTGTGTTGACCTTAACCTGAGTCCCAAGCCCTTTTTGGAAAGACCGCCAAAAATGAGAGGTAAACTGAGTACCTCAGTATGAGATAATAGACAAGGGCACTCCATGTAATCGCACCAACTCCCGAATAATCACTCACTGAATCTGTGGTTTTGACCGGTAGGAAGTGTTCAACCTTGGTCAACCTTTTTACTACCACCCAAATAGAATCATAGTGTCGGCGAGTACGAGGTAGGCCTGTAATGAAATCCATATTAATCTCTTCCCACATCCAAGTAAGAATGCTGATATCCTGAAGTACGCCTCTCGGCCTTTGATGTTTGACTTTCACTTGCTGACAGTTCGGGCACTTGGCTACGAATTCTGCAATATCCTTCTTCATGTCATTCCACCAATATATTTTTCGCAAATCATGATACATCTTGGTGGCACCCAAATGGATAGAATTCCTAGATCCATGTGCCTCATGCAATATCCGGTCCCTCAAATTATCCACATGTGGAACACATAGATGGCCCTGGTACTGCAGCACACCATCTCCCCCGTGGGAGAATACCTCCACCTTATGACTTCCAATGGCTTCCTTCAGCTTTACTAAAATCAGATCCTCATCTTGTTTGGCTTTCACATCCGTCACCAAGGACGATTCTGATCCATTTTGCAAAACAACGCTGCCATCGGTCGAGTCGACCAATCTAACTCCCGACCTCGCAAGTCGATGGACATCTTTCACCAACTCCTTCTTTCCCTCATCCATGTGGGACACACTCTCCATAGATAGCCTACTAAGTGCGTCCACTACCACATTAGCCTTACCCGGGTGGTAAAGGACACTCATGTCATAGTCCTTTAGTAGCTCCAACCACCTTCTTTGCCGAAGATTGAGATCTTTCTGCGTGAACACATATTGAAAGTTCTTGTGATCCATGAATACATCTACGTGGACCCCATACAAGTAATGCCGCCATAACTTTAAGGCGAACACCACCACGGCCAACTCAAGATCATGAGTCGGGTAATTCTTCTCATGGATTTTCAATTGTCTTGAGGCATATGCTATCACCTTCTCATGCTGCATCAACACACACCCAAGTCCGATTCTCGAAGCATCACAATATACCACAAAACCATCGGTACCCTCGGGTAGAGTCAACACTGGTGCTGAAGTGAGTCGAGTCTTCAACTCTTAGGAGATTTTCTCACAAGCCTCCGACCATTGGAACTTTACCTTCTTCTGAGTTAACTTGGTCAAAGGTGCTACAATAGATGAAAATCCCTCAACAAATCTTTGGTAGTAACTTGTTAGGGCCAAGAAACTCCGATTTTCTAAAGGATTCACCAGTCTGGGCCAATTATTCACCGCCTTAATTTTCTGAGAATCTACCTTTATGCCCTCACTCGATACCACATGGCCCAAAAATGCAACCAACCAAAACTCGCACTCACTGAACTTTGCATACAACTGGCGATCCTTGAGAGTCTGCAGCACTATTCTCAAATGAGTGGCATGCTCCTCCTTGCTCCGAAAGTATATAAGGATATCATCGATGAACATGTTCATGAACATGTATAGATATTTCTTAAACACCATATTCATCAAGTACATGAAAGCTGTAGGGGCATTGGTTAACCAAAATACCTTACAACAAATTCGTAGTGACCATACCGAGTCCTGAGAGCGGTTTTCGGGATGTCACTCTCTTGAACCCTAAGTTGGTGATACCCGGACCTTTGATATATCTTTGAGAAACATCTAGAACCCTGAAGTTGGTCAAACAAGTCATCGATCCTGGGTAAGGGGTACCTATTCTTGACGGTGACCTTGTTCAAATGCCGATAATCAATACACATGCGAAGGGATCCATCCTTCTTTCGGACAAAGAGAATCGTTGCACCCTATGGAGACTTGCTCGGTCTAATGAAGTCCTTATCCAACAAGTCCTTCAACTGATCCTTCAACTCTTTTTTCTCGGTTGGGGCCATCCTGTACGGAGGAATAGAGATAGGCTGCGTATCGGGTAAGAGATGAATGCCGAAATCAATTTTCCTCTCAGGAGAAATACTTGGCAAATCATCGCGAAAAACCTCTATATACCTACACACTACCGGAACTGAACGGATAGCCGGGGTCTCGAACTCGACATCCTTAACCCTAACTAGGTGATACATGCAACCCTTAGAAATTATTTTCCTGGTCTTAAGATATGAAATAAATTGACCGGCTGGTACAACTGAATTACCCTTCCACTTTAAGACTGACTCGCCCAGAAATCAGAATTCCATCGCACGGGTCCTACAATTCATCGAAGCATAACATGCAAACAACCAATTCATACACAAAATGATTTCAAAGTTAGTCATAGTTAACTCTACTAAGTCTGCAGAGGTAACCTTATGCAATACTGTGATGGGGCAACCTTTATACACCCGCCTAGCTACAACTAATTCACCGACTGGGGTAGAGACTGAGAACGGTTCTGATAGAATTTTCGGGCTAGCTCCAACACTAATAGCAATATAAGGGGTCATAAAAGACAAAGTAGTTCCTGGATCTAACAAGGCATAATTATCAATATGGAAGACTTGCAACATAGTAGTGACAACATCTGGAGAAGCCTCCTGCTCCTGGCGGGGTACTAGAGCATAAAACCTGTTTTGGAGCTAACCGCCTGCTAAACTAGTAGAGGCACCCAGCTGAGGGGGACGTGCTTTTGGAGTGGCAGAACTGGATACCATCACACGGGCCCCATCGACCCCTGACCTGGCTGAGGGGCAGTCCCTAAGTCGGTGCCCGGGTTTGCCACACCCGAAACACGTATATAAGCCAACTAAGCACCTCCTAGGATGATTCTTGCTGCACTTCGCATAGGCTAGAAAAGTGCGTTCCATCTGAATGCTACCCTAATCCCTCGAGCTTGAAGCCTGGCTCCTCTAATCTCCTCTGAACCTACATGGCGTGCTGGCCGATGATGGAGCTGGAGTGATAGAACTGTTCTGGGACTTCTGGTTCTGTCCACCCCCTAACCTGACCTGAGAAACCACATAGCTGTCGGTCCTGGCCCTCTTGGACTCTCTCTACCTCCGGTAGACCAAGTCCATCTGTTGTGCTGCAATAAAATAGGGGGAAGTCAATATCCTAATGAAACATGGAGATCCTGCAATCCTTGTCCAACATCTGAATCACTGCACTATACTCAGCGTGGGCAGCCGGCTCTGGTGCGTGCTCCTCGTGAATGGGTGGGGCTGGCTGATGCTCCTCACCATTTGCACCCTCATGATCATTATTATTACCAGTCCTCCTGGGGTTCACTCGGCATGGAGGCATGATGCTGCAAACATGAATAACATGAATTAGAAGGGTAGAGGACTTTTCATCACATGACATAGATCCTGAAAGAAGGGAACATTTCCTAAACGTCTAGTAGCCTCTTCTTCATAAGTGTGGCACGCTTCACACCCATGAAAAAGACTCTACTTAATGCGGCGTTTAGACTCCCTAGGACACATCAAACCTATGGCTCTGATACCAAGTTTGTCACAACCCAAACGTATACCCAGATCATAGACACGGGACAAGGAGCCACGAAAGAACCCAAGTCAACCCATGGAATGAGAGAACATCTAACTCATTCACATAAGTGGAAGACTTAACATAAGAAAACGTAAACATGCCATAACAACGAAGAAAAGAAAATACATGATCCATACATGATGACTAAATACAACTTATAGTCTAAAAGCCTCTAATCATGAAAGACGATTTGATGGGACAACTCCCCAACTAACCCAACAAATTTGAAACTGAAGGAAAAACATAGAGTCTGAACATATGGCCCTCGGAACATGAGGACTCACCGAATAAGCTGATAACAGTCTCGGAAGCACTACTGAGGAGGGTGATCCTGAGAGCCAGGTCCTGTATCATGAAACGATACATTGTAGAAAGTATGCGGTCAGTACTTGGAATGTACTGAGTATGCAAGGTAAGTAAAACGAATATTTAAAACATATAAAACTCATAAATGATCATAATAGTAGGACATTAGCTCATATCATAAACATTATACATAACATAAGGCTCAAGGTTTTCAAAAAATTCTTAATACAATTGTAATCATAATCGTAAAAGAAAAGCCTTGTTTAACATGACTTGAGCCCATATACATAATCATAAACATGCATAAATCATGAGGAATAGTGGGAGATTCTCTTAACCGATATACCTCCTATGAGCACACATGAAGCCCGACTTGTAACCCTAGTCGGGAGAGTATCCATACCGTGCCAAGGGGATCGAATCATGAAAGTGTGATGTCACCATCAAAAGGGCCATTTGGGCCAGGGATAGTCCCATAGGAGGTCCTAACATACCTACGGTGGCACGTAGTTTATGAGATCTAGGGCAGAACCTAGACCCCTAACCTACTCGGTGTTCGATACTACTCCCAAAACATATATAATGCTTATAGTATAAGATGCATGAATTCATGGGCTAGTTAAATTATGATAATCGTAAACATAGTTGTACATACGCAAACTAGCCATGAAATAAGGCCCGTGAGTCTCCAAAACATAAGTCATAAATCATAAGGTTCATACATACTTGCAGATCATGCATATATCTTGAAAATCATCAAATCATAATGGGTATTTGAATAAATTTATAATTTAAATCATAATTCATGAACGGCTTCTAAATATCATTAATAGAAAAGTAGATCATAAATCAATTCATTATGGGTCATGCATAATTAGGCTTAATTCCATAGAAATCAAAATTGATGACATTATAAATAATTTAAATCATAAAAGTTGATCAAAAACCCATAGAATATGATAGGATTCAAAAATCACAAAGCCCATTAACAAATCATTAGATTTTTATATAATTCTACTTAAAACCTCATAAATTTTTTATAGAATTTTCATGAAATCGTAGAGAATGGGCATGGGTGTGGAATAAATCACCCATTAATAGCCTTACATACCTGGGAATAACTAGTTCTTAACCCCTCTTGATAACCTAAGAAGAAATTGCAAGGAATTGATGAGTTCTAATCTTGAATAACTCTCCCAATTCCCCTAACTTTTATGCATGAATGAATGAATGAAGTGAAAACTGAACTTAACCCCTTTAAATTTACCTATTCATAACCCAAAACGTCGTAGTTTAGGCCTTAGGATCTTAGAAATTTATGAAAAAGCCCTTACTAATTCGCAGAAAAATAACTGCCAAGGGGTCCCAACGAGGTACCTAACGACTCGCCATGAGGGGCCACGACTCGTGGAATCGCTCATCAGGTACACTTCTTATCAGATCTCTTGGGCTCATCACGGGTGATTTAACGATTCGTTGATGTGACCACTAGTCGGTTGTCAGAGTTAGAACCTACTTGGTTGGTGAGTCCTCATCCTTCGAGGGCTAAACTTTCAATTTGCTTATGTATTTTTAGCTTCAGTATTATTGAGTTAGTTGGGGTCTTGTCCTATCAACTCATCCATATTAGAGGCTTTTCAGACTTATGTATGTGTTAGCTTCGGATGCTTATTCTGATGTGATGTTGAGTTAGATTTCCACTGAGTTTATAATGTTGATTCTTCAGTATTTATTGATTAAGTTAGATGTATGCTTATGCCTTGGGTCAACTTGGGGTCTATCTTGGGGTCCCTTATCCTGTGTCTATGATCCGGTCCTCCGTTCGGGTCGTGACAGTCGTGCTATGAATTAGGTGGTGATTTTGGGAAGAACACCCCTCAATCTCGCTAAATTAAACCACTTCTCCACTGCGATGAATCAGCCCTGACAGATAACATAATGATCTTGCGTGTTTGGGACACAAAAGATGATTGCTTCCTTGGTGTTGGCACGCGGTGGAGCGGCCTTTGCTTTGCCCTTGCTCTTGCTAGAAGATAAGGCAGGGACCTTTCCCTTTCCTGTATTTATGGATGAAGACATGGTGTTTCTGCAAGGATGATGTTTGTGACAGCTATTTGAGAAGTAAACTAAAATAACAAAGCTATTCTAAGGGTGAACTGAGAAATGAAGATAAGAAAACATCATATAAAGAACTACTAGCATCGGTGAAGCACCGGCGAGTCGCAGGAGCAATCTGCGAACCACCGCTTGCTCGCCGATGCAGAATAGAAAACTGGGCATCTGAAGAGTGTACCGGTGATTGGGTGGCGAGTCAGCAATCCTGATTTATGAAGCACCGATGTAACGCGGGATCCACTTAGTGGCCTGAAGCCATTTTTCTAAAAGTGGACCGACGTTCCATCGACATTCGCTGAACCCAACAGGCGAAACGTCGGACCCCATTGTCCCTAAATCAAATTTAAACAACTCAAAGGCGCCCATTAAAAAACACCCACACACAGCATAATAGAAAAACTACTACTACATTTCAAAAAAAATCCCATGATGATTTGCCTTTAAGAATGGCGTCACCCAGTCTATCATCGGGCAAGATGTTGCATTTCATTCTGATTGGGTTACTCCAGCTTCAGCTATAAAAAATCACACAAATAGAACATATATTCCCCATTCATTTCAACAAACAGAGGATATTCATGAATCCAATAGAAAAGGGAAACAAAGTATTAAGACTAGAAAAATTAAGAACCATTGAGAAAATCATGAAAAGGGCAAGAGAGCTTTTACCACAATATCGGAGTGCTTGCACACTTGAGCTTGAAAAGCTAGACAACTTTCAACAATGGCACTTCAGGAAATGTGTAGTAGAGAAGGGAAATGTGAGTGTAGTGAGTGTGTTAGTGAAAGGAGGGAGAGGTTTTTATAGGTGAGGAATGGATGATTGATAGGTTGAGGGGAAGGTGGAGAGTTAATGTGTTGGTGTGTTGGTGGGAAGTGGGAAGGTGTAAAGGTGGGAAAGTGGAAAGGTGGAAAAGAGTAAAATATGGGGAAGTGGGAATATTGGGTGGTGGAGAGACAAAAGGGGTATGATAAAAAGGTAAAAAGGGGGAACTAAGGGAATATTTTGCAGAATAGGGCGGCTCAACTGGTATTTGGGATTCAGTGGGTCCACTCTTAATTTCCATTTTGAGATAAGTTCTTATCTCGATCGGCGTTGCATCGGTGGTTCTCCGAAACACACCGGCATTTTGCCACTTTACCTTTCCTTTGCAGGGTATTTGTGTCCAATTCTCTGTTTCTCAGTTGGTGACTTACCGGCAGTTCACGAATTGGATCGGCGATCTGTTGGTGACCCGCCGCTTAGGCGCCAAAACTTCAAGTACTCTGTGTTGCATCGGCAACCCACCGACGATTTATGGTTATGCATCGTCATTTTGCCGCTGGGTCTGCCGATCTATTAATCCAAGTCCTAGCCTTTTGTTTGCCTCATCTTAAAATGGCAGTTTGTTCTTTTGGATTGGCAAATCGCCAGTTTAGCACCGTTCCTCTCTTATGTGGTTTTTTTCTTCCTTTGTTCCTCACTTCATAGCTCCTACAAAAACAAAAACAAAAACAACAAAGACATAAAAGCAATCGACTAAACACTTGGGTTGCCTCCCAAGAAGCACCTTAGTTAACATTGTGGCATGACGTAGATCTCATTCAACACCACTTTTGTGATGGATCATCCTCCAACTCCGTCTCCTTCATCTCCAATCCATTATCCTCCTCCTCATTTTGCAACAACCCTGTTACCTTGCATTTGGGGGCCGTTTCAGCTGATGGACATACCTTGAAGATGACTTCCTCACTTTCAACTCTGAATTTTAGCTCCCCAAGATCCACGTCAACCACAGCTCTCCCAGTATCTAGCAACGGTCTTCCCAAAATAATGGGTACCTCCACATCCATTTCACAATCAAGGATAACTAAATCAGCATGTAGGATGAACTTATCCACCCTTACCAACACATCCTCTAACACCCCCACCAGTTTTTTTATAGACATATCCGCCATGAGCAACCTCATCGACGTAGGCTTTGTGCTTCCAAGTCCCAACTTCTTGAAAATGAGCAAGGGCATTAAATTTATGTTGGCACCAAGATTGCATAGAGCATTTTTAAACACACATACCCCAATTGTACAGGGGATTGTGAAAGCTCCCGGGTCTTCCCTCTTGGGTGAAAGGTTACTCATCATCGTTGCACTACAATGGTGCGTTTTCTTCCCACTACCTGTGTCAACCACCTTCTTCTTCTTTAGAAATTCTTTCATGAACTTAGCATATCCTAGCATTTGCAGAAGAGCATCCACTAACGGTAAATTGATGGACAACTTGCTAAACATGTCAATGAATTTGCTGAACTGGTCATCCTTCTTTTTCTTGGCCAACTGTTGTGGATAACGAGGTGATACTCTTGCTTCAACCTTGTCATCAATTGGGGCCTTCATGCCCGCCTCATCGTTATCAGCATGTGAGAGGATTTTATCAACCTTCCCCTCTCCTTCCTCTTCAATCTTTTCCTCACTCCTTGGAGTCTTTGGTATCTTGTCGAATTCATTTTCCTCATCCGATTTTGGGTCATTAACCTCTTTGAGCTTCATTGGTGCATCTCTGATCACTTTGCCACTCCTAGTGACCATAGCCATGCATTGACTATCTTTCTTTGGATTCGGCATTGGGTCACTAGGAAGCGTTCCCTTCATCCGGGGGTTCATTTGAGCCGACAAGTGATTCATTTAGGCTTCCAAATGCTTGATGGAGGCTGAATGTGAGCTCAATATTTGGGCAAGGTTAAACACCTCCCCTCTTAACTCTTTGACCCCGTCCTCGATTGAGTCCACTTTCTTTAGGACTCTTGATAGCATTTCTTCAATTTTTGAACTACCTGCATCACTCGCACCCGGCTGATTGTGGGAGTTTCCAACTTTTAGAGGTGGAACATATGGGCTTGAACTTTGGTGATAGTGATCACCCTCTTGATTCTGCTCCTTATATCACCATCTTTCATTTCTTTTGAGCCACAAATACGAATCACGATTTCTCCAGCCTTGATTTTCATTCCTTAGGAGACAAGGGCCTTGATTTGTTCCTTGGAATTTAGGTCGAGGACCTCCCATTTGGTTTCCCATGTATTGACATTCTTCGTCATATCTTGGTGGTGACGATTCTCCATCATTGCAAGGGACCTTACATACCCACAACATTTACCACCTTGGGCCCTGCCCCCATTACGTGTTTTGTCATTAATTCCAGTTGTCTCATCATCTTGGCAAGATTCTCATCCTTCTCTTCATCCCTTTTTCTCAATTCAGCCGCCAATGCACTTGAGCTGATCTCATGTGTAGACACATTTGTCTCTCGCCTGTGCCAAGCCCTATTGGTTTTTGTCACTCTGTCTAGAAGGTCTTTGGCCAACCCATATGTTTGATCCATAATAGAGCCTCTAGCTAAATCGTTGGCCACAGACTTGTTGATTGAATCAAGGGCTCCAGTTAAGAGAATTCGGGTTGCAATTCTGGATTGTCAAGTTTGGAGGCTAAGGAACAAAGAAGTAGCTTCGGTAAAAGTGTTATGCAGAAATCAGCATGTTGAGGGAGCTACATGGGAAGCCGAAGCGGCTATGATGGCTAAATACACCCACCTGTTCCCTACTGGCTCAGTTCCAGTTTGAGGTTTCAGTTTTTTCCCTAATTCTCTAATCAGTTTCCATGTTTAATTCATATGCGCAAGTTTGTTTTAGGTTATGATAGATGTCTCTAATGTCTGAATTCAGTTCAGCTATGTAGTCCTTTTCGGAGGTAGTCATTCCATCAGTTTTCGGTTTAAATGATTAGTGTTTGAATATGATGATTGCATGTTTCTGAGTTTTTTGTGTGTTTCTAACATTCGAGGATGAATTTTCCCAAGGGGAGATATTGTTATATCCCAAAAACCCAAGGATCTGACCCGTGAGTCAAAACGCTGAAAAACTAAAATTTCGCACCAGGTCACAGAACAAATCGTGAGGAGTGACCACGAGTCGTGAAGTGACTCATGGTCCAGCAGGGTTGGTAAGGTGTTTTGAGAAGACCACAGGCATGAACACGAGTTGTGGTTAGTCCTCATGACTCATGAGGTCTCCTGTGGCCTAGACTGGTTGTTTGGCAATGAGGCATTGGGCAGTACAAGTCACAGATGGTGACCACAAGTTGTGGTCACACACCATGAGTCATGGTGTCTCCTGTGAGGTCCCCTAGTTGTTTTGAGCAGTGAACACCACGAGTCGTGGCCTGTGAGCATGAGTCGTCCAGTTCCTTGTGAGGACTGGCAGTCAGCCAATTCTGCAATTTTAGTAAGGGCTTTTCTGTAATTCCTAAGTCTTAGGGGCCTATACTACGTTGTTTAAGGCTCGTTTTAGAGGGTTTAAGGAGGGGAAAACCTATTCTAGGTCATTCATTTACATGCATGCAAGCTTGAGAGGTTGAAGAGGTGATTTAAGGCTAGCATTCAAGGTTTTAAAATGATTTATTTTACTTAAGCGTTTTTACTTACCTTGCATACTCGGTACATTCCACATACTAACCGCATACTTTCTATGTTGTATCATTTCATGATACAGGACCCAGCTCCCAGGATCAACCCCCAAAGGCTCTCCTTGTTCTTGCCTGAATTTGTGATTTCATCCCTCAGCTGCAGCATCTTTGATGGAGGCAAAAAATGATCCAAGAAAGCCTCGGTTAACTCTTGCCAAGATGTAATACAACCTGAAGGGAGTTCCTCCAACCGCATTGTTGCCTCCCCCGTCAGTAAGAAAGGAAAGAGTCTTAACCTGATTGACTCTCGACTAATATTTGTAATATTGAAGGGATGGCATATCTCCAAGAAATTTCTCAAATGTCGATTTGTGTCCTCACTTGGTTTACTGCCAAAGAGTCCCTTCATTTGCAACAAATTTAGCATGGTGCTTGTGACATGACATACTGCATTTCCTACCGTAGGTGGTAGGCAAATGGCTCCCACAATTTCTGGCATCACCGGATTATCCTCATCATGCTCCATGTTGCCTTCCACTGAGCTATCCCCTGCTTGGGAGTGATGACTCTTGTGGTTGTAAGAGCCTAACAAACACATCAAAATCACTTCAAGTAACTACGATGCAAAACTATTTCAACTTTACAATCAACACAAGAATATCAAGCACTAGTCCCCGGCAATGGCTCCATTTTTTATAACGTCCAAAATATATCCTTCATGCAAAGAATATACAAGGCTGAAGTATCAAAAAAAGTATCCCGACGAGTGTCGAGGTCGAATCCCACAAGGACTAGTGAATAGTTACAAGTGTCGGTTGAGAAATTGAAGTAAGCTTGCACCATGTAGAGTTAACATAAAAACAAATAAATTTGGGGGGATTGGAATTTGTAGTGAATTATGTTTGGTAATTCAGTGAAATAAAATAGCAAGATCAGCAAGGTTGTCAACAAGAATGTGAAAGACTAGAGGTGTGGTGTAGATGATATACTAACTAGATAGGGACATGGTAGGTCATCTTATATGTTCAATTAGTGTAAGTAATCTCGGGAAGTGGGTAATTAAAGATTTTCAACTTTATAACTATTTCTTACTAAAGTTTTGTCAAACCTTTAGCCACTATTTAGCTCAACTCGATTAGATTTGAATTAGCAGCTGCACTAATTTCTAGATATTAGCTACTAACGAGGAATGAGACTGCAATTTTAGCTATTTCTAGCCTAATTTCACAATCTCTCATCCATACCCACTATTAAATTCTCTTTCAATACTTAATTATTCTTTTACAAGCAACAATCAAGCAAGAATTAATAGACTCATATCATAATCAATGGATCTTCCTTTATAGATTAAAGATAATCTAGCATATTTACACTTATTTAAACAATATGAAGAGGACTCTAGCATTACAATCTCTAATTAAGTATTCATCATAACACACCTCTAGTTAATATTTAGTTACTCATGATTAAGAAATTCAAAAGCACATTCATCAATAAACTCATTGAATTTAATAACAAGAGTAGTAAAATCAAATTCACAAAAATAATCTCTAACAATGGCTATAACTTACTATTAAGAAGAAGAAATAGAGAAGAGTACTTTTTCAAATTTACCAATCAAAATCTCTTCTCTACTAAGAGAATGTTCTAAAGCTAAGAAAGGAAACAATTATGTGATATGCTCTGCTCTCTCTCTCTTCCCTCAGTACACAATACTTTATCTAATATTTATATCCAGGAAAGTAGGGCATCTTCTATCTCTTTTTCCGTGTTGGACAATTTTACCCCTGAGCATCATTCTGGAATTGGCGGAGACACTGGAGATTCACCAGTTCCAATTCATGAACCGTCGGGTATCTTATCTGAGCCATCACTTAACTCTAGTGAGCATCGGCGGTTCATCCGACGTTTAACCAATCTCAATCCATAAACCACTGGGTATTTGTTGTTCATTCCAAAAAATCGGGTGTCTTTCAGCGACTGGACCAGCGAGTCACCGTTGGCAACTCATGGTTTGCTAGTGGCATTATTCCTCATAGACAATGATAAACGGTCTTTGACCGGCATTTCGCCAATTTTCATCAGTGGACCGTCGATTTGGTCCCACTTCCTTCTTTTTTCTCTTTTCTACACATTTAGGTATCTACAGAAAACAAAATCAAAAAGAGCATAAAATCCATATAATCAACTCAAAAATCAATCTTAATATCCTAATGAGTTGGTAAATTACCAACTCATCAGTTTCTCCGCCTTTATCTTCTGTATGTGTATAATAAGTCTAGAGATGTTCATCTCATTGATAAGCATGGAAGTCTTTCACTCCTTAACTACCAAGTCTGGGACTCCATTCATGAACTCGAGCATGTGAGCCCTTGGCTTCGCAACTATTTCTGGAGCATACTTCGATAGTTGAGTGAACTTGAACACATACTCCTGCATTGTCATGTCGTTCGGCCTTAAGTTCACAAACTCAGTGGCCTTAGCTTCCCTTAACTCCCAGGGAAAGAATCTGTCCAGGAATACAATCATAAATTCATCCCACTCCACCAGACTTATACCATTTCGCCTTCCCTCTTTCCACTACTTATACCATATTTGAGCCACCCCCTTCAATTGGTAAGCAGCCAAATCTTCACTTTCGACAGAAGTAACACCCATGATTTGGGTGATCTTATAAACCTCGTCAATGAACTCATGTTGGTTCTTATCTACCTTAGACCCGGAAATACTAGGGGATTCATTCGAGTAAAATCCCGGACCCTGGCAATAGCTGCAGACCTATTAGCATTGACTGGTACAATGGCCTGCTGATTAACCTGGTTGGTTATCGCCTGAGCCACCATTTGAATAGTAGCCCGGGACTCTGCATGTGACACCTGATCATCCTGAGGGGCTGCTAGAGCTGGTAGGGCTAGCTGGTTAGCATTACGTTCCTCGTTCCATTTCCTCTTTTGGGATGCATCGCTAACTCAAAAGGGTAGAACATGAGTTATGAGGACATTTTAGAGATTAAACTCTATGCTAAATAAAATTCATGAATAAGGTGAATTTCTTCCAAAACATCTGGTATAGCCTCCCCCTCATAAGTGTGGAATGCTTCACACCCATGAAAAGGACTCTACTTGACTCGGCTTTTAGACATTCTAGGACACTCTAAACCTGATGCTCTAATACCAAGTTTGTCACGACCCGAGTTTACACCCTGGATGCGACATGGTTCTTAGGATCACAAGTGACCCCAAGAAAGCCCATGGCATGGCATAACATGGCTATGATATGAGTTCTAAGTAAACTGCGCAGAAACATAACTGAAATAATGAAACAACTGGTTCATTGTAACAAAATAATCTGAGTTTAGTAAATACATATGGAATCTGAAATTTAAAACATCAATTTGACATACTAACTGACTATCTGTCTAAGAGCCTCTACTAAAAATCAGTTGGTAGGACAAGTCCCCAACTAACTCTAAAGTCTGAAAAGCTAGAAAAATCAATAGTTGACATCAATCTCCGGCCCTCAAAAGATGAGGACTCACCACTGTCAAATGTTAGAAATCACCGGGAGAAGACTAACTACGCTGCTGAGGCTGGGTACCTAAGCCTATATCATAAAATGATATAGCGCATGGAAATATGTGATCAGTACTTGGAATGTACTGAGTATGTGAGATGTAAATAAAACATACATATATTGATAACTCATAAACTGAACTAAAATAATGTGCAAAAACTCTATCATAAATCATGAATACTACAATTAATCTGACATATCTGAGAATACTATATGAACTAATAAACTGAATTAGAGTCATGAGTATATCCTGAATTTGATAGAGTAGACTGGACTAAGGAATCTATCTATACTGTACTGTGGGAGAATCTATTAACTGATATGTAACCACGTGAGCTAGACATGAAGTTTGATATTTACTCCCCATCGATAGGGCCCACTGTACCTTGCCAGGGTGCAGTGACTGGCTGTGTATTCACTGCTCGTAAAACCCATTCAGGTTAAATCTTACGGTGGCACATAGTTCTAGGAGCCTGGGTGCGCTGAACTCCGATCCTCTCGGTACGAAGTACTACTCCCAACTAAAGACTCATAAATAAGAATAGATATCTATAAAACACTGATAGCATGAAACTAATGTTCTATAATTAATTTAGGACTACATGTCTTAAAGTGCACTGAGATTTTGAAGGACCTGATAAAACCGAATGATATTGAAAGGTCTGGTAGTACTGATAACTAATAAGTGATATTTTTGAAAATACTAAGCATACTCACAAGTTGAAAGTATTGAATTTTTTTTTAAAGAACTCATACTAGAACTCATACTCAAGTGATAATAGCATGACGATATAACCTTCCAAATCATCTTTTAAATCATACAGTATTCAACTCAAAATCATGCTAACATGGGGCTAGAATGAATATGTAAAAAATGAAGTCAAATCACGAATTTCTCATAATATTAATAAGGGGAACAGATAGAACTAATAAAATTTAAGGAAAAATCATGATTTGTCTGGAATCCTAACTCATGGTTTTAATAGGGCACGAATTTATGAAAGATTCTAAAAATACTTGGGCACAAGGGTGAAAGGAATGCCCTTGCTGAAACCCTACATACCTGTAGAAGAATTTATCTGAGGAAGCTCTTTGAATCTAGAGAAGAAGAAAAACCCCAACTCTTGCCCTGAGAAGCATATTTGAGTTTTCTACATTCTAGTTTTGAGAGATAAGTGAGAAATGGGGGAGAAGGATCGACTAACCCCCTTAATCCCCCGATAATATACCATAAAAAGATGTAGTTTAAGAGTTAGGAGCTTAGGATTTTACATAAATACCCCTGGATAACCATTCAAAAATCTGACTGTCCTGATCCAATGGGCCTCCGATCGTGTCATTTATTGTGACCACTACTCGTTGGTGCCAATTGTTTTTTCTGGACTGGAAATTTCCTTTCTCTAAAATTCTGATAATGGATGACACGACTACTCATTGATTGGTACAATGGGTCGTTGCTACTACTCATCGTCACTAGATGGAATTTTGAACAGTTTCTAGATCTCCTCTAACGGATGGATAGAACGACCTGCTATCTGAAACAAAAGGTTGTTGTTTCCATCCATTGTCACTGGGGAAAGTTTAGCATTTTCTTGGATTCATTCAACGGCTTTATAGGAAGACTCATTACATCAAATGACGACTCATTATCTAGCTCGTTGTTTGAAAGAAAAATTTAACAGGTTCTTGGATTGGCTTACAACGAGTGACTGAATGAGTCATCACTTCATATAGCAAGTTGTTCTACATCTTGTTGGTACCTAGGAGGAAATTTGCAGGAGCTTACAATGACTTTTCTGACAGGTCATTGTTCCTGACAATGACTAGTTGGTTGAGTCATTCTTGGGTAAGGTTTTCTAGCTTCTTTTCCAGTTTTCCATTCCAAGTCTAGGGTTTAGCCTTAGGAAATTTTGGGGTGTTACATTATGGGCCTCATGTCTACTATACATTCTGTTGTGATGATTGTGCTTTTTGATCTATCAAATGAAAAGTAATCTGGCAGGATTATTTGATAATGTTTCTTTTTATTTAATGTACTTGTACCATTTAAAATAAAAAATGATGTTTAGAGGTTTTTTTTAGTATGGATAAAGTAATTGATATTTAACTTATAGAAAATAACAATTGACAACCAGCCTTGGTAGATGGAGAATGGAAAGCGTAAAGGAATTGAACTACTTCTGAGCATTTGGTTGGAACACTTCCTCTATATGTTTTATTTTTGATAGGTTCCTTTGTATGTTTTATGAGGCACCGTATGAATGAACAGGGAGTTTAAGACGTTAGATTAACAGGTGTATTTTCTAAGTAGTAGTCGAAATAAATATTAAGATGTTGAAATCCTAGGGTTCTACAAGAATTCGTTCAGAGAGACAAAGAAGTGGAGGCCTGGATGGTATGTTGAGGAACTGGAAAATTTATAATCTTTTATATATATTATATTCATATGATTATATATTGCAATACATTAACTAAAAAAGAAGCATAGGTCCACTAAAAAGTTCAACGTTAGAGTTCAACCCAGTTGTGTGCAACATAGAATTTTTCTTATCCTTTATTTTTTCTTAATCTAATTTTTATGTATTCTCCAACTTTATGGAACCTTGTAAGAAATGGATGCAACTTGTGGATGATCGGCTCGATAAAACCTACTTAATCGGGGTGCAAAATTTTTTGGATTATGCTTTTCAGAAATAGGAGAAGAATATGAAATATGATGTCCATGTGTCAAATGTTGTAATACAACTTTAGGAACTCGTAAGACAGTTGAGACATATTTGAAATTACATGGAATAATTCAAAATTATACTTTCAGGTATCACCATGGCGAATAGTAAGGTGATCCACTGTCAGAATCTAATGATGAAGATAGTGAAGATGAAGATGGTAATGAAGTAGAAAAATATGAGAATAAAGATAAGGTACAAGAACTATTGAGAGATTTATATCCTAATCTTAATGGAGAAACTACACACATTGATTGTCACGATTTACTTGAGGAGGAACCAAATGCTGAAGCGAAAAAAATTTACAATTCAAAATCTTCAAAGCTTTCATATTTGATTAAATTGCTTCACATCAAATGTATGGGTCATTGGAGTAATGAGTCATTTACAATGTTATTGAAAAAGTTAAAAGAGGAGTTATTGCCTGTCACGACCCTAGCCTGCGCCCTAGATGTGACACAGTACTTAAGATCATAAGTGACCCCAAGAAAACCCATGGCATAGCATATTTCTATAATGACTGAACTATTGAAAAATATTATTAAGAGGGAGCTATTTAAAAACAACTACCAAATACTTTTATAAATAAAGAACATCTAATAAGATACTGAAACGTAATCAACACTGGAACTCAGGCTGAAACTAATATACTCTGTCTGAAAGTCTTCTAAAAGAACTGATGAGTTTCTGGGACAAACCCCCAGCTAACTCTAATGTTTGAAAACTGAAAATAACAACAACTGAAGACAAGATTCCGGCCATCGAAAGATGAGGACTCACCACTGTCAAATGCTGAAAATTGTTGGGAGAAACTAGTTGTGATGCTGAGGCTGGGTACTTGAGCCTATATCATAAAACGATACAGCACATGGAGAGCATGCGATTACTTTTTGGAATGTATTGAGTATGTGAGATGTAATAAAGCGTACATATTGATGTGTTGTGGGTTTACAACAATTTTGACGCTTAAAACTGAGAAAATATGCATGGTCTTAGGTGTGTTTATACGGATATGATGCACTTTTTCTTTGTTTTCAGGTAAATAAGGTGTTGGAGTTGAAAGTGGTGAAAGAAGGAAAAAGAGTGCAAAAATTTGGCCAAGTACAGACTTTAGTACAAGACGTACCTTGGTGGTACGAGCCGTACTATAAGTCGTGGTAAATTTTAGAAAGATATGCACAAGGTAGTGGCCAGTTACGACTCTTGGTACGAGTCGTATCATCCTGGTACAAGCTATATTATGAGTCATGGAAAATATCAGAAGAATGCACTTTGATTAGTCTCCTGGTACAGATGGAAACCACGAGTCTTGATGACTACCTATGACCCTTACCAAGGAGCCGTGGTGAAGCTTAAAACAAAGTTGAATGGAAAAATCACATGGTATGAGAGGCAACCATGAGTCGTAGAAGCAAGGTATGAGTCGTACCATGACACTTGTGAAAATATTCAGAGGATGACAGATATCTTAGATCCAGAATGATAGCATTGTATGACTCGTATAAGCATTGTACGAGTCATGCTAGCTCCCAGCACTTAGCCAAATTCAGAGCTGTCAGGAGTTGTACTAATTAAGCTACGACTCGTATGATCAAGTTACAAGTCGTAGGAGAAGGCGACGGCAGTTAATTAGTTTTTTCTATTAATTTAGGAAAGATTTCTAATTATTTGTATAAATACTTTTCTAGGTTATTTTTTCTAAGAGACTTTAGAGATTTTAGAGGATGACTACTCTGAAGGAGAATTCAACTTTTGGGAGATTCTTCTTGAGTTTTTCAATATTCTTGGGTTTTACTTCATTGTTCTTGAATTGATCAAAGTTGAATTGTGCAATAACCAAGTTGATTTATTTCAATCTTCATTTTAAGTTCTTTAATTATGTTTTCTTCAAGGAATGCTAATTCTTACTTACAATCATGAGAGACTAAAAGCTCCACAACTACGGTTGTGAGAACTATGAAGAATTAACAATCTAGGGTTTGCACAAAATGATTCTAAGCCAATGTGGATGCTTGTATTGTCTTCTCTTCATCTTTCATGTTTCTTAATGGAGTGCAATATTAGGGCATGCTCGAATTGTCTTTTTGGTTAAACCTAGAGAAGTAGAGATTATGAAAAGAGAAGAACAATAAAGCCTTGAATTATATGATTCATTGTATAACTTGAATTGCGGTCACAGGATAGTTAATTTGGAACAAATTAATAAAGATAAAGTAAAATCACTCAAGAGACCCAATCTGGTAATTGGATAGAGTCAATCAATAGGGATGAACCAGTCATTTGGATAAACCTAAGTTATCAATTCTACAAACTAAGTATTGGTGTAGATCACAAGTGTAAAATTCAAAGTAGTTACGAATCCATGGGAAACACCTCCCTGGTGAATTGCATCAACTTGATAACAATTTAAATTTTCAATACTAATAAGTGTTTACTTCTTCAAAACCCCCTATTCAATGATAATTGAACTAAAAGTTTAAATACTAGCATTATTCTACATCCTGACCATATTACCTGTGGGATCGACCCCAACCTTTGTTGGGTTCTTTAATGATGACATTCGCGTCATACATTTTTAGGTATGTGATTTGAGCATTATCACACATACTGATAATTTGTAAACTGAACTAAAATAACATGCCAAAGACTCTATCAGAAATCATGAATACAACAATTAATTCGACATATCTGAGAATACTATATAAACTGATAAACTGAGTTAGAGTCATAAGCATATCCTAAAATTCAATAGACTGGACTGGACTAGGGACTCTGATTGTACTGTACTATGGGAGTGTCTTTTAACCAACATGTAATCACATGACCTAGATGTGGAGTTCAATATTTACTCCCCATCGATAGAGCCCACCATACCTTGCTAGGGTACAGTGACTGGTTGTGTGATAACTAACTATAAAACTTATTTGGGTCAAATCCTATAGTGGCACGTAGTTCTAAAAGCCTGGGTGTGCTGAACTCTAGTCCACTCGGTGCTAAGTACTACTCCTAACTAAAGACACATAAATAAATATAGGTAACTGTAAAACACTGATAGCTCGAAAGTAATGCCTAAGACTAATTCAAGACTATGTATCTGAAAATGTCCTGAGAGTCTGAAGGACCTAGATTTACTAATAATACTGATAATTCTGAGTATACTGAGAATACTATTAATTCTACAGAGCATAATTACATAAACCATAGAAATCATGTGTACTCTAAAAGATCATGCCATTTTTGAAATTATTCTAGTTTGCAGGGAAGTTTTCTATAAAAATCATGCTGAATTCATAATCATGGAAAGACACCATACAAGCTAAAAGTAACACCCTAAATATGGTATAATACTAATAATAGAAACCTTAAATCACATAGGAAAGGTAAGGAAATTCAATATGGAATGACAACCCTAAATCATTAATTTTAGAGAAAATTATAGGGCTAAGAATTCTAAAGATAATTGGGACATAAGGATGGAAGGAAACCCTTGTTGAAGTCTCACATACGGAGAATAATTTCTCTAAGAAGAGATCTTGAAATTCGCAGCACTTTGAATGGAACCCTAGCTTAGACCTGAAAGGTTTCTGCCTTCTACGCACTGATCCTGTAAGTTTAGGAGAGAATAAGAGGATAATATCGATCAATTCCCTTAATTCCCTTCTAAACGCACCCCAGTACGATGTAGTTTAGGAGTTAGGAGCTTAGGATTTTACAAAAATTCCCCTGGGTAATCGTTTCAAAATCTGACTATCCAGATCCAACGGGCCTCACAACAAGTCATTGGTTGTGACCACGACTCATTGTTTCCAGTCATTATTTCCGGAATAGAAATTTCATTCCTCTAGATTCCTCACGACAGATGACGAGATAACTCGTTGTTTGGTACAATGGGTCATTATTATTACTCATCGTCGCTGGAGTAAATTTTGAACATTTTCTAGATCTCCTCTAATGGATGGATAGAACGACCCATTATCTTAAACAACGAGTCATTGTTTCTATATGTTGTCACTGGAAAAAGTTTAGCATTTTCTGGATTTCATTCAACTACTTCATAGGACGAGTCGTTACATCAAACAACAACTCATCCAGTTTGTTTTTTGAAAGAAAGATTTAACAGGTTTCTGGACTGGGTTACAATGAGCGAAAAGACGACCCGTTACTTTATACAGCAAGTCGTTCTATGGATCGTTGGTTCCTAGGAAGAAGTTTTTAGGAGCTTATAATGAATCTTATTATGGGTCGTTGTTCTTAACGATGACTTATTGGTTGAATCGTTCTGAGGCAAGATTTTCTGGTCTCTTTCTATTTTTTCATTTCAAGTCTAGGGTTTGATCTAAGGAACTTTTGGGGTGTTACATTGCCTGATGGTGCCAATTTTCCAAACTCATATTACGAGGCAAAGAATATATTCAAGATCTTAGGCATTCTTACAACAACATTGATGTTTGTATTAATGATTACATGTTATTTTGGAAGAAGGATATCTTACTCGATTCTTACAAAGTTTGTGGTGTATCCAAATGGAAACAAGACACATATAGTGTAACACCCCAAAAGGCTCCCTAGGTTAGACCCGAGGCTTACAACAGAAAATAGCAGGAAAACTATACCAGAACCAAACAACGAACCTCAGTACAGTTTGTTGTAGGGTCCAAAAGGTCGTTGGAAGTACTCATTGTTTCATTACTAGAGAGCAGTCATAAATTTGCCCAGGACCCACGAGAGGATTGTACAGACCGTGGCTTGATTGAACCAATCGTTATTTGTGGTTGTTGAAGTAGATGAAGAGAATTTTGAAGGAAGAATGGGGGAAACCAATGGATGGATCAACATTCCATTGTTTGTTACCACAGTCCATTGGATGGGCCGTTGGTGCTGCTAGTTTGTTGAAAATCTCGAGCTAAGTTCAGAACCCTTCTAGGTATACGGATAGACCCGAGCCACTGAATTTATGAAAGCAAGGTGTTAAGATCAATTCCTAAGTTTAATAAGTGGATTACATGCAAATTATGGTCATAAAGAATCTCTAGCACAAAGTTGAGTTGAGAGCCCCTTTACCGATTGAGTGTTCGTATAAGTTCTCACAAGGATAAACTTCAAATGACCATAGATCTCATTTTAAAAAATATTTTTGGATGATTTATCACCTCATATTGAACACTTTGAAGTATTCTTTGCAACACATCCTACCTTGCATCAATAGGAGTTCAGAGTAAAAAGTTATGAGCAGTTTAGTGCTGCAGCAGCAGGTAATAACGGACCTCAGAACGGGTCATTGTAGCAAACAACGACCCGTCTGTTGGTCGTTGGAACTGCGAATTCCAGGTCCTTATTTGGAAGTTTGGGGGTATTTTGGTAAACTCCTATGCTTCTAACTCCTAAATGATGTCATTTTGGGCTTCCTTAAGGTCAGATTAAAGGGATTAGCCTAGCCTAAATCCTCACCCTCTTCAAACATGTATAGATTGATCTTTCTCTCAGGAAGAAGCTAGGTCTTATCACCTCCAACTTCTTAATTCCTCTTGGATCTTCAAAACAAGTCAATAGATCATCAACCCAGGTATGTAGGGTTATGAATGGGTGTTTTCATTCACACCCATGCCCATTCCCTATTAATTTAGAAAATCTACCAAAAATCTCATGGGGTTTTAATTCAATTTTTATGAAAATCTAATGATTTACAAATGGGTTGTTCTGAATTGTGATTTAAATTATATTTTATGAATTTTGAGCATATTTTATGACTATTTTGATTACATAATTATTGATTTCGATTTCTATTAAATTAAGCATATCTAAGCATGATCTACGATGAATCGATTTATGATTTTTGCTTCAATTGATGATATTTACAAGACCAGCATGAATTATGATTTAAAATATGGATTTATTCAATTACCCATCATGATTTGATGATTTTCAAGTTACATGTATGATCTTCAAGTATGCATGAAACCTATGATACATGAGTTATGTTTTGGCCGACTCACGGGCCTTATGTCATGGCTAGTTCATGTATGTACAATTATGATTATGATTATTATGATTTAACTAGCCCATGAATTCATGCATGTTATACTATGAGCACTATATATGTTTTCGGAGTAGTATCGAACACCGAGTAGGTTCGGGGCCTAGATTCTACCCCGGATCTCATAAACTACGTGCCACCGTAGGTATGTCGGGACCTCCTTGTGACTGTCCCCGTCCCAAATGTACCTTTTCATGGTGATATCAAACTTTCATAGTTCAACCCTTGAAAAGGTACGAACGGCCTCCCGACTAGGTTTACAAGTCGGACTTCATGTGTGCTCATATGGGGTATGTCGGTTAAGAGAATCTCCCACTGTTCCTCATGATTTATGCATGTTTATGATTATGCATATTGACTCAAGTCATGTTCAATAAATCTTTTCTCTTATGATTGTGATTACGATTGTATTACGAATGTTTTGAAAACCTTAAGCCTTATGTTATATTACAATATTTATGTTATGAGCATGTTGTCCTACTCTGATGTTCATTTATGAGTTTTAAATATTTTAAATGTTCATTTTACCAACCTTGCATACTCGATACATTTCACGTACTGAATGCATACTTTCTATGTTGTATCATTTCATGATATAGGACCCGGTTCTCAAGCTCATCTCCATCATTAGTCCCTCTTAGAGTTAGCTACCAGCTTTGTTGGTGAGTCCTCATGTTTCGAGGGCCATATGTCTAGACATTGATGATGTTCTTTTGTTTCGGTTTTGTCGGGTTAGTTGGGGATGTTGTCCCATCAACCCATCTTACATGATAGAGCCTTTCAGACCATATGTAGTACTCAACTTATATGTATGTCTAGTACTTCCCGATTGTTATGCTATGCTATGTTACGTTTATGTTTCCACTATGGCGCATGTTTAGTATTCCACTTTAAGTGAAATAAAGTTAGATGAATGTTCATGCCATGGGTCGAATTGGAGTCTCTCGAGGCTCCTTGTCCCGTGTTACCATCCGAGTCTACGTTCAGGTCGTGACACATAACAGGGAAATAAAGAATAAAAAAGGTAAAAAAGTAGCGTTAAAGTCTTTATGCTATTTTCCGTTAAAGCCTAGGCTTCTGAGGTTATTTAAGTCTACAAAGACATCTACTCTAATGACATGGCATAAGGATTAAAGAGCTGATGATGGAATAATGAGGCACCTAGTTGATTCAATGGCATGGAAGGAATTTGATGAACTTCATCCTTCATTCGCAGCCAAGCCTCGTAATGTTCAACTTAGACTTGCTAGTGATGGATTTCAACCATTTCGCAATTCAAAAACCGCATATAGCATTTGACATGTGGTTCTTATTCCTTATAATTTACCATATTGGTTATGTATGAAACAAAAAAAAATATTTTGTAAATGCTTATTCCTGGTCAAAATGGTCCAGGAGATGCAATTGATACATATCTTCAACCTTTAATAGAGGCACTGAAGGAGTTGTGGGAAGTTCTTATTAAGACCTTTGATGCATCAGCCAGAAAGAATTTCAAGTTACATGCTTCTTTGTTATGGACCATCAATAACTTTTCAGTATATGAAAATTTATCTGGATGGAGTACAAAAGAAAAATTGGCATGCCCGTGCTGCAATAAAGACACTTCCTCAATTCGATTGGCTAATAGTAAGAAGCAGTGTTTTATGGGTCATTAATGTTACCTTCCTTTTAGTCATACATAGATAAGTGAAAAGGAGTTATTTGATGGTGCAAAAGAGAAAAGGTCTCCACCAAAAATACATTATGGTTTGAGATACTTAATCAAGTGCAAGATCTTGAAGGGCTACAATTAACAAAGGATCCAAAGAAAAGGAAGAAGATATCACATGAAAATCAAAAGGATAATTGGAACAAGAAAAGCATCTTTTTTTCGTGACATAATTTAGATGTTATGCATATTGAAAAAACATATATGTGATAACATTATGGGGACAATCATGAATGTCAAAGGAAATACCAAGGACACAATTAAAACTCGATTAAACTTACAAGAAATGAACATTAGACCGAAATTGCACCCCATCCAAAGAAACGACAAAGTCGAAGTTCCAACTGCATGCTACACATCGCCTCCCGAAGATAAGCAAAAATTTTTCCTTTTCTTAAAGAATTTAAAGGTTCCTAATGGATTTTCATCTAATATTTCTCAATGTGTGAATCTGAAAGAACGCAAGATATCTGGTTTGAAAAGTCATGATTTCCATGTTCTTCTGCAAGATATATTCCCTCTTACACTTTGTGTTATGTTGTCCAAAGAAGTATGTGAACTGCTTATTGAGTTATGTATATTTTTTAGTGTTCTTGGATCAAAAGAGTTGAGGATTGATGATTTAGAGAATATTGAAGCGCAAATTCTTATAACACTTTTGCAGGTTAGAAAAGGTCTTCCCTCCTTCATTTTTTGATGTCATGGTGCACTTGCCTATTCATTTAGCTACTGAAGCTGCGATTGTTGGACCTATTCATTATTAGTGGATGTATCCTGTAGAATGATGGTTATATTTTCTGAAATCTCTCATTGGTAATAGGACATGTACAGAAGGTTTTATTGTAGAGGGCTACCTTGCAAATGAATGTATGACCATATGTTCAAGGTATTTGCATAAGATCGATACAAAAGTCAATCATCCTGAACGAAACTATGATGGGTGTTTAAAAGAATCTAATAGAGGGTTATCTATGTTTTTTCAACCCAGAAAAGCTTTAGGAGCTAAAGAACCATGTGAGCTTGAAGCATATGAATTGGAACAAGCACATATATACATACTGAAGAACTATGATGAAGTCATGCCATATCTCGAGTATGGAGAGTTCTTCAATATCGTCTCCCTTATCTTATTTACACCTTTAGGGTAATTTCTTTAATATATGACATTTATGATTCACTTAATTTTCTAGAGAACTTGCCCAAACTCATATGGAAACTGCTCAACAATTGTCTAATATAGAGTGGAATCGACAATTTATTGAATGGTTTAAAGTTAGGGAGAGTAATACATAAACATCAAATTTTACATTTTAATGTTGTATTACTCATTCTAAAGTATTCAACGTGATCTTATTAATAGGTCGCACAATTGCATAAAGGAGATGATAGTCAAATCATGGAAGATCTTCTTTCACTTTCATGCGGTCCTACCAAATATTCGACACATTCTAATGGTTACATTGTTAATGGATATAGATTTCATGTAGAAGATTAAGATAAAAATCTAAGGACTCAAAATTGTGGTGTTGTTATTGGTAAGAATGATAAAGACAGTGAGAACCTGGATTACTATGGAGTTTTGACAGATGTGATTGAATTGCAATTTTTCATGGATAGAAGAGTGATTTTGTTTCGATGTAAATGGTTTGATGTGTATGATAAAACAAAAGGAGTTTAAAAGGATGAATATGACTTTATGAGTGTTAATCCCGGGAGATTTTTGAAAATAAATGAGCCTTTTGTTTTAGTGAACCAAGTATCTCAAATGTTTTATGCTAATGATAATTCCAACAAAGGCTGGAATGTAGTGGGGAAGACTCAACCTCATGATTCCTATGAGGTTGTGAAATAAATGGATGATGATATTGTAGATTTAGAAAGTCCTTCACAAAAGAAATAAAAAAGAACTGATGAGGTGAAGTATCTCTTTATGAATTAATATATTCATTGTTATACATTCTGGTCATGATTTCTTTTATTAATACATTGTCACACATTTTCTCTTAATGTTTTTTCACGTTTGGATCTTTACAAGTTCAATATGAAACCATCAAAGACTAAAAATGAGGTGGGACAAATATGAAGACTACTTCCAGATATTCATTCGTCGCCTCTAGCGCTATAGAAAAGAGAGGAGGGCGATTGATTAGATCTTTGATTGAGAAAAATAATATGTCAACTAAGGGTTTGTTTTATTAATCAAGTGATAAAGTTAAACAATTGAAACAAGTGATATTTTTTAGATCTACTACTTTTAATTAGCATAACTGAATTTGAATGCTAAAGTATTAGTTATATGATTTTTCCCCAGGTGCTATAGAGAAGGGACGAGGACAAGGGATTAAAACTCTATCGTGTCTGCTAGTAAAGGAATGGGAACGATACATAAAAACTCCATGTTTCTTGAAAGAGCATATGAAATTTCATATTTCATTACCTTCATCTGCTGATCAAGTTAAGCAATACACCCAAAAGTTGAAACAAGTAAGTGTTTTCATAACTAGTGTGTTTTTAATTATATATAACTATAATTAAATGCCAAAACTTTTACTTATATGATTTCTTGGGTCCAGGTGTTATAGGAAAGGAACAGGAGCAAAGTTCTAGATCTTGATGCTCCTATTTAGGGGATTCTAAAAATAAAGTGGGATCTTTCCACAAAAGTGCTCTTTATTTTTATCAACGTATGCCTCCTTTTAAAAGTACAAGATCGAATTCTACCATGTCCTCTAATCATCAAATGAAAACAATGGATAAATATCCTTTGATGTTTGAGAAAGAGAATATGCAAAGTAATATTACATTGTAACCTCCATCTACTGATCAAGTTATGCAACACTCGCAAACAACTGAAATAGGTATAGTAGTTTGAATTCATGTGTTATTAATTTGTAAAACTGAATTTTATTGCTATAGTTTTTACCTAATTATGCAATTGTAGGTTCATCTAATCCTAGAAAGCTCAAAAGAGTCCGAGGGATGAACAAGTGCAAAGAAGCTGCATCACTTGAAGTTGGACAAAAGCTGAAAATAACCTTTTACAATAGTTGAATAGTTGGAACAAACAGCAAATTATTTTTGAGGTACTTGGGAAAAATAGTTCATGATCGTAATATATGTTTGTTGGGAGTATCATCATGGAATGATATTAGGCAAGAAAAGTTGAATTACATGTGGGAAACTGTTGAGATAATAATTGTAACAGGGACTTGTTTTTTTATTACTAATAAAATATTGTTTTTATATCTGAAAAGAGAATTGTCTTCCACCTAGAGTTTCAATAGCTTGAAAAGGATCCATGATGCTTTTTTATATTTTAGTAATTAACCTTGTATTAATCACTAAGTGTCAAATATTATAAAATCATGGTTACTTTGATAGTACCAATAGATTGCCCTTTAAGGATAAGGTTGAGGGATTTGAGGTTGTAGGAGGGCTGGTGGTGGTGGAAAGCATTTTCTGATTTACTATTTTTACAGAATGCATTTGCCCGAATAAGAAGCATGGAAGAAATCCTACTGTAAGTATACTACATAGTGCATGATCTTTGAGTTAAATTGAAAGAAAGAATGTGAAGCTATATTCATAGTCTTGAATTATTACTATGTATACATAAAAACGTTTTTTGACCATAGCATATATAGTGTGATTTTTTGGCAATGAATCCCCTTCTACCCCAGTATGCTAAATAGCTCCTCTAGAATATGAATGTACAGGGTGGCCAACCAGTTCCAGGATCCTAATACTTGGAGAGGTGTTGATAATCTTGGCTTTTGCTATTGATGATTATTATGAAGTTGATTTGAACCTGTTGTTGGCATATGTACACTTTCTGCTTCATATTTCTTTGTTTTGCTCTCAGCTAGCTAGGATCTCTGAAAGAGGGAGAAAAGTAAAAGGGTTTGTTTAATTTTCAAAAGAAAAAACCAAAAAAAAAACCATGAAACCAAAAGATAGTGTTGAAGTAGTTACTTTCCTATAGATTGTAAAGTGAAGGAAAGAGTGCACCTCTTTACATTTGTACTCTTCAAAAAATCTCAATCTCCGGTTAGAACCAGAGAACTTTGAGAACTGAACTGTTCTAAGTGTAGGGTAGAGACTTTAGCTAATAAAAAACTTCTATTAATTCTTGAGAATTTAAACAAGATGAACTAATTGTCACGCCATTTTTATTAAGATATCAAGTGTTCCAAGTCTAACAGCAAGATACTACAGAAAGATAGCTTGTCATAAGTTTGATTAGCAAGCTAATAAAAACTATTATCAGGATTAGAGAAATGGATAGCCTTGATGTTACATATCTCAAGCTCTTACTTTTGGCAAGTTGGAAAACACAAAGGGACTCAACTTGTTTGCTAGTTTTGAATCTTTTTATATTTGCTTCTTCCTTGGTAAAAGTAAAGCTCTTACTTTTGGGTTACTTTTTGATTATTTTAGGATAAATTTAAGGGCATTGACATGAATGATCATCATGATCATATCATTGATTGGATGAAAGAGTTATGGAACAAATGGAGAGGACATTTGCATGCAAGATATGTAAAGGATAAGCCAATCCTATAGGCTCTTTAAAATATTCCAGCGGGAGTAGACAAGACGAATGGGAGTGGTTAGTAAAAGAATATTTTTCTTCAGAAAGTTTTTAGGTATGCCTAGTGATTTAATAGTTTATTTCACCAAAGCATCTGTAGCTTGATTCCCCTCCTTAGCTCTAGATATCTTTTTTCCACTATACATGAAAATAAACCTAAATATACTTTTAAATTTATTATAATTATTATGTTTAAGCTTTTGTTTCATAAATATAGGTGAGAAGCAGCAGGAATGCAGCAAACTGAGCTAAGTTGAAGATACTTCATCATATTGGTAGCAAGCCTATTTGAGAGATTATTTATCAAAAGGTATTATTATAAAACCTATATTTCTCTAAATAAAATATTGAGAGGTTTATTTGACATGTTTTCCTTTTATGTAAAGGGTGGGAAAGATGGAAATCCAGCAGATTTGGCGATAATTTTCTTTGAGACTCGTAAGAAAGATAACAAGCTTGTTGAACCTAAAGCAATTGAAAAACATGTATGTTTGATAAATTAAATATGTAAATTATTTCATATTACTATGAGTTCTGATAGAAAATGTTACTTTATATATTTTGTAGACTCGAATTGAAGAGATGGTTCAATTAGAGCCATCTCTACCTAGCATAGAGATTGTAGAAAAATATTGTGGACCCCAAAATTGTAGCTATGTATTTGGCTTTGGGGGTGGAGTAAAGGAGAAAGATTTGAAAGGTGAAATTTCTTCAAAGGCTGAATTATTGTCCGCTCTATGTTCAACTTAAGAGGAAAATAAATCCTTAAATGAAGAAAACAAATCCTTGAATGATTGTTTGTCTAACTTAGAAGATGAGATGAAGGAAATAAAGAAAATGAAAGAATTATTCATTGCTCAATAATCCCATGTCCTGCCTATGACATCACCTGTTTCAATTGAATGACCATTGTTTTTGTCGGCTGACCAAGCTAGTAACTCCACTCTCTTTTTTATTTTCATTGAAACAACCTTCACCATTTAAGTAATCACAATGACTACTCTTTACTAATCAGAACTCCTCTACTTTTCAAGGCAAAATTTGTTGTTGTTGACTAATTTATGGTTCAAGTTGTTGACTAAATTATATTATTATTTAATCAAATTAAAATACGCAACGGTTCCGTTTTGAGATTTATGCTTTAGTATTGAGCAAATAAATGTACACATCTGACTAGGCCCTCAGCAAAAATGGAAAGAGCATATGGTTGGATATCTTTTGTGAGAGTAAGATAGTGTGATTTAATTTGATTTAGTATTTTTCACTTACATTTTAGATGTGATATAGTTTGTTTTATTAAAGTAATGTAATAATGTTTGTTTCACAAGAAATAGGACAAAAACGTTTGTTTTTGATAGTCGAAACAGTCCAAGATTCTTTTTGTTATGGATAACATAAACAACTCTTTTTCCTTCAATGAAATCTGCACTTTAGTTTCTTATATACTATCAATCATTTGGAATATTTCTTCCTAAAGCTTCTTTAGCTCTAACTATGTGTTTGTTTTTGATAGTTGAAATAGTCAAGGTCCTTTTTGTTATCGATAACATATCCAACTCTTTTTCCTTTGATGAAATCTACACTTCAGTTTCTTGCATCTTATCAATCGTGTGGAATATTTCTTCCTCAAGCTTCTTAAGCTCTGATTCTGTGATTGTTTTTTATAGTCGAAATAGTCCGAGTTGAAACTATTGGGACTGAACTATCCCCTATATTAGCCCATGATAGTTTTTAAATATAGAAAAAGAGTAATGATCACTCTATTGTCCTATTTACATATCAATTTCTCTTTTGTCCTTAAACGTGATATAAAAAGGAACTCACAAAAAAATTGGTGAGGTCTTCGTATTCAGTGCTCATCATGATACTTCTCTAAAATTTCTTATAGCAGCAACCAGTATTCAAGAAAGCATATGATTCACCGCTTTAAGCGTTGAAGTAGAGCGAAACGACCCTTTCTCATTGCAATTACCTGAAGCGACCTCGGAGAAGAGAGTTTTAACACAATTCTACTGTTTCTCGACTTCAGGTAAGAGAATGATCCTTCTTTATTTTTTTTGAAAGGTATCGATCCTTCCTTCCTTCTTCGTCTTCTTCTGCTTCTCAAAATCAGCCTAGATTTTTTTATTCTCACTTCTACTCTCTTCTTCCGTATGTTTTCTGCACTAATTTTCTTCTTTTTCCTCTTCTTCTTCTTCTTTTTTTGCTCTATTTTTCTGTTTCTCTACCCTGGTTTGCTCTTTACTTTTCTATTTTCTAAAAAAAGTTAAAGTAGCTAAGATTTTAAAAAGTGTTCAAACAATCCAATTTCAGTGATTTTTTTCACTTAAAGTAGCTGAATTTCAATTCTATCCAAATAGTCCATTTGTCGATCTTGCTTTTCTGACATCTTGTTGTTATTTTCAGTCAAGATCTAGTGGTACATTTTCATCAGACCACATCTGAGGACGCCTATTTTTGTCCAAGAGAATTTGCTTATTTTATTGCTTCTTCTTCTGACCAAAATCTTTCTGTGGGTGAAAAGTTATGTGAGCTTGACCTGAGTACCAAGTACTTTCTAAAATGATCTCCAAAACTATGAGGTAAACTGAGTACCTCGATCTGAAATGATGGACAAGGGAACTCCATGCAACCAAACTAACTCTCGAATATATACTCTAGCATAGTCCTCAGCTAAATCGGTAGTTTTGACCAGTAAGAAATTAGCTGCTTTGCTCAACCTGTCTACCACCACCCAAATAGTGTCATACTATCAATGAGTGCAAGGCAACCCTGTGATTAAGTCTGTATTGATCTATTCTCACTTCTAATTTTGGATACTGATGTCTTGTAGCATACCTCGCGGTCTTTGATTCTCAACTTTCACCTGTTGACAATTCGAACACTTAGCCACAAACTTTGCTATGTCCCTCTTCATGTCATTCCACAATAGACTTCCTGTAGGTCACGGTACATCTTCATGGTACTTGGATGTATAGAATATCGGGAACCATGAGCCTCATGCAACATCTGTTCTCTCAAATCATCGACATTCGAAACATTTAAAATTCCCTGATATCAAAGCACACTATCTTCCCCTTGGGAGAAGGCCTCTACCTTCTGATTTTGAACCGCTTCTTTCAACTTCACCAAAACCGGATCCTCATCTTTCCAAGCCTTGATCTTAGTCACCAAAGAGGATGTTGAACCATTCTTAATAATGACACCACCATCTATTGAATCCATAAGGAGAACCCCTAATTGTGCAAGCTGATGCACATCCTTTACCAACTTTTTCCTTCCATCTTTCACATGAGAAACACTCTCCAAGGACAGTCTATTAAGGGCATCCTACACTACATTGGCCTTGCCCAGATGATAAAGGACACTCATGTGATAATCCTTGAGCAACTCTAACCATCTCCTTTGTCGCAAATTCAAGTCCTTCTAGGTGAACACATAATGTAGGCTCTTGTCGTCCGTAAACACATCCACATAGACCCAATACAAGTAGTGTCCCCAAATCTTCAATGCGAACACCATCACTACCAATTCTAGATCATGTGTTGGGTAGTTCTTCTCTTGAGTCTTAAGTTTTCTAGAGGCATACGCAATGACCTTAGCACACTGTATCAACACACCCCCAAGACCAATCCTAGAGGCATCACAATACACAACGAATCCATCTATACCCTTAGGTAGGGTCAATACTGAGGCTGAAGTGAATCAAGTCTTTAACTCCTAAAAACTCTTCACACAGGCATCCGACCACTGAAGTTTGACTTTCTTTTGGGTCAACTTATTCAAAAGTGCTGCTATGGATGAAAATCATTCAACAAACCTCCTGTAATAGCCAGTTAAACCAAGAAAATCCTAAAATCTGAAGGATTAACCGGTCTAGGCTAATTCTTCACCGCTTCTATCTTTTGAGAGTCCACCTGCATACCCTCACTTGACACCACATGGCCAAAAATGCTACTAAGTTTAGCCAAAACTCATGCTTGCGGAATTTAGAAAACAGCTGGCGATCCTTGAGAGTCTGTACCACCCCCTCAAATGAGCAGCATGCTCCTCCTCGCTCCGAGAGTATATGAGAATGTCATCAATGAAGATGATCAAGAACATGTACAAATATGGTTTGAACACCCTGTTCATCAAATCCATAAAAGTTACATGAGCATTCATTAGTACAACATACATAACTACAAACTCATAGTGACCATACTAAGTCTGGAAAGTTGTCTTTGGAATGCCACTCTCCCTAACTCTAAGCTGATGATATCCGGATCTGAGGTCTATCTTTGAGAAGAACTTAGAACCCTGAAGTTTGTCAAACAAGTCATCAATTCTGGGGAGGGGATATCTATTCTTGATGGTGACCCTATTCAACTGCCGATGGTCGATGAACATACGAAGAGACCCATCCTTCTTTCGAACAAAGAGAACTGGTGCACCCCACGAGGACTTTCTAGGTCTGATGAAGCCTTTATCCAGAAGATCAATCAACTGCTCTTTCAACTCCTTTAGCTCATCTGGAGCCATTTTGTAAGGAGGAATAGATAACGGTTGCATATCGGGAAGGAGGTCAATACCAAAGTCAATCTCCCGCTCAAGAGGGGCTCTTGGTAGATCATCTGGAAAAACCTCCGAATACTCACATACTATAGGGACAGACTGAGAGTCGGGGTCTCGAACATAGAATCCTTAACCCGAACCAGACGGTACACACAACTCTTGGAAATCATCTTTCTAGCCTTAAGGTAGGAAATAAAGCAACCTACAGGTACAACTGAACTATCCTTCCATTCTAGGACTGGCTCACCCGGAAATCAAAACTCCACCGTACGTGTTCTACAATTCACCGAGGCATAACATCTATGCAACCAATCCATGGCAAAGATAACATTGAAATCAGTCATGTCTAACTTTACTAAATCTGCAGAGGTGACTTTATGAAGGAGTGTGATAGGGCAATTTTTGTATACCCATCGAGCTATAACTGAGTCACAGACTGGAGTAGAGACTGAGAAGGGTTCTGATAGGATTTCAAGACTGACTCTGAAACTAATAGCAACATAAGGTGTCACAAAAGATAAATTAGCCCCTGGATCTAACAATGCATACACATCAAGATGAAATACTCCTAACATACCAGTGACTACATCTAGAGAGACCTCCAACTCCTGACGAGATGAGAGAGCATAAAAAATTTTCTAATGCTAACCACCACCTGCACTATTAGATGCACCTTGTTGAGCTGAGCGTGTTGGTGGAGCTGCTAAACTGGTGGCTGGGTCACGGCCTCTACCATGGAATTGTCTGGATGTAAGGCAATCTCTGATCATGTGTCAAGCCCTGAGTCTATAACTTGGATGAGACACGGTACTTGGAGTCACAAGTAACCCCATGTCATGCCCCACCTGGGGAGGCATGACTGGCACCTGGTGCCATACTAGGATCTGCACTAAGCTGACTGGGCTTATGCACTTCTGGTGCATGCCTACTCTTCAAATTAAGAAAACAACGAGCTATATCTTGGCTGTAAACACAGACTCCAACCAACAAGGTCGCATAGCCACCTGTGAAAAGAAAACAGCTGACCAACAACATGCAATAAAGGGGATCCTATGTGGGCCAACAAGACCATCATGCTGTCTAGTTATATCATAATGAAAAAAGGCAATCAGAACTATACTATAGCTAACAAGGCTGCTAACTAATAGCTAAAGTAGGCCCCACACAGCCATCATGCAAAAGAAAACATACATAGGCCCCAGAAGGCCAACAACAAAGCTAATACTGGAAATCTGTAGACTGCAAGCCTCTAAGATTGGAGTAATGGTTGGAACAGGGCCCTGACCTACCCATAAACTATATAACAAAAGAACAAACCTTCTAACTAACAACTCCGGGGCAAAAGCAGCTGATTAGACTGCTGACTCGGCTGATGACTAGGGAGGTCCTAAACTGCTTCTAACCGTACCTATAGGCATGTAATGCAGCACCCCAAAGATGGGCGTCAGTACAATACCGAATATGTAAGGCAGTAAATGAAAATGACTGAATGATACTACCAATGAAACTGAAAACAATTCAATAGGAGGGATAGAGATATAACCTGAATAACCTTACAACCTGCGGTATAACTAACAATAAATAATACAAACAAAAACCTCACCTGGCCCCCATAAGCCCGGAAGGTACAACCAGTAGAGAATAACCCGCTCGAGGCCCCAATAACACCCTAGCGAATTCACTTTAATCTATATACCCCTAACTAGGTCAAAATGGGTCAACAGGTAACTATAGCCAACCCGCCAGTCCCCCTGGGTCTGCAACTAAGTCTGCTCGGCTCCTATAGACTGTGTATGAGTCTGGTGGACTCCTGTAACTGCACCCTAGGCACTAGGCTCGATGAGGGTCAGTGATGCCGATAAGACATAAGAATAATAGTCCAACCATGGAATGGACTACAACATGGCCCTTGGGCCTCTGTGTAGTCCCTTGGGACAACATTGAGCTCCTTGGAGATAACCTTGTAGGCAACGACACAGCTAGTAACCCTGGGGTTGATCACGGAAGGCTATATAGGGTAGGGTCAATCCCAATCTGAATAGAAAACGCTAATATCAGACTAATAATAGCATCTAACCACAACAATCATGCTTCTAGCATTATTACGAGAGTCTAGGTTGTATTACGACACGACAGGAATAACTTGCCGAAGGAATTTGCCTTAACATACCTCGAATGCTAATTCTGATTTAATTGGTGAGGTTTAACTTGCAATCAGCAGTTCTTTCCAACTGTGACCTTTATGCTCAGAGAATAGGACTAATTTCAATACTAAATTCAGCAAATAACGATGACTTTCAATAATCATATCAACTACGAATAATTCATCCGAAAACCTATAATTTTCCAAGAGTTCAAAAGGGAGAAAAACTTACTTAATGCTTGTGGTTTATGATTCAATTTGGAGTAATTTTGATGACTTTTACTTGGCGGAGTTCCAATTTTCCAAGCAAATGTTTGAGAAATAACTCTGTAGTAATGCTTCCCGTAGGCTTAGAACTCATTACCCAAAGTTAATTTGTATTTGGACGGCTTTTAGTAGCGTAATCGGACAAAAAATTGATAAACCCTCCATATTCTCTCTAACTTGGCCGAAGTCTTACTTTGAAAATGATTAAAATTGAATGAGGGGCATATATATACTTAGGAAGTGGCAGGGGGTGGCGCCCCACGCCGCCTAATGCGCCAAGCATGCTGCCGCCTAATGCGCCAAGCATGTTGCCGCAACGCGCCCCTCAGTGTGCTAGTGGGCCTGGCACGCCATGTTAGCCAGTGCACTACTGGTTGGCGTGCCGCATTGGCCCCTCGCGGCCTAGCCTCGCCTGACCCTACTTCCGAGGCTTTTTCCACACACATCGAGCTCTTCTTACTCATCACAAATCCACGCATACGCCTACTAACCAATAACATTTTACGGGGTGTAACACCACAAGTCAACCCATGGTCTATCATAACGCTGGCATTCTGAGTAAATACATACCGAAAGCTTTGAAATAATAAAATAAAACATCTTATGAAAGAGAAGTAAATCATAAGTTCTTTACAACTGGAAGCAAAACTAAAAATATGAAAGCTCTGCCTGTGTCCGAAAACCATCTATCTGATGAGTTGCTGGGACAGGTCCCCAGCTAACTCTAAATCTAGCTGAAGAAATATAACTGAAAAGTAATAAGCCTCGTCCTCAAAAGATGAGGACTCACCAACAATGCAGTTGGAACTTTTGAAAGTGATCTACTACCGGGATGAGACTAAGATCCTGCATCTGTATCATAAAATGATGTAGCATAAAAGGTATGTATTAGTACTTTGAATGTACTAAGTAAGTGAGAGAAACCATACATAAGGAATAAAATAACCGAACTGGAAAGACATGCAGTGATCAATTGAAAATACTGAAACTAAATAACTCTGATATACTGAGATGGTCAAAATGACCCTGTCTGATGGTCAGAGACATGACCTAAATCTAAGATACTAATCTGAAATACTACACTGAACTAACTAATCTGAGACTAAACTACTGACTAGTGGAGATTCTATAACTGACATATAACCATATGAGCTAGGCGTGGAGTCTGATGTATACACCCCATCGGTAGGACCCAATATACCTTGCCAGGATATAAAGGCATGAACTGAGTGATCATAGGTGTGGGGCCATGAGGCCAATAAAATATATCCTATGGTGGCAACATAGTTCTGGAAACCTGGGTGCACTGGAACCTTGGTCCACTCGGTGTTAAGTCCTACTCCCGCTGGATAGTCTTAGACTGACTACTAAGTTGATAGCTCGAAAATGGGGCCCAAGATTAAGTCAGGAATACCTATTTGGAAGTATCCTGAGAGTCTTATTGGATCGGATTCTATAACTGGTGTTCTAAGACTGGTCAGAGCTATTTATCTGGAAGCGTCATAACCGTCTAAAGAACAAACTATAATCTGAAGCTGGAGTCCTAAGGTTGGTCAGAGCTTCTTATCTGAAAGTGTCATGACCACCAAAACAACCACTAAAATCTGATACTGAGTCTAATACGGATAACTGGGAGGTATCACAGATACCTCAAGGATTAATTATAGTCAAAACTAATCAACTGACATTTTTCTGGGCAACACTAAGGTTGCTAAAAATCTGATTGAGGCTAGATAGACATGATTCTGACTGAGATCGTAACATAAATTAAATGTATGTGCTTCCCAAAACTAATGGAACCACACTACAAAGAAAACTAGTTCAACCCACAAGTTTGTAATTTCTACTAAGCTGTGACTAGGGCTGAATTATGCTACTACCTACAATCTTTCATAATTTCTAGAAATAGGAAATAAATAAGAAATCTAAAATCATGAGAAATTTTCCCTTTGAATCCACAAAGAAATCTGTCTGAAAACTTTTCACATTTCGAACTACAGGGCTATAACTGATTGAGAAGATAGAGGAGATTTTTGGGGATACAAGGGAAGAACTATTCCCTTGTTGAATTACCATACCTAGATAAGAATTTCTGGAGAAACTCTCTTGAGAATCAACGAAGAAGTCGAATGCCCTAGCTGTGCTCTTGCTGCTTCCTGACTATTTTCTACGCTTTAGACTTTGAGGGGAGGATTGGAATGAAGGGGAAAATGTTGTTCTACCCCTTTAACTCCCTCCTAAACGAGTCCAAAACGATGGGGTTTTAAGATAAAGAGGCTGGGAAGTTACAAAAATAACCCTGGAATAAGATCTAGAAATCTGCCTGACAGGATCCAACGAGCCACAGAATGGGTCATTGGTCGAAACAACGGCCCGTTGCAACCAACTGTTGGTCCTGGGTTCAAATATCATGCTCACTGGAATGGGACCATGGAACCACGACTTGTTGGGACAACTAACGAGTCGTTGGTACCTCTCGTTGTCACTAATGTGGAAATATAGGCCCAAAGACAACGGGCAACACGACGACTCGTTGGTAGGACCAGCGGGTCGTTGCATCAACTCGTTGTCAATATTGTTAGGTCCTAGGACCTGGTTACAGGTGGTAGAAATGACTCATTGGTAGGAACCACAAGTCGTTAGTTCCACTCGTTTCCTCTAGGTGAAAATTTGGTAGACCTCTGAACTAGGATCGAACGGACGACAGGACGACTTGTTGTTTCTTTCAATAGGTCGTCCTATGCCTCATTATGCCCCCCCCCCAAAGGGAATATGCTGAACTGAAACCACTTAGACAACGGCCCGTTGGACCTGACCACGATCCATTGTCTAGGTTGTTCTGCTATAAAATTTTTTGGTTTCCCCTGGTTTTTCTTGCAAGGTATGAGTTGGTCTAGGAAAGTTTTGGGGTGTTACAATATCTCCCCCTTGGGATCATTCATCCTCGAATGAAGACTAAAGATGCTGGAAAACTTGGAAAAGAGCTGAAATTTTTAGATTGAGACTATGAGATGGTTTCTAAAGGAGTTAACTGGCTCCGAGCTGACTTAACCGTACTAATAGAGCTGATGCAACTAGAATGCACATAGAAAATCTAAATTGGGCTTATGAGTACAGAAATAAGTAGAGTACTAAGGAGGAATTTAGTACCTGATGTCGGAACCGAACTAGAAGGGAATAAGTGAGGGTATCTGGCCATTATGTCTGATTCTGCTTCCTATGTGGCTCCCTCAACTAGTTGGTTCCTCCATAAAACTTTCACCGAAGCGACTTCCTTGCTTCTCAACTTATGAACCTATCGGCCAAGGATCTGAACTGGGGACCTCTTCGTAAGAGAGACTATCTTTTATTCCCACGGTGTCTAGTGGCACAATCGAGGCTGGATCACCAATGCACTTCTTCAATAGTAACACATGGAAGACTGGGTGCACTGATGCTAACTCTGGAGGTAGCTCTAATTCATATGTTAATTTGCTTTAGAATTCTGTAGTGTCCCACATATCTCGGACTGAGTTTTCCCTTCTTCCTGAATCTCATCACCTCTTTCATGGGTGAAATTTTTAGATAAACCCAGTCATCCACTGCAAACTCTAATTCTCTTCTCCTCACATCAGCATATGATTTTTGACGGCTCTGAGCTATTTTCAACCTCTCTCAGATGAGCTGCACTTTCTACATAGCCTCGTGAACTGAGTTAGGCCCAATCAGAGTAGCTTTACTAACTTCCAACCACCCGATAGGAGATCTATACCTCCTACCATATAATGCCTCGAACGGGGCCATCTAGATACTGGAGTGGTAGTTGTTGTTGTATGCAAACTCGATGAGAGGCAAGTGGTCATCCCAACTTCCCTTGAAATTGATCATGCACACTCTCAGCATATCTTCGAAAGTCTGAATAGGCTGCTTAGCTTGTCCATATGTCTGCGGGTGAAAAGCTGTGCTGAGCTTGACCTGGGTACCAAGTCCCTTCTGAAAGGACTTAGAGAAGTGAGAGGTGAACTGGGTACCTTTGTTTGAGATAATGGACCAGGGCACCGCATGAAGTCTGACCAACTCCCGGATATAAAGCCTAGCATAGTCCTCAGTTGAGTCTATAGTTTTAACTGGGAGGAAGTGTGCTGACTTAGTCGTCTAGTCTACTATCACCCAGATTGAATCATGCTGCCAACGAGTCTGAGGTAGACCTATAATAAAATTCATATTTACTTCTTCCCACTTCCATGTGGGTATGCTAATATCTTGATTCATACCTCCTGGTCTCTAGTGTTGTACTTTGACTTGCTGGCAGTTCAGAGACTTAGCTAAAAATTCTACGATTTCTCTCTTCATGCCGTTCCACCAGTAGATATCCCGTAAATCACGGTACATCTTAGTAGCACCTGGGTGGATGGAATATCTCAAACTGTGTGCATCAACCAGTATCTACCATCTCAAATCACCCATAACCGGTACTAACAACCTACTCTGGTAACGGAGTACACCATCTCCCACTTGGGAAAAAGCCTCCACTTCTTTTCTGAGAACCGCCTCCTTCAATTTAAGCATTATTGGATCTTCATCATGCCTTGACTTAACTTTAACCACCAACTAGGAATCTGATCCACTCTGCACCACTACTCTGCCCTCAGCTGTATCAACCAACTATACTCCCAACCGAGCTAATCTGTGAATATCCTTTGCCAGTTCCTTTTTTCCCTCTTCAACATGATCCACGCTCCCCATAGACATCCGATTTAAGGCATCAGCCACCACATTGGATTTGCCCGGGTGATATATCACACTCATGTCATAGTCCTTCAGTAGTTCCAACCATCTTCTCTAATGAAGATTTAGATTTTTCTGACTGAACACATACTGAAGGCTCTTGTGATCGATGAAATTATTTACATGAGCCTCGTAAAGGTAGTGCCTCCATATTTTTAATGCAAACACCACTGCTGCTAACTCAAAGTCATAAGTCGAATAGTTCTTCTCATGAACCTTAAGTTTTCTGGAGGCGTAAGCTATCACCTTACCCCGTTGCATCAAAACGCAACCAAGTCCAACTCTAAAAGTGTCACAATACACTGCAAACCCATCTATTCCTTCTGGCAAGGTCAATACTAGAGCGGTAGTGAGTCAAGTTTTTAACTCCTGGAAACTCTTCTCATATGCATCTGACCACTAGAATTTCACCTTCTTCTAAATCAAACTAGTCAGAGGGGATGCTATAGAGGAAAAAACTTCCACAAAACATCGATAATAACCGGCTAGACCTAAGAAACTTATGATTTCGGTTGGGGAGGTAGGTCTGGCCAGTCTTTCACCGTTGCTATCTTTTGAGGATCTACCTGGATAACCTCACCCGAGACCATGTGACCAAGGAAAGTCATAGACTTCAACCAAAATTCGCATTTGCTGAATTTTACGAACTACTGGAGGTCTCTCAGTGTTTGAAGCACTATCTTCAGGTGATTAACGTGTTCTTCCTCATTTTTAGAGTATACCAGAAAGTCACAGACTTCTTGAAGACTCTATTTTTCAGGTACATGAAAGCTTTGGGGGCATTAGTTAGTCCGAAGGACATAACCACGAATTCATAGTGACCATACCGAATTTTGAAAGCTGTTTTTGGTATGTCACATTCTCTGACTATCAGCTGATGATACTCCGACCTGAGATCTATCTTGGAGAAACAACTGGCTCCCTGAAGCTGATCGAGCAATTCATCAATCTTGGGTAGGGGATACATGTTCTTGACTGTGACCTTCTTCAACTAATGGTAATCGATGCACATTATAAGGGTACTGTCTTTCTCTCACATGAATAGTACTAGAGCACCCCAGGGAGAGATGCTGGGTCTAATAAAACCTTTATCAAGAAGGTCTCTTAGCTGCTCCTTCAACTCTTTAAGCTAAGTTGGGGCCATTCTATAAGGAAGGATGGAGATGGGCCGAGTATTTGGGAGAAGGTCTATACCGAAGTCTATTTCCCGCTTAGGAGGGACTCCGGGAATATCTTCGAAAACACATCAGGGAACTCGCTGACCACTGGGACTGACTAGATAGTTGGGGTCTCAGAGCTGGAATCCTTGACCCGGACTAGATGATAAATACACCCCTTGGAAATAAGCTTTCTGGCCTTAAGGTAGGAAATAAACCGACCCTTAGGCGTTGAACTATTGCCCGCCCACTCTAAAGTTGACTCATTACATAACTTAAACCTAATGACCCTAGTTCTGCAGTCGACTAAGGCATAACCAGAGTGTAACTTATGCCAAGAATGAGGTCAAAGTCAACCATCTCTAACTCTATAAGATCAGCTGGAATGACCTTATTCAAGATTGAGAATGGCAGTTTCTATACACCCGGATGGCTCTAACTGACTCGCCAACTGGGGTGGAGACTGAGAATGGTTCTGAGAGGACCTCTGGACTGCTACATAGGGAGTCACGAATGAAAGGGTGGTTCCTGGATCTAGTAGGGCATACATGTCTAGATGAAAAAGGTGTAACGTACTAGTGACTATATTAGGTGAGCTCTCCTGATCCTGATGAGAGGACAAAGCGTAAAAATAGTTTTGCCACTGGCCGTCATCCGTACTTGAAGTGTTGGCCTGTTGAGCTAGTCGGCCTGCTGGAGTTGCTGAAGCAATGAATTGTGATCTCCCCCGACCTGCTGACGGGCATTCTTTAATCCGATGACCAAGATGTCCACAACCAAAACAACCCTCTCAACCTTGAAGACATTCTCCTGGATGGTTCTTGCCATACTTAGGGAAAGGTGGGTAGCTGTAGCGGTTGATGGTGCTATGACTCTGGGATTGTGAGATAGATGTTCCACCCCTCCGATCCTTGTGGGACCAAAAAGTAGGAGCACTGTATGAAGTGGATGCAGCGGCCCTCTATTGTTGCTGCTATGGGCGGCTACTACGGCCAGACCTTTGGTGGCCATAATATGACTGGCCAATTCTTGCCCATTTGTTCTCCTACTCCAGGTCTTTTAATTTTTCTTCCTCAATTTGTTGAGGATGGACTTTGAGGCTGGAGAGATTGATGTCCTTAATAAGCATTGCAGTCCTGCACTCCTTGAGGACCAAGTTCGACACTCCATTAACAAATTTCAGCATACAAGCCTTTGGCTCGGCTACCATCTCTAGAGCATATTTAGACAACCTGGTGAACTCCAGTGCATACTCTTCCACCGTCCAATTTCCTTATTTTAGATTCATGAATTCTACCACTTTTGCCTCCCTGAGCCCCCGAGGGAAGAATCTATCTAAGAAGGTTGTAGTGAACTCCTCCCATTCCATCGATCATGTTCCCGCTGGTCTCTCCTCCTTCCACTATTCATACCAGATCTGGGCTACCCCTTTCAGCTGGTAGGAAGCCAAGTTGGAACTCTTCGAGGAACTGACACCCATAATTTGGGTGATCTTTCTAATCTCATCCACGAACTCTTGTGTTTCCTCTCCCACCTTAGATCCGTGGAAAACTAGAGGGTTCATCCTAGTGAAGTCTCAAACTCGGGCAGCTACTGCAGACCCATTGTTGTTGATCGGAACCACCTGCTGGTTCACCTGATTGGTAATTGTCTATCCAAGCAGTTGGATAGCCGCCCTAAACTCTGCGGTGGACATTAAGTTGTTCTGAGGGGTTGCGGTGGACACTAGCCGCCCATGAAGAAGACTCTACTCGACGCGGTTTTCAAACATCCTAGGATACTCTAAACCTAGTGCTCTGATACCAAGTTTCTCATGCTCCGAGTCTATACCCTGACGAGACACGGTACTTGGAGTCACATGTAACTCCAAGCCAACCCACAGTCTATCATAACATTGGAATTCCTAGTAAATACATAGAGGAAGCTTTGAAATAATAAAATAAAACATTTTATGAAAGAGAACTAAATCATAAGTTCTTTACTACTGGAAGCAAAACTGAAAATATGAAAGCTCTGTTTGTGTATAAAAGCCATCTATCTGATGAGTTGCTGGGACAGGTCCCCAGCTAACTCTAAATATAACTAAATAAATATAACTGAAGAGTACTAAGCCTTGTCCTCGAAAGATGAGGACTCACCAATAATGCAGCTGGAACTTCTGAAAGCGATCCATTACCGGGGCTGAGACTGAGATCCTTCAGCTATATTATAAAATGATACAGTATAAAAGGTATGCATCAGTACTTTGAATATACTGAGTAAGTGAGAGAAACCATACACAAAGAATAACATAATTGAACTGGAAAGACATACAATGACCAACTGAAAATACTGAAACTGAATAACTGTGATATACTGCGATGGTCAAAATGACCCTGTCTGATGGTCAAAGACATGCCCTAAATCTAAGATACTAATATGAAATATTACACTCAATTGATCTGAACTGACTAATAAGAGACTGAACTGCGCTGACTAGTAGTAGAATCTATAACCGGCATATAGCCACGTGAGTTAGACGTGGAGTCCAATGTATACACCCCATCAGTAGAACCCAACATACCTTGACAGGGTATAAAGGCATGAACTGAGTGATCACAGGTCTGGGGCCATGAGGCCAATAAAATATATCCTACGGTGGCAACGTAATTCTGGGAACCTGGGTGCACTGGAACCCCGGTTTGCTCGGTGCTAAGTCCTACTCCTACTGGATAGTCCTAGACTGACTACTAAGCTGATAGTTTGAAACTAGGGCCCAAGACTAAGTCAGGAACACCCATTTGGAAGTACCTTGAGAGTCTTATTGGACTGAATTCTGTAACTGGTGTTCCAAGACTGGTCAGAGCTGCTTATCTAGAAGCGTCGTAACCGTCTAAAGAACAAACTGTAATCTGAAGCTAGGGTCCTAAGGATGGTCAAAGATGCTTATCTTAAAGTTTCATGACCTCCTAAAGAACCACTATAATATGATACTGAGTCTAATACAGATAACTGGGAGGTATCACGGACACCTCAAGGATTAACTATAGTCAAAACTGATCAACTGACATTATTCTGGGAAACACTAAGGTTGCTAAAAATCTGACTGAGGCTAGACTAACATGATTCTGATGGAGATCCTAACATAAATTAAATGAATGTGCTTCCCAAAACTGATGGAACTACACTATAGAGAAAACTACTTTAACCTACAAGTTTCTAATTTCTACTGAGTTGCGACTAAGGCTGAATTATTCTACTAGCTACAATCTTTCATAATTTCTAGAAATAGGAAATAAATAAGAAATCTAAAATCATGAGAAATTTTCCCTTTGAATCCACAAAGAAATCTATCTAAAAGCTTTTCACATTTCGAACTACAGGGCTATAACTGATTGAGAAGATAGAAGATAGTTTTGGGAACACAAGAGAAGAACTATTCCTTTGTTGAATTCCCACATACTTGGCTAAGAATTTCTGGAGAAACTCCCTCGAGAATTGAAGAAGAAGTAAAATGCTCTAGCTCTGCTCTTGCTGCTTCCTGACTATTTTCTACGCTCTAGGCTTTGAGGGGAGGAGTGGAATGAAGGGGAAAATGTCATTCTACCCCTTTAAATCACTCCTAAATGAGTCCAAAACGATGGGGTTTTAAGATAAAGAGGTTGGGAAGTTACAAAAATAACCCTGGAATAAGATCTAAAAATCTACCTGACATGATCCAACGAGCCACGGAATGGGTCGTTGGTCAAAACAATAGCCCGTTGGAACCAACCATTGGGTATGGGTTCAAATATCATGCTCACTAGATGGGACCATGGGAGGATACCACAAATCATTGGGACAACTAATGAGTCATTGGTACCTCTCGTTGTCACTAATGGGGAAATCTGGGCCCTAAGACAACGGGAAACACAATGACTAGTTGGTAGAACCAACAGGTCGTTGAATCAACTCGTTGTCAACATTGTTGGGTCCTAGGACCTGGTTACAGGTGGTAGCAATGGCTCGTTGGTAGGAACCACGAGCCGTTAGTTCCACTCATTTCCTCTGGGTAAAAATCCAGTAGACCTCTAAACTGGGATCCAACGGATGACAGGACAACTCGTTGTTTCTTCCAACGGGTCATCCTATGCCTCTTTGTTTCCCCCCAAAGGGAATCTGCTGAGCTGACAACAACTCAAACAACGGCCCATTGGACCTGACCCCATGATCTGTTGTCTAGGTCGTTCTGCAATAAAATTTTCTGGATTCCCCTGGTTTTCCTTACAAGGTCTGAGTTGGTCTAGGAAAGTTTTGGGGTGTTACATCATGTGTCCGGACTTCCCGCACCCAAAACATGCACCGAAACCTGCTAACCACTCACGGGTGTGCCTCCTACCACACCTGCCACAAAATGGAATGTTGGGCTCTACTAACATGCTCCCCTGACCTCGAGAACCTGATATATGCCCTCTCTAATCATGCCTAGACCTTGATGGCACACTATTTAATGACGGTGCTAGGGCTGATGATCTCTTGTGGGATTGTTGACGATGTCCGCCATTGGACCTCTGTTGGGAAAATCCAAAGCTGCCTATCCTAGCCCTCTTGGCCTCTCTCTCCATTTCCTTTATCTTATCTTCCTTTATCTGTTGGGCGTATATAACCAATTTAGAGAAGTCTAGATCACTATTCAACATTGCAGTCCTACACTCCTAGACTAGAGAAGCTGACACTCCATACACAAATCTGTTCATACGGGCTCTCTGATCCACAACCATCTCCGGTGCATACTTGTACAACCAGGTGAACTCCAAGGCTTACTCTTGCATAGTCATATTATTTTGCCTCAAGTTGATGAACTCCGCCGCCTTTGCCTCCCTCAACTTCCTAGGGAAGAATCTGTCTAAGAAGGCAGTCATGAGCTCATCCTAGCTTATAGGAATTTCTCCCGCTGCTCTACCATACCTCCACAGAAGGTACCAAATATAAGCAACCCCTTTCAGCTGGTAGGAGGCTAAATATGCACTCTCTTGTTATACCTCGGGAGCTCAAAGATCGGACCCGAGAGTTGAAATGGGGAAAAAGTGGGAATTTTTGTTGAAGCCTCAGGATGAGTCATCTCACGACTCGTCAAGACAGCCCACGAGCTGTCAGGTGACTCGTGGGGAAGGAAAAATAGTTGGGAAAAGGAAATATAGGCAGTGTACCTAATGGGAGTCCCCAGAAGTCGTTGTCAGACTTAACGATTCGTAGGGTGAGTCATTGGCAGGCTTGGAGTCCAAAGTTTGAAAATGAGACAACGTACTTAACAATTGATGACCACGACCCTGACGAGTCATGAAGTGACCCATTATGAGCCCAGGAGAACAAATAAGGCGGTGCACTTGATGATTGATATAACGAGTCGTGCCCTCTAGCAACAAGTCGTCAGGTCGTCCATTAGGACCACTTGGTAGTTATTTTCTGCAAAATTAGTAAGGGTCTTTTCGTAATTCCTAAGTTCCTATTTAGCCTATGAAAGGTGGGTTTTATAGGGGGAAACTATCCTAACATCTTCATTCATGCATGCAAGAGAATAGAAGAGTGATAGAGAGGTGATCATAGGGTGATTCAAGGTTTCTTCTTCAATTTCTTTCAATTCCTTTTTGGGCATTCAAGAGAGAGTAAGATTCAGCCTCCATCAGGTGTGTAGGGTTATGAATGGGTGGTTTCTTCCACACCCATGCCCAATCCCTCTCTAAAAAGTATGAAATTCTATGATTGATCTATGGGTTTTTACCCAAATGCATGAGTTATCTATTTCTACACATGGGTATGAGTTGATTATGGTTTTATTGTCAAATTGTGAAGCATGGGCTAATTTTTATAATGATTTCAATTAAAATTGTGTTTCTAGCCTTATGAATGTTAAGCCCATTGATGATATGATCATGAAACGTGAGATTTATGAAGTATATGTGATAATGATGAGATATTATGATAAAAAGCATGATTTGAAGCTACCCATGTTTATAATTATATATATGATGAGAATTTGAGTATTTCTAAGTATGATAAAGTTTTGGGCAATGCCCACATGTTAAGTTTAATGATTTTTTTCCCGAACTAAGCTTACCACATCATTTTGGAGTGAAGACTCCGAAATTTATATTCTAGCTTGTGGTATGTTTTGAGTTAAGTCTTCCTATGCATAGCTTACCACATGGTTTCGACCAAAGGCTCTCATGTATGTTTTCAGCTTGTGGTATGTTTTCAACTAAAGCTTCTCATATGCTTGATTTCGTATTTGAGATGTATTTGATTATTGAGCTTCGTCAATAGACGACGTTGAGCTTCATTATATACGATGTATAGCATATGCATGTTTTTGGGAGTATTGTCTAGCACCGAGTAGGCTATGGGTTGATCACCCTACGCCTCACGACTATGCGCCAACGTAGGTTGATACTATTATATGATTTGGGACCTTCCTTGTGAGCTTCCCTTGCCCGATTGGGCCTTCAGCTTGATATCGATATCATGGTAGCATCCTTATCCCTAGAAAGATTTTAGATGGCTCTGCCCACTTGAGTGTAATAGTCGGGACCACATAAGCTCTATCGTGGTATGTCGGTTAAAAGACGAGTCTCCCATTGTTCTTCATGATTTCAGATATGCATATTCATTACTTATGAGATTAATGTAAATGCATGTTCTAAAGAAGGTTTGACTCAATGTTTAGCTTTTAATTATAAATGTCAGAATTCAGCTTTGAATCAATCGATTCAGTTATGATGTTATGAAGCTTGTTGTACCATGTTATGAAGAAGTCATGATTTCAAAAAGAATGCATGCAAGTCCTACTCTCAGTTTTGTGATGTTATGTTTTAACTCATGCATTGTCTTTAAATGATTTTCCTTACATTAGCTATTTTACTTACCCTGCATACTCGATACATTCCACGTACTGACCGCATACTTCTATGTTGTATCATTTTCATGATACAAGACCCAGCTCTCAGCTTCAGCCCCGCTCTTAGACAGCTTATCAAAGTTAGCGTTGATTTATTGGTGAGTCATCATCTTCCGAGGACTAGACTATCCACCTTTTCTTTATGTATTTCTATTTCATCTTTTTGAGTTAGTTGGGACTTTATCCCATCAACTCGTCATGATTAGAGGCTATTCAAACATATGTATGTATTCAGCTTCAGATTTTATATTCTAATGTTATATTTAAGTTAGACTTCTGCTATTATTGTATTGATGTTTATTCAGTTCTTGATTGAGTTAGATGTATGCTTATGCCATGGGTCGACTTGGGTTCTCTCAGAGCTTGTTGTCCCGTGTCGCGGTCTGGACCTCTGTCCGGGTCGTGACATCTCTTCTCCTGTCACCCCATAATCTGGATGATCTTCTGTATCTTCTCAAGAAACTCATGCAGGTCCTCATCCACTCTTTACCCAAGGAACTCAGGTGGGTTCATTTTGAGAAAGTCCCGAACTTGAGCTACCGCTATGTTCCCCTTCTGAGGGACGTGGGCCACCACCTGCAGGTTAACTTGAGCAATCAAGGCCTGCTGGTGCTGACAGGGCTTGCTAGTGCCGGCGGGGCTTGCTAGTGCCCATCTCCATTACCATCTTTATAGCCATTTCCATTTTCGTTCCTTCTACCATTCACTCGGTATGGAGGCATGATTTTGCAAACGCGTATAACATGATTTAGAAGGATAAAAAGGTACTTCATAGCACGATATAGATCATAAAAGAAGGAAAATATCCTATAATGTCTTGTAGCATCTCCCCCATAAGTATGGCGTGCTTCACACCCATGAAAAGGACTCTACTTAATGTGGCTTTCGGACACCCTAGGATGCTCTAAAACATGGCTACGATACCAAGTTTGTCACAACCTAAACATAGGTCCAAATCGAGACACAGAACCTGAAAACAGAAATGCCTCCAAGTCGACCTATGGCATTAATTTAATAGCTGAAGAGCATACATCAAACGGAAACTTATAGCTAAAAACATAAATAAGTGGAAGTCTGAAAACATATCAACCATACAGAGTCAGCACTCTACATATTGTCTGAAAAGCCTCTAACATAACTGAAGAGCTGATGGGACAACAACCCCAACTAGCTCACTAAAATTCTAAAAACTGAAAGTAACACAACTCAACAATCTGAAGTTACTCGAAGGATGAGAACTCATCAACAAGAGAACTGGGCTAAGCTCTGAAGACTAGCTAATGGTGGGACTGAGTCTGAGCGTCTAAACCTATATCATGACACAATACAGCATAGAGTATGCGGTCAGTACTTGGAATGTACTAAGTATGTAAGGTAACTAAAACAGTTTGAGTAAGTATAACTGAAATCATGCACATAACATAAATCATAAGATTATGAGAGTAAGGACCGCATGCTGATATCTGAAAACATGTATAGTCATTAACTGAATCTCATATCTGAACCGAATGACCCAAAGCTGAAAATAGAATCATATGGCTTGCCATAACTGAAATCATTAATAAAAAAATTACAAACTGAATATTGAATTAAAACTACTGAAAACATAATATCATAAGTCATAAACATGCATAACTAAAGTCATGAGGAACAATGGGAGACTCATCACAACACAACCGATGCCATCACGATAGAGCCTACGTGATGCCCCAACTATTACACTCAAGTGGCCAGAGCTATCCAAAGCCTTGTCAGGGCTAAGGCGCTACCATGATACCGATATCAAGCTGAAGGCCTCTTGAGGGCGGGGGAGACTCTCTTGAGAGGCCCCAAATATATATATATATATATATATATAAACCTAAAGTGGAGTGTAGTTCTGAGACTCGGGGTTTACGTGAACCCCTAGCCTACTCGATGCTAGACAATGCTCCCAAAAACATGCAAAGTGCTCTCTATCATTTTTGCAACAAATCTAAAACCATCATTTTTTTCAATGAAACTGATAATGTAATTACATACATAGTTTGAAATCTGACTCTGGGGAGTCCTGGCTCCAAACATACCATAAGCTGAAAATAGGGAGTATCACTCCAAACCATGTGGTAAGCTGATATTATAAAACTGAACTGAATCATCAAAACGTACATAACATGTGTGGCCTTGCCCAAATCTCAAAATCATGCATACTTGAAATAGACTTCATAAGTAAAATCATGAATTCATATATGGATAATTTGTAAACATTCAATCATGCTAGATATCTCATCATACTTGAAATCATAAATCATAAACTTGACTTTAGATGAACTTGCATAATTGGGCATAATTTTCTAAGATTTGAAATCATAAATTTGTAATTGAAATTTTCTTAAAATCTGCCCATAAATGTTCAAATATACTTTAAAACATAAAGGGGATTGACCCATAAACAATTGATAGAGAATTCTATAAAAAAAACCCTTTTTAGATCACAAATTGGATTGAGACTTGATTCATGAAATTGAAGAGAATTTGAGCATAAGAGTGAAAGGAACCCTCATTCATCTCCTTACGTACCTGGGTAAACTGAATCTACACTTGTCCTTGAAAGCCCAAGAGGTTTGGAGAAGAACTTGAAGAATTCTAGGCTTGATGTTCAATGGGGAATTCCTAATCTTGCATGCATGGGAGGGGAATGATTTAGAATAGGTATAACCCCTTAACACCCTTTTTTAGAGCTTAAAACAACATAGTTTAGGGCTTAAGAGCTTAGGATTTACTAAAATACCCTTAATGAATTTGCATAAAAACTAATTCGGACAGCTGTCACGACTCATACCACGAGTCGTGTAATCCTCCTATGACTCATGGTATCCTCCCATACAGACCAAGTTCAAAACCTCCAATCCTCTAAATATATTCACAAATCATAATATGACCCACGAGTTGTACCAACACTCGTACAATCAGCATCTAAAAAATCCCAAGTTCTTGTTATTGTCTGTACCACGAGTCGTACCCACACAATATAACTCATAGTGGGGACTCATGGTCTGGATAAAAAAATATCTGAATTGAACCACGGGTCTTTGTATGACTCGTACCACAACCTATGACTCGTAGGTTGAGTCTTACTAAAGAAATTCTATAACTTTTCCTGCTGATCATATTCCAAATCATGGGTCTAGTCTTAGGAACTTTTAGGATATTACACTATCTATGTCTGGACAAGATACATCTTCTACAGAGGACTAGAACAACATATCTTGCACCGCTCACCTTTATGTTAATCTGCTTCCACTCTAGAGATGAGGTCGAGATGAGCTTCCGAGATTGGATTCTACACTCAAAAAAATGGTGCAGGAGTAGCGTCAGTACAAAATATAGTACCGGTATGCATCATTGTCCGAACTTAAATAATAACATACATACATGTAAACCAACAATATGCAATTAGCTCAGAACATCATTATAAATAGACAATACTCATTCAGGAATTAAATTTGCTCAGGTGCTAATCGGCCTGCTCACTAGATTGGGCAATTGTTGCAGAGGTGGCTTGACCGCTGCCACCATCTCACCGAAGCAGAAGAAGTTTTGCTGCAGTGATACTGCCTTGGCAGTAGCTCGACTTAGCTGCACATCCACCATTCTATTAACTCTTTTCAACATACTAGGCATTATGATCATCCATGCTATTCACAGTCATCAATAGACAATTGACATAATATAACCACATAGAGTATACAATGAATCATCCATGAAGGGTTTCACAAATCATTCACGAGTCCTCATTCAAATATACCTAACCATCAAATCGTTACAACACTTCAACTAAACAAATGATCAAAACACATGACCATAGGTTCAGTTCAGTTATGTCCTCACATTTTCATTCAGATCTTACATTCTTACAGTCAATCAAATAATACAACGAATGGTATAAGCCAGGCACATGCCTCCGTCACATCACCATGAACACTCAATCATTAAACATTAATATACACACATGTTGTAGGGTCTTGTTTTTGCCTTTCCATTCATGACCTAAACGGGACTCTAGAAATCCATATATTTTACCGACGCGGTACCCGCTCCCACTCATCTGCTCGTTCGGATGCTCCCACTCAGATACAAACCACTATATCATCATTGCTCGTCGGATGCTCCCCTCAGATACAAGCCACTATATCATCATTTATCGTCGGATGCTCCTCTTGGGCACGAACAACTCATCTTAGAACATTCATAAAATCCACTTTCATTCTCATAATCGATATATTATCACTAAGTCCATTGACCTGAATTTTAGGAGGCCTCATCTTACCTCTTTTAACTTAAACATTTAAACAATTCGAGATCATTCTCGACAAATACAAAAGGGCATGAACAAACCATACACATTCACTTCCATATTACACAGGTAACAACATCGCATTAGGATCACTCAATCAGGGAATTCAGCAAGGAGTATTTAAACACTTAAGGTCTAGAGACTAATATACACATTATCATTCCACATCTATACATGTCATTATGAAAATTCTAACTCCTTCTAAACCATAACCTACCTTGATTTGGAGGGTTCGAATGTCAATTATTCCACTAGAGCCTTGTCTTTCCTCAATGCCTCCGAATGTTTAAAGTCTAAAAATAAGAGATTAAGACAATTTAATAGTCTACTTCTAAAATCAAGGGTTTTTAAGAATTCAAACCCACCCCATTCTACCCATTATCACGGTCCACTTCGTTTCCCATGGCTTAATTCTTTAACATTATTCCCTCAACCTTTTTAAGGCGGTTTTTAAGGGTAAAGGTCCTAATTTCACCAATTTCTAGGTCTAAAACTATCCTATAAATGAAGTTCTTACATCACATTCACCCTAGGATGCAACAATTACATGTTTACAGGCCTAGAAACCAATCATCCTTCAATACCCAATCAATTTCCCTTACTTTCATCGTTCTAGGGTTTTTCAACATAGGGATTTCCACCATAACAGGTCTCCCTATCGACTCTACGGGGTTAGAAAATTAAAAGAAATAGAAGAATCTAGTCAAGTTTCTTACCTTAGGAAAGGGAATCACTTTGCTCTTGGGAAAATCTCCTCTAGTTCTAGAACTTCATGCCTTAGAATAATGGGATAAAACCCCTGAAATTCTAGTTAAAACCCACTTACTAATTTCTATCGTCCGCTGCAGTGGACCCACTATGGCGTTCAGGATACTGCCATGCTGAATCCAACGGTTATTCTCCTTGTCCATTACGGTGGTACTCCGACCGCGATAATGGTCTTGCTGCAGTGGAAATTCCCCCGTAAGCAGTATCTCCCAAATCCCACTCTCTAACCACTCCCCAACTTAGGATTTTCACTACCAACCAATACCTACTTATCACCTTTCCACCAATACTTAGGCTATAGAGAGGTGTTCCGTCTTATTTTCCCTTGTAACGACAGATGGGTCATTACACTTTTGCTCCATTGTTAGAATTTCTTTTTACCTCATCCTGAATCTGTCCTTCAATTGACGGACCATCTTTTGGAAAGAAGATCCATCCTTTCAAATCATCGTTTAAGGACTTCTTCAAGTTGGATTCTAGAACTATTGGCTTAGCCTAGATGGCTGAACATGTGGACCGTCTATTCAGACAGACGGTCTGTCCTTTGGCTCATTCTTTGGACAGATTTTTGATTTTAACACCTCTCTTCTTCATTTTGCTTGGGTTCCTGAAATATGGCATAATGAGATTAGTTTTCACTTATTCATCCTAAATACATACAAAATTCTATGAAATGAAGTAAAGATATGTCGCAAATTCCTGATACAACATAGAGAGACTTTAGTTTTAAATTTGTCCCAAAGTAAACATTAATATTAGAATTTTTTCCCTCGTTTGTCCTTCCCAACTGTCACTTCTAAATATTATTATTACTATATGTGTAGCCCATGTCGTGCATGGGCCAGATATTACGAAAATGATAAACAACCTACTCCAATACGTAGTTGTAATTCTTCAAATTAGTCGTCACATTCGTTTTTCTAGCATACATCACATCAAACAAATTCACTTCTAAATTAAAGATCCCCATTAATAAAATTGTTATGTACAACAACAAATAGAAGGTGATTCTACTACATGCTAAATATTTAGTTCTATAAACTAAAGAGCCAAGTTTCACTACATGTCAAAAATTTACAAAATTACTCATAAATTCTAGGTGTTTAAAAAATGGTATATTCTTCCATTTTATGAGAGAAACTTATTTACGTGTTATTACACATTTAACTTGTGATGTATCAGCTTTAATGGTCAATCGATCTATTCTTTGCTTGTGGTTTTCAACAAAGTCACTCCAACCTATTGAAAATAATGTAGACATAAAGTTATTATGTCAATAGAAGGAAACTAAGAAAAAGTAAAGATATTTTACCCATTTGAACTATTCAGTAGTATAGAATTCATTCAATAGAAACCTTCTAGAAGCGACTTTCTTTCATTTATCATGCTAATTTTTTAAATCGGGTTGAAACAGGTAAAAGATATAGATAGAAAGCAAAAATTTAACGGCATTTTCTATTTTATTTTCTACTAGAACTTGACTATAAATATTATGTATAAGCTCATCATTGCACTACTCATTTTATAATGTTGGTCAGCATGTATCAACCACCAAACAACAGATTAAACAACATTTATATAAAAAATTTGCATGACTTAACATAAGTACCCACTAATGCTTTCATTCCCAATAACTATTTGAGGCACAGATTCTCTTTATCAATCAATTCGCTAAAATACAACTTATAGTAGTATCTATGAACCACTCGAACAACAATAGGGGATCAAGCATATTAGGGGAAAAAATAACAGTTTCTCCCCTCCTTCTTTGACTTATTCAGAATTATATTTTTAATTTTATTTTTTCCCTATGATATTATTTAGCATTTCTTTTAACTTTTTATATTGGAAGTTCTGGAAGACATAACAGAAGATATAGTAAGAGGATTCAATCAGTTATATAATTTAATAATTCAACATCAAAAAATCAAACTCCCATTGTTGAAGTTTATAGTTTTCAAATTCGATTATGTTCATTTAAGTCTAGAGTATGAGAATTTCTTAAATTGCTTATGTCTTACACAAACTAAAGAAAATGCAAAATAATATTATGAGTTTCATCATAATAACCTTATTAAGTAACAAACAAAAATAAACAGAAATTAACTAGTAATAGTGAACATAATAATAGAAAGGAGTTGGATGATCATTGACAATGAAAACTTACACATTTGAAACAAATTTACATAGATATACATGCATTGTGTCATTGAATTTTGAACTCAAATTTTGAATTTCATAAGCTTACTTAAAGGAGTTTCATTAACTACTTCCAACCATAGTTACAATTATGAGAAATAAAGAAAATAATGAAAATGGAAGTACATTTTAAAAATCAGCGACTTATCAACACTTTACAACCAAAAAATAGTCCTATCAATGTTCAAATGGAAGCTACAAGTTTTTTTCTAAAGTGAAAACAAATTAAAAGAATATATTCAGAATGAAACTCATCACAAGTGATTTGACAGCAATTTCAAACTTCGGGGGTTTTTTTAAATAAATTTTATCCTAAAAAATTGTAGTTTTCTCTATTTTGTTAAATCTAACAGGTATTTGATCCTCTCTCTATTCAGTGGTTGTCAGTCAGGACTTCTTATCATAGAGACTAATTCTCCCTCAGCCTTTGTTCATTTCAAGATCTTAACATCTACTTTTCATATTAGCTCCCACAAAACATTTCTTTTTCTCACTATTGTTAACATCAGTAGTAAAATGCCTTTAGGCAAAGCAGCAAACAAAACCCCTATAAATGAGTAGACCGAATGGTGGCCAGACATCGTCAGTGGAAGGACCTCAGTTCCCATAATTTCCATCCTTATCTTCGGCCAATAATAGAGCCCCAGTCTTCATCAATTGGAGTTTGCCTATAAAGTTATCATTTGCCAATACTATCACCCAATCCTCAGTGCAACCATAATCGAATGAGTTTCTCAGGAAAAAAAAATATAGTAGTATGAGGGATTCCGCAAATCAAATAGAGAAGAAGTGTAGAGAATGAACCAAATTGAAGAACTCCAATTTGTGGTTATATGAAAATTCACATTTGATTGATCGGATTGGGATGAAGTGAAGAAAAATATTCCCAGCAATGTGAAATCAAAGGAGGATGCAAGATCGGGTTGCTTCGTAGTAAGCACATTCTTATACGGCTATCCCTGTAGGAAGACTTTGTTAACCTAGTGCCAAAGGGAGATATCTATATTATTTGTAAGGATGGATATTAATATCTTATGTGCACTCTAATTTATGACTATAGGTTCACTATTAATGAAGAAACCTCTATGGTTATGGCATGGATCTCTTTATCGAACCTTTTGCCCACCTATTTTGTCAAGGAATGCTTATCTCATTGGCATCAGCGGTGGGCAAACCCATCCATCTAGATCAAGCTACAGTCAATAAGACAAGACCTAACTGTGCGCGAGTGAAGGTTTTGATTGACCTTAAAGGTATTTTCTCAAAGTATGTGCATATGAAGATTGAGAATAAAGCCACTAGTGAGGAGAGAACAAATGTGGTGGAGATTAAATTGACTATGTCCCTAAGTATTGCTTTAAATGCAAAATGTAGAGGCATGATAAGGACAATTGCAGAATATTAAGCAATTAAGTGAAAAGGAAGATCACAGTACACACCATATCATTGAAGACATTTATGACATACAGGAGAAGCAGGGACAGTAGGTCTCGCAATTGCAAAAGGGTGAGCTAAATTCTATCAAGTGGGAAAGTTGTGAGAGACCCGGAGAAGTGAAATATAGTTGGAGATAATAGATGCAGAGGCAGTAGTGATATGCCTCCCGCTCCTTGCCCTCCAACATTAACAAACAAATTTCAAGCATTAACGAATGAGGAAGAAATACAAGCAGACTGCTGCAGCATAAGCAATTATACATATTGTAATAATGATAAAGGGGAGATAAAGGAGGACGTCCAGGAAGGTGAAGATGTTGCCACAAAGTCACTGAGTGAAGTCCTTCCAGGGAGGTATGATCCAAAGTACATGAGTCTAATAGCAACAAAGAGCCCTATTTCAAAGAAGAATAATAAGACAAGTCAGTAGATTAGTGATGGAACAAAATGCTTAATAGATAAAGAGGAGAAGGAGACAGAAAAATAGGCAGGTGTAATGCTAGAGGTACCTGAAGAGAGTGGAGTGCCAAAAAACATCCCAGTCAATATTTGTCTTGAAGATAAAACTCAACCTGCAAGCAGTGGAAAAAAGATGGTTGAATCAATCTAGGATATTATAGTACACGACAACAATAAGACAACCCAACAATTAAAGGATGACAAGGACAAGAATTAGTAGTCATGATAGTCCCCACAGCAGGAAAAATAGAAGAATCTCCAGTGGTGATGGTGCAAAGTGAATCTCCTAACTCAATATTGCATGACATTCTTACTCACAAGGTGGTAGGGCCAAAAGCTAATGACTCCATAGAGATAAAGGTTGTAGATACCACAACTACACTAGATTCTAAGGAGGAGCATATTTTCAAAGATGCAGACCTTTCCCCCCAAGGCAGTGAAAGCAATCAAGTCGTCTAGAAAAGTCAAGAAATAGGGCAATTGAGAGGTTGCACAACATACTAGAGCCCAACCAAAGAGGCAAGTCACCTTCCATCAATCAAAAAGTCAATAAAAGCTATAATATGGAATATTATATTAGTAAGGTCGCAAAACTCATTCCAAAAAGTGAAAATATTGCATAATTATCATAAATTTGCTTTTTTGGCCTTGATGGAACCTTTTTAGCCAGTAAATGTAACATCCCAAAGTTTCTAAGATTAGACCCAGGGTTGAAATGAAGAAAATGAAAAAATTTGTACCATATCACAGAGTGAGTCATTTAGTGACTCGTCAAGTGACCTATGATAACGCTAAAATACACTCCTCATTTAGAGAAAGTGTAAGTGATCGTTGTATCAAAACAAATATTCCCAACAGATGTCGAGGTCGAATCCCGCAAAGACTAGTGAATGATTTATTGTAAACATTATATTAGGAAATTTGAATTAACTTGAACCAATTAATAAAAATAAAACACTAAATTCTTTGGGTGAAAAAATGAAGTGAACAATATTGTGGATTTTAAACTAGCTTGCCAAAATAGCAAAATAACCAAAATTGATAGACAATAATGAGAGAAGACTAGAGGTGTGGTGTAGATGGGGTGCTAATCAAATAAGGATATGCTATCTCATTAAATCATTGCAAATAAGTGTAAATAACTTTGGACAAGATGGCACCCTATGTTTTTCAACCTCATGGATTCCTTTTTCTCGAGTCCTTTCGAACCGCAAGACACAATTCAATTAGACCAAAAGATTTTGGGTTAATAGCTAAGCTATTTCTATCCATCAACTACTAATTAGGATTATGAACATGGGTTTTGGCTATTTCTAGCCTAACTCCACACAATCACATCCATTCCCACCATCAAATTCTCTCCCAATACTTGAATTCTTCTTTTTCAAACTAAAATCATGTAAGAAAAGTAAACCCACATTTGCAACTATGGATCATCAATTATAAATTGGAGAGAATTCAATAGATTTACACTATTTAAGAGATATTAAGAAGAATCTAGCAATACCCAATCTAATTAAGCACCCATCATCACACACCTCTAGTTGATGATTTAGCTACTCATGGTTAAGAAACTAAAGAGTATATTCATCAATAAACTCAATGATTTCATTAGTAAGAGCAAGAAAAATCAAACTCAAAATATTTTTTCAACAATGATTATACCTTGCTAATGGAAGAAAAAAATAAGAAAAGCAATATCCAACTATCTCCTCCAATGGAGTTCTTCTCTTACCAAGGAAAAAGGGATGTTCAAAAAGCTAAAAAGTATAAAAGTTGTGTACATAGTACTTTCTTCTAGACTATATACAAAAGTAGGGCAATCAATCTCCTCTTTTTCCAGTGTTGGATGTAATTGCCCCTGTTTAGGCGTTTTGTCACTTGCGGGGGAGCAAACGGTTCGCCGGTTGATTCTGCGAATCGTCGTCCATCATTTACTACACATCCAGTGATTCTCTAGGACCATTTGGCGACACCTTCGATGGTTCGCTGGCCTTCATCCATGATCCGTCGATTCATTTACTCCTCAGTCTAGAAAATACAAGCACTTGTAGGCGATTTAACCGGCGAGTCATCGATTTATGTCCGCGGCTGTCGGTTGCATATTATCCTCAAGTCACTGATCATCTGTGTTTGACCTGCATTTCACTGGTATCCTCTGGTGTAGCACCGGTTTTCACCTGATTTCACCCTTTTTACTCCACTTTTTGCTCTTTCTCTTTAACTCAGATACTTGCACATAAAAAGACAAAAATGGCATAAAATTCATATAAATGACTTGAAAACTAAGCTAAATCTCATGCTTAAGATCCTAATGAGTTGGTAAATTACCAACTCATCAAACCCCCAAACTTGAACCATTGCTTGTCCTCAAGTAATGCAATTCTTATCAGTTAAGAAACATGCTACTCCACAAGAGTCTAGACATCAATGACCACTTACTCCATGACAACCCAAAAAAAATGCTCACCAACCCACCGAAAAAGAGAAGCAAATTCCCCAAAGAAATCAAAGAAAAATACATGGAAACATTTCAAGAGGCCATCACAATTCAAGGGCATGATTCACAAATGCTTTCATTTTTCAAAACAAGGGCATGGCTTATCCAAAGAAATACACATAGCATCTCAATTCATAATCACTGCATATTCAAAGATTGCCTTAGAACTCGCGCTATTCTTTCCTTGATCACACCTTAACCAATACTATATGACTTCAACCAATGCTGTTTGAATGCTTAGCTTGGTTCCGAGATGGTGGTACAGTCGATGCAAGTACTGTAGAATTTCAGATTTGCCTTAGTGGCTATGTCTAGCGTGTGGTGAGAAGCCCGATTTGTTGTTATGTTTTAAGGGCGATTATATCCCACTGAATCCTTCGGGATGTCCTAGACACATGGTCTCGAAATTCTACAGTATTTGTATATCTGACAGGCCTCTTGCTTGGGTAAAAGTTTTACCATATAGTTAAGATTCAACCAAATATGGCTTGAGGTTATATAAATAAGGTTATGAGTTTTTATGCCTGAATCTCTCTATTTTAATCCTTGTTTAAGGATATTAATTTAGCCTAGTTCTGGAGAAGCCGTGCGGACTACCGCCAGCCTTTCTGGATCCTGGTGAAAATTTGGTATCAGAGCCAGATTATGAATGATATATTTAATCCTTATATGGATTTTATTATTGTTTATATTGATGATATTCTTGTTTTTTCTAAAACATTAGAATTACATTATAAACACTTAGATATTTTTAAGAAAATAGTAATTCAAAATGGTTTAGTCATATCAAAACCAAAAATGAGTTTATTTCAAACAAATGTTAGATTTCTTGGTCATTATATTTGCCAAGGCAAGATCACTCCTATACAGCGATCTATTGATTTTGCATCAAAATTTTCTGATGTTATAACTGATAGATTAAAACTAGAAAGATTTCTTGGTAGTTTAAATTATATTTCTCCATTTTAAAAAGATTTATCCCGAGATCTAGCTCCTTTATATGATTGTTTAAAGAAAGGTCATAAGTCGCCCTGGACTGATAGCCATACTGAATTAGTAAAAAGGGTTAAAGAAAAGGTTAAAACTCTTCCGTGTTTAACTCTTGCTAATCCGTCATGGAAAAAGATTATAGAAACGGATGCATCTAATATTGGTTTTGGGGGAATTCTTAAACAAATAAACCCCAATGATAAAATTGAATATTTGATTAGATATTATTCAGGCAAGTGGACAGAAGCCCAGAAAAAATATGCTACTGTTGCTCACGAAATGCTTACTATTGTTAAATGTGTTTTCAAATTTCAGGATGATTTGTATAATCAGAAGTTCTTGATAAGAACTGATGCTCAGGCAGTAAAGTTTATGTTTAATAAAGACTTTAAACATGATGCTTCGAAAATGATATTTGCTAGATGGCAGGCTCAATTGGCTCCATTTGATTTTGAAATTGAGTATAAAAAGGGAAGTGATAACTCTCTCCCTGATTTTTTATCTCGTGAGTTTATACAATGAATAATTTACCATCATTTGAACCAATCAAAGATGATTATATTTTATACTGGATATTTCAAAAACAATTGAAGATCGCCAGATTTCATAAAAAGCGTTATCTAACAATGCTAGACAATATTAACAAAAATGATATAGATATTAATCAAGTAATCCAAATGATATCTGATTTTGATAAGACAATAGAAAAATAAAATAAAAGGATAAGGCTAATAAGAGGCATTCATATGCCAAGACATTCAGCAAGTTTAGGATGACCAAAGAATGTTTTATATGTGCTAATAAAATTTGTTTATATTGTAGAATGAGGCCACAATGGCCAACCCAGCCTTCCTATAATAAAGGAAGAGGAAGAGGTACAAACCCATATAAAGTCCGAGGAGGAAGAACAGGGGAAGTTATACTTCTCCTGAAAATCAAGAAATACAAAGAGGAAATTATATTACCTTTAGAGGCAGCTATTCAAACCCAATTATACAAATGGGAAATAGAACTCTTGTAAACAAGAGAAGAGATGAAGCATCTTCATCAGGATCTGTAAGTTTGGAAGATATTCCTAAAGAAAGCCCATTATATGAGGCTCTACAGAATTATTTGAACAATCAAGCAAAACCGCAAGGTGATACCTATGCGAGTATTTCTATGGAAAATTCTGATGATATAAAGAACTACGAAAAATTACAAAAACAAGAAATCATACTTCTTGTGGAAGACAATGATATTGATAGAAGAGAACAACCTTGGGATCTACTCCAAAGGTATTTCTCTGAAAATTTATATTTCCCGGGTCAGTCATACAAAACCCGCAGCTATTATGAAAATATTTTGATAAACACTGAAAGTGTAGAGATATCTCACTTCAAACATTTTAATGATGAAAAAATTTATAATTTCTCAAAATTTATTATCAAACGGATTATATCAGCCGAAGAATGGGGAATTTCCACTATGAGGGAAAAACAGATTACCATTGATAATGGTACAAAAGTAAATTGCACGTACTGGGATTATATCCAAGCATTCAGTTATACTTTGTATTATAACAATGAAAGACATAAGCATACTTGGTTTATAAAGGTGTGCCAGAAGAATTTTTCCAATATTATTCCCAATTGGTTCTTAAATTGGTGGTCATACCATGGACCAACAATTGAGATCTTGCCTACCCATTTCAAAGAATTATATAATCAATGGGTCCAAGTATCGCCAGAAATGGATCTGTTATACAAAAAAGAACATGTCAACTGGCCAGAAAAAATTGGTCATGTATATTTCTTTATGGAATTCTCTATCCCATGGATTCACAAATGGATTTCAGAATTTGGTTATACTGAAGAACAAATTCCTTGCATTTACCGGACTTATTATAACAATTTTTGGGACAAAATGATGAAAAAAGACCCAAAAACCAACAAATTATATGGACAAGAAACTCTGGAAGAAATTAGTCATAAAATAAAGGATTATGGCGAAAGACCTCAAGTTATCAAAATTGAGGATAGTCCTTTAAAACATATTGCCAGAAAAATCATATACCAGCCCGGTAATAAAGAGGAACAGATTGAAGCATACATGCAAGAAGTTCGAAAAAATCTAATGATATCATTCGAACAAATTGCTGAAAAATCTGATACATCAATGAAAAGTAGTCAATCCATAAATGAAGATTCGCAGGATGACGAAGAAATAAACATTGATAAGGTGTTGGAAGAAGCTGAAAAATTAATTCAGCACGAGAAATAAGGATTTCGAATGCAGACGGAACAAGAAAAGAAACAAATGGAATAAATTAGTCCACAATTCATAAACAGGTGGGACCCATGATAAAAGAAGACAAAGATAGTTGTCACTGTTCATTGATATATGAACAGTATTTTCATTTCTTATTTAAAGAGGCCTTTGCCTCAGTTGTAAAATAAGAGTCTTTCTTTTAAGTTTTAAAGTTTTTAGTTTTCCTTTCGTCTCTCTCTCTAAGTCTAGCGTGTGGTGAGAAGCCCGATTTGTTGTTATGTTTTAAGGGCGATTATATCCCACTGAATCCTTCGGGATGTCCTAGACACATGGTCTCGAAATTCTACAGTATTTGTATATCTGACAGGCCTCTTGCTTGGGTAAAAGTTTTACCATACAGTTAAGATTCAACCAAATATGGCTTGAGGTTATATAAATAAGGTTATGAGTTTTTATGCCTGAATCTCTCTATTTTAATCCTTGTTTGAGGATATTAATTTCGCCTAGTTCTGGAGAAGCCGTACGGACTACCGCCAGCCTTTCTGGATCCTGGTGAAAATTTGGTATCAGAGCCTAGGACATCATTGGTATGTAATTGATTAAGCAAGTATTCAATATAGAAACCCTTATAAAATGGAAATAAATGAACCTAGTATAAAAAATACTAGATTGGAAGAGGTAGATGTACCTCAAATTTTGGATTTATTAAATAAATGGACAATACCTTATGTTCCAATTAAAAAAATCTATGAATATGGGTGGTTTAATAAGATTTCACCTAAATATTTGATAAAAACAACTGAACAATCTCTTGCTTTAACTTCGTCAGAACAGACGATTAGATTACTAAAGAAACATGATATTGATGTTTATAAACATAAATATTCTTTTATGCATATTGGTATGGTAGAAATTGCATTTAAACCATTAACCCTTAAAGGGTTACCAGAAACTTTTCTGGCAGCTCTTTGAGATGCTAGAAATTTAAATTTTAGACAGTCTCTAATGGGTTCGATTGAATCCACCGTGGCTTATGGTCCTGTATATTTCAATACACAACCCAATTTACAATTATCATTGTCTGATGTTAATATTCTTGATGCATTAACATTAAATGTTAAAACGCATGGTTATAATTATGCACCTGGATCTGAATTAATTTGTTTATCATATAGAATTTATTATAAATTTTTATCTACTTTAAATCCTAAATGTATGTTGACAGATTAGTCAAATTAGTCTATTATATTTGAAACTAATTTTTCTAAGTCAAAGATTACTACTAGAAGACCTATTAGATGGGATGAAATTAATTTCCCCTCTACATGGATCTTAGACTCTGTTATATCTCCTAGTCAACAGGTTGATAGTGTTACTAATTCTGAGTATTCTCATATATCTCAGACCCCTGAAGGACAGATTTGTATTCAGTTTGAAGATAATAAATTTTTGACGCCTTATAGGCATTCTTATTCTGGTAACAAAAGGTTAACTTTACCTTCCACTCATTCTTTTATTGCGCCAGTAGAACCAGTTTATGGTCCGGCTAGATTAAATCGTGCCGCGTCATTACATACGATTTCTACTAATGATAATAAAAGAGTAGATCATATAAAAATTGACTCTAATAATATTATAAGAGATGATAGTTCTTTTGACAAGGATATTCCTTCACAATCCGAGATGGATTTTGATCCAAATTCTGTTTAAATGATTCCGTATAAAATTGATTTTAGTCCAGGATCTCTGGCAAGGAAGCATATTCAATCTGAATTTTACAGTGATAAATGGAACCAGTTTAGAACTTGGTTTTTTGCAAATTATACAGATGAGGATAAACGAAGTATTTCACAAGAATTTTATGAAGTATGTGCATTACATAATAAAGTAATGTATTTTGTTCCTTGGTTTATAACTACATATGTACCTTTGTACATAAAAATTCTTGAACGAACTTATAAGGATAAGGAAAGTGAAAATTTGATAAAAGGTATTTACCCTCCACAGGCATCATTTACTTTACCAAATAATACTGGTATAACATTTACTGCATTTCAGCAATTTATTGATAATGAAGTTGCTAGTATCACTATGAAATAATTTCTCAAAATAATTATATGAGTTTATATGCTAATATTTTAGGAGAACATATTACTTCTCTTGATTCAAAAATTGATGAATTATCTGCTTTAATTAAAAATTTTGTTACTTCTAAGTTGGAAAATTCCATGGTTATACATTCAGGTCAAGTTAAATTTGATTCTGCCCCATCATCTAGTGCTACGAGACTACCTTCGTCCATCCAGAGACCAATAGTGGTAGATGGATTTCGGTTTAGAGCACAGGAGGAATTAGGAAAAATGATAGATGAAAAACTAGCTAAACTAGACTTAAAACCCTTGAATCTAGCTTCTGAATTTTCTGATGATATTCAGGATCCTTCGAAAGATCATAAGGAAGTAATTTCGTCTGAGCTTAATAAGCTCAGAAAAATTGGAAGTCGTTATGGGGGAAAGTATGTTGATAAACCTCGTATGAATACCCATTATTATCCAAGACCCACTCCACAATATGTTTTAGTGGAAGAAAGAGATTGGAATCAGACTAATACTAGTTATGAAGGTAATGCCATTTACGAATGGAATCTAGATGGTCTGACTGATAGACAGATTAGCATTTTAATTCATAGAATGATGATGTACTCTACTATTTGTAGAGCCACAAGTAGTGGAAATACCGACCCGGTAATATGTAGAATGATTGTCGCAGGATTTACTGGACAATTAAGAGGTTGGTGGGAAAACTTTTTATCCTTAGCTGATAGAGAAGCCATTTATAAGGCCAGGAGTTGATATTTTTGGAAAAGAATTACCAGCAAATAGACCTGATGCTGTTTATACATTAATACTTACCATTATAGAACATTTTAGTGGTAGATTTACCAATGTATATGAAAATATTCGTACCATGTTAAATGGACTTAAGTGTAGACACTTAGGTGAATTTCGATGGTACAAAGATACATTTCTTAGTAGGGTTATGGATTTACCCGAAAGCAATTCTGATCATTGGAAGGCAAAATTTATAGATGGTTTGCCTTATTTGTTTGCAGAAAGAGTAAGGAAAACTCTTAGAGGAAATAATACTCAAATTCCTTATAATGTTTACACGTATGGTACACTTATTGGTGTATGTACACAGGAAGGATTAAATCTGTGTAATGAATTGAGATTAAATCACCAGTTGAAAAAGCAGAGACTAACTGAAAGAAATCAGTTAGGAGATTTTTGCAATCAGTTTGCAATGGAAGATATTCCTTCTTCAAAGAAAAGAAGTTTTTAGTCTTTGTAAAAAAGGGTTTTCTCTAGCCTCTCTCTAGTCTCTCCCTAGAAGAAGAAGTTTTTAGTCTTTGTAAAAAAGGGTTTTCTCTAGCCTCTCTCTAGTCTCTCCCTAGAAGAAGAAGTTTTTGTAATAAAGTCTTGTAAAGTTTTAATAAGAAAAAGAAGAAAATCGTCCATCTCTTGGACACAACTCTGGTGTTAACAGGTACTTTATTTCTCTTTCTTTTATTTATTTTATTTGCATAAGTCGGATGATATCCGGCTAAGTTTTCTCTCTATATTGAATACAATCTTATTAATTGCATATTGATGATGAATTAGGCCTATTAAAATTCAGAGATTCATTCATAAAGATAATTAACCAATACTATATGACTTCAACCAATGTTGTTTGAATGCTTAGCTTGGTTCCGAGATGGTGGTACAATCGATGCAAGTACTGTAGAATTTCAGATTTGCCTCAGTGGCTACGTCTAGCATGTGGTGAGAAGCCCGATTTGTTGTTATGTTTTAAAGGCGATTATATCCCACTGAATCCTTCGGGATGTCCTAGACACATGGTCTCGAAATTCTACAGTATTTGTATATCTGACAGGCCTCTTGCTTGGGTAAAAGTTTGACCATACAGTTAAGATTCAACCAAATATGGCTTGAGGTTATATAAATAAGGTTATGAGTTTTTATGCCTGAATCTCTCTATTTTAATCCTTGTTTAAGGATATTAATTTAGCCTAGTTCTGGAGAAGCCGTGCGGACTACCGCCAGCCTTTCTGGATCCTGGTGAAAATTTGGGTAAATGGCTTGAATAAAAGGGGTTCCAAGTATAAGAATTTTCGATCCAAAGCATCAAGGTAATGATCCTAATTTTTTTATTGAGTTTATTACACGATTATAAGAAAGTTTATAGGATAGGACATGGAGAAATTTTAAAGAATTGAGAAAGTTTAGCCCTAGGGTTCTTCAACCTAAATCATCAATTTGAAAGGGCAAACGTTGTCAAAATTCGATTTTGATTAATGTTCTGGAATCCTCTCATCTAGGGGAATCTATTGGTGGTCATTGTTCAGGAATTCTGCCCCGTTGACTAGAGTTGACTTTTTCGGTCAAACTTTTGATCCTGAATATGATTTTTGTTAAAAATTAAGAAAACTTCCATCGAAGGGTTTTTGATCATTCTAAACCCATTTTTGTGTAGTTTGAGGTGATCCAAAGACCCGAGAGCATTGTTCTAAAATATTGAAAAGTGTGCTTGAGTTGTAAATTCGAGGTAAATGAGACTTTAAGCTTTGGTGCTTGCTTTTTAAACCTGTTTTAAAATTATGTTTCGTCTGTCTGGTCCATGTGTTGGAACAAGCGTGTACTTGGCAGAATTGGTGGTCTTTAACCAACCACATATGTGTTACTTTGAGAAAAATATTCTTTTAAGAAAAATTATTTCATAATTGATTTGTGGTGTGGCGTGGTCTCGTACCATGACGTTGGGGCATTGGATATCCTTCCTTCACTACCGTGATATAGTTACTAGGGGCATACATGTGCTACCTTAGCATGTTAGGGGCTTTGTACTTGCTGCTGTAGTATACTATTGAAGTATTATATATGCTGTCGAGGGCTAGTCGGGTTGTTAGGTTGATCTCTTTCACTGCCATTTGACAAGTCCTGAGTGTGAGTTGCGTTTATATATATATATATATATATATATATATATATATATAGTGATCTTGTTGAACATTTATTTGGACTTTACTGAGTTTTATATTTTGGAAATATATTATTGTGCATATTAATTTTTTGTGCTCATTATAGTTGCATTTTCTAACACTTGTTCCAGGGGTATTAAAGTGGCGGGTCGAGGATCTTGCTGAGTTATATTTATATATAGCTCACTCCTTACTTGCATGTTTATGCAGATTCTGTTACGGGAGGTGAGACTAGTGGCTGACGAGTCCATTCGCATAGATTCTGTTGTTGAGGTGAGCCTTCGCATCAATTTGTGGAGGCCATCATTTTAGCTTTATCTTCTATTTATATATATTTTCTTTTCTTGGAGTTTGCATACCCGACTACTAAACTCATGTAACTCTAGTAGATGCTCCATAGTCTTAGTGTGGGATTTGGACTAGAGATACACTACTTAAACGGTCGTGTGCTTTCTTATAAATTAAGACTTGATTTTGGTTGGATAATCATTTTATTTTCATGACTATTGATGTGTTTGGAATTTCATATATTGTATTTCAATTCTTATAGAAAAAGGTTAAGTGTTTGGAAAAATAGGTTCGCCTGACAGTGGTGTTAGCGAGTGCCAGTCACGTCTATGGGGTATTTTGGGACGTGACAAAGTTGGCATCAGAGCTTAAGCTTTAAGTCCGGGTCATGGAGCAGTGTTTAGTAGAGTCTTGTCCATGGGTATGTAGGCGCCCATACTTATGACCTCGAGGCTACCGAACATTTAGGATGTTTTCTCTTCTTTCATTCTTTATTCGTGCGTTGAATTGATTCAAGTCTAATCTTGAAATTTTTCGCATATGGCTAAGAAACGTGCATCTTCATATGCTAGTCGATCAAAGGCACCAGTTGGATGGGGTGCGGGGCATGGTACTAACCCCAGTGGTAATCGAGCTGGGGCCCATCAAACAAGGGCTCAAACTAGGGCACAGGTCAATCCTCAGCCTGAAATTGTGAATGGGGGTTAGCCCTAAGTTGGTGCTCCGGAGCGAGTACAGGAACAAGTTGTTCAAGATTCTCCATCGACACTGCCAGCTGTTGTACCTGTCGTTGCCTTGTCTATAGATATAGTAATGAGATTGTTGAATGTGTTAGAGGCATTAGTGCCTAATCATGGTAAACTTCCAGTTCCTCAAACTAATTGGCAAGCTCAAACACAAGTTCAGTTGAATGTTGCAGCTATACAGACACCCCAGTTGACCCCTCAGCCGACTGTTCATTCAGTTGCAACTATTGGGCAATCCAAAGATCTTAAGAATTTCATGGATCTTAAACCACCAGAGTTCGATGCAATACCAACTTCTATTGAACCTCAAAAGTTCATTGTTCATTGTGAAAAGATACTGACTACATTGGGGTTGAAGGAGACTTAAGGTGTGGAATTTACCACTTTCCTGTTCTTAGCGTCTGCAGAGGAATGGTGGACTTCAATTCAGAGAGGTAGACAAGCAGGGTTACCACGTATCACTTGGTCAGAGTTTTCAACAATGTTTAAGGACAAGTTCATTCCCTTGAGAAAACAAGACAACATGAGACGTCAGTTTAATAACCTACGCCAGGGAGCTATGACAGTTACAGAGTATGAGGTTAATTTCACTGAGTTATCTAGGTATTGTCCATTTTTAGTTGAAGACTCAAGGAAGAGGCTGAGACGATTCATGGATGGACTTAAGCATCGTTACTGTGGTTTTGTGATATGAGATGTGCGAAGTGGCACCTATTCATACGTAGTTGACACTGTCCTCCATTGTGAGTCCTATTTAGAAATTGAAAGAGCTGGGTGAGAGAGCAAAAGGGCATGTAACACGAGCGGGTTCAGTGGTGCTCCATCTAGAGGCAAGAATGGCCATCATCGTGGGCAATCCAGGCCTATGCAGTCAGAGTCGGTGGTACAGTCTTTGAGATATGATAATCTAGCTAGACAGGGTCAATAATAGATGCAGAGAAAGGGTAACAATTCATATCAGTTAAGTCCATATCAGAAGTGTCCTAATTGTGGTAGGCATTATGGTGGTCATTGCTATGGGGTTGCTGGTCCTTGTTTTACTTATGGTGAAAAGGGGCATATTGCTAAATATTGTCCTAAGGGGAACTCTGGTACTATTCATGCTATGACACATCTGCAGGAAACTGATACAGGTACACCTGCTTAGGCTCAGCCAGCTAGGGCCGCTCAAGAGGGTACTCGTGGACAGGGTTGACAAGGTGCACAGGTTGCTCAGAGAGCAGGTAGACCATCGAGATTCTTCACTATGGCCAGATAGGATATCAAGGAATCTAATGCATTAGTCACAGGTATTATCATTGTTAATTCTCATGGGCACATGCTCTTATTGATCCTGGTTCTACGTATTCGTATATAGCTCCATCTTTTGCTATATTCTTAAAACGAAGAGTTGAGTCTCTTATTATGCCATATATGGTATGACCCCGGTGGGGGAGACTTTGGCAGTGGATAGAGTTTATAGAGATTATGTGATATCTATTCAGGATAGGGACACTGTAGTTGATCTACTAGAGTTACCCATGTCTGACTTTGATGTGATTATGGGTATGGATTGGTTGTTATCATGTTATGATTTGGTTGATTTCTATGCTAAGCTTATACGTTTTAATTTTCCTGGAGAACCACCTTTAGTGTGGAAAGGCTTGACTCCTGTGACCCAAGAAAAGATAATATCTTATGTAAAGGCACGTCGAATGATTAATCATGGGTGTTTGGTTTTATTGCTATCGTTTATGATACTTGAACAGAGGATGTTACTATTGACAGTGTTCCTATTGTTCGAGAATTTGTTGATGTATTTCCAGAAGATTTGCCTGGGCTACCCCCAATAAGAGAAATTTAGTTTAGCATTGATTTAATCCCAGGAACTCAACCTATTTCTATTCCTCCATACTGTATGGCTCCAACTGAATTGAGAGAACTGAAGGTTCAACTCCAAGAGCTACTTGATAAGGGGTTCATCAGGCCTAGTATATCGCCTTGGGGTGCACCTATGTTATTTGTGAAAAAAAAGATGGTATAATGAGAATGTGCATTGATTACAGACAGTTGAATAAGGCGACTATCAAGAATAAATATCTGTTGCCTTATATTGATGATTTATTCGATCAGCTACAGGGTTCTATTCACTTTTCCAAGATTGACTTGAGATCAGGTTACCATCAGTTGAGAATCAAGACCGAGGATATCTCTAAGACAGCTTTTCGGACCAGATATGGGCACTTTGAATTTTTGGTGATTTCTTTTGGGTTGACTAATGCACCTGCAACATTTATGGACCTCATGAATAGGTATTCAAGCCATACTTAGACCATTTTGTGATTGTATTCATTGATGACATTCTGGTCTACTCTCAGAGTGAGGTAGAGCATGAATAACACCTGAGAGTTGTGTTACAAACAATTAGAGAATGAAAGCTTTATGCGAATTTCTTGAAATGTGAGTTCTGGTTGGGCACAGTTTCCTTTTTGGGACACATAGTGTCACGAGATAGAATCCAAGTTGATCCAAGAAATATTGAAGTGGTTCGAGATTGGCCTCGACCCAATACTCCTATAGAGATGCGCAGCTTCTTAGGACTAGATGGATATTGCAGAAGGTTTGTGGAGGGCTTCTCAAAGATAGACGCTCCATTGACATGTTTAACTCAGAAAGGTGTAGTATTCCAATGGTCTGATGGATGTGAAGAAGGTTTTGAGAAATTAAAGACCGCATTGACTACAACTTCGATTTTGACGTTACCTACAGTGGAGGGTGTTTTCACCATTTGTTGTGATGAGTCTTAGGTCGTATTGGGTTGTGTCTTAATGCAGAATGGTAAAGTGGTGGCATATGCATCTCGACAACTAAAAATTCATGAGTAGAATTATCCGGATCACGACTTAGAATTGGTAGTAGTCGTATTTGCACTAAAGATCTGGTGTCACTATCTTTATGGTGAGCCATGTGAAATCCATACTGATCATAAGAGTCTACAATACATATTCAAGCAAAAAGATTTGAATATGAGACAACGATGATGGTTAGAGTTACTTAAATATTATGATCTTACCATTTTGTATCACCCCGGAAAGGCGAATGTGGTGGCGGACGCCTTGAATAGAAAGTCTACGGGTAGTTTGGCCTGGTTCACTGTAGAAAAGTGATCTATGGCTATGGATATTCAGGCATTGGCCAATCGGGGAGTTCGAATTGATCATACAGTGTCGGGAAAGTTACTAGAGTATATGGTGGTACAATGGTCCTTAGTTGAACAAGTCAAGACTCACCAATATGAAGATCCCTACCTTTCTAGACTACGAGATCGGGTGAAGGATGAAGGCGTTAAGTCATTCTCCATTGATGGTGAAGGTGTGCTTCGTCGACATGGTATATTGTGTATTCCCATTATGGGTGATGTGAAACAGCTGATTCTTGAAGAGGCTCATAGTTCACGATACTCCATTCGCCAAGGTGCTACAAAAATGTATCAAGACTTGCATGGACTGTACTGGTGGAAGGGTATGAAGGCTGATCTTTTAAAGTATGTGACTAGTTGCTTAAATCGTCAACAAGTCAAGTATGAACATCAAAAACCAAGGGGAGTAATGCAAAACTTGAATATCTCAGAGTGGAAGTAGGAGAGAATTATTATGGATTTTGTTGTTGGGTTGCCAAGTACTTTCAAGAAACACGACTCAATTTGGGTGATTGTGGACAGACTCTCAAAGTCAGCACATTTCATTCCAGTACGGGTTACTCATACTGAGAAGAAGTTAGTAGATATTTACCTTCGTGAGATAGTTCGGCTTCATGGTGTGCCTATTTCAATAATATTTGATCAAGGTGCACAATTCATTGCTGAGTTTTGGAAGTCATTTCAAAAGTCATTGGGTTCTCAAGTTGAGTTGAGTACATCTTTTCATCCGCAAACTGACGGACAGTCTGAACGGGTTATTCAGATCTTGGATAACATGCTTAGGGCTTGTGCAATTGATTTTGGTGGCTATTAGGATGATCAATTGCCTTTGGCAGAGTTTGTTTATAATAACAGCTACCAATCGAGTATACAAATGGCGCCGTTTGAGGCTCTATATGGTCGCAAGTGTCATTCGCTAGTTGGATGGTTTGAATCTGGTGAAGCACAATTATTAGGTCCATATCTAGTTTAGCAAGCTTTGGAGAAAGTTGTATTGACACGAGAACGACTTAAGACAGCACAAAGCAGACAAAAGTCCTATACAAATAAGAAAGTCTGTGATATGGAGTTCGTGAAGGGTGAGAAAGTCTTTCTAAAAGTTTTCCCTATTAAAGGAGTTATGAGATTTGGCCAGAAAGGTAAGTTAAGTCCTAGATATATTGGTCCTTATGAGATTTTGGATTGAGTTGGGTTGGTGGCGTATAGACTTGTCTTACCTCCGAGATTGTCCGTTGTTCATCCTGTGTTTCACATGTCCATGCTTAGACAATATGTTAATAATGATAGTCATAAGATCCAACCAAAGGATGTGGAACTTGATGAGAATTTGACTTATGAGGAAGGTCCAATATCTATTATTAATAGGCAAGTGCAACAATTGAGGTCCAAGACGTTGGCTTCCGTCAAAGTGTTATGGCGCAATCATTCAATCGAGGAGGCTACTTGGGAGTACGAGGCGGATATTAGAGATAGATATCCTCACCTATTTGATACTATAGGTATGATTCTAAGCCCGTTCAAGGACGAATGTTATTTTTCGAAGGGGAGAATGTAATAACCTAATTTAATAAAGGGCTATTTAGTAATTACGCAATAAAAAAAGAAAAATAATAATTTAAAATAATTTATAATAATAATAATAATAAAAAATAAGGGCCAAAGCCCAATTGAACTAAAAAAATAAAACACTATTTCTGCTGGAAAAGCAGAAACACATCAGGAAAAAAAATTATAACACAGAAAGGAAAAAAATGCAGAAGAGGAGGGAAGAAAGGAAGAGAAAAATAAGGATTTTCGATCCAAAGCATCAAGGTAATGATCCTAAATCTTTTGCTTGAGTTTATTACGCGATTATAAGAAAGTTTATAGGATAGAACATGGAGAAATTTTGAAGAATCGAGAAAGATTTGCCCTAGGGTTCTTCAACCTAAATCATCAATTTGAAAGGACAAACATTAAATTCGATTTTGATTAATTTTCTGAAATTCTCTCATCAAGGAGAATCTGTTGGTGGTCATAATTCGGGAATTCTGTCCCGTTGACCATAATTGACTTTTTCGGTCAAACCTTTGACCGTTAATTTGACTTTGTTAAAATTAAGAAAACTTCTACCGAAGGGTTTTTTAACCATTCTAAACCCATTTTTGTATAGTTTGAGGTGATCCGGAGACCCGAGAACATAGTTCTGGAATATTGAAAAGTGCACTTGAGTTGTAAATTTGAGGTAAGTGAGACTTTAAGCTTTGGTGCTTGCTTTTTAAACCTATTTTAAAATTTTTATTTTGTCTATCTAATCCATGTGTTGAGACAAGTGTGTACTTGGCAGAATCAATGGTCTTTAACCAACCGCATATGTGTTACTTTGAGAAAAATACTTTTTTAAGGAAAATTATTTCATAATTGATTTGTGGTGTGGTGTGGTCTCGTACCATGGCGTTGGGGGGTTGGATATCCTTCCTTCGCTTCCGTGATATAGTTACTAGGGGCATACATGCGTTACCTTAGCATGTTAGGGGCCTTGTACTTGCTTCCATAGTATACAATTGGGGCATTATATATGCTGCTGAGGGCTAGTTGGTGTGTTATTATGATCTCTTTTACTATCATTTGACAAGTCCTGAGTGTAAGTTGCGTTGATATATATATATATATCTATAAATGTAGTGATCTTGTTGAAAATTTGTTTGGACTTTATTGAGTTTTACATTTTGGAAATATATTATTGTGCATATTATTTTTTGTGCTCGTTGTGGTTGCATTTTCTAACACTTGTTCCAAGAGTATTAAAATGGCGGGTCGAGGATCTTACTGAGTTATATTTATATATAGCTCACTCCTTACTTGCATGTCTATGCAGATTTTGTTACGAGAGGTGAGACTAGTAGTTGATGAGTCCGTTTGCGTAGATTTTGTTGGTGAGGTGAGCCTTCACATCGATGCGTGGAGGCTATCATTTCAGCTTTATCTACTCTTTATATATATATTTCTTTTCTTGGAGTCTGCATGCTTGACAGCTAAACTCATGTAACTCTAGCAGATGCTCCATGGTATTAGTATGGGATTTGGACTAGATATACACTACTTAAACGGTCGTGTGCTTTTTATATAATTTGAGAGTTGATTTTGGTTGGATAATCATTTCATTTTTATGACTGTTGATGTATTTGGAGTTACATATATTATATTTCAATGATTATAGAAAAAGGGTTAAGTTTTTGGAAAAATAGGTTCGCCTGATGGTGGTGTTAATTCCAAAATATATTTTTGGCCTAAGACATTCTAGGTAATACCAATATATTCAACATTCATTTCATTTATCGTCTCAATATGATATCTATTTCGGAGGATTTCTTTAAAACTTAACAAGTTTCTCAGGGATCTAGAAGAGAATAGTGCATCTTCTATAACAATTTTCGTCCCCTAGGCAGAAATATAGTAACTCTTTCGAAACCTTAGATCAACTTCGAATTACCAGAAAATATAGTAACATTTGCTTTTCTCCTAATCAAGTAAGAAAACTATTAGTCCTCTTTGAATATGACGTGTGTTGTTCCACTATCAATTAGACAAATATCTTCATGATTGGTTATTGATCTAAATAAAATTTGACGAATATCCATGCATTCTTCAAAATGAAAAATATAAATAGAGTGAACACTATAGTATTATCACTCGACAAACTATTACATAACTTTTGTTTTATTTAAAAAATTATAAAAAAAATGGTCATACTAGTTAATAAAAACAACATGAATGAAAATATTTAAGTTATCACAGATCCATCACCAATCAGATGATCTAATTTTTCTTTAGGGTATTCAAAGAAATCTGTTATATCTAGATGCATGAGCTCAACATTATCTTCAGAAATAAAGTTTGTTTCAGCATTGTTACCAATTCTTTTCAGGATGCTTGATAGAGTTCAACCAGGTGTTTTAGCGTATGATAGGTACATGACCAATGCTCTTTTCCTCCATAGCGACAACATTTATTTTTTGAGTTTTTCTTTTGAACTGCTTCATGCTTTACATCCTTCTTTTTACACTTCTAGTGGTGAAGTTATTTTTGGTGCATGATGACCACCATGATCAAAATTTCTTTCTTGGCCACGATCATGACCACGATTGGGGCCACGATCTTTTTCATGCTTAGATTGGTGAAAATTTATCTCATTCATTTCAGGAAATGGAATAGAAGTAGTAGGTCAATCTTTATGATTTTTAACTAATTGGTCATTGTGTTGTTCGACAAAAAAAAGATGTAAAATTAATTCAGAATGTTTTTCAAATCCCATCTCCCAGTATTCCCGCTGCAGGAGCATACTCGAGGCAGAAAAAGTGGAGAATATTTTCTCCAACATGTCATGATTAGTGATATTTTTTCCACATAATTTTAGTTGTGAAATAATTCTAAACATGAAAGAATTATACTCCTGATAGATTTAAAGTCCTGTAGCCTCAAATGAATTCAGTCATAACAAGTATGTGGAAGTACGACCATCTTCAGATGGTCATATCTGTCTTTTAAATTATTTTAAAATATAAGAAGATCTTTGACAGTGAGATATTCCATTTTCAAGCCCTTATCAAGGTGATGCCAGAGGAATATCATTACCTTGATACAATCTTGATTTGATGCTTGATTTTTATCTTTGATGGTGTCTACCAGACATCGCATCAAGATGAATTTCAGCATCAAACACCCAAAATAGATAGCTTTTGCCCGATATATCCAGGGCAAGAATTTCAAGTTTAGAAAGATTTGTTATTAATTAAGAAAATAAAGTTTGTACTTTAAATACTTTAAAAGTATTTGCTCTATGGAAGAGGTTCGTGCTAATAACATGTGATCAAATAAAGACAATAGTATTTAGAGAGACTGATATATTATTCAACTTCAAACTAATGTATAAATGAACTTAATTTACTTCCTATTTATAGCAAAAAAGAAGCAGCTGCAAGGCTTTTAAGAAGTTGCTTGCATTTTGTCTGCTTAAGCTACTTGCAAGTTGTCTACTTGATTGCAAGCTCGAGAAAGCGGCTATAAGGCTTTTCAGGAAGCTGCTTGCAACTTGCCTGTTTGAGCTGCTTGCAAGTTGTATATTTGATTTTAAGCTTATCCAAAAAATTGTGTAATATACATCCATAATATAGTGAATTTATAACACTTACCATACGGGGTTGCTTTATTTTTATCCTTAATATATTCAAATTATTCATATGGTTCTTAATATATAAAAAACGGCGTCATATTTGATTTTTTGCCCTAAATCTAATAAATGTATCAAAAATGGTTGTTAAGTTTAAGCCTGGAGCCTCACGTGCAGCTCACAAGTAAATAATAAAGTTGTGAAATATTTTTACCCATCCTAAATCGTTCCCTTTATTTTTCATATATTTTTCCATCTAAAGCTCTATTTTTCTTAAACCAGACAAACAAAGAGCTTCTATAAATAAACTTGTATCTCTTTCTTTTTTCTCAGCCATCTACGACTCGATGAAGGAAGTTATTTATTGGTAATGTTAAGAAATAAGGCAAAATGTCAGAGAAAGAATGGACTTCTCTCTTCTCTATTCGTTTTTAAAGCTCTAATTATTAAAATTACTTTGATTCAAAGGTGCAAGTGAACCCTAATGTAAGCAATTTTTGAAATCTTTTATTGTTGTTGTTAAAGAAAGTGTAATATGCATGAACGAAAAAAATTTAAAATTGAATATTGAAATATAACAGAACAACGGTTATGTTTGCCGATGACGACTTCTTAGACTAGAAAGTACCTTGGGAGGCTCTTTTGATACATCTACATTATGGTGTAAGTGTCGATCTCCTTACACTTATATTTTTGTATTACTGAAACGACATTGAAAATTTATTTTTCTTAAAGTAAATTCGGTTTTTTTTATGTAGGGTCCACAATAGTGTAGATTTTGGCATTGAAGAGATGATAAAATTAATCTGCGATCAATATTTGTGGTTCAGAAACTTTTAAAGAAATTAAGTGAAGCTAAAAGTAATTTGAAAGTATATGAAAATGGAATGAAGCATCGTGCGATAAGATTAGTTAAAGGAAAAAAGATGGATATGAAGTTGATCCCTAGATTGGAAGTTGAGCTTGAAAAAGAGGAGTTCGGTGAAAAACCGAGGATAAAATTGGTTAAGGTCAAGAGTAAAGTGAATTTGCTTTGGTATATTATTTTATAGGGTTTTAATTATAGTGCACTATCTAGAATACAACTTGATTATTTAAATCAAGGTGTTAGTCAGTTGTCAAAATTTAATGTGTAATAGTAAAAATTTTTATTTATATAATTATCGAACCTTATATGTGGATGATCTTTGATTTATGTAATTGAAACGATAATTTTTTAACTAAAAATATGGTGCTTTAACTATCATTGAAGTGCATTATGTTTAAATTTATTGCATTATCATTGTAAAATCTAGTGCAAATTGAACATATCAAGTGCAAATATTTCATTGAAAAATTTTGGTGTATTGACATTGAAATTTTTTGTGCAGATTGAGATATTAGCATTAGATCTCATTTTGATAATGACAGTTTAAATTATATATCTTTCATGTGTAGGACTATCGATCATAAGCGAAATTAAAGGCAAAGAATAAACCAATATCATGATTTAGAAGGAAGAAAATAAATTTGACGACTGTCCATTGTACAAACAATTGAAGGAAAGAAATCAGTCAACATCTTATTAAGAAGGAAGAAAATAGACTCGAAGTACAAAGACCCAACACCAATTAATGCTCAATGTCATCTATAAAAATAAGTACCAAAAGCCTCAGATGTTATGCTGGAACACTACAAGCTAACTAAGGATCCTGAGGATTTGCATCAATCAGTGGCATAAAGGCTCTACACTTATTCTTGGAAAGAGATATCCTTGTATCTCTCCAAGGATCAATTCTCTTAGGTTGCCTTCCCTTTAAAAGACCTCAATGACTAGTTCTTTTTTATAAAGGGAGAAGACGAGGCATAAAGAAAATATACTTGTCTAAACTTTCTCAAATATTGTTCTGCTCTTAACCAACATTGTATCTTGTTTGAGATAATTATGTATTCAAAAGAGAGAAGACAGGAAAACATTATTGGTGAGGCAATCAAAAGTGAAAAGAATCGAGTGTAAACATAGGAACTATGACTCACAAATATTATATTAGACAAACATCAAAGAATCTACAGAGAACACCGTTGTAACTGAAAGGGACTAGACTAAGATCCACATTCGATCCCAACTAATATAAAAACATCTTGTGTCACTTTACTTACTATTTTTAATTTCTTGTTTTTACTTCTAAGTATTAGTGTCAATGACTTATCGATAAGATAGTTGATGTAGAAAAATATAAAAAAAGTCAATTTACCCCCTCATAGAAACATTACATAATAACAAGTGAGAAAAGATTATATTGAACCATGTCATATTTTGAGCATTATTTCAAGAAGGAACTTCTCAAACAAGACCTCCCTATTTTAATGGAAAATATTTTTCTCATTGAAAAGTAAGGATGAAAACATACATCAAATCATACGGTGTAAAAGTTCAGAGAGTTATAAAACTAGAAGGCACATTCTCATTCTTGTTACTAAAAGTGATGACAAGAAGGCTGAAGGCAAAATTTTAACTAAAGAGACAGATCTAGAAGATTACACTAACGAACAAATGAGAGTTATTCAAATAAACTCTAAGGCTAAAAATGTTACACCCTGTAAGTTCCTATCGTTTAACCGATGTGTGCATACGTATATTTAGAGTTTTGATGTACAACGCATATGGAAAAAGGCCCAAAGAGGGGAGCGCACGGGTGTATCATCGAGCGAGCAAGAGGCCGAGGCTGGAGGCTAGGCACCCTGGGCACCGCTCCGCGCTGCCTGGCCAGCGCGTCGCGCCCCTGGCCTGGTGCTATGGCCGGTGCACCGTGCCACCCGTTGCCACAGACTCCAACCTATTTAAACATTTCAAGGTTAAGTTGAAATCATAAAAGCATTTTCCCAAATCAGGAACTCGACCCTACAAAGGGTTCTCTCTATTTTTCATCCGTTTCTCTCTAATTTACGTCATTTAGCTTCGTCCAAATTCAAATTCATCTTGGATAATGAGTTCTAGGCCTACGAGGAACATCCCCGCGGAGTTATTTCTTGAAAATTCGCTCGGAGAATCATAACCACGCTGTGTAAAAAGTTATAGAAATCACTTCTAATCGATTCCTAAGCGACTACAAAGTGGTAGGAAAGCATTTCTACCTTCTAGACTCTCGAGAACTTGTGAGTTTTCGGCCGAATTGATTGAAGTTGAGTTATAGTCAATATTATTGAAAGATATCGTTACTTGTCAATTCCTACTACTGAAATAGACTTATTTTCTTAGCATAGAGGCTGTAATTGAGTGAAATTATTGGCTACAGGTTGGAACTATTTGGATAAATGAGAATCGGCATTTGGGGTATGTTAAAGCTTATCTCTTCGGCAAGTTACTCTCGTCGTATAGTGATACGACCCATGCCCTTGAAAGTAGATGATGATCTTATATGTTGTAATTAGCTACTGATAGTAGATAATGATTATGTATGTTGCGGTTAGCTGATATAGGATGTATTGAGACTATATCATAGTATCCCTTGTTAGGAAAGATTATATTCAGTTTTGACTATCGCTAGAAGCGACAAAGAGATTCCCTGTTCAGTTATTCACCGTCTAGAGAGACTAGTAATGTTTTGTTTCCATACTGAGGCCAAAGAGGCCTGTGGTTAGCAGTTAACATGCTTGGTTAAATTAGGCGGCATAGGGTATAGTCTGGCAATATAACTTCCTATTTGACGCCTATAGGACTAGAGTCATGATAGAATGGTCTTACCTTCGAGTCAGTGGCACCAGGGTTGCCTAATGAACCGGGTGGTAACTTTCTAGGTGAACTACCTGCTTCCAGTGACCGTATAACTTCTTTCAACTTACAATTGGTCGTATCTGCCACACAGGGAACTAACGTAGTTTTTAGAAGTCTGATGGACTATGGATAACCTAAGTAAGTACCTTAGTAGCCGTTATATGTGGGGCTAATGCCTCTAGCTATTCATACAGATACCCACGTACATATTGCCTAGAAGGGCTAAGTCTAAGTATACCTGCCTACGGGGCTACAGATTGCTCACAGGAGCTATATGTTGTCAGGACGGACCAAATTGATGCCTATGAACTAGAACCTTAGTATTATGGTCTACGCTTCGGGTTAGTAATTGTTGTGGTTGCCCATAGGACTATTGTGGCTGATCGTCTAGTATCATATCCAGTTATTAGCAGCCCTGTAGTCATTCTAGGCGAGGAAACCATACAGTTGGTCGCCTACGACTTTGTTGTCCACTGATGAACGATTGTTGTACTAGTATGACCTTCAGAGTGTCACCAGGTTACCTCGGACCTTGCCCTTTTCTTTCTAAGCCAGGTGATTTTATAATTACTTTCATGACTAACTGGCTAGCCATGGACACATTGAGCATTCCTGTTAGTTGCTATTCATATATAGTTATAGGAGCCTAGACGGCTCATATACAGTCATAGGAGCCCAGACGGCTCATATACAGTCACAGGAGCCCAGACGGCTCATATATACAATAATAGGAGCCTAGACGGCTCATATACAGCTACAGGAGCCAAGACGGCTCAGATACAGTTATAGGAGCCCAGATGGCTCATATACAGTTACAAGAGCCCAGATAGCTCACACACAGTCATAGGAGCCCAGATGGCTCATATACAGTTACAGGGGCCCAGATGACTCATATATAGTTATAGTTGAGTATGCTTCAGTTACAGTTTGCCTACAGGGCTACAATAAAATAGATAGGAGTAATAGTTTACTTGCACTTGTCGGGGCTTATTGGGGCCTAGGTAGGTTGTCTTTTTGTTGCTTGCACCTTCCACGCTTATGGAGGCCAAGTTAGGTTCTTGTTTGTATCTTTGTTTGCTAGATATAGTTTACGAACGTGTAATCATTCAGCTTAAGTTCCGTTATGTATAATGGTTTACTAGATGCAGGCTATGGTTGTGATAGTATACAAGTTAACTTCTGCCCTTTTCACTGATTACTTTCAGTTCTTTATCAACTTATGTTTAGCTTGTATTACTGCCTTACATATTTGGTATATATTGTACTGACACCCAACTATGGGATGCTGCATACTTACCTGCAAGTTTAGACAGATAGGGTTCAGGACCTCCGTTAGCAGGTATTCGGAGTCAGCATTTTGGCCAGCTCCTTTGATTTGGAGTTTCTAGGTAGTGGAAGTAGTTCTTTCTGTTGTACAGTTTTGGGCAGGTCAGGGCCCTATCCCAACCACTATTCCACTCTTAGAGGCTTGCAGATGACAATTTTCAGTTAGTTGGTCGTTGTTGGCCGTGTGGGGCCTATGTATGAATATTTTGTGTGTTGTTCGTGTGAGGCCTAGTTTAGCTAGTTAGTTAGCAGTCTTGTTGGCTGTAGTATGAATATGACCACATATTTTCCTTCTGTTATAACTAGATAGCATGGCGGTCTTGTCGGCCCGCATAGGATCCCTTATTGTTATGTTGGCTGGGTTAATTGTTTTCTTTTACAGGTGCTGCGTGGCCTTGTTGGCCCGAGGTTGTGTTTACAGTCGAGATATACAAGTTTGTTTTCTTGAGTTTGAGTTGCTAGAAAGCACCAAAGGTGTATATTCCCATCCAAGTCAGCTGATCTTGGGCATAATTACGTGCCCAAGTGCTATTTTATAACTTAGTTTAGGCTTGTTTGTCAATTTAATTGATTATAATCGCATGTGATTTTATATAATTTCGTGCATAAATTACCCAATGTGATTAGCTCTTTGTTTTGTAGGTGAAAAATGCAAAGGATGAGCTTAATATGATGATGCATGAAGATTAAGGAAGATCGGGATTAAGTGCAAAGAAAGGGACTTGAAGAAAACATGGAAATGCCATGAGGGCACCTTGAGGCATGCCACGCAACATATGCTGCACGCTGAGGTCTGTGCCACGGCATGAGGAAGGCGCACTAGGCGTTGTGCCACGCCCTTGCTGTGCGCGCGCGAGGAGTGTCAATCTAGTGGCTCTCCGTGATGGAAACGTGCCACGGCAGGCACAAGGCGCGACCAACAGCATGCCATACCAGGCAACACGCAAGGGCCTCACACAAGACCTGCCGAGAGGACACTATCCAGTGGGCATACGCGACAGCTCCATGCCACGGAGCTGCTGCTGCACGATGGGCAGCGTGGCACGGAGGCAGTCCATGGCTGGCCAAAAATTGATTTTTTTTCATTTTGTATAAATAGGACACTTAGCTCCGAAAATTATTTTATCACGAAATATTTTGAGAACAACAGAAAGGAGCGAAGGGAGAAAGGAAGAACTCTGCCTAGGGTTCACTAATTTTCATTCTCTTTTAACTACTCCTATAAGTACACTACTTTAATTATGTTTTTGAGTATTTGAACGAACATGATTGACTAAAACCCTTCCTCTAGGGTTGAGGCCACATGATATGAATGTAATTGCATAAATTCTTCTTTGGTTTGAGTTGTTAGTTGTTGTTTTGTCTTACATTCCTCCTTATTGTTGTTTTTATGCTTGATCACCATGAAAACAAAATCATTAAGCTTAGGTAAAAGCTCAAAAGAGTAACTGTAGGCTAGAACAAAAGAATGTAGGGAGCAAGATATTATCTTTACGATAGGATTTGCGGTTAGGATAAAAACTATACCTAATTTGTCTTGCTTGGTTACTAAAACGGGATGATATTAAGACACCGATTTAGAATTGTCACATCACCACTCATAGAAGTAGTTGTGAAGCTAAATCAAGTTAAATTATTAGAGGTATGTAAGTCCATAATCAAGGGCACAATCGCGTAAACCACATCCACGTAGTTAAATTGCTCACAAATTAGGAGCTCACAAATTAGGACGTCACATCCCCGCTCAACGATGTAGGTGTGAGGCTAGTTTGTTGTGTTTAGAGGATCAAAAGACTATGAACAATGCATTCTAACTATGTGAGACGATAACTGACATTTTCATACTAGAACCATTGTGAATTGTAGCATTGCATGATTATCAGGCCTTAACTCTAGTTGCTTCTTGTATTGTTTCTCGATTGTTTTGTGATTACCTTTAGATTTAATTAATAATTTTCCAAAACTTCTACACTCAACACTTGTGAAGATTAAATTGACACTTAAACTTGAATATTCGCTGAAGTAGTCCAGTCCCTGTGGGTTCGACATCTGACTCTTAAAAAGGCCACTGTATTACTTGTACGACCGCGTGCATTGGGGCGTGACATCAGCCCAGGTCCTAGTGTAGCATAGGTGTCAGTCATGCCTCCCAAGGTGGGGGATGACAAAAAATCTATTATACATGAAATCAATGGAGAAAAATATGCAAAGATCTCAAGTTGCGAAGTGACAAAAGAAATATGGGATAAACATAAAGTCACATATGAAGGGACTGACAAAGTTAAATAGATTATTCCAGTCTACTTGTATATGAATATGAGCTATTTCATATGAATGAAGGTACATACATTGAGAGTTTGTTCTCTCATTTGAGCAAACCCATTGGTGAACTTAAAGCTTCAAGAAAGACATATTATGTTATGGATCATCTAAGAAAGGTTCTCAGAAGACTTCCTCCTCAATGGTACGTCAAAGTGGTTGCTCTATAAATCATGAATCTAAACAGTCACACTTATGATGAAGTCAGAGGAGATTTAATTGAAAAAACTTATTTGAATAAACAAAGTCAAGAACAAAGCAAAAAGAAAAATTATTGCTTTCAAAGCTACTGAAGAAGGAATATAAGAAGAAGACATAAGTGATAAAGAAATTGTCATGATTACTAGATTTGTTGTTAATACGTTAAGGCGATCCAGAAACAACAAAAGAGGAAAACCAAATCACAAGGAAATATATATTACATATCAAAGCAAAATATGAAAAACGCTATGGTTGTGATAAATATGGCCATAAGTGAAAAATAACATGGTGAATAACTAGCTCCGTGACATGGAGCTCATCGCGGCGGAACTGCTCCGTGGCACGAAGCTTTCGCGGACAGTCACTGGAATTTGATAGAGTTCTGGTAAACTAAGCTCCGTATCACAGAGCTTATCACACCAAATGTGCTCCATGATATGGACCCAACGCGGTCCTTTACTGAATATTCACCTCCATCAGCTTGCAACTCTTCAATGTATCACGGAGGCCATCGCGCCAAACCTCCTCTGTGGCACGTTGCTATCGTGGAGGCTCACTATTTTTTGCCTTCAAAATTTAAATTTTTCTACCAAGGCATTGTGGAAATTTGTTGAATGTGAACAATATCCAATGAGGCACGTAATTGACTTCCAATATCAATATTTAGCTCTCTTAACTTCTCGCGCTTCAACTCCGAGCATCCATCCACAAAATCAAGCTGAAATTACTATATTTTTCACCTGTAATAGTTTCATCACATTTATGAGTCCAAAAGCATAAATTATTCAAAGCATGCATGAATACGTCGGTATTATCCTCAAATAGGCTACAGTATGGGCGAAAACATAGCGTCTAGTCATATAAATATGCTCAAGATCACCACTCCACATTTATAACCTTGTTCATCCTCGGACAATCCTTTAACATGATTTAAACATTTCCATCATCAATGGAACCAGATCACTCACACTTAGTTATACCAGACACTTTAATCATGGAATATAATTCATTCAATCAAGATGATCATTACTCACCACATTCATAAGAAGAATGATACAAGCCCTAATGAATAACTTTTCAATCAAAAATCTGGCCAACATGGTTACATCATAATAGCGAGGTCATTAGCTCCACCAAAGTCTTACCATCATGTACCCTCACTTGTATGCAATGTCCCTACTCTCATGAGACCAATATGTCCAAAATTAAGCACATTTTAACAAATGATTCACTCATGCTACAAAGATTATTTCAAGCGTATCTAACACACCATGAGTTTTCCTGTAGTGTACTATTTAACCAAACATAGCATCACTTGTAGGATCAAAAGGGCTTTTCATGGTTGTAATATCGGCTAAGGGATGGGTAGGATTATTTGGGTCATAGTGATTCTTATCCCTATGCAATTTAAGACAATTACACATTTCACTTTTAAGCACCTTTCAAGATTGTTTTTTCCTTCACTTACTTATCCTTATCCAAGATGTAAGGAGTTTGTACCCATAACTTAGACTCATAAATAAATATTTTTCCTATAACATTTATCTCGTGAACAACAAATTGAGTACACACACCAATCCTTTCCCACCTTACTATTCGCCCTTTTCTTTGATCATTTCCTTTGAGATAATGTCTCGATAAAGTGCAATAGGAACTATTTGGATCAAATTAACATTGAGGCCATTTGAACAAACAGGATAAGGCTAATTAGTGTGGTTGTTCCAACAAAAATAGACTTGAAGGCTCAAACGGGGTTCACTAGGGATAACATCAAGGTAAGGCACAATGAGCGATATAGGTAAACAATTTAGTTTCACAAAGAAGTGCTTTAATTATATCTGTCAAATTTAATGCCACTTTCAGCTTTTTATACACAAAAGGCAAATTCTAGATGCTAGTTAGCAGAAAATATAGCAAGTTCTCACCACACATGGCACCGAGGTTCAAACTTGATTAGCTTAGACCTCTTTTACTATTTCATCCACATTGAGTGACAAGCACTATTAAGTGTATAATTTTACAGTTTAAAGTTAAACACCAAGACCTTATGTGATCCTACCATTATTCTCATCAGTATTTACTTTTTTTTTAATGTATATCCCATGAAGTCTAACATCTGACCAAGTGGAGTACTCTAGCCCATTAGCGATGGTTTTATTTCCTAAACATGACTAATATTCTTTAAGTCGGTCGTCATCCATCCATCATAGGGAATAGTCTCTAACTATGACAAAAAAAATCTACTCGGTTCAAAGGGAGTATTCTCGGAAAAAACACCGAAAACAAAAGCCAAAAAACCCTAAAAAATAAAAAATAATTGCAAGCATAGGAACAGAAATAGATAATATTACTAGATATTACATGCCAAGTACAAAGTCTTGTTCCTACAAATTACATGCAACAATATCTATTTCTTACCAGTTATTACATGCCACAATTTTCAGAGAATCACATAGATAAACAAACACAAAATGACCACCCCACACTTAAAATGAGCACTGTTCCTAGATCTTGCAACAAATCAATGTAAAAATAAAGTTAAGGTGGTGAAGACTCCTTGATCAAACAACTGTATCGACTTCCTAATCTGGTGCAAAGGCCTCCTCGTCGAGGTTAGAGTCATCGGCCTCATCATCATCTAAATCAATGTCTGAGTCTACTCAATGTCTCTCCTCATCATTGGGTACGTCATCATCCACCGACTCTACAAGCGCTGGCCCAATCTTACACATAGCTCTGGCATGTTCATTCATTGGGTAGTTCCTATCCACCTGCCACAGCTCATCCTCTGTCGTTGGCTGTGCACTAATTCGAAGTTGCAGCATCTACAGTCCAAATATCCTGGTAGCATAGCTATCATCTCGAGCATTTCGCTCGGCTAATGTAAGGAGTGACCCATAAGTAGTATCTGGCGCCTTAGTCTTTGTCACATCCACAGAGCGCCATTCTACACTCAGCCTATAGTCCAACGCCTCCTCCTCAATGTCCTAGCTCTTGAGGTAGCTGGTGAGTAAGCCACCAAAGCCATACCTATGCCCTTGATGCAGCCTAGCATTTTTCATGGCCGATTTGATCATAGGCCCCACATTTATCTCAACATCTCTCATCAAGACATATACCAAGCAGACCTGGTCCCTGGTGACATTAATCATGTGTACCCCTGGGATGAGGCAGATGAAAATAATCTTCAGCCAGACACGTACCTCCCTATTCATCTGTGTATAAGGCAAAGTCTAGTGATAACCCCCTTTTTTATGGTGAATCCATCGGGATGTCAATCGCTGCCTGCATAATGTATGCTAAATTTTAGCATATGGGGGTATGATGTTAAGCTGGCGGAGAGGATGTGGATCTGTGTTCGGGGTACACAAGATTGCATTCAAGTGGTGTGCTTCGAATTGTATGACTTGACCCCGAATCTTGACTGTGTGGCTGCGGAGAGTGGGGTCCCAATTTGCGTAGAATTCCCAGACCATATGCAAATTACACTCCCTGGGCTCATTGAAAATGAAGCCCATGCCCAGGGTGTGTAGTCTTTGCACTATGTGGGAGAACTCCTGTGCTAAACTCTCCTGGTCAATCCTCTCCTCCGGAAAGTACTTCAACTCCTTATGCTTGGAATACCATTTTTTGCCTTCATTGACTACCCATCGGGTACCAAATCACCTTTTTTGGCCTCTGGGAACTGGTGGGGCTGCTAGCACAACTGCACCTGATCTGATCCTCTTTCGGCCTCCGCTGAAGGATGAAGTACCTTTTCCTTTGTCCTGCCCAGAAGACATTGTCCCTATTCAACCCAAAACAAAGAGATCAAATTAGTTGGCATTTAACATGGCTAGCCTACACTAAGTCAGGGCTTTGGTGATTACTCCACACTTAGTTGCTAGCGTGGATTCACTAGTCATAATTATCGGGTACTCAGAATTCCCCTTTTTTTCAAACCACATTGACTAGTTTTTCCCATAATGAAGCATCTTTAGTAATTTGACAAGTTTACACATGCACAATGATATACAACATTTATCTCTTTAGGCAATTTACACTTTGATATTCAACTTGGCAGTCATATTGTATTACTCAGACTTCATACAATCAAGTAACTTAGAATCAAGACATATGCACTATATTTGCTCAGTGTGCATTGTTGTGTTCAACACAAAGTTCATGTTGTTTTACTCATACTTCAAACAAGTATGATACTAGTGAATACGAACTGTTATTCCTCTAAGTCACCATTCCCTCTATTTTAGCCACAAACCTACTCAACCATCTATTCAAGCACGACATGATAGGTATCAGCAAGCACACACATTACTACTACTTAGCATTTGTTGTTTACTAACACTCTATCAATCAAAATTAATTCAATTGGTGTCCATGCCTTGTGAGTCCAGTGTCACAACAGTTTACCCATATCTGGGTCTTCACAGTATTCCTTTTTATTAATAGATTCATGGTTCCCCAGGCATAACACTTTGACAGGCAAAAACATATGCACACAACATTGATTTTAGCACTTACAAACCTGCCCACCATCCATTCTAGCCAATATAACAAATTAGGACACCCAAAATTTCACATTTTGCACCTATTCAAGCTAACTACAAGAAATTTGTGGTCTATTAAGTGCACGACGTATATAGCAACACATCTAACCAAGTTTTATCCAACAAAAGTATGACTCTACCAAGTTCAACTAATTTGGACATGCTTCTTGACTCATTTCATCCAACCCACTTGTTCATGTCAACACTTCACCCGAGAGAAGGTCGAAACATACCTATGAATCTCGCTCATTCTTAAGAAGAGAGGAGAGGGAGTTCAAGACCTAGTGGCATGTCACATTCATGATGGAGTGAATTTTGGAGAGGGGAGGGGATTTTTGAGGTGTTTTGTGCTGGGCATAGGGACTTAGGGGACAAAATGTAGAACAAAAACAAAAAGAGGGGGTTTTGGGGCAGGTCGATCTAACTGTTTAATGAAACCCGACAGCAAATGTGCCTCAACGTGTCATGGAGGCTGCCGTAGAGAAGTAGCTCCGTGACACGGAGCAATTGTAGTGAAACACTGGTTTCCAGTGTTGGCTTTAATTTTAGGCCTTCGTGGCACGTTACTAGACGCAGAGTTTGACCTCCATGGCACATTGCTAACGTGGAGGCTTACTGTTTGTGTCACGACCCGAACGGAGGCCCGAATCGTAGACACAGGATAAGGGACCACGAGAGACCCCAAGTCGACTCATGGCATAAGCATACATCTAACTCATTCAATAAACTAAAGAAATCATCAATATAACTCAGCAGAAGTCTAATTCAACCATAAGATCAGAATAAATCATCCGAAGCTGAATACATACATAAGTCTTAAAAGCCTCTGAACATGATGAGTTGATGGGACAAGACCCCCAACTAACTCAACAATACTGAAATTGGAATACATAAGAAAACTGAGAGTCTAGCCCTCGAAAGATGAGGACTCACCAACAAGCAAATGCTAACTCCGATAAGCTGACTATGAGAGGGGCTGAACCTAAGAGCTGGGTCCTGTATCATGAAACGATACAACATATAAAGTATGTGGTCAATACGTGGAATGTACTGAGTATGCAAGGTAAGTACAACCGCTTAACTAAAGTAAATCCTTTAAAGAATTTCATAACATATCATAAGCTTTCAAATCTGAGAGGAAAGAACTACATGCACTCATTCTAAAGTCATAATCTTTTCATAATGTGACCATGCATAGCTTCATAACATCATAAGTAACTCGGATGACTCAAAGCTGAAATATGACATTTATAGAAAAGTTGAACAATGAGTCAAACCTTAGTTTCAGAACATGCATGCTAAGTAATAATCATGAGTGATGAATATGCAAATTTGAATCATGTAGACAATGGGAGACTCGTCGGTTAACTAACATACCACGATAGAGCTTACGAGGTCCCGACTATCACACTCAAGTGGGCAGAGCCGTCTAGAACCTTGTCAGGGCTAAGGACGCTACCATGATATCGATATCAAGCTCATGGGCCATTAGGGCCGGGGATAGCTCACAAGGGAGGTCCCAATAATATAATAGCATCAACCTACGTTGGCGCGTAGTTCTGAGGCACAGGGTGATCGACCTTAGCCCGCTCGGTGCTGGACTCTTCTACCAAAACATCCAATGCTCTATATCGTATATAACAAAGCTCAACATCGTCTATTGACGAAGCTCAACAATGATATAATGCATAAGCTCAACAATGATATCATGAATGAGCTCAACATCGTATAAAACGAAACTCAACATTGTCTATCGACAAATCTCAATAATGAAATCATGCATAGATTCGACATTGTGTGAAAAGAGGCTCAATAGTAACATACATCTCAATTTATAAATTCATGCATATGAGAAGCTTTATTTCGAAACATACCACAAGCTCATATATAAGTGGGAGCATCTATTCCAAAACCATATGGTAAGCTTACTTTAGAGGTATTATATCATCATACTTGATATAAGGGCCTCGCCCAAAACTTTATCATGCTTGGATATACTCAATTCATTTTGAAAATAATATCATAATCATGGGTAGCTTTAGAAACATGTTTTTCATCATCAAATCTCATCATCATCCTACAGTCATCATCATTCTCTTCTTTCATGAACTTCTTATCCATGGGCATTCAATTTCATAATTTAGAAAACACAATTTTTGATTGAAAATAATTTAAAATATGCCCAAGCTTCACAATTCATCAATATAAACATAATGTAACCGTACCCATGTATAGAAATTGGAGAATTATGCAATTGGGTAAAACCCCCATAACTTGTTCATATGAATTCCTCATGCTTAACTAGAGATTTGGGCATGGGTAGGAAGAAAACACCTTACTCATGACCCTACATACCTGGGAGGGATGATTTTACCACTTCTCTAATGGCCCAAGATAAGATTCCAATGGAAACCTTCAAAACTTGCTCTACATCCTCTCTTCAAACTCTCAAGTTTGCATGCATGGAATGGATTAGCTTAGAATAGGTTTTCCCCCCTAAAAACCCTATAAAACGAGCCTTAAATAACGTAGTATAGGCCCCTAACTAAGGAATGATGAAAATACCCTTTACTAAAATCGCAGAAAAACTGCTCACTGGACCAAACAACGGATGACCCTACGGGTTGTTGGAGGATACCACGACCCGTGGTATCTGTCCGTGCTATGCACTGCCCAAGCCTTCTCTCGAAATCATACTACGGATAAACAGGACGACTTGTCCTTAGGTCTAATGGCTTATCTAATTTGTCATTGATTGCCTTCCTGAATCTTCTGAACTTCCCCACAATGAGTCTCACCACGACTCGTTGTTGGCTCCAATGGATTGTGGTATCCGTCTGTCAAGTCCACTGGAGATTTAGGATTCCTTACTACGACTCAAGACAACGGATCGTTGCATTCCAGGATGGTTCATTGGATAACCCATTATATTCCCCAAATTCTAAACCCATATCTTACCACGACAACAAATGATGACTCGTTGTTTCTTACAATAAGTCATTACATCAATCGTTACTTCCACTGCCACCCGAACACCTGAACCCACGACTCCTAACAATGGCTCGTGGTTTACAACCATTAGTCGTTGCTCCACTCGTCCCGTGCTATTTTTTCTAGTTGCTACAGATTTCAAATTTAACTCCTGGGTCTTATTCTTAGGCACCTCCAGGGTATTACAATATCTCCCCCTTGGGAACGTTTGTCCTCGAATGTTGGAAACAAGCGGAAAATAGAAACATGTAATTATCATAATAAAATACTGATCATTTAAACCAAAAGCTGGCGGAATAACTACCTCCGAAAAGAACTACATAGAGGAACTGAATTCAGACACCACATTTATTATAACATATATTAAACTTTTGCACATGAACTGAACATGGAGACTGATTAGAGAATTAGGGCAAAGACTGATACCTCAAACTGAAGCTGGATCGGTAGGGAACAGGTGGGGGTATTTAGCCATCATAGCCACTTTGGCTTCCCACGTAGCTCCCTCAACATGCTAATTTCTCCATAACACTTTCGTTGAAGCTACTTCTTTGATCCTCAGTCTCCGAACCTAACGATCCAAGATTGTAACTGGAATTTCCTCATAACTGAGACTATCTCCCACACCAACACTTTCCACCGAGACAACTAAATATGGATCAACCAAGAACTTTTTTAAGAGCGATACATGAAAGACGAGATGTAATGAAGATAACTCTGATGGAAAGTCCAACTCATACGCTAAGTTTTCCTTTCTTTCTGAACCGCATGACTCGCTTCATGGGAGATACCTTTAGAAATACCCAATCGTCCACCTCGAACTTCAACTCTCTCCTTCTCACTCGGCGTATGACTTTTGACGACTCTAAGCGGTTTTTAGCCTATTCCTTATCAATTGAACCTTCACCATGGCCTCATGAACTGAATCAGGCCCTATCATAGCTGCCCCACCAACCTCAAACCATCCAATGGGTGATCTACACCTACGCCCATAAAGGGCCTCGAATGGTTCCATCTGGATGCTGGAGTGATAGTTGTTATTGTATGCAAACTCGATCAAGGGCAAGTGATCATCCCAACTGCCTTTAAAGTCCATCCCACAAGATCTGAACATGTCCCCGAGAGTCTGGATAATCCGCTCCACCTAACCATCCGTTTGTAGATGAAATGTTGTGCTGAGTTTAATCTGAGTCCCAAGCCCTTTTTGAAAAGACCGCCAAAACTGAGAGGTAAACTGAGTACCTCGGTTTGAGATAATAGACAAAGGCACTCCATGAAATCGCACCAACTCCCAGATATATAGTTTGGCATAATCATCCGCTGAATCAGTGGTTTTGACCGGTAGTAAGTGTGCAGCCTTGGTCAACCTGTCTACACCACCCAAATAGAATCGTAGTGTCGGCGAGTACGAGGTAGGCCTGTAATGAAGTCCATATTAATCTCTTCCCATTTCCAAGTAGGAATGATAATATCCTGAAGTATACCTCCGTTCCTTTGATGCTCGACTTTCACTTGCTGACAGTTTGGGCACTTGGCTACGTATTCTGCAATATCCTTCTTCATGCCGTTCCGCCAATATATTTACCGCAAATCATGATACATCTTAGTGGCACCTGGATGGATAGAATACTTGGATCCATGCGCCTCATGCAATATCCGGTCCCTCAAATTATCAATATCTGGAACACATAGACGACCATGGTACCGCAACACCCATCTCCCCTTGTGAGAAGGCCTCCACCTTCTAACTCTGAACGGCTTCTTTCAGCTTTTCCAAAATCGGATCCTCATCATGTCTAGCCTTCACATTAGTCACCAAGGACAATTCTGATTTGTTTTGCACAACAACACCGCCATCGGTCAAGTGGACCAATCTAACTCCCAACCTCGAAAGTTGATGGACATCTTTCACCAACTCCTTTTTTCCCTCATCCACGTGGGACACACTCTCCATAGAGAGCCTACTAAGTGCGCCCGCTACCATATTAACCTTACCCGGGTGGTAAAGAAAACTCATGTCGTAGTCCTTTAGTAGCTCCAACCACCTCCTTTGCCGAAGATTGAGATCTTTCTACGTGAACACATATTGCAAGCTCTTGTGATCCATGAATACATCCATGTGGACCCATATATGTAATGCCCGCCATATTTTCAATGCGAACACCACCGCGGCCAACTTAAGATCATGGGTCGGGTAATTCTTTTCATGAACTTTCAACTTTCTTGAGGCATATGCTATCACTTTCCCATGATGCATCAACACACACCCAAGTCCGATTCTTGAAGAATCACAATACACCACAAAACCATTGGTACCCTCGGGTAGGGTCAACACTGGTGCTGAAGTGAGTCGAGTCTTCAACTCTTGAAAGCTTTTCTTACAAGACTCCGACCATTGGAACTTGACATTCTTCTAAGTCAACTTGGTCAAAGGTACTGCAATAGAGGAAAAGCCCTCAACACATCTCCAATAGTAACCCGCTAAACCTAAAAAGCTCCTGATATCTGATGGATTCACCGGTCTGGGCCAATTCCTCACCGCCTCGATTTTCTGAGAATCTACCTTTATGCCCTCACTCGATATCACATGGCCCAAGAATGCCACGAAGTCCAACTAAAACTCACACCTGCTGAACTTTGCATAAAACTGAACAATCACGAACATGTTCAAATATGCCTTGAACACCCTGTTCATCAGATCCATAAAAGCTGCAGGGGCATTTGGTTAGTCCAAAAGACATAACAACAAATTCGTAGTGACCATACCGAGTCCTAAGAGCGATTTTCGGGATGACACTCTCCCTAACCCTGACTTGGTGATACCCAGACCTGAGATCAATCTTGCAGAAACACTTGGCACCCTGAAGCTGGTCAAACAACTCATCGATCCTGGGTAACGAATACCTATTCTTAAAAGTGACCTTGTTCAACTGCCTATAATCAATACACATCAGAAGCAAGCCATCCTTCTTTCGGACAAATAACACTGGTGCACCCCATGGAGACTTACTCGGCCTAATAAAGCCCTTATCTAATGGTCCTTCAACTGATCCTTAAACTCTTTTAGCTCAGCTGGATCCATTCTGTAGGGCGGAATAAATATAGGTTGTGTGTCGGGAAGAAGATCTATACTGAAATCAATCTCCCGCTCGGGAGGGACACTTGGCAAATCATTAGGAACGACCTCTAGATACTCACGTACTACTAGAACTGACTGAATAGTTAGGGTTTCGGACTCGACATCCTTAATCCTAACTAGATGGTACATGCAACCCTTAAAAATCATCTTTCCGGCCTTAAGGTAGGAAATGAATCGACCTACAGGCACAACTGAACTACCCTTCCATTCTAAGACTGGCTTACCCACAATCTGAGCTCTACAGCCCGGGTTCTGCAATTAACCAAAGCATAGAATGCAAATAGCCAATCCATGCCGAGAATAACATCGAAATCAGTCATGGCTAACTCTATCAAGTCTACTGAGGTGACCTTATGAAGGACTAAGACTGGGCAACCTCTATACACCCATCTAGCTATAACTGAGTCACCTACTGGAGTGGGAACTAAGAAGGGTTCTGACAAAACATCGGGACTGACTCCAAAGCTACTGGCAACATATGGTGTCACAAAAGATAAGGTATTCCCTGGATCTAACAAAGCAAAACATCAATATGGAAAACTCGCAACATACCAATAATCACATCCGAGGAGAGCTCCTACTCCTAACGGGTAGCTAAAACATAGAATCTATTATGGCGCTGACTGCCAGCTGTGCTAGTAGATGCCCCTTGATGTGCTGAGCGTGGGGGAGGGGCTGCTAAACTAGAAGATGGGCCTCGGCCCCCAACCTGATTCTGCCTCGCAGCTGGACAATTTCGAAGCATGTGTCCGGGCTACCCACACCTAAAACAAGCACCTGAACCTACCAAGCACTAGCCTGTGTTCCCTCCACCACACCTGCGATAAGCTGGGATGCTAGAATCTGCGGGTCTGCTACTCTGACCCCTCGAGCTTGATGTTCGCCCTCTCTGATCATGTTTAGGCCTGGATGACACACTCAATGCCGAAGATGTCAGGGCTGATGATCTCTCGTGAGTCTGCTGTCAGTGTCCACGGACCTCTGCTGAGAGAACCTGTGATCCTTGATCCTTGCCCTCTTGGCCTCCCTCTCCCTCGAATGTGCCGCCTCCATCTGTTGGGCAAACAACACTATACGAGGGAAATCCAATTCCTGGTGAAGCATAGCAATCCGACACTCCTTGTCCAAATACCTTGCTATACCATGAACAAACCTGCTCACCCGCGCCCTCTGGTCAACCACTAACTCCTGGGCATATTTTGATAGGTGAATGAATTCAAGAGAATACTTTTGCACTATCATCCTTCCCTGCTTCAGGTTTACAAACTCATCTGTCTTCAGCTCCCTCATCTCTCGAGGGAAGAACCGATCTAGGAATGCAACCTGAAATTCCTCCCACGTGATCGGACCTGCTCCTGCGACCCTGCTATCCTTCCATTGGCAAAACAAGACATGTGCAACCCCCTTCAACTGGTATGAGGCCAACTCTGGGCACTCAACACTACTCACCCCTATGACTTGGGTGATCTTGACAATCTCATCAATGAAATCATGCGGGTCCTCATCTACCTTGGACCCCAAGAACTCCGGCGGTTCATCCTTAAGAAGTCTCTAACTCGAGTCGCCGTTGCATTGCCATTTTGCGGAACATGTGCAACGGCCTGCTGATTGACCTGAGTGGTCAAGGCCTACGCAAGCATCTGAATAGCAGCCTGAAACTCAGCATGAGCAGCTAGCTATGGTGCCTAAGGCTCCTGAAATGGTGGGGCTGGCTGACGCCCATAACCATTCCCATCCTCACGGCCTTCACCACCTCCATTCCTCCTTCCGTTCATTCTTCGAGGAGCCATGATTCTGCAATCGCGATTAGCACGAATTAGAAGGATAGAAAGACTTTTCATCGCATGACATAGATCATGAAAGAAGGGAACATTTCCTAAATGTCTCGTAGCCTCTTCATCATAAGTGTGGCATGCTTCACATCCATGAAAAAGACTCTACTTAACGCGGCTTCCAGACACCCTAGGACACTTCAAACTTATGGCTCTGATACCAAGTTTGTCACGACCTGAACGGAGGCTCGGATCGTGGACACGGGATAAGGGACCCCGACAGACCCCAAATCGACCCATGGAATAAGCATACATCTAACTCATTCGATAAACTAAAGAAATCATCAATATAACTCAACGGAAGTCTAATTCAACCATAACATTAGAATACATCATCCAAAGCTAAATACATACATAAGTATGAAAAGCCTCTAAACATGACGAGTTGATGGGACAAGACCCCCAACTAACTCAACACTACTAAAAGTCTAGCCCTCGAAAGATGAGGACTCAGCAACAAGCAAATGCTAACTCCAATAAGATGACTAAGAACGGGGTTGAACCTGAGAGCATGGTCCTGTATCATAAAACAATACAACATAGAAAGTATGCGGTCAGTACATGGAATGTACCGAGTATGCAAGGTAAGTATAACCGCTTAAGTAAAGTAAATCCTTTAAAGCATTTCATAACATATCATAATCTTTCATATCTGATAGGAAAGAACTACATGCACTCATTCTGAAGTCATAATCTTTTCATAATATGACCATGCATAGCTTCATAACATCATAACTGATTCAGATGACTCAAAGCTGAAATATGACATTTATAGAAAAGCTGAATAATGAGACAACCTTACTTTTAGAACATGCATGCTTAAAGTAATAATCATGAGTAATGAATATGAAAATTTGAATCATGTAGACAATGGGAGACTCGTCACTTAACCGACATACCACGATAGAGCATTCATGGTCCTGACTATCACATTCAAGTAGGCAAAGCCATCCAGAACCTTGGCTATGGACGCTATCATGATATCGATAACAAGCTCATGGGCCATTAGGGCCGGGGATATCTCACAAGGGAGGTCCCAATAATATAATAGTATCAACCTACGTTGGGGCGTAGTTTTGAGACATAGGGTGATCGATCCTTAGTCCGCTCGGTGCTTGACTCTTCTCCCAAAACATGCAATGCTCTACACCATATATAACGAAGCTCAATATCATCTATTGATGAATCTCAACAATGATATCATGTATAAGCTCAACATCGTATCAAATGAAGCTCAACATTGTCTATTGACAAAGCTCAATAATGAAATCATGTATAGATTCGATATCGTGTGAAAACGAGGCTCAAAAGTAACATACATCTCAATTTATGATTTCATGCATATGAGAAACTTTATCTCAAAAAATACCACAAGATCATATATAAGTGGGAGCATCTACTCCAAAACCATGTGGTAAGCTTATTTTAGAGGTATTACATCATCAAACTTGATATAAGGGCCTTGCCCAAAATTTTATCATGCTTGGATATAATCAATTCATTTTGAAAACAATATCATAATCATCGGTAACTTTAGAAACATGTTTTTCATCATCAAATCTCATCATCATCCTACATTCATTATCATTCTCTTCTTTCATGAATTTCTTATCCATGCGCATTCAATTTCATAATTTAGAAAACACAATTTTTGATCGAAAACAATTTAAAATCTGCCCAAGATTCACAATTCATCAATATAAACATAATGTAACCGTACCCATGTATAGAAATTGGAGAATTATGCAATTGGGTAAAAGCCCCATAACTTGTTCATATGAATTCCTCATGCTTAACTAGAGATTTGGGAATGAGTGAGGAAGAAAACACCCACTCATGACCCTACACACCTGGGAGGGGTGATTTTACCACTTTTTTAATTGCCCAAGATGAGATTCCAATGGAAACCTTCAAAACTTGCTCTAAATCCTCTCTTCAAACTCTCAAGTTTGCATGCATGGAATGGATTAGCTTAGAATAGGTTTTCCCTCCTCAAAATCCTGTAAAACAAGCCTTAAACGACGTAGTATAGGCCCCTAGAACTTAGGAATGATGAAAATACCCTTTACTGAAATCGCAGAAAAACTGCTCACTGGACCAAATAATGGACGACCCTACGGGTCGTTGGAGGATACCACGACCAGTGGTATCTGTCCGTGCTATGCACTCGCCAAGTCTTCTCTTGGAATCAGACCACAGATAGACAGGACGACTCGTCCTTAGGTCTGACGGGTCATCTAACCGGTCGTTGGTTGCCTTCGTGAATCTTCTTAACTTTCCCTCGATGAGTCTCACCATGACTCATTGTTGGCTCCAATGGATTGTGGTATCCGTCTATCAAGTCCACTGGAGATTTAGGATTCCTTACCACGACTCAAGATAATGGATCTTTGCACGCAATAACGGGTCGTTAGATGACCCGTTATATTCCCCAAATGCTAAACCTATCTCTTAACACGGCGACTTGTTATTTCTTACAATGAGTTGTTATATCAATCGTTACATCAACTGCCACCCGAACACCTGAACTCACGAGTCCTAACAACGGCTCATGGTTTGCAACTATGATTCATTACTCCACTCGTCCTGTGCTATTTTTTCTAGTTGCTGTAGATTTCAAATTTAACTCCCGGGTCTTATTCTTGGGCACCTCCGGGGTATTACCGTGTGAGCCTAATTTTCCCCCTTTCACTTACCTTTGCACCTCCGCCCTTAATTTTTTTACTCCCGCAATGTGTTTGTCCCCTAAACCATTTTTTAGTGCTATCTTATCATACAATTCATCCAAAAACACCAATAATTTAGAAAATAGCGGGTTGCCTCTCACGCAGCGCTGTAGTTTTAATCATGGCACGACCACTTTTTTTGGTCATAATGACTCTTATCCCTATGCACTTTAAGACAATTACATATTTCACTTTTAAGCACTTCACTTCACCCCCTTTTAATATTGTTTTTCCCTTCACTTACTTATCGTTATCTAAGATGTAAGGAGTGTGTATCCATAGCTTAGACTCACAAATAATATTTTTTGGAATAATTCCTATCTATTACATTACAATCACGGGTTGTCTCCCGTGTAGCGCCTGATTTACTATTGCGGCATGACCCAACTCACACTCATTTGTTAGATAAGGTGATAGACATCTTATCTCGATTAACGCCCTCAACCCAATAATTCTTGTACCTTTGACCATTCACAAAATATGTGGCACTTTTATCTTCATGCCACAATTCAACTGCCCCGTATGCGGTCATCCGAGCAACCTCAAATGGTCCAGAACACTTGGACCTCAACTTCCTTAAAAATAACTTTAACCGGGAGTTGAATAGTAACACCATCTGCCCTGGCTCGAAGACTCGAGGCACTATGTGCTTGTCATGCCATCTCTTGGTCTTCTCTCTGTATAGCTTCGCACTCTCATAGGCATGCCACCAGAACTCTTCAAGTTCATGTAATTGCAATATCTACCTTTTTTCCAACCAACTCAAGATCCATGTTCAACTTCCTCATGGACCAGTACGCCTGATGTTCAAGCTCCACAAGAAAGTGGCAAGCCTTCCCATTTACCAACTGATATGTGAAGTCCCAATTGGCATCTTATAGGCAGTTCTATATGCCCACAAAGTATCATATAATTTTCTTGCCCAATCCTTAAGTTGAGTGTTCATGGTTTTCTGCAGAATCTGCTTGACTTCTCTGTTCGACACTTCAACCTTCCGCTGTTCTAAGGGTGATATGATATATAAACCTTATGTCGAACCCCATACTTGGCCAAAAGGTTTTGGAACCAGTTGTTAACAAAGTGCGACCTTCCGTCGCTGATGATAGCTTGTGGGGCTCCAAAACTCAAAAAGATTTGCTTCTTCAAAAATTTGGCCACTACCTTGGCATCATTACTTGGTAAAGCTACAGCCTCAACCCACTTGGAGACATAGTCCACCGCTACCAGAATGTATTGATTGCCGAATGATGGTGGAAATGGCCCCATGAAATCTATCCCCCACACGTCGAATACCTCGACTTCCAAGATGTTGTGCAGAGGCATCTCATGTTTTCTGCTGATTGTGCCCATCTTCTGGAATTGATCACATACCTTGACATATGCCACTACATCCTTAAATAAAGTTGTCCAAAAGAAACCTGACTAGAACACCTTATGAGCAGTTCGATCTCCTTCATGATGACCGCCATACGATGAAGAATGATAGCTTTTAAACACCTGTTCACCTGGCTCTCTGGAATGCACCATCTTATCACTTCATCTGGGCCCTGCTTGAATAAATATGGTTCATCCCACATGTAGAACCGGGACTCGTAATTCAGTTTATTTCTTTGTTGAGCAGTTGCCTCCGGTGGGTACACTCCACTTACTATCAGGTTCACTATGTATGCGTACTAAGAGAGTTCAACAACACTCAGTATTAAGAGCTGCTCATCAGGGAACTCTTCTCGGATACGGCCATCATCACTCACATGTGACCGGTCCTCTAACCGCGACAAGTGGTTTGCTACTTGATTTTCGCTACCCCTCATGTCTCGGGTTTCATAATCAAACTCCTACAACAATAATCCACCTAATCAACTTGGTCTTGGCATCCTTCTAGTTGAATAAGTAACGGATCCCAGCATGATCCGTGTGCACCACCATTTTTGTACCAACAAGATAGGACCTGAATTTATCGAATGCATACACTAGTGCTAGCATTTCCTTCTCTGTGATAGTTTAATTCGCCTGGGCAACATCTAGAGTTTTGGTTGCATAATATATGGAGTGAAAAATCATTTCTCTTCTCTTCCCCAATACTACACCCATGGCCACATCACTAGCATCGCACATCAGCTCAAGTGGGCTTTCCCAATCAGGAGCAATCAGAATAGGAGCTTCCACTAGCTTCTTCTTTATCTTCTCAAAAGCACTAACACATTCTACCCCAAAGTCAAAATCTATGTCTTCTTTTAGTAGTTTGCACATCGGTTTGGAGATATTTGAAAAATCTTGAATGAACCGTTTATAGAACCCAGCATGTCCCAAGAAACTGTGGACACCCTTAACAGATACTGGTTGTGGCAACTTCTCAATAACCTCTACTTTGGTACGATCAACCTTCAAGACTCTTTGTGACACTTTGTGGCTAAGGACAATACCTTCCTTGACTAAAAGTGGCACTTCTCCTAGTTTAATGCCTGGTTTGTATCTTCACACCTAGCCAAGACCTTATCTAGATTCTGCAAACACACAACAAAAGAGTTACCAAAACAGATAAATCTTCCATAAATACCTCTACATAGTCTTCCACCATGTCATGAAATATAGCCATCATGCATCGTTGGAAGGGAGTCGGTGCATTGCATAGCCCAAATGGCATATGCCTGAAGGCGTATGTCCCATATGGATAGGTAAATATTGCCTTCTCCTAATCTTTTGGGGGCTATGGCTATTTGATTATATCCAGAATAACCATCTAGAAAGCAATAATACTCCTGGCTTACAAGTCTGTCCAACATCTGGTCAATAAATGGGATGGGATAGTGGTCTTTTTGTAATGCCTTGGAAACCCTAAGACCAATTCCGGGAGTTGAAATGAAGAAAACATGATTGTCTGCACCAGGTCACAAAATGAGTCATCCTGTGACCCGTGGGGTAGGCCACGATTCATTAAGTGACTCATGGTGAGTAGTTTGAACTTGGTAGAAAATTTTGGAAATGGGGTGACCACAGGTGTGACCATGAGTCGTGACGTGATCCGTGGTCAAGAATCGGTTGAAGACAGGGGAAATAGGCAGTGTACCTAACGACTACACACCACAAGTCGTGGTCCATGCCATGACCCGTTAGGTGACCCGTTGTCCAGAGTGGGAGAATTAGGTAGTGTAGGCGATGGATGGGTCACCACGAGTCGTGGTATCCTCGTGGTAACTAACAGAGGGAAGTTGGCAGTGCACTTGACTGTTGTGACCATGAGTCGTGGTCACTGGGCATGATCCATGGAGTCCCTCGTGGGGGACTGGTAGTCAGTTTTCCCTGCGAATTTATTAAGGGTCTTCTCGTAATTTCCTAAACTCCAAGACTCTAAATCACATCATTTTGGATTATTTTAAGGGGATTTAGAGGGACTAAACGGTTTTCCCCTCATTCCCACTTAGATTTTCAAAAAAACTATCGTAAGTTTCCTCTCAAGAACTCTCAAGCTAGCACTAGGGTTCCTCATTAGTTGCAGCTATTCAAGCTTCCTTCTCTAGAGAAATTTTAGCCAGGTATGTGGGAATGCAACAAGGGAATAGTTCTTCCCTTGTGTCCCTGAAAACCTTCTCTATCTTATCGATCAACTCTTGCCCTGAAACTTTCGAATGTGAAGAAATTACATGTTAGACTTTGTTTAATTCTTGTGGAATAGCATTTATGTTAATTGTAGATATATCTCCACCAGTTTGTGACTATGTTGTTGCCTGTCTCTGTAAAGTGAATTCTAGCCCTAGGCCTTGAATGCAGAAAAACTAGAGCCTTACTTAATTGACTTATTTATCGAAATTGCTTGATTCTTTTAGTATGGGGGTTCCCATATTTTTAGTTTGTATTGAACCCTCAGTTAGATATAGGCCAGTTCAGTTTCAGTCAGAATGTTAGAATACTTAGTGTTAGTCAGAAATGTCAGCTGATCAGCTTGACTATAGAAATTCTTGAGGTGTCGGTAGTGCCTCCCAGTTATTAGAATTAGACCCAGTATTAGATTTTAGTGGTTGTTTAGGCGATCATGAAACTTTCAGATAAGCAGCTCTGACCAGCCTTAGGACCCCATCATCAGATTACAGTTTATTCTTTAGACGGTTATGATTCTTCCAGATAAGCAGCTCTGACTAGTCTTAGAACCCAGTTACATAATTCGGTCCGATAAGACTCTCAGGGTGCTTCCAGATAGGTAATCCTGACTTAGTATTGGGCCCTAGTTTCAAGCTATTAGCTTAGTCTTAGTAGTTAGACTAGGACTATCCAGTGGGAGCAGGACTTAGCACCGAGCGGACCGGGGTTCCAACGCACTCAGTTTCCTAGAACTATGTTGCCACCATAGGAAATATCTTTATTGGCCTCATGGCCCCGACCCGTGATCACTCATTTCATGCCTTTAAACCTTTGAAAGGTATATCGGTTCCTATCGGTAGGGTGTATACATCGGACTCCACGTCTAGCTCACGTGGTTACATGTCGGTTATAGACTCTCCCACTAGTCAGCTCAGTTCAATCTCAGATTAGTCAGTGTAGAACAATTCAGTATAGTATTCCAGTTTAGTATCTCAGATTTAGGGCATGTCCTTGACCACCAAATAGGCTCATTTAGACCATTTCAGTTTATTACAGTTATTCAGTTGCAGCATTATCAGTTGGTCATCGCGTGTCTTTCCAATTCAGTTATTTCACTCCTTGTGTTTGGTTTCTCTCACTTACTTAGTACATTCAAAGTACTGACGCATACCTTTTATGTTGTATCATTTTGTGATACAACTGGAGGATCTCAGTCACAGCCTCGTTAGCAGATCACTCTCAAAAGATTTTAGCTGCACTATTGGTAAGTCCTCATTTTCTGAGGACGAGGACTTTTTCATACAGTTCTATTTTCTTTTATTTAGACTTGAAGTTAGTTGGGGGCTTGTTCCAGCAACTCATCAGTTGTAGTTGGCTTTCAGACATAGACATGGTTTCAGAGTTTTAGCTTTGTTCTAGTTTATCTAAAATTTATGATTCAACTTTGTTTTCATAAATTTTTTATATTATTACTTTAAATATTCTGCTATGTTTTATTCAGAATGCAGTGTTATGATAGACTATGGGTTGACTTGGGGTTACCTGTGACTCCAAGTACTGTGTACCGTCCAGGGTGTAGACTTGGGGCATGACAAACTTGGTATCAGATTACTAGGTTTAGAGTATCCTCGGATGTCTGAAAGATGCATCGAGTAGATTCCTTTTCATGGGTGTGAAGTGCTCCATACGATGGGGAGGCTATGAGATGTTATTAGGAAAAAAACTCCCTTTTGTTCATACTCTTTATCGTGTGTTGAAATTCAATTCCAAAATCGTTCTCCTAACTCGTACTCTATTTTGTTTCAGTGAATCATGCCTCCGCGACATGGTAACGGAAGAAGGGCCGGTAATCCTCACCGACCTGCCCCACCAGCTCCAGCAGCCCCTCAGGACGACTCAGTATCCACTGCAGAGTTCAGGGCGGCTATCTAGCTGCTCGCACAAATAGTTACCAATCAGGTGAATCAATAGGTGGTTTCAATCAACAACAATAGGTCTGCAGCAGCTTCCCAAGTTCGAGACTTCACTCGGATGAACCCTCTAGATTTCCACAGATCTAAGGTGGGAAAGGACCCATAGGAGTTCATGGATGAAACTAAAAAGATCACCCAGATCATTGGTTTCAATTCCACGGAGAGTGTCGACTTGGCTGCCTACCAGCTGAAAGGGGTATCTTAGATCTGGTATGAAGAATGGAAGGAGGGAAGACCAGAGGGAGCAGGACCGGTGGAATGGGAGGAGTTCACTACAGCCTTCCTAGACAGATTCTTCCCTCGAGATCTCAGGGAGGCAAAAGTGGTGGAATTCATGAACTTGAAGTAGGGTAACAGAACAATAGAAGAATATGCACTGGAGATCACCAGGTTGTCGAAATATTCTCTAGAGATGGTAGCCTAGCCAAGGGCTCGCATGCTGAAGTTTATGAATGGAGTTTCAAATTTGGCCCTTAAGGAGTACAGGACAGCAATGCTTATCAAGGACATTGATCTTTCCAGCCTCATAGTTCATGCCCAGTAAATTGAGGTAGAAAAATTAAAAGATCTGGAGCGGGAGAACAAACGAGCAAGAACCAGCCAGTCAGACTATGGTCATCAAAGATCTAGTAGTAGTATCCGCCCACAATAGTAGCAGAGGGCTCCAGCACCCAGTTCAACCAGCGCCCCTACATTTTGGTCCCGCAAGGATCATTGAGGTGGAGCATCTGGTTCTTAATCCCAGAGCTTTAGCGCCAGCAATCGCTACTCCACTTGCCCTAAGTGTGGCAAGAACCATCCAAGAGAGTGTCTTCAAGGTCGATAGGGCTGTTTTGGTTGTAGACAACTTGGTCATCGGCTTAAAGAATGTTTGTCAGTAGGACGGGCTAGGTCACAATCCACTATATCAGTGGCTCTAGCAGGCCGACCAACTCAGAAGACCAACACTTCAGGTACGGTGGCAACCAGCGCCAAAACCATTTTTATGCATTGTCTTCTCGTCAGGATCAGGAGAGCTCACCTGACGTAGTCACAGGTATGTTACGCCTTTTTCATCTAGACGTATATGCCCTACTAGATCCAGGAGCCACACTTTTGTTCGTGATTCCCTATGTAGAAGTCCAATTCGATATCAGTCAATAGGTCCTCTCAGAACCCTTCTCAGTCTCCACCCCAGTTGGCGAGTCAGTTAGAGCCAACCGGGTGTATAGAAATTGCCCCAGTCTCAATCTTGAACAAAGTCATTCCAACTGATCTGGTAGAGTTAGACATGGTTGACTTTGACCTCATTCTTGGAATGAATTGGTTACACTTCGGTTATGCCTCAATCGACTGCAGAACTAGGATCGTCAAGTTCCAGCTCCCTAATGAGCCAACTTTAGAGTGGACGAGCAGTAGTTCAGTGCCTAAGGGTCGGTTTATTTCTTGCCTTAAGGCCAAAAAGCTTATTTCCAAAGGGTGCATTTATCATTTAGTTCAGGCCAAAGATTCTAGCTATGAGACCCCAACTATCCAGTCAGTCCCAGTTGTCAGCGAGTTCCCTGATGAGTTTCTCAAAGACCTTCTCGGAGTCTCTCCTGAATGGGAAATAGACTTCGGTATAGACCTTCTTCCAGATACTCAGCCCATCTCCATTCCTCCTTACAGAATGAATCCAGCTGAGCTTAAGGAGTTGAAGGAGCGGCTAAAAGACCTTCTTGATAAGGGTTTTATCAGACCCAGCATCTCTCCATAGGGTGCTCCAGTACTATTCGTGCGAAAGAAAGATGGTACCCTAGAATGTGCATCAATTATCGTCAATTGAACAAGGTCACAGTCAAGAACAAGCATCCCCTACTCAGGATTGATGACTTTTTCGATCAGCTTTAAGGAGCCAGTTGTTTCTCCAAAATCGATCTCAGGTCGGGGTATCATCAGCTAAGGGTTAGAGAATATGCACTGGAGTTCACCAGGTTGTCGAAATATTCTCTAGAGATGGTAGCCTAGCCAAGGGCTCGCATGCTGAAGTTTGTGAATGGAGTTTCAAATTTGGCCCTTAAGGAGTACAGGACAGCAATGCTTATCAAGGACATTGATCTTTCCAGCCTCATAGTTCATGCCCAGTAAATTGAGGTAGAAAAATTAAAAGATCTGGAGCGGGAGAACAAACGAGCAAGAACCAGCCAGTCAGACTATGGTCATCAAAGATCTAGCAGTAGTATCCGCCCACAATAGTAGTAGAGGGCTCCAGCACCCAGTTCAACCAGCGCCCCTACTTTTTGGTCCCGCAAGGATCGTAGAGGTGGAGCATCTGGTTCTCAATCCCAGAGCTTCAGCGCCAGCAATCGCTACTCAACTTGCCCTAAGTGTGGCAAGAACCATCCAAGAGAGTGTCTTCAGGGTCGATAGGGCTGTTTTGGTTGTAGACAACTTGGTCATCGGCTTAAAGAATGTTTGTCAGTAGGTCCACTATATCAGTGGCTCTAGCAGGCTGACCAACTCAGCAGACCAACACTTCAGGTACGGTGGCAACCAGTGCCAAAACCATTTTTATGCATTGTCTTCTCGTCAGGATCAGGAGAGCTCACCTGACGTAGTCACAGGTATGTTACGCCTTTTTCATCTAGACGTATATGCCCTACTAGATCCAGGAGCCACACTTTTGTTCGTGACTCCCTATGTAGAAGTCCAATTCGATATCAGTCAATAGGTCCTCTCAGAACCCTTCTCAGTCTCCACCCCAGTTGGCGAGTCAGTTAGAGCCAACCGGGTGTATAGAAATTGCCCAGTCTCAATCTTGAACAAAGTCATTCCAACTTATCTGGTAGAGTTAGACATGGTTGACTTTGACCTCATTCTTGGAATGAATTGGTTACACTTCGGTTATGCCTCAATCGACTGCAGAACTAGGATCGTCAAGTTCCAGCTCCCTAATGAGCCAACTTTAGAGTGGACGAGCAGTAGTTCAGCGCCTAAGGGTCGGTTTATTTCTTGCCTTAAGGCCAAAAAGCTTATTTCCAAAGGGTGCATTTATCATTTAGTTCAGGCCAAAGATTCTAGCTATGAGACCCCAACTATCCAATCAGTCCCAGTTGTCAGCGAGTTCCCTGATGAGTTTCTCAAAGACCTTCTCGGAGTCTCTCCTGAACGGGAAATAGACTTCGATATAGACCTTCTTCCAGATACTCAGCCCATCTCCATTCCTCCTTACAGAATGAATCCAGCTGAGCTTAAGGAGTTGAAGGAGCGACTAAAAGACCTTCTTGATAAGGGTTTTATCAGACCCAGCATCTCTCCATAGGGTGCTCCAGTACTATTCATGCGAAAGAAAGACGGTACCCTTAGAATGTGCATCAATTATCATCAATTGAACAAGGTCACAGTCAAGAACAAGCATCCCCTACTCAGGATTGATGACTTTTTTGATTAGCTTTAGGGAGCCAGTTGTTTCTCCAAAATCGATCTCAGATCGGGGTATCATCAGCTAAGGGTTAGAGAGTGTGACATACCGAAAACAACTTTCAGGACTTGGTATGGTCACTACGAGTTCATGGTTATGTCCTTTGGACTCATAAATGCCTCCATAGCTTTTATGGACCTATTGAACAGAGTCTTCAAGTAGTATTTAGATATGTTCATCATTGTATTTATCGACGACATTCTAGTATACTCCAGAAATGAGGAAGAGCATGAAAATCTCCTGAAGATAGTGCTTCAGACACTCAGAGACCGCTAGTTGTTCGCCAAGTTCAGCATATGCAAATTTTGGTTGAAGTCCGTGACTTTCCTGGGTCATGTGGTCTCAGGTGAGGGTATGTAGGCAGATCCTCAAAAGATAGTAGCGGTGAAAGACTGGCCCAGACCTACCTCCCCAATCAAAATCAGAATTTTTTTGGGTCTAGCCAATTACTACCGATGTTTTGTTGAAGGCTTTTCCTCTATAGCATCCCCTCTGACTAGGCTGACTCAGAAGAAGGTGAAATTTCAATGGTCAGATGCGTGTGAGAAGATTTTTCAGGAATTAAAAACTTGACTCACTACCTCTCTAGTGTTGACCTTGCCGGAAGGATCAGATGGATTTATAGTGTATTGCGACACTTCCAGAGTTGGACTCGGTTGTGTTCTGATGCAACGGGGAAAGGTGATAGCCTACGCCTCCAGATAGCTCAAGGTTCATAAAAAGAATTATCTGACTCATGACTTTGAGTTGGTAGTGGTGGTGTTTGCATTGAAAATATGGAGACACTACCTGTACGGAGCTCAGGTGGATTTTTTCACCGATCACAAGAGCCTTCAGTATGTGTTCAGTCAGAAAGATCTTAATCTTCACTAGAGAAGGTGGTTGGAGCTACTGAAGGACTATGACATGAGCGTGCTATATCACCCAGGCAAAGACAATGTGGTGGTTGATGCCCTAAGCAGAGTGTTTATGGGGAGCATGGCTCATGTTGAGGAAGGCAAAAAGGAGCTGGCAAAGGATATCCACAGATTAGCTCAGTTGGGAGTACAGTTGGTTGATACAGCTGAGGGCGGAGTAGTGGTGCAGAGTGGATTGGATTCCTCGTTAGTAGTTGAAGTTAAGTCAAGGCTGGATGAAGATCCCATACTGCTTAAACTGAAGGAGGCGGTTCTCAAAAAAGAAGTTGAGGCTTTCTCCCGAGGGGGAGATGGTGTACTCCATTACCAGAGTAGATTGTGCATACCAGATGTGGGTAATTTGAGACAGCATATAATGGATGAAGCTCAAAGTTTGAGATATTCCATCCACCCAGGGCTACTAAGATATACCGTGAATTACGCGATATTTACTAGTGGAACGGCATGAAGAAAGACATCGTTGAAATTGTAGCTAACTGCCCGAACTACCAGCAAGTCAAAGTAGAACACTAGAGATCGGGAGGTATGACTCAAGATATCAACATACCCATATGGAAGTGGGAAGAAATAAATATGGTTTTTATTATGGGTTTACCTCGGACTCATCGGCAGCATGATTCAATCTGGGTGATAGTAGACCGGATGACTAAATTAGCACACTTTCTCCCAGTTAAAACTACAGATTCAGCTGAGGACTATGCTAGGATTTATACCCAGGAGTTAGTCAGACTTCATGGGGTGCCCTTGTCCATTATCTCAGACAGAGATACCTAGTTCACCTCTCACTTCTGGAAGTCCATTTGGAAGGAACTTGGTACCCAGGTCAAGATCAGCACAGCTTTTCACCGGCAGATAAATGGGCAAGCTAAGTGGACTATTCAGACCCTATAAGATATGTTAAGGGTGTGCATGATCGATTTCAGGGGAACTTGGGATGATCACTTGCCTCTTATCGAGTTTGCGTACAACAACAACTACCACTCTAGTATCCAGATGGTCCCGTTTGAGGCATTGTATGGCAGGAGGTGTAGATCTCCTATCGGGTGGTTTGAGGTTGGTGAAACTATTCTAATCGGGCTATACTCAGTCCATGAAGCTATGCAAAAAGTATAGCTCATCAGAGAAAGATTGAAAATAGCTTAGAGCTGTCAAATATCTTATATCGATGTGAGGAGAATAGAATTGGAGTTTACAGTAGATGATTGGGTTTATCTGAAAATTTCACCCATGAAGGGAGTGATGAGATTTGGGAAGAAAGGAAAACTTAGTTCGCGATATGTAGGACCCTACAAAATTCTGAAGCGAATAAGCAAGGTAGCTTATGAGCTGGAATTACCTTCAAAATTGGCATCTGTGCACCCAGTATTCCATGTTTCACTATTGAAGAAGTGCATCGGTGATCTAACTTCAGTTGTTCCATTGGACAGTATTGACCGTCAAGTTCATAAGCTGAGGAACAAGGAGGTAGCTTCAGTCAAAGTCTTATGGATAAATCAGCAAGTGAGGGAGCTACGTGGGAAGCCAAAGCAGATATGATGGCTAGATACCCACATTTGTTCTCTACCGGCTCAGTTTCAGTTTAAGGTATCAATTCTCTCCCTAGAACTCTATTTAGTTACATGTGCAGTTCATGTGTCCTAGTTTCTTCCATGTCAATAATTGTATGTATGATTAGTGATTTTAGTTCAGAGGTAGTCATTCCGTTAGTTTTTAGCTTTCATGATCAGTATTTGAGTATAATGATTGCAATTCTCTGCTTTCCTATGTGTTTTTCAATATTCAAGGATGAATATTCCCAAGGGGGAGATATTATAATGCCTCATAAACCCTAAGACTAGTCCCCGGAGTTGAAACGGAGAAAATAGGATTTTCTGCACTAGGTCATAGAACGAGTCATCCTGTGATCCGTGGGGTAGGCCACGAGTCGTTAAGTGACTCATGGTAAGGAGTTTGAATTTGGTAGAAAAATTTGGAGATGTGGTGACCACGGGTGTGACCACGAGTCGTGATGTGATCCATGGTCAAGAATTGGTTGAAGACTGGGGAAATAGGCAGTGTACCTAACGACTAGACACCACGAGTCGTGGTCCATGCCACGACCCGTTTAGGTGACCTGTGGTCCAGAGTGAGAGAATTTGGCGATATTGGCGACGGGTGGGTCACCACGAGTCATTGGGTACATCACGGGTCGTGGTGTCCCTCATGGTGACCAACAGAGGGAAGTTGGTAGTGCACTTGATGGTAGTGACCACGAGTCGTGGTCACTAGTCGTGGTCACTGGGCACGATCCATGGAGTCCCTCATGGGGGACTGGCAGTTAGTTTTCCCTGTGAATTTATTAAGGGTATTCCCATAATTTCCTAAACTCCTAGACTCTAAACTACGTCGTTTTGAATTATTTTAAGGGGATTTAGAGGGACTAAACGGTTTTCCCCTCATTCCCACTTAGATTTTCAAAAAACCTATCGTAAGTTTAGATTTCAAGAAACTATCGTAAGTTTCCTCTAAAGAACTCTAAAGCTAGGACTAGGGTTTCTCATTAGTTGCAGCAATTCAAGCTTCCTTCTCTAGAGAATTTTTATCCAGGTATGTGGGAATGCAATGAGGGAATAGTTCTTCCTTGTGTCCCCGAAAATCTTCTCTATCTTATCTATCAGTTCTAGCTTTGAAACTTTCAAATCTGAAGAAATTACATATCAGACTTTGTTTAGTTCATGTGGAATATTATTTATGTTAATTGTAGATATTTTTCCACCAGTTTGTAACGGTGTTGTTGCTTGTCCTTGTAAAGTGAATTCTAGCCTTAGCCCTTGAATGCAGAAAAACTAGAGCCTTACATAATTGACTTATTTATCAAAATTGCTTGATTCTTTCAGTGTGGGGGTTCCCATATTGTTAGTTTGTATTGAACCCTCAGTTAGATATAGGCCAGTTCAATTTCAATCAGAATGTTAGAATACTTAGTGTTAGTCAGAAATGTTAGTTGATCAGCTTGACTATAGAAATTCTTGAGGTGTTAGTAGTGCCTCCCAATTTTAGAATTAGACCTAGTATTAGATTTTAGTGGTTCTTTAGGCGGTCATGAAACTTTTAGATAAGCAGCTCTAACCAACCTTAGGACCCCAGCTTCAGATTACAATTTATTCTTTAGACGGTTATGATGCTTCCAGATAAGCAGCTCTGACCAGTCTTAGAACCCAGTTACATAATCCGGTCTGATAAGATTCTCAGGGTGCTTCCAGATAGGTAATTCCTAACTTAGTACTGGGCCCCAGTTTCGAGCTATTAGCTTAGTCTTAGTAGTCAAACTAGGACTATCCAGTGGGAGCAGGACTTAGCACCGAGCAGACTGGGGTTCCAGTGCACTCAGGTTCCCAGAACTATGTTGCCACCATAGGAAATATTTTTATTGGCCTCATGGCCCCAGACCTGTGATCACTCATTTCATGCCTTTATACCCTGGCAAGGTATATTGGGTCCTACCGGTGGGGTGTATACATCGGACTCCACGTCTAGCTCACGTGGTTACATGTCGGTTATAGACTCTCCCACTAGTCAGCTCAGTTCAATTTCAAATTAGTCAGTGTAGAACAATTCAGTACTGTATTCCAGTTTAGTATCTCAGATTTAGGGCATGTCCTTGACCACCAAATAGGCTCATTTAGACCATTTCAGTTTATTACAGTTATTCAGTTGCAGCATTATCAGTTGGTCCTTGCGTGTCTTTCCAATTCAGTTATTTCACTCCTTGTGTTTGGTTTCTCTCACTTACTCAGTACATTCAAAGTACTGATGCATACCTTTTATGTTTTATTACTTTGTGATACAACTACAGGATCTCAGTCACAGCCTCGTTAGCAGATCACTCTCAAAAGATTTTAGCTGCACTATTGGTGAGTCCTGATTTTCCGAGGATGAGGATTATTTCATACAGTTCTATTTTCTTTTATTTAGACTTGAAGTTAACCGGGGGCTTGTCCCAGCAACTCATCAGTTGTAGTTGGCTTTCAGGCACAGACATGGTTTCAGACTTTCAGCTTTGTTCCAGTTGATCTAAACATTATGATTCAGCTTTATTTTGATAAATGTTTTATATTATTACTTTAAAGCTTCCTCTATGTTTTATTCAGAATGCCAGTATTATGATAGAGACTATGGGTTGACTTGGGGTTACCTGTGACTCCAAGTACTGTGTCCCATCCAGGGTGTAGACTCGAGGCGTGACACTTTTCGTGTGGCCTCATTCAATTTCCTGTAGTCCATACAAATCCTCCAGCCTATGACGGTGCGAGTAGGGATCAACTCATTCTTCTCATTAGTTATCTCTGTTATGCCCCCTTTCTTTGGGACTTACTGAATCAGGTTGACCCATTTGCTGTCATAGATGGGATAGACCACTCGTGCATCTAACCACTTAATTATTTCCTTCCACACCACATCTTTCATTATCAGGTTCAACCTCATTTGATGTTGCACCATCGGTTTGGATCCTTCCTCTATTAATATCTTGTGCATGTAGAAGGCTGGACTGATTTATCAAATGTCTGACCTCTACCATCCTGTGGCTCTCTTCCTCTTTTTAAGGACTTCCAATGCTTCTTGAACTTATGCTTCTGTTAGTCCTATAGAAATAATGACCGACGGTGTATTAGCATCCCCCAAGATTTCATACTTGAGGTGTGGAGACAATGCCTTCAGCTCCAGTTTGGGGGCCTCCTCAACAGATGGCATAGGTGGAGGCTCCAAAGATCTCTATAGAGATTCAAACCTATGCTTTCAAAAAAACAGGTTGACAACATTCAAAGCTTGAACCATTTCATAAGTTGCAATGTCCCCGAACTGATCATGTCCCACCAATGCTCTTTCCAAGGGATCCTTCGCATTAATGAGCTGAAATGCCGACTCTTGGTCGATAACAGTAATGGCCAACAACTCCTACTAAATAGTAGGTAGCTTCATAGCTTTATAGACATCAAGCACTTCCACCTTGTCATGGGCTCTCATAAAGCTGCCCCGCAGCTATATCTACAAGGCTCAACCGGTTGCCAAAAAGGAACGTCCCAAAATAAATGGGACTTCTGAGTCTGGCTCAAACTCAAGAATTTTGAAGTCCACCGGAAAGATAAGGGAGCCCACTTGCACTAGCACATCTTCCACAATTCCATCTGGTCTAGCCAACGAGCAGTCCACTAGTTGCAAAATCATAGTTGTGGGTCTTGGACTATCCAAATCCAACTTCTTGAACATTGAGGTGGGCATCAGATTGATGCTCACCCCAAGATCATATAAACCACGAGATCTAATGGACTACCCAATGCTGATCTGGATAGTAAAACTTCCCGGATCTTTCAGCTTTGTAGGCAACCTGTTCTGTATCCGTGATGTGCACTCCTCAGTAAATGCAAATATGGCATACTTCATCAGTCTACTCTTGTTCGCCACAATGTCTTTTATGTATTTTTCATACTTTAGAATACCCTGCAAAACATCCACCAGTGGAAGATTAATATGTACCTGCTTTAATACTTTAATAATTTTTTGGAGGCATGCTTCTTCCTTATGATTCCTCAATTTTTTTAGGGAAAGGGGGTGGTGGATTATTATAGTTTTCACGTATATTTTGGTGTTGTGTACTATTATTCTTGGTTCAAGAAATAAAGTTTACCATTTTGTTCTTGAGTTCGAGGATCAAAAGCAACATTGGAATTTGTTCATCGGTTTTGGAGTTATATTCAATTCACTTGGTTTTCTTCTACGAATTTCTGTAAGTTGCAATTATGAATTATTCTTTATTTTGTGATTGTGATCATACAAACATGAGTAGATAAACCTATGACTAGGATTGTGTTCCCCAGATTTCATAACCACAAGGCTTTTACACTAGTGATCTATTTCGGTATTTAACATGCAATATTGGTAAGTTAGGTTCACCTAAATGATTGGTCCCCTATCTAGATGATTATAACCACGCAACTTGGTCCTTATACGAGTGTATGCTTAATTAACTCTTACCCCTTAATATCGGAGCTATCCCCGGACAAGTTCAAGCTATTAGATGAGGGTTGATGGCCTCAAATCTCCGTTGTTAAACTCTTTTTTCCATTCATTATCCCCTTGGTCCGGTGAATAAGAATAAGACAATATCTAATGTTTTCAATCGTTAAGAATCAATTAAACCGAAGAGAGAAACAATACATGCATAAAATCCGTTCAAGAAACACTAAGTATTTTTACCTATATGTGTTAATTCATCATGGTTCCCACAACCCTAGTTATAGGCTTAGCTACTCATGTTTGTATGATCACAATCACAAAATAAAGAATAATTCATAATTGTGACTTACAGAAATTCGTAGAAGAAAACCAAGTGAACTGAATATAACTCCAAAACTGATGAACGAATTCCAACATTTCTTTTGATCCTCGAACTCAAGAACAAAATTGTAAACCTTGTTTCTTGAACCAAGAATAATAGTACACAACACCAAAATATACGTGAAAACTATAATAATAAACTGTGTTCTCAAAATAAACCTAAAAAATTATTTATAGTTTCAAAGAAACCTTTTCCTAATTAAAACTGAAACTCAGGTCGTCAGTGTTCACGGGCTAAGTAACGACTCGTTAGGACCTCAAATGAGTCATGATCAGCCAAGCACAGTCGTCCTCAGCATTAGGTCCGATCATGGCAATGGGTCACCTAACGACTCGTTGTGTCTGGGCACGAATCGTTAGGCCTCTCGTGGTCTAGCTTCTTCAATTCTCTAGTGCACCCTACAATTCCCTCCAGTGATCTCCCAATGAGTCATTCAGTCAGCTAACGACTCGTGACGTCGTCCATTATCTCCATTATTTATTTCCTTAAGAATCTTCTTCCAATCTTCACAACTAGTTACCAGACGTAACGAGTCGTGCCTTCAATCTGTGAAGTGCACTGTTCCTTCAGTTTCAAATGTTTAACCCATCCCGCGGCCTTAGCAATGAGTCGTGCATAGTGATGACGACTCATGACATGACTAGCAGCCTCCATTTCAGTTATTTTAAGCCTTACTTCGCTCATTTGACGTCCGAACATGTTTTCCTACAACACTTAACACAAACACATTATATCTACTTAAACACACCCGAAATTTGCATATTTCCTTAGTATTAAGCGCCGAAAGTGTCGTAAAAATCACGGCACATCAACACCCTCAACTTATAACTTTTGCATGTCCTCGGGCAAAAACAAAATAAAATAAAATAAAATAAACTACTTCGACGCTTCAATCGAAAGAACTCTAGGAAACTTACGGCAGTTACAATTATTCATCAAATCAAATTTTATAACCCCTCCTTTATCATATAAACTCAAATCACAACACATAAGCAAAATTTTCAACCATGACACAGAGGAATCAAAACATGGCAAAACACTGTCACTTGCAATCATGCACATAAATCTATAACACTGACCCAGACAATTTGTAGAAGATTTTGTTTTGACCAAATGCTCTCACCTCAAAGAAGTCCCATACTCACTCATGTGTATATGGTTATTTCAATGTATTTCTCTTGGGACTATGTAAGATCACACTCACTCTCACAAAGAAATTCTAATTGTGTGCATGCAATGCCATAGGCTTGCCTTTACTTTCAATACCTCAATTTTCAGATAGGTAACTAGGATCACTATGGGATAGCAGCTTAACCTTCGTTGGCGCTACATACGTCTTGACTCCACTTTTAACCTTTTTTCCTATTTTCTCCCCTTTTTTCCTTTACTTACTTCTTCGTTTATTTTCATTTGTAACTATGAGTGAGGTTCCTCTTCTTTCAAGCATTTATTGATTTCACTTTTTTCTTTTCTTTTCTTTTCTTTTCTTGCTCTTTGACAACATTTTTATTTCTTTCTTTTCTTTCATTACGCACGCCGCACCCACTCTTTCTGTCACGCCCCGCCCTGGGGGGTATAACTGGCACCTGGTGCCCTAGTAGGACCTAGACTGCTATCTGGTGAGCCAAAGCACATCTGGTGCCTGGCTGGCTCTAACTCAAATTCCGGGAAACAAAGGGCTATATAACGGCTGTAAACACAGCCTCCGGCCAACAGGCCTATAGCCACCTGAAAAACAGCTAACCAGAAACATACTACTGTCAAGGGAACCTATGCGGGCCGGCAAGGCCACCATGTTGTCTAGTTCTCTGTAACTTAACAATGGCATGCTAAATAATTACGTGACCGGCAAGGTCACCACTACTGACTGGTTATGGCCACACACGGCCAACAGGAACAGAAATAACAAATAACTATAACAAGCTGCACGGCCTCACATGACCGGCTCGACTGACCACAGGGAAATATATACAGACTGCAAGCCTCTAGGAATAAAAATAGAAATGATCGGGAAAGGGCCCCAATCTACCCGTACTGTACAACAAAAGAAAATGAAATACACCTCTGGAATTCAGGCTCCGGATGACAGGAGCTGAATACTCAATAGCTGATTGGAATCACGAGGGATCGCCTCCTCGTCTATGAGTACTTGCAGGCAAGTAATGCAGCGCCCCACTGGGCATCAGTACCGCAGGTACTGAGCATGTAAAGCAACTGAAATACACAACTGAAATGGATAACAACAGTAACATGACATATAAGCAGAAAGTAGCTGAGTCTATCTAGCTGAGAATAACTGGGGAGAGTTTATTTATTCCATAACTAAACTGAGCGTACCTGATGCTGTGTCGTCCCACTGTCTATCAGTATCTAATAGCACATAGAGGTATACATAATAATACACACAATACCTGACCGACCCCCATAAGCCGGAAGGTGCCAACCAACGCACAATCTATTTACCCCTACCCGGGTCTAAACCAACCAAAAATAAGTCACTCCACTCATCTGATAACTGTGAGCTCCTCCTACCGGTCCCCTTGGGTACGTAGCTCGGGCCTTGGCCTCTGACAATAAATTGTGTCTGAGTCCGAAGACTCCTACCTCTGGGCGCAGGTGCACGCGGGGTGTGTAATAAAAACTGCCCCTGGGTGTAAGCACGCAATAGGGTGATTTTATAAAAATCTGTATCTCAAACTGCCCTCGGCCACAAGCGCACACAGAGTGTTCTGCCCCTGTAAACAGGGTGGACTGGCTCTGCGCAGAGTAAACTGAACTACCCCTGCAAGCAGGGTGGTCTGAACCGTATTATCATGGTGGTCGGTCATCATCGTCCTCTAGGCGGACGGCATCGCCCAGCTGGTGGCGGTATCTGAATCTGGTATCGACACAGCTATAACCCAGGGGCGGTGGGGATGCTAAAAGGGACACCCACATGCCACAACAAGTCTCAACAACCAAATAGCACATAAAAATAGCAAGCATGTATAACTGAAAAGACTATCTGGAATCTAACTTCTTATTCTGATTTGTTTCTACACTGAGCTAATTCTTACTAATTATACTGATTCTGTAACCTCTGTTTAACTGTACGGCTAATCTGTAACCAAGATACTGTCTGTCTGAATGGCTAATCTGTAGCCATAACTGTCTGTCTATCTGATCTTTCTTTATTGACTTTTATTATGAAAATTTGTTTCTTTTATTCTACTACATGCTTGCTAATCACGTAATAGGCTATACTGAATCTGAAATACTAACTTGCCCTCGGGCGCATACTTTTCTAACTTTCAGACTAAATACGATATAACAACGCAAACTAGGTTTACTGAACTTTGCACAATACTTAACATTCAACTCCGGGAATTCTACTACGGAGTTTATTGTACTATACAAGGCTAAAGCTACTAACTTGCCGAAGGAACTAGCTTTACATACCTTAACCTCGAGTTACTCGACTGTCGGACGAGGCTCAGTCAGTACTCCAGCTATTTCTCCCAACTGCATTCATATATACGTCAATTAGTACTAAATATAACCTTATTCTGAAGAACAACATCACTTTGGATAAAATTATAGCCTAAACTTAGGCTTATCGAAAGACGGTCGAAAACTTGCTATTTTTCAGAAGTCCAGAAGAGAGAATTATTCACTTCACAGTTAGGAGCACATAGACACTAGTTTGGAGCAATTCCACTTATCTTAGCCCGGTAGCACGACGATTCGTCGGGCATATTTCGCGAAACAAAATCCGTAGGAATGCTCCCTGCTGCTAAATACCTCGGTACCTGAGGTTAATTTGAGTTTAGACCGCGTTTGACGGCGTAATCAAATGGAAATTATCAAGAAACCTTCGTTCCTCTTCCTCTATGATTTTCTCTCTGTTTTAGCTGGAAATTATGAGAATTGCAACTTTAAAACCGAAGTGGAGGGGCTTATATAATAGACACTGTAAATCGCATTTAGAGAATGCGATTTATAAGTTGCATTTTGCCTTGCAACGCGCCGACTTGGCGCTGGTCCGATCTTTCCCCGGGCCTTTTTCTAGCATGTATGGTTTTCAAATACTCTTAACCAACACACGATTAGGCCATCTATATGCTGGGAATTTACGGGGTGTAACATTCTCCCCCCCTTAAGAACATTCGTCCTCGAATGTAAACTGCTATATAGAGGACTACTCAATTAGCTTAACTTGTTCTTAGGAAAATTTCGACAGAGTTTCCCCTGTAATCTGGACTATCCCAAAAAACCTGAAATACAGAAAAGTCCAATACAGGTACTCCACACGATACTACAAGATTCATTTGATAGCTAAACATCAATTTCTCTCACTTATATATAAACAATTGTAAGGTACTGCATAGGTAACGATACTGACATACCTGTCGCCTAGCTAGGCCTGGAATAAGTGAGGATATCTAGATTTCATATCTTCCTCTGCTTCCCACGTCATCTCTTCTTGGTTCCTGTTACGCCACAATACTTTGACAAACGCAATATCTTTAGTTCTCAATCTGCGAATCTGTCTGTCTAGGATAGCTATTGTAACCTCTTCGTAGGCCAGCTCTTCTGTAACCCGGATATCCTGGACTGGGACTGCTCTGGACGAGTCTTCTATGCATTACCTCAACATGGATATATGACCGGATGAACAGATTCTAACTCTGGAGGCAAGTTCAACTCATCTGCCACTTGGCCTATTCTTCGACGAATCTGATAAGGCCCAACAAATTTTGGACTGAGCTTACCTTTCTTGCCGAATCTCATCACCCCTTTCATTGTGGATATTTTCAAAAATACCCAGTCATTCAGATCGAATTCCAGGTTTCTGCGCCGCACGTCTGCATATGACTTCTGGCGGCTCTGTGCAATCAGTAGGCGTTCTCTGATAAGTTTTACCTTCTCCTCTGACTGCTGAACAATGTCTGGCCCAATCAACGCTGAATTTCCTATTTCAAACCAGCCAATCGGCGATCTGCATTTTCGCCCGTATAAAGCCTCGAAAGGCGCCATCTGGATAGCTGAGTGATAGCTATTATTATAAGCAAACTCGATTAGGGGCAAATGCTCAACCCAGCTACCACCGAAATCTAACACACACGCTCGCAACATATCTTTGAGCGTCTGAATTGTGCGTTCCGCCTGTCCATCTATCTGAGGGTGGAATGCTGTGCTCAAATTAATCTGCGTTCCCAAATCTTTCTGAAATGACTTCCAGAATCTAGCCGTAAACTGTGCTCCTCTGTCTGAAATAATGGATACTGGTACTCCGTGTAACCTGACTATTTCTCGGATATACAACTCCGCATAATCTGGTCGAGAAAGTAGTTTCCACTAGCAGGAAATGAGCTGATTCGGTCAATCTGTCAACTATCACCCATATAGAGTCATGTCCATGTTTAGTACGGGGTAATCCTGCCACAAAATCCATATTTACTGCTTCCCACTCCCAGAGAGGCACAACTATGTCCTGAGTCAAACCGCCTGGTTTCTGATGTTCTGCTTTCACCTGCTGGCAGTTAGGACACTGGGCTACAAATTCAGCAATTTCTTTATTTTTTTTAGCTAGCCACCAGTAGTTTTCTTTGATATCATGGTACATTTTTTGTCGCGCCAGGGTGGAGAAAATAGTTGCTGGCGCAGTGCACCTCATTCATGATCTGATGGCAGAGGCCTGAAACATCTGGAACACATACACGGTCTTTACAACGCAACACTCCATCCTCTGTTATTTGTGAATCTGGCGCTTTCCTTGCAGGATTCTGTCCTTAAGCTAGACCAGGTCAGGATCTGCATATTGCCGTTCTCTTACCTCCATAACTAAGGATGACACGGCGGTGTTCTGGATTACCGCTCTGTTGTACTTCATTTCTATCACACGAATGGCTAAATTGACCAATTGATGTATCTCCCTGACCAACTCCCGTTGCTCGGGTTGCACATACGCCACACTTCTAATAGATCTATAGCTAAGAGCGTTTGCTGCTCCATTACCTCTTCTTGATTGATATAACATTTTCATACTTAGAGAGCTCGGCATATAATTGACGGTCATACTGGCTTGTCTTGCCGAAGAGATCGACAGGTAGTTTACAGGCGTAGCTAGAGCTTATCTGGCCTTCCGACCACATGCTAAGGCTACTTGTTGCTGGGATAACCTGAAAGACCGTCTGCGCACCTTGTGCCTTTATCTGATTAGAGGATCCTGATATTGATCATGACCTCTAATGATCTGGCTGCATAACATTAAATAACTAAACAGTCAGGTTGAATGACCCGAATGTGGCAGTAGTCTAACAATGCTCTAACTGTTCTACTTGAGTACTTATAGTTCATGCATAACTGCAGACTTGTGGGCATCTAATTGCTTTGTTATTTTGCTTGAACCACTGTAAGGCTGGGCTTAATCAAACTTACTCCCAGGCGATCAATCTCTGGATCTTCACGGGGAGTCTACTGATCTCCTGGTCTTAATAAACACTGTGCTAGCAGGGTACTATCAATTTCTTACGCCTTGTGTGTTTCCACTTGGATTTATACTGCTATTCTGGGGAATTCTCGGTCTTATGAGCTATTCTGTAAATACTGGCCTTTTGCTAAGGCTCTGTATCTGAATATCTTACGAGAACCAGCTGAAGTACTAGTCTTTCACTGACTACTGATGTGGACCCCTTTCTTGGGGTGCCCACGGGCTTGTCTGACTTGCAGGGTATTCCTTGTAATAACTGCTAGGTTGACTAAGGTTGACTCTTACCTACAAGGCTGGGAAAACGATGTATGGCCACTTAACATATTGGAACAATTCTAGTATTTCTAATCTCTGAAGTATACCTATTCAGTCTCTAATTCTGGTTCTGGCACATGCGCTAGTGTTATCGATCTTTAGAGATGCTTCCCTGCTAATACAGGCGCCCAGCTGCTCGGTAGACCGCCTAACTGCGCCCTTATCATCTAATTACCTAATTCAGGCTACTAACTCTTATAAGCTTCTAAAACCTAGATTTGGAAACAACATATAAGTCTATTAACTTAATAACTAAGAGCTGAGACAGTTTCTATGGATTCATACGTAAATCACACTTAACTTGCCCCTTCTTTTCTCTTTTCTCTTTTTCTTATCTCTCTTTTCTCTTTTTATTTTTGGTAAAGGGTCCTGCAATGCAATTTGTATATACTTCCCAGCACTAATATGCATCTGTGTGATTGTAACCCCTATTAGCAGCTGCTCACAGCATATTTATTATCTTCACAGATATATATTAATAAATACGTACAATACATACTGAATTCTGTAGTGATACGTAATCTCTGACACACTTTGGTAAATTTCATATTGTACATGATATACTGCTTCTATGGTCTAATAATACCTCCTGCCTTCTCTTAACATTTCATTGTATTGTCACCCCATTCTGAAAGTAACAAACATAAACACTTTAGTTATTGTTTGCTGTTTGAAATTCCGCCACTCTTGCGATGTGGGGTCAACGTTCGAATCTTGTAGCCTTACTTGGCATATATTGAGAGCCCATGACTGTCTGCTGGGCCTTATCTCTAGGCCACACTAGATTAAATTCGCTGTATCGGTAATTTCTTAACTTCCCCATAAGCGAACATACTGCAGCATTCTGGACCACAATCTTAATGTCTTCTAACTGTCAATCCGAGGCTTAGTCCGTAATACGATATTCTGTCAATTTGGGGGTGATTCTATTTTCCCCACAAAATTTAGTATTCCTGCTTTCTCCCCTTATCTCACTTGAGCTAAGCTCTGGGGTTCAAGGTGCCTGCCTTTCGTTGTTAATGAGATTACTGATCAAGCCTCGGCCTATACTTCTTCTGGCTTATAGTCAGGCCCATCTGATTCACATGACCTCTCTATCTTTCGATGTCACAACTGGATCATAACTACAATCTTACAGGTATGTCTTGCTATCTGTTAGCATATATGGCGGACTTGGCCTTTTTCTGACTCGAACTTGACTATTACTAGGCATTCATCACTAGCAGGTCTTTTACCCCTACTTCGGGTAAGCTAACAGTCTTACTTTGTCTTTACGCTCACTAACACTTACTGGAATTAATCAATCTATCTTCACTTACTGCTTGTTTTGGGTAGCCTCACCTCAATTCTTATGCCCTTTTACTGTACTGGAATCAAGGTCAAGAGGTAGGAATAGCCCTTTTCTTGTTGCAACAGATAGAAACATATAACTGTACCACATTTGAAAAGATGTGTTTGGGATTCCTGCATTTCCCTTTCTTTCTCATACTTATCCGATAGTCTGACCTTGTCCATAATCTTAATCAGATCTTATATAGCTAATAAATAAATCAACTCGTATGTACATTATACTTCTGACTTCCTATTCTGACGTTATCAACGTATACTGGGAATAGTACCGATAAAGGTATCACGCTGGGAGGTCTCTGGTACCTCTTCCTACTACTGTAAGTATCTTGTAACTGGCTGATGCCCTCTTCTGTTGCTATATCTGATCTTCTGCCTGTGATAGGGTAATGTTGATCTGCCTCTATTTCTGTAATCAAGGAATACAGTAAGTTTTTAGGGACTCAACCCTATACTGTACTGCTCTAAAGCACGACTGGCTGAGAAGGAAGAGTAACCATCCTATCATGCCTCGCAGCCTCCTGTCTATAGTATGTGGTGCACAACACATCCATAGACAAGACTCTACTTAGCACGGTTTGCAGACTCCCTGGGACACGACCTGCTCTGATACCAAGTTTGTCACGCCCCGCCCTGGGGGGTATAACTGGCACCTGGTGCCCTAGTAGGACCTAGACTGCTATCTGGTGAGCCAAAGCACATCTGGTGCCTGGCTGGCTCTAACTCAAATTCCTGGAAACAAAGGGCTATATAACGGCTGTAAACACAGCCTCCGGCCAACAGGCCTATAGCCACCTGAAAAACAGCTAACCAGAAACATACTACTGTCAAGGGAACCTATGCGGGCCGGCAAGGCCACCATGTTGTCTAGTTCTCTGTAACTTAACAATGGCACGCTAAATAATTACGTGACCGGCAAGGTCACCACTACTGACTGGTTATGGCCACACACGGCCAACAGGAACAGAAATAACAAATAACTACAACAAGCTGCACGGCCTCACACGATCGGCTCGACTGACCACAGGGAAATATATACAGACTGCAAGCCTCTAGGAATAAAAATAGAAATGATCGGGACAGGGCCCCGATCTACCCGTACTGTACAACAAAAGAAAATGAAATACACCTCTGGAATTCAGGCTCCGGATGACAGGAGCTGAATACTCAATAGCTGACTGGAATCACGAGGGATCGCCTCCTCGTCTATGAGTACTTGCAGGCAAGTAATGCAGTGCCCCACTGGGCGTCAGTACCGCAGGTACTGAGCATGTAAAGCAACTGAAATACACAACTGAAATGGATAACAACAGTAACATGACATATAAGCAGAAAGTAGCTGAGTCTATCTAGCTGAGAATAACTGGGGAGAGTTTATTTATTCCATAACTAAACTGAGCGTACCTGATGTCGTGTCGTCCCACTGTCTATCAGTATCTAATAGTACATAGAGGTATACATAATAATACACACAATACCTGACCGACCCCCATAAGCCGGAAGGTGCCAACCAACACACAATCTATTTACCCCTACCGGGGTCTAAACCAACCAAAAATAAGTCACTCCACTCATCTGATAACTGTGAGCTCCTCCTACCGGTCCCCTTGGGTACGTAGCTCAGGCCTTGGCCTCTGACAATAAATTGTGTCTAAGTCCGAAGACTCCTACCTCTGGGCGCAGGTGCACGCAGGGTGTGTAATAAAAACTGCCCCTGGGTGTAAGCATGCAACAGGGTGATTTTATAAAAATCTGTATCTGAAACTGCCCTCGGCCACAAGCGCACACAGAGTGTTCTGCCCCTGTAAATAGGGTGGACTGGCTCTGCGCAGAGTAAACTGAACTACCCCTGCAAGCAGGGTGGTCTGGACCGTATTATCATGGTGGTCGGCCATCATCGTCCTCTAAGCGGACGGCATCGCCCAGCTGGTGGCGGTATCTGAATCTGGTATCGACACAGCTATAACCCAGGGGCGGTGGGGATGCTAAAAGGGACACCCACATGCCACAACAATTCTCAACAACCAAATAGCACATAAAAATAGCAAGCATGTATAACTGAAAAGACTATCTGGAATCTAACTTCTTATTCTGATCTGTTTCTACACTGAGCTAATTCTTACTAATTATACTGATTTTGTAACCTCTGTTTAACTGTACGGCTAATCTGTAACCAAGATACTGTCTGTCTGAATGGCTAATCTGTAGCCATAACTGTCTGTCTATCTAATCTTTCTTTATTGACTTTTATTATGAAAATTTGTTTCTTTTATTCTACTACATGCTTGCTAATCACGTAATAGGCTATACTGAATCTGAAATACTAACTTGCCCTCGGGCGCATACTTTTCTAACTTTCAGACTGAATACGATATAACAACGCAAACTAGGTTTACTGAACTTTGCACAATACTTAACATTCAACTCCGGGAATTCTACTACGGAGTTTATTGTACTATACAAGGCTAAAGCTACTAACTTGCCGAAGGAACTAGCTTTACATACCTTAACCTCGAGTTACTCGACTGTCGGACGAGGCTCAGTCAGTACTCCAGCTATTTCTCCCAACCGCATTCATATATACGTCAATTAGTACTAAATATAACCTTATTCTGAAGAACAACAACACTTTGGATAAAATTATAGCCTAAACTTAGGATTATCGAAAGACGGTCGAAAACTTGCTATTTTTCAGAAGTCCAGAAGGGAGAATTATTCACTTCACAGTTAGGAGCACATAGACACTAGTTTGGAGCAATTCCACTTATCTTAGCCCGGTAGCACGATGATTCGTCGGGCGTATTTCGCGAAACAAAATCCGTAGGAATGCTCCCTGCTGCTAAATACCTCGGTACCTGAGGTTAATTTGAGTTTAGACCGCGTTTGACGGAGTAATACCTTCGTTCCTCTTCCTCTATGATTTTCTCTCTGTTTTAGCTGGAAATTATGAGAATTGCAACTTTAAAACCGAAGTGGAGGGGCTTATATAATAGGCACTATAAATCGCATTCAGAGAATGCGATTTATAAGTCGCATTTTGCCTTGCAACGCGCCGACTTGGCGCTGGTCCGATCTTTCCCCGGGCCTTTTTCTAGCATGTATGGTTTTCAAATACTCTTAACCAACACGCGATTAGGCCATCTATATGCTGGGAATTTACGGGGTGTAACACTTTCATTTTCACTACCCAATTTCATTCCATCCTACTCTTCTTAATCACCCCTATCATAGCCACCCTCAACTTAGGCGATTTGCCTGAGTTGAGGTTCATAGTGTCCAAGGAGGGACTAGGGCCAAAACAGGCTCATTCTTAATCAAAACAAGAAGGTGAATTGATGTAAACAAAAAGAAAGGTCAATTTGAGCTCAAACATTTGGATCAAGGGATATTTATTTTCTTTTGGTAGGTTTTTAAGGCTAAAGTGGGATCATTAATCAAAAATGGCCTATGATCCTTTCCTAGTTTCCCATCCTCTATCTCGGTACGACTAACCAGGCAAGTTCTATATTGCCACACACAGCCGAATTTAACTACTAAATCTCACTCACACATAGCACAGGTCAACATCATCACTTCTACTAACTGCTAGTTCAGGAACAACCATATAATGGTAAACATGTTCACAGTTTCAATGCCATGCAAAGATTCACAAAGGTCATACTTGTCGATTTTAACACACACATAAAATCATTTAGGAGGGGTATCAAATTATTAGTTCAACAAAAATCAACAATTTAAGCTCTTGACTGCCTTAAGTTCACCTAACTTTCTTTCGACTGATACAAACAAACATAATATCCTAAACGTGTCGGTTCTACTAGATAAGGGACACCTGAGGGAAAAGATATCCAGTAAGAAAAACCCTCGGGTTATGCTTAGAAAAAAATACACAGGTAACCCTCCCCACCCCTATCAAGAAAATCATGTGTCGTCCTCGATGCATATATATATAAAACAAAACTATGGAAATAGGGAACATACCTGAGTAACCTAGGTGTCTGCTACCTGGTCGGTGGAGGGTGCAGATACTCCTCCAGTGTCCTCTCTGATATCACCGGCTTGACCCGGTGCATTTTCAGACCCAATTGAGCTCGTGCCTTCTCCCCGAGCTTTCGCTGCCTCAACTGTGGCCCTCTGTGAGCCTCCTCTCTAGATAGATACAATGCTCTCTCCATCTCTCTCTGCTCTCACTTTTGCTGATGGAGCAGAGAGTCATCATCCTCAAAATTTGCCTCCTCATGAGGCCTTTTTTCCTTATCATGTGCCACCAACTCCTCAGTAATGAAATCAAACACGGCGTTTTCTCTTCTTCACTTTCATCTTCTATCATAGGAAGCACAGGTGGAGGGATCGCAACTACCTGCCGTGCGGACAACTCCCGCACCTCTACTCTGAGTGCTACTACCTCCGCATACCACTTTGCCAATTCAAGCGCCTGTAACTGTGTAAGGCGCTCATCCATGCGTCTCTCAAAAGCGTCCAACCTTACATGCATGGAGCTAGAGAGAGTCTCCAATTATTTGGTAACCCACGACTTTACTTTCTCCATAAGCACCTTTACCTGCAGAGTCGTGTGCGCTTGTTGTTTCTCAGCCTTCGCTAGCCGTCTAGCCATGTCGGTCAGGAATTCTTTGGAGATTGTGACTAGACCGGCTAAAGGAGCACTCGAGGGTGCAACAGGTGGACGAGATGCAGCTGATGTAGATGATGACTCTAGAACCTCCGCAAATGTGGGAATATCAACTGTATCTGCAGCCTCAGGATGGCTATCCATCTCACTGGCCTCCGTGGGCTCTGCCGTAATCTTTATAAATACAACAGCATCAGTGTTCATCCCACTGTTGAATGCCTCTTCTAGTATAGTCGTTCCAGTGAATACGGAGGCCTGATTCCTTGCTCTCGATATCCGGTTTTTGTCATCTCTTATCAACCCGATATCTATTATCTTATGGACCACTATGCGCTGGTAAACTGATGGAAACTCTGCTACCTTTGACTCCTGACAGAGTCTATCAATAAGACATGGGAAGGGAATTGTAGTACCGTCATTTATCCCCCGCTCTAAAATCTCCTCAGCAATGTACCATGGGAAATTCATGGCATATCCCTCCATAATGCTGGCCACCAATGCTGCCCTGTTAGGTGAGAAAATATTATCATTGTTGGTTGGTACCACCCTATGCCACACCAATGACCACCAAAATTTAGTGTGAAAGTTTAGTGTGGCCTCCTTGATCTGAGACTCAGTGTCGTGCAACCATTCAACCAACGGACCTCTTGTGGCAATGACCCGAGATAGCCAAGTGTATTTCCTGATTTTCTCCTCACTATTTAGCTTCTTCGTCTTGACTTTATTTAGCTCGAATAGTTTGTGATCGAACTAGGTTGTGTTCATCGAGGCATAATAGTCTGGCCCATACAATAGCCTGGAGATGGTTAGGTGCCTCCCGAACCAACACCTGTGTCAAAGCCGGCCTCTTTTTCCAGTCCTGACAACCTAATGCCAGAAGTTGTACTGTGACTGCATAGGCTGCATAGAATTCTCTTACTAGGCAGGGGTTATAGCTTCCTGATGGCTCGGTCAACCACCCGAACCTATACTTGTCAAACAAAGCCTGCAGCTCTGGAAGGTCCTTAAACCCGTGGTGACTGGCCTGGGCTCCTCATAGATGCTCCTCTTTGGATGTCCTTTATCATTTGGAGCAATGTCTCTGTTATAGATAGCCCTCATACCATGAACACACCATCTCCTCGCGTGCCTTGGTTGATCATTGGATGTGTTCGAGGTCTCCGTCAGTTCATCATCTGTGTTCCCTTGCTGAGCATGTGACTCATCATCTACCTCTATGTTTTGCCCAGTTGTGGTGCCCTCGGGAGCAATTGCGGCTATAGCCCTGGCATTTTCATCAGTATGGCTTGGTGGATCCCTTGCCAGTGGAGTAGGAGCATCAACTAGGGCTGTCGGATTTGTAGTTCATTAAGCCCTAGCCCTGGTTGATCTCCGCACCAACTGCTCTTCTGACACTTCATATTCCTCCTCCGAGCCACTTGACTCTGCGGAGGAGGATGGCTTGTCCCGAAGTCAGCGGTATGACGGTTGACTCCTCTCTGACACTTGTTTCTTTGTTGGACAATTCTTTGGTGTACCCCTCGGAGCCATTATACTTGTGGAAGATTTTTTAGTATACCAGATGAGATGAAACATAAACACTTTTAAACTGAATCTCAGTGGACATGATGAGTGACTTAACGATTCATTGCCACTTAATTATTGGTTGTCTCAGGCTATGTTTTCTTCATGTTGGACCAGTGGACTTAACGACTGGTCACAATGAGTCGTTACCTGAGGCGACGACTCGTTAAGTCAGTCATTAGGTGCACTAGTCACCAGGTTTAATTCCACTCAAGAAGAGCCATATGATGAGTCGTGAGATGATACCACGACTTGTTACATGGCTCATGCTCAAAGAGTTTTAAGTAATCTGATCTTGGACAAATTTATATGCCCAAGTGATACTCAAATGTGTCATTTTAGCCTTATTTATCTATCAATGTTTATACATTCTTATGTGATTGGTAATAAAATGTGAATTTATACTAACCAACATGATTATCATTGTTTTGCAGGTAAGATGTGATTTTGGGAAGCTAAAATGCATGTTGGAATAGATCGGGGTTGAACTCGGATGTGAGCAAAGGACAAGGCATTGGAAGGCACAAAATAAAGAGGCTCCGCGATGGAGCCGTGTCACGCTGCCATCGCGGAGGCCTTCTGCCTGGATAGGGAATTTTCGCCCAATTTCCAGAGAGGGTTCGCGTTGGGTCCGTGGCATGGTGGACTGGCTCCGCGTTGCACGTCGTGCCACGTTGAGCCTGATTACCTGGACCCCCAACTTCCAGTGAGGGTCCGCGTCGGTGGCGTGTCATGGAGGCAGTGCTCCGCGATGCACTCCGTGACACGTTGCTTGTTATTCCGGGAAAAATTCCCACCAGTATAAATAGAACACTTAGGTTCATTTTTCAATATTCTGACTCGGTGGAGCAAGAACGTGGGTTACACGCAGTTGAGGGGACGAAATTATCAGGGTTTTTCTCTCTTTCCTTCTCCTTGAATTCAATTGCTTGTATGTTTAACACTCATTTAACGATGTTTAATCCACAAATGAGTGGCTAATTCCTCTTCTTGCTGAGGTTAAGAACACTTGTAATGAAATGTGATTATTGATTCTTTGGTTTTTCATCTTTTCTTCCATGGTTGTTCTATTGATTCTTGTTCTTACTGCATTAATGGGTGGCCTACGTTAATGTATATCTAAAAAGTCCGGTTTCACTCGAGAGAGCAAGAAATTGGAAAGTTGTGAATTAATAGGATATGATCCTTTCTTAGTTTGGGAAAATTGCGAATTGATTTACCTTCAGGATAGAAATATACCTGAAAGTCGTATTAGTCAATTTAGGAACCGGGTTCGTATGGCTAGAACATGAATTTTCGTTTAATCACAGAAATGTAGGTGGACGGTTCATGATTCTTAAGTTGGGTTAAATACGAGAGTTTTAATCCATTGGCATTAGTTCTTGACTACTAATCCGAGGAAAAGACTGACCGAATGATATCGATAATTAATTTCTTTACATGTTCAATTAACCTCAGCATGCTCACATTCATAGTTCAGACTCACATTAGATAATCATTTTAGACTTAGCATAAAAATTAGAATCCAAAAATATCAAACTCTTGGTTACACTGTTGTCTTCATTGTTAAACTGAAAATATAGTAACACTTGATTAATTGTTACCTTATCCCAGTCCCTGTGGGATCGATACTTGGCTTACTTGAGCCACTTTACTACTTGTTCAACCACGTGCACTTGTGTATAGTTATATACCCATATAACAAACGACCGAACATAATCCACCCTCATCTTGCATTACACTTGATATTTTTCAATTCTACAATCATAGAAAACCAATTTCTCAAATCAAATGCATTTAAGTTCAATCATGATTTCAATGTTTAATATACCTAGGGTTTACTATTAAGATGAGGCAACCATCAATCAATGTAAATCATAGTCAGGTATCTGAAGATTCAACACAACAAGGGTCTAATAATAATCCATTCTAAGCATAGAAAAACTTACACTTTAGTTGATGTGCGGTGAGAACAGTGAATTCTGTGTGGTGTGCTGAGTGCAGTGAGTTGTGAATGCTTGTTCGAAAGATTCTCAGTGAGTGAATGTTTTTGAAGAGACGAAGAGGGAATTTTGTTTAAGTTAGAGTAGTGCTGGTTGGTAATAGGTAATGGGTTTAAGTGGATACTTGGATGTTTTGTCTGTTTGAAATTTAATAGGTGCCCTAAGTGAACATGGGTTGGGTCGGGGTTTATTTAACATTAAATTTACCACGACCCACGTAACGGATCGTGAGGGGACAAAATGATTCATTTTGAAATTTTAAGAAGTCGTTTGGGAGGAATCTTACCTGGGACCTAACGACTCATTGAACGACTCGTGGTAGAACCCAACGAGTCCTGAGATGAGTCGTAGGCCCTGACTTTGTTGGCCTTTCATTTTATTATTGACGGGTCACCTGACGAATCGTTGGGCCACCCAATGATTCGTTATGTCTCTCGTTGGTGACTTTAATACTTTTCTGCATTGCCAAGATAGTGAACTCGACGAAAAACCCCACGACTCGTTGTCAGTGGCGACGAGTCGTTAGGTCGACCGTTGTTCCCCTATTTTCTGCATCAGTCTTCACGGTTGGACTGAACGAGTCATCAGGTCAGACGACAACTCGTTCTGTGATAATCTGCACTAGAACTAAAGTTCCAAATCTTGGTTCCAACGTCAAATTTTCCATCTTAATCACCTGCACACATCAATACACGTAAACACTATATTTTTCTTACAATTACAACTTGGGTTGCCTATCAAGAAGCGCTTGATTTAATGTCGCCACACAACACAGGTATTTTGGATACTCAGACTTCACCAAAACACCTCAATGAGTTTCCTCCCTTGCAACGCCTGATTTAACATTGCGGCACGATGCCAGTCCTTGGGTTACTCAGACTTCACCCAGAGCCCAGAGATCCGCCAGCTTTATTTCTTTACTTCTCCCCAGATATGCTTTTACCCGTTGACCATTAACTTTAAAGCACTTTCCTTCATGATTTTATAGTCAATTTCCCTATGGGAGAATAATTGAACCACTCGAAAAGGTCCCAGCCATTTAGACTTCAACTTGCTAGGAAACCAACGAAGTCTAGAATTGAATAGTAGCACCATATCACCCGGACTGAATTCTTTCTTCTCAATCTTCCGGTCATGCTGCATTTTCATCCTTAATTTTTAAATTTCATAACTCTCATAGGCTTTCAACCAAAATTCATCAAGCTCATTAACTAATCAAGCCTCAAGTTTGCATCTTCATTCCAATCCAAATTCAGTTTCTTGAGTGCCCACATAGCTTTGTGCTCAAGTTCAATCAGAAGATGACATGCTTTTCCATACACAAGTTGATATGGAGACAGACCTATAGGAGTCTTGAATGCAGTCCGATAAGCCCATAAAGCATCATCTAGCTTTCTTTCCCAATTTTTCTGGTTTGCATTCACAGTCTTCGACAATATAGTATTTATCTCCCGGTTTGTGACTTCAACCTGCCCACTAGACTGCGGATGATAGGGTGTTGCCATCTTGTGTTTTACCCTATATTTCTCCAATAAAGAGTGAAACAACCGATTATAGAAGTGCGAACCCTCATCACTAATTATAGCTCTGGGAGTCCTGAATCTAGCAAATATATTCCTCTTCAAGAATGTTGTGACACTCTTCCCTTCATTATGTGGAAGCGCAACTGCTTCCACCCATTTTGAAACATAGTAACAGCAACAAGTATGTACTTCAACTCGTTTGAGCTTACAAATGGGCCCATGAAATCAATGTCCCATACATCAAATAGCTCAATGACCAGGATGGGAGTAAGAGGAAGCTCATGCCTCCGTGATATGCCTCCTTGCCTTTGACATGCATCACATGCCTTTGCAAAATCATGCGCATCCAGGTGAATGGCTGGCCAATAATACCCACATTGCAGAATTTTGTGGGCTGTGTGAATCCCGCTGTGGTGGCCTCCAATAGGGGATGAGTGGCAGGCCTCCAATATACTCAGCATCTCTACCTCAGGCACGCATCTCCGAATAACCCCATCAACACATATGCGAAATAAGTTGGGCTCATCCCAGAAAAACTTCTGCACATCAGACATAATCTTCTTCCTCTGGTGAAAAGATAAGTGCTCCGGTACAACATCACTCACCAGATAATTAGCAAAGTCTGCAAACCATGAGATCTTGTGATGCCGCTAGAACCTGCTCGCGTGGGAATGCATCATCTATGTCATGTTCATCTCGAATTGCTGCATCAGGTTCTAATCTTGATAAGTAATCCACCACCTGATTTTCAGTCCCTTTCCGGTCTTTTACTTCAAACTCGAACTCTTGTAGCAACAGAACCCATTGAATCAACCGTGGCTTGCATCCTTCTTTGCCATCAGATATCTCAAAGCTGCATGGTCTGTATGGACTATCACCTTAGTTCCAAGAAAGTATGCCTGAAACTTCTCAAATGCAAAAACTACAGCCAATAGCTCCTGTTCTATCACGGTATAATTTTTTTGAGCTACATTTAGAGCCTTGATAGCATAATAAATCGGATGGAAAATATTTTCATGCCTTTGACCCAACACAGCTCCTAGGGCCACACCGCTAGCATCATACATGACCTCAAAAGGCAAAGACCAGTCCGGTGCCACTGTAATGAGGGTAGTGGTCAATCTCTCTTTAAGGCATTCAAAAGCCTTCATACATGCCTCATCAAAACAAACTTCACCTCTTTCTCTAGTAGTTTACACCAAGGATGTGCAATCTTCGAGAAGTCCTTGATGAATCTTCTACAAAACCCTGCATGACCTAGAAAACTTCGAACATCTTTTACAGAAATTGGGGGTGGTAAACTGGTAATAACATCAATCTTAGCTCTATCCACCTCAATACCCTTACGAGAAATCCTGTGGCTGAGCACTATACCTTCCTTGACCATGAAATGGCACTTTTCCCAGTTAAGCACCAAGTTGGTCTCTTCACATCTCTGCAGCACCTTGCTCAAATGAGCCAAACAATCTTTGAATGAATCACCCACCACCAAAAATTCATCCATAAAGACTTCAATGATGTCTTCCACCATGTCAAAAAATATGGACATCATGAAATGCTGAAAAGTGGTGGGTGCATTACATAACCCGAACGGCATCCTCTTAAAAGAAAATGTACCATAAGGGCAAGTGAACGTGGTCTTCTCTTGGTCTTCTGGAGCTATAGAAATCTGATTGTACCCCGAATAACCATCAAGGAAACAGTACCATCCTCTTCCTACAAGTCTGTCTAACATCTTGTCCATGAATGGCATCGGAAAGTGATCTTTTTGCGTCCAATGGTTCAGCTTCCTTCAATCTATGCATACTCTCCAACCGGTGACTAGTCTTAGAGGAATGAGTTCATTGTTAGCGTTTGGGACTACTGTGATTCCTCCCTTTTTCTGTACACATTGGACTAGGCTCACCCATTTGCTGTCTGCAATAGGATAAACCACACCTGCATCCAACCACTTGATGATTTCCTTCTTGACCACCTCTTGCATAGGTGGGTTTAACCTAAGCTAATGCTTAATACTCGAAATACAATCTGGCTCTAGTTGGATCCTGTGAGTACAAATTCCGGCTGGGATTCCAATAATATCTACAATAGTCCACCCAATAGCTTTTGTATCTCTTCAAAATGGAGACCAAAGCCTCCACTTGCCATTCCTCCAAGTCAGCTGCAATAATGATCGGTAAAGTGTTACCGGCTCCCAAAAATACATACTACAAATGAGACGGGAGTGCTTTGAGCTCCAATACCGGAGGCTCCTCAATAGATGGCTTGGTTGGTGGGGTCACCCGATTCTTCAAGTCTAGATCAATCTTATTTGGAGCATAAGTGTATGACCCCATGTCAGCAAGTGCATTAACAATCTCTTCACCCCCATGGATCTCCTCAACAGCAATATCCATCAAAACTGTTGCTAAGTCATCAATAATCAATAACTCCTCCATAGGTAGAATTGGTAACTCAGGTTCCACTACATCAATTACGGAGACCACCCTCAGATCATTTGGTCGCTTCATGGATCTACATACATTAAATGTCACTTCCTCATTGTTCAACTGGAATTTAAGTTGTCCAGTCTCCGTATCTACAAAAGCACGTACGGTGGCGAGAAATAATCGCCCCAAGATAATGGGGACCTCAAAATCAACTTCACAGTCCAGGATGACAAAATAGGCTGGAAATATAAAGGACTCTACCTTCACTAGAACATCATAGAGAATTCCCATAGGATTCTTCACCATGCGATCTGCCATCAAAAGCTACGTTATAGTCGGTTTGGGGGCTCCCAAGCCCAACTATCTGAATACTTTTAGCGACATCAAATTAATACTAGCTCCCAGATCACATAAAGCCTTAGCAAAGTTAAAGGCTCCAATAGTGTATGATATGGTGAATGCTCCAGGGTCTTCCTTCTTTTGAACAAGAAAACGGGATACTATTGCACTACAGTGGTGCAAATTATCTGCAGGTTCAAAGCTTACAGTCCTCTTCCTAGTGACAAGGTCCTTCATGAATTTAGCATAGCTGGGCATCTGCTCAAGTGCCTCGACTAATGGGATGTTAACAGACAATTGCTTCAACATGGAAATGAACTTGTGATACTTTCCATCTTCGACCTTTTTCTTCAACCACTATAGAAAAGGAGGAGGAGGTCTAGGGATCGATGTGAACTTTTGTTGTGTCTCCTTCTCCTTCTCATTGCCAGATCCATGCTCTTTTGCATTACTAGGAGCAGTGTTTACCACTGAATCTTCAACCAAAATTGGATCCTCGGAATCTGCTATCCTATCATCATTAATCAATACGGGCTCTTATGTTTCATCAATTACAACTGGCCTCAGAGCATCAACTGTCGCCTTCCCACTCCTAGTAGTGACCGTCATGAAGTGACTGTCATTTTTTAGATTTGCACTGTGTTGCTGGGAAATATGCTTTCTGCCATTACAACATACATCTGACTCAGTTGCTGCTCAATCTGTATAATGGCCATGGCATGTGATTTCACCTTTTAATTCATACCAGAAATATCCGTGCGGAGCTCCTTAAAATGGCTATCTATTGTCTCCATCTGCTTAAGTACCTTGGACAACATGTCTTCAACCCTTGAACCATTAGACTCTGGCTCACAGTTCCTTGGAGGAACATACAGACCGCTTCTATCATTCTTGTACTCCTCACGCTTCTTCCAGTCTCCATTGTCTCTGTATTGGCCTCTGTTGTAATTGTTATCCTTGTAATAGTTCCGACCTTGGTTCCCTTGACCTTGACGCCAAGATTCTTGGTTAGACCCTTGGGTGTTGGTCCGGAAATCCGCCCTTTGATCATTTAGATAGTTGGCTTCCTCCTCAGATTTAGATTCACCCCCATCATATCTCAGGGCCTTGCCCTGAGAACGCACAGCATTAACTTTCTCAGCTCCGGCTCCCATCAGATGCTTAGCAAGCAATCCCATAGTGGTCTTTATCTCAGCAATATCTTGATCTCTTTCTTCATCTTTTCTTCTCTGTTCTGCAGACATACCTACCGCATAAGAACCAGCCGGAATCTCTGACTCTCTTGTGTTCCATGCGCGGTTGGTTTTAGTGATTTTGTCAAGTAACTCAGCAGCTTCCGCATAAGTGTGGCTCATAAAGGTTCCGCCGGAGATGGTATCAACCACCGCCTTGGTGTTAGCACTCAGAGACCTATAGAAGATCTCCGACAATGTATCATATGGAATCTTTTAATTGGGCACCCTTTTTCTTGTTGAAATGCAGCCATGTCTCGTGAAGTGCCTCTGAATTCAATTGCCTGAAGTTATATATCTCATCTTTCAGCTTCAACGCTTTGGAAGGTGGGAAGAATCTTTCAAGAAAAGCTCTCTTAAGTTCCCCCCAGTAGTGATAGAATCATTTGGCAGCTTAGCTAACCACATCGTTGCCTCATTCCCTAATGAAAAAGGAAATAACCTCAGTCTAATTGCATCCTGGATCACTCCCAGTTGTTTTTATGCCTTGCAGATACCCATGAAATTTGTCAAGTGAGTATGGGCATCATCAGTTGCATGACCCACAAATATTTCCTTCATATTGAGTAGTCGGATCATAGCACTGGTAATATCAAACTTTTCCCCAGCAGGAAAAGGGGGAGGGACCATAGCTCCAATGACATCAACTTCGTCTATATCAGCATCAGCATCCTCATCGAAATACTAGTGTCTCTGCTGTTCTGGACCTTTATGCCTTCTAGCTCGCTCTGCTTCGGCAGCTAGACGTTGCTCTTCAGCAACCCTAGCTAACTCACGATCTCTATCTCGATCTTGCTCCTCAGCCAACATTCTCGCTGTGGCTTGGTCCACTATCTCCTGTTCTTGTATGTTGGCCATTCTTCTTAGATTCCTTTGTGTCTACTCATGTTCGTGATCGATTTGAACCATGGATTTTCCTTGGCTCCTAGTAATGGGCATGTACAAACCTATGACCTATTAAAAACAAAAACAACAAAATAAAAATAAAAAGGAAATAAGAACCAACAGTAACGCAAACACAATTAACAAAAGCCTTAGCCGTATTCCCTAGCAACGGCGCCAAAATTTGATGTCGCCCAAATTACACCTCGCAATTGAGATATAAAGTGTTGATGTCAAATATAGAACCCAACGAAGGTTGAGGTCGATCCCACGGGGAATATGGAAAGAACTTAAGTTAATCTGAATAGCTATTACTATCGGATTACTTATTTCCTAAGGGGAAAAGAAATAAAATAATAAACAAGAGTAAAGAATACTAGATTTTTAAATCAATTTTGGTTTCTATTCAATCAACAAATTGACTAGGATTATGTTCCCCAAGATTTCATAACCACAAGGCTTTTACACTAGTGATCTATTCCGGTATTTAACATGCGATATTGGTAAGTTAAGTTCACCTAAATAGTTGGTCCCCTATCTAGATGATTATCACCACACAACTTGGTCTGTATATGGGTGTATGCTTAATTAACTCTTACCCTTAATATTGGATTAGCTATCTCCAGACAAGTTCAAGCTATAGATGAGGGTTGATAGCCTTAAATCTCTGTTGTTAAACTCTTTTTCCCATTCACTATCCCTTTGGTCCAGCGAATAAGAATAAGACAATATCTAACGTTTGCAACTATTAAGAATTAATTAAAACAAAGAGAGAAACAATTCATGCATAAACTCCATTCAAGAATCACTAAGTGTTTTTACATATGTGTGTTAATTCATCATGTTCCTGTTACAGGGTCAATTTTTGTTTTACGCACCAGTTTGACACTGCACGATAGTCACACGCATGTAGCCGCTATGAATCAGCCTACACGTTTGTCTATTTGATCCGTTCAACACTTAAACTATTTTAGCATTCAAATCACAATAGGCATACACACATTTACAGGAAATGACTTCCCAACTTTGTATAACTCGTGTACAAAGAAACACACAAGGCCTCACAAAACTGTTTGCCAAAGACAGACTAACGCTCTATGTATTTTTTTTTCTGCCTAGTGGCAGCGTAGACTTCTCCCTTGAAAGATAGCCCACGCCCTTGCCACATGCTTGGCACATGCCTACAAAATTCCCTCTCAAAATTCAGTTGACATCTCCAACTGATAGGCAATTCAAATTCAAAACTAGAAAATCGCAAACTGACCTGTTGACTAGGCCATAGGTGGCCAAAAATGTGGAAACTACCCAACCGCCCGGCAGGTGCCAGGAACGCGTGCATCAACCTGCCTTGGCGCCATCGCCTGCCTTGCCGCCATGTCTGCGCACCAGGCCTTCGCGCCATGTCTGCGCATGCCTGTGTTGTGTGTCTGCCTATCTCAGCAACTCCATACAGCCAATCCATGGCCCAGTTTCCGTGCCAATGCTTTCCTAGCTCACATCTACCCATTTGCCTTTTCCAAGGCTATGCCATGCCATAGCCCATTTCTTCATTGTCTGCACGTCATCATTGACTTGGCATCTAGGCCACTCGCCTAGTGCCATAGTCTGTCGACTCGTACCTGCCCTTACCGACTTGTACTTTGCCTGGTAGTCTGCCACAATGCCATCACGGTTCCATCAGCGACATTGAGTCATGCCAAAGCCCATCATGTAAATGCCTTGTCATGCCAAACTTTCCACAAGCTTTTCCTTGCCCTCGTCCAGCCTTTATCAATGTCATAGTCTATTCGAGTCATCCAACAAGCTTGCGCACGCACCCGCTAAGGTGCCATACGCTAGTCCGCATAATCATGTCAAGGGGATAACAGTTTCCACAACCCTAGTTATAGGTTTAGCTACTCATGTTTGTATGATCACAATCACAAAACAAAGAATAATTCATAATTGCAACTTATAGAAATTCGTAGAAGAAAACCAAGTGAATTGAATATAAATCCAAAACCGATGAACAAATTTCAATGTTGCTTTTGGTCCTCAAACTCAAGAACAAAATTGTAAACCTTGTTTCTTGAACCAAGAATAATAGTACACAACACAAAAATATATGTGAAAACTATAATAATAAACTGTGTTCTCAAAAATAAACCTAAACAAAGTATTTATAGTTCCAAAGAAACCTTTTGCCTAATTAAAATCGTAACTCAGGTCGTCAGTGGTCACGGGCTAAGTAACGACTCGTTAGGACCTCAAACGAGTCGTGGTCATTCAAGCACAGTCATCCTCAACATTAGGCCCAGTCGTGGCAACGGGTCACCTAACGACTCGTTGTTCTGGGCACGAGTCGTTAGGCCTCTCGTTGACTAGCTTCTTCAATTCTCCAGTGCACCCTACGATTCCCTCCAGTGATCTCCCAATGAGTTGTTCAGTCAGCTAACGACTCTTGACATTATCCGTTATCTCCACTATTTATTTCTTTAAGAATCTTCTTCCAGTTTTCACAACTGGCTTCACGACTCGTTACTAGACGTAATAAGTCATGCCTTCAATCCGTGACGTGCACTGTTCCTTCAACTTCAAATGTTTAACCATCCCATGGCCTTGGCAACGAGTCATGCACAGTGACGACGACTCGTGACATAACTAGCAGCCTCCATTTCAATTATTTTAAGCCTTACTTTGCCCATTTCACGTCCGAACCTATTTTCCTACAATACTTAACACAAACACATTATATCTAGTTAAACACACCCGTAATTTTCATATTTTATTTAGTGCCGTAAAAATCACAGCACATCATTGGTGACTTCACGACTCATGTAGAATTTCCACTCCTCACTTTTTTATCAATGTCCTCAGCCTGCTCCTCCATAATTACAGTTTTTTGTGCTGGCTTTTCTAGCACTAAATCCTTCAATTGTTTACCACTCCTGGTGGTGACAGCATTCACTTGCCTCGGGTTGGTGTTTGAGTCACTCAGCAATCCACCCCAGGGTCGAGTATTCTAGGTTCTAGCTAGTTGTCCCAGCTGAATCGCCAAAGCCTTTGTAGCCAACTGTTGATTTTTCATGTCAGTCATCAATTTTACTTGGTCAGCCGCCATCTGAGCTTAGTTGGCTATAATTGTCTTCAGTATATCCTCAATGTTGTTGGATTAAGTAGGGGCATTATTCCCTCTGAACTGGGGCTGGAAATTTTGAGTTGCCCCCTGATTCCTGTGCGGACCCTGATTCGAACTTTTTCCTTGGTGACTATTACTACCCCATGAAAATTTTTGATGATTCCTCTAGTTGGGGTTGTAATTGTTTCCATAACGCTGATTGTTGCTCCTTTGTGCATTCCCTACAAAATAAACTGAGTCTGGGTTATCACCACATGTCTCTGTTGAGTGTTCACTGCTACCACAAACTTCACATCACACTTGCTAGACTACATTGACTGGAGCTTGTTGTTGCCCCAAGTTCATGTTACTAAAGTGAGTGTTCATCTGATTCTTAAATGTAGCTATCTATGCAGTAGTAGTTGTTAGCCCATCTACCTCTATGACACTTGTCTCTCTCTTCACCACACCTCTAGGTGTGTCAGCATTTCATTCTGGGTTGCCCTGCAAATTCTAGTTCAGCAATGTATACAATTCCTCATAAGTCTTTTTCAAGGCTTTCCCACCAACTGCAGAGTCTAAAAGAATTTTGGTGTGAGGCTCCAAGCCTTCTATAAAAGTGTGCACCAACACAACTGGTGATAGTGAGGAAAATCTCTCAGCATAGACTTAAACCTCTTCCAAGCTTAGAACAGGCTCTTACCATCTCTCTGTTTGAAATTTAGAATCTGACATCTGAGCCTTGTTTTCTTCCCAGAAGGAAAGAACCTAATAAAAAAAAATTTCGCCAGATCATTCCATGAGGTTATGAAGTTAGGTGGTTCAGCTTTCAGCCACCTCTTTGCTTCCCCAAGCAAGGAAAACAGGAACAATGTAAGCCTCACATAGTCTGATGATACCCCAGTGGGTATGTATGTGTCACTTATCTCCACGAAATTTTGTAGGTATTGTTGCGGGTCTACATGGGGAAGACCTGTAAACTATTTGTGGGTATGCAAGAGCTGCATCATATTCTATTTCAGCTCAAATTTACCTCCTGGCTCAGGCCTGGATGCTAGAGGTAACATTGTTCGCGTGTGAAGCACACTGGTCTCCCTGCCATCCTTTTTGGTAAATCTTCTTCCTATTTAGCTAGTGGATCTTCCCCGAGTGGAGCCTGTGGAACTAGTGGAATAGGATTTTGGAGAGTTGTCCTCCTTAATAAATGTAATTGTCTTTCAGGTTTCAAATAAGGATCCACTAATTCTCTGTCATGTGCCAGCTTTCAGAAATCGATTTGTACTCGCAAGTATAGCAGCTAAGATCAAGTTGTCAACACTTTTACAAAAAAAAAAATAGCAAAACTAAAATTTAGAAATTCACAAATTTTGTAGCCACTGGCAACGGCGCCAATAACTTATTGTCTCCCAAGCACACGCAAGTGCACGTGGTCGTACAAGTAATATAGTGGCTCTTTTAAGCCAGATATCGAACCCACAGGGACTCACGACTTAGAGATTTTTCTATTTTAGTATTCACAATTATTTCACACAAGTATGTAAGTAGCCCAATATTTTATGAGTTTCGTAAATGTAAATATTAATGAAAGTAGAAATCAATGAGTTAAAGAACATTGATTAAATCAATAAGCAAGAATATTTTAAGGTTAAGGCAGGAGACACGATCATGTACAACATGTATTTTTCTTCAGCTATGTTCTCTATCGGGTTGATGGTTATGAGGAATTAAAGTTTGGCTATGGTCTTTCGAACCTCAAGCCAATTGCCTAATTATGACCTTTGCAACTACACCTATTAAATTTTGATGCAATAATTCATCTTAGGTCTAGAAGCATTTGTTTCTGTAATAACCCTAATTTAATCAAGGGTCATTTAGTAATTATGTAATAAAAAAACAAAAATATTTAATGATAATAATAATAATAATAATAAAGGTCAAATCCCAATTGAACTAAAGACTTGAAATAAATCAATAAATAAATAAAAAATAGAAATTTATGCTAGAAAAGCTATAGAATGCAGCAGAAAAGAACGCAGGAAAGAAAAAACCGCAGAAGAAAAGAGAAGAAAGGAAGAGAAAAAGGAAGAAAAGAGGAGAGAAAAATAAGAATTTTTTATCCAAAGAATCAAGCTACTGATCCAAATATTTTTATTGAGTTTATTATGCGATTATAAGAAAGTTTTCTAGGTAGAAATATGGAGAAATTTTGAATAAATTGAGAAAGTTTAGTCTTAGGGTTCTCCAACCCAAATCATCAATTCAAAAGGGAAAACATTATCAAAATTTAATTTTGATTAATATTTTGGAATCCTCTCGTCGAGAAGAATCTGTTGGTGGTCATAGTTCGGGAATTCTGCCCCGCTGACCAAAGTTGACTTTCTTAGTCAAACCTTTGACCACAAATTTGACTTTCATTAAAAATTAAGAAGACATCTACCAAGTATTTGACCATTCTAAACCCATTTTTGTGTAGTTTTAGGTGATCCGAAGACCCGAGAGCATAGCTCTGAATTATTAAAAAGTATGCTTGAGCTGTGAATTCGAGGTAAGTGAGACTTTAAGCTTTGAATGCTTGTTTTTCAAATATGTTTTAAAAATATGTTTTGTCTGCCTGGTCCATGTGTTGGGACGAACATGTTCTTAGCAGAATTGGTGATCTTCGAGGCCAACCGTGTATATCTTATATCTAAGCACACTAGAACTCTCTTTATCATAATTAATTCATGGAGTGATATGGTTGTGAGCATGAGGTTGGGACATTGTGTATGTTCCTAGATATCACTGGGCATTGTGTATGTTTCTTGACAATATTGGGCATTGTATATGCCTCTTGACAATACTGAGCATTGTGTATGCTATTGTGGAATCGTTTTTTGGAGTAATTTGCGTAGATGTCATTCATGACAAGTACTCACTGTAAATTGTGTTGAAATATATAGTATTCTTGATAGTTAATTGTGTGAATCTTGTTGAAGATTATATTATGATATAATTCCTGTGCTTATGGTGAGTTGTATATATATTTTTTTAACACTTGTTCTAGGGGTATTTAAAGTGGCAGGTCAGGGATTTTACTGAGTTATATTTGTATATAGCTCACTCCTTATTTGCATTTCTATGCAGATACCATTATGGAGAATGAGACTAGTGGCTGATAAGTCCATTTGCATAGATTCTGTTGCTAAGATGAGCCTTCGCATTGATTCGTGGAGGCTGTCATTTCAGCTCTATCTATTTTATAGCCTATATTCTCATTCTTGGGGTTCGCATGCCCGACAGATAGACTCATGTAACTCTATTAGATGCTCCATGATCTTTTGTGGGATTTGGGCTAGACACTTAGTATTTGAGTGATTGTTGAATTTCATATATTGATTTTGGATTCTGTTGAATCACTATTTTCTATCTAATAATTAGTAATGTGTTTAGACTTACACGTATTTTCTATTAGTGCTTATATAAAAGAGCAAGTGAAATGGATAAATTGATTTGCCCGGGGGTGATGTTAGCGGGTGCCAGTCACATATATGGGATATTTTGGGGTGTGAAAAAGTTGGTATTAGAGCTTAGGCTTTAAGTCCCAAGTCATGGAGCAGTGTTTAGTAGAGTCTTGTTAATGGGTATGTAGGCGTCCATACTTATGACCTCGAGGCTACCGAACATTTAGTATGTTTTCCCTTCTTTCATTCTTTATTCATGCATTGAATTGATTCAAGTCTAATCTTGAAATATTTATTTCATAGATGGCTAAGAAATGTGTCTTCATCTACAAGTCAATCAAAGGAACCAGTTGGATGGGGTGCGGGGCATGGTACTACCCCCGGTCTTAGTCCAGCTGGGGCCCATCAAACAAGGACTCAGACTAAGGCACAGGCCAATCCTCATCTCGAAGTAATGAATGGGAGTCAGACCATCATTGTTTCTCCGGAGCGAGTATAGTAATAGGTTGTTCAAGATGCTCCATCAACAGTGTCGGCTGTTGTACCTACTGTTGCCTTGCCTACAAATGTAGTGATGAGATTGTTGAATGTGTTAGAGGCATTGGTGCCTAATCATGGTGGACTTCTAGATCCTAAAACCACGTTGCAAGCGCAAACACAAGTTTAGTTAAATGTTGTAGCTACACAGACACCCCAGCTGACCCCTCAGCCGACTGTCCATTCAGTTGCAACTACAACGCAATCCAAAGATCTTAATGTTACACCCTGTAAGTTTCTATCGTTTAACCAATGCATTTGTATGTATGTTGAGATTTTTGGAGTATGAATAATGCGAGAAAAGGCCCGAAGTGGGGAGTGCACGAGTGCATCATCGAACGAGCAGGAGGCTGGGATCGGAGACCAAGCGCCCTGGACGTCGCGCTGCGCTGCCTGGCCGGCGCGTCACTCCCCTGGCCTGGCGTTATGGCCGGCACACCACGCCACCCTTTGCCACAGACTCCAACCTATTCAAACATTTCAAGGTTAAGTTGAAATCATAAAAACATTTCCCTAGATCAGGAACTCAACCCTACGAAGGGTTCTCTCCATTTTTCATCTGTTTCTCACCGATTTATGACATTAAACTCCGTCCAAATGCAAATTCATCTTGGATAATGATTTCCATGCCCACGAGGAACATCCCTGCGGAGTTATTTCTTGAAAATTTGCTTGGAGTACCGGAACCCCACCGTGTAAAAGTAATAGAAATCACTTCTAATCAAGTCCTAAGCAGCTAGAAGTCGTAGATAAGCATTTCTACTTTCTAGACTCTCGAGAATGTGTGAATTTTCGGCCAAATTGATCGAAGTTGAGTCATAGTCGATATTATTGAAAGATATCGTTACTTTCCAATTCCTACTACTGAAATAGCCTTATTTTCTCAATGTAGAGGCTACAATTGAGTGGAATCATTGTCTAAAGGTTGGAACTATTTGGATAAAAGAGAATTGGCATTTGAGGTATGTTAGGTCTTATCTCTTTGACAAGTTACTCTCGTCGTATAGTGATACGACCTATGCGCTTAGAAGTAGATAATGATCTTATATGTTGTGATTAGCTACTGATAGTAGATAATGATTATGTATGTTGTGGTTAGCTAATATAGGACGTATTGAGACTATATCATAGTATTCCTTGTTGGGAAAGATTATATTCAGTTTTGACTATCGCTAGATGCAAAAAAGAGATTCCCTATTTAGTTATTCACCGTCTAGAGAGACTAGTAATGTTTTGTTGCCATACTGAGGCCAAAGAGGCCTGTGGTTAGTAGTTACAATACTTGGTTAAATTAGGCGGCATAGGGCATAGTCTGGAAATATACCTTCCTATTTGACACCTACAGGACTAGAATCATGATAGAATGGCCTTACGTTCGAGTCAGTGGCACCAGGGTTGCCTAATGAATCGGGTGGTAGCTTTATAGGTGAACTACCTAGTGCCAGCTACTGTATAGCTTCTTTCGACTTACAGTTGGTCGTATCTGCTGCTTAGGGAACTACCCTAGTTTTCAGAAGTTTGATGGACTATGTGATATCCTAAGTAAGTACCTTAGTAGCCGTTATACATGGGGCTAACGCCTCTGGCGATTCATACAGATGCCCACATACATATTGCCTAGAAGGGCTAAGTCTAAGTATACCTGTCTATGGGGCTACAGATTACTCACGGGAGCTATATGTCGTCAGGTCAGACCAAATTGACACCTATGAACTAGAACCTTAGTATTATGGTCTACTCTTCGGGTTAGTAATTATTGTGGTTGTCCATAGGACTATTGTGGTTGATCGCCTAGTATCATATCCAGTTATTAGCAGCCCTATAGTCATTCTAGTTTAGGAAACCATACAGTTGGTCGCCTATGACTTTGTCGTCCACTGATGAACGATTGTTGTACTAGTATGACCTTCAGAGTGTTGCCAGCTTACCTCGAATCTCGCCTTTTACTTTCTAAGCTAGTTGATTTTGTAATTACTTCCATGACTAACTGGCTAGCCATGGACACATAGAGTATGCATGTTGGTTGCTATTCATATACAGTCATAGGAGCCCAAACAGCTCATATATAGTTACAGGAGCCTAGAAGGCTCATACACAGCTAAAGGAGCCCAGACAACTCATATACAGTTATAAGAGCCTAGATGGCTCATATACAGTTACAGGAGCCCAGATGTCTCACACATAGTCACAGGATCCCAGATGGCTCATATATGATTACAGGGGCCCAGACGACTCATATACAGTTACAAGAGCCCATATGGCTCAAACACAGTTGTAGAAGCCCAGAAGGCTTTAGTACAGTTTTATAGATTGAGTATGCTTAATTACAGCTTGCCTACGAGGCTACAATGAAACAGGTAGGAGTAATACTTTACTTGCACTTGTCGAGGCTTATGGGGGCCCAGGTAGGTTGTCTTTTTATTGCTTGCACCTTCCAGGCTTATGTGGGAAAGGTTAGGTTCTTATTTGTATCCTTGTTTTCTATATATAGTTTATGAATGTGTAATCATTCAGCTTAAGTTCCGGTATATATAATGGTTTACTAGATGCAGGCTATGGTTGTGATAGCATACAGGTTAACGTCTGCCCTTTTCGCTGATTACTTTTATTTCTTTATCACCTTTTATTCAACTTGTATTACTGCCTTACATATTTGGTACATATTGTACTGACGCCCAACTATGGGGCGTTGCATACTTGCTTGCAGGTTTAGACAGATCGGATTTAGGACCTTAGCAGCTATTCGGAGTCAGCAGTTTGTTCAGCTCCTTTCATTCGAAGTTGCCAGGTAATGGAAGTTTTTCTTTCTTTTGTACAGTTTTGGGCAGGTCGGGGCCCTGTCCTAACCACTATTCCACTCTTAGAGGCTTGTAGACTATAGTTTTCAGTTAATTGGTTGTTGTTGGCCATGTGGGGCTTATGTATGTATATTTTGCGTGTTGTCCATGTGGGGCATAGTTTAGCTAGTTAGTTAGCAGTCTCTTCGGCTATAGTATGAATATGACCACCTGTTTCCGTTTGTTATAACTAGACAGCATAGCGGTCTTTTCGGCCCGCATAGGATCCCTTATTGTTATGTTGGCTGGGTTAGTTGTTTTCTTTTACAGGTGTTGCACGGCCTTGTTGGCCCGAGGCTATGTTTATAGCCAAGATATAGCAGTTTCTTTTCTTGAGTTTGAGTTTCTAGCAAGCACCAAAGTTCATATGCCTAGCCTAGTCAGCCCAGGTCCCGGTGTGGCATTAGGTGCCAGTCATGCCTCCCAAGGTGAGGCATGACACTGAAGAATTTCATGGATCTTAAGCCACTAGAGTTCGATGCGACGCCAACTTCTATTGATCCTCAGAAGTTTATTGATCATTGTGAAAAGATACTGACTACATTGGAGTTGGAGGAGTCTCGAGGTGTGGAATTTACCACTTTCTTGTTCTCAGGGTCGGTAGAGGCATGGTGGACTTTGATTCAAAGAGGTAGACAAGTACGGTTACCACCTATCACTTGGTCAGAGTTCTCCATAATGTTTAAGGATAGGTTCATTCCATTGAGCAAACAAGATGACATGAGACATTAGTTCAATAACCTGCATCAGGGCTCCATGACAATTACAAAGTATAAGGCTAAGTTCACTATTTATCCAGGTATGTTCCATTTTTAGTTAAAGACCCGAGGGAGAAGGTGAGATGTTCCATCTGGACTTGAATATCATTATCGAGGCCCTGTGATACGAGATATGTGAGGTGGTACCTATTCAGATGTGGTTGACACTGATCTCTATTTTGAGTTCTATTTAGAAATGGAAAGAGCCGAGCGAGAAAGCAAAAAGGCGCGTAATACAGGAGGGTTCAGTCAGAGTCGGTGGTGTAGTCTTCTAGGTGTGGTTATCTAGTTACACAGGGTTAGCAGCAGATGTACAGGAAGGGAAACATTTCCTTTCAGTTCGGACAACATCCGAGATGTTCTAATTGTGGTAGATTTCATAATGGTTGTTGCTTTGGACCAGACAGGGCTTGTTTTATTTGTGGTGAACAGGGGCACATTGCTAAATATTTTCCTAAGGGGAATTCTGGTACTAGTCAAGCTACGGCATAGCTGTGTGGAACTGCTACAGGTACACATACTCAAGCTCAGCCAACTAAGGCTGCTCAGCAGGGTGCTTGTGGACAAGGTCAATAGGGTGCACAGGTTGCGCAGGGAGCGGGTGGACAGCTGAGATTCTTTGCTATGGCCAGACAAGATATCGAGGCATCTAATGCATTAGTCACAGGCATTATTATTGTCAACTCTCATAGGGCATATGCTCTTATTGATCCTGGTTCTACGTATTCGTATGTATCTTCATCTTTTGCTATATTTTCAGAATGAAGAGTGAAGTATCTTATTGTTCCATATATGATTATGACCCCAATGGGGGAGACTTTGGCAGTGGATAAAGTTTACAGAGACTGTGTAATATCTGTTCAGGACAGGGACATTGTAGTTGATCTACTAGAGTTACCGATGTCTTGCTTTGATGTGATTATAGGTATGGATTGGTTGTCATTATGTTATTCTTTGGTTGATTATTATGCTAAGCTTATATATTTTAATTTTCCTGGAGAGCCACCTTTAGCATGGAAAGGCATGACTCATGTGACCCAAAGAAAGATAATATCTTATGTAAAGGCACGTTGAACGATTAATTATGGGTGTTTGGGTTTTATTGCTACCGTTCATGATACTCGAGCGGAGGATGTTACTATGGATAGTGTTCCTATTATTCGAGAATTCGTTGATGCGTTTCCAGAAGAATTGGACTACCCCCAATAAGAGAAATTGAGTTTAGCATTGATTCAGTTCCAGGGACTCATCCTATTTCAATTCCTCCATACCGTATGGCTCCAGCTGAGTTGAGAGAACTGAAGGTTCAACTCCAAGAGCTACTTGATAAGGGGTTCATCAGGCCTAGTGTATCGTCTTGGGGTGCACCTGTGTTATTTGTGAAAAAGAAAGATGGTACAATGAGAATGTGCATTGACTACAGACAGTTGGATAAGGCAACGATCAAGAAGAAATATTTGTTGCCTCATATTGATGATTTATTCGATCAACTACAGGGTATTACTCACTTTTCCAAACTCAACTTGAGATTGGATTACCATCAGCTGAGAATCAAGACCTAGGATATCTCTAAGACAGCTTTTTGGAACAGATATGGGCACTTTGAATTTTTGGTGATGTCCTTCGGGTTGACTAATGCACCTGCAACATTTATGAACCTCATGAATAGGGTATTCAAGCCATACTTAGACCATTTGGTGATTGTGTTCATTGATGACATTCTGGTCTACTCTTGAAGTGAGGCAGAATATGAACAACATCTGAGAGTTGTGCTACAAACACTTAGACAACGAAAGCTTTATGCCAAGTTTTCGAAATGTGAGTTCTGGTTGGGCACACTTTCCTTTTTGGGACACGTAGTTTCATGGGATGGGATCCAAGTTGATCCAAGGAAGATTGAAGCGGTTTGAGATTGGCTTCGACCCAGTACTCCTACCGAGATATGCAGCTTCTTAGGATTAGTTGTCTATTACAGAAGATTTGTGGAGGGCTTCTCAAAGATTGCCGCTCCATTGATGTGTTTAACTCATAAAGGTGTAGTATTCCAGTGGTCTGATGGATGTGAAGAAAGCTTTCAGAAATTAAAGGTTGTGTTGACTACAGCTCCGATTTTGACTTTACCTACCATGGAGGGTGGTTTTACCATTTATTATGATGTGTCTCGAGTTAGATTGGGTTGTGTCTTAATGCAGAATGGTAAAGTTGTGGGGCATGAATCTTGGTAACTAAAAATTCATAAGAATAATTATCAAACTCACGACTTAGAATTTGCCACAGTCGTATTTGCACTGAAGATCTAGCGTCACTATCTTTATGGTGAGCCATGTGAAATTTATATTGATCATAAGAGTCTAGAATACATATTCAATCAAAAATATTTGAATCTGAGACAACGATGGTGGTTAGAGTTACTTAAAGATTATGATCTTACCATTTTGTATCACCCTGGGAAGGCAAATGTGGTGGCGGACGCCTTGAGTAGAAAGTCTATGGGTAGTCTGGCCCGGATAAATGCTGAAAAGCAATCTATGGTTATGGATATTAAGGAATTGTCCAATCGGGGAGTTCGAATTGATCATACAGTACGGGGCCGGTTACTTACAGGTATGGTGGTACAATCTTCCTTAACTGGATAAGTCAAAACTTTCCAATATGAAGATCTCTATCTTGCTAGACTATGAGTTAGAGTACGAAATGGGGGCACTAAGTCATTCTTTATTGATGGTGAAGGTGTGCTTCGTCAACATGGTAGGCTTTGTATTCCCATTGTGAGTGATGTGAAATAACTAATTCCTGAAGAGTATCATAGCTCATGATACTCAGTTCACCCAGGTGCTACAAAATCGTATCAAGACTTACGTGGGTTGTACTGGTGGAAGAGTATGAAGGCTGATATTTTGAAGTATGTGACTAGTTGCTTAAATTGTCAACAAGTCAAGTATGAATGTCAAAAACCTGGGGGAGTAATACAGAACTTGATTATCCCATAGTGGAAGTGGGAGAGGATCACTGTGGATTTTGTTGTTGGGTTGCCAGGTACTTTCAAGAAACACGACTCAATTTGGGTGATTGTGGACAGATTCACAAAGTCAGCATATTTCATACCAGTTCGGGTTACTCATACCGCAAAACAGTTAGCAGATATTTACCGTCGTGAGATAGTTCAGATTCATGGTGTGCCTATTTCAATAATATCTGATCAAGGTGAACAATTCACTGCTGAGTTTTGAAAGTCTTTTCAGAAGTCATTGGGTTCGCAAGTCGAGTTGAGTACAGCTTTTCATTTGCAAACTGATGGATAGTCTAAATGGGTTATTCAGATCTTAGAGGACATGCTTAGGGCTTGTGCGATCGATTTTGGTGTCCATTGGTACGATCAGTTGCTTTTGGCAGAGTTTGCTTATAATAACAGCTACTAATCGAGTATACAGATGGCACTGTTTGAGGCTCTGTATGGTCGCAAGTGTCGTTCGCCAGTTGGATGGTTTAAACCTGGCGAAGCACAATTACTAGGTCCATATTTATTTCAGCAAGCTTTGGAGAAAGTTGCATTGATACGAGAATAACTTATGACAGCACAAAGTAGACAAAAATCCTATGCAGATAAGAAAGTCCATGATATGGAGTTCATGAAGGGTGAGAAAGTCTTTCTAAAAGTTTCCTCTATGAAAGGAGTTATGAGATTTGGCCGGAAAGGTAAGTTAAGTCCTAGATATATTGGTCCTTATGAGATTTTGGATCAGATTGGGTTGATGGCATATAGACTTGCCTTACCTCCGAGAATGTCGTTGTTCATCCTGTGTTTCACATGTCCATGCTTAGATGATATGTACATGATGATAGTCATAAGATCCAGCTGGAGGATGTGGAACTTGATGAGAATTTGACTTATGAGGAAGGTCCAATATATCTTACTAATAGGCAAGTACGACAATCTAGGTACAAAAAGGTGGTTTCCGTCAAAGTGTTATGGCGTAACCATCCAATCGAGGAGGCTACTTGGAAGTCTGAGGCGGACATGCGAGATAGATATCCTCACCTATTTGACACTATAGGTATGATTCTAAACCGTTCAAAGACTAACGTTATTTTTTAGAAGATGTGAATGTAATAACTCTAATTTAATAAAGGGTTATTTAGTAATTACGCAACAAAAGAAAAGAAAGATGATAATAATAATAATAATAATAATAATAATAATAATAATAATAATAATAATAATAATAATAATAATACCACCATTTTGACAGGATCTGATCGATGTCGGCGGTAGTCCGCTCGACGGTGATAGACCTTATCAAGAGAGTATCCTTGTCTCCGAACAAGAATTAAAATGAAGGGAGATTATTATATAAACTTATTAAAAATTTAGTACAGAGATTAATAGCTGTATGGTAATCTTTTACCTAAGCATGGGGCCTGTCTGTGCATCAAATACTACAGGATCTTGAGACCATGTGTACAGGATACATTTTTAGGGACTCCCCGGGATAATAACAGCCCTAGAAACTCCAGATAAATGGGCTTTTCCACCGGGCGACTGTACATAGTCACTAAGGCAAATCCAAGATCTATAGTATTCATGATAACTGTACCGCCATCTCAGAACCAAGCTATCAATATTAATACTAAATCTTTAAAGTTCATATAATAAAATCTCTTGATCTTAATAAAGTCTAGTTCATATTTATGGGGATTCAAGTATTATGGTATTCAACATAGATAAATATTTAGCCGGTTATAATTCCGGCCATCAGAGAAGTAGTAGTAAAGTAAAAACAAAAGAACAGTACCTGAACTGAGCCCTCAGATGCCCAAAAGTTGGATGATTTTTTGATTCTCTTTACAAAAGGAAATTACAACTATACAAAAGCTGTCTTCTTTTTAGAGAGAAGGCAGAGCAAAATTGAAGAGAGAGAAACTAAAAACTTAAAAACTTCTGCTCCCCTACAAATGAGGCGAAGGCCTCTTTAAATAGAAAAAAAATTGTACAGTAAAATAACTGTGCATTTATTATGGGACAGTGACAGTTATCTCTGTCGTGTAGGTCCCACCGGGTCCTGCCATTTTATTTTGTTGGATTTGTTTTCTTCTCTTGCAGACGAAATCTTCGTCATTTTCCTTACTGAATTAATTTTTCAGCTTCTTCCATTTCTTTATCAATGTCTACTTCCTCATCAGCCTGAGAGTCTTCATACAGGGACTGACTTGTATCACTTTTCATTGATACATCCAATTTTTCGACGATTTGTTCAAATGATAATAATAAATTTTTTTGAACTTATTTCATACACGCTTCAATCTGTTCCCCTTTATCACCAGGCTGGTATATGATTCTTCTGGCAATATGCTTTAACGGACTATCTTCAATTTTTATAGTCTGAGGCTTTTTAGAATATTCTTTTATCTTATGGACAATTTCATCAATTGTTTCTTGTCCAAATAACGTGTTTGTTTTGGGGTCCCTTTTAATCATCTTTTCTGAAAAATTGTTATAATATGTCTTGTAAATACAAGGGACCTGTTCTTCCATATAACCGAATTCTGGTATTCATTTGTGAATCCATGGGATGAAAAATTCCAGAAAAAAAAATATGTGTCCAATTCTTTCGGGCCAATTGACATGATCTTTCCTGTATAATAAGTCCATGTCTGGAGATACTTGTACCCATTGGTTGTATAAATCCTTAAATTGTGTGGGCAAAATTTCAATCGTTGTCTCATGGTAAGTCCACCAGTTTAAAAACCAATTGGGAATGAATTTGGCAAAATTCTTTTGACATACCTTTATAAACCAAGTATGTTTATGCCTTTCATTGTTGTAATAAAGGGTATAACTGAACGCCTGGATATAATCCCAGTATGTACAATTTACCTTTGTACCATTATCAAGAATAATTTGTCTTTCCCTCATAGTGGAAAGCCCCCATTCTTCAGCTGATATAATCTTTTTAATAATAAATTTTGAGAAATTATAAACTTTCTCATCATTAAAATGTTTGAAGTGAGATATCTCTACACTTCCAGTATTTATCAAAATGTTTTCATAATAATTGCGGATCTTGTATGACTGACCCAGGAAATATAGACTTTCGGAGAAATACCTTTGAAGTAGATCCCAAGGTTGTTCTCTTCTATCAATTTCATTGTCTTCTACAAGAAGTATGATTTCTTGTTTTTGTAATTTTTCGTAGTTCTTTATATCATCAGAATTTTCCATAGAGACGCTCGCATAGGTATCACCTTGCGGTTTTGCTTGACTTTGCAAATAACTTTGTAGGGCCTCATATAATGGGCTCTCTTTAGGGATATCTCCCAAATTTATAGATCCAGATGAAGATGCTTCATTACTTTTCTTGTTTACAAGAGTTTTATTCCCCATTTGTATAATTGGGTTTGAATAGCTACCCTTAGAGGTAGTATAACTTCCTCTTTGAATTTCTTTATTTTCAGGAGAAGTATAACTTTTCCCTGTTCTTCTTCCTCGGCCTTTATAATGACCTCCACTTCTTCCTCTTCCTCTATTAGAGGAAGACTGAGATGGCCATTGAGGCCTCATTATGCATACAAAACAGATTTGATTAGTTTTCATTAAGATATTCTCTAGTAAGAAAATTTGGTAAGGAATTATCAATTCCCTTTTTATAATCAATGTCAAAATCAAATGGAGCCAATTGGGCTTGCCATCTAGCAAAAATTAATTTAGAGGCATCATGCTTAAAATCTTTGTTAAACATAAATTTAACAGCTTGAGCGTCTGTTCTTATCAAGAATTTTTGATTATATAAATCATCTTGAAATTTAAGAACACATTTAACAATAGCTAATATTTCATGGGCCACTGTTGTATACTTCTTTTGGGCCTCGGTCCATTTATCTGAGTAATACCTTATGAGGTATTCCTTTTTATCGTTTGAGCTAATTTGCTTAAGGATTCCTCTAAATCCAATATCAGAAGCATTAGTTTCTATAATTTTTTGCCATGTAGGATTGGCAAGAGTTAAACAAGGTAAAGAACTTACTTTCTTTTTAACTAGTTTAACTATATTGTTATGCAAATCAATCCAAGGTGATTTATAATCCTTTTGTAATCTTTCATAAAGAGGTGCTAAATCTTTAGATAAATTCTTTATAAACGGGGAAATATAATTTAAGCCACCCAAAAATCTTTGTAATTGAGTTCTATCAGTAATAATATTAGGAAATTTTGAAGCAAATTCGATAGAACGTTGAATAGGAGTAATTTTTCCCTGGCAAATATAATGACCAAGAAATCTGACATTAGTTTGAAATAAACTCATTTTTGGTTTAGATATAACCAAACCATTTTGTATAACAATTCTTTTGAAAATGTCAAGATGTTTGAAATGTAATTCAAGAGTTTTTGAATAAACAAGAATGTCATCAATATAGACAATAATGAAATTCGGATAAGGATTGAAAATATCATTCATAATTTTTTGAAATTCAGAACGAGCATTTTTTAATCCAAAAGGCATAACGTTCCACTTATATTGTCCGAAGGGAACATTAAAAGCAGTTCGATATGTATGCTCTTTGAATAATTGAATCTGCCAATAACCAGATTTCAAATCAAATTTTGAAAATATATTTGCATCATATAATCTTGAAAGCAAGTCTTTCTTATTTGGGATCGGATATCTGATCCATTTTAAAACTTTATTTAAAGGTTTATAATTGATTACCAATCTTGGTATTCCACGTTCTTTTTCTGCTGCATTATTAACATAGAATGCAGTACAAGACCATGGAGACTTAGATGGTTTAATCAAATTCTTTTGCAAAAGATTATCAATTTCTTTTTTGCAGAATTCAACCAATTCAAAGTTCATCTGACAAGGTCGAGATTTTGTAGGAATATTTTCTTCTAAACGTTTCTTCATATGGAAGAGAAACAACATGCCTTTTTCTATCCAAAAAAGCACTCGAATGATCAGCACAAATAGATACAGCAAATTGTTCAGAAATTAATTTAATTTTTTTCCTGAACATTAACAGAATTCAATGTATCATCAATAGTCATGCTATAAATTTCATGCTGTAAAGAATTCATATGAAATAATTTTCTATTAATAAATGCATTTATATTTCTAGTAAGAGGTTCAGTTATAAACTGAAAAGAAATCTTTTTACCCATATAAGTAGCGTCAAACCCATTATTATCAACATGAGTGAAGGGGTAAATGGCTTGTATAAAAGGAGTTCCTAGTATAATAGGAGGAAACATTTTATCTTTAACAAGAATAAAAAAAATGCGGAATGCAAACCTTATTTTTGCAGACATATGCATTGGGTAGTTTATATTCTATTTTCATTCTAGCACCAGAGGCACAACTAATTTTATGAGAGGTTTTTTGATAGTATCTGATGGGAATAATTCCTTCTTGAATACAACTCATATCAACACCACTATCAATAAGTGCAATTTCAGTAATCGAAAAATTATTGTCAATCAAAATAGTACACTTAACATACCATCCATGAGAAGTAACTATTTGCATCATTCCTATAAACAAATTATCATTAGGATCAGAAATAACCCTTTTAGAAAATTCAGATATTTCTTGAAAATCATTTGTTTCAGGTAGTAAAACACCCTTTTTTTATCATCTGTAGTAACCAATTGAAATAGTATTCCTTTCAATTTGTTCTATACGATGATCTAAAATCATTTGATTTTGTTTAAGAGATTTAATCTCAGTTTTTAATTTTTCAACTTCATATTTCAAATCATCCATAGAAGTAGTATAACTGGGAAGATTCATATTTTGTGGCGAGTTCTTTTCCAAAAGTCTTTTTTGCACTTCTGTCATAGAATATGGAACTTCATCCAGAATATCTCTTTTTTGAATAGACTTATCTGTCGGTTTTGAAGTAGAACTAGAAGTCATATTGATAATTTTTTCTCGTAAATTATTATGATTAACTTCTTTCAATAAATCTAAAATATTATCAGAAGTAATAGGTTTTATTTGAAAATCATTTTGAAATTGGGATTGTAATTTATAAAAATTCAAGCTATCACAAGAGCATTCCCCTGTACCTGTATCACAAGTATTATCATCAGGTAAATCAAATTATTTAATTGATGCTTCGGAAGAGGCAGAAGAATAATCACTATCATACTCGTCTACCGAAGTTTCAGCTATAATCTTTAGAATTTTTTCTTTGGATCGGTCATCCATTTCCATGGCGAGAGCTTTAATCTTCTCTTTCTTGCAATTTGGGGCAATATGACCAAATTGACCACATCTATAACATTTCAAATCCTTTAGATCTCTGCCAGATCTATCTTTAACGAATCACTTTTCTTTGCGATGTTTTCTTCGAGCATAATTCTCTTCTCTTGATCGACAATGTCGTCTTTTACCTTTTCTTTGGTAAAATTCATCATTTCTTTTATTTCTTTTCTTTTTATAAGAGGAGGTATCACCCATTCCAAATTGTTGGCAAAAATCTCCTAATTGATTCCTTCCAGTTAGTCTCTGTTTTTTAAGCTGTTGATTTAACTTTAGCTCATTACACAAGTTTAATCCTTGTTGTGTACATACTCCAATGAGTCTTCCATAGGTATATATATTATAAAGAATCTGAACATTATTTCCATGAAGAGTTTTTCTAACTCTTTCAGCAAATAAAGCGGGTAAACCGTCAATAAATTTACCTTTCCAATGGTCACTATTACTTTCGGGTAGATCCATAACCCAACTAAGAAAGGTTTCTTTATACCATCGGAATTCACCTAGATGTCTGCATCTAAGTCCGTTTAACAAGGTACGAATATTCTCATGCATATTAGTAAATCTACCACTAAAATATTCAATAATAGTCAAGACTAAAGTGTAGACACAATCTTGTCTACCTGAAACTAAGGCTCTTCCTAGATTATCAACTCCAGGTTCAGTTTTAACAGCATTATAGATTGCTGCTCTATCTTCAAAAGTCATAAAATTATCCCACCAGCCTCTTAATTGGCCAGTAAATCCTGCAACAATCATTCTACAAATCACTGTCTCTGTATTTTTATCAGTAGTGGCTTTGCAGATAGTAGAATACATCAGCATACGATGTACTAAAATACTGATTTGCCTATCAGTCAAACCATCTAGATTCCATTCGTAAATAGCATCACCGTTATAACTGGTGTTTGTCTGGTTCCAGTCTCTTTCTTCAACCAGAACATCTTGAGGGGTTGGCCTAGGATAATAATATGTATCCATTCTAGGCATATCTCCATATCTTTTTCCCAGTTTTCTGAGCTTATTAAGTTCAGATCTGGTTTCTTCTTTATAATCTTTGGATGGATCTGAAATATTTTCTGCAAATTCTGAGGCTAACTCAAGAGGTTTGAGGTTTAAACCAGCTAATTTCTCATTAACCAGTTTTTCTAATTCCTCTCTTGACTTGATCTTAAATCCAGTAATATCCGAAGGTCTCTGAATAGAGGGTTCAAGTCTGGTGGATGTAGAAGGCTCGTCATGTATAACTTGAGAAGTATGAATTACAAGAGATCTATCTGATGAAGAAGGAATACCAATCTTCTTCACCAAGTCAGTTAAATAATCAAGCTTTGAATCAAGAGAACTAATATGTTCACCCAAAACTTTAACATATAAAGACAAATAATTATTTTGAGAAATCAAATTATTAATTTCTTTAATACCATTGCTAGCTACATCTTCTTCAACAAATTTTTGAAAAGCAGCAAAGGTAATACCTGTATTATTAGGTAATACAAAAGGATTTTGTGGTGGATAAATACCTTTTATAATATTACCAGAATTATCATGATAAGTTCTCTCGAGGACTTTAATATACATATGCATGTATGTAGTTAAGAACCAAGGAACAAAATATATAATTTGATTATAGAAGGCACAAGTTTCATAAAATTCTTGAGAAATACTTTTTTTATCATCATTACTATAAAACTCAGTATACCAGTTTTTAAAACTTTTCCATCTATCATGACAAAATTCTTTTAAAATATGCTTTCTTGCCGGTGAACCCGGACTAAAATCAATTTTGAACTTAATCATTTAAAGACCATTAAAATCATTTAAAGACAATAATAATAACAATAACAATAATAATAACAATAATAATAAATATAACAATAACAATAACAATAACAATTATTATTATAATAACAACAATAATAATAATAATAATAATAAAAATAATAATAACAATAATAATAATAATAATAATAATAATAATAATAATAATAATAACAATAACAATGATAATAAAAATAACAATAATAATAACAATAACAATAACAATAACAATAACAACAACAATTATTATTATAATAATAACAATTATAATAACAATAATAATAACAATAATAATAATAACAATAATAATAATAATAATAATAATAATAATAATAATAATAATAATAATAAGAATAAGAATAATAAGAATAAGAATAACAATAAGAATAATAATAATAATAATAATAACAATAAGAATAAGAATAACAATAACAATAACAATAATAATAAGAATAATAATAACAATAATAACAATAACAATAACAATAACAATAACAATAACAATAACAATAATAATAATAAGAATAATAATAATAACAATAATAACAATAACAACAACAATAAGAAGAATAACAATAATAATAACAATAATAATAATAATAATAATAACAATAATAACAATAATAATAATAATAATAATAATAATAATAATAATAATAATAATAATAATAATAATAATAATAATAATAATAATAACAACAACAACAATAATAACAACAATAACAACAATAACAACAATAACAACAACAATAACAACAATAATAACAATAATAATAACAACAATAACAACAACAATAATAACAACAATAAAATAATAATAACAATAATAATAATAATAACAATAATAATAATAATAACAACAATAACAACAATAATAACAATAATAACAACAATAACAACAATAATAACAATAATAATAACAATAATAATAACAATAATAATAACAACAATAAAACAATAATAACAATAATAATAATAATAACAATAACAATAATAATAATAATAATAATAATAATAATAATAACAACAACAACAACCATAACAACAATAATAATAACAATAATAAAATAATAATAACAATAATAATAATAATAATAATAATAATAATAATAATAATAATAATAACAACAACAACAACAACAACAACAACAATAATAACAATAACAACAATAACAACAATAATAACAATAATAATAATAATAATAATAATAACAATAACAATAATAATAATAATAATAATAATAATAATAATAAATCATTGAACTAAAGACTTGAAATAAATCAACAAATAAATAAATAATAGAAATTTCTGCTGGAATCTACAGAATGCAGTAGAAAATAATGCAGGAAAGAAAAAAAACCGCAGAAGAGAAGAGAAGAAACTTTTCAGGGTAGAAATAATAATAATAATAATAATAATAATAATAATAATAATAATAATAATAATAATAGTAATAATAATAATAATAATAATAATAATAATAACAATAATAATAACAACAATAATAACAATAACAACAATAACAACAATAATAACAATAATAATAATAATAACAATAACAATAATAATAATAAAAAAAAAATCATTGAACTAAAGACTTGAAATAAATCAACAAATAAATAAATAATAGAAATTTCTGCTGGAATCTACAGAATGCAGTAGAAAATAATGCAGGAAAGAAAAAAAACCGCAGCAGAGAAGAGAAGAAAGGAAGAGAAAAGGAAGAAAAGAGGAGAGAAAAATAAGAATTTTCGATCCAAAGAATCAAGGTACTGATCCAATTTATTGAGTTTATTATGTGATTATAAGAAAGTTTTCAGGGTAGAAATATGGAAAATTTTTGAATAATTGAGAAAGTTTAGCCATAGGGTTCTTCAACTCAAATCATCAATTTGAAAGGGCAAACATTATACAAATTCAATTTTGATTAATATTCTGAAATACTCTCGTCGAGGAGAATCTGTTGGTGGTTATAGTTCAAGAATTCTGCCTCGTTGACCAACATTGACTTTTTCAATCAAATCTTTGACCGCGAATTTGACTTTTGTTAAAAATTAAAAAAATGTCTACCAAAGTATTTTTGACCATTCTAAACCCATTTTTGTGTAGTTTGAGGTGACTGGAGAACCGAGAGCATAGCTCTGAATTATTAAAAAGTATATTTGAGTAGTGAATTCGAGGTAAGTGAGACTTTAAGCTTGAATGCTTGCTTTTCAAATCTATTTTTAAAATGTGTTTTGTCTGCCTGGTCCATGTGTTGGGACGAGCGTGTGCTTGGCAGAATCGGTGGTCTTCGAGGCTAGTCGTGTATATCTTATATTTAAGCACACTAAAACTCTCTTTATCATAATTAATTCGTGGAGTGATACGGCTGTGAGCCATGAGGTTGGGGCATTGGGTATGTTCCTAGATATCACTGGGAATTGTACATGCTTCATGACAGTATTGGGCACTGTATATGCCTCTTGACAATACTGAGCATTGTGTATGCTGTTGTGGAATCGTGGTGTGGGGTAATTTGAGTAGATGCCATTCATGACAAGTCCTCACTGTAAATTGTGTTGAAATATATAATATTCTTGATAGTTAATTGTGTGAATCCTGTTGAAGATTATATTATGATATAATTCCTGTGCTTGTGGTGAGTTGTATATATATTTTTCTAACACTTGTTCCAGGGATATTTAAAGTGGCAAGTCAGGGATCTTACTGAGTTATATTTGTATATAGCTCACTCCTTCCTTGCATGTCTATGCAGATACCATTGTGGAGCGTGAGACTAGTGGCTGACGAGTCCATTCGCATAGATTCTGTTGTTGAGATGAGCCTTTGCATTAATTCGTGGAGGCTGTCATTTCAGCTCTATCTATTTTGTGGCCTATATTTTCTTTCTTAGGGTTTGCATGCCCGACAATTAGACTTACGTAACTCTATTAGATGCTCCATGGTCTTATGTGGGATTTGGGCTAGACACTTAGTATTTGAGTGATTGTTGAATTTCATGGATTGATTTTGGATTCCGCTGAATCACTATTTTCTATCTAATGTTTATTAATGTGTTTATACTTACACGTATTTGTTCACAGTGCTTATATAAAAGGGCAAGTTAAATTGATAAATTAGTTCGCCTGGGGGTGATTTTAACGGGTGTCAGTCACGTCTATGGGATATTTTTGGACGTGACAGTTTTCTTTGTTAACCGAATGCGTTGCAGGTATATTTCTATCCCACACGTGAATCCTATCTTTAATTCATAGCAAAGATAAGAACACATTCCCCTATTCCTTGTTCTACCCTAACAATTCTCCTTTTGGATTCATGCTAAGGTTATGAATTTATCTTAATGTTGGTCAAACACTAAAATACAAAAAAGCATAAATAGAAGAACAACCATTCATGATGGAGAAACTCAATCTGAAAATAAAATAAAATCATACAATCATGCAAACAGCCTCAACCTCAGAATGAGGTGAATTAGCCACTCATTCTTTGATTAAACATCTCCGAACAAGTTTTTAGCATAAGAACAATTGAAATTAGAAGAAAAGAGAAGAAAAAGAACCCTAGAGTTTTCTTCAGCTCAATTGCCTGTTTCCCGCGTTCTTTCTAATATTTTAAATAATGAAAATAAAAATCTAAGTGTTCTATTTATACAAGTGAAAAATAACACGGTGAATAACTAGCTCCATGACACGGAGCTCATTGCGAAGGAACTACTCCGTGGCATGGAGCTGTCGCGGACAGTCACTGGAATTTGATGGAGTTTTGGTAAACCAAGCTCCATGTCACGGAGCTTATCACGCCAAATGTGCTCCATGCATGGACCCAACGTGGTCCTTCATAAGAAATTCACCTCCATCAGCTTGCAACACTTCAACGTTTCACGGAGGCCATCACGCCAAACCTCTTCTGTGGCACGTTGCTATCACGGAGGCTCACTGTTTTGTGCCTTTCAAATTTTAAATTTTTCTACCAAGGCATTGTGGCACTTTGTTGAACACGAACAATCTCCAACGAGGCACGGAATTGACTTCCAACAACAATTTTTAGCTCTCTTAACTTCTCGCACTTCAACTCCGAGCATCCATCCGCAAAATCAAGATGAAATTACTGTATTTTGCACCTGAAAATAGTCTCATCATATTTATGAGTCCAAAAGCATAAATCATTCAAAGCATACATGAATACATCGGTATTATCCTTAAATAGGCTACAGTATGGGTGAAAACATGGCGTGTAGTCATATAAATACGCCCAAGATCACCTCTGAGAGTCAACTGAAAGGAATATTACAAGTGATAAATATGATCCAGGTAAGTCTACTTGTCATCCAGTCACCGAAGAGCAATTTTCTCAAAAAATGCCATTTTTATTAAGAAAATGATCATAAAGTTTTCAAATGCATATTTCAAAAATCAAATACACCTAGCTAAGTATGGAGACCTAAACATATCTTTACTAATGATGATGCTAACACTAAAGGATCAAAGTTAGTTTGGGTACCTAAAAAAATATAACTACTTGATTTTACATGAACACCACAAAAAATAGTACCTACAGAGTGCATTTCAAACCATATGATGGAAAATAAAAACTTGTTTAGATCAGTTGCTGACTTTAATGTAGGAACATTCTGTTTTGGAGATAATTCAAAAGGAACTGTTATTGGTATAGAAATAATTGCTTTTAGTGATTCAGGCGATATTACTAATGTTTATCTTGTAAACGGCCTCAACTACAATTTATTAAGCATAAGTCAATGGTGTGACTTTCTGCTCGAGGTCAGGTTCAAAAAGACAGGATATATTATAAAAGATAAAGAAGAAAAGACTTTGTTGCTAGAAACAGGGAAAAAATGTATATGCCCTAGGTTCCATGAAGAATTTAGGTATATCCATCAATAACAGTTGATCCTTGATCTGACATAAGAAACTGCGCCATGCAAGTATGTGACTCATTAAAGAACTTGTCAAACATAAGTTAGTTATTGGTTGTCAAAGCTGGACTATACCAAATGTCACATTTGTGATTCATGTCAGATGGGAAAGCAAACAAAAAATTCTTTCTATTCAAAATATATTGTATTCACCTCTAAACCTTTTCAGCTATCACACATGGACCTCTTTGTTCCCACTAGAACAACAAGCATTGTAGGAAAAATGTATGCTTTTGTTATTGTTAATAAGTGATGACTATTCATGTTTTACTTAGGTTATGTTCTTAGCAAATAAACATAGTAATTTAAAGTATTTTGAGTTATTTTGTGAGAAAGTTTAAAGAGATGAAAGTTATTATATAACTGCCATAAGAAGTGATCTTGGTGGAGAATTTGAAAGCAAATCATTTAAATATTTTTGCAGTGAGCAAGAATACACTCAAAAATCTTTCTCACCAAGATCTTCAATAAAATATAATGACGGAATAAAAAAAATAGAACTCTTTGAGATATGACTAGAATAATAATTGTAGAACACTCTTTACCACATCACTTTTAGGCTGAAGTTGTAAGCATAGCTTGCCATGTGCTTAACAGGTGCCTGATTAGACCTATCCTAAGAAGACTCCATATGAATTACGAAAAAATAAGAGACCGAATATTAGCTAGTTCTACTCCTTTGGATGCACAACAATTGAAAGGATAATCTTGGTAAGTTTGATCCAAGAAGCAATGAAGGAATATGCACTCGATTCGGTAAGCTCCAAAAGAAAATCATCTTTCTACTATTAAAGGAATTGCAAAATATCTTGTTGGCACAACTTCCTATGGACTATGGTATCTAAATACTAATTGTTCAATCTTGAAGGTTTTCCAGCCACTAACTATGCAGGTGATAAAGATGATAGAAAAAGCTAAGTGAAACAAATCAATTTCTTGAAAATCTCTCAGACCTTAGAATAGAAAATAAAAGGATCTCTGAGCACTCTCCACCATAGAAGTTGAATACATTGTCGTTAGGCAATGTCGTGCTCAACTATTATGGATATCTCATGAACACAATTATTTTGATTTATGTTTTAAGCATGTTAAAATTTTATGTGATAACTCTAGTATTATTTATCTTTCAAAAAGTCCTATGCATCATCCTAGAGTTAAACATATCGATATTAAACATCATTTCATTAGGTACCATGTTATTAAAGGAGATATTGAAATTGCTTTCATATGCACTGAAAATTAATTGGCTGACATTTTTATAAAACCTCTTTTGGAAGACAAATTCTGTTTTATCAAAAAATCTCTTGTAATTATTGGAAATCCTTTACCAAAATTGTCTACTTTTTTGGGTGGGTGGGTGGGTGGATTCGTACTTATTTATTTATGGTATTATATTTTTGTGTGATATTTATAGTATAATATATTTTATGTGTTATTTTTTGTGAGTTTTTTTTTATTGATTTTTTTTCTCTTTTATTTATGGTCTTTTACTACTATTACTTATTATTCCGTGTGTCAGTTATTTGATGTGATTTTCACTGCAATCATTTCCCTTCCCCATAACACTTCCTTTCCTCTTTCGTTTCTCTATCTAGTCACTTCTACTTTCTTTTCTTTCTCTTTTCAACTTAAGTCATGTCACTTTTCATCTTCTTTCTCCCAAAATCCTCTCAGGACTAATTCTTTTAAATTTCTTTACCATTCCCATTAAAATACCTGCAACAAAGGCAAGGGAAAAGCCTCCTCGCCTATTCATGTAGACTCTGAGTGTTCTGCTCACTATATCTCCTCCAAGGACAACGACTCTATTCCTCTCAAGAACCTTGAAAAAAGGTCTATTGATATAGGTAACAACTCCGATTCTCTCAAAAAGCCTAAAAGTGTCTTCGATTCATCTTTTGAAAATAAAAAGAATTTTTGGGATCACTTAATCTGTTTTCCTACATCTCTCTTAACGAAAAATCCGTTGTTACTGGTCATATTATTGATATTGACCTCATGCAGTCTTTGTCTTGCAAAATAAAACCTCTTTTTAAGTTTCAAAGTTGGAATTTTTTTTCATAAACCCCTCTTGTGTTTATGAAAACTTGGTCCGCAGGTTCTAGTCTCAATATATTCAATTTTGACTAATGTCTTTGAAATTTAATAAGTTTCTTTTGTTACTTATTACAACCCCAATATTACAAACAATTTCATTCTTTTGGATAGTAGTAACACATGAAGCTCTTTCGAAGCTCTAAAATGATTATGTACTATCACATAATTCTATAACACCATCTGTATGTGGACATCTCATTTTCAGGAGAAAATCATATTATTATGAGATAGTTACTCTCTATATCAGGTAATGCTATCAAAATTGATCCATATTTTATCTTCTTAATCAATTTAACCCATTTTGTATATAACTTGATCTTTTTCTTTCATCCGTTAACCAACAATCTGTATGTTCTCTTTCATCTGCGCAACATGAAGTTCATCCTCATACAAACTTGTTTGTCTTTCAATTAGGTGAACATGAAGCAGAAACTCTATAGGCGATCATTATTAAGTTTGAAGTTTCAAAGTTTGAAAATTGATTTTCGCAAATCAGTTCTGTTTCGAGCAGGTATTATTGCAAAAAAATCGGGTATGTATTGAAAAGCCTAAATCTGAAGTTTAGGGTGATCTGGTACAATTTTTGAGGTGTTTTAGATGAATCTGTGCTTGAATTCAAGAAAGAAGACGAAATCGATTTTTGTATAACATTGTATAATAATATATATGAGTATATAAATACCCCTTATAATTTTGTATAATATTTGTATATTAGGTATATAATATTATATATCGAATTTTCAAACATTGTTGTTAAATAAAAAATGAATTTTTTGTATCACGTTGTATACTAAGTGTATAAAATTGTACACAAAATATTTTAACCATTTCTGTAAGAAAATAGTGAGCTATATGAATACAACTTAAAACTTGGCTACTTATATGCAATGTAACGCTTTGGCCTATACTTTTTCACAATTATCGCTATTATATTGTCATGGTCAAAATCATTATAGATAAAACTCATTTTTTGCTTTACTTTTACTTGAATAATTTTTTTAGGGTCAGGCAAATCCTTTCTTTTTGGCGTATCATATGTATGTAACTGATGACAAATTCATATAGCCACACAATAATTTTTATTTTGATCAATGATCTAATCAGACAAGAATCATTTCTTGCTTTTATCCTTCGATAGTTCATGATAAAAACATGTTGCTATAATTGTGATGAACTAAAAGTACGTGGCCAATGACCTTTGTGCCAAAATCTTTCTTTTTTTGTTTCTGTCAAATTTTTCATAAAGGTGAGTTGTGCTATTTATCCAACCATACATGTGCATGTCTTTATTCATTACTTTTATCACATCTTGACACATTCACTTCAAGAACAGTCGAGCATTCATAATGCTTATTGCAAATCACATTCTTTTCAAGGAATGGACTATTCATTATACGTGCTTCATAAATCTTAATATAAACTCATTGTCATGCCTCAAAATTTATCATATTTATATGATCCACCTCAACATTACTTTGAAAGATCAAGTGCGTTTGCACTTTATATTCCTTTCTTTTGATGGGGTATTTATAAAACTTATCAAATTAGGTTGCACAATAATTGTGTACCCATACCTTTCGTTACAAATTAATGGTAAAATTACATTTACTTCTGAAGGACTATTTAGAGAACATATAATGTTCTTCATTTTATAATTATCATAATGGAAAAGGGCCAAAAACACCCCTAATGTATAAGAAATGGTTTACAAATACCCTCCATCCACCTATTGGTCTAAAATTACCCTCAAACTATTTTTTTGGCTCAAGAATACCCTCAAACTAACACCCTAAACTTGATAATTTTTTTCCAATTTAAAACAGCCACATGGCTCATTATGATTGGTCAAAAATATTATTTGATTTAAAAATTATGCTCACCCACTTTTTAAAATCATTGACCCATTTTAAATTCACTCACTTTCTAATTTTGTCTTCTTAATTCATCATTTTTTTGCTTTTGTGGCCTAGTCAACCACCATTTTCAGAAACCATAGAGATGGTCTACCAAAACCCTAATGCTGCGAACAAGAAGAAAGAAGAAGGAAGAGTGAATTTCTGTGTTTGCTCCAATCTAAATATATGTAAACAAACAAACCACGATGATTTGTTTTTCTCTTTGGTCTTATAACAACGCGAGAGGAAAAAACTTATGAAATTAAGAAAATAAAATTAGGAAGTGGATTGGTTTAAAATGGGTCAATGAACTTGAGTTTAAAAAATGGGTGAGTTTAATTTTTAAATTAATAATATTTATGATCAATCGTAATAAGCCATGTGATTGTTTTAAATTGGAGAAAAATAAAGTTTAGGGTGTTAGTTTAAAGGCATTCTTGAGTCAAAAATAGGTTGAGGGTAATTTTAGACCAACAGGATGATGGAGGGTATTTGTGAACCATTTTTCATACATTGGGGTATTTTTGGCCCTTTTTTGTTATCATAATGATGACTATTATAATTTTACCCTTTGTCATGCCCACGTACATTTATACAACACAATAATTATTTTGTCATTTCTTAGACTTATCATGTACTGCTACCACATTCACTTTAGGGAATGAAGCAAATTCAATGGGACTGGTTTCATAATTTTTATCAAGAACACATATTTTATCTTAATCATTATTATATCATCAGTATGATGCATCGCGACGCAAACTCAATATCCTACCCGAATAAAAGTATGTCAGACCATAATTCATTGGGATTCAAATCCAACACTTATCATTATGAAATATCAGGACTCAAATCCAATATCTTATTTGTTAATGCGATGAGATTTGAATCCACCGTCTTCTCTTCAACCAATGTCATAATAAATCAAAGTGATAAAATAAATTGTCAAAATGGAAATGTCTCTTCCACGACAATTCCAGCAAGTCTGTACGAAATATGTTAGTAATAAAGAACAAATATAAACAAAAGACAAAAGAGAAACAAATCTTGGAGTCTTGGTGGATTTGTTCAATATCATTTGACTGCTAAACCGTGTATGTCAGTCTTTTTGTGAAGTTAAAATATAGGAGAAGCATGCATGTATAAAATACTAACTTGATATATATTATCCTCAAACAACATACATCTAGATCACTGCAAGGTATAAAGTTTGTGGTACCTTTTAATATTCCAACTGTAATCTCATTTGGAAATTATACAAACGTTACTTAAAAGGTTTGAGCTTATAACAAAATCTCAGAAAGGTTTCGGAATTTTTATAACAATATACAGTTCAATATAAAATATTACATTTACATAACTCATATTTTTATATTAGATCCATATAGCCTCTTTCTTTTCTTTTTTTTCAACAGTGCTAATACACGATATACAATATAATACACTTTTGTGAGTTTTCAAGCTTTTAAGAACTCCAAAATTTTAAAATGACATCACCAATGAACCACAATTATCAATTTGTTAAGATTTTCAACAAATTCAAAACTCATTTATGAGTTTTCAAGCTTTAAGAACTCCAAAAATGAATTTTTAAATTTTTTAATTTAATTCATCTAATAATGCTACCTAAATACATCTTTGTAATGATGTATCTATATAAATCTAGACATATCCTTTAAAAAAAATTCAAATTCACATATAATATCTACAAATCTGAATATAAAAATTATGAAAAAAAGAAGAAGAAGCAGAAGAGAGAGAGAAGAAAGAAGCAGCAGAGGAAGAAAAGGAAAGAAGAACGAAGGAAAAGAAGAAGCAAATATGATTGCTAAAAAGAACTAATGAAAAAAAAAAAATTTAATGGTTAAAAAAGTAATAAACTGAAATATGAGTTAAAGTGAATAATTATTTTACCGCAATTATCATACAATGTAATTTTCCAAACAATAAATTGATGACAATCATATATTTCGATTTAATATCCAAATAAGCACAAAAACTGATAACTTTGTCCTGCAAAAGAAAAATATAATGGTACTTCGTAATTAAATAAATATGATTCATTACTCATGTTGCTCAACGAGCAAGACTCTGCATTTTGATCAACGGTAGTAAATCTCCATTACGAATTCAAGTAGACTCAGGTAGAACTGAAGACTACTAATGAGAATTGAAATTTTCTTTTTCAGCACACAGTGATCCGACTTTCAGTTGAGGCACTAGAGGAATAAAACACTAACCTTGTTGATTCACACATATTCGGCACTTAATTTCTCTTGCTTCATATGATGATGAACTTAAAGACTCCAACGTGTTATAAAATGTGAGCAAATAAGTAACAATATAAACAAGAAATTAGACAAAGAAATGTAGAGAGCAAGAGAAGAAGCTTTCTTCTTTCTTTCAAGTATATGTATATGTGTATATATATATATTCAAGTATGTACAATATAAATTCTTATGCACCTCTATTTATAGTGTTCATAGAGGCATATAAAAGGTTGTCACAACATGACATTGACCATGAAAATTATGAGGGAAGATCATGGAGAAGATTATGGAGGTGTGAGAGGTAATATCATAATAGTGAGGAATAGTGGAGGATTAATTTCTAAACTAGTGGACATCACACTAAGTAATTATTTCATAACAAAACTGAATCATATCTCTCTTGCTTTGTATACCAAAAGCCAGCAACACAGGATCAATTGAAGCTACTCCCTATAATTATAAAATCTGCCAAAATCTTCAAACATGTAAAACAGAACATTTTTAATGCTAATACAAGCTTTTTTTAAAAAAAGGAATTAATGATATACTGTTAACGATTAGCCAGATGAAAGGTATGTGACTAGGCTCAATCATGCAGCGGGTTGTGTTCTTCCATATGAATTTCCACCACTGTTAAAATCTGAACCAGTAGACTGAAAGTAGGAAACAGCCGACCAGAGCACACGTAATAACAGAATTGCTACAAAGACAGCACCACCAAGTGTGCAGACCACCTAGAAGGACAAAACCATCATCAACGGGCAGTAGCAGATTTCAATTAAAGATCAATATTTCACCCGCACAAGAGCAAAAGTTGATCTATTTAACCATTAACCAGGCTCTGAATTAGATTAGAAGACGTAAAATTGCTTTATACAAGAACTTCCAGAACTTGTGATGTGTAATCTTCTAAAGTGTTTGAAGATTTTGGGCCATCAATTGATGTGCATATGTTGGGTCAGAAGCAATGGAACAAGTGTTCTTTCACAAGCCGTCGACATTAGATAGAACTACAACATGGTTATATCCAGACATACCCTTGATTGATCTACTAGTAACTATCTAGATGTAGATAAATTACTTATCGCCTAATGCTCGGTGAAAAGATTTTTAACTTTTTCTTTTTCATCTTCTTATCTATTTCTTTCCCCCTGTTAGTACCCAGAGCAGCAAGAAAAATGTTTTTCATGTTTAAAGATTGAATACAATAGAGTGCAAAGTAGTGGAAGATTTTACACGTGCACACAGACCTGAAACAGCAGACTAGTTATCACAGTAGATAACAGATACTCCCTCTGTCCAAAATGTTCATCTTTTCTGTGGGTCAAACTGAGCTATCTTGCACTAACACTTTTTATTCTATTTCTCGCTGATTTGATATGAGAATTTTGTAATTTATACTCCTTTGATTCTATTTATATGAAGGTACTTAACTAAAAAGGTGTTTAAGAAGTGAAATTTTATTTCTTCCATCTGCCACATCCTTGGTAGCCACAGTTACTAGTACCTGTGCTGGCGGGAGGTAATAGGTACTCAGTATATTAATCGAAGTGTGTGCAAGCTGACCCGAACACCAACAATTTCAGAAAAGATAAGACACTAAATTTGACTTAGATGTTGTATAAGTGATGGAGAAAAAAATAATAATGCAGTGGTTGGAACTTTGATAGAGAAAATAGCACATTAAAGTAAAAAAAAAAAAACGAGTCTGAATAGCTTGACAAATTTGAATTCCTGGAAGTCGCAAAGATTGTATAGAAATGTTAGGCATCAAATATGTTGGGAAGTGCCAAATTGGAAAGAGTATCACACAAATCGAGATGGGAAGTTTAGTACTCTTCGCACAATTTTGAACATCTATATTAAATTCAAAAAACAAATCCAATCTAGCCGTGAAGTTGGTCTAATTGACCATCGATAAATGAAAAATAACAAGCGAATAGAGCAGAAAAGAGTAGCATAGCTTGTATATACATTGATTAGATGTGAAGGACTTTCCATGACTCTGGAAAACACAAACAAACGAACTAAATTTACACTTCTATTCAACAAGTATTATGTTCGATAAATTATAATAATCTCTTTAATCTTCCGCCATTCACCTTGTGAGGAGGTTGGTGGAACAGTATAGGGAGAGAAAGAGGGATTTGAATGTGGTGTTCATAGACCTAGAAAAAGCATACGACAAAGTCCCACGGGAGGCTCTTTGGATATGGTTGGAGGCTAGAGGTGTTCTTGTAGCCTACACCAAGGTGATCAAGAACATGTATGGTGGTGCTAAGACCCGAGTTAGGACTTTGGGAGGTGTCTCAGAACATTTCCAGCTGTGATGGGGTTGCACCAGAGATCCGCTCTTAGCTCGTTTTTATTTGCACTAGCTATGGACGTACTCACACATCACATTCAAGGAGCGGTGTCTTCGTGCATATTGTTTGCAGATGAGATAGTTCTAGTTGACGAAACGTGAAGGGGAGTTAACATGAGGCTAGAAGTTTGGAGACAGACCTCGGAGGCGAAAGGTTTTAAGTTGAGCAGGACCAAGACTGAATACTTGGAGTGCAAGTTCAGTGACATTCCTTATAAAGTTGACATGGACATCATGCTTGACACACAGGCCACCCTAAAAGAATAAGTTTCAAGTACCTGGGGTCAGTGGATCCAAGGAAATGAGAGATTAACGATGATGTCACTCATCGCATTGGGACAGGATGGATGAAATGGAGGCTAGCATCCAGCGTTCTGTGTAACAAGAATGTACCACCTAATTAAAAGGTAAATTTTACTGTCGAATGGTGGTTAGACCGACTATGATGTATGGGGCGGAGTGTTGGCTGGTCAAGAACTCCCATGTCTAGAAGATGCAAGTGGCAAAGATGAGGATGTTGAGGTGAATGTATGGATATAGGAAGTGAGATAAGATTAGGAATAAAGATATTTGAGATAAGGTATGAGTGGCTCCCGTGGAAGATAAGTTGCGAAAACTGAGATAGAGATGATTTGGGCATGTGAAGAGGAGAGGTGCAAAAGCCACGGCTATGAGATGTGAGAGGTTAGTCATAGTAGGCTTGAAAAGGGGTAGAGGCAGGCCTAAGATTTATTGAGGTGGGATGATTAGGAAGGATATGACGCGGCTTCAGCTCACCGAGGACATAAACCTTGATAGAAAGGCGAGGAGGGCGAGGATTAGGGTAGAAGGTTAGTCAACAGTCAGGCATATTTCATTATCTTTCCCAGAGTTCTGCATTATTCTTTTCTTCCTGTGTTTAAATTTGTCACTATCTTATTATCTTGTTGTTGTTCCTATTTGCTGCTATTGCCTCTTTCTCACTCTTTGTCCAACCAAGGGTCAAATATAGAGGTAAGGTCTGCATACACTCTACTCCCCCCAAACCTCACTTGTAGGATACCCTGGGTCTGTTGTTGTTGTTTGTTCTTTCATATTACATTCTTAGAATTGCATATCCTTTTCCTTTAATTAGTGGATTAAAGGTAGCTTGCATCCACAAAAGAAGCAGAAAGCCAGATTTGGTTAAATGGGCAAATCCATAAAACAAGAAACTGGTCAGTACAGAGTGTGTGTGTGTGGTGGGGGGCTAAGGCCTATTCAGGTAAAACATTCAGAAAATGACATGGCAGAGGAATACCTCAAGAAATGCCTTCAAGATGGAGAGTGAAGCCAAAATTAAAACGCCATCAACTGCAAAAGTTACCTGCATTCCTCCAACAATGAGAAGAGATGGAAGAGAGGATTCAGAACATATTTTATGTAAATAACCAAATAGAAGACCAAAACTAAGCAAAACACCTAAAGCTGGTAACCCAAAGATGGTAATAAAAGAAAAGGAACATTGTATTATAACTGGTGTGAACTGATTTGAAGTTTATGAAGATGGATGGACTTATGTTGACATGAAAACACAAATCAACTTAACTCAGAAAACTAAGAATAAGCATAATAATAGCACATTTGGAGAATGACAACTGCAACCATGCAACAGGACAAGTCATTGCAATTTGGTTAAACATTACTTTCCCTTTTTAAACAGGTGGCTAACGAATGCATCCTAGTTGGGAAACCAGATCGTATTCATGTTGGATTGTTGTTCATGCGCATTACCTTTCCATGTAGTGCTAAGAGTCATCCAGACTCTTTTCATTGGTTCATTCTGATATTTGGGATCCTAGTAGAGTAAGTTCAACCTTAGGATTTCGTTATTTTGTTAGTTTTATTGATTAGCATTCAAGATGTACTTCAATTTTCTTATTGAAAAATCATTCTGAGTTATTTCTATATTCAAGAGTTTTTGTGCTGAGATACAAAATTAATTTGGTATTTCTATTCATACTTTTTCGTACTGATAATGTCTTAGAATACTTGCCATCCCAATTTCAGTAGTTTATGACCCAACAAGGAATTATACATACTCAGCAAAATGGGTTAGCAGAGAGGAAGAATAGGCATCTCATTGAGACTATTCACACTCTCCTCATTCAATCTCATATTCCGCGTGCTTTTGGGCGATGTAGTTATCACACCTTGCGATTTAATTAATCGGATGCCCTCATCTTCCATTTAGAATCAGATTTCTTATTCAGTAATGTTTCCCAAGTCACCTCTATATTCTCTTCCTCCTCGTGTCTTTGGGAGCACATGTTTTGTTCATAACTTAGCCATGGAAAAATAAATTTGCCCCTCGTGCTCTTAAATGTGTCTTTCTTGGTTACTCTCAAGTTCAAAGAGGGAATTGTTGCTAATCATCTGATCTTTATCAGTACCTTGTGTCAACCGTGTCAAATTTTTTGAGTCTTGACCTTACTTTACATCTTCTGATCTTCTGGATATATCTGGTCTTACCTATACCGAATTTTGAAGAATCTACAATTACTTATACAGCTACAACCACAGAACAACACTCTTGACCTATAATTATCGTCCACGTCCAGCATCAGGCTAAGATAATTCACGATCTGCATCAGACCCTGCACCTATTGCGGACTTGTCTCCTCCTAGTCAACCGATTACACTTCGAAAAGGTATATGGTCCACTAGTAATACTAACCCCCATTAAACCTTCTTAAGTTATCATCGTCTATCATCAACCCATTATGCCTTTATATCATCTTTGCCCTTTGTTTCCGTCGCAAAGTCTACAGGTGAAGCACTTTCACATCCGAATGGCGATTGGAGATGTCTTCTTTATGTTTAAGAGGTAATTGGAAGCTTGTTCCTCTTCCTTCAGGTAAATCTACAGTTGGTTGTCATTGGATTCATGCAGTCAAACTATCAAAGTTAATTCCAACCAAGTAGATCGGATCAACGCTCGCCTTGTTGCCAAAGGATTTACTTAGATATTTGGGCTTGATTATAGTGATACTTCCTCTCCTATGGCTAAAATAACATTTGTCCGTCTTTTCTATCCAGGGTTGTTGTCTGTCATTGGTCTCTTTATCAATTGGACATAAAAAAACGTTTTTCTTCACGATGACCTTGAGCATGAAGTTTATATAGAGCAACCACCTGACTTTGTTGCTCGGGGGAGTCTAATAATCTTGTATGTCGATTCCGCCGATCACTCTATGGTCTAACCTCCTTGAGTCCGGTTTGGGAAGTTCAGCACAATAATTAAGGAGATCAACATGACTTATAGTGAAGTTGATCACTCTGTATTTTATCAGCTTTCTACTTCAAATCTGTGTATTTATTTGGTGGAGTATGTTGGCGATATCGTATCACCGACAATGATCAGGATGGTTCACTAATTTAAAACATTACTTTCAACATTTGTAGACTAAAAACTTCAACTACCTAAAGTATCTTCTAGGTATCGAGGTTGTTAAGTCCAGATCAAGTATTGTTATTTACAATGAAAGCATGTCTTAGACATTCTTAAGGAGATAGGAACGATAGGATGTAGACCCATTAACACTCCTATAAATCCAAATGCTAAAGTCCTACAAGAATAGGGGGAGCCACTCAATAATCTTGGAAGATATAGTTAGTTGGTTGGTAAGTAGAATTATCTCATAGTGACTATACGTGACATCTCTTTTCTTGCGAGTGTTGCAAGTCAGTTTATAGATTCTCCCTCTAATAGTCATTAGGATGTAGTTGTCCGCATTTTGCGATATATAAAGTCAGCTCTAGGCAAAGAACTACTCTTCAAGGATCGAGTTCATGAGGGAATTGTTGGATATATACACACTAATTAGGCAAGATCACCTTCTGATAGATGTTCTACATCTGGATATAGTATTTTAATAGGAGGTAATTTGATGTCCTGAAAGAATAAAAAACATAATGTTGTTGCTCGATCTAGTATAGAAGTAGAATATCGAGCAATGGCTGCAGCAACTTGTGAGCTAATTTGGATCAAATAATTGCTTAGAAAATTAAAATTTGGAGAAATCAATCAAATGAAACTTGTGTGTGATAATCTAGCGGGCTCTTCATATTGCATCAAATCTGGTATTTCATAAAAGGACTAAACAGATTGAGATTTACTATCACTTTATCAGAGAAAAGATACTCCCACGAGATATCATTTACAAAATTTGTTAAGTCAAGTGATCAACTTGCAGATGTTTTCACCAAATTCCTCACTAGTTCTCGTAGTAGTTACATCTATAACAAGTTCAAACATATGACATATATGCACCAACTTGAGGAGGAGTGTTAGAATATGATTAGGATTTTCTATAATGTCCTACGTAGAAAAGGATTGTAGTGTATAGTCTATAGGCTCAATGTAATAATGTACAATACACAATTCAATAATACTTTTCCCGTGCCTTTAACTTCTCACATACCTTTTGGTGAAAAATGTCTTCTTTAGAGAATATTTTCTAGCAACCAAAAACTAGGAATGACTTATTCTATGAATACATTTTTAGAAAAAATGAATCCCATCATACCAAACACACCCAAAATCCACAAAGAACATATTTAGTTATGATTTTTCTTCAATCCTCATTCAAGAGCTGATAGTGAATGCCTCAAGATATGCTGCTTTGCGCCAAAGGAAGAAGACCACAGTAGTGCCCAGAATATCAAATTAACAGTTATCTCTCAACCTATTCTACTGCGGGTGATCTAGACGGGGGTTAATTTCATGAATGGTCACTCTAACTTTCACTTCTAATTGCACCAAATTCACTAAACTATTTTTTGTGATAAAAAATTCATTCACCTTTACTGAGTATCACAAAATCCATAAAACTATCTTTTATAACAAAAAAGTCACTCAACTTTGTCTAAATATTATAGAAAGTCACTAGGAAGAAACATTTCTTCTGACATTTAAGCAAAGTCAAGTTAATTTTTTTTGGTTAAAAGAAACATTTTAGTAAATTTCATCATACTTACATAGAATGGAGCAAGAGTATTAGTCACTCGAGTAGCCAAACATGGTATTGAATTCAAGAGTAGTGAAATTGAGATATGAAGCTAGAAAGATGTTAAGGTGCAAGACTGCACCTGTTTTCAATTCAGTTAGTACAAGTTTCATAAGTCTCATCGTTGTTGTAATCGTATGCAATTTTGAAGGTCAATGACACTGTACACAAGTATGAAAATGAATTGAAACTTGATTGGGAAAAAGGGGATGTTGAAACGAGTCCATAGGAACTGAGCCACCTGATTTCATGTTTGGAGTAAGGAGATAGATCCAATATGATATAGTGGCAAAAGCATGCAAACTCACTTCAAGACATAAATTGTGACTGTCTACTAATCTTCTCTGTGCATGCCACCAGCAAGCTGCACAAAGTGAGCAGTCCCAGGTGTCTTCTTCAAAAGTTTGTCTGGACTGCTTGAAGGGGTGTTTAAGGTCACTTACGAGCTAGGTTGTACTTTTGTTTTACCTTCTTGGTACCGAGTTATAATGAATTCTATCATTATCCCTCAAAAGAAAAAGTCATTAATGAGCTAGGAAAATCTATGGATGATGCACAATCTCAGTACTAAAATTGAGCTTAAGTAGTTGGATGTGCCGTCGTGTGATGACTACGTTTTGCAGGCTAATTTTGAGAGTGAAAATCGCCTCCATGCTTTTGAACACTCGAGGCACCACTCTTTTAAATCTCGTGTGTTAATTTGTGAGCTTGGCTAGGATTCAATCTTGGGAGGAGGATCAATTGGCTTAGAACTGTAGTTGAGGAGCAACACTATATCGTGTGAAATGAAAGCATGAGGGTGGGAATGTTCTGTAACACCACATGCTAAGAGTGGGGAATATTGACAAGTGCATTAGAAGCAAGTCAAGGACATAAGATTGACCCTCCGATGATGATGCATAAGTTGGTTATGTTGACATAAGCACAAAGGCAAGTGCACAAACTTAAGAATTGGAATGTCCCTACCCGAGCAATGCTCAGTATCAAGAGGCGACCAATCGCTTTAGCCATTTACAGATGCACATCCACAATTTATGAGTTCCTTGCCAGGAGTATTCTAAATAGTCATGTCAAAGCCTCAAGCACAAAATGAGCAGTCTAATGTGATGCAAACACCTCCCCCCCCCCCCCCCCCCGACCACAAGCTCTACCATGAGGTTGTCATGGCCATTGTCCAAGAGGGATGCAATTGTTTTATAGTACAAGACTAATATGATCAAATCTTTGTAGAGACGATACTTAAGAGCTAGGAAGCATGAGGATATTCTGCTAATTTAGTTTGAGCCCACGATCATGGCACCAGGTTGTGCTAAGAAGGCTTGAGATGAGAGTAGACTGGCTAGTGGTTTAATGTGACCACAAGCGCACAATCGACCCCTGACAATATTTATGTAAAAGGGGAAGAAAGCCATGTGAAGGAGATCAGGTGGCCTGTGCAGTGCACCTGAAACAAAGATGCACCAACAGTTGAAACAGAAGTCAAAAGAACGAGCTACTCGAAAATTGACACCATTGCCCCTTACCTCTCTCCGCACACAAAGAAAAGAAAGTTTATCATTCAATAAGAACTAATGGCCACCATACATCTACAAAAAGAACCAGAAGAATTCCAAGTTTTTCAGCATCATAACATAGTCAATTACTTAGTCACCTCCCAGTCCAAGAATATAGTTCTAATTCTAGTAGAATAAGCTGCACTATAGCATATAGCATTATACTCCGTGCCTAGGAAAGGACACTGATTTCAGCAACAAAGTCATCTATAAATCATTCTCATATGAAATACCCTATTTGTTAGGGGCGTGAAGATGCATTCTTTAGAATAGAGTTGAAATCAAAACCCATTGTCACAAAAGATTAGGTGGGATTCAGCAACCTCTAACTCAAAATCCTGGATACACCAATGCTATTTATATGCTTAATTATTCAGAATTGTGAGTATACTAGAAATACATAAAAGAGGGAGTTTGAAGATTTACAAGCTGTGGAGAAATGACATCCGGCAGTATAGAACGAGTAGTTTTCCTAGCACGCTTGGAAACCTTCTTGAACATGCTCTGCACAAACCTAACTAGTAAATTAATACTGCTCTCTGTCTCCTCTTCGTCATCGCTCTCTTCTTCATCCTCTTCCTCCACCAGTTCATCACCTTCGAAATTCATCCGGTACATCCTTTCTGCTGCTTCTCCAATCGACCCATCAAACTAAACTCCGAAAAAAGAAAAAGGGGTTCAAACAAAAAGTAGAAGAGAAAAAATGGGACGAACTCGAACAAAATTAAACGGGCCCAAATAAAGAAAAATGAGTAGAGAGTTCACCACAAATAATTTAGAATTGAAACGTAGTTAATTGATTGAAAAGCATGGGGAAAAAAAGACCGACCTTGGCATAGCGAATAGTCAGTCTGGGGTTTCTCTGTTGAAGAAAAGGGAGAGACAATGAGTGACAACTTGGAGAAAGAGAAGATGAAGTTGAGTATAATCTGAAGGGAGATGGTGATAGTGGCAGTACGGCAGCTCCCGCCATTCAATTTCTGATGAGATTGGTCGTTGGTTAAGATTCTGCAAAATTTGATAAAAGTGGAAATTCGAAACAAAAGAAAAAAAAAAGGAAAAAACAAAATGCTGACCACAGACGAGAAATGCTGCCTGTGGTGCCGTGGCCAGTAGAACTCCAAACAGTGAAAATTGGGGCTGTGCATGGTATTATATGGATTGTGCTAAAAATTTCGATTTGGTAATTTCGATTTTTGATATTTAAAAAATTTATATTATTATTGTATTAAATTAGTTTGATATGCCTTTTCCAAGGAATGTCACCGGCGGTTCACCGAGTCACCCGTAGCAGGACATCAGTTCAGTCATTGAATGACACTCAGAAAAGTCCAGAATTGGCATTTAAGGTCTGGCGGTTCACGAATTGGCATCGGCGAAACGCCGGGTGAACCGCTGAAGTTCACTGATAATGACTGAAGAAGAAGAGCAAGTAGCTGGCGGTTCACGAATTTCATCGGCGAACCGCCAGTTCCTTTGCCGGTACAAAGTGATGCTATTAAGGGTAAAATTGTCCATTGCTAAAAAAGGAAGGAAAAGTACCCTACTTTTCAGGGTATAGATAGAAAGAGAAGTACATCACAGAAAGAAAGGAGAAAAAGAGGGAGAAGATAGAGAGATTGAGAGATAATTCAAGTACACATCACATCATCTTTCCTTTTTAGCTAAAGACCATTTTTTTTAACTGAGAAAATGGGATTTTGATTGAAAGTTGTAAAAGATACTCTGCTCTCTTTTCTTATTTAGTATTATTTAGTTTTAGCTGTAGTTAAAGGATAATTGTGCTTGATTTATCTACTCTTCTTATTAAATTCAATGATGCTTTTGATGATTGTGTTTTTGAATTTCTTAACTATGAGTAGCTAAAATCATTAACTAGAGGTGTGTGATGATGAATACTTAATTGGATTGGGTATTGCTAGAGTTAACTTCATAATATTCAATTAAGTGTAAATCTATTAGATTCCTTTCAATCTATTAATGAAGAACCATTGATGATGATATGGGTCTATCTATTCTTACTTAATTATTGCTCGGGAGAGAATAATTAAGAATTGGAAGGGAATCTAGTAGTGGGTATGGATGTGAGGTTGTAAAATTAAGCTAGTAATAGCTGAAATTACTTCCTCCTTCCTAATTAGCAACTAATAGCTAGGAATAGTGAAGTTGTTGATCCAAATCAATTCGGGTGTGCTAAATTGCAGCTAGAGTTAAGAAACCTCTAGTTAGGGGTAGTCAATAGGCTGGGAAGCTGAGGCTACTTATTTCCCGAGATTATTTACATTTATTGAACTTATGAAGTTAACCTGGTCCATCCCAATCTAATTACTATTTCATCTACACCGCACCTCTAGTATATTACAGAAATTGTCTACAACTTAGCTGATCCTTCTAGTTTGAATTCACTAAAGAAATTTGTGTAATTCTATGCAAAGTTTATTCCCCCTATTTCCTTTTTTATGTTAAATTTATTTGGTGCAAGCTAAAATCATCTTCTCAATCGACGCTTGATTTCATCACTCCTTGGTCCTCAGTGGGATTCGACCCCGGCACTTGTCGGGTTACTTGTTTTGATACAACGACCATGTTTATTCTTTGATTTAAGAATATATTTTGGACATTATCACTCTAGCAGACCTAAAGGAGTTGAATTATATGTTAGACAAGGTTTTCATCAGACTGAGCAAATCCCCATGGGGTGCACCAGTTTTCTTTGTCCGCAAGAAGGATGGTTCCCTTTAGATGTGCATTGATTACGCTAACAGAATAAGGTTACCATCAAGTACAGGCATTCTCTCCCTAGAATTGATAATTTGTTTGACAAGCTTTAGGGTGCTAAGTGCTTTTCGAAGATAGACCTCAAATCCGGGTCTATGTTCTGGTCGTGACAAACTTAGTATCAAAGAGAGTGACATCCTAAAGATAGCCTTCAAGACTCGGTGTGGTCACTATGAGTTTGTAGTTATGTCTTTTGGACTAACAAATGCTCCTACAGCTTTTATGGATTTGATGAATAGGGTGTTCAAGCCATATTTTGATATGTTCGTGATTGTGTTTATAGATGATATTCTCATATACTCTCAGTGCAGGGAGGAGCATGCCGCTCATTTGAGGGTGGTGCTACAGACTCTTAAGGATCGCCAGTTATATGCTAAGTTTAACAAATGCAAGTTTTGGTTGAACTCAGTGGAATTTTTGGGTCATGTGGTGTCAAGTAAGGGTGTACAGGTGGACTCTCAAAAGATAGAAGCAGTGAAGAATTGGCCTAGACCGTTGAATCCTTAGGATATGAGGAGTTTCTTGGGTTTAGCTGGTTATTATCGAGATTTGTTGAGGGGTTTTCATCCATTGCAGCCCCACTGACAAAGTTGACCCAGAAGATAGTGAAGTTTCAATGGTCAGCACCAGTGTTAACACTACCTGAGGGTACCGACGGGTTCGTGGTATATTGCGACGCTTCGAGGATCAGCCTTGGTTGTGTATTGATATAGCACGGTAAGGTTATAGCATATACTTCCAAGCAGCTGAAGGTCCACGAAAAGAACTACCCGACTCATGATATGGAATTGGCAGCGGTAGTATTTTCTTTGAAGATTTGGAGGCACTATTTGTACGGGGTCCATGTGAATGTGTTTACGGACCACAAAAGCCTACAGTACATGTTCACCCAAAATGATCTGAATTTGTGCCAGAGGAGGTGGTTGGAGCTGTTGATGGACTATGATATGAGTGTCCTTTATCATCTGGCAAGGAAAATGTGGTGGAAGACGCTCTTAGTAGGTTTTCCATAGAGAGTGTATCTCATGTAGATGAAGAGAGGAAATAGTTAGTAAAGGATGTGCACCGACTTGCATGACTAGGAGTTCATCTGGTTGATTCGATGGATGGTGGTGTCATTATTCAGAATGGATCAGAATCATCTTTGGTGACCGATGTTAAGTCTAGACAACATGAGGATCCTATTTTGGTGAAGTTGAAGGAAGCGGTTCAGAATTAGAAGGTCGAGGTTTTCTCCCAAGGGGGAGATGGTGTGCTTCGATATCAGGGCCATTTGTGTGTACCGGATGCTAGTGACTCGAGGGAGAAGATGTTGCATGAAGCTCATGGCTCCAGATACTCTATACATTCAGGTTCTACCAAGATGTATCGTGAGCTATGGGAAGTCTATTGGTGGAATGGCATGAAGAAGGACATAGCGGAGTTTGTAGCTAAGTGTCCAAATTGTCAACAAACGAAGGTTGAGCACCAAAGACCAGGAGGTGTACTTCAATACATCAGTATCCCTACTTGGAAGTGGGAGGATATCAATATGGATTTCATCACAGGGTTGCCTCGTACTCGTCGACAGTATAACTTTATTTGGGTGGTTGTGGATAGGTTGACTAAGGCAGCTCATTTCTTACCGGTCAAAACTACCAATTTAGCGGAGGATTATGCTAAGTTGTATATTTTGGAGTTAGTTCGGTTTCATGGAGTGCCATTGTCCATCATATTAGATAGAGGTACTCAGTTTACCTCCCAGTTTTAGAGATCATTTCAAAAGGGACTTGGTACCCAGGTTAAGCTTAGGATAGCATTTCACCCACAAACAGATGGTCAGGCGGAGCGGACTATTCAGACTTTGGAGGATATGTTGAGAGCATTTGTGATTGATCTGAAGGGTAGTTGGGATTATCATTTGCCTCTCATTGAGTTTGCATACAACAACAGCTACCATTCCAACATTCAAATGGCTCCGCTTGAGGTTCTTTATGAACAGAGGTATAGATCACCTATTGGTTGGTTCGAAGTCGGTGAAGCTACGATGATAGGACCAAATTTGGTCCATGAGGATATGGAGAAATTTAGCTTATAAGGACAAGTTGAAAATAGTTCAGAGTCTCCAAAAGTCCTATGTGGATGTGAGGAGGAGGGAGCTTGAGTTTGAAGTTGATGATTGGGTGTTTCTGAAGGTATCCCCCGTGAAGGGAGTGACGAGATTCAGAAAGAAAGGGAAACTCAGTCCCCATTATGTTGATCTATATCGAATTGTGAAACGGGTTCTCAAGGTAGCATATGAGTTGGAGTTGCCCTTGGAATTAGCTTCAGTTCATCCAGTTTTCCATGTATCGCTCTTAAAGAAGTGTTTGGATGTTCCAGCTCTGGTTGTTCCAGTGGACATTGCCGATGTGAAAGATAACCTCAGTTATGAGGAGGTTCCGATAGAAATACTTGATCGTCAGGTTCGTAAGCTAAGGAACAAGGAGGTAGCCTCAGTCAATATTTTGTGGAGGAATCAACATGTTGAGAGGGCTACATGGGAAGCTAAAGTAGATATGATGGCTAAATACCCGCATCTATTCCCTTCTGGCTCATTTACAGCTTGAGGTATCAATTTCCTCCTTAGTATCCTATTTAGTTCATGTTCAGTTCATTTTTCCCCAGTTTTCTTCATGAAAATGAATATATGTGTGATTTAGGAATTCAGTTCAGTCATGTATTCTAGTCTGGAGTCAGTTACTGCATCAGTTTTCAGCTAAAATGTTTGGTGTTTGGCATAGTAGTTGCATTTTTCCCAACTTTTCAGTATGTTTACCCACATTCGAGGATGAATGTTCCTAAGGGAGAGATATTGTAATACCCCAAAAATGCCTAGGACTAGACTCCAGATTTAAAATGAAAAGTAGTAGGAAATCTGAAAAAATTTACTCAGAACAGGTCGTTAGTGGGACTAACGACTCGTTGGAAGTGCCCATGGTGAGAAGCTGCAGAATCAGACTGGGGAGTAATGGGTCTCAGAATGACCCATTGGTTGTTGTAGAGTCGTTGGATGGGAGTCATTGTAAGGTTGGTCTTGATTAGGGAGGAAGTAACTAGTCATGGGATGACTCGCTATTGGGAGCAACGAGTCATTGTAAGCGTCCATTGGGAGGAATCCCAGGATAGGGGCAGCGGTGACGATGATTAGAAGCGAGGAGTTGTTGGAGCTTGTAACGATTCATCCTGTCCGATCATTGTAGTAGACCTAAGACCAGAATCGGGAATGAAATAACAAGAGGAACGACGACTCGTGGGAGCTTGTAATGATCCGTTGGATGGTCATGGTCACTGGCAGTGCAGATTTTTCAGGCTTTTCATTAAGGTATTTTCGTCATTCCTAAGCCCTAGGGTCCTAAACTACATTGTTTTAAGCTCTGAATAGTGTGTTTTAAGGGGTGTAAGTTCATTCTAAGTATCCCCACTCCATGCATACAACCTAGAGCCTTCCTTGAAGATTAAGTTTGGGAGATTTCATTAAATCCTCTTCAATTTCATTTGGGCTTTCAAGTAGAAGTTTGAATTCGATTTACCCATATATCTGAGGCTATGAATGAGAGTCCCTTTCCCTCTCATGCCCGAAATTCTTCTCAATTCCATGGATTTCAATTCTAAATTCAAGTTTCATGATCTATGGGGTTTGTCCCAAGTTTTGTGAATTTCTCTATAATCTATCTATGGGTCGATTCCTTTCATGTATCAAATCATGTTTTATGATTTATGGGAAGATGTTATGACTATTTCAATTATAAATTTATATATTTGAATTTCCATTTAATTATGCCCAACTGCGTATATTTCATGAAAGGTCAAGTTATGATTTCATTATGATCTTGATTTTCTTTAGCCCATTACGATTTATGATTCATGATATGAATTCTCTCAAATGCTCATCATTATTTTATGAATAGCAAGTATATCAATGTTTTTACAAGCATGAATGGATTTCATGGTTTTATGGGTTTATGACTCTTGGCCAACTTATAGGCCCTTATTCATGGCTAATCATTTATTTCAAGTATGTTATGTTATAATTGGCCATGCACTTTATGAATTATTTATGATTTATGATATGATCCATGTGCATTTTGGGAGCAGTTTCTAGCCCCGAGGAGCCCGATGTTCAAAGGACTATAATGGTGTCTCAAAACTACGTGCCACCATAGGTTTATATATATCAAATGTTAATGTTATTGGATCCCTGTGATATCACATAATGCACATCCCTTGCCTGGCAAGCCTAGGATGGCTCTGCTGACTTGAGCGAGATAGTTTGGGCATCATGTAAGCTCTATCATGATGGTGTCGGTTATGATGAGTCCTCCCATTATTCCTCATGATTTATGTATGGTTATGTTTATGTTACTTTGGCTCAAGTCATGTTTAATGAAGCTTTTCTCCTATGATCATGATTATGATTATGACAGATTTACGAATGTTTTGAAAACCATGAACCCTAAGTCTACATTATGATATTTACTTTATGATCATGTTGTCCTACTCTCATGAACTCTTGTATCTTAACTGTTGGTTTTTACTCACCTATCATACTCAATACATTTCAAGTACTGACCGCATACTCTATGTTTTATTGTTTCATGATATAGGTCCGAGGGATCAGTCTCAGCCGCATCATTAGCCCCTGCTTTCCTCTCTAACCTGTCTAGCTGGTGTTGGTGAGTCCTCATCCTTCGAAGACATTCAGTCATTTATAGTTTGTAATGTTTCTTTTAGTTTCAGACTTTGTCGAGCTAGTTGGGGATTCTGTCCTATCAGCTCATCTGTTATGTTAGAGGCTTTCAGATAATATGTAGAAATCAGCTTGACGTTGATGATTTAGTTCTAGCTTGATATAGATTTATGTAAGCATACTTCCGCTATTATGTATGTTAAACTTCCATTGTATGATATTGAGTTTAGATGTTATGTTCATGTCAAGTGCGACTTGGGGCCTCTCGAGGTTTCTTGTCTTGTGTCTCGATCCGAGGTCTACGTTCGGGTCGTGAGAGATGGAGTATTTGACTCCGAGCTGAATTACATAACTGAATTGAATTCATGAATCATGAATGCATGCTAAGACATGAAAAGGACTGAAAGATATTGAGACAGACATATAAATAGGTAAAGTACTGAGGAGGAACTATTTCTCCAAACTAAAACTAAGCTGGTAAGGACGAAGTTATAAATCCCGAAACAACTTTCTAATATCTGAATGGATGACATGATAACTGATTTGACAGAGAGTACGACTTATCTAAATTCAACTTCCTAAGTAGTCCTTTCTATTGGCTGATTGTTCTCTAAAACCTTCACTGAAACTGCCTCCTCGTTTCCCCCAACTTACGAACCTGCTAGTCCAAGATTTCAACTAGAACCTCCTTCTATTAGAGTCTTCCATTCCCATCAACAGTTCATCATCCAAACATCTCATCTACTCATATAAGAACACCACGCTAACTGCATCCACTTCCCAAATTCCAACACATGGTGCAAGCCTATCACTACACTCATCTAACGAGTCGTACCCTGACTCGTTCTGAGGCAAAAATTTTCACTTTCTGCTGGTTTTCTACTTTAAGTCTGCGGTCTAATCTTAGGGACTTTTGGGGTGTTACATTAGCTGATTAGAGTGGAATGTGATGTATACTCCAAAATAGTCGAGCTTGTGATTGGTTGAGAAATTGATTCCATACTGTGATGAGACTAGTATACAACTATGAAGTTTACTCCGGCGCATTAAAGACTGTACACTCAAGTGTATGGTTGTGACGTCTACTCTAGCACATGGGCTTGTACGTACCGTTAAACCTATAAGACTGGGAGCACATCCCCAGCAAGGTTGGATTGTTAGTTTTTCACGACCCGAACATACACCCGGATCGTAAATATAGGACAAGGAGCCCTGAGAGACCCCAAGTCAACCCATGGCATGAGGATACATCTAATTCATGCACATAAGCGGAAGACTTAACATAAGAAAAAGAAATCATGAAATAATTACGGAGAAAGACAATACATGATTCATACATGACGGCTGAAGACAACTTATAGTCTAAAAAGCCTCTAATCATAAAGGATGGGTTGATGGGACAATACCCCAACTAAACCTACAATACTAAAAATGAAAGAGAACAATAGATCCTGAACATATGGCCCTCGGAACATGAGGACTCACCAAATAAGCTGATAGCGAACTCTAAAGAGCTACTGAGGAGGGTGAGCCAGAGAGCCGGGTCCTGTATCATGAAACGATACAGCATAGGAAGTATGCGGCCAGTACGTGGGATGTACTGAGTATGCAAGGTAATTAAAACGGACATTGAAATGTGTGAAAACTCATAAAACAACATAGGAGTAGGACATCATGCTTATATCATAAATATCTTAACATAACACATCATAGGGCTCAAGGTTTTCAAGACATTCGTAAAACAATCGAAATCATAACCATGAGAGGAAAGACATATTGAACATATATTGAGCCAATATACATAACCCTAGACATGCATAAATCATGAGGAATAGTGGGAGATTCTCTTAACCGACATACCCCTTATGAGCACACATGAAGCCCGACTTGCAACCCTAGTCGGGAGGGCGTCCGTACCTTGCAAGGATAGGACCATGAAAGTGTGATATCACCATGAAAAGGACTATTTGGGTTGGGGACAGTCACAAAGGAGGTGCCATCATACCTACGGTGGCACATAGTTTATGAGATCCGGGGCAGAACCTAAGCCCCGAACCTACTCAGTGTTCGATACTACTCCCAAAACATATATAGTGCTCATAGTATAACATGCATGAATTAATGGGTTAGTTAAATCATGATAATCATAAACATAATCATACATACATGAACTAGCCATGACCTAAGGCCCGTGAGTCGGCCAAAAACATAATTCATGAATCATAGGTTTCATGCATACTCATAAATCATACATATAAATAGAAAATCATCAAATCACAATGGGTAATTGAATAAATTCATATTTCAAATCATAAATCATGTTGGGCTTGTAAATATTATCATTGAATCAAAGACCATAAATGGATCATGCTTAGATAAACTTAGTTTAATAGAAATTGAAGTCGATAATTTTATAAGTAGAAATACATTGTAAAACCTAGTCAAAATTCATAGAGTATAATGAGATTCATAAAACATAAAATCCCACTAGTAAATCCTTAGGTTTTTATAAAATTCGATTTCAAAACCCCAATAGATTTTCATGAATTAGTAGAGATTGGGCATGGGTGTGAATGAAAGCACCCATTTGTAACCTTAAATACCTGGGTGAGATTAGATTCTAAAGTTCTTGAATGCCCAAAGATGAATTGATAGGGATAAGCTTGAAGAATAGCTTGATCTCTCTAAAATTATTCTAACTTGCATGCATGGGTGAGAAGAATGAGTAATCTGAACTTAACCCCATAAAAGGTCATTATTCATACCCAAAAACATCATAGTTTAGGTCTTAGGAACTTAGGAATTAAAAAAAGGCCCTTACTAAATTCTCAGGAAATTACTGTCAGGTGGTCCTAACAGACGACTTGACGGATCGTGGTCCTTGGCAACGACTCGTTACCTAGCTCGTTAAGTACACTGTCTGCCTGATCCCCTGGGCTCATGACGACTAACATAACGACTCTTTAGGGGTGACCACAACTTGTGGACACCAATCGTCAAGTTCACTGCCTCAGTTTCTTTTTCCTTCCTTCTACCTTACCCCACAGCTGAACTGACGACTCGTGGAGTCTGGCCACGAGTTGTTGCCATGCCCGCGGGGACCCTTCTCTTAAAAACTCCCCTACTCATCACTGGCCTCCCCACAAGTCACCTGAAGACTCGTGGGCCATCCTCACGAGTCGTCCCACTACTCATCCTGAGCCTACAACACCAATTTCACAGTTTTCCCGTTTCAACTCCTGGGTTCGATCTTTGAGCTCCCGGGTATAACAATATCTCCCCCTTAGGAACATTCGTCCTCGAATGTTGGAAACAAGTAGAAAACAGAAACACACAATTATCATACTCAAATACTGATTATTCAAACCAAAATTTCTACTGAATGACTACCTCTGATTCATAACACATAGCTGAACTGATCTCATGCTTCACATACATATCCATACACATAACAGAAACTTGATCACATGAACTGAACATGAAAACTAAATAGAGTCATAGGGAAAAACTGATACCTCAAGCTGACATTGATCCGGTAGAGAATAAATGTGGAAATTTAGCCATCATATCCGCTTCGGCTTCCCACTGTAGCTCCTTCAACATGTTGATTTCTCCATAAGACTTTAACTGAAGCTACTTCCTTGTTCCTTAGCCTCCAAACTTAATGATCTAATATTTCCACCGAAACTTCCTCATAGCTCAGGCTGTCTTTTATGCTAACGCTATCCACCGGAACTACTAGAGCTGGATCTCCCAAACATTTCTTCAAAAGCGATACATGAAACACAGCATGCACAGAAAACAACTCTGAGGGAAACTCCAACTCATACGCTACCTTACCAACTCTTCTCATAATCCGGTAAGGACCAACATAGTGGGGACTAAGTTTTCCTTTCTTCCCAAACTGCATGACTTCCTTCATGGGAGATACCTTCAGAAATACCCAATCGTCCGCCTCAAATTTCAACTCTCTCCTCCTCACATCAGCATACGACTTTTGACGACTCCGAGCAGTTTCTATCCTATCCCTTATCAACTGAACCTTCACCATAGCCTCATGGACCAAATTTGGACCTATCATAACTGTGTCACCAATCTCAAACCATTCGATGGGCGATCTACATCTCCGCCCATAGAGAGCCTCGAACGGTGCCATTTGGATGCTAGAGTGATAGTTGTTATTACAACAAAACTTGATTAGGGGAAAGTGATCATGCCAACTTCCTCTGAAGTCCATCACACATGATATCAACATGTGCTCAAGAGTCTAGACCGTTCGTTCCGCTTGGCCATCCATTTGCAGATGAAAGGTTGTACTGAGCTTAACCTAAGTCCCAAGCCCCTTTTGAAAAGACCGCCAAAACTGGGAGGTAAACTGAGTACCTCAGTCCGAAATAATGGACAAGGGCACTCCATGTATCCGAACCAACTCTCGGATATACAATTTGGCATAATCATCTGCCGAATTTGTGGTTCTCACTGGTAGGAAATGTGCAGCCTTGGTCAATCCATCTGCCACCACCCAAATAGAATCATAGTGTCGTCGAGTACGAGATAGTCCTGTAATGAAATCCATATTAATCTCTTCCCACTTCCAAGGGGGAATGATAATGTCTTGAAGTACGCCTCCCGGTCTTCGATGCTCAACCTTCACTTGCTGACCTTTCAGGCATTTGGCTACGAATTCTGCAATATTCTTCTTCATGCCATCCCACTATTAGATTTCTCATAAGTCATGATACATCTTGGTGGCACCTGGATTGATAGAATACCTGGATTCATGGGCCTCATGCAATATTCGGGTCCTCAAATCATCAACATCAGGAACACATAGGCGACCCTGGTACCGAACCACACCATCTCCCCCTTGGGAGAAGACCTCCACCTTCTGACTTTGAACAGCTTCCTTCAGCTTTACCAAAATCGGATCCTCATCTTTTCTAGCTTTCACATCAATCACCAAGGACGATTCTGACCTGTTTTGCACAACAACACCGCCATCGGTTGAGTCAACCAACCTAACTCCCAAAATTACAAGTCGATGGACATCTGTCACTAGCTCCTTCTTTCCCTTATCCACATGGGACACACTCTCCATAGAGAGCCTACTAAGTGCGTCTTCAACCACATTAGCCTTACCTGGATGGTAAAGAACACTCATATCGTAGTCTTTGAGTAGCTCTAACCACCTCCTCTGCCATAGATTGAGGTCTTTCTATGTGAACACATATTGTAAGCTCTTGTAGTCCGTGAACACATCCACATGGACCCCATACAAGTAATGTCGCCATATCTTTAAGGCGAATACCACCACAGCCAATTCAACGTCATGAGTTGGGTAATTCTTCTCATGAACCTTCAACTATCTAGAGGCATATGCTATCACTTTTCCTTGTTGCATTAATACACACCCGAGTCCAATTATTGAAGCATCAAAATACACCACAAAACCATCGGTGCCATCGGGTAGGGTCAACAATGGTGTGGTAGTAAGTCAAGCCTTAAACTCTTGGAAGCTCTTCTCACAAGCCTCCGACCATTGAAATTTCACTTTCTTCTGAGTCAACTTGGTCAAGGGTGATGCAATCAATGAGAAACCCTCAACGAACCTCTGATAGTAACCAGCTAAACCCAAGAAGCTCCAAATATCCGCGGGATTCACCTGTCTAGGCCAATTCTTCACCGTCTCAATTTTCTAAGAATCTACTTTTATGCCCTCGCCTGATACTATATGCCCTCGCCAACTTCAACCAGCACTCGCACTTGCTGAACTCGGCATACAACTAACGATCCTTAAGGGTCTGAAGCACTATTCTCAAGTGAGCGGCATGCACCTCCTCGCTCCGAGAGTATATAAGGATGTCGTCGATGAACACGATCACGAACATATCCAAATATTGCTTGAACACCCTGTTCATCAAGTCCATGAAAGTTGTAGGGGCATTCGTTAGTCCAAAAAACATAACTACAAACTCATAATGACCATACCGCATCTTGAAGGCTATCTTTGGGATATCGCCCTCCCGAACCCTGAGCTGATGATACCCCGACCTGAGATCTATCTTTGAGAAACACTTGGCACCCTGAAGTTGATCAAACAGATCATCGATCCTGGGCAACCTGTTATTAATGGTGACCTTGTTCAAATGCTGATAGTCAATGCACATCCGAAGCGCACCATCCTTCTTCCGGACAAATAACACTGGTGCACCCTACAGAGACTTGCTCGGTCTGATAAAGGCCTTATCTAACAGATCCTTCAATTGATCCTTCAACTCTTTTAGCTCAGCTGGAGACATCCTATAAGGAGGGATAGATATAGGTTGTGTATCGGGTAGAAGGTCAATACCAAAATTAACTCCTGCTCGGGAGGAGCATCTGGAAAATCATCAGGAAAGACCTCTGGATACTCACGCACCACCAGAACTGACTAGATAGTCAGGGTCTCAGACTCAACATGTTATATCCTTAGAATTCAAAGATCGGACCCAGGAGTTGAAATGGGGAAAACTGGAAAATGATGCTTCAGTTGCAGGATGAGTTGTTGGACGACTCGTGAGGAGACCCCATGAGTCGTCAGGTGGCTCATGGGAAGGCTAGGATGAAATGAAGGTTGGAGTTCCCCACGGGAGTGGGAACAACTCGTGGTCAACCACCACGAGTCATCAAGTTAGTTGTGGGGTGAAGTTAAAAAACAAAATAGAAGAATCGACCAGTGTACCTAACGGGAGGACCCCACGAGTCGTGGTCAGTCCCAACGACTCGTGAGGTAAGTCGTGATCAAGCAAGGTTAGTTTTCATTTGATGCTAAGGCAGTGTGCATGACGGGAGGTGACCACGAGTCTTGATCTCGAGGAATGAATTGTTACGTCACCCATTACAAGCCCAAAGAGATCAGATAACCAGTGTACCTGATAGACGACTCGACGAGTCGTGACCCCTCGTGACGAGTCGTTAGGTCCCTCTTTGGGACCCCCTGGCAGTTATTTTTAGCGATTTCAATAAGGGTTTTTTTGTAATTCCTAAATTTAGGGGCATATACTATGTCGTTTAAGGCTCGTTTTAGTGGGTTTTTAGCAGGGGAAGACCTACACTAAGTCATTGTGTCCATGCATGCAAGTTTGAAGGATTGAAGAGGTGATTCAAGGAAAAATCTCAAGGTTTCCATAGGAATCTCATCTTGGGAATGTTATACCCTGGGAACCAAAGGATCAGACCCAGAAGTAAAAATGGAGAAAAACTAAAAATTCGCACCAGGTCACAGAACGACCCGTGAGGTGGGTCGTGAGGAGTGAGGTGACACGTGGTTAGCATGGTCTGGCAAGACCTGATTGAGGAGGCCACGGGCCTGACCATGAGTTGTGATCATACCTCACGACTTGTGAGGTAACCCTTGGTCTACCTTGGAGGTTTGGCAAGTTGGGATGGGTAGTGTAGGCCACGGAAGGTGACCACAAGTCATGGTATGACCTCACGACTCGTGAAGTCACCCGTGGGGTCCCCTTGGATGTTTTTGATAGTGGACTCAATGGACCATGGCCACGAGTCGTGCCCTATGGAAATGACCCATGAGGTCCCTCGTGGGGACTAGCGACAAGAAATTTCCTACATTTTAATAAGGGTATTTTCGTAATTTCCAAGTTCCTAAGGCCTAAAATATGTCATTTTGGATATTTTTCTGAGTGAGATAAGATGAGTTAAGTCCTTTATGCATGCCCATTCTCATGCAAAAGCTTACAGAGATTTTTGAGAGGTTCAAGGTCTTCTTCCCCAACTTTTCATCAATTTCTTTATGGGTATTCAAGGAATCTCGAAATCAATCTATTCCCAGGTATGTAGGGTTTTAGAATAGGTGAAATTCTTCTCCACCCATGCCCAAATTTCGAATTTAATCATGAATCCGCCTATTCAATTCCATGGGGTTTTACCCAAAAGCATGAAAAATGTGATTTCTCTTTATGGGTTTTATTTAATTGAGTTTTAATTATTGAATTATAAATGATGGGCAGGTTTTACATTATTTTCATTAAAATTATGTTTCAATCTTTTAAATCGAAAATGCCTATTTGATGAAACATTATGGAAGTTATGATTTATGATGAACTCTATATTTTGAGTTTATTGATGATGGAAAAGCATGATTCCAAACTCTCATGTTTATGAGAATATTTTGAAAGAATTGAATATGATGAAGTATTGGGCAATTCCCACATGTTGAAGATGATTTATGATTTATGAAGTGAATTACATGATTTATCAATTTATGATGTTGGCCGATGAAAAGGGCCAATGATTCTTGGATAACCATGTTTTAAAGGGGATCCATGATGATAAATGTTATATTCTAGCCAATGAATCTTAATGCATGATGTTATTTTGATTCATGTATGAGCCTATATGCATGTTTTTGGGAGCCGTGTCTAGCACCGAGCAGCCCGACGTTTAAAGGACTATGTCGGTGTCTCATAACCACATGCCACTGTGGGTTTGTAAATAATATGATGTATTGATAACGATCCCCTCAAATGTGATATCACGCCTTATGCACGACCCTCTCCTGGAAAGCCAGGGTTGGATCTGCCCACTTGAGTGAGATAGTGGGGCATCATGAAAGGATCTACCATGATGGTGTTGGTTATGACGAGTCTTCCCATTGTTCCGCATGTTTTATGCATTGTTATGTTTATGTTGTGGCTCAAGTTATGCTTTGATAAAGTTTACTTACAATATGAAAATGAATGATTATGAATGATTTGAAAGTCTTGAGCCTTATGTTTTATTACGAAGATTTTGATGTAAGCATGAATTCCTACTCTTATATTATTTATGAGTTTTATTTACTCTAAAATGTCTGTTTTACGTACCTTGCATACTTAGTACATTCCACGTACTGATCGCATACTTTCTATGTTGTATCATTTCATGATACAAGGTCCGGATCTCAGGCTCATCCTCACCCTTAGTCCATCTCAGCTTATGCTTTTAGCTTATTGGTGAGTCCTCATGTTCCGAGGGTCGTTTGACACACTTTCATGTTATTTATGTTTCGGTATTGGTCGGGTTGTTGGTGATGTTGTCCCATCAACCCATCTTATGTATTAGAGGCATTCGGACAAGTATGTAGTGCTCAGCTATGTATATGTCCAGTATTTCCTGATGTTATGCTATAATTACGTTTCTGCTATGTTTTCATGATTATCATTCCACTTATTTAAATGTTATTAGTTGTATGCATGTTCCATGGATCGACTTGGGGTCTCTCGAGGTTCCTTGTCCCGTGTCTACGATCCGAGTGTATGTTCGGATCGTGACAAACTTGGTATCAGAGCCATAGGTTTGAAGTGTCCTAGGATGTCTGGAAATGGAGTTAAGTAGAGTCTTTTTCATGGGTGTGAAGTGCACCACACTTATGAATAAGAGGCTACTAGACGTTTAGGAAATATTCCCTTCTTTCATGTTCTATGTCGTGCAATGAAAACTCTTTCCATCCTTCTAATTCGTGTGATTCGCGATTGCAGAATTATGGCTCCTAAAAGAATGAATAGAAGAAGGAATGGAAATGATGAAGGCCATGGAGATGGCAATGACCATGGGCATCAACAAGCCCCACATGTTCAGGTGCCCCAAGCACCAGAGCTAGTTGCCCACGCTGAGTTTCGGGCGGCTATTCAGATGTTGGTGCAGGCCTTGATCGCTCAGGTCAACTAGCAGCTATTGCGCAAGTCCCACAGAATGGCAATGCAGCGGCAACTCGGATTAGAGACTTCTTGAGGATGAACTCTCCTTAGTGGACGAGGATCCACACGAGTTTATTGAAGGGATCTTAAAGGTCACTCAGGTTATAGGGGTGACAAATGGGGAGTGTGTGGTCTTGGCCTCTTATCAGCTAAAAGCAGTCGCTCATATTTGGTACAACCAATGGAAGGACAGCAAGGCAGCGGGAGCAGGCCCTATCAGCTGGGATGAGTTCCACATGGCCTTTCTCTACAGGTTCTTCCCTCGGGAGATGAGGGAGTTGAAAGTAGCTGAGTTTGTGAACCTAAAGCAGGGAAATATGACAGTGCTGGAGTATTAGCTTGAGTTCACTTATTTGTCAAAGTACGCCCCAGAGTTAGTGATGGATTAGAGGGCGCAGGTGAGCCGATTCATTCATGGTGTGGCTGGTTACTTAGACAAGGATTGAAGGACTGCTATGCTCCACCAGGATATGGACTTTCCTTGCATAGTGTTGTACACCTAGCAGATGGAGGCGGCTCATGCAAGGGAGAGGGAGGCAAAGAGGGCTCGGACGGACAGCCGTGGGTTTTCACATCAGAGATCCGGTAGTGGCTACCATCCATAGTTGCTGCAGAGGTCACTCGCCCCAGCACCATCATCAGCTAGTGTTCTATCCAGGCCCAGGAGTGATCAGAGGAGCAGGGCTTTAGGATCGAGGGATCAAAGGGGCACCTAATTAGAGTATACCTCTCCGGTCTGCGGAAAGTGTGGCAAGAGTCATGCTGGGGAGTGCTTGCTCGGTTCAGATGTTTGTTATGGGTGTGGTAGATATGGGCACATACGCCGAGCATGCCCATATTCTAGACAGGATGATGATAGGGGTCGTGCACAGGCCACTAGGACAGCATCAGCTCCATCCCATTCTGCTCCATAGGGAGCATCAACTAGTGGAGGTGGCAGATAGCGCCAAAACCAATTCTATGCCCTTGCCTCACGCCAGGAGCAGGAGAGTTCGCCAGACGTGGTCACTGGTATGTTGCGTGTCTTTCATATTAATGTTTATGCCTTGTTATATCCGGGAGCTACCTTGTCTTTCGTGACTCCTTACATTGTTAGTAGCCTTGGAGCTAGTCTCGAGACCTTGTCAGAACCGTTTTTTGTTTCCACCACTATTGGTGATTCATTCATAGCTAGACGAGTATATAGAGATTGCCTGGTCACTGTGTTGCATAAGGTTACCTCCGCAGACCTTGTAGAGTTATCCATGACTGACTTTGACATTATTCTTGGCATAGGTTGGTTTTCTCATATTATGCTTCGATTAATTGTAGGACCCGTATGGTGGAATTTTGTTTTTCGGGTGAGTTAGTGTTAGAGTGGAAGGGTGGTTCGGCGGTACCAGTAGGTTGGTTTATTTCCTATCTTAAGTCCAGGAAGATGATCTTTAAAGGTTGCACATACCACCTAGTTAGGGTTAAGGATGTGGAGTCCGAGACCCCAACTATTCAGTCAGTTCTAGTGGTGTGTGAATATCCAGAGGTGTTTCCTAATGATTTTCCCGGTGTTGCTCTGGAGAGAGAAACTAATTTCGGTATTGATCTATTACCCGATACGCAGCCTATCTCTATTCCTCCATACAGGATGCCCCAGCCGAACTAAAGGAATTGAAGGATCAATTAAAGGATCTGTTGGATAAGGGCTTTATTAGACCGAGCTAGTCCTCATGGGGTGCACCAGTTCAATTTGTTCGAAAGAAGGACGAGTCCCTTCGCATGTGTATTGACTATCAATAGTTGAACAAGGTTACCATCAAGAACAGGTACCCCTTACCCAAGATCAATGATTTGTTTGACCAGCTTCAGGGTGCCAAGTGCTTCTTCAAGATTGATCTCAGGTCCGGGTATCACCAGCTCAGGGTTCGGGAGAATGACATCCCAAAGACCTCTTTAAGGACTCAGTATGGTCACTACGAATTTGTTGTGATTTCTTTTGGACTAACCAATGCCCTTGCAGCTTTTATGGATTTAATGAACAGGGTGTTCAAGGCATATCTGGATATGGTCGTGATTGTGTTAATCGATGACATTCTTATATACTCATGGAGCGAGGAGGAGCATTCCACTCACCTGAGAGTAGTACTTCAGACCCTCAAGGATCGTCATCTATATGCAAAGTTTAGTAAGTGCAAATTTTGGCTAGACTCGGTGGCATTTCTAGGTTATGTGGTATCAAGCGAAGGCATAAGGGTAGATTCCCAGAAGATTGAGGCGGTGAAGAATTGGTCCAGACCAGTGAATCCTTCAGAAATTCAGAGTTTCTTGGGTCTAGCTGGCTACTACCGAAGATCTGTTGAGGGATTTTCATCAATTGTAGCTCCACTGACCAGGTTGACTTAGAAAAAGGTGAAGTTCCAATGGTCGGAGGCTTGTGAAAAAAGCTTCCAAGAGTTGAAGACCCGACTCACTTTAGCACCAGTGTTGACCTGAGGGCACAGATGGCTTTATAGAGTATTACGATGCTTCGAGAGTCAGATTGGGATGTGTTTTGATGTAGCATGGGAAGGTAATAGCATATGCCTCGAGTCAGCTAAAAGTTCATGAAAAGAATTACCCGACCCATGATCTTGAGTTGGCCGTGGTGGTGTTTGCATTGAAGATATGGCGGCATTACTTGTATGGGGTTGTAATACCCCGAAAAGGGCAAAGAATAGACCCGGGAGTTGAAGTAAAAAACTACAGAAAACCTAGAATTTTGCGACAGGACGACTCGAGGTACGAATCGTGGTGAGGACCTACGACTCGTGACTCGAGTTGTGATGAACTTCGGGAGCCTGAGGTCATACCACGAGTAGTCCTACGAATCATGTTTTGTAGGTACAACTCGTGGTTTGGAGTTGTGGTGAATTTCTCAGTGGGTCCAGAGTGAGTCGTCACCGGTCATGGTACGACTCGTAGGATGTAGCAACGAGTCGTGATGAGAAGTTGTGGTTAAGTCATTTTTGGTATGGGTGGATGGTACCACGACTAACAGTATGACCTATTGGATGGTACTATGAGTCGTGGCCCAATTCAGAAGATTGAAAAGTGGTGAGGTGACCACGAGTCATGACTTCGTGGTATGACTCGTGGTACGAGTCGTGGTCGGAGCCAGAACTATTTTTTAGGGAAATTTCATTAAGGAAAATTTTAACTTTCTACGCTTTTGGACCCTAAACCACGTCATTTTGAGGTCGGGACAGGGTCTTTAACGGAGGAAAAATTCATGCTAAGTCTCATTTTGGCATTTGCAAGAACTAGAGAAGGGAGTAGGAGGAATTTCAAGTGTTCTTCTTCAATTCTTCAAGTTTCCACCTAGGACTTTTCAAGGGAGTTAAGAGTCACATAATTCTAGGTATGTGGGGTTTTGAATGGGTAGTTTAGTCCCTACCCAGGCCCAATTTCTCCCTAATTCTATGTCTGAAGTTACCAAAACTTTATGAGTCTTTATCAAATTTCATGACTCCTTAAAATTTGAAATGAGCTTGTTGTGGTATGCCTAACTTATGAATTTTGAATTATTTGGGCTGATTTTACTTGTTTATTCAATATTTTTATGATGTAACCCCCTAAAATTATAGATGCCCAATCATGAGGCATTTTTTAGTAAAGTTCATGGTCATGATGATTTCGCAAGCATAATACGAGTTTTTTTGAATTTTAAGCATGTCTTCAACTACTCATGTTATTATGATCATGTTCCCATAAACTTAAGCATTTCAAGCATGATTGAAATTATGGAAAATGCCCACATGTCGCTTATGATTTATGAACTATGATTTTGGCCGATTCCCGAGCCCAATTCCATGGCTAGTATTATGAATTCTCAAGCATGATATGATTCTCTTGCTTTAACTAGCCATGCATGTCATGTATGAATTTATATGAGCATGTTGCATGTTTTGGGAGTAGTATTTAACACCGAGTAGGTTCGGGGCCTAGGTTACGCCCCAAATATCATAACTACGTGCCACCGTAGGTTATGTTTGGGACCTCCTCAGTGACTTTCCCCTATGCCCTACGGGGCATTCACGAGTGATATCACGTCTTTCATGGTTCATACCCTTGGCAAGGTATGAATGACCTCCCGACTAGGTTTACAGGTCGGGCTCCATGTGTGCTCATATGGGGTATGTCGGTTGTAGAAATCTCCCATTGTTCCTCATGGTTTCAATGTATGTATGATTATATTCTTTTGGCTCAAGTCATGTTTTATGAAATGTTTCTTTTTTCTCACATGTTATGACTATGATAAATTTACGAATATTTTGGAAATCTTGAGCCTTACGATATACTTACGATTTCAGTCTTATGATCATGATGTCCTCACTCCTATAACTTTTATGTTTTAAGTATTGTTTTGCATATCTTACATACTCAGTACCTTCCAAGTACTGACCCACATATTTTCAGGATTGGTTCGCAGGTTCAGCATCGTTCCTATCTTTCTCTCAGTTCTGCTCTCATCTTTTAGTGGTGAGTCCTCATGATTCGAGGGCTTCATGTTTGGATCGTGTCTATCTTTTTGTTTTCAGAAATGTTGGGGTTAGTGGGGGTTTTGTCCCTTCAACCCGTCTATTATGATTAGAGGCTTTCAGACCTATTTGTAGTATTCAGCCATTTATGCTTGGATCATGTACTGTTGTTTCTTATACCTCATGTTATGTTTTTCAGTTAGTTCATGATTATTAAGCTAAGTTTTCCACCTTATGTGAATGAATTAGTTATATGCTCATGCAACGGGTTGACTTGGGGTCTCTTGGGGCTCCTTGTCCCGTGTCTATGATCCGGATGTACTCTCGGGTCGTGAAAAACTTGGTATCAGAGCCACAGGTTTAGATGTGTCCTAGGGAGTCTGAAAGCCGCATTAGGTAGAGTCTTTTTCATGGGTGTGAAGCACGCCACACTTATGAAGAAGAGGCTACTAAACATTTTAGGAAATATCCCCTTCTTTCATGATCTATGTCGTGCGGTCAAAATCTCTCCATCCTTATAATTTGTGTTGTTCGCAATTGCAAAAGAATTATGGCTCCCGGAAGGATAAACAGAAAAAGGAATAGAAATGATGAAGGCCATGGGGGTGGCAATGATAATGGGCGTCAGCAATCCCCACCTGTTCAGGAGCCCCTGGCACCAGAGCTAGCTACCCACGCCAAGTTTCGGGCGGCTATTCAAATGTTGGCACAGGCCTTGACTGCTAAAGTCAACCAGTAGGCTATTGCGCACATTTCTCAGAATGGCAATGCAGCGGCAGCCCGGATCAGGGACATTTTAAGGATGAACCTTCCCCCGTTTATAGGGGCAAAGGTGGACGAGGATCCACATGAATTCATTGAAGGGATCTTGAAGGTCACTCAGGTGATGGGGGTGACAAATGAGAAGTGTGTGGACTTGGTCTCTTATCAGCTAAAGTAGGTCGCTTATATTTGGTTCAAGTAATGGAAGGACAGCAGGACAGCGGGAGCGGGCCCTATCAGCTGGGATGAGTTCCACATGGCCTTTCTCGACAGGTTCTTCCCTCAGGAGATGAGGGAATTAAAAGCAGACGAGTTTGTTCACCTCAAATAAGGAAAGATGATAGTGCTAGAATATTCACTTGAGTTCACTCGCCTGTCAAAGTATGCCCCGAAGTTAGTGATGGACCAGAGGGCACGAGTGAGCAGATTCGTGCAGGGAGTAGCGAGTATCTGGACAAGGACTGCAGAACAGCCATGCTTCACCAGGATATGGACTACCCACGGATAGTCCTCTATGCCCAGCAGATAGAGGCAGCTCATATGAGGCAGAGAGAGGCCAAAAAGGCCAGAACTGATAGCCACAGGTTATTCCAACCGAGGCCAGGGGTGGGCCTCACCAACAGTCCCAGCACAGGTCCATTACACCAGCACCATCTTCAGCCAGCACCCCATCCAGGCCTCGAGACGATTAGAGGAGCAGGGCCTTAGGTTCGAGGGGTCAGAGTAGCATGCGCACAGAGCGCACTTTTCTATCTTGTGCTAATTATGGCAAGAATCACCCAGGGAAATGTTTGGTGGGCTCAGACGCTTGTTTCGGGTGTGGAAAATCGGGACACAGGCTTAGGGATTGCCCCGCAGCTAGGTCAGGGGGTGGTGGATCCCACACTTCAGTAGTTCCAATAGCACGTCAGGCTCAGCAGGTGCTTCGACTGGTTCAGTTGGCGGCCAGCGCTAGAACTGGTTTTATGCACTAGGCTCTCGACAGGAGCAAGAGACTACTCCTGATGTGGTTACGGGTATGTTGCGAGTCTTTATAATTGATGTTTATGCTTTGTTAGATCCAGGAGCTACACTATCTTTTGTGACACCTTACATTGCTAGTCACTTTAGAGTCAGTCATGAAATTTTTCCAGAACCATTTTCTGTATCTACTCTGGTTGGTGATTCAGTTGTAGCAAGACAGGTATATAGAGGTTGCCCCATTACAGTATTGCATAAGGTTACCTCCGCAGACTTAGTAGAATTGGCTATGACTAATTTTGACATCATCTTGGGCATGGATTGGTTGTTTTCATGTTATGCTTCTGTTAACTGTAGAGCTCGAGCGGTGGAGTTTCGATTTCCAGGTGAACCGATTTTAGAATGGAGGGGTGGTTCAGCGGTACCTGTAGGTCGCTTTATCTCTTATCTCAAGGCAAGGAAAATGATTTCCAAGGGTTGTAATTACCATTTGGTTAAGGTTAAGGATGTCACATCCAAGACCTCCACATTCAGTCAGTCCCTGTGGTATGTGAATATCCCGAGGTATTTCCAAATAACCTACCCGGTATTCCTCTTGAGAGGGAGATTGATTTTGAGATTGATCTTTTACCCGACACGCAGCCCATATCAATTCCTCACTACCGAATGTCCCCAACTAAGCTAAAAGAGTTAAAGGAGAAGTTGAAGGATTTGTTGGATAAGGGTTTCATTAAACCGAGTAAAGCCCCATGGGGTGCCCCGGTATTGTTTGTCCGAAAGAAAGACGGTTCACTTTGGATGTGTATTGACTATAGACAGTTGAAAAAGGTCACCATCAAGAATAGATACTCTTTACCCAGGATTGATGACCTACTTGATCAGCTTCAGGGTGCCAAATATTTCTCCAAGATAGATCTCAGGTCCAGGTATCACCAGCTCAGGGTTCGGGAGAGCGACATCCCAAAGACTACTTTCAGAACCCGATACGACCATTATGAATTCGTTGTTATATTTTTTGGACTAACTAATGCCCCTGCAGCTTTTATAGATCTAATGAACAGGGTATTTGAGGCGTATCTTGACATGTTCGTGATCGTGTTTTCATTGATGACATATTAATATACTCTAGGAGCGAGGAGGAGCATGTCGCACACCTGAGGGTAGCACTTCAGACCCTCAAGGATAACCAGCTATACGCCAAATTCATCAAATGTGAGTTCTGGCTAAAGTCAATTGCATTCTTGGGACATGTAGTGTCAAGCGAAGGTATAAGGGTGGACTCCCAGAAAATAGAGGCGGTAAAGAACTGGCCCAGACGGATAAACCCTTCGGAGATCAGGAGCTTTTTACTATTGGAGGTTCGTGGAAGGTTTCTCATCCATTGCAGCCCCATTGACTAGATTGACTCAGAAAAAGGTGAAGTTCCAATGGTCGGAGGCTTGTGAGAAGAGGTTCCAGGAGTTGAAGGCCAAACTCACTTCAGCACCGGTGTTGACTTTACCGGAGGGTACCGATGGCTTCGTTGTATATTGTGATGCTTTAAGGGTCAGACTGGGATGTGTATTGATGCAGCACGGGAAAGTCATAACATATTCTTCTGGGCAGTTGAAAATTCACGAGAAAAATTACCCAGCCCATGATCTTGAGTTGGCTGCGGTGGTATTTGCTTTGAATATATGGCGACACATCTTGTATGGGGTTCATGTAGATATATTCACGGACCACAAGAGCTTACAATATGTGTTCAAATAGAAGGAACTAAATCTTCGGCAACAGAGGTGGTTGGAGCTACTTAAGGACTATGACATGAGTGTCCTTTACCACCGGGGTAAGGCTAACGTGGTAGCAGATGCCCTTATTATATTTTCTATGGAAAGTGTGTCACATGTGAGTGAAGACAAGAAGGAGCTGGTAAAGGAGGTACATCGACTTGCACGATTGGGAGTTAGATTAGTTGGTTTGACCAATGGTGGGGTAGTAGTTCAGAACGGGTCAGGGTCATCCTTGGTAATGGAGGTGAACGCCAAACAAGATGAAGATCCAATATTAGTAAATTTGAAAGAAGTTGTTCAAAATTAGAAGGTAGAAATCTTCTCCAAAGAAGGAGATGGTGTGCTTCGGTACCAAGGTCACTTATGTGTTCCGAACGTGGGGGGTTTGAGGAGTCGGATGTTGCATGAGGCTCATGGATCCAGATATTCTATCCATCCAGGTGCTACCAAAATGTATCATGCCTTGCGGGAAATCTACTGGTGGAATGGCATTAAGAGGGATATTGCAGAATTTGTTGCCAAGTGCCCGAATTGCCAACAAGTGAAACTCGAGCATCAGAGACCGGGGGGTGTACTCCAAGATATCAGTATTACTATTTGTAAGTGGGAATAAAACAATATGGACTTTGTAACAGGTTTACCCCGCACTCGTAAACAGTATGACTCCATTTGAGTTGTGGTCAACAGGTTGACCAAGGTTGTTCATTTCATACCGGTCAAAACCACTGATTCAGCAGAAGATTATGCTAAGTTATACATCTTAGAGTTGGTTAGATTGCATGGAGTGCCCTTTTCCATTATATCAAATAGAGGTACTCAGTTCACCTCTCAGCTCAGGAGATCTTTTCAAAAGGGACTTGGCACCCTGGTCAAGCTTAGCACGGCATTTCATCCGCAAACAGATGGTTAGGCGGAGCAGACTATCCAGACTCTTGAGGACATGTTGAGAGCTTGTGTTATTGACTTCAAGGATAGTTCGGACAAGCATTTACCTCTTATTGAGTTTGCCTACAACAACAGCTATCACTCCAGCATTCAAATGGCACCGTTTGAGGCTATTTATGGGCAAGGGTGTAGATCGCCCATTAGATGGTTTGAAGTCGGTGAGGCTTCTTAGTGGGTCCAGACTCAGTCCATGAGGCTATGGAGAAAGTTCAGTTAATAAGAGGAAGGCTGAAAATGGCTCAAAGTCGCCAAAAGTCTTATGCGGATGTGAGGAGAAGGGAGCTTGAGTTCGAGATCAACGATTGGGTGTTTCTGAAGGTATCTCCCATGAAGGGAGTGATGAGATTTGGAAAGAAAGGGAAACTCAGGCCCCGCTATATTAGACCATATCGAATTATGAGATGAGTGGGTAAGGTAGCTTATGAGTTAGAGTTACCTTTAGAGTTGGCTTTAGTTCATCCCGTATTTCATGTATCACTCTTGAAAAAGTGCATGGGAGATCCAGCCTTGGTGGTTCCGGTGGAAAGTGTTGGCATGAAGGATAGCCTCAATTATGAAGAAATTCATGTTGCAATCTTGGATCGTCAAGTTTGAAGGCTGAGGAACAAGGAAGTAGCTTCACTAAAGGTGTTATGGAGAAATCAGCATGTTGAGGGAGCTACATTAGAAGCTGAAGCGGATATGATGGCTAAATACCCCCACTTGTTCCGTACTGGCCTAGTTTCAGTTTGAGGTATCAGTTTTTGCCCTAAACCCCTAATCAGTTTTTCATGTTCCGTTCATGCGTGCAAGTTTGTTTTATGATATGATATATGTATGTGATGTCTAAATTCGGTCCAGCTATGTAGTTCTTTTCGGGGGTAGTCATTCCGTTAGTTTTCGGCTTAAATGATCAGTATTTGCATATAGTGATTGTATGTTTCTGTGTCTTCTTGTTTCCTATATTCGAGGATGAAGGTTTCCAAGGGGAGATATTGTAATACCCCGGAAATGGCTAAGAATAGACCCGGGAGTTGAAGTTGAAAACTATAAAAACCTGGAATTTTGCAATAGGACAACTCAAGGTATGAATCGTGGTGAGGACCTATGACTCGTGACTCGAGTCGTGATGAAGTTCGGGAGCCTGAGGTCATACCATGAATAGTCTACAAATCGTTTCGTGTAGGTATGAATCGTGGTTTGGAGTTGTGGTAAATTTCTCAGTGGTTCCAGAGTGAGTCATCACGGGTCATGGTATGACTCGTAGAATGTAGCAATGAGTCGTGATAAGGAGTTATGGTTAAGTCATTTTTGGTATGGGTGGAAGGTACCACGACTGACAGTACGACCTCTAGGATGGTACTACGAGTCATGGCCAGATTCAGAAGAATGAAAAGTGGTGAGGTGACCACGAGTCATGAATCCATGGTACAAGTCGTCGTCGGGGCCAGAACTATTTTTCAGGGAAATTTCATTAAGGGTATTTCGACTTTCTACGGTTTTGGACCCTAAACCACATCGTTTTGAGGTCGGAACAGGGTCTTTTAAGGAGTAAAAATTCATGCTAAGTCTAATTTTGGCATTTGCAAGAACTAGAGAAGGGGTAGGAGGAATTTCAAGTGTTCTTCAATTCTTCAAGTTTCCACCTAGGGCTTTTCAAGGGAGTTAAGAGTCACGTAATTCCAAGTATGTGGGGTTTTGAATGGGTAGTTTAGTCCCTACCCATGCCCAATTTCTCCCTAATTATATGTTTGAAGTTACCAAAACTTTATGGGTCTTTATCAAATTGCATGATTCCTTAAATTTTGAAATGAGCTTGTTGTGGTATGCCTAACTTATGAATTTCGAATTATTTGGGATGATTTTACTTGTTTATTCAAAAATTTTATGTTTTAACCCCCTAAAAGTATAGATGCCCAATCATGAGATATTTTTTAGTAATGTTCATGGTCATGATGATTTTGCAAGCATAACACGAGTTTTTTTGAATCTTAAGAATGTCTTCAACTACTCGTGTTATTATGATCATGTTCCCATAAATTTAAGCATTTCAAGCATGATTGATATTATGGGCAATGCCCACATGTCGCTTATGATTTATGAACTATGATTTTGGCCGATTCACGAGCCCAATTCCATGGCTAGTTTACGAATTCTCAAGCATGATATGAGTCTCGCGATTTAACTAACCATGCATGTCATGTATGAATTTCTATGATCACGCTGCATGTTTTGGGAGTAGTACTTAACACAAAGTAGGTTCAGGGCCTAGGACACGCCCCGAATCTCAGAACTACGTGCCACCATAGTTTATGTTTGGGACCTCCTCAGTTGACTGGCTCCTATGCCCTACGGGGTCTTCACGGGTCATATCATGCCTTTCATGGTTCATACCCTTGGCAAGGTATGGAAGACCTCCCGACTAGGTTTATAGGTCGGCTCCATGTGTACTCATATAGGGTCTGTCAGTTGTAGAAATCTCCCATTGTTCCTCATGGTTTTAATGCATGTATGATTATATTCTTTTGGCTCAAATTATGTTTTATAAAATGTTTCTTTTTTTCTCACATGTTATGACTATGACAGATTTATGAATATTTTGGAAATCTTGAGCCTTACGATATACTTACGGTTTCAGTCTTATGATCATGACGTCCCCACTCCTATAACTTTTATGTTTTAAGTATTGTTTTGCATGTCTTACATACTCAATACCTTCCAAGTACTGACCCACATATTTTCAAGATCTGGTTAGCTGGTTCAGTATTGTTCCTAGCTTGCTCTTAGTTCCGCTCTCAGCTTTCAGTGGTGAGTCCTCATGACTCAAGGGCTTCATGTTCAGATCGTGTCTATCCTTTTGTTTTCAGAAATGTTGGGGTTAGTTGGGGTTTTGTCCCTTCAACCCGTCTGTTATGATTAGAGGCTTTCAGACCTATTTGTAGTATTCAGCCATTTATGTTTGGATCATGTACTGTTGTTTCTTATATCTCGTGTTATGATTTTCAGTTAGTTCATGATTGTTAAACTAAGTTTTCTGCCTTATGTGAATTAATTAGTTATATGCTCATGTCATGGGTTGACTTGGGGTCTCTCAGGGATCCTTGTCCCGTGTCTATGATCCGGGTGTACTCTCGGGTCATGACAGGGGTCCACTTGGATGTATTTACGGATCACAAGAGCTTGCAATAAGTGTTCAGACAGAAAGATCTAAATCTTCAGCAAAGAACATGGTTGGAGTTACTAAAGGACTATGACATGAGTGTCCTCTACCATTTGGGCAAGGCTAATGTGGTTGCGGATGCACTTAGTAGGCTCTCTATGGAGAGTGTGTACCACGTGAATGAGGGAAAGGAGTTGTTGAAGGATGTCCACCGACTTGCAAGACTGGGAGTTAGATTGATCGACTCGACTGATGGCGGCGTTATTGTGCGGAATGGGTTAGAATCGTCCTTAGTGGTCGATGTCAAATCTAAGCAAGATGAGGATCCAACTTTGAGGAAGCTGAAGGAAGCAGTGCGGAGTCAAAAGGTGGAGATTTTTTCCCAAGGGGAAGATGGGGTGCTATGATACCAGGGTCAACTATGTGTTTCGGACGTTGATAATTTTAGAGTTTGGATATTGCATGAAGCACATGGTACTAGATATTCTATCCACCTGGAATCCACGAAGATGTATCGGGACTTGCGAGAAATCTATTGGTGGGATGGTATGAAGAAGGATATCACAGAGTTCGTAGATAAATGTCCAAAACTATCAACAAGTGAAAGTCGAGCATCAGAGGACAGGAAGTATACTTCAGGATATTAGCATTCCCACTTGGAAGTGGGAGGAAATAAATATGGGTTTTGTTACAGGCCTACCTCGTACTCGCCGACACTGTGACTCCATTTGGGTGGTGGTAGACAAGTTAACTAAGGAGGCACACTTCCTACCGGTCAAGACCATGGATTCAGCGGATGATTATGCCAAGTTGTACATTCATGAGTTGGTTCGACCTCGTGGAGTGTGTTTGTCTATTATTTAAGACCGAGGTACTCAGTTTACCTCTCAATTCTGGCATTCCTTTCAAAAAGGAATTGGGATGCAAGTTAAGCTCAGTACAGCCTTCCATCCGCAAATAGACGGCCAGGAAGAACGAACCATTCAAACCCTCGATGATGTGTTGAGGGCATGTGTTATCGATTTTAAAGGTAGTTGGGATGATCATTTGCCCTTAATCGAGTTCGCCTATAATAATAGTTATCACTCCAGTATCTAGATGGCACCGTTCAAGGCTCTTTACGGGCGAAGGTGTAGATCTCCCATCGGATGGTTTGAGGTTGGCGAGGCAGCTATGATAGGACCAAATTCAATTCGCGAGGCGATGGTGAAGGTTTAATTGATAAAGGACCGGTTAAAAACCGCTCAGAGCATTAGAAATCGTATGCAGATGCGAGGAGAAGGGATCTGGAGTTTAATGCAGACGACTGGGTATTTCTAAAGGTTTCTCCCATGAAGGGAGTCATGCAGTTCGGAAAGAAAGGGAAACTCAGTCCCCGCTACGTTGGTCCTTACCGGGTTATGAGGAGTGTTGGTAAGGTGGCGTATGAGTTGGACTTGCCTTCAAAATTAGCTTCAGTTCATCCCGTGTTTCATGTATCGATCTTGAAAAAGTGTTTGGGTGATCTAGCTTTAGTAGTCCCAGTAGACTGTGTTGGTGTAAGGGATAGCCTCAGCTATGAGGCAATTCCGGTGGAGATCTTGGATCATTAGGTTCAGAGGCTGAGGAACAAAGAAGTAGCTTCAGTTAAAGTATTATGGAGAAATCAGCATGTTGAGGGAGCTACGTGGGAAGCCGAAGCAGATATGATAGCTAAATATCCTCATTTATTCCCTACCGGCTCAGTTTCAGTTTGAGGTATCAGTTTTTGCCCTAAACATCTAATTAATTTTTCATGTTTCGTTTATGCGTGCAAGGTTGTTTTATGATATGATATATTTATGTGATTTCAGAATTCAGTCCAGCTATGTAGTTCTTTTCGGGGATAGTCGTTCCGTCAATTTTCGACTTAAATGATCAGTATTTGCATATGGTGATTGTTTGTCCCTGAGTTTTCTGCTTGTTTCTAACATTCGAGGACGGATGTTCCCAAGGTGGAGATATTGTTATACCCCGGGAACCCAAGGATCAAACTTGGAAGTAAAAATTAAGAAAAATTAAAAATTCGCACCAGGTAACAGAATGACCCGTGAGGTGGGTCGTGAGGAGTAACCACGAGTCGTAAGGTGACTCATGGTCAGCATGGTTTGGCAAGGCCTAAGTGAGGAGGCCACGGGCCTAACCAAGAGTCGTGGTCAGATCTCACGACTCGTGAGGCCACCCGTGGACTTCCTTGGGGTTTTGGCAAGTTGGGATGCGCAGTGTAGGCCACAGAAGGTGACCACGAGTCATGGTCTGACCTCACGACTCGTGAAGTCACCCATGGGGTCCCCTTGGATGTTTTTGATAGTATACTCAACGGAACATGGCCACGAGTCGTGCCCTGTGGAAACGACCTGTGAGGTCCCTCTTGGGGATTGGAGACCAGAAATTTCCTGCATTTTAATAAGGGTGTTTTCATAATTCCTGGGCTGGTCAGAGCTACATAACTAGGATGTCATGACCGCCTAATGGACCACATAACTAAAATCTGAGTCTGATTCTAATAACTGAGAGGCACCACTAACACCTCGGAAGAAGACTGAAGTCAAACTGATCAGTTGACAAATTCCGAATAGTTCTGAAGAGGTTCTATGTTCTGACTAATCTGAACTATTAAGCAGCCAATAGAGAACTCAACTCATTCCAACAACACGGGAATTCCATAATATGGCAAAATTCAAGAATTAAATAAATCTCATCTGAAAAGGCTAAAATCATTCTTATAAATGGAATATTTTCTCAACATATATATATAATAGAAATTTCTAAGAAATTCAGCCCAAAACATTCTTCATTCCCTTGATGAAATTTAATAAGCAAAAATCATTACTCGAGAGTTAGGGCTTAAATTCACTTTTGTACGAACATTGACAATTTAATTAGGAACTGATAAAGACAATATGGACAATCAACATGGATATTATTTCAGGCTAAATTAATGAAAAAAATAACATGAAATTCATTCGTATTCGAAAGCTCAGGGCTAAAACTGATAAGGGAGTTGTGGGAGGATTTTGGGGGACACAAGGGAAGGACAACTCCCTTGTTGAATTCCCACATACTTGACTAAAATCCTTCTGGAGGAGAAGCTTGAACTGTTGTAAGAGATGAGAATCCCTAGTCTTGCTTGGAGGGTTCTTGAGAGGAGAACTTTCGATGTTTCTGAGAACTGAGAGTGGGGAATGAGGAATGAACTATTTCTCCACACTAAAACGTCTGAAATTATTACTAAAACGGCGTAGTTTAAAACTTGCGAAATTAGGAAATTACAAATTCGCCGGGAAAACTTCCAGGTGCCCCTAACAGGTGACCTATTGGGTCGTGGTGGCTGACCACAACTCGTGGTCACTCTAATCAGGTACACTGGCTATAAACTCAATAAGGCTGGTAACGGGGGACATAACGAGTGGTTACTGGGGACCACGACTCGTTGCCCCCACCCATCAAGTACACTGGTCAACAAAAGTATTCCTAACTCAGGCCTGGCCACGAGTGACCTAACGGGTCATGGTCAGTGACCACGACTCGTGAAGTCCCTCATTGGGTACACTGCCTCCCTGTTCGGTGTGTTATATGGGTATATAAAACAACACGCAAGTGCACGTGGTCGAACAAGTAGTAAGTGGCTTTAGTAAGCCAAGTATCGATCCCACAAAGACTTGGGTTAAGTGCAATTTGCTCAAGTATACTATATTTTACCTCTAACTATGCTGACAACAACGTAACAAAAAAGTTGATAGTTTGTTTGATAAATTTTATACTAAAACTAAGAACAATTATCTACTTTGAATCTGAACTATGGATAAGGGCATGCTAAGGTTAACCGAACATGTAATGAAACTGATTATCATCATAAACTGGTTAATCTTTTCTTCCTGTTGCTAGCCAAGAACATTTGCCAAGAGATTAAAACTCTCGTATTTAATCTCACTTAAGAATCATGAACCATCCATCTACATTTCTGTGATCAAATGCAATTCATGTTCTAGCCATACAATTCCGGTTCCTAAATTGACTAATATGACTTTCAGGTATATTTCTATCCTGAAAGCACATCAAAACTCAATTTTTCCAAACCAAGTAAAGAACAATATCCTATTAATTCACAACTTTCCAATTTCGTGCTCTCTCGAGTGAAATCGGACTTTTTAGATGTACATTAATGTAGGCCACACACCAATGCAGTAAGAACAAGAATTAATAGAACAACATGGAAGAAAAAGATGAAAAACCATATAATCAATAATCAAATTTCATCACAAGTGTTCATAACCTCAGCAAGGAGAGGAATTAGCCACTCATTTGTGGATTAATCATCATAAAACGAGTGTTAATCATACAAACAATTGAGTTAAAGAAGAAAGAAAGAGAGAAAAAACCCTGAACTTTTCGTCCCTCAACTGCCTGTAACCCACGTCCTTGCTCCACCAAGTCTGAATTATGAAAAATGAACTTAAGTGTTCTATTTATACTGCTGGGAATTTTTCCCGGAATAATGAGCAACGTGTCACGGAGTGCATCGCGGAGCACTGCCTCCATGACACGCCATGAACGGGGACCCTCACTGGAACTGGGGGTCCGGGAATTCAAGCTCAACGTGGCACGGCGTGCATCGCGGAGCACTGGCTCCGTGCCACGGAGCAAACGCGGACCTTCACTAGAAATTTGGTGAATTTTCACCTTCCAGGCAGAATGCCTCCGCGATGGCAGCGTGACACGGCTCCATCGCGGAGCCCCTTTAATTCATGTTGTCCAATGCCTTTTCCCTTGCTCGCATCCAAGTCCAACTCCGATATCATCCAATATGCATTTTAGCTTCCCGAAATCACATTTTTCCTGCAAAACAATGCTAATCATGTTGGTTAGTATAAATTCACATTTTATTACCAGTTACATGAAAATGTATACACATTGATAGATAAACAAGGCGAAAATGGTACTTTTGAGTATCACTTGGGCATATAAATCTGCCCAAGATCACTTACCCCACACTTAAATCCTTGTTCGTCCTCGAACAACAAACATACAATTCATGAAATTTACATCCCAACCTCGCTACTATGGTTCGACAATTTAAGCTACGGTCATACCGATTATTCAATACTGCAAATCCTCAAGAAAACATGCATGGTCTTAACTATGCAACGACCCTCAATACCTTAAGACCTCCTAGACTTTAAGAATCGACTCTCGATATCGGCAAACTCATGCAAATCAGCTGATCAAGATATCCGACACGAAAATTAATCTTTCATCAAGCATGTGCCTTCACAACACAAGAGATTCTTCCCCTTTTTGCTCATATGACTCATAAACATTCAAACAGGGGCATGTACACACAATTTCACTCTCTCTCCCAAAAGAATTCACATGCATCATGTCGTGACCCATAAGCTTGCCCTTAGTGTATTACTCCACTAATATAAAGAAATTCAATGTAAGATCATGTAGGATTTGAATGGGTTGTAATGGAACTAGTAAATTTTGGATTAGCCAATAATAGCCACTAGCATCCTTAAGCGCCTTTTCAACACACTCCCATCAACTCATGGACATTGTTTCTCTCTCTTTTTTTTTTCATCATCCCATTCTTGATGACTTGCTTTAGTATGACCCATTTCATTAAGCACACTTGACACAACAACAAAGGTTACTCATGCACCTTCATTATCATTTATTTATAACAAGTGCACCTTCAACCTTTTCTTTTCTTCCCTCACTCTGCTTTTCTTTCTCTTTTCACCTTTCTCACTCTTTGACACTTTGGGAAAATGATTTTCTCTTCTTAAGCGCTTAAGAGTTTTGTATAGACTTTAAGGCTGGTGAAAAGAAGGAATTAAGCTCGGTTTACACTTTTTGGACGAAAGAAAGAAAGTAATCGGCTAAAGGCTCAAAGGGCTGACTAGAGTATACAATCACAGAAAGGGGGGTATGACAAGAAAAAAAATAGAAACTCTCGGTTAAAACAAAGAAATGCCTATATCCTTTCCTACAATACACCTCCTTCATTTTGTTTTGTACACATACCAGGCAAGTTCTAGACACTTCACAATAGAATGGAATATCAACACCTCACTTCACACTTTATGCACATGCTCGATTCAAGATGTATTCACAGACTCTTCAATCAGCTAATTACATGAATTCAAACATTAAGCCTCTATCACACTGAATCGAACTCTACAGCCTAGGTATCTCAACATATTTACAAATTTACATGCTTTCATACGAATCACCTTTGCATTTTGAATATCATGTACAACACGCAACCAAAATTTCACAACCATATAGTAACTACAGGTTTTGAGATGCAATCCACCAAAGAAAAAAACTGAAAATTAATTGAAAAAAACTACTCCTAACAACTACATTTCCCTTAAGATGGTCGTCATCCATCCATCATAGGGAACAGTCACTAGCTATGACTTCGGTTCAATGGAACCATTCTCGGTAAAAGAACAGAAAACAAACGCCGAGAAATCCAAAATTTAAAAAGTTGAAAAATTTGCAAAATATCGACCATTTCGATAGAAAAATTATTTACAAAATATTTTAAATATGTCACACCCCACCTTGGGGGGTACGACTGGCACCTGGTGCCCTACTAGGACCTGACTTGCTCGACTGTTAAGCCTGGGCGCATCTGGCACCTGGCTGGCTCTAATTCATATTTCTGGAAACAAAGGGCTATATAACGGCTGTAAACACAGCCCCCGGCCTATTGGCCTATAGCCTCCTATACCTGTACTAGCAGCTGACCAGAAACATAGTAATTCAGGGGAACCTATGCGGGCCGACAAGGCCACCATGCTGTCTAGTTATCTGCAACTCAACGTAACATACTGAAAGCTACGTGACCGGCAAGGTCACCACTACTGGTAAACTATGGCCCCACACGGCCAGCATACAAGAAAGAAAGAGTAAAGGCAACTATACAACTGCACGGCCTCACACGACCGGCTCATCTGACCACAGGGAATATATACAGACTGCAAGCCTCTAGGAACAGTGATAGAACTGATCGGGACAGGGCCCCGACCTACCCATAATATACAACAAAAAGAACTGAACTACACCTCTGAAATTCAGCCTCCGGATGACTGGAGCTGAATACTCAACCACTGACAGGGAGTCACGTAGAATCGCCTGCTCGTCTATGAGTACCTGCAGGCAAGTAATGCAGCGCCCCACCGGGCGTCAGTACCGCTGGTACTGAGTATGTAAAGCAATAGCTGAAAAGATATCTTAAATCAATAACATAACTGACGAAACTGAAATAGAAAGAACTAGATTATCTGTCTGATGATGTAAATCGTACCTGTTCTCAATTATGCTAGGAGGGGTAGGTGTCGTATCTGGAGACGTATCATTCTACTACTAACCTACTCATGTCTAATATAGCATAGTATAACATACATAACATAACATAGCACACACAAACCTTACCCGGCCCCCATAAGCCGGGAGGTACAATCAACACAGAATCTAAGCCCCTACCCCGGTCATCCCATCTCCTATAGTGGCTGTAAGCATCCTGCCGGTCCCTGGGTATGCACTTGGGCTCGCTGAGCCCCTGACTATAACTGTACCTGAGTCCGAAGGACTCTAAAATCAACACCCCAGGCGTACCCGCTCGACGGGGGTGTATAAGGGCCGACCAAGGCACAATATGGGGAAACTGGCATCCCATCTTTGTCCCCTTGCGGGACGGCATATCACTCCGTAGAGTGACGTATCCTCGTCCTCTGGCGGACGAGTCGATACAGCTATTAACCCTGGGCGGTCAGGGATGCTAGGTAATCCAACCCCAATCAATACAACGGTCTCAACTAGTCATGCTGTCTGTGTATCTCATAAGCTAAGGCTAATAGGGGTAAGGTATCATATGAATCACATGCTGAGCTAATAATAGTAATCTGTAAGTGTCTGATACATGCTGAGACAGGTAAATACAAATATGAATATAGTCTTTTGTCAAACTGTACTGGAGCAAAGGCTATACAAGAGGGTATTTCTACTGAAAGCTATGTTGTTTACTGAGTTTCTGTATTAGCATGATTTCCTATTTCTAACATGCTTCCTAAACCTTATTTAGTTACTATTCTATGTCTGGAACGCTCTACGGATACTGTACTACTTTTCGGGGTTTCAGCTGAACACAACAATACCTTAACATGGCATATTACATCACATACTGAATATACTGGGCAATCTTAATTACTTACGTCCGAATCTATATCATACGGATAGGTCTCGTACACGTTACAACCCAAAACTTCTCATATTGCACCAATATTCATAATAACACAATAATCGACTTCTGAACATTCTACTGGTCTGTAAATTACTATACTGCTTCAATGTTACTCAACTTGCCGAGGAAACTTAACTTTACATACCTTATCTTTGAATTATTCGTCCGTCGGACGAGGCTCGGCCGGTACTCCAACTATTTTCTCCCAACTGCATTCATAAATACGTCAATCAATACTAAATACAACTTTATTTCAAAAGGCAACGCCACTTTCGATATAGTTTATAGCCTAAACTTAGGCTTATCGAAAGACGGTCGAAAACTCGCTATTTTTCAGCGGCCCAGAAGGGAGAAGTATTCACTTCTCAGCTAGGAACACATAGACATTAATTTAGAGCAATTCTACTTACTTTAGTTCGGTGGCTCGCTGATTCGTCGGCCGTATTTCGCGAAACTAATTCCGTAGAAATGCTCTCTGCTGCTAAATACTCGGGTATCTGGGATTAATTTGAGTTTGGGCAGCGTTTGGCAGCGTAATCGGACGGAAATATATAATTTTCCTTCGTTTTCCTCTATTCTCTGCGCTATTCTGGAAATTTTTAAGTATAAAATGATTTTAAACCGAAGTGGGGGCTTATATACTTGGGCCTGAACCTGGGCAACGTGTCACGGAGCCATCGCGGAGGCCTCACCTCCGTGACACGCTGCCATCGCGGAGGGGCTCTGCCTCGGCTCCTCCCGCGATGGTTTCGACGGGTTTCTCGTCCGATCTTTTCCCGGGCCTTTCCCTAGCACGTATGGCCTTCAAATATACTTAACCAACGTGCGAATAGGTTATCTAAGTGCCGGGAATTCTATGGGGTATAACATTCTCCCCCCCCCCCTTAGGAACATTCGTCCTCGAATGTATACTGTTATCTAGAGGACTGCTTACTTTACTTCCTGGGAAAATTTCGGCAGGGTTTCCCCTGTAATATGGACTATCGCAAAAACCTGAAACGCAGAAAAGTCCAACACAGGCACTGCATACAATATTCTAAGATCCACTGGACAACTAAATATCACTTCTTTCTTTATCATTTACAAACATACAATCATAAGATATTGTATAAGTAATGATACGGACATACCTGTCGTCTGACTAGGCCTGAAATAGGTGAGGGTATCTGGTTTTCATATCTTCTTCAGCCTCCCACGTCATTTCCTTCCGATTTCTGTTACTCCATAATACTTTGACAGATGCAACATCTTTAGTCCTCAGCCTGTGAATCTGTCTGTCTAAGATAGCTACGGGAACCTCTTCATAGGCTAATTCCTCTGTGACCTGAACATCCTCAACTGGAACTACTGTAGAGGGGTCCCCTATGAACTTCCTTAACATAGAAACATGGAATACTAGGTGAACCGACGCTAACTCTGGAGGCAAGTTCAGCTCGTATGCCACGTGGCCTATTCTTCGCCGAATTTGATACGGCCCAATGAATCTTGGGCTAAGCTTGCCTTTCTTGCCAAACCTCATTACCCCTTTCATCGGGGACACTTTCAGATATACCCAATCGTTTACCGAAAATTCTAGATTTCTGCGCCGCCTATCTGCGTAAGATTTCTGGCGGCTCTGAGCGGTCAGTAAACGTTCTCGGATAAGCTTTATCTTTTCCTCGGACTGCCGAACAATGTCTGGGCCAACTAATGCTGATTCTCCTATTTCAAACCAGCCCACTGGCGATCTACATTTCCGCCCGTACAATGCCTCGAAAGGCGCCATCTGAATAGCTGAATGGTAGCTGTTATTATAAGCAAATTCGATTAACGGGAGATGTTCATCCCAGCTACCCCCAAAATCTAACACACACGCTCGTAGCATATCTTCGAGCGTCTGAATTGTACGTTCAGCCTGCCCGTCTGTCTGAGGATGGAATGCTGTGCTCAAATTAATCTGCGTCCCCAGACCTTTCTGAAATGACTGCCAAAACCTAGCTGTAAACTGTGCTCCCCTGTCTGAAATGATAGATACCAGTACCCCATGCAATCTAACTATTTCTCTGATATACAATTCGGCATAATCCTTGGCTGAGAAGGTAGCCCTCACTGGCAGGAAATGAGCTGATTTTGTCAGCCTATCAACTATTACCCAAATGGAATCATATCTGCGTCTAGTACGGGGTAACCCTGTTACAAAATCCATGTTTACCACTTCCCATTTCCACATAGGTATCATTATCTCTTGGGTCAAACCACCTGGTTTCTGGTGCTCTGCTTTCACCTGCTGACAATTAGCATACCTAGATACAAATTTGGCTATCTCAGTTTTCATACCTGGCCACCAGTAGATGTCTCTGATGTCGTGGTACATTTTCGTCGCCCCTGGGTGAAGGGAATAGCGAGCGTAATGTACCTCGTGCATAATCTGCCCACGAAGTCCTGAGACATTCAGGACGCAAAGGCGGCCCTTACAGCATAGCACACCATCCTCGGTTATCTGAAAATCTGGCTCCTTACCCTTCTGAACTCTATCTCTGAGCTGGACTAAATCGGGATCCTCATACTGTCGTTCTTTTACCTCTGTAGCTAACGATGACAACGCAGAATTCTGAATTACTGCCCCATTATTTTCTGTTTCCATTACTCGAACGGCTAGATCAGCTAACTGATGAATTTCTTTAACTAATTTCTGTTTCTCAGGTCGCAAATACGCCAAACTCCCCATTGACTTACAGCTCAGGGCGTCTGCCACGACATTGGCTTTTCCCGGATGGTACAGGATGTTCACATCATAATCCTTCGGCAATTCTAACCAGCGACGTTGCTGCAGATTCAACTCCCTCTGAGTAAAAATATACTGCAAGCTCTTATGATCTGTATATATATCAACATGGACGTCGTACAGGTAATGCCTCCACATCTTCAAGGCATGAATTACTGCGGCCAATTCTAGATCATGGGTGGGGTAATTCTTTTCGTGCTTCTTCAGCTGTCTGGAAGCATATGCAATTACTCTACCATGCTGCATCAACACACAACCCAACCCGATACCTGACGCGTCACAATAAACTGAATACCCTTCTGTGCCTTCCGGCAATTCTAATACTGGAGCGGAGGTCAATCTGTCTTTCAGTTCCTGGAAACTCTGCTCGCATGCCTCCGTCCACTGAAACTTTGCTGCTTTCTGTGTTAATTTAGTTAAAGGTGCTGCAATAGTTGAGAATCCCTCAACGAACCTCCGATAGTATCCTGCCAACCCCAGAAAGCTACGAACTTCAGTCGGGGTGGTAGGCCTAGGCCATGACTTAACTGCTTCTATATTTTGCTTATCTACCTGTATACCAGCGTCTGAAACAATATGCCCTAAAAAGGCCACTGAGTTAAGCCAGAATTCACACTTCGAAAATTTAGCATACAACTGGCGGTCCCTGAGAATCTGGAGCACTGTCCGCAAATGAGTCCGGTGATCTGCCTCAGAGCGAGAATACACCAGAATATCATCAATAAATACTATCACGAACAAGTCCAGGAAAGGTCTGAAAATACTGTTCATCATGTCCATAAAGACTGTTGGGGCATTCGTTAGCCCGAAGGACATAACCAGAAATTCAAAATGCCCATATCGGGTCCTGAATGCTGTCTTAGGAATATCCCTCTCACGTACTCGGACCTGGTGATATCCGGACCGCAAGTCAATCTTAGAAAAGTATCTGGCTCCCTGTAGCTGATCAAATAAGTCATCAATTCTGGGGAGCGGATACTTGTTCTTTACTGTAACTTTGTTTAGCTGTCGGTAATCTATGCAAATTCGGAGCGAGCCATCTTTCTTTCTCACAAACAAGACTGGTGCACCCCACGGGGAAGTACTCGGCCTGATAAAACCTTTATCTAACAAGTCTTTCAACTGCTCCTTTAATTCTCTGAGTTCTGCAGGAGCCATACGATAAGGAGGTATTGATATTGGCTGAGTGTCTGGTAGCAAGTCAATAGCAAAGTCTATTTCCCTTTCTGGGGGAATACCAGGTACTCATCAGGAAATACATCTGGGAATTCATTTACCACTGGGACAGACTGGAGTGTCGGAGATTCTGCCTGGACATCCTGAACTCTGACAAGATGGTAAATACACCCCTTAGATATCAACTTTCTCGCCTGAAGGTAGGAAATAAACCTACCTTTTGGCATCGCGGTGCTGCCCTTCCACTCCCGTACTGCCTCCCCCGGGAAGTGGAATCGGACCATTTTGGTCCAACATTCAACATTAGCAAAACATGGTACTAACCAATCCATACCCATTATGGCATCGAAGTCTACCATTTCTAACTTGACCAGATCTACTGTGGTTTGACGATCAGCAACCTCTACTGTACACCCGCGGTAAATTCGGCTAGCTGTGATAGAGTCACCAATGGGCGTAGATACTAAGAAGGGCTGCTGTAATGATTCTGGTACAATACTAAACTTCCGTGTCACAAATGGAGTAATATAGGACAAGGTAGACCCTGGATCAATTAGCACATAAGCAGGGTGTGAGCAGATAGTTAGCATACCTGTCACAACATCAGGCGATGCCTCTGAATCTTGCCTCCCTAGTAAGGCATATGTGCGGCTCGGACCCGCACCTGTACTGGAGGCCCCTGATCTGCCCCGACCCCTGCCTGCTGAAACTGAGTGCCTACGCTCAGTCGGGGATGCTGTAACTCGCGATCCTGCTGATGCCCTATCCTGTCTGTCCCGGTCCTCACGACCTCTGGCTGGGCAATCTCTCATCAAATGGCCTTCTTGGCCACAAATATAGCATGCGGTGGAACCATACCTGCATGCTCCAGAATGGCGTCGATTGCATATAGGGCAAAGTGGTAGGGTATACCTACTCTGCTCCGCCCTCCTCTGTGATGGTGAGTCTGCCGTCTGTGAACCTCTACCAGCCTCTGACTGCCCCCTGCGGCTGAATCTACCTCCCTGTGACTGTGGCGGAGGCGGGGGCCTGGGCGGCCTGTCTGACAATCATGGCCTGGGTCCTCCCCGGGCTTCTCTCTGTAACTCAGCTGGCCTATCCCGGCGACGCTGCTCCTGATTGACCCTTCTGATCTCCCGATGCCGCTGTCTGATGCCCTCAATATTCTGGGCAAATGCCTGGATTCGGGAAATATCCATGTCCTCTCGCAGTGTGGCCGTGATACAAGTCTCGACATATTCTGGGTTCAACCCAATAATAAAACGGTGCACTCTGGATGCCATGGTATCCACGAAGGCTGGTGCATATCGAGCCAAAGAGTCAAACCGCAAGGAATATTCCCGAACACTCATGGCCCCCTGTTCTAGATGTAGGAACTGGTCTACCCGGGCCTGTCGGATCTCCCGCGGCAAATAGTGATCTAGAAAGGCTCCTGAAAAGCTGGACCAGGTGGGAGGGGAAACATCTCTCCCTCGGGACCTCTCCCAGCTTTCATACCATAATACCGCAATATCCCGTAATCGGAATGCGGCCAATTCAACTGACTCAGTAGGCGTAGCATGCATAACCCTGAAGATTCTCTGCATCTAATCCAGAAAATCCTGGGGGTCCTCTGTTCGGTCCGTGCCTGTGAACTGTGGGGGATTCAGGCTAAGAACTCTCGGACCCTCGAACTACCGGGCCCTCCTGATGCTTCTGCAGCTGTGGATGGCATTTGCTGACGCTAAGCAGCCATCATCTGTGCTATCATAACTACAGCACTCCTAACCTCCTGGTCGGAAGGTGTCGGTATAGGGACTGCTGAAGGTACTGTCGCTCCAAATGGCTCCTGATGTGGTGGAGACTGCTGAGGAGGCTGGGATGAAGCCTCTGTAGGGCCCTCTGATCGGGCTGTCTCCAAATGAGGGGGAGGCATCCTGCTGGTGCCCTCCCCTGCCGCAATGTCTAAACTCCGACCTGTGGTAGGATGTTGCTGGTCTGACATTATCTGTAACCAAAGAATATGGTAAGCTCTTAGGGACTCAACCCTATACTGTACCGCTCTATAGCACGACTGAATCAGAATAAAAGACAATCATCCTATCATGCCTTGCAGCCTCCTACCCATAGTATGTGGTGCACAACACATCCATGGACAGGACTCTACTTAGCACGGCTTGCAGACTCCCTGAGATACGACCTGCTCTGATACCAAGTTTGTCACACCCCAGCTTGGGGGGTACGACTGGCACCTGGTGCCCTACTAGGACCTGACTTGCTCGACTGTTAAGCCTAGGTGCATCTGGCGCCTGGCTGGCTCTAATTCATATTTCTAGAAACAAAGGGCTATATAACGGCTGTAAACACAGCCCCCGGCCTATTGGCCTATAGCCTCCTATACCTGTACTAGCAGCTGACCAGAAACATAGTAATTTAGGGGAACCTATGCGGGCCGACAAGGCCACCATGCTGTCTAGTTATCTGCAACTCAACATAACATACTGAAAGCTACGTGACCGGCAAGGTCACCACTACTGGTAAACTATGGCCCCACACGGCCAGCATACAAGAAAGAAAGAGTAAAGGCATCTATACAACTGCACGGCCTCACACGACCGGCTCATCTGACCACAGGGAATATATACAGACTGCAAGCCTCTAGGAACAGTGATAGAACTGATCGGGACAGGGCCCCGACCTACCCATAATATACAACAAAAAGAACTGAACTACACCTCTGAAATTCATCCTCCGGATGACTGGAGCTGAATACTCAACCGCTGACAGGGAGTCACGTAGAATCGCCTGCTCGTCTATGAGTACCTGCAGGCAAGTAATGCAGCGCCCCACCGGGCGTCAGTACCGCTGGTACTGAGTATGTAAAGCAATAGCTGAAAAGATATCTGAAATCAATAACATAACTGACGAAACTGAAATAGAAAGAACTAGATTATCTGTCTGATGATGTAAATCGTACCTGTTCTCAATTATGCTAGGAGGGGTAGGTGTCGTATCTGGAGACGTATCATTATACTACTAACCTACTCATGTCTAATATAACATAGCATAACATACATAACATAACATAGCACACACAAACCTTACCCGGCCCCCATAAGCCGGGAGGTACAATCAACACAGAATCTATGCCCCTACCCCGGTCATCCCATCTCCTATAGTGGCTGTAAGCATCCTGCCGGTCCCTGGGTATGCACTTGGGCTCGCTGAGCCCCTGACTATAACTGTACCTGAGTCCGAAGGACTCTAAAATCAACACCCCGGGCATACCCGCTCGAAGGGGGTGTATAAGGGCCGACCAAGGCACAATATGGGGAAACTGGCATCCCATCTTCGTCCCCTTGTGGGACGGCATATCACTCCGTAGAGTGATGTATCCTCATCCTCTGGCGGACGAGTCGATACAGCTATTAACCCTGGGCAGTCAGGGATGCTAGGTAATCCAACCCCAATCAATACAACGGTCTCAACTAGTCATGCTGTCTGTGTATCTCATAAGCTAAGGCTAACAGGGGTAAGGTATCATATGAATCACATGCTGAGCTAATAATAGTAATCTGTAAGTGTCTGATACATGCTGAGACAGGTAAATACAAATATGAATATAGTCTTTTGTCAAACTGTACTGGAGCAAAGGCTATACAAGAGGGTATTTCTACTGAAAGCTATGTTGTTTACTGAGTTTCTGTATTAGCATGATTTCCTATTTCTAACATGCTTCCTAAACCTTATTTAGTTACTATTCTATGTCTGGAACGCTCTACGGATACTGTACTACTTTTCGGGGTTTCAGCTGAACACAACAATACCTTAACATGGCATATTACATCACATACTGAATATACTGGGCAATCTTAATTACTTACGTCCGAATCTATATCATACGGATAGGTCTCGTACACGTTACAACCCAAAACTTCTCATATTGCACCAATATTCATAATAACACAATAATCGACTTCTGAACATTCTACTGGTCTGTAAATTACTATACTGCTTCAATGTTACTCAACTTGCCGAGGAAACTTAACTTTACATACCTTATCTTTGAATTATTCGTCCGTCGGACGAGGCTCGGCCGGTACTCCAACTATTTTCTCCCAACTGCATTCATAAATACGTCAATCAATACTAAATACAACTTTATTTCAAAAGGCAACGCCACTTTCGATATAGTTTATAGCCTAAACTTAGGCTTATCGAAAGACGGTCGAAAACTCGCTATTTTTCAGCGGCCCAGAAGGGAGAAGTATTCACTTCTCAGCTAGGAACACATAGACATTAATTTAGAGCAATTCTACTTACTTTAGTTCGGTGGCTCGCCGATTCGTCGGCCGTATTTCGCGAAACTAATTCCGTAGAAATGCTCTCTGCTGCTAAATACTCGGGTATCTGGGATTAATTTGAGTTTGGGCAGCGTTTGGCAGCGTAATCGGACGGAAATATATAATTTTCCTTCGTTTTCCTCTGTTCTCTGCGCTATTCTGGAAATTTTTAAGTATGAAATGATTTTAAACCGAAGTGGGGGCTTATATACTTGGGCCTGAACCTGGGCAACGTGTCACGGAGCCATCGCGGAGGCCTCACCTCCGTGACACGCTGCCATCACGGAGGGGCTCTGCCTCGGCTCCTCCCGCGATGGTTTCGACGGGTTTCTCATCCGATCTTTTCCCGGGCCTTTCCCTAGCACGTATGGCCTTCAAATATACTTAACCAACGTGCGAATAGGTCATCTAAGTGCCGGGAATTCTACGGGGTATAACAAAATATGTACAAAATATTTTTAAAAATTTTAAAAATATCGATCATTTCGATAACTAAAATATGTATAGAGTCAGAATCAGCTAGCAACCCTTCAACAACACACAGCAATTTCACGAATATTTACAAATACGGAACCATCACTTAAACAATTCACAAATCACAGGGACGAACAACAGACACAATAATAGAGGAGAACATACAAACAAAACAGCCCATCCCAGCACCTAACTACTCCCACCCCACACTTAGTCCGAACACTGTCCCCAGTGTTCACAAAAATTAAATAGCATAATTTCGGGTAGTGGAACTCCCTGATCAGTCAAAGTATTCCTCTTCTTAATCAGGTGCTGCTGCCTCATCTCCCATGTCTGAGTCGCCTCCGTCGTCATCATCAGACTCCACATCGGAGTCCTCCCGACGCGTCTCCTCGTCTGTGGGGACGTCATCATCCGTGGGCTCTACAAAGGCTAGCCCTACTCGGCATAGAGCCCTGGCGTTTTCGCCAAACGGGTAGTCTAGCTCGAGCTGCCATAGCTCCTCCTCCGTCGCTGGCCTCCCACCTATTCTTAGCTGGAGCATCTGCATCCCATACATCCGCGCCATGTACTGTTCATCACGAGCGTGACGCTCGCCAAGTGTCAGCACTGGCCCGTGGGTGGTGTCGGGAGCCTTAGTTTTAGTAACATTCAAGGCCCGCCGCTCCAACTGCGGGATATAATCGAGGGCCTCTTCCTCAACATCGAGGCCCCTAAGAAAGGTGGTGAGTAGTCCACCGAAACCATACCTGTGCCCCTGGTGTAACCGGGCTCTCTTCATGGCGGATATAATAACCGCCCCGACATTGATTTCCAGCCCTTTCATTAGGGCGTACACCAGGCAAACACGGTCCCGGGTTACATCAGTCATATGTACCCCCGGGATGAGGCGTGAGCAGACTATCTTCAACCAGATTCGGGCTTCCCTGTTCATTTGTGAATATGGCAGAGTCTGGTGGTAGCCCCTTTCCTTGTGCCTGCTCCATCTAGCTGTAGATCGGGCCCCACACAATGTGCGTCTGATGTCAGCATACGGTGGGGTAATATTCAGCTGTCGGAGGATGTGGGCGTCTGTGTCCCGCGCTCCTATGATGGCATTGAGCTGGTGGGGCTCCAGAGTGACTATCTGCCCTCTGATTTTGATGGTGTGGCTTCTGATTGACGGGTTCCAATTAGCATAGAACTCCCGAACCAGGTGCAAATTGCATTCCTTGGGCTCCTCAAATATGAACTTGAGCCCAGCTGCTTCGATCCGATGAACCATCCTGGGGAACTCCTGTGCCAATGGCTCCCGTGCTATATGCTCCTCGGGGAAATATTTGTTCTCTTTATGCTTTGCATACCACTTTTTCCCCTCGTCCGTCACCCATCTTGTTCCATATTGGCGGCGCTGGCCGCGTGGAACTGCTGGTGCAGTTGGGACTGCTGTGCCCAGTCTGAGTCTCTTCCTTCCGGTGCCTGAAGTTGATGCACCTTTCCCTTTCTCTTGCCGACTTGCCATTTTACCTGTCAACCCAAGTAAACAAGCTCAACGTTAAGCTAAATAAATATTAACTTCGGCTAAGGTCGGGTTACGCTAAGTGACCCCACACTTAGTCCTTAGCTACAGTTACAACAATACGGCAAGAATAACTTTATTTACTCAAAACAACCAACTATACAATCGTGCTTAGTGCGTTCAAAAGAAAATTCGATGGTATAACTTCTGCGTACTACTCAGACTTCGTACAGCTAATCACATTCACTACCATCGCTAGCATTTTAACCATCGCACTTAGCAAAGAAAAACAAAGAAACAAAAACACAACAAAAATTTATATACATGAACCTATCCAACCAACTACTTTCGAACAAATTTCAACATTTCCCCCCAAACCTGAGAATTCGTCGTCTATTAACATCCTAACAATTTCGTACAATGACTCATCTCATTCAACACGTACACCCCGGCATAGAATTCACGATTTCAACACATTTCCAACTTCAAATTCAACAACAAGCCCTAGAATTGATTCTATTAATCAAATTCGAATAATTTATGCAATCGACAAGTTCAAACAATCATAACGACATTCCGAACATTTATCAATAACAAATACTCGAATTCATGCTTAATTTCGACTTAGGGCAATTTAGCTCACCTCCCATGCTTAATTTCGAAGAAAATCGACAAAAACTTGAGAGGGAATCGGAAAACATACCTTGAAGTTGAAGAATAGAAGAAAACTCGGTAATTTGTTGCCTTAAGCCGTGGCACGTTGGTGGGGGAGGGTTTTGGGATGTTTGGTCGCGGAGGAATTAGAAAATGAGGGGAAAAGGGGAGGTTTTGGGGTTAAAAGGGTAGAAAAACACGCGGGTCACCCGGCAACCCGGTGTGACCCGTCGCGATATATAAGGCAACGTGTCACGGAGTGCATCGCGGTGCACTGCCTCCGTGACACGGAGCCATCGTGATAGCATTCTGGAAATTTTTAAAGTTTCCGGGTTATACCTCAATGTGTCACGGAGGGTAACGCGGAGGTCCTCCTCTGTGACACAGAGCTATCGCCCCAGCTCACTGTTTTCTACTTTTTATTAATTTTTCATACCTCAACTTTTCCTTCGTGATTCCGTGCACATTTTCCTCCGTTTGACCTGAAAATCATCTCACTAAACAAAATTGGTTAGAATTATAGGTTTCACCTAACTAAGAATAAAAAAAATACTAACTAAAATGAAAAATTTTGTAATAAATCAAGAAAAAGAAAAAGAAAAATCTATTTACACTTTACAAAATGAAAGAAAAAAAAAATTTCACGGGTTGCCTCCCGTGCAGCGCCTGGTTTACTATCGCGGCTCGACGTCATTTAAGCTCAATTGTCCGCTAGGGTGATGGACGATTTCTCTCGATCACCGTCCTCCCCCCAGTAGTGCTTACACCCATCCGGTGGTCTTCCCATTAACTCTCTGGAATCCTTCATCTGCTTGTCATTACCATGATCAATCACATTGATCACCGAGAGTTCTTCATGCACCATCGGGAGCTTGGGTTCTTTGTACAAATCGAACACCTCTACCTTGTCATGTGCTCGCATTTTAAGTTGCCCCGCAGCTACGTCAATTAGTGCTTACCCGGTTTCCAAGAAGGGACGTCCCAAAATAAATGGGACTTCCGCGTCTCGTTCAAAATCCAGCACAACAAAATCTACCGGGAAAATTAGGGAGCCAACTTGCACTAGAACATCCTCAACAATGCCATCCGGCCTAGCTAAGGATCGATCCACCAACTGCAATATTACCGTCGTGGGTCTAGGACTCCCTAGACCCAACTTTCTGAATACCGAAGATGGTATCAAATTTATGCTCGCCCCCAGGTCACACAATCCACGAGCTCGGATGCTCTGCCCAATAGTAAGTTGGATAGTAAAACTTCCAGGGTCTTTTAGCTTTGTGGGCAGTCTGTTTTGGATATGGGAAGTGCACTCCTCCATTAGAGCCACCGTAGCATACTCTGTCAACCGACTTTTGTTGGCCACGATGTCCTTTATGTACTTGGCATATTTAGGCACTCCCTGCAAGACATCAACAAGAGGTAAATTAACATGTACCTGTTTAAGCACCTCCATGAATTTCTTGAAACACGCCTCCTCCTTGTGTTTCTTGAGTCGTTGAGGGAACGGGGGTGGAGGTCTTTCTGATTCAGCTTCTTTGTCTTCCCCCTTTCCGAACTTTGCTCCCCCTCAACTTCTGCTGCTCCCGAATGTTGAGGTGGTCTTTCTGGTTCCACCTCCTTCAGCTGCAAACCACTCCTTGTGGTCACTGCATTTACCTGCTTGGGATTCGGATCCGTGTCGCTTGGCAGTCCTCCTCTAGGCCTTGTATTTTGGGCACTAGCAAATTGCCCAAATTGATAGCCTTGGTAGCTAACTGATTGTTTTTCACTTCGGCTGCCAATTTCACATAGTCAGCCTGCAATTGAGCTTGGTTAGCTATCATGGTCTTGAACATCTCCTCAATGCTGGGTGATGGTGGTGGAGGAGGTGCATTGTTGTTTCTGAATTGAGCTTGGTAGTTCTATTGCCCTCCTTGATTCCTTTGCACACCCTGACCCGAACTTTGGCCTTGATGGTTGTTGCTACCCCATGAGAAATTAGGATGATTCCTCCAATTTGAATTGTAGCTACTACCATACGGCTGGTGATTTCTTTGTGCATTACCCACAAAGTTTACCGAGTCAGGATTGGCTCCACAGCACTCAGCTGAGTGCTCGCTGCTTCCACACACTTCACACCACATCTGCTGGACTGCATTAACTGGAGCTGAAGGCTGGTTCAAAGTCATGTTGCTGAAGTGGTTGTTCAACTGATTTTGCAATGCAGCTATCTGTGCAGCGATAGCTGTAAACCCATCCACTTCAAGCACTCCTGCTGCTTTCCTTGTCCCACCTCGTGATGAATCAGCATTCCATTCTAGATTGCCCTGTGAAATCTGGTTCAACAAGGTATACAGCTCCTCATAAGTCTTTTCCAGCGCTTTCCCTCCAGCTGCTGAATATAGCAATATTTTGGTGTGGGGTTCCAAACACTCAATAAATGTGTGCACCAACACCTCATTGGACTGATGATGATGAGGACAGTCCCGCAACATGGATTTAAATCTCTCCCAGGCTTGATATAAATTTTCTCCCTCCCTCTGTTTGAAACTTAGAATTTGACTTCTAAGTCTTGCTGTTTTACCAGAGGGAAAAAACCTTATCAAGAACTTCCGTGCAAGATCATCCCACGTTGAGATAGAATTTGGTGGCTCAGTTTTCAACCACCTCTTGGCTTCTCCTAGTAAGGAGAATGGAAATAATGTAAGTCGAACATAGTCTGGTGACACTCCAGCGGGTATGTAAGTGTCACTTATCTCCAAAAAATTTTGGAGATGCTGTTGTGGGTCTTCATGAGGGAGCCAGTAAATTGCCCGCTTGTGTGCAACAACTGCACCATATTTTGTTTCAGTTCAAATCTCCCTCTAGGATCTGGTTTGCGGATACTTGATGTAACATTATTGGCATGTGGGATTGCCACCTCGCGAACCGGCCGTGCTGCTGCTTCTTCGGGCACTAACACTGCCCTTACAACCGGTGGATTCTGTTGTTGCTCCATGATCGTCTGTCTGAGCAACTGCAGCTTCCTTTGTAGAGCTTCTCTTCTCTTACTGTGAAATATTCTTTCAGGCTCTATATAAGATTCCACCAGCTCTTTGTCTCTTGCCAGTGTTCACAGCAATTAAGTCTGCAAAATACAGGCTAAGACCAAGTTGTCAACACTTAAGAAAGAAAATAAGAATACAGTAAATTAACACTTAAAAAAAATTCACCAATTGCCAAGTCCCCGGCAACGGCGCCAAAAACTTGTTCGGTGTGTTATTGGGTATATAAAACAACACGCAAGTGCACGTGGTCGAACAAGTAGTAAGTGGCTTTAGTAAGCCAAGTATCGATCCCACAGAGACTTGGGTTAAGTGCAATTTGCTCAAGTATACTATATTTTACCTCTAACTATGGTGACAACAACGTAACCAAAAAGTTGATAGTTTGTTTGATAAATTTTATACTAAAACTAAGAACAATTATCTACTTTGAATCTGAACTATGGATAAGAGCATGCTAAGGTTAACCGAACATGTAATGAAACTGATTATCATCATAAATTGGTTAATCTTTTCTTCCTGTTGCTAGCCAAGAACATTTGCCAAGAGATTAAAACTCTCGTATTTAATCTCACTTAAGAATCATGAACCATCCGTCTACATTTTTGTGATCAAATGCAATTCATGTTCTAGCCATACAATTACGGTTCCTAAATTGACTAATACGACTTTCAGGTATATTTCTATCCTGAAAGCACATCAAAACTCAATTTTCCCAAACCAAGTAAAGAACAATATCCTATTAATTCATAACTTTCCAATTTCGTGCTCTCTCGAGTGAAATCGGACTTTTTAGATGTACATTAATGTAGGCCACACACCAATGCAGTAAGAACAATAATTAATAGAACAACATGGAAGAAAAAGATGAAAAACCATATAATCAATAATCAAATTTCATCACAAGTGTTCATAACCTCAGCAAGGAGAGGAATTAGCCACTCATTTGTGGATTAATCATCATAAAACGAGTGTTAATCATACAAACAATTGAGTTAAAGAAGAAAGAAAGAGAGAAAAAACCCTGAACTTTTCGTCCCTCAACTGCCTGTAACCCACGTCCTTGCTCCACCAAGTCTGAATTATGAAAAATGAACTTAAGTGTTCTATTTATACTGTTGGGAATTTTTCCTAGAATAATGAGCAACGTGTCACGGAGTGCATCGCGGAGCACTGCCTCTGTGACACGCCATAAACGCGGACCCTCACTGGAACTGGGGGTCCGGGAATTCAAGCTCAACGTGGCACGGCGTGCATCGCGGAGCACTGGCTCCATGCCACGGAGCAAACGCAGACCTTCACTGGAAATTTGGTGAATTTTCACCTTCCAGGCAGAATGCCTCCGCGATGGCAGCGTGACACGGCTCCATCGCGGAGCCCCTTTATTTCATGTTGTCCAATGCCTTTTCCCTTGCTCGCATCCAAGTCCAACTCCGATATCATCCAACATGCATTTTAGCTTCCCGAAATCACATTTTTCCTACAAAACAATGCTAATCATATTGGTTAGTATAAATTCACATTTTATTACCAGTTACATGAAAATATATACACATTGATAGATAAACAAGGCGAAAATGGTACTTTTGAGTATCACTTGGGCATATAAATCTGCCCAAGATCACTCCCCTCTTTAAATTATTAAGCCTCCTTCTTACGGCTCACCAGACGAGTCGTGAGGTTACTTAACAACTCGTTAGGTGGGTCGTCCTAAAGCTTTTTTGCAGCTTTTCCAGATTTCCTGATTTAAGTCCCGAAATTAGATTTTGAGTTTTCGGGGCATTACAATTTCATGGAATTAGGGTCACAGTGTGATTAGCATTCGGTGGCGTAGTTCATTATTTCATGGGCTATTTGTGTGTATGATTACGTTGTGTGTTCTTTATTTGTGATTGTATTGGTCTAGGTCTCCTTGAAGCTCATCATTTGACTGTTGTTATACTCGTAGAGGCTCATAAATATATATTGTGGTTATAGTATTGTTGTAGGTATTTCAAACCTTTATACAGGTTGTTATTCCATTTTGTGGCCTCATTGACCTATTATACTTATATTTGTTAGTTTGAGGGCCATCTTTTGTCATAGACTATTGTTTACTCTAGTTGTATTGTCGTTGTGATGTCAAGCCTTGTCAGTTCTGGCTTGTTGTGGTTGGTTTGCTACAGGTTCACTCGGTCAAGTAAGGCACTAGGTATCGGTTGCGCCTCCCCCAGTTTGGGGCCTGACAGAAAATATCTAAAAAATCCCACTCCCAAAAGAGAGATAGATAAGAAGAGACCAGAGCAGAAGAAATACATATATTTTCCATTCCAAGAACTAGTACTAGGAATCTGATTCTTAAAAGTAAAGAGTAGAAAAAGGCTGATAGAGATAGACTTATCCTACAAAAGTGTCTCACTAAAGGATCTATAAAGCTCATGACCTGGACGTGCAGCAATTCACAAAAAGAATTGAGAACAATGGGATGATAGGTTGAAGCATATATCATGAAGAAGAAAAGGATCCCCCCCCCCCTCCCTAAAACAAGGAGGATGTAGATGTCGGCATAACCAAAGAAAATATCAATTAACATATGAGAATCTCATAGTAGAAATAGGTTCTTAGATACAATAGAACTAAGGAACTTATTTCTCAAGAATCTGGCACAAACAAGAAGATGAGGAAACATCAGCATCCTTCAAGAAAGTCAAGTCTGAAGACATCCTTCACTGCAAAAGGAGAATTCACCTCATGGATCAATTGAAAAAATCATAGAAGGCCTACATCTACTTCAAAACTTGAGATCTCGTGAATATAAGAAGGGAAGATCTTCACATGTCCAAGATGATAGACGAAAAGAGAGAACTGGCAAGCAATACAAAGGAGCTGCATGAAGCAAATTCCCGATGATCCACTTACGGTGATGACTATGAATATGAAAAATTAACATTTTGAGGAACCATAAAAATAAACTAGTTCTCTAAAGAAGAATAATAAAGGTTCATAACAAGAAGATAAAATAACAGGAATTGGTTTGAAGAACAGAGTAGGACACACTTGCAAAGAAGTCGAAGAGGTTGATCAAGAAAACTTTCTTATTACCTCAGAATGTGACCTATGTGAGTCACAATGATCAAAGGAAGAGTTGGAAGTGTTATCCCACTCTTAAGAATGCTCACGTCAAGAGAATAACAGGCAAAAGGAACCTGATTCTTATGACTTATTAGGGATGCATCTCCATTCTTTGTAGTTAAATTGCATAAACTTATACACCCTGCTAAATCATAATTCCAGATCTTAAGGAATATCTTGAAATCATCTGAGTCATATATCGTTAACCTTGTTATCCTAAGCATCTAGATATTTGACCATATCATACCCCCAAAAAGACCAGCCTTTCAAGACTCTTTCCTATCTATTGTTTATGAGCTTGGGTTTTCCTAAATTTTCAAATCCCAGAAAATCCCTTCTTGTCAAATAGCCCAATAAAAATGAATGATCAAGGAAGGAGTGTCCTAGGGGGGATAAAAGGAGGACTTTAAAAAAGAATGAGGCTTAGATTTATAAGGGATGGGTAATGTTGGGAACTGAGGAAGTTTGTTGATGTCAGGTGTGAGTAGAAAAATCAGAAGAAATAGTAGCATACTTGAAAATTTAGCATCATTGAATGTTGATGAAGAGCTAGAAAAGAATTAAAGGAGTGATAAAGAACATGATCCATTGGTATTTGTCCTGACAAAAGATGTTAATCATTGAATCAAGAAGTATGAAATAAAGATCCTTCCATTAGTATTTGTTGGGTATAATTAATATAGGTTCAATTAGTAGAAAAGAAAAATAAGGAGGAAAGGGGAATTAAAAAGATGTCATTGGTTTCCTTGAGGAGAGACAAGAAAACTAAGCTTAGAAAACCTTTAATCTTAACAAAGAGAACTCTGTTTGAACAACCTTTTGAATGCAAAACAACATTACTAAATCTTATCATAGCAATTGTGTAACTAAATGTAGTTGTCCACTTGGTTTTGTCCTTATAGATTAAATGATGCATCCACATATCTTCTATTTTAGGCTTGATGAGTTCTTGGGTTGAAAATTTACACTGTCATGTTCAAAAAATACTCCTTCCTGGCCTTATAACTTTTTAGTGATGAAAAAAGGGGAAAGTTTTGGAGTTGTCCTATTTCAGATATGTTCTAGTTCAGTTTCCATATCAACCCAATATACTCATATTCTATAGTTCAATTTGTAAAGAAACAAGGTCTTACTTATAAAGGAACCTGGTTCTTCTTAGAAACAATGAGTATATTGAAGACTAAAGAAGAGTGTCCTAAGAAGATCTTATGAAGAAAAGGTTCATAGAGAAGAAAGTCGTCATTGCATCATACAACTAAGAACTTGAAAAAGCTGTATTTTTTAAATAACCTGGTCCTTATACAGAAGTAGAAGATGTTTTTGATAGGATAAATACGATAGTATGCTTCCTTGAAAAGGACATATGGTTATGATCAGGCTCCTAAACCTATCCATCTACAAGGCTACAACGGATAGAAGGTAAGACCCTACAGCTGATTAAGTGAGACCACAATTCTTGCTTAGTCATGCAACCTAGCTACTTGTACAAGCTAGAAGAGGCTAAAGCTGCTAAATGCTTACCGACTCAGGAAGATTACAAACCTTATTGAGATCAAGGGTGAACTACTGAGGGCTTACAAACATTGTATAGTAAGCCAATTATATCAAGTTTAAGTCAAAGGCCCATCAATAGAGTGAAGGACATTTAAAGATCATCACTTTAAAAATCAAGTTCAAAAATCCCCCTTTTATAGGAAAAATAATGTATGGGTGTGTTGGTGTGTGGATGTGTGTCTGCATATTTATTATTATTATTATTATAATATATATATATATATATATATATATATATATATATATATATATATATATATATATATATATATATATGTTATAGAATTAAAATATGAAAACTCGATGCGAGTGTATCCTGTATGCTCATAAGGCCCTACTTAAATCACCTTTTAAGTTTGAAAAATATATTCAAAAGAGAAACACCTCAAACTAGGCTTCCTCAATTATCTCGAGGCATAAGCATTAAATCTATTGTGCTACATTAGATCATAGCCCAACCTGATCCTTAAACCATCACAATAAACTACATAGACTTTTGTGCCTTTTGGAAGAGTTGTGACAGGATTTGATTAAGCCTATCTTACAACTCCTAAAAACTCTTCTCACAAGTCTTTATCCGTTGAAACTTAGATTATTTATGGTTCAACTTTGTTAATGGAATGGAGATGGAAGAGAATCCTTTTACAAATCTGCAGTAATAACTTGTGCAGCCCAAAAAGCTACAAACCTATGTAGGATTCAAAGGCCTCGACCAATTCTTTACTACTTTAATTTTCTGATCGTCAACTCTAATACCTTCACTTGTTATGATATGACCAAGGAAAGATATAGAAGTTAGCTAAAATTCATATATCGAGAACTTTGCATACAACTTGTGATCCTAAAGAGTTTGTAACACTACACACAAATGATTTGCATAATCTGCCTCGGACTTCGAGTATATCAAAATAACATCAACGAATATACTCACGAACAAATCCAAGAATAGCTTGAATACTCAATTCATTAAGTCAATGAAGGCCACTGGGGAATTAGTAATCCCAATGAAATTACCAGAAACTCAAATTTTGTTCATACCTCATTCTGAAGGCTGTGTTTTGGATATCATCCCCTTTAACTCACAACGGGTTATATCTCGATCCAAATTCAATCTTGGAAAAGCATGTAGCGCCCTACAATTGATAAAATAGGTCATCAATCCTTGAGAGTGGATATTTATTATTGATTGAAATTTTATTCAACTTTGATAATCAATACACATCCTCAAGTACATGTCCTTCTTCCAGACAAACAACACTGATGCGCCTCACAGCGATGTACTCAACTTGATGAAACCTTTCTCAAGCAGATCCTTCCAACTACTCCTTTAATTACCTCAGCTTTGCAGTAGCCATTTTATAGGGAGAGATGGATATCATCCAAGTATCTAGAGGTAGACTGATAACAAATAGAATTTTCATTTCTGGAGCAATTCGTAGAAGCTCATCTGGGAATACTTCTAGAAATTCAATACCCACAGGAATTGACTGTAGGGTTGCGGGTTCATCCTCTATACTTTTGATTCAGACTAGATGATACATATAACCTTTATAAATCATCTTCTAGGCCTTAAATTACGAAATTAACTTACACTTTGCATGGCTACATTACCTTTTTACTCTAGAACTGGCTCATCTGGAAAGAGGAATCTAATAATTTTATATCAGCAATCAACATTATGTAACAGGAAGCCAATCAATCTATATTTATAATGATGTCTAATCAAACATATCTAATTCAATCAAATCAGCTAAAGTGAGGCGATCACAGATCGACATAGCAAAGTTCCAATAAACTCGCCTAATCATAATAAATTCACCTACCAGTGTCGATATAGCAAATGGCCATGGAACCAATTTTGAATACATTCCAAACTTACTAGTAATGAATGGGGTAATATATGAAAAGGTATAGATAGGATCTATCATTACATAAACAGCAAGAGTAAAGATAGTCAATATACTTATGACAACATCAGGTGAGGACTCTAAGTCTTGTCGACCAACTAGAGCATAAATGTGCTTCTGACCACTGCCTGAACTAGATGATACTCCTCCTCCACCACCTCTAACACGGCCTGATGCAGCCTATGGTCCAAGTCTAGAGGGACGAATAATAGATGAAGACGCTACTGCTGACCTTGTAGGTTGGGAATCTCACCTCTACCTCTGCTCAAACACTCCCGCATAAAATGAATAGTATCTCCACACCAATAACATACATTTAAACCCTGACAACACTGCTCGAGATACTTCCGACATTACTGAGCACAAGGTGGTAAAGGTGGCGTTATTTGTCCTCAACACTTATGCCGATGAGAAACTGATGGACCTAAACTCTAACCTAGTCTAGACTAAGCAAAGCAATCATATCCCTAACTCTAAAATTAAGGTGGGGAACTACTGATAGAGTGAGTTGGTTTCCTAGAAACTATGGTTTGAAATCACCTTGATACTCTCTATAAAAACCAACAGATCTAGCTTTTTTATTCTACTCCTTATATTTGTTGCGGATATCTTAAATCTGATGTGTAAGATCCTCTAACGTCTGAATGAATTCTTGGATTTAAATCTGATGTGTAAGATCTACTAGAGCAGCCGAATCCCTTCTTGCTTCAGCAGATGTTGATTGAGCTGGAATCACTAGAGTTAGGGATACACTTTGAGCCTCCATTCTATTCATCCGTCTGGGCAAGGAGTGACTAGTGCCTTCCCCATCATCTAAGCCAATTGTCCTGCTAGCCATCTGTCTAGTCACAAGCATTTTTGAAAACAAGGGACATAAATCACAATTTAGATTCAAGATTTTCTTATGACTCCGATCTATTGCACGATTTATTAGATGAAAGATGTGTAGCCAGTCCAAAATATCTTGAAGCCTCTTGATTAAAAGTGTGGTGCACAACACACTTATCAACAAGACTGCTAGATACGGCTTATAGTCTCCTTGGAACTTGACGTGCTATGATACCAAGTTTGTCACGCCCCAAACCTGGAGAGCGCGACAAACACTTGGTGCCTCATTCGACCGAGCAAGCTATTGAAACTAAGATAACTGGTATAGCAGTTTGGTTGACAAGACCACCATGATAATGTTGTTATTAATAAGATAAACGGGATCGACAACGTCAAAACATTTCAAATAAATAAAGATAAGTCCAATAAGGCCATAAGCTCAGCTAACAGAAAATCAACAAGCCAACAAGGATACAAGCTATGCAATAGAAGAAAAAGGCAGACAATCTTATAAATAGTATACTGGACAAGCCACCCTGTTCATATACAAGACTTTAAAAGTGTCTAGCAGCCATATAATAGGGACAAGGCCCTGATCTACCCATCTACTATACAAAAAACTCAAAACAAAACTAGACAATTAAAGCTAATAGCTTCAGAAAGAGTGAAGCTTACTAACCAATAGCAGAAAGAAGCAAACTCCTATAGTAGCGGTCTATCTAGGCCTCTATTTGAACCTACTAATACCAATTTTGTCAAGCCCCAAACCTGGGAGGCGCGACTGGTACTTGGTGCCTCACTCGACCGAGCTAGCCACTGAAACTCAAATAACTGGTATAGCAGTTAGGTAGACAAGGCAACAATGATAATATTTCTATTAACATGATAAATTAGACCGGCAAGGTCACAACATCTCAAATGAATAAAGATAAGGCTAACAAGGTTGTAAATTATGCAATAAAAGAAAAAGTCCAGCAACAACATTAATAGTATAATGGACAACCCATATTATTTCTCTGCAAGCATCTAAGAGTGTTTGGCGGTCATATAGTTGGGACAAGACCCCCACCTTCCCGTCTACAATACACAAAACTCAAAACAAATCTAGATAGCTAAAGCAAATAGCTCCAGAAAGGGTGTAGATTACCAACCAAAAGCTGAAAACAGCAAACTCTTATGGTAAAGGTCGATCTAGGCCTCTATCTAGACCTGTAGCATGAAATGCAGCACCCTAAAGCAAAGAGGCATCATTACGAATAACATGTACTGGTATGTAAGGAAGGAATAAAAAACATATATAGAATCTCAGCTACAATAAGAGATAGGTATAGCTACAATAAGAGATAGGTACAGAAACAACCTGAAACTCTGACTGCCACATTAGGCGGATAACCTTCAACTCAATTGTAATCACTATAGTTTATATGTAACTCAAATATAACTCATATTCCATAGAGGTTCTAACTCATCTCTATATGCAAATGTGTATATATATTTCTATCGCCACCAAGTATAGCTTGATAGTGTAAATATATAACATTGCCTAACCGATCCTTGGGCTGGTGGTGTAAAGTAATATATGTTTTATAAGGCCCTCGCCCACCTGCTTTAGCAATGCGGTATAATAATACTCGTGTTATATGTGTATATGTGTGTGTGTCTCAATGCAAAGGACTTATTTTTTTCTAGTAAACAATTAGCATAACCTTACTTGAATACTGCAATTGGACTCAACACGATCATAAACAAACTCATAATTCCGACAACATTCTAGTTCTTATTATTATAACTGTAACTCTTTAGAACTAGTGAAAAGATAGATTTATGTGTTGAAGTAATTCTTACTCAACATATGCAGTAGCTAACCAAGAGAAAAAAGGTTCTAACTCAACCAATATGATACTATACAAGATATCGGGTAGCATGGATACGAAGAAAGTACCTTTCATTACTACGGATAGAATACTACAAAGAATATCAACAATAAGAGGTGATCAGCTATTATCCAAACAATTACTCATATCACTATTCATGGCAACATACGATATAATTACTACTCGACGGTTGTCATTACGACAAGAGTACGTGTGACTCGAAAGAAAGGATGCCTTTACATACCTAGTGTGCGACTATAGCAATATTTCACCCTTCTACTCAAATTAGCTACTACTATAAATAACCAACACAACTCCTATAGCTCATACTCATACCTAAATCAGTCTGCAATAAGAACAAAATGAAAAAATTATATCGGTAAATCATTCTTCAATAATAAAGTAAAAACTCAAATTAATGACAAATTGAAGTTTAGAATCCTTAACGTCACAGCTAAAAGGTCTAATAGAATAAAATTAGGAAATCAAGATGCTACCTACTTAAGTTAGCAACACAAGAATCTGAATTTGATAATGAAAAATGGGTGCTAAGCGATCCTTACGTCTTCCTTGACTTGGATTTCACTTGGGTTGGATTAAGTTGGATGTTTCTCCTTCAATTTCACCCTAAGAACTATGAGGAACCCTAAGGGGATGAGCTGGTTCTATTAGAAAAGTTTTTGAAAATGATATAAATATTTTAAGGCAACATATATATACAGCTACCTATTTTTCTTGTCGCGGTCTGCGGATGCTACCAGACCTGAATCGCGGCAGGCCAATTCTCTGGCTCTAGGCAACCCCCCCCCCACACACACACACACACACACACTTTCATGTTATATTTTGTACATGCTTCCAACCCCTGACCTTACCTTTTCTCAATGTAGGACACGTAATAATACAACTTGTATTATACGCATATATGTAACAAATTGATTGCTACAAATGTACAGGGTGTTACAGGAAGCTATTTTCGATCTATTCTTTGGTAGACAAAATTTTTACCTCTTTTTTATTTTCTTCCTTTATTTTTTATTCTCCTTTGTATGGTTTTTCTCATTATCCTTGTTAGCTAGTAATACAAAAGTATTTTGTGTTTCTTTTTTTTTTCTTTGTTTTCCTGATTTTTGTGTTTTCAAGCTTCTAGAAGTATTTCTCAATCACTTTTTCCTTATTGTACTTGCTTCTCTTTTGCATCTTTCCTTTTTTTCCTTTGCATATTACCCTCAATCTTGTTACCTCTGATTTTCTTGGTGGTTTTTTTGCCTTTGTATTCCTATTTTGATTATCCTTATTAATTTATTCCCTAAATTGTCTTTCTAGTTATGGTGTAAGACCTTACAATCAACTTTTCTATGACCTTGTAGTTTGTAGTGCTTACAGTATCTTGGAAGGTATTCATATTTGATCTTGATCCACTTGAATTTTGTCTCCTCTGTAATATCATCTTTCTCTACTATCTTACTTTTTCAAGGGAGATGTAGCTAATAAATCTACCTCAATTTTGACTTTTTTACAACTTGCTCTTGTTTTATTGCAGGTTTCCATGTCAACAGTCAGAGGTATTCCTACAGTTGATGCCAAAGAAAACACTACCTCCCTTGTATAGAGGTTTGGTTTTAAATTTAGAAAATAGATCCAAGAAACTACAACTGAGGGTTCTTCTTATGGGTTGAACCAAGGATTATAGATTAATTCTCTCATCTGGCAATACGATTCTTGTACTCTTAGATACTATGTTGGTGTAGCAGCATATGTACATAGTCTTCTAGTAGGGTTAAGCATATTAAGTTATGTTTGTTGTCCATAAGTCCTATATTCCAAGGACCATTGATGTTGCATTGTTGTGGTATCTCTTTACTTAATTCTCTAATATCTATTCTATTATACGAGAATTTTTCAAGTTTTGCATATTGTAGTTCTTTTCATATGATTAGGTTCTTTACTTCAGACTTCTTCTATGTGATTTGAGGTTATGCATGTAAGTATTTCACCATTTGGTTGGTGTTTTCTATGTGTTTTTATTTATGGTTGTTGGTTTTAGTAGTGTAGTTTAATTGATTGTTAGTGTGGTTTAAGTATTATCTGGCGGCGCCGAACGCGGTAGAAGTCACTGTACTAGCCAGCACAGGGTTGTGAAAAATGGCTGACATCATATTTCAATTGAGTTCTAATTTGACTGGAAGAGTTTTTTCTAAAGGTTTTCCAAAATATGTAAATGGACCCCTAGTTTGTTTTCAATAGGGTTAGGACATTTTTTGCAAGGAATAACACATTAGAAAGCACTAAGCCATAGAATCTTTGGGTTTTTATTTTTCTCTGTCTTTAGTAGTTGTTCTTATGTATAATAACTTTAGTTTTATTTCTATGAATATAAGCAGTTATACCCTTGCTTTAGGGTTATGGTAGTGGCATGATTGTAGTTATATGAACTTGATTTGACTTTCTAAGATATTTATCGTCACTTTATGGCTTGTATGGCTTACTTAATCTCGGGTGTAACTATTTTATTACTTTGTGACTAGTAGAACATATTTTTGAACCCTAGATTGAACTCTAGAGAGGGAGTCTAAGGCATGAAATAAGGTTAAGTAGAGCTTGATCTTTGCTCGCATAAGGGATTGATTTGTGATTAAGATAGAGATATACTTAATTGTCTTGCTTGGTTAGTGTAGGGTAGATTTGTATGTATTTATGTCACATTCCTAATTATCGAGAGGTAGGCATGGAAGAGAGGGCACGTACAAGCTTGAGAGAGCCTAGCTTCAGCAATTTTCATCAATCAATAACTCGATAGATAATCAACGTCGAGTCAAGTAGATAAACAACATGAATGTTAGCAAAACGATGACTCTGGAAATATCATCTCTGATTTTGTTAAACCCAATGCTTCAATTATAATAGATAGTGATAATCGCTAGAATAGTACTTAATGTATTTATTGGAGTAGTTATACTAAACAAAACCAAATTGTGATGAAAACACTTCTTTGATTAATTAATCATAGTCGAACCTAATAAACTGTGAAATGAGTCTATATGGGTACAATATCGACTCTTGAGTCACTTATTACTTGGAGATCACGTGCTCTTGTGCCTGCGTTCAAAAGCAACACGACTCTAATCATTCACTAAGAGCTAAGTTATTGGTACTCTTTTAACTACAAGTGTAAAAGTGGATCATAACAGATGGAATATTGCCCATACTGGCACTAGAGGCTCAATTTAACAAACCAAAAGGAGTGTCAATTCCTCCTCATAAGTGGGAATTTCCTTGTTTTGAAGGAAATATGCCTAAGGTATGGAGTCAAAAATGTCAAAGGTATTTTAACCACTATAAAACACATGAGAATCAAAAGGTGGAAGCTATTTCTCTATATCTAAATGGTCCGGATGAAACTTGGTTTAAGTCATTGGATTTAATTCGAGTGGTGATTTAGGGAGATTTGAAAAAGGATTTATGTAGTAGGTTTGGGAGGTACTTATAAATACATTGTTGAGGAATCCAACAAGTTGTCATAGATAAGAACTGTGGATTTTTGAGTAAATTTGAGGATCTAAAAGCTCAATAATCTTGAGAAATCCTGCACTTAATGAGTATCATTTTCTATCTAGTTTCATTAGGGCTCTCAAAGAATAAATAAGGTATCCATCATGAAGTTTAAGCCTACTACCCTTAAAATTTTCAATTGGACAGGATCGACTACCGAAAAAGACCACTGATTTTGTGCAATGAAGGAATAAGAATAGCACCAAGTTTGCCCCTATGGGGGGATCAGTGAGTAAAAAGAGTGCAACCACACCTGTTAATAGACCTAGCACTTACATGTGAAGTCCTGAGGTCTATGAGTAGGAAAAACCAACCATCTGTGTTATAGATATGAAGAGAGTTCACACCAGTACACCTATGAAAGGTGAAACAATTAAATTGCATAACTGTTGAAGCTGAGATTAAAATGTGAGAAATAGAAGTACCATCAGAGTTAATTATTAAAGGAGAGATTGAGAAAGAGGTACAAGAGGCCATCTATTTGATTGTTCTATCATGAGACAATAATGGAGTCAACACTACATTGTTTATAGGCACTGTGAAGAATAGGAGTCTAATTGTGCAAATATACTAGAGAAGTACTCACAGTTTTATTGATGAACAAACTATTAAGGATACATGATATAATCATAGTTATTGTCATCAAGTCAAGGTAATAACTGTTGATGGAAACTATGTAAGATGCGCCTCAAACTGTAAGGGATTTAGGTGAAAAATGCAAGAAAAAACTTTCAAGAGAATTTGGGAATCATCAAGCTTGGGGTTTGATATTGTTCTTGGTAATGACCGGATAAAAAAGTACAATTCCTACTAATATTGATCATGAGAAGAAATGCATCACTATTGTAAAGAAAGGAAACAAAGTTGTGCTTCATGCCATTCCAGAGAAGGGAAGCTTAAACATGATAAGCAATGGTTCAATCTGCATGCTTCTTAGGAATGGCTAAATACTGATGGCTCACTTGTTTGTGATTAACGCAAGGGAAACTCTAGAGTGAGATGAAAGAGAGAAGTTATACAAAAGTTGCTGGAGAGGCATAAAGACGTGTTGTTGAGCCTAAGATCTTGCCTCTTGGTGAATCTGTTGATCATGCCATTCCACCTAAACCAAGAGTTTTTCCTATCAGTTTAAAGGCCTTATAAACTGGAGAAGAAAATGGTTGAGATGTTGAGCAATGGAGTTATCCAACAAAACCAATCCCCATTCTCCTCACTACCTTATTAGTAAAAAAGAAGAATAAACGTGGAGGTTTTATGTAGATTACAAGAGCCTAAATGAAATCATTGTTAAGGACATATAGCCAATTCTCATTGTAGATGATCTCGTTGACAAGTTTCATGGATTTGTGATCTTCTCTGAAGTGAAATTGAGGGTTGGTTACCACCAAATTAGAATGAGGGTGTTGGTTACCACCAAATTAGAATGAGGGTCGAGGATGTGTACAAACTTGCATTCAAGACTCATATGGGCCACTTTGAGTTCAAGGTGCTGCCATTTGGACTAACTAATGTACCTGCAACATTCCAGGCACTTATGAATCAAGTGTCTCAACCATCTTGAGGAGGTATATACGGGTTATCTTTGATGATATACACATTTACAGCCAATCCTTAGTATATCATGTAGAGCATTTACTCTCAGTTTTTGATACCTTGAGAAGTCATTCCTTATTTGCAAAGAAATTCAAATGTCCCTTTGGATAGTCCTAGTTTGAATATCTAGATCATTTATCCCTAAGGAGGGAGCTTCTACTAATCCAAACAAAATTTAAGATATGGTTGACTGTTCTAGTCCCTCTACAGTCAAAGAATTTAAAGAAATTTTTGGATTTGACTAGACTTATTAAAAAAATATGTGGCTAATTGCGGTAGTATATGTAAACCCTTACTTGAGACTGATACTAGTTACATTGGTATTAGGGCTATTATACTGCAACAAGGCAAACCTATCTATTTCAGTAATGTATTAGTCTAGATACATGGTGGCAAGTCCATATATGAAAAGGAGTGTATGGCTTTGCTCAATTTCATTGACAAATGGAGACATTACTTACAATTTAAGTATTTTATTGTGAGAACTGACCATCATAGTCTAAAATATTTGTTGAAACAAAAGGTTACTTCTAATATTTAGCAGAAAGAACTCACTAAACTATTAGGGCTGGACTATAAAGTTCAATATAAGAGGGGACCTGAGAATAGAGTTTTTGGTTCCCTTTCTAAACAGCATGAAGGATTGATACCTAGTCCTGAACAGGAACGCAATGCATATTTATAAGTTTTCAGTATTTTCATTCCCACATGTATAGAAATATGTGCTAGTAATGAGGGAGATGCATAACCACTGGATCTTATTTAATAAACTTACTAGGCCTAACATTTGGCAGTATTTTTCAGGGGTACTCAAAAAGAAGGGTAAAGTCCTTGGGAGAGACCTGTGATTTAAGACAATAACTAATCGAAGTTTTTCATGATTCTCTGGTAGATGGTTACTCTAGACAACTGGAAACTCTAACGAAGTTATCACAAACTCTATTGGCCTAATATGAAACATATGGTCAGCAAGTATGTGGCCAATTATGATGTGTGTCACAGAAACAAGAAGGAAAATGTAGCCTATCTTGGACTCCTGCAACCACTTCTAGTACTTGATCAAGCTTGGAGACGCATTAGTATGGACTTCATTGAGTGTCCACCCAAGTCCTCAAACAAAAAAGTAATAATTGTGGTGGTAAACATAATGGCAAAGTATGTCAATTTCATAGCACGTTCACACCCTTTTATTGCAGCTATTGTGGCTAATGTGTTCTAGAAAAAGGTACATTGTTTACATGGCATTCCAGAGTCTATAGTTATTGATATAGATAGAATGATCTTGAGCAATTTTTTATAGGTGCTCAGCTTCACTGTAACACTGCCTACTACCCCAAACTGATGCCAAACAGAAAGAATGAACAAGTGTCTTGAAAATTATTTAGGTGTATGACGACTAATAGGTCTAGTTAGTGGAAATTTTGGCTCATTTCAACTAAATAGTGATATAACACCAATTTTCATACCATCTTGCATAGTATACCAGTTCAAGAACTTCATGGTTATTCATCACCACAGTTGTCTATAGGGCCTTTGCTTGAGAGGGTGGTGCCTACAACTGAGAATCAATCAATATATATAATAAAGGAAGATTTTTAAAAAATGATGTGGCACCTCTCTATCCTCAAGAAAAGTATTTATCTTTTTCTCTTCTTTTTTTTTGATATTTTATCATTTTTTCCAATTATTTTATTTTGTAAAATCATTTTCTTAACTCATGCCTCTTCAATTACATAAATTCTACTATTAATTAATATTAGTAATGTCACATCCCACCTTGGGGGGTATGACGGGCACCTGGTGCCTGCTAGACTCTGGACTGCTAAATGGTCCAGCCTGATCACATCTGGTGCTTTGGCTGGCTCTGGCTCTATTCCAAGAAACAAACCGGCTATATAACGACTGTAAACACAGCCTCCGGCCAACTGGCCTATAGTCACCTGTACCTGTAATAACAGCTAACCAGAACACACTCATAACAAGGAACCTATGCGGGCCGACAAGGCCACCATGCTGTCTAGTCATCTGTAATATCAACACAAGACTACTGTAAGACTACGTGACCGGCAAGGTCACCACTACTGTCAAACTAAGGCCTCACACGGCCAACATAAACTGAAATATTAAACAGCTACAGCAAACTGCACGGCCTCACATGACCGGCTCAACTGACCACAGGGAAATATATACAGACTGCAAGCCTCTAGGAATAACAACATAAATGATCGGGACAGGGCCCCGACCTACCCGTACTGTACAAAAAGGAAAAGAGTTACACCTCTGGAAATCAGACTCCGGATGATAGGAGCTGAATACTCAATAGCTGACTGGAATCACGAGGGATCGCCTCCTCGTCTATGAGTACCTGCAGGCAAGTAATGCAGCGCCCCACTGGGCGTCAGTATTACTGATACTGAGTATGCAAAGCAACTGAAATAATACAACTGAAAACAACTGAATAAAGATAGCATAACTAGCATTTCTGTATAGCAGGAGATAACTGAATCTGAAGAAGCTGACATAAACTGGATCGGGCTTTCTGTACTGATAAGGCAGAGGCGTACCTGTAGACGCAATGGCCTACTGTCTAGTAGCTAGTATACAATATATATAGCACATAAATAGATATACAAGTAGCAAGCAAGAGCCAATACCAACCCCCATAAGCCGGATGGCGCCAAGCAAGCAAACAATCTATATACCCCTACCCGGGTCAAAACCAACCAAAAATAAGTCACTCCACTCATCTACTCACTTCGGAGCTCCTCTACCGGCCCCCTGGGTCTCTGGCTCGGGCCATAGCCTCCGATATAAGCAACCGTGTCTGGGTCCGGAGGACTCCTGTGTAGACAGTAACAGATAGGGTCTGGATCCCCGGACACACTCAACGGGGATACCTGAAACCGGAGCTACACCTGTAATAACTGAATGTACAAACAGTAACAAATAGGGTCTGATTCCCTGGACACACTCAACAGGGCTATCTGATACTGGAGCTGCACCTGTAATGCTGATCAGACTGTTGTGGGGAAAGCTACATCCCACCTTCGTCCAAGCTGGGGACGGCATGCCACTCCTTGGAGTGACGTAAAACCTACCCGCTCAGTGGGCGACACGATTACCAACCCAGGGGCGGCGAGGACGCTCAATAAGGTGCCCTCACACCACAACAAGTCTCAACAAACAAATAGCACATATAAATAGCAAGCATGTATAGCTGAGAAGACTATCTGAAATTTAGCTTCTTGTTCTGATCTGTTTCTATACTGAACTGATTCTTTTACTGATTATACTGATTCTGAAATCTCTGTTAACTGTATGGCTAATCTGTAGCCAAGATACTATCTGTCTAGATGGCTAATCTGTAGCCATAACTGTCTATCTATCTGATCTTTCTTTACTGACTTTTATTATGAAAATCTGTTTCTTTTTATTCTTACAACATGCTTGCTAATCACATAATAGACTATACTGGATCTGAACTACTAACTTGCCCTTGGGCGCATGCTTTTCTAACTTTCAGACTAGATACGATATAACAACGCAAACTAGGTTTACTGAACTTGCACAATACTTAACATTTGACTCCGGGAATTCTATTACGGAGTCTATTGTACTATACAGGGCTAAAACTACTAACTTGCCGAAGGAACTAGCTTTACATACCTTAACCTCGGGTTATCCGACTGTCGGACGAGGCTCGGTCAGTACTCCCGCTATTTCTTCCAACTGCATTCATATATACGTCAATTAATACTAAATATAGCTTTATTCTAAAGAACAACGTCACTTTCGATATAATTATAGCCTAAACTTAGGCTTATCGAAAGACGGTCAAAAACTCGCTATTTTTCAGAAGTCCAGAAGGGAGAAGTATTCGCTTCACAGCTAGGAGCACATAGACACTAGTCTGGAGCAATTCTACTTACCTTAGCTCGGTAGCTCGACGATTCGTCGGCCGTATTTCACGAAACTAAATCCGTAGGAATGCTCTCTGTTGCTAAATACCTCGGTATCTGAGGTTAATTTGGGTTTGGACTGCGTTTGGCAGCGTAATTGAACGATTATTTTTTCAATTTCTTCGTCTTCTCCCTCTGTGCGTTTTCATGGAAGTCCAAGGAAAATTATGATTAATTTTTTTAAGGCCACTTATCATCACTTTAAAGGGGGGACTTCTATTAATTAAAGGAAATTATATTATTGATTAAAGAAAATTATTGTTAATTAAAAGAAATTATTATTAATTAAAGGAAATTACATCACAAACTGAGCTCTATATACTTGGACACTACAAATCGCATCTTGTCTTGCGACGTGCCAACTTGGCGCTTGTCCGATCTTTCCCCGGGCCTTTTTCTAGCATGCATGGCTTTTAAATATTCTTAACCAACACGTGAATAGGCCATCTATGTGCCGGGAATCTACGGGGTATAACAAGTAATAATCATAATTCTCAATTTTTTCATATTCATAACCATGAATTATTTAAGATACAAGTTTATGATACTTTAAAATCACACTAATAGAAATTTATTTTGATCTATATATGTTGATTTTCCTCTATTTTTTTAGGTGTTAAGTTTTTTTTGTATTATTTTCTTTATGATTAATGAAATTTTCTTCTTATTCTTCATCTTTTGTTTCTTTGGCTAGTCAATATTTTGACTTATTTGATTTGATTTTACAGATTATAGGAGAGATATCTATAATAAAAATTAGTAGACATCCTTGCATAGTTTGATTTTACGAGGTAAATACGGTTCAATATGTCTAATATGATTACAACTCTTTCTCTATTGCAATCATATATTTAATATTATTTGTTTCGATTCTTGATTATATATATATGAATCAAGAATTTTTTTAGCAAATGAATTAGGAATTCCTTAAAAAATTGATTTGAATTTTTCTCTTTGCTTTTCTTTAATTTATAGTTTTCAAAGAATTTGACTATGTTATGTTGATAATAGGTTTCTTCTTTCCTCTTTAACTCATAATTAAGAATTCTTTAAAGTTTTTATTTGATTAGTTAACTTTCTTTTTTTTTGGCTTTGTTGGTAAGTTTAACTTATTGTGTTTTTGGGTTAAGATATTTTCAAAAATAGAAGTAGAAAAGAAAAAAAACTAACATATACAGGCATGCTACTCATGAAAGTACGAATATATCATTTCATAGTCATATAGATCAACTTTTAATAAGCCTAATGATAGAACATGAGAATGTAAAGTTAATTTGTTATTTTTCAAATATAGTGTATTTCATAGGAAAGTTATTTATTGATATGTAAAATTGCAGTCTTCAAGTTTTTATTTTTTGTTGTTGCTAGAAGTTCTTATTTTTTTGTTGTTGCTAGAAGTTCTCAAGTTCTTTTTTTCAGATTTTCAGAGATTCATTACTACGGTCTGTTAGGTATGAACTCTTCACACTTACTACTTGAAAAATGCAAAAATTTTAGGTTATAAGAGTAATTTAGTAAAGTTATTTGTCTCTCTATCTATACTTTCTTTATCAAGAGACCAATTGTTCTTTTTTGAACCTTGATTCATCATTTACTTTCAAGAAATAAATTTTTAGTACTGATACTGAATTATTTTTTTGGTTAAAATAAGATAAGAAATATTAATAAAAAATAACAAATTGAAACATGTCTATAGTGGTTATTTAGAAATGAGCAATAATATGTGGAATTAATCAAAATAGAAACTAATTTTTAGGATGTTTCATATGATTAGTAAGAGATAAAGAATATTGATCTAATAATTCAAGAAAGGATAATAATTTTAAAGGACGCATATATGAAAATGAAATAAATTTGTAAATAATTATAAACTTATGGTATGAATATATAAATTATATCTTAAAGAAGAATTATATACGCCTAATTTAAGATAATATAGATGGTTAGTTCATAAATCCTTTAACAATAGATAAAATATAATATTTGGTTGAAAGACCAATATATAACTATATATAATTGGTGCTACTTAAACTCCACAAATATTTCATGATTATTTTATTGGATGGACAAGGAGGATGACATAATTTTAATTTTCTGAGCTCTCTAAATTTATAATGTTATATATGCATAATTTTTTGTTATTTATAAAGATGATACAAATTAAATAATATATATAAAAATAAGGTAGATATGAAAAAAATGTACAAAATTATAAGAGAAAATTGATAAAAGTGTTTATCAAAAAGTAATTTTATCAAAAACATTACATTGTTTGATATACTTTATCATCACGTGTTTTTTATATACTAAAAAATGTGGAAAAATAAAGAAGATAACGAATTATAAATAAAATTATTTTTGAAGTTATTACTTGGTGTTTAATATATCATATGAAAAAAGTTAATTAACAAAAAAAAAATATTTTTAAATTCTTTTGTAAAACTAATAGAAAGAGAAAGGCAAACTAATTTAATTATTTTAAAGAAAGATAATAATAATTACTGATTTTTTGAACATATTAAATGAATAAAAGTAAGAAAATAAATAGGTGAAGTATAGAATTACATAAGAAAGTTATTTAAATGGAAAAAAAAAAGAAAAAAAGAAAGTAGATAACCAAGAAAATTAACCCAAAAAAAAATCAAAAAAGCCAAGAAGGTAATGAAGATACAATCAAATAAGTACCTTTTTATTTTATTTTTGATTTTTTTAATTAAATTTCTTAAATTAATAAATAATTTTTTTATTTTTTATTAAAAAATTTAAGAAAATATTAAAATGCGCCAAATTAAAACTTTGCGCATATGCCATGTCAGTGCCATATGATTCTTGTAATATAATTTGAGATAGGAGAGTCAAAATTAAGGAGGGTCATTTATTTGATACTGAATTTTGTTTCTTATTTCTTATCAACCATGAAAATATAATTAAAACAATAATAGTACTGCAATTGAAGAACGGAAAAAGATAAATTGATCAATAAAAAATTAAAAATTATTATAATGTAATTATATTTTAATTTTACTTCATCTATAGTGCGAATCGCGAATAAATTAACTAGTATTATTATAAAGAGGCAACAAATAGCAGCTCTTATAACATGTACGCTGACAAGCATAGAACTGATAGAAAGCTTCAAATGAAAAATATGGTGTATTTTAAATTGCAACTGTATAGACACACCTTCATTGGTCTGAGGAAAAAACTGAAGCTGAGTTCCAAGTATTATGGTCCCTTCAAATTGATTGCAAGAATTGGTAAAGTGATTTACAAGCAGAATTTAGAACCCCCCCTCCCCCCCGGAGTTTAAAATCCACCCTTTCTTTTCATGTGTCATTACTCAAAAAGAAAGTAGGCAATAGGTTGGTGGTACAAATTACTCTGCCTATTACAATTAATGATGGATAGCTTTTGATTTGACCAGCTATAATTCTACAAAGACGAATAGTCAAGAAGAATAATGTGGTTGCTGTGAAGGTGTTGGTGCAGTGGTCCAATCAAAAACCTGTCTCCGAAAGATGCTACTTGGGAGAACTATAAGTTTTTGAAGGCCACATTTTCATATTTTGATTCTTAAATTCTCGAGGATAAGGATTATTTTGAAAGGGTAGAGTATGTCATGGGCTGCTGGAGTATAATCGAAAGAGAAGCCAACAATTAGTTATGATAATTGACACGTAGAGGGCTGAGATTATTCATGCGTTAATGAGCTGCAAGGGCTAGGATTTGCCAACTCAACAATTCTGTAACTCTACATGTAACAGAAAAACATAACGAGACAAGGCATTAAATACATGAGATATTTTCCTTTCTCAGAATCTTTTTCTCCTCCTGTAAACTCATTGCTGATCTCTTCTTCTCATTCTTGTAGATTTAGTTGAGTTGTGGGAGTTACTGTTCATCTTTTCATTTTTCAATTATTTCAGTTATTAGCATAGATTGTAATTTCTTTATCAATTATTAGTATAAATCAAAAATTATCCCAAAAAGAGCTTATTATTCTTCAATTCTATTTTAGATCCCAACAAAATCTCTCGTTGTTGGTTGAAAAAAGAAATAGAAAATAAGACAATATATGCCAAGGTCCCGTGGGCACAGGAAGAGAGAGTTAACAAGAAGAATAAATACCTAGAAAAGAAAATTTGAAAAAGAAAAAGGTCTAAGGCCAACTGAGTTGAAATCTCTCCCTTGTTTGCCTCTATTTTATGTCATCACGTAAAATTCATAAATAATTATTTTTAGTCCGTGTAGGTAAAAAGAAAATAATTGTCATGAAATGTCAAATTCCACATGAAGAACTTTGTCATAAAATATTACAATTTCGAACTCCAATACGGACAGGTTTCTCCACGGGGGCGGATTTACGCGAGGTCAAGGGTTGTCATGTGACACTGCTTTATTGAAAATTTTTATTAAATATATAAATATAATTGGAAGGCAAAATTAAAATACAGATTAAATATAGTAAAGTGACACTGCTTTTACCAAAGAGCAGTGCAACTCAATTGGTCTGGTATCTCAGGCTATAAATTTTTTGATGCCCATAAATATGTATGAAAAAAATACCAAAAAAAGTTAGGAATTGTCTAGGTTCGGACACTAGATTTTGTAGAATTTAACAAAACTTTAACCAATATAGTTCAAAGTCCAATATTATATGTTTTGTGAGAAGATAATATTAGATGCTTAAGGAATGATGTTGTTACTTTCTTAATTTATCTTCTTCTTTTTTTTAATTTGTACCTGTAGCAGCTTTTCATCAATAATAATTTATAACAAAAATAACAGATAAATACAAGAAAGAGGGGGTAAGTCTTACCTTGCTAATCCTAATCATGAGGTAATGAACATCTATTAATAAATATTATTGTTTCTCTGGTTAGTTGTGTGCTATATTTTTTTCTCTCATCTTTTTTCTCATCAATAAAATTCGTTAAGATCAATTTGTAAAATCAAATGAATGACGACTTTTTAGTAATCATTTGGTGCATATATATATAGTGTTTAGTATAATTTCTAATGAGTATTTTAAATACATTTAAAAAATAAAAATTCAAGGAGAGTTATAGTAATATACATTAATTGTGATTTATATATATTATGCTAATTTTTTTAATATGACGTGATAGTATTTTATTTATTTATTTCATTTAAAATATGACACCGCTTACGAAAAATCGTGAGTACGCCACTGTTTCTCCAAACAATAACCACTTTAGTAATTCATTGTATTGTACTCCTACTTATACTACTCTCAAGGGAGGATCTATGTATTATATTGGGGGTGCCACAACACCTAGACACCTCTGTTGAAACTTTGTATATGTGTGTATATATGCACTAAAAATAGGATATATATATTAGTTGTGGCACATAAAGTAATAACAAGCTCATGGTGCTAGCGGCAAAAGGTGGAACATCCAAGCAACGAAGGTTCGAACTATGTTTGCAACACTAAATTTTAGCTTTTTTTGCTTGCTGAAAAGGTTTTACTTTTTGTATCTTTTATTAATTTCTTCACTTCTACGATCTGGTCTTATCATTATTATTATTATTTTAATCTTTTTTCTTAATTTTATTTACTTTTGCTCTTTATTAATTCAACTTGATGGTCGGTGCCGGTGCGTATTGTTAGATTGAAGCAGTTAAAGTTTTTAGTAACAAGCTATGAGTATACATGTTTCCTATTATGCGGAACAAAGTGAAAGTATTATATTGATAAGATTTGCTACAAAGATCAAAAGTTATCAAATTATTACAAGAGTTATTGAGCGGAACAGATGAAACGCGTAGTACATGTTGTGTCAGGACATGAGTGTTAACTGAGAAAAGAAAAGAATAATAATGTGTTAGATAATATTGCTCCTTTAATTTAAAGAGTTAAAAATAGAGCAGACTCCAACTGATAGAGAAAACACAGAAATAAAATAATCATGAAAGGTTACAATTGATACAATCTTATAGGATTTTCTTTCTTCAATTTCATCCTGAATTCTTCTGTACAATAGTATAATGAGTATTTGTGAGGTTACATCATAAAAGGTTGCATCTGAAATCTAAATCCAGCTAAATAGAAGGCAGATCCAAATTGGAAAAATTTTATTATAATAAATTGGCATATATATATATATATAATTTTATATATCAATTAGGAAAAATAAATAATAAATTTGGCCATCTAGTTACTTAAAGACTCTAAAATTATAATGAATATAATTTTTATTGTACGAGATTGAGGTTAATCTTTATCAAGTTCTTGAAATATTGCTCGGCTTTTTAGCTTTAAAAAATATCATTTGCTACTATGGTAAATATTTTCTTTTTCCTCTAAAAACTTAGTTAAACACTTTAATTTTTTTAAAATAAATATTACAGTAAGTATATACATATAATATTTATTTAGTATTACCTACTACGGGTTACGAATTTGCACTATTTAATAAGGAGTTACGTGAATGACTAAACAAATTAAGAAGAAGAAGAAGAAGGACTCACCATAAAAGAGGAATGGAAACTCCAGCCATTGATTATCATCTCTGAAAAATTAAACGATTGTTGAACATATTTGAAAGCAGAGGAAAAATGAAGTGGAGATGTTAAAGATAAAATCATACATACAATAAGCAGAGGCGAGACTGAAATTGATGATGAGAAAGAGGGTGGAAGGCAGTTGCATAAACACATGTGATCAAGAGAGAAAATAAAAGAGTTGATATGTAAGATTTCTGAATCACCTTGGTTGTATTAACTCATTAACTCATCCCTCGTGTAGTAGAGAAAGAACCAGAACGATCAAAAGTTTCAGCTGCTACGAAAAGCTGTAATACGTTTATGAAATGTAAAATTAGTAAGTTTTCTGTGAGCTGAACAGATAGAAAAAATTGACTATATGTGAAAGGCATTTTAATTCGCAAATTAGAACTTCGAAAATGGGATAAAAGAAGGCCGAGTTTAACTTACACTAAATGATATCAGTATCTATCTTATAACACAGAGAAAAAAATTTAGGCCATAGGAAGTCTTTCAAACTTTAAACACGAAAAATTAACGTTCAATTCCTAATTAAACACCTTACAATCTCTGGGCCATGATCAGGGAATGGATGATGAATAAAAACTATCAAATGCTTGTCCTCTTTCCAGTTTATTTTAAAAAATATGTGCATGAGATAAAATACCAAATCCAAAACAGACATAGAAAACATAACATCATTGTTTAAATCCTAACCAAATGAGATTGAGCAGAAATAACATGAGAATAAAGAGTAGAACAATTATATATATTGTTCACAAAATAAAGGTCAAACCAGACAAATGTCTTTGTTCTACTAATCGCAACAACAACATACCTATATAATTGGGTGTGTATAATTTAGTGTCTTTAGTAATTGATCCAAAATTGCACCAAGCTAAAGTTACCAAAAAAAAATATCCAGCAGAAACAACAATTCCAGAAAGAGCAGAATAATTAATATGCCATTAACATACTACTATTATATAGTTTTGCACTAATTATTCATTTTTCTAAATAAATATATTATCTGATTAATTACAATCAAGACAATTGTTAAGCATATGGTACTGATAGCTGTAATCCATTTTGTGATATGTTGTTATTTTATTCTGCGAACCAGCAAAAAGCAAATAGAAATTCAAAGTGTAAAGTCAAAAAGAAAGACCTAACTTTTAGGAAGAAACAAAATGGGAGATTCCGTGGACTTTTTTATGAATTTTGTTGGGTCCTTAGTTCTAGCATATCTTTCTTGCATCTTCTTGATCCCTTTAATGAATCATTTACTTTTTCAAAAAAAAAAAAAAAAAAAAAAAAAAAGAGGAAAAACCAAAATGGAAAAAAATTAAATAAAGCAGTCCGGAATTGAAGAAAAAACACAAAAGATTTGTAGCACAGAGAATTTATAAAATAAAAATTAGGACAATTAGATTCCCCATTGTTGTGTATCTGTAATTACTAAAAGATTTGAAAAGTCTCTCCGAGCGCAAGCAGACAATGACAATACCATTAACCAACACAAAGCAATTGTAACAGATTTACCACTCAACTGATATGAATTGAAGTAGACCAACGATGGAAGAAGCAAACGGAGGCAAGGATAAAGTAAAGAAAACCCAGAAGCAAAACGTATTCTGATGAAGCGGGGATATTTCATTCATTCATAAGGAAGGAAGTGCAAAAAATGCAATTGATCTTATATAATTTGTACCAATGTGAAAGGCTAAAAATTGTTGCATAATTTATAAACTAATTAGCAATGCATAAATGAAGCACAGTAGAAAGGACATTGATTTAAAAAAAGGTAGAATGTAAAGATTAGGTCAGCCAAGCAGATAATATTAGTAATTTTGGTGGAAACATCTCAAATAAGAAAATAGGCTAAAAAAGTAATTGTGTGAAGAAATAAAACTCACTGGAACTCATATATGCATATTGCATTGATACAATGTGGAGAAATTTGAAATCATACCGAGAAGCTAAGGGTGAAAACTGGAGAAAAGAGAAGAAGAGAATATGCACATCTTATTCTAAGCCATTATGTTTGTTGTCGTAACCTACTAGTTATATGACCCAAGAAGTGAAAAAGAAGTTTAAAGTAAAAATAATAGAGGGTTCTGAATATTAAACCAAAAAAAAAAAAAAAATTAAGCAGCAAGCGATTTTCATGTTTGAATTTTTCAATTGTCTGGTCTGTTTTCAAAATTAAATTGCTAAAACGTTAGTCTTAAAACTTAGCTCAAAAGGTCAAAATTGTTAGCTTATGCTAAACTTTTTTAATGCAAAGAAGTAATGTCAGATAGCAGAGTAGTATGAAATAGGAACAGCCTGAGAACAAGGCTTTAAAAGAGTGACAAACTTGTAATATGTATTTAGTAGTTAAAGTAATAGATAAACTAAGAGACGGTGATAACGAAATTATGCTTTCAAAAATATACACATGTAATGTGAAAAATTTAATATAGCGTTTGAGTTAGATATTTTGACAATATATGCATCTTTAACATTCACTCTTTCAATTCAAGAAATCAAAAATCTAAATTTTGAATCTTTATTTACTTAATCAATTAATCAATAACTACTTAGAAGAAATTAAGCTGAAAAGATAATGGTTAGTATGAATTAATTACCTGGAGAGACTTTTAGAAATGCTGGGAAATAAAAAGTGGATTAATTATGGGAAGGACAAGATGATATTCATGCATGATCCAATCAGTTCTAGAAGCAAGAGGAGGCTTTCCTTTGTAGAAAAACAGAGTCCTTTCATCCCTGTGAATATCTATACGTTTATTGCAATAGCATGTTGTTTCAAAAAATTAAATAATTTTTCGTAACACCCATCAAACAAAAAACAGAATTATAGTAACATTTTATTTATGCAGATTGTTATTCATAGGTTACCGTTGTATTTGGATACTCCAATACGCCTAGCAAGGATAATTGGACATTGCTGAAATTGTGCAAGCAATTTTTTTCCTTCGTCTTCAATAATAGACTCTTCCCATAATGTGAATATGAAAGTTTGCTTCCTATTTTAATTGAAATGGTTAGTATAGTGTAAAACTTTAAGTTGTAAAACAACAAGGCTAAGGAAATAATGCAAATGTTTTTACTCAGTATCAATGAGAATGAGCTCTTGTAATCTTTTCTGCAAAATTGTAACATATCTGGCTGGAAAGCAGTTGACAACAATTGCAAGCACATCTGTGAGCAAAATAATTCGTAAGCAAAAGATGGATAGGTGAAAAGAAAAATTAATAACTTGTGTTGAAAAACATGTTTAGTGATAGATTTAGCGGAGCAGTCATACTGTATTCTGCATTCCTAAGTTGTTCCTTGGTGCCTCTGGAAGCTTGATTGTTGATATCGAGAAATGATGTAAGGTTAAGCTTTGTGGGAGGTGGCAGCTGATGTTCATCTGGGTCATCTTTGTCGACTAAATCAATTATGGTTTTTTTGTTGATAATCCAGTCAAATTTATGCCGGGGTTTTTCAAATCTCAAGTTTGATTGTTGTATACGCGTACCCATTATCAAGTATGTATGAAATAGTTTGAATATATCTTGATAAACGGGTATATCGTCACCATATACAATCGCTTTTATTTGGTGTTCCTGAAAGCAATTTGTAACTATAAATAGCAGAAGAGATATATGTAGGTAATTTTTATTTTTTCAAAACAACAAAGTACCTGTTCGTCTTGGAAGATCATATTTAGATATTTTATCTTTCGTTCTTTGCTTTCTCCTGGCTTGCAAATATCCACAACTTGTATTTTACACGTCCAGTCTGGTAACTCAGGAGTGATGGCCTGTATACCAAGTGTCTGTGCCATGTTTTCGTAGCCTGAGAATTAATCAACAAGAAACTTATATAACATAATATTAGGACGTAAATATAAGGAACCATTTATGGGATGATATAACACATTTAAGAAGAGATTTTTTTAATTATTTCATCATATACTATGTTGTATGTAGAATGATCATCAGGGTCGTCTGTTGTTGGTGGGCGAATTAGCATTTTTACACAGTTCTTTTTTTTGCTCTTGACAAAGCAACATAAAGTTGACCATGGGAAAAAACAGGCTCGCATAAATAAATTTCAATAAAATTTAGTGTTTGACCTTGAGCTTTATTTATAGTCATAGCAAAACATAATCGAATAGGAAATTGTGTTCTTTTGAATTGGATTGGCAATTTTTCGTCTTGTGAACATAATAATGGTATTCGAGGAATAAAAACATGTTTGTCCTTAAAGTCACCAGTTGCAATTTTAGCACTAATAACATGAGTTTTGAAGTCAGAACAGATTAAGCGCGTGCCATTGCATAAACCTTCAGAAGGATTCAAATTTCGCAATAGGATAACTGGACAATTTTGCTTTAGTACCAACTTATAAGGAGGCAAACCCACCGGATTTAGAGAATGCAAAAAGTTCTCAAATTGGGTTTGATCATTTGGCTCTATAGTTTCGTCAATGCCAACGAATGTCATAGCAGTTGCGGGAAACTGGTTTATAAATATTTGATTAATTTCATTTACAAATTCATTTTTTGTTGTTAAAATAACATGTGATATTACATTGGATATGTTATGTGTGAGTAGGTCTAGATCCGGGTAAATAGCTTTAAATAAAATATTTAATGATTCTTTTTCAATTGTAAAAGGAATGAGAAAAGATTCTGGAATCTCAATTTTATTGTGTTCATTAAGCTGTTCTTTTTCCATCTCCAATTCTAAGTAAGTGCTCAGAGAATGTAGGATCCTCTCGCGCTAGCATATTTTCTGTCAAATAGAAGTTTTCAAGATGATTCCAAATGTTTGAGTTCAATAAGCATTCACGAATAAAATCTTCCTTTATACCGCCTTTTACTACAGGCAAAGTCTATCTAAAATCGCCTCCGAAAACAATAACTTTTCCTCCAAAAAGTGTATTTACTCCTGTAAGGTCTTTCAAGACTAAATCAAAAATCTCGACAAGCTTTTTATTTGTCATTGAGACCTCATCCCATACTATTAATTTCGCATCTTGAATTAGAGACGCAAGGGAACTTTGTTTACTTATATTACAACTGTAGTTTTCGCTTGTATGAATAGGAAGTTTAAAGCGAGAATGAGTAGTTCGTCCTTCAGGGAGCATCGAAGCTGCAACACCCGAAGTTGCTGTCACTAAAGCTATAAATCCTTTTGATCGTACTGTAGCTAGTAATGCACGGTATAAGAATGTTTTACCAGTTCCTTCAGGTCCATCGATAAAAAAGGCTGCTGATTCGTTTGAGCATATTCTATTCATAATGGTCGTGTATGCTTTTTGTTGTTCTTGATTCAATTTTTTATATAACTGCAAATCTTCTTCTGCCACAATTATTTTCTTTCTAATTGAATGTCTCTAGTCTCTTGCATTATTCTAAAACGAAGAGCTGTCGAAGGTGTAATATTTTTTGGTATGAGTTTAAATTCGTTTATATTTCGTCCCATTGAAAGTAATATATTATTTATATGATCTAAAACCAGCAAGCGAACATTATTTGATTGTATGTTTGGTATAATTGTAAAATCTTCAGACATGGGACTTTCAAATTTTTGCCATAATTCTTTTGAATTAGCAGGGTTACAGTATGCTAATAGCGTAGCAAATAAACGTCGAAGACTATATGGCATCTGGTAATTAGAAGCTTCTGACATGCATTCAATTAAGTTGTTATCAGAAGCTAGCAAGCCTCTTTTTTCTGCAGATTCTCTAAATGTGGCGTAACTTTCCGTTTACAGTCATAAGATCTTTGTATGACTTTGGCCCACGTATGTTCATCAATAACAACCGAAGGTAATATCTTTCTCCTTCAATTGGATGACAACTAACAATACGTCCAATAGCATAACCTTGTTTTCTGCGTCTCCATATTTTATCACTGACTGACCAGACAAAGTGCTCCGGAAATTCTTTGTATAATAAGTTAAGTTCTATGGCATGTTTATTTGTTTTGTTCATAGAAAAAAATTCTGTCAACATCGTTCTGGCATTAGATGGATTTTTTAAGATTGAATTTAGATTTGTAGTTGTTTTAAAGGAAACAAATTGTTGATTTTCAAGATGCAACTGAAGATTGTAAACATTGGGATTCATTTCACTAATAGGGAACGCAAACAAACGCCACATAGCTTCTGGAGGTGATACCCATCTGCCTAATTGATATTCCCTGATTTCATCGATTTTTAAATTAGGATCATTATTTTGTAGGTCGAAAGCAATTTTATCATGGCCTTTACAAATATATTTATAGATATATTTAACAACTTTAATATCTGCACAAATTTCAACATTCATGTGACAGTTAAATTTGCTAAGTAGATATGGATTATATGGAACAACCCATGAGTTGTCAAGATATTGAGTTCTAACTTTTGCAAATTTACCAGTATATCGCCTTCTGTAAATTGGGTACGAATTTTCGCCTTTTGATGTTTCAGTGGAGTAATTTTTAGGATACCTAAATTTACAATGGCCCTTTTTTTTCATGCAGGAATTTGTAGGATTTAAACTTCCGCAAGGACCGTGCATCATATGCTTAATTACCAAAGAATATAAATATTTATTTGTGTCATAATCAGGTAGTTCAGCACAGACAACTCTATCGTAAGCCTCAGGTGTTAATAATTTATAAGCATCATCAAGTATAATAAGAAAATGAGCATGTGGAAGACCTCTTTTTTGAAATTCTATAGTATACATATAAGCAGACACTTTTCCAAATATATTTTTTTAAGTATATCAGATTTTAGCTCTTCAACTTTTGCCTTGAATACTCTATCTAGGAGATCAGATTTATTTTGTATTTCATCATTTGGTAGCAATAGATGTTGTATTTCTGGCCACGAAGGGTTACAAGTCATTGTGAGGAAGATATCGGGTTTTTCAAAGTGTTGAACTAAAGCAATGGCATCCATATATCGACGACGCATATCTCTTGGACCTCCTGTAAAGCTAGCAGGGAGGAATGTTTTTCGTCCAATATTTGAAGCCTAGTCTTAGAATATCAATTAACCCTGCTAATACTTCAGTGCGAAACAAATCTTGATTGAATAACAAGAAGTCTAATCTTTGTGTTTCAAGCTTTATATATTGATCTACAGAATATTGTTGGAATAATCTTCCCGAATGTAAAATTTCATTTTCTTCATCATCTCTAATTTGAAGTTTGTAACAATAATATTTACGACAAGATACAATGTTCCTTTTATATTTGTTATTTTGCAAAATTTCTTCTTCAATATGAAGAAGTCCATCAATTGCACACATGTTGGCCACACTTGGAAGTTGATCATTTTTGCAAGCAGCACGATTTCTAGGTAAGTTTATTTTTTGTGGAATTTTTTGAATGCCACAATGCCACCCGTTTTCAGCAAATGAAAACAACAAAGGATATTGCAGTGGATCGTAACAACCATAGTAATAGTGAACCATTTGGTTACAGTTGTCATGGGTATAAATACAAATGTGCGGTGTAGAGGAAGGATTTTCTAATTCTTCGTTGGTCCATATAGCTGCAACTTTGGAAACATCAGGTAAGTTGTATGTGCGTTGGTCCAAGGTTGAATCACATTTAAGCGCAATATAAAAATTGGATAAGTCTGAAATATGTTTGAGAGATTTTAGAAACAGAGAGTATGGATTAATTTTTAATATGTTTATTAACTTTGCAATAATAGATTTGTTCAGTTTTTCAGAAAAAGCAACCTTGTCAATCATATTAGTCTCATTGTCATAAAAATAAAGCTGTAAATTTTTTGTTTTGTCATCTGAAGTGGCGAGATTGGGCAGAAAATGATACATTTGTTCTTGAACTTTGAATGTGTAAATACCTTTAGTTCTAGTTGCTAAGTTCTTATCGTACTTTACTCCGAGCGAAGTAAATGCAAACATGTTATTGTATGTCCTAACGTAAGTACGGAAATGTTTGGATTCTTCACAATTGCCGGAATAAAGTTTTTTTAATTCAGTAGGTAGTTGGTGTGAAACTAATCCTATGGAACCATTATTACAGCAGAAACTTGGAGTTTCGTATTGAAATCTTGTGGCTTTGCAATATTTACAGTTAGAAACTTTTTTTAAAGTAGCTGGACAAAAAGGTAGTTGCTTGATATTCCAACAACCTGTTTGTGTTGGTTTATGACCTGCAACATTTTAGACATGTAAGAGCTAAAAGTGAAAGAATGTGAGGAATAGGAATAAAATTTGATTTAACTAACCATTTCGGGAAGTAGAAGGATTGTCCTGAATAGAAGAAGTAGTTTGCTCATGAATAACGATTTGAGGCTCAGAAGAAGCATGTGGTTGATTGGACGTGCTAGCATGAAATTTTTCAGAGACAGCATGCTTTCTGGCAAAATATTGTTGTCTGCGGTGTTGTAAAAGTTCTTTCTTTTCTTCAGGAGGCATTTCCTTATAGGCAATACGGCGTTTAAAATTTTTCTCAATTTGACCATCAATCATCTGTCTTTTTCTGTCAGACATCTATTTTAATTGTTTTATGTTAAATTATTTCTGGTAAGTCGGCAAAATTTAGTTCATTTCTACAGCATTTATTTTCACAAGAGGATGTGAAACAGGAGAAAAATAAAAATATACACATAATAGTAAATGAAAATATTAACACATAAAAATAAAAGAAGAGAGAAAATAGTGTCTGCATAATTGAAAAAGCAGGGGAAAACATCAAACGAAAGAAGGGAGAAAAGCTGGAAAAGAGGAGCAACAACTTACTTGGAAGAAACAGAGAGGAGAAGCCAAACGAACAAAGAGCGAAAAATTAGAAAGTAAAATCAACTGCGAAAGTGATAAACATTTGTCATCTGTGCCAAAAATTTGGCAAATACCTGTCAGCAAATAACAGGAAAAGCAGGGAAAAAAGTGTAATGACATGCAAAGCAACAGCTGAAAAGCAAATTAAACATTAATAAGAGGAAGCAATTTATCGCTTATAGACTTTAATGTTTGTTGAATAAGTTCATGAACTTGTCAATAATTAGGGAATATATTGACAAGTAAATGTTATTTTATTTCCCAAAAGGCTGCAGTTATCATGCTATCTGCACATAAGCCTAGCAATTTGTGCATGTAAGTTTTTTTAAAGAATTCGCTATCTGTATTAACGCATAACTAAATTTGAATTAGTGCCGAAAAGTTTCTTTAATAAAGATTGAATAATATTTAAAATAATATTTTAAACGATTTATTTCTTTTAAAATAATATTTTAAAAGATGTATGGAAGATTTGAATATGAATTTACATACAAATATTTTAATGAGTTTATTGGAAAAAATTCATTTAACTTTCGATTCTACAAGGTAAGCACTAATACGGTGTCGTTTCTAGTGTGACCCAATAGGTTTGGGACCAGATATTCTAAGCTTTCAATCTTTTGGTAGGAGAACTTACCTTATAAGAAGAAGTGCTACTTAAATGTAGCAAGAAAACTAAATTATGTCTAAAAGAATCAAAGAAAGAGAAGGGATGAAGTACATGAGAAGGAATGAGTTCCAGGAGCTGATTTGTCTGATCTCTGAAAAATACCACCAGAAATAGCTGATAAAATCTGTACTCTGATCGAAATGAGCTGATAATAAAGAACTTTGACTACTTCTCTTTCTAAGTTTTCCGGCTATATGTCTAATTTGTTCTTTATTTTACATGTCCTTTTTTTTTGTTGTGATTCTGTTTCAATTTCACTCAAAGCGACTTATTTTTCTATTTTAACTTTAGGAGGAGATAGTGTTATGAATCGATTAAATTAATATTGTTTAAGTGCTAGTTGACTCCTTGTGACAGTAATTTTAATATTTTAAAGCATTACCCTATAGAAAATTTGATAACTCAAAAAGTAGAAAGCGAAAAGTTTTTTTTCCCGATATATTTGAAGGAAAATAATGTAATAACATATAGGCAGAGTAATACGATTTTTTTTTACTCTGGCTGTTAACTCTTTTAGCTTTTCCGCTATCCATTCTATCAGGACAAGGCGACATTTGGCTTCTTCTTTGTAATGTCCTAAACAATCTATTTAATTTTCATTTTTCTCTCCTCCTATTCTTCTTCCACTGTTTATTCTTCTTTGAATTTTTTTTTTCAATTTCTTATTTAATTTCTATTCAGCTTTTCTTTCTAAGTTTTCCGGCTGTATGTCTAATTTGTTCTTTATTTTACATGTCCTTTTTGGTGGTTTGTGATTCTGTTTCAATTTTATTCAAAGCGACTTATTTTTCTATTTTAACTTTAGGAGGAGATAGTGTTATGAATCTATTAAATTAGTTAATAGTCTTTATGTGCTAGTTGACTCCTTTTGACAGTAATTTAATATTTTAAATCATTACCCTTTTGACTTTCATGGGATTAAAGCTAAGTTGAAAGCTATTTTTATTTTCGTCCATTAATTTTAAAAAGAATAATATCTTTGTTGTTTGACCTAAGAAGGCACTCACAATAGAATGATTACTTTAGCATTATATTTTTCTAGTGTCTATATAGGTAACACTGTGTTCCAAGTAGACACTTGATATTAATTCCTTTAGGTCCACAAGTTCAATGAAAATGAAAAGGAGAAGAAAATAAGTGAGTTGGTTCTCCAAGTGTACCTTTTTCAAGCTTGATGATTTGGAAACACAACCTAAGAGCTTAGGAATATAAGAACTCCTATTATTTGAGGTGGCCTACAGTTGCTATGTTTTTCCATTTTACTTTTGTCGGTTTCATTTCTAGATGCCCGCTTAAAAGTTAAGTTCCCCAGTCAACATTAATTGGTGGTTTGTATTTGATTTCATGTGTCTTCTTTTATACTAATGTGGTTTGCTTCAGACAGATGCACCTGTTTTTCCTTATTTCAGGTTCCATGTCCATCTCGTGATTGCACCTATATTAGTCTTTAAAATTTTCTTTACCCTATAAATATTAAAGAGTTAATTAAGCCATTAACTCATATAACGATTGAAGAACAAATCAACAGGATTAGTAAGGAGTAAGCCAATAGTTGGTGCCATATTGATAGAACAAACAAAAAGAGGCACTCTGCTCCAAAAGGAAAGGGAGTCATGTGGGTGGAGGGAAGTGTTCCTACCTAAAGTACTTTCCTTTCCAATGAAATATTTTAAGGGACTGTTTGGTACTCTTTATGGAAACTCATATCTGATTGTTGGCTGTGTGATATTCTGTTTGACATTTTGTGTTAAACATCTTGTGTGTTCAAGAGAATATCCTCCTTTGCAATACCAAGGGAAGTGACATTTCACTCATGTTTGTTAATCAATTACTTTTACAACAAAATCATAATTGGAAAAGCAGAGGAAAACATCAAAGGAAAAAGGGGAAGAAGTTGGAAAAGAAGAGCAACAACTTACCTGAAAGAAACAGAGACGAGAAGCAAAACAGACATGCAAAGCAACAGCTGGAAAGCAAAATAGACATTAATAAAGACAACAATGAAAGACCACTGAATTTAGCGGCAAAATTTAAGAATAAGAAGGAAAGAAATCACTACTATGCATCAACATAATTTTATTCAGACATGTATTAATTTTTCCTCCAAAAAATGGCACATGTCTTAGCGACTGGTTTGGTAAAAAGAAGGGAAAAGTTACATATAGAATAAATAAAGGTAAGTTAGTTTTAAAAAACACTGAAAATGGACATAGAAATTGAATATATATTTTTACTTTAGTTTAAAATAATTAAAATTAAATAACTTTGTTTGATATAAATATCGCGTGTAAATAAATATTTATGATTTGATTTACTTGAGCTTCATATATTGATAGTAAGTCTAGAGATTAGAGATGTAGAAAAAAGAGAAGGGATTTTCTTCACATGCCTTAGCTTTCATTTCTAGCTGTTAAGCTAGTCTTCCCATGAAAACAGGAACCAAAAGAAAAAGAAATACTTGGCCAGTCTATTTGTTCTCATTGAGCCCAATGAAGATAAAAGAATTAAAAATAACAAAGTTTTCGTTTTGTGCTATTTACTTTATTTATAATCAATCTGATCAAATTGGGAATGCAGAGATACATCTATTGGACAAAAGGGAGAGATAAAGCAAAATTATATTTGAATAGCAAATGTATAGATGCCCATGAATTGATACACCGTCTAGTGACAGGTTCTGTTTTACAGTCGTGACAAAAAAAAAAAAGAAAGATAGTACTTTCTCTATTCCAATTTAGCAAACACTCATATATGTTAGAAGACACTATTAAACATTCTTTTAAAAATATTTATCTATCCAAATTCTGAACTTTAATGAAATATTTTCGGTATAGAACTAAATTTGTAATCATTGTTTTAAAAAATTATTGTCACTACCACTAATATATTCATATGTCAAATTAACATAATAAACACCATGTCCACCCATAATTTGTCATATAAATACTCTAGAAGCAGTATAATTGCTAATAAAAAAGATCAAAATATACAGAGAGAAATAGGGAGCAATACAAATTTATTCTTGTAAAACTTGAATGTCAATTGCTCATAAACCGAAAAGTAATATAACTGGAGAGAAACACCAATTCAATAACATTACATGAAAGATTATTATGGATCAAATTTTACTGTTTTGAAGAATACAATCAACCTATTATAGATAGAAACCTTGAAATTTTCTTTTTAAAGAAAAATTCAACTACCTCCAAAAGCATGTTTCAAATCTTAGAAGTTATATATGTCATACGGTATTAGAGAAAAACGGTGAACCTGAAAAAGAGGGAGAGAGAGAGAGCAAAACAATAAAAAAGACGAAAAAACTGAAGCATGACCATGAAAGTCTGGTACTCATGAACCCAGACTTCAAAAAGAAAAACAGAAAAGCAAATCTGATACTTTTAACTTAGTACCACTGTGATCTTGTTCAAGAGGGCAATCCTTTTTCTAGGTATTCTAGACGGCACACTTTAGAGCCCAATAACAAAACCAGTATAAATTAGTGTGAATTTATAATTGTTTTATGTGCCTCCGGATCAACAGCTTGAAGAACTCTGTCAAATACCTCAAGCAGATTATGACAGAGTTTTAGTGTGGGAAGATTGTATCAGGCAACATCTCATCTCATAGATGCTCCCCTTCTTTACTTGCAGATAAATTCAATAATTAACCCAATCAACTTTATAAGGACTTAGGGAATAAGTTAATTAAAAGAATAATTCACTTTCATACTCCCAAAAAAGAGATTCATACTTTTAGACATAAATGCAATCACTAATAAAAATAAGCAATTTTGGCATTGTAAGTTCTCCGTTTCAGTTAACAGATTATAAGAGATTTTAATAATATAAGAAAAAGAAAAAAAATTGTACCAGTTATGTTGAAGAATTTTAGATGCGATATAAGTTTTTTAATGAATAAAGGTACATTATCATAGCACATCACTCTGAGAAGTAACAAGAAATCAACCCAATGCTACTACAAAGATCAAGGGAAAAAAGGAAAAGTAACATCTCTATTAAGGGAAAGCAAAACAACTATCATTTTCCTGGTACAGCTATATTGAACGTCTCAGTTAAGGGAAAGTAAAAAAAAAAATTACTGTTCCTGCAAAGATACATATAAGTGAGAAATATCTTTTAAAAAAAATAATAATTTTTTCAATAAAAATAAAAATAAAAATTTAAGAATACAAAATTCTTCACTGACCAACGCCCTCAATCCCCATTTCTTAATCAACCTACTCCTATCACCCTCAAATCACCCACTTCCCTCAACTCATTCCATCCCCATAGTATTATTTTGTTAGATTTATATTTATAATGTATTTATGAAAAAAATATTTTTTTGCTTACGTATCAAATACTAAAAATAAATAAAAACCCTCATTTATTTTTCACGAAAAGTTTAAAGTTTTCTTGGTGCCAAACAACACCGTTTGTTTATTCTTTTATTTTCTTTTAGACTATTCTATCTATCTGCCACATCATAGAGTGTCTCAATTTTGTTTGTTTCCTTTTTTTTCCCCCTCCTTTCAGACTATTCTTTCTATCTAACACATGCTTATGGGCTCCAAAATCTGGAGAAATTTTGGTAAGTCTTGTGGAATATTTATGATAGCAATTTTCTTCTCCAACTACTAATAATCAAGAGTTATACGTTATATAACTTTGAACTCAATTAATCAAGTATTCTGCTTGAACTCTGAAGGGAAAAAGGAAGGATAAGAAAGTATGGGAGGTTTATAATCCAGGATATTGAAAAAATTTCCCTCAATTTCAACATCTACGAAACTCCAACCTGATGGTTAATTGGAAGAAAATGCAAAACTAATTACTTCCTCCTGTCCATTTTAGTTGTAAAAGTTAAAAGAAAGAAGAAGCATACCTTTCAAAAGAGGAATCTTTAGATTAGATCAAAATTAGGCAGAGGATTATATTCTGGGAGGTATTTTATATAAAGAGAAGCGAAAGATGAAAGCAGGCAACACTAGGTGGAAAGCAAAAAAAGCCACAGGTAGACACACATGTAAAAAAAGAGACAATGTTCATACATGCAGCAAAACACATGTAAGAAAATTAAAAAATCAGTAAAAGAATTGCAAAATGAATAACATAAAAATAAACTTAATTTACTGAAATGCCCTTGATTTTATTAGTTGGATCCAGCTAACATGACTGACCTTTGACTTCATTCTGATCCGACCTGTGAAGAAGGTTAATCCTTATCACCGCCGTCATCCGCCGTGAACTCTTCCCTTCTTTAAACGACGCTGACACTATCAACGTCGCCTCACGCACATCGCCGCCACCGTTTTCTTCGGAACTGAACTCTGATAGCCCTATCACACTTCCCTCGGCGGAAACCTCCGACATCTCCACTTTAACTTTTTTTTCTTTTTCTTTCCCTCTTCTCTCACGTCAAAATACGCCAAAAAAATATTCTTCCTATCAATCAGTAAAGCACGCCCCTTTGAGACCTGTTCAAAATGATAGTAAGTTTGCTGTTAAACAAACCACAAAAAAACATTTGTTTCTCTCTCTATAAAGAAGAATGCAATGATTTAGGGGAAGTTTGTTTCTCTGACTTAAAAAAGAAAGAGTGTCTGTTGAAATTGCTTTGCTGGAGATTACAAAATACCCTTGGTAAGCAGAGGAGAAACGAAAAGACAATAGGGAACGCACATTTTTCTTCTGGGGAGGAAGAAAGCCTTTCCAGATCTGACAGTAAAATGAATATCGCCAAGTATGAATTTCCTCAATTTCTTCTTCAACAACAGAAACTTGCAAACAAAAGTTGGTTGCATGCAAGGAAGAAAACATACCCATGAGAAGATCAGTCAAAACCCACTGATATGCCTGGTGAAAATCAAGCCAAAAACTTTCAAAGTTTCAAATTCTCCGCAGACCTTGCAAAATTCCGGGGTCAATCACTCTTCACCTCCATCCAAGTCCAGGAATCAAATAGGGATCAAAATTTTGAGAGGTTTAGAGCAGTAAAAAATGGATATGAAGAAGAACAACTTGCAGATACAAAATTGTTGTTTGGAGTTTGTTTCTCTCTCTAAAAAAAGGTCTGATTAAGAGAGAAGAAGACTGTGTATTTGTGAGTAGTGCCTCTGTTGAAATTGCTTATAATATACAGTATTACAAAAATACCCTTAAGATAGAGAATCACAAAAATGCCCTTGGTCGTATGTAATAAGCTTCACTTATTACTATATAGAAATAGAAAAATGACACTTTTTTGCTTTAATTAATTTTGACTTTTTTTAATTTCTCTTTCAATAAGTATTATTTTCTCCATTCACTTTTATATATCACGTTTCGCTTTTCAAGTTAAATTGCATGAATGTAAATCTACATTTTAGGGTTAACATTTTCATCATATTAATATGAATAAGATTGCAACTTATAGTATTTTTCCTATATCTTTTGAATATGTTTAAAATATTAAGTTGATCTAATTTAATTTAGTTTTGAAAATTAGTCAAATTAACTTTCTGGAAGCGAAAGGTGACAAATAAAAGGAAATGAAGGGAATAATCCTTTTACAAGCATTTCATGCATATATATTCCATATCAATGAGTACTAAATTTTAAATGTCACATAAATATTATTATTATTATTATTATTATTATTATTAATAATATATTAAAATTTAAGAAAAAGTTTTAAGTTTTAAAAATGATGGATAATATTATGTTAGAATATTTAAAATTTAAAAGTTATTTTGATCTTTCACCGACGTTTACATTAAGTGAAAATTACTGGGTTGAAGCTACAATTCTTGATTACTTCTCAACTATATATGTGAACCAACACATAAAGGCAATAAAATATGAATATATTGAGGTAACAGTATCAAATAGTTTATACAAGTTCAAATTTTTAACGTGAAAAATCTTTTTCTTTCTGAAAGTTTTAAAGAATAAGACCTTTTATTTCTACTAAAAAAAATTTTAGCTGCTTAGGTATCTTTAATCACAGAATATCTAAAAGAAAGTATTATTAAATATGTGTATTCCATCGTTTGTCTATAAAAATTCAGAAAGATAAATAACCTGAATTGTAATCTAAAATTGAAAAAATCAATCAATTTATCCTATTTGAACGATGTGGTACTCAGAACCTTCAAATCCTGGATCCGTCTCTGACTATTCTGAGGCAATGTGAAGACAGGAAAAGCGTGAGACTAAAGGAAAAGAATAGTATATGACTATTATATGTTTATGTTAATAATCCCTATCGAGGAGAAGGATCACTCATTGTAACTAATTAAATCTCGGGAATATTTCATAAATAACATTCATTTGAAAACTAATTACCATTAGTAGTTATAATTTGCATAATCACAATTTATAGCAATAACTTTTAGGGCCAAAAAAACCCTCTCCCCTCTCTACAGATCTCGCTCGTCTTCCTCTCTTCCTCTCTCTCTCTCCTTGTTTCTATGTCTCTCTCTCCCTCTTTCTCTCTCGCTCTTGGTCTTTTTCTCTCTGCCTCTCTCGCCCCTCCCTTTCTTTTTTTCTCTCTCTCTTTCTCTATTTCTCTCTCTCCCTCTTTAAATATTGTGTTTTAATTGCATCTTTCTCTCTTGTATTTTTAATATTTTTTTGGAGGATATCAAACAACTGTATTCATATTGTATTCATAGGTGCATTAGTTGTATCACTTGTATCACTTGTATTCATTCACTCTTGTATCTACTTATACTCTTTGAATGTGTATCTAGTTGTATCTATTTTTTTATGCTTATTAGTATGTACTCTTTAAATGTGTATCTTTTTATGCTTATCAATATGTATCAAAGATAGAGGCAAAGAGGGAGGAGAAAAAATAGAGAGCAGAGAGAAGGAGAGAAAGAAAGTGAGAAGGAGGAAGGAGAGAGGTGAGCGAAAGAGAGGGAAAAAGAGAGGGAGGAGAAAAAATAGAGAGACAGAGAGAAGGAGAGAAAGAAAGTGAGAAGGAGGAAGGAGAGAGGTGAGCGAAAGAGAGAGAGAAAGAGGAGGGAGGCGAATGAGATTTATGGTTAGGTGGGGAGAAGTGGTACAAATTGTAATTAATTTTTATAAGATGAAATTTTTTCAAACTATTTCTACTAATGGTAAATATATAGCATATGTTTGTTATGCCATGTAATTTTTCCTTAAATCATAGAGGTGGCAAAATCAGCCCATGAGATCATAAGCTGCCCAACTTGCTCAAGTTTGGGCTAATAATTGACCAGTTCATTTATTAGCTCAGACCATTTCAGCCCAACTCATTTTAGTTCATCAAAGTTTAGGCTAATATCTAACTCAAATTGATTCATGGGAAATCTTGTCAATATTTTCAAAAAGACATTTTATTTTATTTTATATGTTATATTTACTCATAATAAAGAAAAACATTAATTTTATAAGTTATCAAAAGATTGCAAAAGAACAAATAAAGTAATTAAAACTTAATTGGAGTTTGACGGATTGGGTTATGACCCGCATTTTAGCTCAACCCATTTCAGCCCAAATAGCTTTTGGACGGGTCTAATAACCCACCAATTTATTAACTCGGCCCGTTTTGACCCACCCAAATTCAGTCCAATCCGCCCATTTACCACCTATTTTTGACCCGTCCAAATTCATTCCAACCCGCCCATTTACCACCTATATAATTAATATATTAAATATGCCTTCCAAAGGAAACGAAAAAAAGGAAATGAAGATCGCTGGAAGAGGCCGATGAAGGATTTCAGAGGTGAGTAGTCTTTGGCTTAGATAATAACTTTGCAGGATATATTTCCATTTAGCATCCCAACAAGTTGGAAAGCAATTAGTGGGAAATAAACTTTTCAAAGAAACCTGGTCCAATCGTAAACCAACCACTTCTTACCTTCACTCCCTACCTCAAACACCAAATTATTAACACAGAATACTTTATGGTGACTAAGCTGCTAATTCCATGCTTTGCTGCGCGTATTGAAGACGCGACTAACTCAGTATACCTAACATCTCTTCCCTCAAATATAGAACTCTTAAAGACAAATTTATAGATCAACCATGAGGCAAAATTGAGGTAATAATGATAGAGAGTACAAAACAGCTCAAGCTGCAAATTAGTGATTGCATGCTCAGTTTTATTACTATATGAAATTGCAATCGTGTAAAAAAATTCACAAGCTATGCAGCAAGGGCCAAAAAACATAAACAAAGAACCATTTCCTACTATAAAGATCCAATCATAAGAAACTCAAGCTATCGTCATCAGAACTATTGTTATCTGCAGTTATCTCCTTCCCTCTCTACAGCATCCAAGCAACACAATCAAAAAACCCAACCATATCATTTGTCTCATGGTAGTGTGGCTCTGACTTCTTTCCTATCTGCTCCAAAGACCTGAAAAGCATACCCACCTATCAGTCCGTATTGTTTAAGCATTCAGAAATTATTGATTCACTCAAAAATAGACTTGTCCTTTTAAAAAACCATACTTCTAATACTCTGTAACAAAGCAAATCACTTTTTTCCTACTGCACTAGGTCACTTCTGAAATGGAGGCTCGCCTTCGGGGTACTGTGTGATAAAAACGTGTCACGTAGGCTCAGAGGTAAGCTCTACGGACTGGTAAGCTAACCAACCTTGTTGTATGGGCAGAGTGTTAGCCAGTCAAGAACGTCCACATCCAGAATACGAAGTTAGCGGAGATGAGGATGATCAGATGAATATAGACATACCGGAGAGATGATTAAGAACGAAATTAAACGGGGCAAAGTGGGAGTGGCTTCAGTGGATGATAGGATAGGGAAGGCGAGACTGAAATGGTTTGGGCATATGAAAAGAAGGTGTGAGGATGCACCAGTAAGAAAGTGTGAGAGGTTGGTTGTAGCAAGAGTTAGGAGAGATAGAGGTAGGCCAAAGAAGAATTGGGGGAGGTGATTAGATAGGATATGGTACAACTTCAGCTGATTGAGGACATAACCTTAGATAGGAAGGTCTGGAGGTCGAGGATTAGGATAGAAGATAAGTAGGTAGTTGAGTGTTGGCGCACTATGTCGAAAGAGGGTAGTTTCCTCTCCTTTTTTCCTTTAAGTAGTTGTGTAGCCTCTTATTCTTCATTGTGTATATTTGTTTTCGCATTTGTTTTGTATCTTGATATTTCGTTGTCTCCTTTTCTACAATCTTGCATTAGATACTTTTTCTTTTGAACCGAGGGTCTATCAGAAACAGTCTCACTATCCCTCAGAGGTAGGGGTAAGGTTTGCGTATATCCTACCCTCCCCAAACCTCATTTGTGGGATTACACTGGGTATGTAGTTGTTGTCGTCCCAGGTCACTTCTCAAAACCTATGTAACAGACACTTTCCCGTAGTGAAATAAACCAATTCCACCTTCCTATAGCCATCATACAAGACTTCTGAAGCATAGAAAAATCATCTGATGGTTTCTGCAATACCAGCATACAACAAAGTCCCGAGGGGGTTCTATGGAGATGCTTGGAGGCTACAGGTGTACATGTAGCTTATATTATGGCGATTAAGGCATGTACAATGGAGTCAAGACCCAAGTAAAGATAGAGAGAGGAGACTCGGAACACTTCTCAGTCCTAATGGGGTTGCACTAGGGTTCAACTCTTAACCTGTTCCTATTTTCCTTAGCGATGGGTGTACTGACGCAGCAGCATATCCAAAGGGAGGTGTCATGGTGCATACTATTTGCAGATGACATAGTATTGATTGACGAGACACATAGCAGAATTAATGATAAGTTGGACGTTTGGAGAAAGACCTTGGAGTCTAAAGGATTCAAGTTCAGTAAGACTAAGATAGAGTACTTGAAATGCAAGTGCAGTCACGCGATTCATGTGGTGGATGTAGAAGTGAGGACTGATACACAAATCATCAACAAAAGAAGTTTCAAGTATCTTGGGTAAACAATCCAGGAAAATAAGGAGATTGACGATGATGTTACACATCGTATTGAAGCAAGATGGATGAAATGGGGCTTGCACCCGGTGTCTTACGTGATAAGAATGTGTCACTAAGACTTAAAAGGTAAGTTTTATAAAGTGGTCGTCAAACCAGCTATGTTATATGGGGCAAAATGTTGGCCGGTCAAGACTCACACATCCAAAAGATAAAAGTAACGGAAATGTGCATGTTGAGAAAGATGTATGGGCATACCAAGAGATAAGATTAGGAACAAAAATATTCGAGATAAGATAGGGGTGGCCTCTGTGGTGGAAAAGATGAGAGGCAAAACTAAGATGATTCGAGCATGTGAAGAGGGAGATGCATAAATGACCCAGTGAAGAGGTATAAGAGGTTGACTATAGTAGATATTAGGGGAGGTAGAGGTAGGCCGAAGAAGCATTGGAAGAAGTGACTAGGTTGGACATGACACACCTCCAGTTTACCGAGGACATGATATGGAGGTTGAAGATTAAGGTAGAATGTTAGTCAGTAGTCGGGCATTTTCTAGTATCCCTAACTAGTATTAGTATTATTACTCCCCACTATCTTATTTCTCCAATTTTATTATTATTACCTGTTATTTTCATTGCTCGATTATAGTATTATTGGTTGTTGCTATTGTTTCTCTTCCCCATTATTTCAGCATTACTCCTACCATATTTCCTTTCCGTACTTATTTTTTATATATGCTTTACTTGAGTTGAGGATCTATCAGAAATAGCTTCTCTACCTTCATGATAAGGGTAAGGCTGCGTACACATCGCCCTCCCTAGACTCCACTTGTGGGATTACACTGAATATGTTGCTGGTTTCTGCAATACCACATAGCCACAATAATGTTTATAAGGAACTAACAAAATTAAGTCAATACAAGAATTATAAAACAATTTGAACATCCAACCCCAAACCAAATCCAAATCTTAAGACACTAGGTGAAATGATCTAAAAACTTGACAAACTTTTGGATACCTTTTTATGGCCAAAGTGGAATACCTATATAACTCAACACCTCTCTCTCTCTTAATTCAATTTTTAGGAATCACATGTGGACTTTAGATAAGACTAATGATAGTGAGAATAGACTTGTCAAAGGTTATCTATGTACTAGTTTACGCATGAGCGAAAGACTTCTTTTACGTTTAGAAGACATTCTTTTTGAATTCTTCTTTGAAGATCAAAGTGGCTCAAGAAGCTGGATAGTGGGCTTAGACTTCTCTTGGAAAGAGTAAGATCAACCAGCTGAAAAATGAACTTAAGATCAAATAGATGGTCTACTCAATAGCTAATAGCTTGTTTGGCCAAGCTTCTAAAATTTGCTTATTTTGAGAAGTGTGTTTTCCAAAAGTGCTTATTTAAAAAGTATTTTTGGTGAGAAGCAATTTGTGTTTGACCAATAAATTTATAAAGCACTTTTAAACATCAATTAGTATTTGGCCAAGCTTTTTAAAAGTGTTTCTAAGTGTATTTTTCTCAAAAGTGTTTTTCAAATAAGTGTTTTGGGGAGAAGCTACTTTTTTAGCTTCTAAAAAACAGCTTATACTACTCCCTAAAAGTTACTTATTTTCTCCCAAAAGCTTGGTCAAACACCTCTTTTTTTAAATAAGCACTTTTGGCCTTCCAAAAGCTTGGCCAAATAGGCTATAAGAATGATTGGAGTAGAGTAAGTGACATGACGGGCTAAACTGAGCAAGAGAAGCCCAGTGCAACTCAATGTACTGAGCAGAGAAAATTGGGAAGTTTTGGTTTGATACCAATTGCTATATGCTAAATTAGAGAGCCCAACTCAAAAGATTAGCTAATAATAAGGAGCACACAATGTATGAATCGATGTGGAACAAGTTCCCTCTCCGTTTTTTGGTTTCCCTTTGTTGGTGATCAGGCAAGATTTATGTGGGACAAGGTCTCTTTCAATTTGCTCATAATGATTTCCCCCCCCCCCCCCCCCTACTTGAGGACCAATAACTGTGTTTGCCATGGATAACACCTTTCCTTGAGTTCAGTCCGCCACCTCAATATACCATAAACAATATTATTCTCTCACCATCTAAATTAAATATTCAGGACCAAGCTTGAGGTTGTTGGTTGCTAAAACCTCGTTAAACAATTCATAGAAGTTGCACTTCATCCATAAGAAGCTAAAAACTTGGCTTTGCATCCTCTGTAGTTTTTGGCACAGAGTAATCATTGTTAATAACAATAATTCATCTTTTGTGATCTTAAAATAAAGATAATGTATCGAAATGTCCTTGAATCTTGTGGTCTTAAAGATGTCATAGGGAAAGCTGAAATTAAAGAGTTACTAAGAAAGGAAAGAGACATTCTTTTTTTGAACGGACTAAAAAGGAAAGTAAAACAAACAAATTGAAATAGAGAAAGTACTAAGTAACCAGTCTTCCAACTTTTCGTAATGCTTATTCCAATCACACATCCTATCCATGATATGAACCAGCACCAACAAGGTTCAGCACACAACGGGCGTAATCAAAGGGAAGAGAAAATAACCGCATCCGTGTGACTATATCACAATATAGAATTAGTGATCAAGAAATAATCACAGCCACATACATGCTACTACGGTTAACAAGAACCTCTACCCTTCTGATTGATGGTCAACTAGAAGGTAAAGCAAAAAACAATTGCTAATATACTTAGTCCAATAAGCATTATAGTTCCCAATACAACTTAGGAAGTAATCTTTCCTTGCTTTGGTCAGAAAGTGACTATAATATTTTATCACAAAGATCCCCCATCCATATAAAATTGCCACAAAACAGCATCAGGCCTAGTAAACATTGTAGGGCACTCTTAGAAAGGAGAAGATCAAGTTAATGTCGCTGTCACCAAAACTATTGGATAGTCCACCAACATACCATCTAAGCAGTTATTTAAAGTATCACTTGTCTAACATGTGTTCTAACAAATATAATCAGCACACATAACCAATCTACTACACTTCTCGGGACTTCTGTATCATGGAAATTTCCACATAATCATATCCGACCTCAATACTTCTGTTTCTTTTTTCTTTTTTTCGAGAGAGGTGGGGTCAGCTGTAAGCTCTCTAGCATTCTTGAAGTATTTTATTATCATTATGACAATTAAATGGCTGGAACTAGAGTTATGATATCTTCTATTAGCATACTATAACAAATAGGTAAAATGCTGGATGAAAACAACTGCGCACCTCAACTCCAAACCCTTTCACGTATACATTAGTAAACAGTTCAGAAGGATCAGGCATGGGGCTCTCCTGAAAATAAATATGAGCAATCAGTAATCAGCCATTATGCTTTAAAACAATTCCTGCTATTCTAGAATCGTGACGAATTAGAAAACACATGGCATCACTCTTCTCACCTTTGCTTTAGCAATGGCTTCATCTACCAATTTCCTCTTTTCTTTCTCGATGTCCTGGACAGAAGAATAAATAAGTAGTTTATCAGCATTTTATAGGTCAAGAGCCACATAATCAAACTATTATTGGACATGGTTTTTCAGGTTTCAAACTTCGTTTTGACATTAAATCTTACCTATATGGTTTTCAACATTTTAAACTTCATTATGACATTAAGACTTACCTATATGGTTTTCCAGGTATCAAACTTCATTATGACATTACAATTTACCTTCAGCTCCTTCTCAGTGGCTACATCATGGGCTAATATGAGTTTCCTAATTCTTTCAATAGGATCACGTTCCTGTAAAGTTGAAAGATAACTTTATCAGGATACTACATGAGTCATCTGCACATTCAGATATATCAGAAAGTCCAAAAGAATATATTTACCTGTCGAACACCACTTATCTCCTCACGTGTACGGTAGGTGCTTCCAGGATCCGACATTGAGTGACCATGGTACCTGTAGGTGTCCATTTCAAGAATCTGAACCAAACATCAAAATTACATGATACGGTAAGAATGAAACTGATAAATTGGAAAAACAAATTAAATTTGAAAAAACTTCAACAAACAATGACATGAGTAAACAATGAAACAAAATTTCGGCAAAATACATGGATAGCTCTTTATGTTACCACAAACTGCCAGTTAGACACATTAACTATCCTTGTGACCCTGTAGATACCTCTTATTTAAGTGTGTCTTGTGAACACCAGAATCTGGCAGACCTCACGCATGAAATACAATCACTTTCTGACATGTTGAATGAACAAATGAAAATTTGAGGTTTATCACAAGAAAAAGTGAATTAACACAATAAAATAATAAAACAATTAAAAAATAATGAGAAAACAATAAAAGAAAAAAGAGAAGGTCCAAACCCCTGCTCTTCTTCATCCTATACCATCTACAAACTAAAATAACAAATTAAACCCCATCATAGTAGCAGCAACAAAGAAGGTCCAAACAGGACAAACCTGAACAGAACTTCAAAAGCTCCAATGGACTAACCCCCCTGCTCCCCTGCTTTCCTTGTTTCTACTTCTTAATTTCATCCCTCTTCTCATCTTCACAACAATTCCATCTTCCAGCTTTTCTATAGAATAAAACCGATACTCTTCGAAAAATTTCCCCTTTCGTAATTTTGAGTTTTCAAAAAAAAAAAAAACACTCAACACTTACTCTCGAATTCCCCGAATTTCTTCCGACTGTTATAGCCGGAATCAGACCATAACTCACTGGAATCTTCAATTGGAAACCAATTTCCCAAACAAGGATTAATCCAACTGGAATAGGTGGAGTGTGAAACATTGTGAGAACCGAAGAGACATCAAAGGCTGTGGATGGTCTCTACTGAATTTTATGCGGAGCTTTAATTCTTCATGTTTCTAATTTACGAAAGAGACTTGTATAGGTCTAGATCAATTAGGCACACCTGCAGATACCATGAAATGTTGTATCATCACTTCAATTTATACACTTTGCTTGTCAACAAGAGTTCTTATATTTAACCAATTTACTCATTCTGATGTTTGGAATTAATGCTCAAATCTATTTCTTTTACTTATATGTGGTTTAGTTGTAGTCTGCTCTTGCAGACTTGATCTTGTTGCCCTATTTTCTGAATTATGGAGAGCTATTTCTACTCTTGATAGTTTCACTATTTTCGTGGTGGTGAATGTACTGTATCTGTGGAGAGAGATGTGTCCTTGACGATATTTTTTTAGGCGAGGGAGGAAGTGGGTCAGTGTTAGTGGAATGAATATATTGGTGTGCAATTTAAGGATAAATAAGTAAATTCCTGTATTGTTAACGGTTGAGATGAGTTCAAATAACCCAACACGCTAAAAAGCAATTGCATTTTCCGTGTTGTCAGGTCAGATCGGGTTGTCGCAGAACAAGCATAAGGAATAAAAAGTGTCTACATGGTTACTGTTAGGGGCCTGTCTCTTTGACATCGGGTGTGGCAAGGATTTGGCATGATGACCTGGTCATTAGTCTATGTTCCAATGAAATCAACATGCGGGACAATGGGGACGGCATACTCAGTGATAGCAAGTTGTGTTGGTAAATTCGGGTGCGACGGGCATACGACATGGCATGGCATGGCATGGGCACTATAGCGTGTGCCAGGTGCCAAGGTCGGGCTAAGCTGGGGCAAATCAAGGCAGGTTAATGGCAAAGGCTAAAGAAGCCAAAAGCAAGGAAAATTAAAGAAAAAGCTAAGGAATGACACGGGTAAAACAAGAGCTGGCACAACAAGGTTGAAATTCGATCAAGGCATGTGCAAAGGACACCATACTCGCAATGGCAATGGGCGTGCGGCAAATTCATGAGCAGAAAGTGTGCAACCATGGCATTGGCGGGAGGCAGAGTCAAGGCACCAAGCAAGCCTTGGCACAACGGGCAGGTAGCACACGCACATGCAACGCAGTTGGCAGTTTCTTTTGTTTGTAACTGCTTGTAGCCATGTGACATTATCCTTATAGCCTTTGAACTTCAAATCAGTGTTATGAAAGGAGCGCTTAAGCCTTGAAGCGAGGTTTAAAACGTGTTGAGCACTTCCCCTGGCTTAATGTGCGCTTCAATATCATCATCAAGATTCTAAGGCATATTTTTCCTTGTCAATGAACCTCTAATGAAGAGGCAACACTAAATAATTAATATTTCATTTTGTCGTAAAAAAGTTCCAATTTATTTGTTCATGTATTTGTCATTCATGCTTATATCCATTAGTTTTGGACTATACATATATATTTATGATTTTTTTTCACCCTTTGAGCTTTTTTCATTGAAGCTCACGCTTTACTTGCACTTTGCGCTTAATGCCCCAACGGATCTTAGAGCTTTTTTGCGCTTTTTGTTTTTGATAACACTGCTTGAAATGTAAATGTTCTTAGAAGTTGGGAACATCAACTGCTCATTAGGATCAAATTTGTCTTAAGCCTGACAAGTGTCAAATGTTTTAGACACCCAGTGTTATGTGCTGGCAAAGGCCAAAAGTTGTCACATATGTTATAAATGTGCAAGTTTGGCCTTGGTCAGATTTTGGGGAAGCAAATTTCAGAAAAACTAGAAGGAAACGTGAAGGTTTCTAAAAGTGTTCCAAGTGAAAAAGGGGCAAAAACTTGGGGAAGTCATAGTGTAGCGTTGATTTATTTGTGATCTTGTCGAAGTGGCTGTGATCACAGCGAGAGTCCTCTGTATAATTTTTGCTTAATACAAAGTTTTGGAAACTTTTCCAAAATTTAATTTTTGCTACTTTAGCTGCAAACTTATTCCAAGTCCTGAAAAATATTCTAAAGGGGTCATTTGGTTGCTGGTTAGAGTTATGCAAGAATTAGTTATGTAGGGATTAGTTATGCAGGTCCTTTTATGAGGTAAAGGATAGTTATGCAAGGTTTAGTTGTGCAAGTTTAGTTATTCATGTAATTAAATATTAGTTATTCCACCTTCTATCCATCATAAAATAATACATAGATTTTCTTATAACTTATACAAGTACTATTTATGTGGGATTGCAACCTGTTAACTAAACACGGTACTTTATATGCTGAATTTTATACATAGCAACTAAAATGCTACCAAACATGGTATTAGTTATGCTGGTTTTTACACATCAATAAGTTACTTCTTCCAGCCACTCTCCTCCTTTTAACACATCAATAAAATGCTACCAAATATAATGTATGTTAAGCCATCCAATTTGAAAGGTCTAGCATCTCATTCATATCTTCCAGCCACTTTTTTTTTTTTGAAATCTCATATCTTCCAGCCACTTTCCTCATTTCAATACTAGAAGTACTAGCACAAATATTTTTTTATGAATCTAAAATATAGTGAAACACATTTTTTCAAAACTTCTCTTACAGAAGAAAGGAGAGCAGAGAGAAGAATTATTTCTGGCAAGCCAATATAGACTTTCCTGTGCTCCTAAATAGGGGCTCTATGACCATGAAACACATTGGCCAAACAAAGAATTGAAAACACGAAATAGTTTCATGTCAAGAAACTAGAATTATGTAAGAAAAAACTATATCGCAACTGTTAAACCATGTGATTTGAAATGTATACCATCTCACGTTCATTTCTTCTCATGCCACGCCACTTTTCTCATATTAATTGTCTCAAACCTCACTAATCTGTTAACTTAGTGGAAATATCTATGAAGCCCCAAGAGTATCTAATATCTAGTATTTAGAACATCTCTCCACACCATACGTGCATGTGACATTATGATCACCAAAGAACATGAGAAATGCAACTGCATATCAAACCTGGAATTTAGACATGCTATGTACTTACAATTGGTCCGTTCTTGAGGGCATGTTCCTTGGCAATTTTGCATGCCTGTTTTACAGCAAGGGCATCCATACCATCCACCTGTTTTGAAACATAAAATAAAGAACATTGTTAGCATACTCTGACATTCTTTTCTGAAACTTTATATTGATTTCACTTAGAATGATCTCATTGGATCATTATCTTGGCAGTAGGAGAAAGCTTTTTCATATTTTTTTTACTTTCTTCCTTCTATGTCGGAGATGTGGGTGGCAAAGAGTACCAATGTTTATGATACAAACAAGAAATAAGCAATATTATAGTATAAAAACAAGTGTAAGTACTCTCTTGCTTGTCCACCAAATAGCGAAAAAACGCAACCTCCATTTGACCCTAAAGGCATGTGTAGCTTGCGAGACATCCACAAACCCAATAAATACAGAAGAGAAGAATAACTTTTAGTTTAAGTTTTAAAGACGACCATTTCTTAGTCATTGCAGGTTTCTTTAAATTAGTTTTCCTCACATAGATTCTTCACCAATTTTACATTCATTTAGCATTTGCAGCCTTACTTTCCCAACTGTTGGATCTTTAAACAAATATCCCAAATCTATTTGCATAAGAATTGTAGTGTTAAAGTTGTCATTCATGGGTTCTGAAATATTTGTTTTATGAATTTCACATTTTTAAGCACCCAAGGGCGTGGATTAACAGTCAATGAAGTTGAACGGGCCATGAGGTGAGAGAGCAAGGTCCAGATCTCAACAGAGGAAAGAAAATGCTAGATGATTTCTTTCTATCTACCTAGATTGGGTGAACAATGTTACCAGGTACCTGTATAGGTATAGGAGGTAATAAGTACTGAGTAGATTAGTTGGGCTGTAAGAAAACTGCAGATTTTTTCTCTAGAGTTCTAAAGCATCTTGCTGAACCAATAACCTAATAAAGATATATACATGTATTATGAACATATTCACAATAAAACAACTACAGAGTTGAAGAATTTCCATGCTGACATTAAAATTAATGGTAAAAACGAGGACAAAACTACTATTCTTTCCATGCTATACAGTCTACAGATACAATTAAAAAAATTACAGTTTTTATTCTCATCTAACAGCATATATTCCAGAATTCAAATTGAAGAAAAGTTGGCCATTCTAGATATCTGATGTCAATTAAAAACATAAATTAAAAACGGGAACATCTAAATTATGTCTACAGATCATAACAATGGATTCGCAAGATGTGATCACCTTTAAACCAGGAACATAATCCCCTCTTTTGTAATAGGCTGGACTCTTTGCAGCCCTCCATTCTGCTGTCCCCATTCCATCTGCATCAATAAAAGCAATCACGCATAATCCTAAGTGCTCAGCCACAATTTCTTTGCATCCACTTATATGAAGAACCAATATTTTTTTCTTTTCATGAACATCAAATGCTATTTGTAGTACTGAACTTGCACCACATAATGTCAACAAATCTACTAAGTACATAATTAGAATATAAAGCATAGGTACATTTATAGTATTCCTTACAAAACCAGGAAAAACAGTACGATAATTCTTACAGTGATTATTCTCGCAGACTAGAATAGCAGGCAGATCCCATAAAGCAGCCATATTCAAAGCCTCAAACAACTGTCCTTGATTTGCAGCACCATCACCATACATAGCAAAAGTAACATGCTCCTCTTTGGAATATTTCTGCGCAAAAGATAGTCCAATACCTAGAGGAACTTGAGCACCTACAATTCCATGACCTCCATAAAATCCACTCTCCTTCTTGTAAAAGTGCATCGAACCTCCTTTCCCTTTGGAACAACCATCTTTTCTCCCCATTAGCTCTGCGAATGACTCATATAACCCTCCGCCACGGGAAAGGAATATACAGTGATCTCTATAAGCCGTAATGATACAGTCCATTTTTGTAATTGCAGCTTCCATGCCTACTGCAACCGCTTCTTGTCCGTCGTACAGATGGCAGAATCCGCGAATGAGTTTCGCTTTGTACAGCGAATCTGCGGCGATCTCCATACGCCGCATCTCCGCCATGTCTTTGAAGAAAGTCATGAGTTCATGAGGGCTGGTTTCGACGGCGCGTGACGGAGGGTCGATCTTGTGAGCGGTGAACGGGAGGCTGGTTTCCACGGTGATGGTGGCGGTGGAGTCCGACGACAGGAGGCGCGTGGCGGAGATGGCGGCGGTTAACGGCTTTAGAAGTTGATTAACCGCCCGATTTGTGGATAAAGCCATATTGATCGTCGAATTGCGCAACAGTGGGATGTGAAAGGTTGATTTGCGAGGTGGAGAAGAGGCACTGGAGAGAAAAATGGAAAATGGAAAATGGAAAATGTGAAGTTTTTGTTAACAATTAATCAACTAATTAAATATATATCCATAATAACAGGTTAACAACACACGCATTAAATTAAACAAATCCAATAAAAGGCAAACACTGCATTAGACATTACTATTAAGTTGGATTCCCTCTTTTCAACTCGAATGGTCACCTAAGTTCGAGGATATGTCTGTTCTTATCCTTTTCTATTTTTATGAATATATATATATATATATATGTATATAGATATCAGTCTAATGGTGAATTTTATTGGTATAACCTTCAAAAATGGAAATTAACATCATCTTTGATATAGAAACCAGCTAAAATAAGAAATGTTAAGCTTAAAACGGAAACTTCCCTGCAATTCTAACAAAAGACAATGTAGCAAATGATAAATATACATTGTCTTCCTTTTTTTTACCTAGGAGCCTCTAAAATTCACAGAGCTCAGTATCCATAATATCAATCAAGTCATAACATAGCTCCAGCCCCACTTCTATTTCCATCTTTATTATGACTGACATTTTATCTTCTTAGTTCTAATTCTCATTGTTGGACATTGATATTTTGCCAATATTCGGTAATTTTCTCTGTTGAATTGGTAGCTCATCAAATGTGGAGAATTCCATGCTGCCAGTACTCTCTAAAGCATAATTGGCAATATAATCTGCTAAAAGCATTAGCTTTCTCGTGGATATAGCTCTGATGAACATCACAATCTACATTAATATTCTAATATCATCAACCAGTATAGAAATGTGTCATTGTACATCTCAGTTCCTTGTCATGTTGTTTTTCATGACCATTGAGTCAGTTTCAATATGCATCCGAGGCGATCCATTAATAGTCGTCTCTGCTTTTACGTTTGTGGTTTCATGGATCTCCTCTGCTTGAGCAAATATCAGATTTTCTTCATGATTTCTTAGACAGAAATTATAAAAACATCTTGCAGGATTGTCGTTGCTTGCTTTATCAATATTACATTTTATAAGTCCTTGTGATGGTGGTTTCTAGTTGATCGGCATATAATGTAATATAGGTATGTGATTCTCCAAATATTCCACTAACATTGGCCAGTTTGGAGGAATCTATTTCATCTTTGGGTACCTGACCTTTACTAGTTGTTAGATATTTGTATTCACTTAGTATAATAATTTGTTGAATGATATTGTCCCTCTATGCTTGATGGTATTTCTTCTTTTCCACAATTCCCAAATAATAATAGTTGGAATTACAGAAAGAACAAGCTTCAACTTTGAAGAACAACATGTCCTTCATCGTTTAATGATCATTTGTGACAATTGTAATCCTCCAATATGTATACCTGCACAATAAGCAAACATTATCTATAACTTAGAAATTATAGGAGAGGTTAGAAAAAGATGAGACATTGTCTTCTGATTTAGAACCTGATAACACCAGCACCTTGAAGGCATACTAATCCCCATTCTCCTCACCATTGCATATACAAGTGTACTTTGAATTTTTAGGCTCTTCAATAAAAGAATGACATCTTGTAAGGCAGTTTCTTTATTCACATATTCCTATATAACTCCTCATTTTTATCCTTTTGTCTTATGTACTCTCTCATGCACTTCTTACAATGAATCTTCCACTCTTCTCTAACATCCACCATGTTTTTCAGTCTAATCATATTAGAGGGATAAGGTATGTGTTGCACAATGTCTTCTGAGACATGTTGTCTGAGCATCTGAGTGTTCCATCTCTTTGTTGTTTTTCAACCCAAAATTTGAATAGTCATGATGGCACCTACGTCTAACCCCGTAGGCAAACCATAATCTGATTTTAAATTCATTTAATCAATTATTATACGGAGAATTAAAGTGAGAATAATATCAAAGACTACAATGAAATCTCATAAGTAAAGACCATGCATAAACAAGAAAATACACCCCCAAGACCTAGTGTAGTAAGTACAAGAGTTGTTAAGTATATGAATATAAGTTTGAAATGAACAAATATAACTGTCTGGAAGTAAAAAGACATGAATAATAAAGCAAGTGAAATCTAGTGATGCAGACTAGCCAAGAAACACCTCAATAACTCCAATAGGTAGCCTCAATGATTAGTGACTCCTTACCCACTGTTGTTACTCGGAACAAAACTTGCACATAAAAGGTACATCGAGTGTCGGAAAAATATAAAAAATACATGTACTCAGCAATATCGTCAACCAAATCTAAATTGAAATGGTGGCGGGGGTTAGTCTTATAACTGATTATTTCCACACTCGTTGTTTATTAGTTCAGCAAAAATATAGAAATAAGTCTGACAGATAAAAGATAAATTGAATTCTCTAGAAAGAAGAAGAAAAGATGAAGATGATAATGAGAATAGAGAGACGAAGATGATGAAGAAAGTAGAGAAAAATTTTATTTTTCTTGTTATCATCAGATGTACAGTACTTCGGCCTTTATATAGGCAATGTCCTAAAGTTAGTTTGTAACTAACTCTTAACTGCTTCTAACAGTAACAATATTTAAACACTTAACTAGGCAGTCTACTACTTAACAAACTGATTAAACCTACTTGCTACTTAATCAACTAGTCTTCTTGTTAAGTAACACTCCCACTTAAGTTAGGATTGGTGAAGCTGTTGATCAATCCTAACTTGCTCTTCAGTCGTTCATGCTGAACTTTGGTTAGGCCCTTGGTGAGTATGTTTGCAGGCTGTTCAGCAGTATGAATGTACTGAGTTGTAACTAAGCCTTGTTGAATTTTATCCCTTATGAAATGACAATCAATTTCTATGTGTTTGGTTCTTTCATGGTAGACTGGATTAGCAACAATCTGTATTGCTGCTTTGCTATCACTGAAAATACTGCCAGGTTGAGACATATTGATTCCAATCTCCTTCAGTAATCTAATGAGCCAAGTAAGTTCTGCTACAGTAGTTGCTAGACTTCTATACTCTGCCTCAGCTAAACTTCTTGAGACTACAGTTTGTTTCTTTGTTTTCCATGACACCAAAGAATCTCCTACTAAGATAAAGAAGCCACTTACAGATCTCCTTGTAAGAGGACATGCTGCCCAGTCAGCATCACAATAGGATGTGACATTTTGTTTGAGCTTGTTGGATAACAAAATCCCTTGTCCTGGTTTACTCTTAATATACCTTACAATTCTTAGAGCAGCTGTCATATGAGATTGTTTAGGTGCTTGAAGAAACTGACTTAGATGTTGTACACCAAATGCAATGCCAGGTCTGGTTACTGTTAGGTAGAGCAGCTTCCCTATTAGTCGTTGATAACTCTCTTGATCACACTTTGGATCATCCTCAGTCTTGATAGAATTGTTATCGTATTCACATGATGTGAGTCTGCAGGTGTTATACACTGGAGTTGACATAGGTTTAGCAGCTGCTAGACCTGACTCATAGATAAGTTCCAATGCATATTTTCTCTGATGCATTGTGATGCCTTGACTAGATCTTGCAAATTCAATACCCAAAAAATATCTAAGTTCTCCTAGATCTTTCATCTTAAAAGCTTTTTGTAATGACTGCTTAGTATCTTGAATTAGATCTAAACTGCTCCCAGTTATTACCATATCATCTACATACACAAGTATGATGATAGTACCTTGTTCTATTCTTTTGATAAACAGTGAATAATCATGCTGACTTTGTTTGAAATTTAATCCAATCAAAGCAGCACACAGCTTGGCATTCCATTACCTTGGAGCTTGCTTTAGTCCATATAAGAATTTTACCAGTTTGCATACCTTCTCCCTCTCACTGGAAAATCCTTCAGGCATAGTCATATAAATTTCATCATGAAGATCACCTTGTAGGAATGCATTAATCACATCTATTTGATGAATGTGCCAATGTTGAGTAGCTGCATAAGATAAGACAGTTCTTACTGTGACCATCTTTACCACAAGTGAGAAGGTCTCTTGATAGTCAATACCTTCCTTTTGGCTATAACCTTTTTCCACAAGTCTTGCATTGAATCTCTCAATCTCAGCTGTGGCTTTGTATTTCACCTTATAGACCCATTTGCAGCCTATAGTTGTCTTCCCTTGAGGTAATGAAGTGACTTCCCAGGTGTTATTCTTCTCAAGAGCAGTAATCTCCTCTTGCATTGCCTGCACCCATCTAGGATCTTTAACTGCCTATGAGTACTTGGTAGGTTCAACAATATTTGAGAAGGAAGATAGGTAAGCTTGATATTTGGAAGACAACTTATCATAGCTGACATAATTCTTTATGCTGTATGGGATGTCTTGATGAATGTTAACAGATACAAAATCCTTCACCCAGACTGGAGGTTGAGTACCTCTGGTAGTCCTCCTTAAAGCAGGTCTCTCTTGCTCTTGTTCTGTCCTTATTTCAACTTGTGAAGACTGCTCTACTAACTGAGTTAGTTCCACTTATTGACCTGACCCTACTGGTTCCCTCTGATTAGCACCAGGAGTTTGAATTGTAGGACTAGTCTCAGCTATGACTTCTTCACTATTAATAGCAGTAGGAAAATTAACAGATTGTTGCATCCAAGTTGTATCATTGTCATACAGATCATGAGTATCTACAAAGACAGGCTTTGACCTAATATATTGAGATGAGAAAGGAAAAACTTCTTCATTGAACATGACATCCTTGTTGACAAAAAAAGAATTATTAGCTATATCATATAATATGTAGCCTTTTTGCACATCTGAGTATCCCATATGAACAGCTACAACTGACCTTGACAACAACTTATCACTTTGAGTTATATTTTTAGCATGACACAAACAACCTAGAACTCTCAAGTGATTTATAGAAGGTTTCCTTTGATATAACTTTTCAAAAGGAGTATAGTGATTAATCACAGAACTAGGCAACCTGTTGATCAAATACACTGCAGCTAGTACACAATGTCCCCAGAATCTGATTGGAATATGTGCCTGAAATCTAATAGCTCTTGTTATCTCCAATATATGCCTATGTTTCCTCTCAGCCACTCCATTTTGTTGAGGAGTGTATACACATGTAGTTTGATGTATTATGCCAAACTGTTTGAACATGTTATCACATAAAGAATTTATAAATTCTGTACCATTATCTATTCTTATTATTTTAACTGATTTATCAAACTGAGTTTTAGTGTATCTTAAAAGATTTTGCAATACTACACACACATCAGATTTCTGCTTTAGTAAAAATATCCAAGTAAACCTTGAAAAATCATCTACAATTGTTAGAAAGTACTTATTTCCATCAAATGTAGCTTGTTTATAAGGACCCCATAGGTCTACATGAATAAGCTCCAACTGACTAGTACTTCTGATACTACTATGTTGAAAAGGTGTTCTAACATGTTTAGCACAAGGACAATCAGAACAGTTCCTGATTTTCTCTTAATACATTGTAAGCTAACAGGAAACAAGTTGTTAAGAACTACAGAAGAAGTGTGGCCAAGTCTTTTATACCACAAGACAATGTCTAAATTGACAGTATTTGATGATTTTTGAATAGCTAAACTGATATACCTTCCTGGTTGATTCATCAGCAAGTATAGACCATCATCTTCTTTACCAATCTGCTTCACCTTTGTCGCACCCCATTTTTCTCGCGAAAAGCGGGATACAACATGTGACAACTCTTTTAGGATTATTAAAAAGAAGAGTCGCCACCTAACGAATTAAGGTGCGTTAGGGCACCGTTCTAAGCTAAAGGTCTATTTGATTACCTAAGTCACCAGAGTAGGACAAGGGCTTAAATTACCTCGAAAGAAAGGTGTTAGGCACCTTTCGAGGTCCACAAAGGTGGTTCTCGGCCGGATTTATTAATGTGGGGAATTAACTAGGCGAACAGATAAAGATGATTTTAGCCTATATTATTTGTATTTAAAGCGGATTGATAAAATAAATAAATAAATGAAGAATTAGACTTGTAGACAAGCGAGAAGAAAGAATTTGGACAATATGAATTTTTTGAAAAAAAGTAATTTTTTTTTCATCAATAATACGTACAATGAATGTTGCAAATCAAATAAACAAAAATAGTATAACACAATAAAGGACAAAGCAAAAATATTTACACGAAATGCAACTAAACAAAAATTTATTTAATTATGGGGCTGAACCTCGGTGAGGCACCTACGTATCCCTTAAGGGAATCAGGCCAAACGTAGTTCTACTAATAAAAGGGGGGTTATTTTAACCTAATGGGATCACCCCGTGCAACTTAAATAATACTTCGCAACCATTTAGATTGCTTGTATTATTCAGTGAGCACGAACTATCATGTCTCATCTACCCACCTAATTAATTAATTGTTAATCCTATAGTGCTTCTAGGTAAAGAAAACTAACGGCCTAGCATTTGCCTACCCGTCCCAAACTTAACGTCCAGGAGGCGCTGTCAATTATTTGAATTTGGGGTCTAAAGTTCTTAGGGCTTTCAAAGGGCGATGCACGTCAAATAAAAGTAATTAATACAACTAGCATATAAAGGTTTCAAATTGGCCTCTGTGTTAAACCTATGAGCATGATTTCTAAATGGATGCAAGTAAATCTTATAAACATGATCTCTAATGCAAATATGCCAACTTTATTTTAATATTAACCTATGAATATGACTTCTGATTACTAGATTAAACACATTAAAATAGTGGTTGCAACAATATTTACTTATTTATTCTAACGGTTATGTTATCTGAATAGTTCTTGCAAGAAACAGACCGTAATTAAACAATTTTCAAAATTTTGCCTAGTTCTTGAAAGGTTGACAATTAGAAATAATATAAGCAGATTTTCTTAATCAGTTACACCGGCATCTTTAAGATTAAACAGGGAATGCATAGAGTAAGATTTCATTCAATCAGATTTGTCAATACTACATGCCATATACTTAAAATTTAAAGATGTTATAGCTTATGCAGGAATCACTTTTAACTAATTAACCATATAATTCTTACAGACGTCAGCCATTGATTTTATATTAAAATCCTAGAAGCATAAATATTAGTGTCACATATGTTACCAATTAAAACGAATTCCCAAAAGCAAGTATTTCGAGGATGCAATTGTAAGACATTTTCAAGTTGTATTTGTTTGAAATCCTATAGACATGATTTCTATCGCCATGTACATTATGAAAATCCTATAGGCATGCTTTCTACTTAAACATACATTATTGATTCAATTAATTCTTACGGGCTTAATTTCTAGGTGAGTTTAATAATTAGAAGGAATAAAGTAAAAACACATAAACCCAGCCCCCAGACCCCATTCCACTATTAATCAGTGTTTATTACACATTACAGCTTATGGAAAGAAAAGTAAATAAATCAATTACAAACGAAATAAAAAGGATTTGAGCAATCCCTAAACCTCATCTTGTCCCGGCGACATCCCCGGGTCGTTAAGAAAGGACCTGTTAAGCAAATAATACCACAGATATATTCGGACAGAGAAGTATTCGGGATCCCATGAATCCTCAACTCGTTTAATGAAATCTCATAGAGAAATACGAATTAAACAAAGTAAACAAATCACTACTATAAAGAATATATCAAAATATTACGAGTAATAATAACATGGTACAAGCAGAAAATTCACACATTATTATCGAAATCGACGCAAGAAAACTAACCAGTGAATAAATAGAGCAATAACCAACAAATTCTCAAACAACTTTTCCAATAATTGGGGCCCAAACCTCAATAAGTCAAGATCACAAAGATCTGGTGGATCCCGAGCAGTGCTCGTATTGAGGTGGGAAGGAGAATAAAAACTTAGAAGGAATGAAGCGGTAAAGTCAATTAAAAATTTATCACTGTCGAATTGTCCTCCAAAGAAAGGTGGAGGGCTGCTTTTATAGAAGAAGGATGACATCAAAAAGAAAATTAATTAACTCACTAAAGACTTATAAGGGAAGAAAATAAAATCAGGAAATCAACCAAAGAGATTTTCCCTAATTTAAAGGTTGAAAAATCAGACGAATATTCACCATAAATAAACAAATAATTTGTCATAATTAAATAAAGGGCTAATCAAATTACTATGTCAATTATGGGCAGATTATAAAGAATAAAATCAGTCTAGCTAATAAATTTCTTTCCTTTAATAACATAATTAATTCTAGACGTTACAAATTTACCTTAATCCGGTATAGAGTAAAACAGATACTAAAAATAATTTATTATAAAATAAATGCAAACTAAAATGGTAAGAAAATATGCATGGAATAACAAATCATGGAAAATCTTTTCACTAATTAACGAAATCAAATCATGGTGTATAGAACTAATCAAATTTATCCCTATATAGACAAGTATTGAATCGGAAAGGAGAGTGAAAAGAAATCAAAATATTCTCAATGATTCAAATTAAGGACAGAATATAGAAAGGGATAACTAATTATAAGTTTTCATCAAAAACTTAGAAAATCATCGACATCCCGTAGATGAATATGTTTAATAAATTGGACTACCAAATATATTAGGCACAGGGAGAAAACCACTGAATCAAAAATATTGACAATTAATTTCGGGATTTTCAATCATCTAAGATGACAATAAATATATATGCATGTGTCTTGAATTTGCTTCTAAACGGGAGGGTTCAACAATTTCAATATTGGACTCTTATGCAGAGCAAGAAAATAATAAATAGAGATATATTCATAGATATAGGCCTGAATCGCCCAATATGAGAACTAATTAGAATTTCTGCAAATCTTTAGAATTTCACCCATAATAATATGAGGATGAGCACGAGATAATGATCAAATATTCATGAACAAACATATTAATTAGCTGGCATGATTTATTAGTTAATAGATATTTATTACATATATATATATATATATAAATGAAACAGAAGGGAAAAAATAATATATATTACTTATATATATATATATATATATAAATAAAACAAAGGAGAAAAAAAAATTTACGGACAGATCTTCGCAGATCTGTCCGGATCCGTCGGCTGGGAAGTGTTTTCCGATGGCTGTCGACAAGAAAAAAAAAGAATAGGAGAAGAGAGGGTGGTGCCCGACGAATCTGGTTGGAGAAGATGGAGAGGGAGAGGGATGGAGTGCAGCGGGAAGGAGATGGTGGTGCGGCTGTTTATCGGTTGAAAAGAGAAGAAGAGAGGTCGGCGGCCAGTTGTGGTGTGGTTGTCGCGGTAGTGAGGGGGAGACGGAGAGGGAGAGGGTGGAGGCGGCGCAGGGGCTGGTGGTTTTCCGTTGTTTGGTGGTGTTGTTTGGCCGGAGATTGCTGGCGATGGGAGAGGGATTGGGGAGAGGGGTTGTGCGGCGCTGAGGTTGGGGAAGGGAGCAAAATGAATAGTTTTTTAGGGTTTTGGGGGGGGGGGGGTAAGTGATTAAATAGGAAATAGGGTAGGGTTTAATTTAGGCCGTAGGATTAAAGATGATGGACGACTAGGATTTAATTAAGAATTTTAGATAAGGTTATGGGTATATCCGCGGGTCGCGAATTGGGTATATGGGTTGAATTTAATTGATGGTTGAAATTGAATTTAAATAGTAGCCAGAATGGTAAAAATAGGCTAAAATTGACATAACTTAAGCAGAAAGTGGCTAAACTTTAAATAAATTGAATGAAATTGAATAGAAAAATGGCTAGAATTTAAATAAATTGGATGAAATTGGATTTAGCTGCTATTAAATTAATAAATATATTACACTTGTAGATAATTTAATAAATAAATAATAAAATAGTTTAAATTATAGAAAAATCATATAAATATTATTATGAATAAATAAATATTAAATCTTAGTAGACTTATGTAAATTATGTAATTAAATTATTATATTTATAAATAATTTTATGACTACAAAATAAAATTAAGTTATCGAATATTATAAAAATTATATTACTAACATAAATAATTTATAAATTCGAGTAATATTATTACGCAAATGAATTTGAAAAATTTAGTAAAATTATGTAAATAGTTTATAAAGATAAAAATAAAATATATATTTCAAAAAATAAGGGTGTATATTAATACGAAATATATTATATATGAAATAACTATTTAATATTAAAAATTAAAATTAATACAAATTATATGCATGTATATGTAATTTTGAAATAATTTTCGCAATATTATGATAGTTAATTATTTTATAAATATAAATGCAAGTCGAATATTTACGTAAAAAAGGTAAATAAAAATATATGTACGTAAGTAACATATACAGGGCGTAGGGAGGTCAAAATTAGGTGTCAACAACCTTTTCAATGAAGAGATCTTGAAAAACACAAAAGTCAGGAAAAAAAGATACACAACATTGAAGTTCTTTGGTTATCTTTGAAACAGATAGCAAATTATAATCAAAATGTGGCACAAAAAACACATTGCTAACAGTACTTCTGGTAGATATGTTACTTGATCCTCTGTGTGTAACTAAAGAGACATTGCCATTTGGCAAATGCACTTTTTTTGGTTTAACAATTTCTGTAATGGTGTCCTTATTGAGTAAACTCAGATCAGAAGCCATGTGGTTAGTGGCTCCTATATCTATAATCCAATCTGGATTGTTTGGAGCTAATAAGGCCATTACTTTACCTATATCATTTCCCATACCTGCTGCATGTGAAGAGGAAGATGAATTGTCTGATGACATGGAGCACTGTCTGAGCATTTGAACAATCTGATCATACTGCTCTCTTGTGAATACACTGTTAACCACCTGACTGCTTTGATTTTGATTATGTTGACTACTAGAGCCACTAGTGCTAGCACCCTGAGAATCTGTACCAGATAACATTTCAGCCTTAGACCCAATTTCAGTAGTAACATTATAAGTCGCACCATTTCTTCCACCATTGATCACCATATTCTTCTTGTTCTTGAAGTCTATAGGATAACTTATCAGCTTCCAACAACCTTCTCTAATGTGTCTTTTCATTTTGCAAAAATCACACTGAAGATTGTAATTCTTTTTAAACCTTTGAAGACCATTTGTTCTAGAAGAATACATAGCAATGTCTAGATTTCCAAATCCTACAGAAGGAATGGCTCCAAGAATACCAGATGTGGCAGTTATAGACTTCTGACTTTCATCACTAACAACCATTGAATAAGCTTGATTAACAGATGGTAACGAATTCATAAGAAGAATCTGACTTTTTGCTTGGCTATATGAATCATTCAAGCCCATTAGAAACTGAAACAACTTCAGTTTCTGTAGGTGCAAGACAAAATTTTTTGATTTTTCACACGCACAGCCAGGTAAAGGCACCAATGCATCAAACTCTTCCCACAAACTCTTCAATCTTGAAAAATAAGCAGATACAGTAGTTGTACCTTGAGTCAAGGTAGCAATCTCCTTGTGTAGATTGAATGTTCTGGATCCATCTACCTTATTGAACCTTTCATTGAGATCATCCCAGACCATCTGCGCATCAGCTGCATACATTATGCCACCAAGAAGTCCCTTTGTTACTAAGTTCATCAACCAAGAAAGAACAATAGCATTAACTCTTTCCCAGTGGTTCCACATATGTTCTGGAAAGACTTCTTTTTTGCATGAGTCATCAACAAGACCCAACTTGTTCCTTCCAAGTAAAGCTACCTTCATGGATCTGTACCAAATTGCAAAATTCTCAATTCATATTAACTGGAATGATATAATTTGAGCACCACTAACATCTGAAGGGGACAAGAATAGAGGATGATTGTAGTCAATCCCTGAGCCTTGGTCAGACCCCATCGAAGTGCTTGTATTTGCACCAAGAGAAGCAGCATGTTCACCATTAACAACCACGATTTCAAGAATCCAACTGCTTTCAGAAACTCAATATGAACAAACTGTTTTGAATTATGAAAAATGGATCGAATTTTTCGCAACAGAAGAAAATCACAGATCTTGAGCCAATTGCTCTGATACCATGTTGAATTCTCTAGAAATAAGAAGAAAAGATGAAGATGATAATGAGAATAGAGAGATGAAGATGATGAAGAAAGTAGAGAAAAAAAATTATTTTCCTTGTTATCGTCAGATGTACAGTACTTCTGCCTTTATATAGGCAATGTCCTAAAGTTAGTTTGTAACTAACTCTTAACTGCTTCTAACAGTAACAACATTTAAACACTTAACTACGGAGTGTACTACTTAACAAACTGATTCAACCTACTTGCTAATTAGTCAACTAGTCTTCTTGTTAAGTAACAAGATGGAATGATTTCACTGTTCAACTAGATATTAGAAATTAACTGTTAGATCAGATGATCATGAACCATCCCATAATCCATTAATAAACTCAACAACTTCAGCAAGTCAAAGATAATGGAAATGATGATGAAATAATGCAATTCAATGGCCAAATGCAACTGTTGTACCCACACTCATTTTATCTTGTAGACATGACCTATGAGGGACTCACAATGTCCATATACCGACTCAGAATCATATCACAACATGCAACCAACCATTCAAGGCTGAAATAACATCACTTCAAGCAGAACTAGATCCAACCAGGTCACATCGAACTACCAACCTTTCAATGCTAAAATAACATCACTCCATCTGAAACTAGATCTGTTATACCCCGTATCTTTGAGTTATAGTATGACTAGTCGAACATGGACAAATTCGTCCAACCTTAAAAAAATAAAACCACAGATGAGCATATCTATTAAGGAGCAATATAATATGATGTTAGTGAGATTTTATAAGATTTTATATTGATATTATCGTTAATGTTAAAGTTAAGTCGGAAGCGATATCTCGAATAACTTTTCTTTAACATGTCGCAAAAGGATCAACTTTGAATGAGTATATCTCTTAGGTTATTAGGATTTATATGGTGATATACCTATCAAATTAAAGATAATTGAGTCTAGTTTTCAAGGCAATAAACCACTCGTCAATGTGGATTCTGTATAAAAAGATATAAATCTTTTACTACAGACTACGCAGGAGCCAAAACTGATTCCAATGGATACGTGGCGGCCAACGGTATTTCGGCTAGAATACTTATTTTATTTGTTGGGGAATAGGGATATATTTTTGTATTTATCTATCATGTCCAGGTACTATTTCTCCGAGAATTTCTTCATCTCCTCCATTACTCCATAGCTCAAGGTAAGATGGGTCCTTTGTAAGTCAAGTGAAATCTTTATTATAGGTCATGGAAGGCTACTTAGTCATGTGTTTCTTGAAGATTTAGGTGTGTTATTAAAGAATTACAAGTGAAGGGAAATGGAGTTCTTTTTCAAAAAGGCATGGCTATGCCTCCATCTTTATATATATAGTTCTAGAGACATTTTAAAGTATTAGTTTATGGGCGAGACTCAGGGGATGGTGATCGAAAGTCATGAGTCCACATTTTGCCCTTATCGGCAAATTGAATTATGAATTTTGTGCCTTGGACAGTTTGGTTGTCACTTGATTGGAGGAAGGTCGGAAAGGCCTCATAGGGGCGGTTGAGCCATTTTTGTTAGTGAACCAAGTTATATAAGGACACGTCGTGAGTTAAGGATTTCACAAGCTTGTTGCATGCTGATTATTGTTAGTTATATGTATGGCAGAGCCTTTCATAGCTGCTAATATATATTATAATTTTTCATCTTGTATGCTAACGTATACAGAGGAGATACTACTAGAAATAATAATTTTTTTCACCGCAAATCAATAAGAATTTGTGTTACAAGATATGATTTTCCCACTCATTTTCCACCGAACTTGTTCAATGGAAAAATGCATGGAGGAAAACAGTTTCCCACTGAAATAATGGGAAATTTCATGATTTTTTCATATGAAGATACTATTATTTTTTTCTTTTTCCACCAAATATCGGTGGGAATAGTCACTTAATATTTTTCAATAGGAAATTGGTGAAAAATTAATATTTTTTTAGTAGTGAGAGAGAATTCTTCATAAGTCGTTCTTAGTCGAGAATGACTCTTCATAAGTCGTTCTTAATTGAGAATTGAGGTATGTAATGGCGAAATCCTTTTCTTGCTGCTACGACATTGTTATGCGTCAATTATGAACTGAAGTCCGAAATTTTTTTCATAACTTGGCGCCATTTTATTTTTGAAACAAAGTTGCCACTTAATTTTTAGGAAATTTAATAATTCATTTTTAAAAGGCATTTTGTAATAAAAATCTTTTATTTAAAATAAAATCTTGGGTAAGGATTCAAATAATCTTCTAAGGAAGGTGTTAAACAACTTAAAGGATCCGTAAATGCGGTTAACCGGCGGATTTGAAAATATTTGGTTAACTTTTGAAAACATATGTGAAAATATTTATTTGAATGAGTAGGGTATATATATCAGTTAGACACTCTTTGAATGTCCAATCTCAAAAATATTCTAAGTTCTCAATATTATCTTAATCCTAAGATTTTGAGTTAAAGAGTTAACTCAATTTTTTAAACGTGGACTAAAGTTAATCATTGACTATGAAGGAATATGAAAAATTTCTCAAGTTAGTCTCAAAGCTTAACATTTTGCCAAAATAAATTGATTTTGTGATATGTAAAATTATTTTCAAATTAGGCAAGTGAGCAGCATGTAAGTATATAAGCAACCAAATTAATATGGAAAAGAAAACCTCTTTTGGGAAATTCATCTAAATTATAAAGTGTTAGTATTCAGTAAATGATAAAACAATTAGTAAAATAAAGAGAAATTTTCATAAATAGCACTATGTAACAAAATAATTACAAAAAAATAGCGGTATTTACTAAAATTACATTTATTAGCAATTTTTTAACTGCTTTGATACTGTTTTTCTATAAGGACTGTTATTGTATCAAAGTATCAAACCCTTAAATAACTCCTTATTGTAAGCTGATTGTTACATAATAATTGAAAATATGCGTAATTAGTGCAACTAATTCCCTATTTTACTGATACTGTGAATCTTTTTTCCCAAAAAATATTGAAGACTTCTAATACAAAGAACGAAAGTTCCTATAAACATCAGATTTTCTGAAATTTTTGATTTTGTCGATTTTCTCCTTTTTTATGGTGTATTATCGTTTGGGTTTTGCTCAAATTATCACATATTTTGGTGTGTATCAACGAGCAAGGAAAATATGTCCAACATAGTGGTATTGCTTCGACATTTTAAAAGAATTTCTTTTCATAAATAGTACTATGTAAAAAATAATTACAATTTTTTTTTTGATATTTACCAAATTGGAACAACTCATATTCAGATTTGAGACAAATCTAAAGACAGACCGAGAGATTTACAGAAAAGATGAGCATGTATCATGGATGAACTTCATAATCTGTTACATGTATTATAAATTAATTATATAAGTTTGTACATGTATTGTAAATTATATACATAAGCTGATACATGAACTAGGGATGGACATGAATTCCGAAAAACCGAATGCCCACCCCTAATCATAACTCTGTTATTTTCTCTCAAGAACAACCAATTGATACATATCAAATTGCTGGTGAGACAGATTTTGAGAGAAGGACAAAATCTTGACATGACCAAATTCTAACACGGGAATTCGGTGAGAAATAGAGTAAATCGAGTAAAGGTAAGGAAATAGCAGCAGATTCAGGTATCAAAAAATCAATAGTTGATACATGCAAAGAACAGATACATAGAAATACTAGAGATACGGCTCAAAATTTCAAAGTGAAGGGTCAAAATCAAGCTGAATCTTCAAAAACTAGATCTCCAAAAACTAGAGTGAGTTCTCAAACGTTTCTTCCTTAATTGATTTATTTGTTGAAATAATTATAAATATTATTTAATTTTTGAGAAACTTCTCATATAGATTTGTGTACTAATTTTGGTATTTTTTGCATATTATTACTTTGTTGTCCTTGTATCATTATGTTTTAGTTTGTATCTAAATTTTTTCTGTTTTTTTGATATATTTTTCAATGAATATTTTTCATTCTTTTTTCTGATTTCAGTATGTTCAATAATTCTGACCCATATCATTATTGTTTTGTGAATGTTGATATGTATCCATTTTTTTTAACTATAAGTATATAGTATGAATTTGGTGCATTTATGTTTGGAAATTCTCAATTCTATACTGCATAGAACAGATTGGAGGCCTAGCTTTTGAAGATTCAGCTTGATTTTGACCCTTCACTTTGAAATTTCGAGTTGTATCTCTAGTATTTTTAGGTACCTGTCTTTGCATGTATCAACTATTGATTTTTTGATACTTGAATCTACTGCTATTTCCTTACTGTTACTCTATTTATTCTGTTTCTCACTGAATTCATGCATTAGAATTGAGTCATATCGAGATTTTGTCCTCCTCTCAGAATCTGTCTCACCAACAATTTAACATGTATCAATTGGTTATCTTGAGAGAAAATACACAAGTCAAAGGATGGACAATCTTGTAATGTACCTCGGATTATTCTTCTTCTATGAGATGAGCCATCCGCCATTTTTTATCAAAATTAAATCTTGATAAAAAGCCTAAAATATACAGATGTTATAGAAGTTGATACTATGATAAAGATCTTGTGAGGGAATAATGGAGGAAAAATTGGGAAACCTAGGAATATGAAGAGTCGGTTATGGAAATTAAGAAATATTAGGGTAGTGGGATTGGAGAGATAAATTTAAAATATTGATACATGATAATAAAAGGTAAAAAAGCTATTTATGTAATTATTTTGTTATTTTTTGTAAATTTTAAAAAGTGTTGTTATATATTGTATGAATGTATTAACATTTGCTTAATTAAATTTTTTTTTCATAAAATGAATAGTAGAATGAACAAATTTAGACAAGCCCAAAATTCAAAAATGTTCAACCCAATTCCCAACTCTATCTGCTTGGGTGGAATTGGGTTGTACTGTAATTCCTGTTATCTCACAAATTAAATGGGTTGTTGACCCGTTTCATTCTTGTTGTTGCTGTCGTGAATTTATTTGTACCGTTGTTCCACAACATTAGCTTCTATTACTGATATTGATACGAGGCTGAATCACGAAGAAATATGTTGGGTCGTAATCTAACACGCCATGTGAGGGGAAGAGAGTCCATATGTACTCAGAAGGCGACATCATGCGTTCAAAGAAAATAAAAAGGAGGGATTAGAGAAAGCATCTCATAATAAATCTAATTGAAAGAGATGAAATTGACATTCAATTTCCTAAATACCAACAAGGCAATTCAACTTTAATTGCTAGGAGAAACGTAACATGCAAATAAATGAATCAAATTCACAATCTGTTTGAACATTAAGCCTTAAAAATGATTTAAGCGGATCATGTTTTATCTCCTTTGATTAGATTAATGACAAATATTTTGAACCAGATTAAAGTTGGGAATTATTCGACTATTGACAAATTAAAAAAAGTGAATCAAAATAATATATCTAAGATTAAAAAAAACTACTTATTATCAGGTAAACAGCTTTGGGTACAACCAAAATAAGGCTATCTTTTTCTTTTTAAGAAATCAATAAACTTGGAGATGTATTGAACTTATACATTAAATCATACACAAAGAAAAAGGAAGAGGAGAAATATAAAATAATTAGTTGAGGCAAATACTCAACAATAGAACTTATCCTACTTAAACTAAATTCTTGGAATCAATCAGACAGTACACGTTCAAACAAACTTCATTTATATCAAAGAATTTATCTAAAAAGAATCTTTAATCCAAGATCACCTTAAAAGAGCTGAGTTTATACTCAAAACTCCATCTGTAGTTCAACTGGTTCTAAGATCAACCTATCAATTCACAAAATACTCAAATTTGATGTCACCCATATTTAAACAAATTATTTAAAATTGTTAGAGTGGGTTAAAGTCCCACATTGGTTGGGGAATGGACTGGTAGTTTGTTTATATGAACTTGGGCAATCCTCCCCTCATGAGCTAGTTTTTGAGGTTGAGTAAGGCCCAGGTGTCATATCTTTACATGATATCAGAGCCAGGTCCATTCCCGTTTGGGCTCCCCGTCCACACTCCAGTCGGGCCTGGGTGTGAAGGGAAGTGTTAGAGTGGGTTAAAGTCCCACATTGGTTGGGGAATGGACTGGTAGTTTGTTTATATGAACTTGGGCAATCCTCCCCTCATGAGCTAGCTTTTGAGGTTGAGTTAGGCCCAGGTGTCATATCTTTACAAAAATAACACATATATTGTAAACCTAATTTGATAGAATAAGGAAGGAAAGACCATGCTGACAATAAGGAACTAAAACATAAATAAACATCCAATAAACTCCTCCTTAAAGGTAGAAATAATCAAAGGAGTTGTCATATGTCATTCCTGGGATATTTATGAGTAAAGATTAGATACGATCTCATCTATACTCAAACCCAACCAAAACGACATACATCACATTAAATCGACACATTCAAATCAAGAGAGAAATAAGCGATCCGAGGGGAAAGGGAAATCTGTAAATATTTAGGGTGTGAAGGAAGAGATAGAGATGATAAACATCATAAGATTTATATCTTCCCCACTCGTATAACCCACATGGGTGCCCTTCTGCCATTCACCTTACTTAGGCCAAGCCATTCGAAACAAACAGCAAAAGAAGATTAAAAACAATCTCAATCTGAGTTTATACATGCACAATAAAGTTAGAGTCAGGTGTGAACAATCAAGCTTTTAAAACGAGAATTTAAATATATAAAGAAAAACCAAGATAGGGATAATTTTCGAGCATTATGAGAATACCCTCTTCATATTATGCTCTCACTAAACTCAAATCTTTCAACTAATAGCCCCAAAGATTACTTCAATTAAAAAAAGACTACCGAAGCAAAATAAGCAAGGAGAAAATGATAAGACGAGGAAACGATTGTCATACATGGATACAAACAAACTTAATTCCGTAAAGAATAATATTATCATGAAAAGGGAGCTAATACTATTGGAATTTGAATAGACAGAAAATAAAATATTAGGACGGGCTAAACAGAACTATCATCTTAGTCCCATAAAGAACAAAAATTACTAAAAGAATTAATATTACTAAATCTAAACGGACAGAAAGAAAAGAATATATTAAGACAAGCAAAAGAGGAAAAAAAACTAGCATACAAATGTCTAAATCAACTTAATTCCATATAGAAGAAAAAATTACTAAAAGAACTAATGCTACTAAATTTAAAAGGACAGAAAGAAAAAAATTTAAGACAAGCAGGAGATACAAACACATAAATTAACTTAAAATAAGAAAAAGATATTACCTCGGGGCGAGCAGCGATCTGGACGATGAGTTGATGAAGATAGATTTCACCGCTGCCTCGATTCGACCATCAAATGCAAAAACAAAATAAAATTTAGACTAGAATCTGGTTAATCTAGCATTTTGTTAATCAATAAACATTGTAACCTTACAAAGGCAGAAGCTGACCTGCTGCCTCCCAATAACTAAAAAAACTGTAGGAAAATAGCTAAACTACTCCTATGTCACTAGCAGATTCAAAGTCAACAGCACACTTAAATGCATCTAGTCTAAGGAAATCTGTGCAAAGTATGTAGTGAGTTCTTCCAGCTTTCCAAAATTTTGCCTTTGATATGGATGTGAGTACTATCTCTCTGCATATGTTGTCTACTGTATTTGTTCTCCCTTGAAATCTTGCATCATTTCTGGCCTTCCAGATACAGTAAATCAGCATGGAGAAGGTGTAGCAAGTGATTGAAGCTCGACCATTTTTCCTCTTTGCTATACTGCATATCCAGTCTATCTCTTGCTGCCATGGACCAATGATTCTAGTATGGCCAATCCATTGCAATAGTCTGCTCCAGATTTGTGAGGTGAAGGAACAAAGAAAGAACATATGTGCACATGTTTCCTCCTCTCTATCACTGAATACACAATCCTTTAGGATTTGTATTTCTATACTCAATAATTTGTCAACAGTGGCTAACCTTTGTTGAACTGCTATCCATAGATTAAACTTGAACCTTAGGTGCACTTGTGGTTGCATGATGATGTATTTCCAGGGGACTTTAGGTAGCTGAGGTAGCAGGTTGGTGTAAGCTTGTTTAATCTAAAACTTCTCCCTTTTTTCATTGATATCAGCTTCTAGTGAATTGATCCCTGGATAGTGGTCATATGCTCCAAGGTCTTGCTGCTGTCTATAATCTTCCTCATAACCCAAGCTGCATTCCTGGGAGTGAGTATGTCCTCCATGTCCCTATTCTTTATATAATAGTAGTGTATTCACTTTATTCATAAGGAGTCTTTCTTCTTTGATATAGCCCAAAGGCGTTTTAAGATGGCAGCCTAATTCTATATTACAGTAGCAATGACATTTAGTCCACCTGTAGTATAAGGCTGACAGATTCTCTCCCAAGACACTAATGCCTTCCTAGATAATACCCCAGGACATGTCCAGAGGAAGGTTCTATAATAGGCTTCTCTCATTTTTATGATCTTCTTAGGCAAAATGAAAATTTGTGCCCAATATGCTTGTATGCCAAACAAAACAGATTTTATAAGCTGCAGTCTTCCAGTATAAGAGAGCATCTTTAATGACCAACAGTTGATCCTGGCAGTAATATTTTCCACTAGAGGCAAACATTGATTGATAGACAATTCCTTTGTGGATAAAGGCACTCCTAAATATTTAAATGGAAGTGTACCCTCTTCTACACTCAGCAGTTGAATGATATCAGTCTTCTCAGCTTGCCCCATGTCTGCTAATTATATAGAGCTTTTATCCATATTGGCTATCAAACTAGATGACTGTGAGAACTTATGGAATGCCTCCTGCATCAGTGTAAAGCAGGGGTGGGCGTTCGGTTCTTCGGTTCAATTTTATCAAAGTTCGATTTGGTTTGTTAATTTTTGATTTTGAAAAAATATGCACCGTACATCGAACCAAACTAACTCGGTTCGATTTGGTTTTTTCAACTTCGGTTCGGTTTGGTTCGATATTTTTAAAATGGTTTTTCGGTGCAAGTGAGAAATAAAATTATCAAAATATTTAACATGAAACAAATATATTCAATAATGCTATTTTGTGTAACTTCTACGACAATCAATAACTTAGCACATTAATTTAAAACATTACAAATAAAATATAATTGAAACTTAGACACTAACTACTATCTAACACGTAACAATTAACATTTCTTGATTTCTGAGACTTGTAGTATATCGTATTAGACTATAAATTAAGTGGTGAGACAAACTTTTAAGTTAAACTTAAATGTTGGGTTAGGTTGGGACTTGGGTATTTGACTATTTTTTGGTTAAATATAAATCTAAAATAAAGGCCCAAACCCCAAATGAGTTGGGTTTTAAATCTTAAATATAAATATTATTTTAAAATATAATTAATAAAATTTCGATTTTTCAGTGCACCGAAGAACCGTGACCCTCAAACCGAACACCGAATCAAAGAACCGAATTTTTTGAAAAAAAACAAACACTGAACTGAAGAACCAAAACTGAAGAACCGAATTAATTCGATTCTGTTTGATTTTCTATTCTTTGATATTTATACCCACCCCTAATATAAAGAATATAATGTCAGCCCTGCAAAACATAAGCAGGTCATCAACAAAACACATGTGTACCACCCGAAACCTTCTGCATCTTGGGTGGAAATTGAAGTCTTTGTAAGTGGCTAATTGATTCACCTCCCTCTGCAAGTATTTCATTACTATAACAAAAAGGTAAGGAGACATGGGATCTCCTTACCTTATCCCTCTTTTAGCTTGGAATAGTCTTGTGAGTCCATCATTTGTTGACACTCAATTCTGATCTCTCTATGTCCCGTCTAAGCTGTGTATTAATATATATATGTGTATTTTAAAATTACCTTTTTATCGAAATTATTTAATTCAAATTCGTGATACTCTAGCATTAATTAGCATACATATTCGAATTTCTGCATAATTATTTTAAATTATATTTCTAAATTATTTTATTCCAAATTTTTAATTTTTCAATATTATATATAATTACGTCATATATGATACATTGCATAAAGATATACATGTATACATATTTTCAATTAAACAAAGGTTTATTTAAAAAAATATAATGTACTTAGTTTTAAAAATTATTTATATTTAATTTCATAATAATAATATTAATAATATTTTATCGTGAATTAAACTATTATGTTATTTATTTACTAAATTATTTACAAGTGTAGTATTTTTATTAATTTAGTAACAACTAATTTAATTATCCTCCAATTCATTTAAATTATAGCCACTTTCTATTCAATTTATGCCAGGTTTAGCCATTTTCATTCAATTCATATCAATTCTAGCCCATCTTTTTAGTCAATTTTTATCTAATTTAATTCATACCCATTAATTTAACCCGTGACCCCCCTGACCAACCCAATAACCCATTGACTAGTCCCAATTTAATCCTAGCCGTTCCTATCAATCCAACGGCCAAAATTAACCCTAATATATTTCCTTATTTATCTCCCCTTTCCTGAAAACCTAGACCTAATTTCCCATTTTCCATTTTTCCCTCATGCGTGCCGTTTTCTCTTCCTCCTCTCTCACCAACACCAAACCAGCCACCGCAACCTCTCCTCCCCTTCATCTCCTTCATTTCCGGCACCATGATCGGCAACTGCTCTTCTCACACGATCAAGCAGTCACACCTACCCCTCTCTCCGGCCACAACCCTTTTCCCCTCAATTGCGGACCATGGCTGCCGGACCTCCCTTTATTTCTCTCCTCTCTCCGGCCGCGCATAACAGCTCCAGCCATCTCATTGTTTTCTTCCTTTAGCTCCGGTCACTGTCGGCCGAAAAATCAATAGACTCGTCGGACCATCATCCAAACTAGCCGCATATACTTTTCTCACCTTCTTTCGCCATTAACGCCAGATTCACCGAAAAACCTCACCCGGAAGACCACCAGTCGCGCCTCTCTTCCACCCAATCGGAGCACCACCTCACCCCTCCACCAACCTCGTTTTATCCTGCTCTCAACCAATGTTCTCATCATTATGATTTTATTTTAAGAACACATTTCTCTTTGACTTGACAATGAAGAGTTCTTCATGACTTATGCGATTTTTCGTATTCATTTTACTCTCTGTGATACAACAAATCATGCAGTGAGGACTAGTTATTGATAAGATCTGTTACAGATCGGACAGTGACAAGGTCCTCTAATTTTTGAAAGCCTCAGTCTTCTCCTTTTTATTTATTCTTGCTTTGCTAGATTTAAAATTAATTGTGGCTTGCCTGAAAATACTCAAATTGTTATTATTAGGAACCTCTAATCGTTATGCCATACTTTAGTTTCTACCATGCAGATCTGACTTAATTTATTCTATTCTTAGGTATATGCCACCATTCTCGTTAAATACTCTTTGAGAATTCGATTAGTGTTTGTTCTGTATTTTTTTCCAGTATGAACATGTATGCATGCTCACTGATTTATTATTTTTCTCTCCGTTAATCTTCTGATGTTTCCCTTGCCCTTCATGGTTAATGGTAAACTCATTGAAACTTCTCGAACATATTCTTGTCTTTACTCATTCGGTCTCTTGGGAGAATTGGATAAAATTTAAATGTCACTATAAACTGCTGATAATTAACTCGTGATTAAGATGTGATACATATTGTTATATCAAGACTCTTTGATTAAATGAAATCCCATTGATTTAACTGATAATCCTTATTTGTTTGCCTCAATAATTTTATTTATTTGCCTCAATAATTTTATTTATTTAAAATGATTGGCATGCTAAATATGATATTGTAGAATCAATTTGTGCATCACAGAATATTTTGTGATTAAAAAATTTGGCAGATCTTCTTAATTTATTTTCTTTATTTGCTTAAAAAGATTTATGCTCAAATATTATGCTAGCAATATGAATTTATTTATTAATTTATTTTGTTATTTATTTATCTATGTATGCTTTATTCACTTTTATTTTATTCTTATTACAACCTGTTTAACAATTCTTGGTAATTTTTCTCCCGTTTAACTTGTCTTATTTAAAGGAGAGTCTAATAATTGAATCTTTGTTTGATATTTGAATTTAATAATTATGGTAAATAAGAATTTACTAAAGGACCTTAATTTTTGATTTTCTTAGATAAAGAAAATATTTTGTTACAGTCTGTCTTATGTCCCTTTAATTGATTTAATTTGATTTTATTAAACTCTTGGCTTATTATGACAAATCATTTGTAATGAATATTCCATACAATTTTCAGCTTTGTTAATTAAAGAAAAATCCTTGTAAATCATTGTTTTTCTTATTTCTATATTCCCTTAGGTAATTTTGCTGATTATTTTCTTTCTTTTTTCTTAAATTATTACGTATGATTATAGTTAGATTCCTGATTTGTTTCTGAATAAGTAAATCAGGACTAATAACTGGTGTAGGAAAATATTTGATTACAAAAATATTTCTTTCTTTTATTTAATGTTTGAATATTTCCTTCCCTTAAATGCTCCTACTTATTAACTATTTAAAGGAGCCTTCTTATCTTTGGTAGGAGTCATTCGAGACTTGACTGTCATAAATGAAAATTACTTTAGTTCTAAAATTCTTTTATTCCTTCAGCCCTCTTTCCCTCCTCAACACGAGCACTGCTCGGAATCTACGAGATTCTTGCGATCTTGACATGTTGAGGTTTGGGTCTAATCTGTTGAAAATCTCCTTGAAACTGGTGCTGATTGCTCCCTATTTTGGAACTGTGATATTATACTCCCCATCAATTGGTTAGTTTTATTTCTCTACGTTACTGAATTTGCCTCTTGCATTGTGTTATTATGACAATGAATTACTTAAGATATTATGATATATTCTTTATAGTAGTAATTTGCTTAAATTGTTTAGTTCTTAATTTTGTAAGATAATTAACTAAACTAGTTGGGACTCATGGATTCTCAAATATATATCTTTTGTGCATGCATATTTGTAGTGTTATTTGTTTAACAGGTCCTCTCTTATAATGACTCGAAGATGTCGCCGGGACAAGATGGAGTTTTAGACCTGATCAAATTCTCTTTTGTTTCGTTTGTAATTTGTTTATTTACTTTCTTCTCGTCAAGTTGTAAGAGCTAATAAACGCTGATAAATAGTGAAAAGGGGTCTATAGGGGTGGGGATTATACTTCTTTCTGTTTTTCTTAAATTCACATAGAAAGCATGCCTATAGGACTAATGTATGCATTGTTCATTAGATATCATGACTATAGAACTAACGTATGCATTGTTTATTAGATATCATGCCTATAGGATATTTACACCTAGAAATCATGCCTATAGGACTGATAATTTGACATAACTCGAAACCAAGTTTATAATGCATACCGTCATTTCTATTCGCTGCCTTAGAAATTAGAGGAATTGGAATTTGCTGTCATAGTAAGATCGGTGTAAACCATAATGTCTCATCATTTGTCACTAATTTATTAAATCCATTTATTTTGAAAACATGTTGTGCAATTATTGTGCCCGCAAGTGTACGGGTCGTACAAGTAATATAGTGACCCTTTTTTTTAAGAACTGGAATGTCGAACCCATAGGGACTGGACCAATTCAGCTAACTATCAAGTTCAAGTGTGACATTAAATACCGCAAGTGTTGATTATAGGAGTTTTCTATATAGTTTAACTAAGTCTAATTGTGGTCAACGAAATGTTCTGAATTCATTCAAGGAGCAACATAGAGTTAAAGCCGGATAATCATGCGATACTATGATTTGCAATGATTTAAGTATGAAACTATCAATTGTCGTCTCACATAATTAGAATTGCATGTTCATGGCCTTTCGAGTCTCTAAACACGACAAACTAGCCTCACTACTACATTGAGGGCGAGGATGCTAATTCTAGTTCGTGGGCAATTAACTACGTGGATGTGGTTTATGGGGTATGCCATTGATTAGGGTCCTTACGTACCTCCAACCATTTAACCAAACATAGCTTCACAACTACTTCTTTCGGTGGTGGAGTGACAATTCTAAGCCGGTGTCTTTCTCTCCTCCCATTTTATCAACCAAACAAGGTATTAGGTATATTTCTATCCTAATCATAAAATCTTATCAAAAGACAAGAACTTGCCTCTTACATTCTTATATTCTTCCCTAGGTTTGCTCTCTCAAGCATTTGCCTAAGTTTAACATGTGTGTTTTCATGGTGATCAATCATAAAAACAACCATAATCAAGAATGCAAGACAAAACAACAATCGATAACTTAATTCCAACACAAATTCGGTAAAACACAATCATAACTCATGGCTTCAATCCTAGAGGAAGGGTTCTAGCCATTCATGTTCGTAAAATTATAAGAAAACATTGTTAAAGTAACATACTTACAAGAATTGGTAGAAGAGAAGATGAAATTGATGAACCCTAGGTGAGTTCTCCAACTTCTCCCTTCACTCCTAGGTGGTTTTTCAGAATAAAATCGTGACAAAATGATTTTAGGAGCTAAGGGACCTATTTATAGTAAATGAGAATTGTGCAAAATTATGCCTGTCGTGGAATGGCTCCATGTCACGGAATGTATCACGGAGCACTGCCTCCATGACACGGAGGCAACGCGGATGCACACTGGAAATCGCCTCATGATGCCAAGATATTGAGGCTTGCCACGATGACCGGCGTGACATGCTGCTCATGCAGCGCGATGGCAGGGCGCTGGCGCGCAGGTCTCCTGGCGTGGCACGGCGCTGGCGCGCAGGATCCCTGCCTGCTTGCTGCCTTCCTCTCGCGCCTGGCATGGGCGTGGCACAGCACTGGGCGCGGCACACGCAGAGCGTGGCACGCTGCCTTGCGCGGCCAGCCTTGCCAAGGCATGCTTCTTGCCGACTTTTGCAAATTGCTCCCGACTCCATTCCTCTCTCTACTTCACCAACTCATAAATTAGTTCCTCAAATTCATTTAAACCTACAAAACAAGGACTAATCATGTTGGTTAGTACATATATTCACATTTATATAAAATCACATGAAAATGTATATAATTAATTAGCTAAACAAGACTAAATTAAGTTATAAAGCATTGCTCGGGCATGCTATTTTGCTCGAGATCAGCAATAACGCCATGCCCTAGTCCATAATTAGTGTATTAATTACATAGAGAAGCATGTGAATTTGATCTTGTCATTATAGAAAAAATGCCTATAGAGATATTATAAGATGTTCATTGTAAAACTGTTGGTCTTTAACTAAATCGCCTGTTTGTGATATTGATGTGCATGTCAGGATATGTGTGATTGTTTGAATTTTTAAATTATACATGTTGTTGTTCTTCCAGTGCTAAAATTCATATAGAAATCCTGTTCATATAGACCGCATTATTCAATATATATATAAGAATCGCAAAAATCCCTGCCCAAGGAATATAATACCCGACTCATACAGTTCTATTAAGGAGCTGCATTTTTCCTGACATCTTTAAATTAGAAATTCTACTCTCATGGATTGTCCATGCATTTAGAGATCCTGTCTAATAGGTTTGCATTAGAAATCATGTAAGTAGGTCTTATTCATATATTTACAAATCATGCTTTTAAAAATTTGAGGCTATGTGAAACCCTCATGTGTTTGTTGATTATTTTATTTTGACGTTTAATCACCCCTTAACAGCCTTAGGATTTTAGACCCCAAATCCAAAATAGTTGTCCAACGCCTCTTGGACGTTAGGTTTGGGACGGGTAGGCAAACTTTAGGCCGTTAGTTTTTCTTCACCTAAACCTCTTTAAGTTAATAATTAATTAAATTAGGCGGGTAGCGAAAAATGATAGTCCGTGCTCGCTGAATATTACGAGCAATGTAAATCATTGTGAAGTATTATTTAAGTTGCATGGGGTGATCCCATTAGGTTAAAATAACCCCTCATTTAATCGCAGAGCTACGTCTGGCCTGATTCCCTCTACAGATACGTAGGCGTCTTTATGAGGTTCGGCCCTTTAGTTTTAAAATTGATTTGTTTGTTTATTAAATTTTTATATTTATTTATCAGTGTCTATTATAATTTTGGATTTGTAACATGCTGTATTTTTGGTCAACTTTCTTAATTAAATCATCAATTGTTGTAACTTTTTAGAAAATAAATAATAATAGTCTTTAAATGCATTCTGTCTAAATTTGTTTCTTCTCGCTTGTCTACAAGTTTTATTTATTTATATATCTTTTATCAATCTAGTTTAAGTCTAAACAACATAGGCTAAAATCAATTATTTTTGATCGCTAGTAATTCCCCACATATTAATGGATCCGACCGGGAATCACATTTGTGGACCTCGAAAGGTGCCTAACACCTTCCTTTCGAGGTAATTTGAACTCTTGCTCGACTCTGGTGACCTAGGCTAGTAAAACAGACCCTTTAGCATAGAATGTTGCTTTAACGCGCTTAATTCGTTAGGTGGCGACTCTTCATCTTTTTCAATCCTAAAAGAGTTGTCACATGTCGAGTTTCATTTTTTACAAGGAAAATGGGATGCGACAGCATGGCGACTCTCCTGGGGATATTTTAGGTTCTAACCAATACGTGTTCGTGTTTATGTGAGAATTTCTTGTTTGGCTTGCATGCATATTTGTTTTACTTACAAAATTTATTTGTTTCATTTTTAGTTAAGGTTAAATTTTTTTTTACTTGCATATCTATTTTTGTGTGACATAATTTATTTCCTTATATGTTATATTATGTTCTATTTGTCATTTTGTTGCCTTATTTGAATTATTTTTCTTAATGTGATTAATTTCTTTTTTTTCTTTTATTTATTTTTACGAACAATCAATCAATTTTAATCTCCTATCCTTTATGTCTTCCCTTGAATATTTACCACTCACACACTTGATAACGATTGTGTGGTTTCATGACCGTTCACTATTAAAACCTGTGTCGAGGAAACTCTCGTGATTTGATCGATCAGCGGTGCGTCGACGGTCACGAGTGTCCTCACTCTCAAGTCGTCCGCTTGAGGGAACCGTGTCTAAAATCTCTCTCATCATGCTAGTTGAATGTCGCTTTATACATATATTCCTTTATTCCTCATTATCTGCTTATTTGACGTATTTTTTACTTGTTATGTTTAGTTCATTGCTTAAACAATTATTTATTGTTATCATTATTATTATGAATTGTTTATTATATAATTGTTTTATGTGCTACTTGTCATTGCTTTATGTAATTATCATTTTCGCTCATATCCTCATCCATTTGGAACCTCATTTTTTTTTTCTTTAGAATGGTTGCGTGGTCACACGGACGTTCCTTCCTAAAAACATCTATGTCGAAAAATTGTTTTGTGGATTGGTCGATCAGCGGTGCATCGACAACCATAAGCTTTCCCACTCTCAAGTTGTCCGCTTGAGCGAACCGTGTCTACACCCACTCTCATAGTTAAATCGTGAAAATAATACCTGCATAATTTATGTGCATTTTTGTATTTATTTTTTTTAGAATAAAATATTTTCTCTCATATTTAACCTTTTTTTTTGTTGCTTTTAGTTATTTCCTTATTTAAAAATATTTGTTTTACGTGATTAATTTACATACTTGATCTATTTATTTGTTTCCATTCGTTTCAAGCATTTTCTTTATTTGTTCCTGAAATAAGTTATTTTCTGCCATATTTTCTTTGTTTGTTTCCGTATTTAAAATATTTTTTTTACGTGATTAATTCCTTTACTTATTCTCTGTATATGTTTCCTTGTTAATGTTTAATCTTTTCAGTCATTTATATTTATTGGTTTCTTAATTGCTTACGTGTTACTGCTTTTAATTATGTACTAATTTCTATATAGCTGCATATAATTGTCATTCCGCTCATACTTCCCTCACTTGGGAACCTTTCACTATCACACACTATACACGCGAGTTGTGCTTCACACTTCTCCATAATACTTTCAAAATCCATTTAGAGAGTTGGCATATACGTGGGGTGAATGGATAGTTTTACTACCATATGATCACGTGCCTTCTCGCATAAGGAAACCTTTTGGCCCGTGTCTACCAACTCTTAGAAATTTAGGTTAAGTCATGCATGCATTATCCCCTAGGAAGTCTCGATACTCTTGGTGTATTGAGGCCATTAGTTTAACTTTGGCCAAAGTTCAAAGAGATTTATAATCTCGAAAAGGACATTATCATATATATTTGCATTTTATTTGAGAGGTCAATATGCCTAAAAATGTAGACTATTTGGCTCCTTAGGTGGGAAGGGTAAAACTAATTTTTTTATACAGGTGTTAAGCACAAAGTCACGTCGTATAAGCTAAGAAGAAGAAAAAATGGAAGAGCATTTCCGTTTATGCTATAACTTTATTTTTTGTAATTTTTTATTTCTTGTAATATTTCATTATGTAAAATAAAGCAATAATTTATTTATTTATTTGAAAATTTTAGTGGAGCAAATGGAATGATACATTATGGCACATTCGTCTCTCAAAATGCGCTAGGCCTACCTCTGGCACGAAAGAGGCTCCCAAATTAGGAAACGCATTAATATGTTTAATCTTTTATCTACAACTTGAAACGTCCTAATGTGTTTTCTTGTCTTAATCTTTTATATACAACATGTCATACTTGAGTTTCTTTATTGATTTTATTGCTTATCTTTATTATTCCCCTCCCTAAGGTTGATTTGTGCATAATTGTCCACATACGCTTCTCCTAGTCAGTCAAAGGGAAAATGAATGACAGTAACAGTTCAGCTGATAGAGTAGATACGACCGTTCCAAGAGATTCTACAGAGTGTTCAGAGATGAGGTATCCACCTGAGGATAACGACATGGTACCAAGGATGGAACAAAGGATTTTATAACTTCAAGGGGAATTATCCCGAGCTCGTAATGCAACCAATCTGTTGGTCCAGATGAAAACTTCGTTGGAACCGCAAACTGAGGTCCATGCCCCTACCAAGCCTCACATCACTTTTACAAGTCTTCTTCTGTCATCCCATCAAGCCTCAAATCCTCAAAGCAATCCTAGTCATGCCTACTTGCTTCCTCAAAATCATATACAACATCCGCACAATGCTTATGCAACTCCTTTAAATATACATCAGAATCAAGCCACTTCACAAAAACCACTCAACATATCTTATGTTCATCATTTACCTCCAACATCTACATCCAACATGTCTTACGCCCATGCTCTGGTAAATCATACCTTAAACCCAATTTATATTGAGACTGCTTCGGTCACTCATCACCTAGGAGTATATGGACTCTCTGAGAAAGATAGCTTGATACAATCTATGGTCACAAAGTTAAAAAAGATGAATGGCCAAATGCAGAATATTGAAGGGGCCAAGGGGATAGAAGGCCTAAGTTATGAAGACTTATGCATACTGATCTTGGGCAAATTTATATGCCCAAGTGATACTCAAATGTGCCATTTTGCCTTGTTTATCTATCGATGTTTGTACATTCTCATGTGAATTGTAATAAAATGTGAATTTATACTAACCAACATGATTAGCGTTGTTTTGCAGGAAAAATATAAAGTTATGGAGCTAAGATGCATGTTGGGAGAGATCGGGATTGGACTCGGAAGCTAGCAAGGGAAAACGCACAAGGAAAGCACGAATTAAAGGGGCTCCGCGATGGAGCCGTGTCACGCTGCCATCGCGGATGCATTCTGCCTGGATGCGGAAATTTTGCCAAATTCCAGTGAAGGTGCGCGTTGGGGCCGTGGCACGTTGGCCTAGCCCCGCATTGCACGCCGTGCCACGTTGGGCCTTAATACCTGGACGACCGGATTCCAGTGAGGGTCCGCATTGGTGGCGTGTCACGGAGGCAGTGCTCCGCGATGCACTCTGTGACACGTTGCTTGTTATTCCAGGAAAAATTCTCACTAGTATAAATAGAACACTTAGGTTCATTTTTAATTGTTCTGACTTGGTGGAGCAAGAACGTGGGTTACAGGCAGTTGAGGGGACGAAAATCTCAGGGTTTTTCTCTATCTCCTTCTTTTTTTTATTTCAATTGCTTGTATGATTAACACTCATTTAACAATGTTTAATCCACAAATGAGTGGCTAAATTCCCTTCTTGCTGAGGTTAAGAACATTGTATTGAAATGTGATTATTGATAAATTGGTTTTCACCTTTTCTTCCATGGTTGTTCTATTGATTCTTGTTCTTACTGCGTTAATGTGTGGCCAACGTTAATGTATATCTAAAAGTCCGGTTTCACTCGAGAGAGAAAGAAATTGGAAAGTTGTGAATTGATAGGATATGATCTTTTCTTAGTTTGGAAAAATTGAGAATTGATTTACCTTCAGGATAGAGATATACCTGAAAGTCATATTAGTCAATTAAGGAATCGGTGTTGTATGGCTAGAACATGAATTTCTTTTTACCACAGAGATGTAGGTGGAAGGTTCATGATTCTTAATTTGGGTTAAATACGAGAGTTTTAATCCATAGGCAATAATTCTTGACTAGCAACCGGAGGAAAGATTAATCAAATTGTATCGATAATTTATTTCTCTGCATGTTCATTTTAGCCTCAGCATGCTCATACTTATAGTTCAGACTCAAATTGTATATTTTTTTTAGACTTAGTATAAAATTAGGAAACAAAATATCAAAATCTTCTTCACACTGTTGTCTGCATTTTAGAGTTAACGTTCATTGACACTTGATTAGATTAATACCTTAGTCCAGTCCCTATGGGATCGATACTTGGCTTACTTGAGCCACTTTACTACTTGTTCGACCACGTGCACTTGCGTGTAGTTATACCGAAATCGCCGAACAAGTTTTTGGCGCCGTTGCCGGGGACTGGCAATTGGTAAATTTTTCTTAAGTGTTAGTTTACTATTTCTTCTTAGTGTTGACAACTTGGTCTTAGCCTGTATTTTGAAGATACTAATTTCTGTTGAACACTGGCAAGAGACAAGGAGCTGGTGGACTTATATTTAGAGCCGGAAAGACAATTTCATCTTCAAAGGAGAGAAGCTCTAGAGAAAAAGCTGCAGTTGCTCAGACAAACAATCCTGGAGCAACAACAGAATCCACCAGTTGTAAGGGCAATGTTAGTGCCCGAGGAAATGGCAGCTAGGCCGGTTCGCGAGGTGGCAATCCCATATGCTAACAATGTCACATCTAGCATCCGCAAACCTGAGCCAGGAGGGAGGTTCGAGCTTAAACAGAACATAGTGCAATTGCTGCACACCAGCGGGAAATTCACAGGTCTCCCTCATGAGGATCCACAGGGAAGACTTATGAAGAGCTGTATACCTTGTTAAATCATTAGAGAAGACTTATGAAGACTTCTCTAATGATTAGAGAAGACTTATGAAGAGCTGTATACCTTGTTAAATCGTATTTCACAGGGAAATCCGAAGTGGAATGCGGATTCGTAAAGAGGAGGAACAAGAAAAGCAGCAGGAGTCCTAGAAGTGGATAGTTTTACAGCTATTGCTGCACAGATAGCTGTGTTACAGAATCAACTCAACACCTACTTCAGTAACATGAGCATGAACCAGTCTCAAGCCTCAGTGAATGTAGTACAGCAGATTTGGTGTGAAGTGTGCGGGAGTAGTGAACACTCAGCTGAGTGTTGTGGAGCAAATCCTGATTCGGTGAACTTTGTTGGTAATATACAAAGAAACAACCACCTACAGTATGGCAACAACTACAATTCCAACTGGAGGAATCACCCGAATTTCTCTTGGGGTAGCAACAACCATCAAGGGCAAAGTTCGAGTCAGGGGGCGCAGAGAAATCAAGGAGGGCAGCAGAACTATCAGTCGCAATACAGAAGCAATAATGCACCTCCTCCACCACCATCACCCAGCATTGAGGAGATGTTCAAGACAATGATAGCTAACCAAGCTCAATTGCAGGCTGATTATGTGAAATTGGCAGCCGAGGTAAAGAACAATCAGTTAGCTACCAAGGCGCTGGAGTACCAGTTTGGGCAATTTGCTGGAGCCCAAAACACCAGGCCTAGAGTAGGACTTTCGAGTGACACTGATCCCAACCCCAAGCAAGTGAATGCAGTGACCATAAGGAGTGGTTTACAGCTTAAAGAGGTGGAACCAGAAAGACCACCTCAACAATCGGGAGCAGCAGAAACTGAGAGGGAACAAAGTGATGAGAGGGGGAAGAAAAAGGAGGCTGAACCAGAAAGACCACCACCCCCGTTCCCTCAATGATTAAAGAAACACAAGGAGGAGGCGTGTTTCAAAAAGTTCATGGAGGTGCTTAAACAGGTACACATTAACTTACCTCTTGTTGATGTTTTGAAGGGAGTGCCGAAGTACGCAAAGTATATTAAGGACATCGTGGCGAACAAAAGCAGGTTAACTGAGTACGCTACGGTGGCTCTTACGGAGAAGTGCACTTCACGGATACAAAACAGGTTGCCCACAAAGCTCAAGGACCCTGGGAGCTTTACAATTCAAATTACAATTGGGCAGAGTATTCGAGCGCGTGGATTATGTGATTTAGGAGCGAGCATTAACTTGATGCCGACATCGGTATTCAAGAAGTTGGGGCTAGGGAGTCCTATACCAACAACAGTGATCTTGCAGCTGGCGGATCGTTCCTTAGCCAGACCTGATGGCATTGTGGAAGATGTGCTGGTGCAAGTGGGCTCCCTTATCTTCCCGGAAGACTTCATCGTGCTGGATTTTGAGCCAGACGCAGAAGTCCCATTTATTTTGGGACGTTCTTTCTTGGCTACCGGGAAAGCACTTATTGATGTAGCTACAGGGAAGCTAACCATGCAAGCACACGACAAGGTGGAGGTGTTTGATGTATACAGGGCCTCCCAGCTCCTGGCCGTGTACGAGGAACTCTCAGTGATCAACGTGATTAATCGAGCTGATGTTGTCCAGAGCGTTGAGTCACGGGAGTTATTGGGGAATCCACCGGAGAGGTGTAAGCATGACTGGGGTAAGGACGGTAGTCGAGAGAAAACGTCCGTCACCCTAGAGGATGACTGAGCTTAATGACGTCGAGCCGCGACGGTAAACCAGGCGCTGCACGGAAGGCAACCCGTGAAATTTTTGTAATATTTTAATAGATTTCGTAGAAAGAAGAAAAAAGAAAAAAAAGAAAAGAAAAGAAAAAAATGAGAAAAATAAAAATAAAAATAAAAACAAAATTTGTATTTTATGTGAAACCTATAAATTCTAACCAATTTCTTGTTGTGAGATGAATTTCAGGTTGAACGGAGGATAAATATGCAAAGGATCGCAAAGAAAAAATCGAGGTAAGAAAAATAATAAAAAGTGGCAAAACAGTGAGCCTGCGCGATGGCTCCGTGTCACGGAGGGCATGCTCCGCGTTACCCTCCGTGACACGTTGAAGGCAATTTCGCGTCGGGTCACACCGGGTTGCCGGGTGACCCGCGCGAAAATATCCCTTTTTAACCCCCTTTTACCTCATTTTTTTCCAATTCCTCTCCTCCTCCGCGACAAACATCCCAAAAACCCCTTCTCCCTCAACGTGACACGGACCTAGGCACACATTTTCATCAAGTTTTCTTCATTGCATCGAATGCAAGGTATGTTCTTCAACTCTATCTCAATTCTTGTCGAATTTTTCGATGTTGAACATGTGATGTGAGCTAAACTTTCCCTAAGTAGAAATTAAGCTTAAATTCAATCGAGTTATTATTGATTGACGTTCGTAGTATCATTGTGATTGCATGAACTCGATAATTACATAGCTTGATGGAATTTTTTGTAAAATGGTAGCTAGGGCTTGAATTTAAATATGAAAAGGAGAAAAATTTAGTTGACATGTGAAATTCTTGTTGGGTTGTGTATGTTGGGTGAGATGAATTGGTTGTGCTAACTGTTAAGATGCTAAAAGACCGACGGAGTTTCGGGGTAACGACATTGTGAGACGCAAGAAATAGGTGAATTGTATAGGTTCATGTAGATAAATTCTTTTTTTTTCTTTGTTTCTCCTTGCTAAGTGCTATGTATAGAAATGTGAGCGATGGTAATGTTGTGGTTAGCTGTACGAAGTCTGAGTAGTACAAAAAAAAATTATACCGTCGAATTCTCTGAATGCACTAGGCATATTTGTTGTGTTTTTGTTTTTATGTAAATTGGAAATAAGTATGATCTTGCCGTAATGTTGTGATTGTGGCTAAAGACTAAGTGTGGGGTGGCCTAGCTTAACCCAATCTTAGTCGAAGCTAATTTTAATTGGAATAACATTGGACCTGTCTGTTTGGTTTGACAGAAACAATGGCAAACAGACAAGATAAAGGGAAGGGCGCATCTACATCGGGCGCTAGAAGGAAAAGAATCAGACTGGGAACAGCAGTCCCAGCAGCACCAGCGGTTCCGCGCGGCCAACGTTGGTAATACAGAACCCGATGGGTGACAGAGGAGGGGAAGAAATGGTACGCAAAGCATAAGGAAAGCAAATACTTCCCCGAGGAACACATTGCTAGGGAACCATTGGCACAGGAATTCCCCAGGATTGTCCACATGATTGAGGCAGCCGGGCTGAATTTTATCTTTGACGAGCCCAAAGAGTGCAATCTGCACCTAATTCGGGAATTCTAGGCCAACTGGAACCCGACACTCAGAAGTCACACCATAAAGATAAGGGGGCAAATAGTCACTTTTGAGCCCCATCACCTTAACGCCATCTTGGGGGCGCGGGACACAGACGCCCATGTGCTTCGGCAGTTGAATATCACTCCACCATACGCGGACATCAGACGCACTTTGTGTGGAGCTCGGTCTCCAGCACAGTGGAGCAGGCATAAGGAGAGGGGCTACCATCAGACATTGCCCTACTCACAGATGAACAGGGAAGCCAGGATATGGCTTAAGATTGTTTGTTCCTGCCTGATCCCGGGGGTGCATATGACAGATGTCACCCGGAATCGTGTATGCTTGGTCTATGCCTTGATGAAAGGGCTGGAGATCAATGTTCGAGCGGTGATTATCTCTGCCATGAAGAGAGCCCGTTTGCATCAAGGGCACAGGTACGGGTTTGGTGGATTACTAACCACGTTCCTGAGGGGCCTGGATATTGAGGAAGAGGCCCTTGACTACATCCCGCAGATGGAGAGGCGGGCCTTAGATGTAACCAAAACTAAGGCACCCGACACCACTCACGGGCCAGATCTTACACTAGCCGAGCGACATGCTTGGGATGATCAGTACATGGCTCGCATGTTTGGGATGCAGATGCTCCAGCTGCGCATAGGCGGGAGGCCGGCAACAAAAGATGAGCTGTGGCAGCTCGAGCTAGACTACCCTTTTAGCGAAAATGCCAAGGCTCTATGCCGAGTGGGGCTAGCTTTTGTGGAGCCCACTGATGATGATGTCCCCACAGATGAGGAGACACGTCGTGACGACTCTGATGTTGAGTCAGATGATGACGACGGGGGCGATTCAGACATGGGAGACGAGGCAGCGACACCTGACGAAGAAGTGGAATACTTCAATTGATCAGGGAGTTTCACCACCCACTTTCGTGCTATGCTGAATTTTGTGAACACTGGGGACAGTGTTCGATTTAAGTGTGGGGTGGGAGTAGTTAGGTGCTGGTTGTTGTTGTTATTAATGTCTCTGTTCCATTGTTGTGCTTGGATAAACTTGTGACCCTGTGATTTTTGTGTGTATGTCTGTATTGTATTTAATGTGAAGTTGTTGTGTGCTGTTGAATGTTGTTAGATGGTTGTGTAAATATGTTTTATCGAAATTATCGATATTTTTAAAAAATTTTCGTGAAATTTTTATTTTTGGGTTACTCGGCGTTTATTTTCGGTTCTTTTACCGAGAATAGTCCCATTGAACCGAAGTCGTAATTAGTGATCGTTCCCTATGATAGATGGATGACGACCGTCTTAAGGGAAATGCAGTCGTTAGGAGTAGATTTCTTTTGTTCATTTTTTTAGTTTTTTTTTCTTTTGTTTGTTTGTATCCCAAACGTGTCGTTACTTTATGGTTGCGAAGCTCTGGTTGCGTGTTGTACATGATATTTAAAATGCAAAGGTGATTCGTATGAAAGCATGCAACTTTGTAAATATGTTGAGATACCTAGGCCATAGAGTTCGATTCGGTGTGATTGAGGCTTAATTTGAATTCTTGTAATTAGCTGATTGAAGAGTCTGTGAATATGTCTTGAGTTGAGCATGTGCAATGAGTGTGTGGTGAGGTTTTGATTCTTCCATGCTGTTGTGAAGTGTCTAGAACTTGCCTGATGTGTATACGAAACGAAATGAAGGATGTGTATTGTAGGAAAGGATGTAGGCATTTCTTTGCTTTAACCGAAAGTTTTTTTTTACCCACCTTGAATGTACATCCCAGTTAGCCCATTGAGCCCTTAGCCTATTTCTTTCTTTTGTCAAAAAGTTGTAAACCGAGCTTAACCCCTTTTTTTCATTATACGTGAATCTGATCCAAACCTCTTAAGTGCTCAAGAAAAAAATTAATTTTCCCATAGTGTCAAGGAGTGAGAATTGTGAAAAGAAAAGAAAAAGCAAAGTGATGAAAGGAAAGAAAAGGTCAAAGGTGCACTCGCTATAAATTAAATATAATGAAGATGCATAAATAATCTTTGTTATTAAGTCAAGTGTGCTTAAAGATATGGGGTCAAAAATAAAGACAGACTTCAAGAATGGGAGGATGAAGGAAGAAACAATGCCCATAAGGTTGATGGGATGTATTGAAAAAGCGCTTAAGGAGGCTAGTTGTTATTATTGGTTAGCCCAGTATTTTCTAGTTCCGTAGCTTACATTACAACCTGTTAATTCCTCTTACATCACGTGTCCTTATATTAGTGGAGTAATACACTAAAGGCAAGCTTATGGTTCATGACATGATGCATGTGAATTCTTTTGGGAGAGAGAGCGAAATATTGTTTATATGCCCCTGCATGTAATGTTTTGAGGTCATGTGATTAAAAAGGGGAAAATTCTCTTGTGTGGTGAGGGCACATGCTCGACGAGAGATTGAATTTCGTGTCGGATATCTTGATCAGCTGATTTGCATGAGTTTGCCGATATCGAGAGTCGATTCTTGAGTCTAGGAGGTCTTAATGTGTTGGAGGTCATTGTATTGATAAGACTATGCATGTTTTCTTGATGATTTGCTATATTAAATAATCGGTATGACCGTAGCTTGAATTGTCGAGCCAAAGTAGCCAGGATGGGGTGTCAATTGCATGAGGTGTAAGATTATTGTTCGGGGACGAACAAGGATTTAAGTGTGGGGTAAGTGATCTTGGGCAAATTTATATGCCCAAGTGATACTCAAATGTGTCATTTTGCCTTATTTATCTATTGATGTTTGTACATTCTCATGTGAATTGTAATAAATTGTGAATTTATACTAACCAACATGATTAGCGTTGTTTTGCAGGAAAAATATAAAGTTATGGAGCTAAGATGCATGTTGGGAGAGATCGGGATTGGACTCGGAAGCTAGCAAGGGAAAAAGCACAAGGAAAGCACGAATTAAAGGGGATCCGCGATGGAGCCGTGTCACGCTGCCATCGCGGATGCATTCTGCCTGGATGCGGAAATTTTGCCAAATTCTAGTGAAGGTGCGCGTTGGGGCCGTGGCACGTTGGCCTAGCCCCGCATTGCACGCCGTGCCACGTTGGACCTTAATACCTGGACGACCGGATTCCAGTGAGGGTCCGCATTGGTGGCGTGTCACGGAGGCAGTGCTCCGCGATGCACTCCGTGAAACGTTGCTTGTTATTACGGGAAAAATTCCCACTAGTATAAATAGAACACTTAGGTTCATTTTTAATTATTCTGACTTGGTGGAGCAAGAACGTGGGTTACAGGCAGTTGAGGGGACGAAAATCTCAGGGTTTTTCTCTATCTCCTTATTTTTTATTTCAATTGCTTGTATGATTAACACTCATTTAACGATGTTTAATCCACAAATGAGTGGCTAAATTCACTTCTTGCTGAGGTTAAGAACATTGTATTGAAATGTGATTATTGATAAATTGGTTTTCATCTTTTCTTCCATGGTTGTTCTATTGATTCTTGTTCTTACTGCGTTAATGTGTGGCCAACGTTAATGTATATCTAAAAGGTCCGGTTTCACTCGAGAGAGAAAGAAATTGGAAAGTTGTGAATTGATAGGATATGATCTTTTCTTAGTTTGGGAAAATTGAGAATTGATTTACCTTCAGGATAGAGATATACCTGAAAGTCGTATTAGTCAATTAAGGAATCGTGGCTAGAACATGAATTTCTTTTTACCACAGAGATGTAGGTGGAAGGTTCATGATTCTTAAGTTGGGTTAAATACGAGAGTTTTAATCCATAGGCAATAATTCTTGACTAGCAACTGGAGGAAATATTAATTAAATTGTATCGATAATTTATTTCTCTGCATGTTCATTTTAGCCTCAGCATGCTCATACTTATAGTTCAGACTCAAATTGTATATTCGTTTTAGACTTAGTATAAAATTAGGAAACAAAATATCAAAATCTTCTTCACACTATTGTCTGCATTTTAGAGTTAACGTTCATTGACACTTGATTAGATTAATACCTTAGTCCAGTCCCTGTGGGATCGATACTTGGCTTACTTGAGCCACTTTACTACTTGTTCGACCACGTGCACTTGCGTGTAGTTATACCGAAATCGTGAACACATACATCTCGATATTGAGCTACCGGAGGGGTACAAACCTCCTAAGTTCGACTTTTTTACTGGGGCCGGTGATCCAAGGGCCCACTTGAGATTGTATTGTGATAAGCTGGTAGGAGTGGGATGAAATGAGAAGATAAGAATGAAACTCTTCATGAGAAGTTTGACTGGAGATGCTCTCCATTGGTACGTAGAGCAAAATCTGAGAAAATGGGTTAATTGGACTGATATGGCTGCAACCTTTGTAGAGCGGTTCAGTTTTAATACAGAGAATGCACCGGATTTGCACTACATTCAGAACTTGAAAAGAAAGCCTACAGAGACATGCAACCCGTTGGAGGTCTGAGGCTGCCAGAGTGCGACCTCCAATGGAGGAGGTACAAATGAAGGATATCTTCATGCGGAATCTGGACCCGCAAGTATATGATAGGTTGATGCTGGTCAGTGAGAAGAGCTTCATCAAAATCATCAAATTAGGCGAAAAGATTGAGGATGGTATCAAGAACGGTACCATTATCGATTGGGAAGCATTGCGAGCCGCTAACAAGACTTTGCAGCCTGGTAGGATTCATGAGAACAAGAACATGAAAGAGGTGAATGCTGTATCGCTTACAGAAGGACCAAAAACTCCTTGGGGCTACCAAACACCTCTGCTCCAATACCAAGTGCCTCTATTTCTCGCACCGACATAGAATCACCCAATGCCGCTCTGTAACCCTGCTACTTATCCTGTCCATAACGCCCAACCTACACATTTTCAGCTTCCTCCACCCGCACTCCAAAGGCCCCCAGTTTATCAAAATCCACCAAATCAACAATTTCACCGGCCTGCGAGACCCCAAGAAAATTCATCAAATCGATACACTCCTTTGGGTGAGCCTATAACTCAATTGTATGAGAGACTAAAGGTTGCCGACTATATCACTTCAAATCCTGCAATAGTGATGGATACACATGCGAAATAGCTTGATTACAATAAGATTTGCAACTATCATTCAGGGATGAGAGGACACACCACAGAAGAGTGTCGACCTTTGAAAGATAAGATTCAAGCATTGATTGATGCCAAGGCGATACACCCGAAATGAAAGTTGATGCTCATTTAGGATTTGAAATGGAGAGCTATCCTCAATTTATTCCCTCATTTGAAGTTCTTTTTACTGCTTGTACTCTTAAACTACGTTGGACCTGATTCCCATTTAAGAGGGACATGTAGCCGTCCTTGTGGGATTCGGTCTATATCTTAATAAAATCTTCTCTTTCTTTTTGTTGAGTACCAACTAGGGTAGAATTTTTTTAAAGTATCTCAAAATTCCATGGATCGAGCTTTTCTATAGAACTGGGGTAGATTTTTGAGGGGACCTCAAAAGTTCAATTTCACATCATTTGAAAGAAAGTATACGTCATGTTCTATACTGGGGCAGAAATTTTGAGAAGGATCTCAGAATTTCATCAAAATTAAGTCAAGCCAAGGAATCAATTCCCTAAAAGGATGTCTATGGAAAGACGTGACATCCAGTTTGATCATCAAACTCATGAGATCGGATAGCAACGGACGAATAGAGACACAAATCAACCTTTCCCCTTTTAAACTTATGATTTTTCTTTGAGCACAGGTACTAATTTATATCATCAGGATTCACAAAGGTTTCGTTACCAACGATAAAGCTAACTACTTGAAGTTCGTCCATGAACGGGGTTAAGCGCTACCCTCTTAGTAAGATACTCAAAGCTGAATGTTGTTTATTTAAAGCTAAGTATTAATACTTGAATTTCTGAATGGGTTAAGCACTACCCTCCAATATTTTAAGGACAAAACATTATCCTATGGGTTAAACATTATCCTAAATTTTTATAGGCTAAGCACTGCCCTATGGGTTAAGCACTACCCTCCAATATTTTAAGGGCAAGACATTGTCCTATGGGTTAAGCACTACCCTAAATATTTCTTTAAGGGCTAAGCATTGTCCTATGGGTTAAGCACTACCCTAAATTTTTATGGGCTAAGCATTGTCCTATGGGTTAAGCACTACCCTAAATATTTCTTTAAGGGCTAAGCATTGTCCTGTGGGTTAAGCATTACCCTAAATGTTTCTTTAAGGGCTAAGCATTGTCCTATAGGTTAAGCACTACCCTAAACATTTATTTAAGGGCTAAGCATTGTCCTATGGATTAAGCACTACCCTGAATATTTCTTTAAGGGCTAAGCATTGTCCTATGGGTTACGCACTACCCTAAATTCTTCTTTAAGGACTAAGCATTATCCTATGAGTTAAGCACTATCCTAAATTTCTATGGTCTAAGCACTGCCCTATGGGTTAAGCACTATCCCCAATTTTAAGGGCTAAGCACCGCCCTATGCGTTAAGCACTACCCTCTAATCTTTTAAGGTTAAGCACTGCCTTTTAAATTTTAATCGGGTTAAGCACTATCCTTTCAAATTTACTCGAGCTAATCATTAATTTCGCAAAATATTATCTTATGCTAATCATTTTTATTCAGTATTTTTAAAGTTCACAGGCTATTATTATATTTCAAATTACTCTCGTGATTTGAATCAAGCTACTATAATGCTACTTTCAAGTTCCCATGCTTTCTGCTACTCTTATGCTACTCTCAAGATCCAAGCCATTAATTGCTACTTTTAACCTATTACCACCGTGCTACTCTCACCATTCTTGTGATTTTTGGATGGGTCAAGCATTACCCTCCAAACTTTTAAGGGCTAAGCATAGTCCTACCATTTTTACGTCGTTTGGATAAAGCATTATCCTCCCAAAATTACCCGAGCTATGCTTTGTTTTAGAAATCTATATGTTATGTTAGTTACCTCTGCCCGTCATTATTTATTTATTTAGTTATTCACTTTCATGCTCTATCGCTTTTCATCACATACTACTTAGAAACAATTTTCATTTTCATCTCGCGTTTCAATCTTTTACCTTTCAAATTAACCCTCATTTTGACACTACCGCATTTCGATATGAAGGTAATAATTTTATATATCTCTCACGTCTCTCTATTCTCATCATTTTATACTTCTTTTGTTCTTTAATCAAGCCCATATTATAAATCTTCTTTAAGGATCTTGTTCGTCCTTAAATTTAGAACTATACACGGTCTGATTCTCGTGAAACCCGAGATATGTAGGCGACTTGAAACTGAAGTCTCGGCCGCCATATCTTCATAATTTCATTTTCTTTCATCTGGCCTTACCGAAGGTTTTTCTTTGGTCGGAAAAAATCGGCTACTAAGTCAGCGTTCTTTGCTCGACAATTCATCCTTCATTCCCGAGCAAAGAAGGGGTAGTTGTTGACACCCAATTTTGACCTCTCTATGCCTCATCTAAGCTGCATATCAATATATGTATGTGTATTTTAAAATTACCTTTTTATCGAAATTATTTAATTCGCATTCGTGATACTCTAGCATTAATTAGCATACATATTCGAATTTTATGCATAATTATTTTAAATTATATTTCTAAATTATTTTATTCCAATTTTTAAATTTTTCAATATTATATATAATTACGTCATATATGATACATTGCATAATAATATACATATATACATATTTTCAATTAAAAAAAGGTTTATTTAAAAAAATATAATTTACTTAGTTTTATAAATTATTTATATTTAATTTCATAATAATAATATTAATAATATTTTATCGTGAATTAAACTATTATGTTATCCATTTACTAAATTATTTATAAGTGTAGTATTTTTATTAATTTAGTAACAACTAATTTAATTTTCCTCCAATTCATTTAAATTATAGCCACTTTCTATTTAATTTATACCAAGTTTAGCCATTTTCATTCAATTCATATCAATTCTAGCCCATCTTTTTAAATCAAATTTTATCTAATTTAATTCATACCCATTAATTTAACCCGTGATCCGCCGGACCAACCCAATAACCTATTGACTAGTCCCAATTTAATCCTAGACGTTAATATCTCTTAATCCAACAGCCAAAATTAACCCTAATATATTTTCTTATTTATCTCCCCCTTCCCAAAAACTTAAACCTAATTTCCCATTTTTCATCTCTCCCTCATGCACCGCCCTTTTCTCTTCCTCCTTTCTCAACAAAACCAAACCAGCCGCCACACCCTCTCCTCCCCTTCATCTCCCTCGTTTCCGGCACCATGATCGGCGACTTCTCTTCTCACACGAACAAGCAGTCGCACCTACCCCTCTCCCTTTCTTCCTCTCTCCGGCCACAACCCTTTTCCCCTCAATCGCGAACCACGGCAGCCGGACCTCCCTCTATTTCTCTCCTCTCTCCAGCCGCGCACAACAGCTCCAGTCGTCTCATTGTTTTCTTCCATTAGCTCCGGTCACTGTCGGCTGGAAAACCAATACACCCGTCGGCCCATCATCCAAACCAGCTGCATATACTTTTCTCACCTTCTTTTTCCATTAACGCCAGATTTACCGAAAAACTTCACCCGGAAAACCACCAGTCGCGCCTCTCTTCCACCCAACCGGAACACCACCTCACCCCTCCACCAACCTCGTTTTGTCCTGCTCTCAACCAAAGTTCTCATCATTATGATTTTATTTTAAGAACACAATTCTCTTTGACTTGACAATGAAGAGTTCTTCATGACTTATGCAATTTTTCGTACTCATTTTACTCTCTGTGATACAACAAATCATGAAGTGAGGACTAGTTATTGATAAGATCTATTACAGATCGAATAGTGACAAGGTCCTCTGATTTTTGGAAGCCTTAGTCTTCTCCTTTTTATTTATTCTTGCTTTGCTAGATTTAAAATTAATTGTGGCTTGCCTGAAAATACTCAGATTGTTATTCGTAGGAACCTCTAATTGTTATGCCGTACTTTAGTTTCTACCATGTATATCTGACTTAATTTATTCTATTCTTAGGTATATGTCACCATTCTCGTTAAATACTCTTTGAGAATTCGTTTGTTGTTTGTTCTGTATTTTTTTCAGTATGAACATGTATTCATATTCATTGGTTTATTATTTTTCTCTTCGTTAATCTTCTGATGTTTCCCTTGCCCTTCATGGTTAGTGGTAAACTCATTGAAAGTTCTCGAACGTATTCTTGTCTTTGCTCATTCGGTCTCTTGGGAGAATTGGGTAAAATTTATATGCCACTATTAACTGCTGATAAATAACTCGTGATTAAGATGTGATACATATTGCTATATCAAGACTCTTTGATTAAATGAAATCTCATTGATTTAGTTGATAATCCTTATTTATTTGTATTTATTTGCCTCAATAATTTTATTTATTTAAAATGATTGGCATGCTAAATATGGTACTGTAGAATCAATTTGTGCATCACATAATATTTTGTGATTAAAAAATTTGGCAGACCTTCTTACTTAATTTATTTTCTTTATTTGTTTAAAAAGATTTCTGCTCAAATACTATGCTAGCAATATGAATTTATTTATTTATGTATGCTTTATTCATTTTTATTTCATTCTTATTACAACCCGTTTAACAATTCTTGATAATTTTTCTCCCGTTTAACTTGTCTTATTTAAAGGAGATTTTAATAATTATATCTTTGTTCGATATTTAAATTTATTAATTATGGTAAATAAGAATTTACTAAAGGACCTTAATTTTTGATTTTATTAGATAAAGAAAATATTTTGTTACAGTCTGTCTTATGCTCCTTTAATTGATTTAATTTGATTTTATTAAACTCTTGACTAATTATGACAAATCATTTGTGATGAATATTTCATATAATTTTCAGCTTTGTTAATTAAGGAAAAATCCTCGTAAATCATTGTTTTTCCTTATTTCTATATTCCCTTAGGTAATTTTGCTGAATATTTTCTTCCCTTTTCCTTAACTTATTACGTGTAATTATAGTTAGATTCCTGATTTGTTTATGAATAAGTAAAATTAGGACTAATCACTTGTGTAGGAAAATATTTGATTACAAAATATTTCTTTCTTTTATTTAATGTTTGAATATTCCCTTCCCTTAAATGCTCCTATTTATTAACTATTTAAAGGAGCCTTATTCTTTTTGGTAGGAGTCATTCGAGACTTGACTGTCATAACTGAAAATTACTTTAGTTCTAAAATTCTTTTATTCCTTCTGCCCTCTTTCCCTCCTCAACACGAGTAGTGCTCGAAATCCATGAGATTCTTGTAATCTTGACGTGTTGAGATTTGGGTTTAATCTGTTGAAAATCTCTTTGAAACTGGTGCTGATTGCTTCCTGTTTTGGAACTGTGATATTATACTCCCCATCAACTGGTCAGTTTTATTTCTCTACATTACTAAGAATTTTCCTCTTGCATCGCGTTATTATGAAAATGAATTACTTGAGATATTCTGATATATTCTTTATAGTAGTAATTTTCTTACATTGCTTAGTTCTTATTTTTGTAAGATAATTAATTAAACTAGTTGGGACTCATGGATTCCCAAATATATACATTTTGTGCATGCATATTTGTAGTATTATTTGTTTAACAGGTCCTCTCTTATAATGACCCGAAGATGTCGCCGGGACGAGATGGAGTTTTAGACCTAATCAAATTCTCTTTTTTTCTTTGTAATTCGTTTATTTACTTTCTTCTCATAAAGTTGTAATTTGTAATAAACGCCGATAAATGGTGAAAAGGAGGTTTATGGTGGTGTGGATTATACTTCTTTCTGTTTTTCTTAAATTCACCTAGAAAGCACGCCTATAGGACACATGTATGCATCATTTATTAGATATCATGCCTATAGAACTAACGTATGCATCGTTTATTAGATATCATGCCTATAGAATATCTATACCTAGAAATTATGCCTATAGGACTAATAATTTGACATAACTCGAAACCAAGTTTATAATGCATACCGTCATCTCTATTAAGTCGCTGCCTTAGGAGTTAGAGGAATCTGAATTAGCTGTCATAGTAAGATTGGTGTAAACCATAATGTCTCATCATTTGTCACTAATTTATTAAATCCATTTATGTTGTGCAATAACACCATGCCCTAGTCCATAATTAGTATATTAATTACATAGAGAAGCATGTGAATATGATCTTGTCATTATAGAAAAAATGTCTATAGAGATATTATAAGATTTTCATTATAAAACTGTTGGTCTTTAACTAAATTGCCTGTTTGTGATATTGATGTGCATGTCAGGATATGTGTGATTGTTTGAATTTTTAAATTATACATGTTGTTGTTCTTCCAGTGCTAAAATTCATATAGAAATCCTGTCAATATAGACCGCATTATTCAATATATATATAAGAATCGCAAAAATCCCTGCCTAAGGAATAGAATACCTGACTCATACAGTTCTGTTAAGGCGTGCTGCATTTTTCCTGTCGTCTTTAAATTAGAAATTCTGCTCTCATGGATTGTCCATGCATTTAGAGATCATGTCTAATAGGTTTGCTTTAGAAATCATGTAAGTAGGTCTTATTTGTATATTTACATATCATGCTTTTAAAAATTCGAGGCTATATGAAACCCTCATGTGTTTGTTGATTATTCTATTTTGACGTTTAATCACCCCTTAACAGCCTTAGGATTTTAGACCCCAATCTAAAATAGTTTTCCAACGCCTCTTGGACGTTAGGTTTGGACGGGTAGGCAAACTCTAGGCTGTTAGCTTTTCTTCACCTAGAGCATTTTAAGTTAATAATTAATTAAATTAGGCGGGTAGCGGAAAATGATAGTCGGTGCTCGCTGAATATTACGAGCAATGTAAATCATTTGCGAAATATTATTTAAGTTGCATGAGGTGATCCCATTTGGTTAAAATAACCCCTCTTTTGATAGTAGAACTACGTCTGGCCTGATTCCCTTTAGGGATACGTAGACACCTCTATGAGGTTCGGCCCCTTAGTTTTATAATTCATTTATTTTTTTATTAATTTTTTTTATTTATTTGTCAATGTCTATTATAATTTTGTATTTCTAACATGCTGTATTTTTGGTCAACTTTCTTAATTAAATCGTCAATTATTGTAACTTTTTAGAAAATAATAATAATAATAGTCTTTAAATGCATTCTGTCCAAATTTCTTTCTTCTCGCTTGTCTACAAGTTTTATTTATTTATTTATCTTTTATCAATCTAGTTTAAGTCTAAACAACATGAGCTAAAATCAATTATCTTTGATCGCTAGTAATTTTCCACATATTAATGAATCCGGCCGAAAACCACATTTTTGGACCTCAAAAGGTGCCTAACACCTTCCTTTCGAGGTAATTTAAACCCTTGCCCGACTCTGGTGACCTAGGCTAGTAAAATAGTCCCTTTAGCATAGACTGATGCCCTAACGCACCTTAATTCGTTAGGTGGCGACTCTTCATCTTTTTTAAGTCTAAAAGAGTTGTCACATGTCGAGTTTCATTTTTTGCGAGGAAAATGGGGCGTGACACCATTTATTATTAGAGAGTAAGTCATTGTGGAAGCACACTCCATTATCTATGTAATGAACTTTTATGGAAATCCCAAATCAATCAACATAATTGTAGGGAATGTTTAGTCTAGAGAATCATATGGTTTCCTTAGGCCTACTTTAAGGATGCATCTAGGTGAAATTCATTTCTTAGTGTATCCTTCGAAGAGTTCATGACTAAGAAATATATTGTCAGCTATACTTCTTCCTTCAATAAAAGCATATTGAGAAGGCCCAACAATGTTATTAATAACACTCTTCATTCTCTTGGTGAGCATTTTAGCTACAATCTAGTAAAGAGTGGAGCAACATGTTATAGTCCTAAAGTCCTTAACCTGGGTAGGTGAAGGAACCTTAGGAATTAGTAAAATAGCAATACAGTTCCAGGATTTTAATATCTTCCCTGTAGTAAAAAATTCATGTACAACAGCATATACTTCCTCTTTTACCAAATCCCACCGTTTGATAAAGAATTCAATGGATAACCATCCACTTCTGGGGCTTTGTCCATATGCATATCTTTGATGGTCTGGTCAATCTCTTCCATTGTGACCTGCTGTATTTATAATATTTGGGCTCTGGATAAGCAAGGTCCACTCTTGGTAACTAGCATGTTAGGGCATGACATTTCATTAGTGCTTTCCCCTATAAGATTGGTAAATACCTGGATAAAATTCAGCCTCCACTGCTGTAGGATCAGTGATTTTAATGTCATCCTCAATATATATAGAGGATATTGTATTCTGGTTGGATCCGATTTTTAGTTGGGTATGAAAATATTTGGTATTGGTATCTCCACTGTCAATCCAACAAGCTCTAGACTTTTGTCTTAGCACCCTTTCCTCTATAACACTCCATTTCTCAATCTCCATAAGTGTAGCCTTCTCCTGGTCAAATAAATTTTGGGAGGACAGGCTGTGTCACTATATTTTCTTGGACAACTTCAAGTTTCTGTCTGGATAGAGTCAGGTTTTGAGCATATGAAGCTATATATGTATTAAAGTTCCTTAGTGGCCACTTTTAATTTCTTGGGCTTTGTTCAGATAACTGACATAGCATTACCTCTACATGGTTCTATCCATACTTTCTGGACCAACTCCTTATATTTGGGATGATCTAAAACAATGTTGAATTGCTCACCCCAGTGTTGTGAAAGGCGAGCGCCCCGTCGCCAAAGGCGAGAGGCGAGGAGAGGCAATACAGTGTCGCCTTTTATCATCGTGGCAATGTGAAATCCAAAAGGCGCGAGAATGGCAAGAATAGCGACATGGCGATAAAGGATACAATGGTGTCGCCTTTTTTATTTTTTATTTTAAAAATGCGACCAATTTAGGATTTTAACAATTAAAAATAAATTTTAGGGTTTTAATTGCATTTTAGCACTTACCATCGACTTTGGAGCTTTGGACTTAGCGACTTCTCCTCTATGAGACTCCGACTGCTCCACACCATCGAGGTTTAGCGAGTAGAGACCGCTCCAGACCAACGACTTTTGTAATCTGGGCTTCAGTTCTTTTTCTTTTTCTTAGCGAGTAGCGACTGCTTCAGGTATGTATTTCTTCTTCTTCTTCTTCTTCTTCTTCTTCTTCTTCTTCTTCTTCTTCAGTTCTTTTTCTTTCTTCTTCTTCTGATTTCTTTCTTCTTCTTCTTCAGTGACCTCAGTTTTTTTTCTTCTTCTTAAGTTAACTTTATCCTTTGTTTTCGATTTTTTTCTAAATTGAATCTGCCCAGTATTTTAAAAAAAATTGTAGTCCTTTTATTTTTATTTCTGCCCAACTCAATTTATCTATTTTTAGTTTTTGAATTGAAATATTTGTTAATATGTTGTTGCTATTGAGATTTTGATTATTTATATATACAATTAAATATTTTAATTTTTTGTTATTAATTGGCGCCTCACTTCAAAAAGGCGAGCGCCTCGCCACTCGCCTCGCCTCGTGGCGAGGCAGACCATTTTCACCTTTTGTCGCCTTTCGCCATCCAAAATACTGGCTCACCCTTTGAATACATTAGACAAGTGCATAGGAGTGACTTAGCAAAAATTCAAAAATTCGGATAGAGTGGATTAAAATCCGTGAGTGAACTATGAAATTAGGGAGAGGGGGGGAAAATTCGGATAGAATGGATTAAAATTCATGATTGAACTATGGAATTTAGGGGGGGGGGGGTGTTATATAGGACTTTGATTCCTCAAGATTTCCCCTTTAGGAACAATGTGGGACGACGATCAAATTCAGAATCCCTTAAAGGATAAGATTTGTGGCTGATGTACAAATTGCCCAAAATCCAAATAAAGAAAAAGAAAAAAGATAAGATGAAAGAGATAATACCGTTGGGGCTTCGAGAAGCTTCATGTGCATATGGAAGAGTACGACCTGGTGCAAGGCATGCCCTCATTCATACGGAAGAACGGAGAATGAAAAGTTGTCGATATGGGAGAAAGAACGCGTAAGGATCTGCTAGGTATTGTTGTGACGTCGTTCCTAAGAGAAAGAAAGAGAGTATAGGGTGGGATGCATTTGGTTTCTGTGTTGTACGTGGAAAGTGAGGTGAGAAAGGTAGATTGGGTAGGATATATGTTCATGGGATGAGTTTTAGAGAATTTTGGGTTGTCTATTGGGTTTTTAGTTCAATAATAATCAAAATAAAAGATGAAAATGATTTCGGAATAGCCAAATGAAATTAAGAATATGACCATTTTATTGCGCAGTTAGCCAAATCAAATTTAAATCTGAAATTAGATCGAATTAAACAATTAAAATTGATACTATTTAAATAAAATTCGAGGTTAATTGTTTATTCTAATTAATTAATCAAACTTCTCAATTTAACATTTATTTTGCAAAATAGACTAATTGTTGAATTAAATGTACCTTAGCTGATTCGACAGAAAAAAAAAATCTACTTTTATTTATATATATATATATATATATATATATATATATATATATATATATATATATATATATATATCTCGAAGCTCCTTCTACAGTTTAACTGGTTTTAAGATCAACCTATCAATTCACAAAATACTCAAATACGATATCACTCATATTTAAACAGATTACTTGAAACAACTCATATGTGCTAAACCTAATTTTGATAGAATAATAAAGGAAAGACCATGCCGATGACAAGGAACTAAAACATAAATAAACATCCAATAAACTCATCCCTAAAGACAAAAGTAATCAAAGAAATTCTCAAATGTAATTCCTGGGATATTTATGAGTAAAAATTAGATATGATCTCATCTATACTCAAGCCCAATCAAAACGACACCACTTCGCATTAAATCGACATATTCAAACCAAGAGAGAAACAAGGGATCCGAGGGGAAAGGGAAATCTATAAGTATTTAGGGTGTGAAGGAAGAGATAGAGGTGATACGCATCATAAGATTTTATATCTTCCCTACTCGTATAAACCATATGGGCGCCCTTCTGCCATTCACCTTACTTAGATCAAACTATTCGAAACAAAATGTAAAAGAAGAGTAAAAACAATCTCAGTCCGAGTTTATACATATAAAATAAAGTTAGAGTCATAGGTGTGAACAAACAAGCTTTTACAATGAGAATTTAAACATATAAAGAAAAATCAAGGTAGGGATAATTTTCGAGCATTATGAGAATACCCTCTTCATGCTATACTCTCACTAAACTCAAATCTTTCAACTAATAGCCCAAAGGTTACTTCAACTAAAAAAGACGACCAAAGCGAAATAAGCAAGGAGGAAATGTTAAGACGAGGAAACGATTGTCATACATGGATATAAACAAATTTAACTTCATAAAGAATAATATTACCAGAAAAAGGAATCTAATACTACTGGAATTTGAATAGACAGAAAAGAAAATATTAGGTCGAGCTAAACAAAACAATCAACTTAATCCCACAAAGAAAAAACATTACTAGAAGAACTAATACTACTAAATCAAAATGGATAGAAAGAAAAAAAGTATTAAGACAAGTAGGAGCGAAAAAACTAGCAAACAAACACATAAATCAACTTAATCCCATAAAGAACAAAAAATTACTAAAAGAACTAATACTACTAAATCTAAATGGACAGAAAGAAAAAAATTAAGACAAGCAGGAGATAAAAAAACTAGCATACAAGCACATAAATTGACTTAAAATAAAAAAAAGATATTACCTCATGGCGAGTAATGCTCTGGACGACTAGTTGACGAAGATAGACTTCACCACTGCCTCGATTCGGCCAGTAAATGCAAAAAAAAAAAAAAAAAAAAAAAAAAAAAAAAAAAAAAAAAAAAATTTAGACTAGAACCCAATTAATCGATTTTTTTTTACCAACAAACAAAAGTTTGCTTAGCAAAAAATTCAAAGATCCAAGTAGAATGGATTAAAATCCGCGGGTGAAAGTGAAATGGAGGCCAGGTGGGTTTATATATGTAACACCTTGGATCTTCGACCAGCGTTTTGTTAACAAATAGAGAAATTTCAAGTATGTTTGGGAATTCATGGATCGTCGAGTCGAAGGACAGACCGTTGGATTGATCATTCCCAAATTACACCTCGCAATGGAGAATATAGCGATTGCTGTCAAATATAGTAACCTAACTAGGTTGTGGTCGATCCCACATGTAATAGGAAAGAAATAATATGTTAATGATGAGAAAATCAATGGATAGTCAATATTTTGGATGGGGGGTTGCAAATAAAAAAATAATTCTAAATAATAATTAATTTATTATCAAATTAATGAGACAAAACTAGAATTATGTTTTCAATGATTTTATAACGTAGTAGGCTTATTTTATTAGTGATCTATCCTGGTGAATTTTGTGTAAGACTGACGATTAAGTTCATTTAACATCTCTCGACCTACATAGAAGAATTTCACCTAAATCCGCTTAGACTTTTTAGGTGTGCCTATTTTGCCCTCGCCATAAGTCTTGAATTAACTATCCTCGGTTAGAGCTCAAGTTAATTAGATAAAGGTTGGTAACCTTAAATTACCACTATTATTCTCTTTTCCTAACTTCAACCTCTTTGGACGAGCAAGTTGAAGATACAGACATGTTCCAATATTTGCAACCTCTAAAACTCATTAAAACGAAGAGAATAACAATCCACTCAATTCACTATTCAAGAATTACTATTTTATTTTGCCTACTTCTGTTAATCCATCATGGTTCCCACGATCCTAGCTCAAGAGATTTAGCCGCCCATGTTTGAGAAAACAATAACATAGCTTAAGTATTCCTTTTTTCTTTTTTGTCCCAATTGTGTCAACTTTCCTTTTTTGAAATAGTTATGGAATCTCCATGAGGCTATAACAATATTAATACTAGTAATATGATTATGAGAATCCAGCTCCATATCAAGGTCACGATCAATATATCGTTAGCATTAAGATTGTCACTATCATCAATATCGTTAGGAGACACTTTCAATAACACCCATTCACCAATTTCAAACTCCATCTCTCTCCTCCTCACATCAGCAATAGAAATCAAATAGCAGAAGATTTGAAATAAAAAAAGAAAGTACTCACAAAACTATCTATTGCATCCCCAGAAATTGAAAGTCATTGTATAAAGCCTCTAACTAAATCATATCTAAGAACAGTGCAAAAATTAAAATAAAATATAATGTAAAAGAGATTATGATGAAATACTTACAATAATATGAATTTATTTAACAAATCTCTAAAGCTAATTAGAATCACAAGAACTTGATGAATTCTCCAACAAATATTCGACTCTGTAATTGCACTAATTCATATGTAGTTCGTGAGTTGTAAGTTCTTCAGATCTAAGATTTGTAAAAGCATCCTAAGAAGGGGTATATCTAGTAGTAGATTAAATCTGCATTGTTCCTTTTTTTAGATTGGGATTGGACTTTTCACCTTCTGTTCCTACTTGAACTGAGATTGAACTTCTGGTCGCCTACACAACAATGTGCACCGCGCCTGCCACCGTACCAAGATAGCGCCATGTTGCACTGCTCCGTGCATGGGTGTTGCCTGCACGTCGCGTGAGCCATAACACTATTGTGCCTATGCGATGCCAATCCCTATCATGCTGTGGCACTTGCTTCTTTTAAGCATGTCTTGGCAACTCATGCTCTTTTATGCCTCAAATAAGTTCAAATTCGTCATTTTAACCCCTGCAAATATCTAATCATGTGCCTTAGATCTTTTTCACAAATATCACATAAAACCCAAGAAAACACACATAATTTGTTCTCAAAATATAGCTAAACATGGGCAAAATATGGCAAATAAGTGCGTAAATATTCCCTACATCACCTCCACACACTTAAACTATTCTTCATTCTCGAACAATCTATTACTTCCCTTCTCAAATTCAACCATAAAATTCACCCTACGAACAGGTCTACTTACACTTTGGATCATTAGATAATTCAATCAAGCTCCAACAATCCACTCAACATGTATATAAGATTAACATTCAAAGGTTACAAGTCGAAATCACTTAGCTTCTAGAACTAACTCAACAAGATATACTTGGGCAAACATGAATCATATGTAATTTAGCAATCAAGATATATCAAAATATTACCATTACGTGCCCCTCACTATTTGTATAGATGTCCTTTCACTCACATAATATATAACAATTTTAACTTGGGCATATATATATATATATATATATATATATATATTTATATATATATATAAATCACTCAATATCTTAAAGAACTCAACATGCATGCAAAAGACAACCAATAGGCTTTCCCTTAGTGTAAATACTCCACTAAATATAGAACATCAAATCTAAGATCAATAGAGTTAAGATGGTTGTAATGTAGGCTAAGGGATAAGTAGGAACTATTTGGCCAAAGATAGTGACTAATCTCCCTAAACACTTAATACTTCACAACTCCTTGATTTTTTAGCATATTCTTCAATCTCCTATTTTATCCTTATACCTCCTTTTATTTTCAATTTGCAAATTAGGTGACTAGTAGGGAATTTTTGACATTTAAACTCATTCACAATTTTTTTTCTTTTCTTTCTTTTCATTCTTGATTCATTTTCTCCAAACTTTTTTCTCTTTTTCTTTCCCCACTATATCTCCCTCCTTGTTTTACATTTTCACCCTTTTCTTTACTTCTAATTTTCACGCTTTAGTTTTTCCCCTCTTTTCTCCACTTGTGCTTCTTTTATGTAAGATTTTTTCAATTAAAGTGCTCTAGGAGTCATTTGGATCAAATAAAAAATCAATAGAACAAGAAATGCCTATATCACTTTTTAGATTCAAGATCCTCATTTTATTTTACACGCACAAAAGATAAGTTCTAGACATCAAACTGCATGCATGAAGTATACTAAAAATATCTCACTCACATAATGGTACAAATGGTTCAACAATGGCAATCAAGATTACATAGACACATATATCCATACTGAATGTTTCACATTATTAAGCCCAACTTTTCAAGCATAGGAGTTAGGTTTCAAAATTATAAGTGTTTCTACCTTTTCATATATTTTAGAGTGAATCATGCAAAGTCTCAATGATACCCTAAGTGATGCACCTAGCATTCATAAGATCTTAAGTTCTTGTTCTCCTAACAATGACTAATTTTTTTTTAATACGGTCGTCATTAATCCATCATCAGGAACAGTCATGACTATGACTCAAAAGAAATCTAGACTCTTTTTTAATTCTAAGGGATTATCCAGTGAAAAGTACCGAAAATAAAACTCACGGGAACCGAAACAAACACAAAAACCAAAAACCTACAAAAACTACTACAAACTACCAGGAATCAAGTCACACATCAAAAAAAAATTAAGATCACCATGAATAGTTTTAGCAATTAAAGCATACATGAAAATTCAATTTCTCCCACTCCACACTTAATTAATAGCACTGTCGCCAGGGCTAAAACCATAAAGTACAAGTATAAGGGTGAAAGAAGAACTTCCTGGTCCTACTCCCCGTCGTCCATGGGATAAAAATTTTACCTAAAAACCTACTCTGTATCGGGGATCTCAGCGCAAAGGTTGTGCTCTCGCGGAGTCCCTTACTAAATTTGAGATTTCCGTTTTGCACACTTGAGCACAAAAATCAAATCTAAAAATTCAAAAATTAAGACAAAAACTAAGTTTCCTTGGGTTGCCTCCTAAACAACACCTGATTTAACATCGCGGCACGATGTTGGTATCTTGATTACTCAGACTTTATCAAGAGACCCCTTGGATTGCCTTCCAAGAAGCGCCTTATTTGACATAGCGGCACGAATCTCGCTATTACACTTGAAATAATCAAGAACAACAACAAGAAGTAAAGTAGAATAAAGACTACAAGACGACTTTAAACACCAATTAACTATTTTTAAATCGTATTTTACGGCAACGATGTTAAAATTTGATCACGCCTAAATTACACCTCGCAATGAAGTATAAAGCGGTTGCTGTCAAATATAGTAACCCAATTAGATTGAGGTAGATCCCACAGGGAATAGAAAATAAATAATATGTTAATGATGAGTAAATCAACCGGTAGTCAATATTTCGGAAGGGAGGTTGTGTCACGCCCCGCCTTGGGAGGCATGACTGGCACCTGGTGCCCTACTAGGACCTGGACTGCTGGACTACTGAGCCTAAGCACTTCTGCTGCCAAGCTGGCTCTAATTCTGGATTTATGAAAATAATGGGATATATAACGGCTGTAAATACAGCCTCCAGCCGACTAGGCCTATAGCCACCTGTAGGAATATAACAGCTAACAAGAACAACTGAGCATAAGGGAACCTATGCGGGCCGACAAGGCCACCATGCTGACTAGTTATCACTGAAAAGTATAATCAAGTGTTGAACTGATCTGTGACCGACAAAGTCACCAACTGACAACTGAACAAGGCCCCACACGGCCATCACATGCAAACTCAAACACACATACAGCCCCACACGACCGGTATAACTAACCACGGGGAATATACAATCCGCAAGCCTCTAAGAATAATAAGATGGTTGGGACAGGGCCCCGACCTACCCATACTGTACAAACAAAAAGGGAAGTAACCCTTTAGCTGTCAAGCTCTGGATGACAGGAGCTGAAGACTCTGTACGCTTGCTGGAACTACGAGGGATCTGCTCCTCGTCTATGAGTACTTGCAGGCAAGTAATGCAGCACCCCAAAACGGGCGTCACTACCACTGGTACTGAGTATGCAAGCAATAACTGAAAGTAACTAAAAGCAAATAATAATACTGATAGATACTGAAGTAATAGGAGACGGACTGAGACTGACTGAAAAGAGTGTAACTTTACTGAAGAGTAAGAGTCATACCTGATAACATGGCGGTCTACTTTCTATCTATTGATAACTAACACAACACAGCATACAAGAACCTTACCAGCCTCCATAAGACGTAAGGTACCAACCAGCACACAATCTATATACCCCTACCCAGGTCATACCATCCACCTAGTAATTATGAGCATCTAGCCGGCCCCTTGGGTATGCAACTTGGGCTTGCTGGGCCCCTGACTATAGTTGTATCTGAGTCCGGAGGACTCCTGAAATCTGAAATCTGTAATCTGAAAACTGTAATATGCACCCCGAGCGCAAGCGCTCGACAGGGGGTGTGGTATAGTGATGATCAGCCTGCTATGGGGAATCTGCATCCCATCTTCGTCCGCTGGCGGACGACATGCCACTCCGTAGAGCGACGTATCCTCACCCTATGGCGGGCGAGTCGACACAGCTATTAACCCTGGGGCGGTCAAGGAAGCTCTAAGGGTGCCCAACACAGAACAATCATGTCTCCACAGATAGTAATAATCGCATGTAATATATATATACTGAATCTGATAATAATATTTATATCCTGGTATTCTGTTCTGAATCTCATACTGAGATATACTGAATCTGATACTGAAATATGCTGAATCTGATACTGAAATATACTGAATCTGATACTGAGATATACTGAGTCTGAAATAATATTTCTGAAATATTCTGCTGGGAATTATACTGTTTTACTAAGTTTCATGCTGAACACTGTATAATAATTCTAACATGCTTACTGAACTCATACTGAATATAATATATGGCTTCTGAAATATTCTACTGGAATTTGTACTATTTTGCTGTACTGAAACTACTAGCTTGCCGAAAGAAACTGGCTTTACATACCTCAACTGCCGACTTTCTGAATAACTGGCGTAGCTCGGCTAGTATTCAACTATTTCTCCCAACTATATTCATATTCACGAAAGAATAGAATTAATTCTACTATTATTTTGGAAAGAAACCATACTTATGGATATACCTACTGCCTATTCTTTGACTTATCATTGAACGACCGAAAACTCATAATTTCTCGAAAGTCTAGAAGGGAGAAATACTCATTTTAATGCTGGGAGTATATTAACACTAGTTTGGAGCAATTCCACTTACCTTGGCTCGGTGAGACGATGATTCGTCGGCCGAATTTCACGAAACTAACTCCGTAGGAATGCTTCCTGCAGCTTTATACTTCGCTACCCGAAGTTAATTTGAGTTTGGACTACGTTTGACGGCGTTTTATGTTGAACCTTCGTCCCTCCCCTGTTTCTGTTCGTTCTCTGGAAATGAAGAATGAAAATGACCAATAAAAAATGAAGTGGGGCTTTATATACTTGGACCTAAACCCCCTTTAAGTCGCATTTGTCAAATGCGATTTATAAGCCGCATTTGTCGAATGCGATTTATAAGTCGCATTTGCCTTGCGACGCTCCGACTTGGCACTTGTCCGGTCTCTCCCCAGGCCCTTTTCTCGCACGTATGGCATTCTAAAACTCTTAACCAACATGCAAATAGGCCAACTGAGTGTCAAGAACTTACGAGGTGTAACATCCTTCCCCCCTCAAGAACATTCTTCTTCGAATGTTAACTTTTGTTTACAGAAATTTTAACTTGTTCTACTTATTCTGGAAAAGTTTCGACAGAGTTTCCCATGTGATATGGACTATTTCAAAAATTTTGAAACACAAAAAAGTCCAATACAGGTACTCCACATAATACTATAGCAATTATTTCATAATAAACTGAAGTCAACATCTCACTTATACACATGAATATAAAGCAACTCATAAAACAACAATATCAACATACCTCTGGCTGACGAATTCTGAAATAGCTGAGGGTATCTGGCTTTCATATCTTCTTCTGCTGCCCAAGTCATTTTCTCTCGGTTCCTGTTATGCCATAATACTTTGACAGAAGCAACATCTTTAGTTCTTAATCTGCGGATCTGCCGGTCTAGTATGGCTACTGGAACTTCTTCATAGGCCAACTTCTCTGTAACCTGAACATCTTGGACTGGGACAATTCTGGAGGGATCTCCTATGCATCTTCTCAACATTGATACATGGAAAACTGGGTGGACAGATTCTAACTCTGGAGGTAAGTCTAACTCATATGCCACTTGGCCTATTCTTCGGCGAATTTGATAAGGCCAAACAAACCTCGGGCTGAGCTTGCCTTTCTTGCCAAATCTCATTACACGCTTCACCGGCGAAACTTTCAGAAACACCCAATCACCCACATTAAATTCCAAGTTTCTGCGCCGCACGTCACCATACGATTTCTGGCGGCTCTGAGCAGTCAGTAAACGTTTTCTGATAAGCTTTACTTTTTCCTCTGACTGATGAATGATATCTAGCCCAATCAATGCTGATTCTCCTACCTCAAAGCAACCAACTAGAGATCTGTACTTTCGCCCATATAATGCCTCATAAGGCGCCATCTGAATAGCTGAATGGTAACTGTTATTATAGGAGAACTCAATGAGTGGTAAATGTTCATCCTAGTTACCTCCGAAATCCAACACACATGCTCGCAACATATCCTTGAGCGTTTGAATGGTGTGTTCTGCCTGCCCATCTGTTTGAGGATGAAAAGCTGTACTCAGGTTAACCTGCATCCCCAAGCCTCTCTGAAATGATTGCCAGAATTTAGCTGTAAACTACGCCCCTCTGTCGGAGATAATGGACACTGGAACACCATGCAACCTGACTATTTCTCTAATATACAACTTAGCATAATCCTCGGCGGAAAAGGTAGTCCTTACTGGCAGAAAATGAGCTGATTTTGTCAGTCTGTCAACAATCACCCATATCGAATCATATCTACACCTGGTGCGGGGTAATCCTGCAACAAAATCCATATATACTGCTTCCCATTTCCATAGAGGCATAACTATATCCTGAGTCAGTCCGTCTGGTTTCTGATGTTCAGCTTTTACCTGCTGGCAGTTGGGACACTAAGCTACGAATTTTGCTATCTCCTTCTTCATTCCTGGCCACCAGTAGATTTCTTTTATATCGTGGTACATTTTCGTTGAACCTGGGTGGAGAGAATAACGGGCATAATGTACCTCACCCATAATCTGCTGGCGAAGCCCTGCAACGTCTAGAACACAAAGGCGATCTTTATATCGCAATATCCTATCCTCGGTTATCTGAAAATCTGTCACCTCTCCTTGCTGAACTCTATTTCTAAGCTGAACCAGGCTAGGATCTTCACACTGCCGTTCCTTTACTTCCACGACTAAAGAAGACACTGTGGTGTTCTAGATTACCACTCTGTTGTTCTCTATTTCTGCTACACGAACGACTAAACTGGCTAACTGATGCAATTCCCGGGCTAATTCCCGCTGCACAGGCTGTAAGTATGCCAAACTCCCCATAGACTTACGGCTAAGGGCGTCTGCCACCATATTGGCCCTTCTTGGGTGATATAGAATATTCACATCATAGTCTTTCAACAGCTCTAACCAGCGACGCTTGTCGCGCCCCATTTTCCCCTCGCGGAAAAGCGGGATTCGACATCGACAACTCTTAAGGGTGGAAAAGAAAGAGTCGCCACCTAACGGATTAAGGTGCGTTAGGGCACCGTTCTAAGCTAATTTGTTACCTAAGTTTCCAGAGTTCGGGTAAGGGCTTTAGTTACCTCGAAAGGAAGGTGTTAGGCACCTTTCGAGGTCCACAAATGTGGTTCCCGGCCGTACTCATTAAATGGGGGTATTTACTAAATGACCAAATAAAGTCGGTGAATTATTAAGCATAAATAAAATACTAACATAAATACTAAATTAGCAAATTAAGAAATTAACCTAAAAAGTGGGATCAGGTTTTGACAAGGCTGAAAACGGGCCCAATTCGATACTACTCCCATCTATTCTATTTTTAAAATCAAGATAGTTTGAAGAAAATAACATCTATATATGTGTATATATATATATATATATGTATATTTTTAACAAATTTTTTTTTCTTTTGTAATAAAAAACATATTAATATTTCAACATAATAAAAGATATTTTAAATCTTTGATAGCTTCTTTTAAAAATGAAATTAGAAAAAAATGGGAGTAGTATATTGCTTTGTAGTTTCAAAGCAGATATGTGTGCTTCATTCGAGAAGTCAGCAATAGCCTGTCTATCTCCCGTCTACCCACCTATTTAATTAATTATTAAAATCCTAAATCATTCTAGATGAGAAAGACTAACGCCCTAACATTAGCCTACCCATCCCAAACTTAACGTCCAAGAGGCGTTGGACAACTATTTGGGTTTTTGAGTCTAAAATTCCTAAGGCTTTATTAAAGGTGATCGAACGCCAAATAAAGGAATATAAACAACCAGCAAATGAAGGTTTCATGTTGCCTCTATGTAAATAAAATCTATAAACATGAATTCTAAACAAGTGTTAGCAAATCCTACAAATATGAAACACAAATAATGGATTCAAATATGCAGCACATAGGAACGAAAAAGTGAAGTTTCTTCTGGCATGCTTTTTAGTGCAAAATGCTAAATTTGAACCTTATAACAAATATTTTCTAGATGCGGATGGAAAGATGATACAGGCATGATTGCTGTTGTGCAATGTCAATTTTAAGCCACATATCCCTAAGTAATCACAGAAGGGAATAAAAATCATATAAACATTATTTTATTTTATTTTATTTTATTTTATATATTTTTTTTAAAAAACACCAAGATAATGGAACGAGCTCGGACAATAATGCAAACAAACACTATAGAATTCAATGACATGATCCCTATTAGACTAATACTTAATTGCTTCAACAAAATTATATTTATGTTAATAAATAAATTTGAATTAAAATGGTTACAAGATTCTTCACACAAAATAAAATACTAAAGTCATTTAATCCTATCTCTCAGGTTACTGCATGTTTGAATCAATTAAATTCCTATAGACATTAATTTCATAATTATATTATTGCATTAAAAACCTATGGGCATGATTTCTAAAGGGTGTGAGCAAATTAATTTATGATAGATAAATAAATCTTCTAATATCAAATAATTTATTACGAAGTTTATTGATATTGACAAGTGACCTATAAACATAATAATTAACTAATAACCACCAAGATGATTCTAACAAGTTGTTAATGATTAGAGTATTTGGATATAAAACATATTTATTAAACATGCTGGGGTCATTATGAACAAACAGATTATAAATTCAAAAATGCGGACCGAAAGTAATTCCTATACGCAAACTTATTAAAATTTAAACACAAAACATGATCAAGTTGTTGTAGTTCCTATAGACATGATTTCTAGCAGAAGTTATTAAAATCGTGTTACTCCTATAGCCATGATTTCTATGTGTGTTAATCCTATAGGCATGATTTCTATTAGAAATAAGTAAATTCATATTATTCCTATAGGCTTGCTTTCTGTTTGATATCGCCTAATTAAATATCAAATAATAATAATAATAATAATAATAAAGAACATACAAAACCCCGCCCCCCTTAGACCCCTTTTCATTATTAGTGGCATTTTTACAGCTATTACAAAATAAAGAAAAGAAAAGACAAAAACAGAATAACGAATTAATACAACACAATGTACATGCAATACGGATTAAAAAATGTAGAATCCCTCTTGACCGGAGCGGCTCTTCCCTTCAAATTAGAGTATCCTGTTAAATGATGAGACCAAAAGAAAAGCGACAACATATTGACACTCTAGTCCTAAAACAGATTACATTTTAACCTTGTCTCGAACAATAAATTTAGAAAAAAAAATTATGCAACAATGCACGTAGTAGATTTAAAACATATTATCGCAAAAGTATACTATAGAGGATGTACTGACCAGTTGAAGAAAAAGGCAAAGCAAAGTCTTGGAAGTAAATACTCGTATTAATTAATTGCTAAAAGAGAAGGTCTTTTTTTTTCTTTTGAGCAAAGCGCTGCCAGAACACAATATTCTTCTAGGAATTCAAAAGTGTTCCCCCTTTCTAATGGGAGAAGGGTCGTTTATATAGCCAAGGGGGTAAAGGGAAGGAAACGAATCAGCCATCAATTAGACAAATGGAAAAGGAAAAAATAAGGAAAGAAAATAAATTATAATATCCTTTCCCGAAATAAATTCCTTCCTACTATAATTAATTCAAATAAATTGTCAGCAAAGGAAAACATATACTTAAAAATAAATAAAATGAATTGAATAAGTCACATAAATTAATCCTTTAACAGAATAAGCAAAGAAATAATTAATCAAGATTTCCCATAATAGAACTAACTAATTTGGTATGAAATTAATCAAGAGATAAAGAGGGAATTAATAATAATAAGCATCAATTAGAGGAATTCTTTTCCTTAATTAACAAGACTAAAATTTCTATAGAAATTTTATTAAAATAGAATGATTTGTCATAATTAACAAAAATCAAAAATAAAAGACAAATCTGATCTTACCCTAATTTAATTAAAGGAGAAGTAAAATTCAGAATAAGAATAAAGAATATTTCCTTAATTGACAGAATCCAATCAGAAATTTAGAACTAATTAAGCTCTTCCATAAATAAACAAACAATTCTGACTAGCTGAATGATTAAAATGAGTAGGTAAAAATTGATTACGGCCAAAAGAATCAATCTAAGTAATTACTTTCTAAAAATATCAAATTAAAATAGTGTAAAACCAATCAACAATTATTATGGTAACTAGCATTAAATCTATTAACTACCGTAAATAAACATGTAATTAGCTGTCTTGATCAATTTAAAGAAAATAAAGGATTGGGCTGTCGATCTGCTTTTTTAAAAAAAAATTATTTTGATTATACTAATTATGTAATTGTTTAAGAAATTACAAAGGTGAAGATTACCAAATTATTTATTAATCAAAATTTGACAAGACAATCACAAAAACTAGTTGTAGGATTTTTGCCAAACCGATTCGCAATATAAAATACAACCTAATTAAATTAACACCATAACAACAACAATTCAAATTAACACTTTGATGGAAAAATATCAAGCAAGCGAGCCAAGATTTAACAGATTTTAGGAATACTAATTTTTAATTTTCAAATGTATTAGCCGAATTAAGGTGTGACAAGAACAACTTCCATGAACAAACATACTAATCAAAACCTACATGATTAAATAATTGACAGATATTTACTATACATACATATGAATGAAACAAAAGGTAGAACAAATACATATATTATCTAAACATATATATTGTTAAATATTATTATATAAACAAGAGAAAGGATAACTGTATAATATATTTATATACACATATTATACTATATATATTTATTATATATAAATGGACAGAGAAAAAAACAAATAATAATAATACATATACATATATATATATATATATATATATATATTATATATATATTATCATATACAATTATATACATATATTATATACTATATAAAATAATAATAATAATAATAGAACGAACAGCATATATATATAATACATATCAATATATATTTATATATTATTTATATATACATTATTAATATATACATATATATATATTATTTAGATATATTTATTATATACATATATTCATAACAATAAACAACAAAAATTTTAAAAAATAAATAAATAAATAAATAAATAATTAAATAATAATGTACGGACAGATCGTAGATCTGTCCGATCTAACAGTTTTCGGCGAGAAGAGAGGGAGAGGAAGATGGTGATTATGGCAATGTTGGTTTCCGGCGACGCAGTCGCCGGAGAAAATGGGGTTGGTAGTCGCTGCTGATGGTGTTTCCCGGCGAGGTCGCGGCAGGTTGGCGGTGCGTCGGCCTTCGCCGGAAAAAGGAGAAGAGGGGCTGGGTCTGTTGGTTGTGGTTTTGACCGAAAAAAAATGGAGGGTATGGTGTTTTCCGGTGGTGTGCGACGGTGAGGGAGAAGGGTGGCTTGGAAATTGGTGGTGGGTGTCGCCGGTGGTGGTTCGTTTTCCGGCCAGAAAAGATGGAGTAGAGAGAGGAGAGGGAGGTGGGCGGCTGCACTATTGAGAGAGAGGGAAGAAATGAATGAGGGAGTTTAGGGTTTGGGGTGTTAAGTAATTAAATAAGGAAAATATACTAGAATTAATTAGGGCCGTATGATTAAATGATATGAACGGCTAAGATTGGTTCTGAGATAAATGGGTCGGTTTATGGGTCAAACGGGTCGCCGGTCGGTCAATGGATAGATTTAATTAGGAATTGAATTTAAATAATAGCCAAATTGATTCAAAGTGGCTAAAATTGAAATGAATTTGGCCAGATTTGAAATAAATTGAATGAAATTGAATAGGAAATGGCTATAATCTAAATAAATTGATTGAAATTGGATTTAGCTGCTATTAAATTAATAAATATACTACACTTTTAAATAATTTAATAAATAGATAATAAAATAGTTTAAATTATAAGAAAATCATATAAATATTATTATTAATGAATAAATTCTAAATTTAAGTATACTTATGTAAATATCATATAATTAAATTATTATATTTACGAAAAATTTAATGACTAAAATATAAAACCGAGTTATCAGATATTATAAAAATCATATTATTAACAATAAATAGTTTATAAATTAGAGTAATATTATTAGTCAAATAAATTTATAAAACTTAGTAAAATTAGGTAAATAATTTATTAAGTAAAAATATATTTCAAAATAAGGGCGCGTATTAAAACGAAATACATTATGTACGATATAATTATTTAATATCAAAACTTAAAATTAATATAAATCATATATATATATAACTTGAAATGATTTTCGCAATGTTATGATAATAAATTACTTTATAAATACAAAAAATAAGTCAAAATTTTGCGTTAAATAAATAAATAAATATATACATATATAAGCAGCATATTAAGGCGCAGGTCGGTCAAAATTGGGTGTCAACAACGCTGCCGCAAGTTTAGTTTTTTTCTGGGTGAAGATATACTGTAGGCTCTTATGATCAATGAAAATATCCACGTGGACGCCATACAAGTAATGTCTCCATATCTTTAAGGCGTGAATCACTGCGGCCAATTCCAGGTCATGGGTAGGATAGTTCTTTTAATATTTCCTCAGCTATCTGGAAGCATAAGCAATTACTTTACCATGCTGCATCAACACACATCCTAACCCAACACCCGAAGCGTCACAATAAACTGCATAACCTTCTGTACCTTCTGGCGATGCTAACACTGGAGCTGATGTTAGCCTGTCTTTCAATTCCTGGAAGCTCTGCTCACATGCCTCAGTCCACTGAAATTTTGCTGCCTTCTGCGTCAGTTTACTCAGAGGTGCTGCTAAGGTGGAAAATCCTTCAACAAACCTCTTGTAGTACCCTGCTAACCCCAGGAAACTGCGTACCTCGGTCAGAGTGGTAGGTCTGGGCCATGCTTTTACTGCTTCTATTTTTTGGGTATCTACCTGTATACCAGCATCCGACACGATATGACCCAAAAAGGCTACTGAATTCAGCTAGAATTCACATTTTGAGAACTTGGCATATAGCTGACGGTCCCTGAGAATCTAGAGTACTGTCCGCAAATGATCCTGGTGATCTGCCTCTGAGCAAGAATACAATAGAATATCGTCAATAAACACTATCATGAACAAGTATAGGTATGGTCTGAAAATACTATTCATCAGGTCCATAAACACGGTTGGAGCATTCTTCATCCCAAAGGACATGACTAAGAATTCAAAATGGTCGTATCTGGTCCTGAAGGAAGTCTTTGGAATGTCCCTTTCACGAACCCGAACCTGATGATATCCGGACCTTAAGTCAATTTTGGAGAAATATATAGCTCCCTATAACTGATCAAACAGATCATCTATCCTGGGAAGCGGATACTTATTCTTGACAGTAACTTTATTCAGTTGTCGATAGTCTATACACATGCGGAGGGAACCATCCTTCTTTCTTACAAACAGAACTGGCGCACCCCAAGGTGAAGTACTCAGCCTGATAAAGCCGTTGTCTAACAAATCTTTCAAATGCTCCTTTAGTTCTCTGAGTTCAGCAGGAGCCATGCAATAAGGGGGAATTGATATAGGCTGAGTGCTTGGTAATAAATCAATTGCAAAGTCTATTTCCCTTTCTAGAGGAATACCAGGTAGCTCATTTGGGAATAAATCAGGGAATTCATTAACCACTGGAACAGACTGGAGAGTCGGAGGCTCTACCCGAACATCCTAAACTCTGACAATGTGGTAAATGCACCCCTTGGCTATCAACTTTCTCACCCGAAGATAGGAAATAAACCTATCTTTTGGCGTAGCTGTACTGCCCTTCCACTCTCGTACTGCCTCCACTGGAAAGTGGAACCGGACCGTCTTGGTCCAGCATTCTACATTGGCATAGCATGGAGCTAACCAATCCATACCCATAATGGCGTCAAAATCAACCATTTCTAACTTTACCAAATCTGCTATGGTCTGACGGTTAGCAACCTCTACTGTACACCCTCGATAAACCCTTCTAGCTATAATAGAGTCACCGACAGGTGTAGATACTGAAAAGGATTGCCGAAGCAATTCTGGTACAATACTGAACTTTCGAGCCACTAATGGGGTAACATAGGACAAGGTAGATCCCGGATCGATTAATACATAAGCAGGGTGAGAGCAAATAGTCATCATACCTGTCACAACATCTGGAGATGCCTCTGAATATTGTCTCCCTGGTAATGCATAGGTACGGCTTGGGCCCGCACCTGAACTAGAGGCCCCTGATCTGCCTCGGCCTCTGCTTGCTGAAACTGAGGGCCTGCGCCCTGCCGGGACTGCTGGAGCTCACGACCCTTCTGATGCCCTATCCTGTCTATCCCGATCACCCTGACCCCTGGCTGGACAATCTCTCATCACATGACCCTCCTGTCCGCATATATAACACCCTATGGAGCCATATCTGCAATCTCCAGAGTGGCGTCGACTGCAAATAGGGCAAAGTGGTGGTGTATACCTGCTCTGTTCTGCCCTCCTCTGCTGGGGTGAATCTACTGTTCGAGAACTTCCGCCGTACTCTGACTGTCCTCGGTGACTGAATCTACCCCTTTGCTGCTGCGATGGAGGTGGGGGTCTAGGTGGCCTATCTGACAACCGTGGCCTACGCCCTCTCCGAATCTCCCCCTGTAACTCATCTGACCTGTCCCTGCGGCGCTGTTCCTGACTTGTTCGTCTGCTATCCTTTTGCCGCTGTTTGAGGCCCTCAATAGTCTGAGCAAAAGCCTGTACTCGAGCAATATCCATATCTTCCCGCAAAGTAGCTGTCATACAGGCCTCAATATACTCTGGGTTCATCCCCATAATAAACCGGTGGACTCTGGATGGCATGGTTTCTACAAAGGCTGGAGCATATCGGGCCAAAGAATAGAACTGCAGGGCGTATTCTCGAACACTCATCGCCCCCTGCTCCAGGTGTAAAAACTAGACCATTCGGGCCTGTCGGATCTCTCGTGGTAGATAACGATCTAGGAAGTCCTCTAAAAAGCTGGACCAGGTTGGAGGGGCAACATCTCTCCCCCGAGACTTTTCCCAACTCTCATACCACAACACAGCAATATCTCGCAATCGGAATACCGCCAATTCGACTGACTCTGTAGATGTAACATGCATTACTCGGTAAATCCTCTGCATCTGATCCAGGAAGTCCTGAGGGTCCTCTGTTTGATCTGTCCTGGTAAACTATGGGGGACCTAGTGCCAGGAATTCTCGGACCCTTGAACTACCAGGCCCACCTGATGATTCTGCCGCTGTAGGTGGCATTGACTGGCGCTGAGTAGCCATCATTTGCGCAAACATAACTACTGCACTCCTGACCTCCTGGTCAGATGGTGTAGGTATAGGAACTGTCGAAGGTGGTGTCATCCCGAGTGGCTCCTGATGGGGTGGAGACTGCTGAGAAGGTCGGGACGATGCCTCTGTATCTCCCTCAAATCGGGCTGATTAACGAGGCTGAGGCATCCTGCTAATGCCCTCTCCTACTACTATGTCCAATCTTCTGCCTATGATAGGATGTCATTGATCTGACATTTTATCTGTAAACAAAGAGTATAATAAGCTTTAGGGACTCAACCCTATACTGTACTGCTCTATGGCACGACTGAATATGAAGAAAGATTAACCACCCTATCATGCCTTGCAGCCTCCTGCCTATGGTATGTGGTGCACAACACATCCATAGACAAGACTCTACTTAGTACGGCTTGCAGACTCCCTGGGATACGACCTGCTCTGATACCAAGTTTGTCACGCCCCGCCTTGGGACGCATGACTGGCACCTGGTGCCCTACTAGGACCTAGACTGCTGGACTACTGAGCCTAAGCACTTCTGGTGCCAGACTGTCTCTAATTCTAGATTTATGAAAACAACGGGCAATATAGCGACTGTAAATACAGCCTCCGGCAGACTAGACCTATAGCCACCTGTAGGAATATAACAGCTAACCAGAACAACTGAGCATAACGGAACCTATGCGGGCCGACAAGGCCACCATGCTGACTAGTTATCACTGAAAAGTATAATCAAGTACTGAACTGATCTGTGATCGACAAGGTCACCAACTGACAACTGAACAAGGCCCCACACGGCCATCACATGCAAACTGAAACACACATACGACCCTACATGTCCGGTACAACTAACCACAGGGAATATACAATCCGCAAGCCTCTAAGAATAATAAGATGGTCGGGACAGGGCCCCAGCCTACCCATACTGTACAAACAAAAAGAGAAGTAAACCTTTAGCTGTCAAGCTCTAGATGACAGGAGCTGAAGACTCTATACGCTGGCTAGAACTACGAGGGATCTGCTTCTCGTCTATGAGTACTTGCAGGCAAGTAATGCAGTGCCCCAAAATGGGCTTCAGTACCACTGGTACTGAGTATGCAAGCAATAACAGAAAATAACTGAAAGCAAACAATAATACTGATAGATACTGAAGTAATAGGAGACGGGCTGAGACTGACTGAAAAGAGCGTAACTTTACTGAAGAGAGTAAGAGTCATACCTGATAACATGGTGGTCTACTTTCTAACTATTAATAACTAACACAACATAGCAAACAAGAACCTTACCAGCCCCCATAAGCCGTAAGGTACCAACCAGCACACAATCTATATACCCCTACCCAGGTCATACCATCCACCTAGTAACTATGAGCATCCAGTCGGCCCCATGAGTATGCAACTTGGGCTCGCTGGGCCCCTGACTATAGCTGTATCTGAGTCTGGAGGAAATCTGAAATCTGAAATCTGAAATCTGTAATTTGAAAACTGTAATCTGCACCCCGAGCGCAAGTGCTCGACAGGGGTTGTGGTATAGTGCTGATCAGCCTGCTATGGGGAATCTGCATCCCATCTTCGTCCGCTGGCGGACGGCATGCCACTCCGTAGAGCGACGTATCCTCACCCTATGGCGAGCGAGTCGACACAACTATTAACCCTGGGGCGGTCAAGGAAGCTCTAAGGGTGCCCAACACAGAACAGTCATGTCTCCACAGATAGCAATAACCGCATGTAATATATATATACTGAATCTGGTAATAATATTTATATTCTGGTATTCTGTTTTGAATCTCATACTGAAATACACTGAATCTGATACTGAAATATGCTGAATTTGATACTGAGATATACTGAGTCTGAAATAATATTTCTGGAATATTCTGCTGGGAATTATACTGTTTTACTGAGATTCATGCTGAACACTGTATAATAATTCTAACATGCTTACGGAACTCATACTAAATATAATATATGGCTTCTGAAACATTCTACTGGAATTTGTACTATTTTTCTATACTGAAACTACTAGCTTGCCGAAAGAAACTGGCTTTACATACCTCAACTGCCGACTTTCTGATTAACTGGCGTAGCTCGGCTAGTATTCAGCTATTTCTCCCAACTATATTCATATTCACGAAAGAATAGAATTAATTCTACTATTATTTTGGAAAGAAACCATACTTTTGGATATACCTACTGCCTATTCTTCGATTTATCGGAGAATGGCCGAAAACTCATAATTTCTCGGAAGTCTAGAAGGGAGAAATACTCACTTTAATGCTGGGAGTATATTAACACTAGTTTGGAGAAATTCCACTTACCTTGGCTCGGTGAGATGATGATTCGTTGGCCGAATTTAACAAAACTAACTCCGTAGGAATGCTCCCTGCAGCTTTATACTTCACTACCCGAAGTTAATTTGAGTTTGGACTACGTTTGACGGCGTAAACGAAAGGAAATTTCTGTTGAACCATCGTCCCTCCCCTGTTTTTGTTCGTTCTATGGAAATGAAGAATGAAAATGACCAAAAAAACTGAAGTGGGGCTTTATATACTTGGACCTTAACCCCCTTTAAGTCGCATTTGTCGAATGCGATTTATAAGTCGCATTTGTCGAATGCGATTTATAAGTCACATTTGCCTTGCAACGCTCCGACTTGGCGCTTTTCCGGTCTCTCCCCGGGCCCTTTTCTCGCACGTATAACATTCTAAAACTCTTAACCAACATGCGAATAGGCCAACTAAGTATCAAGAACTTACGGGGTGCAACAGGTTGCAAATAAAAGAAAAAATAATTCTAAACAATTATTAATGTGTTGTCATATTAATAAGACAAAACTAGAATTGTGTTTTTCATGATTTTATAATGTGGTAGGCTTATTTTATTAGTGATCTATCTTGGTGAATTTTTTGTAAGACTGACGATTAAGTTCATCTAACATCTCTCGACCTACATAGATGAATTTCACCTAAATCCTCTTAGACTTTTTAGGTGTGTCTATTTTACCCTCACCATAAGTCTTGGATTAACTATCCTCGGTTAGAGCTCAAGTTAATTAGTTGAGGGTTGATAGCCTCAAATTACCACTATTATTATCTTTTACTAACTTCAACCTCTTTGGTCGAGCAAGTTGAAGATACAGGCACGTTTCAATGTTTGCAACATCTAAAACTCATTAAAACAAAGAGAATATCAATCCACTCAATTCACCATTCAAGAATCACTATTTCAGTTTGCCTACTTCTGTTAATCCATCATGGTTCCCACAATCCTAGCTCAAGAGATTTAGCCGCTCATGTTTGAAAAAACAATAACATAAGATGTAGAAGAAATCATGATGAAATACTTACAATAATTTGAAATTATTTAACATATCTCCAAAGCTAAGTAGAATCACAAGAACTTGATGAATTCTCCAATGAATATTCGATTAAGTAATTGCACTAATTTGTATGTAATTTGTGATTTGTAAGTTTTTAAGATCTGTAAAAAAATCCTACGAAGGGGTATATCTAGTAGTAGATTAAGTCTGCATATTTTCTTTTTAGATTGGGATTGCATTTATCAACATCTGTTCCTACTTGAATTGAGATTGAACTTTTGTCCGCCTACACAGCAGTGCGCACCGCGCCGCCATCGCGCCAAGATGGCGCCATGTCATGCTGCTCCGTGCGTGTGTCTTGCCTATGCGTCATGCAGGCCATAGCACTACTGTGCCTGTGCGATACCATCCCCTATCATGCTATGACACTTGCTTCTTTTAAGCTTGTCTTGACAACTCATGCTCTTTTAAGCCTCAAATAACTCCAAAGCTGTCATTTTAACCCCTGTAAATATCTAATCATGTGTGTTAGCTTTTTTTCACAAATATCACATAAAACCCAAGAAAATACACATAATTTGTTCTCAAAACATAGCTAAGCATGGGAAAAATATATCAAATAGTGCGTAAATATGCTCTACATCACGGATCAATCATGGAATGAGTACAGAAAGTTGGGAACTCAACGGTGGATTGCACGAACCTTCAAGCAAAGGACAATCCGTCAAACGAATAGGTTTAATGGTGGCATCTCTAAACGATTTGCATGAATGGGTCCATGGATTATCGTTTTAGTAGAGGGCTCGTCCCCATACCCATGTATTTATGGCAGAAAGTTTCCTAGCTGCAGGACATTTTTCACGATCCGAATCGATGGACCGTCAAACAGAAGAACGACTCGTGCTTTTGACCTTAACATCCTTCCAGAGGCTCGTCCAGACACAGAACGAAAAGGATGGACCAGTAGATAGTCTGTCGTCCTAAAGGAATGCCCGTCGATGTAGCCATAAAAAACCTAACAGTTTTCCCTTCAACTTTTTGACAATCCAAAGCATGGTCCGCCATCTGAAGAACGATTGTGGTGCGACTCATGGGATCAAAATTCCAGTTTTTCAATGTGATCACCAAGGGTATTTTCGTAACTTTCTATATTTTTAACTCCTAAGCTACATTGTTTGGGGTTCCTTGAGTGGGGATTAAGGGGAGTTAGTCGGTCCTTGCCTTCATTCTCTCCTAAACACGCAGAAACAAATGTCAGAAGCGATTAAATGCTTTCAAGTCAAGAACTAAGGTTCTTCTCCAAAAGCTTAAGAATTCAAGGTTCTAGCAAGAATTCTCCAAGTCCAGGTATGTGGGATTTTAACAATGGTTGTCCTTTCACCCTTGTATCCCAAAAGCTTCCAAAAATATAAAAATCCCAGTCTGTAGAAATCATGTCTTAGGGTTCTCATTCAGTTTATGATTTTCTTTATTATCCAAGCATTTTCAAGACTCCTATGACTATTACTGCGTGATATTCATGACTTTATGTTCAGTTAAAACATACCATATTTTCATGTCATTGATTTTAGCTTGATTTTCAAGTTCAATATTTATGAGTTGGCATTTGCTTTAGAAAAACTTGGCATGTTATGAACACATGAATGCCCTCATAATTTCCATGTGTATATTTTGACTGCATAACCAGTATTTTCAGGTTCTTTAGACTCTTAGAACACTTTCAAATAAAGTAGTTTCTGACTTAGTTTTAGCACACCAGTTTTTGAGCTATTAGTAAAATATCAGTTGGGAGTAGTACTTAGCACCGAGTGGGCTGAGGTTCAGCATACTTAGATCCTAGAACTACGTGCCACCGCAGGTTATTAGCCCAAATGGGCATCGATTTTAGAGATCAAATGGCCATGCCTTTATATCCTGCCAAGGTATATTGGGTTCACTCAATGGGGCATATACATTGGACTTCACGTTTAATTCACATGGTTTATGTTAGTTAACAGGCTCTCCCACAGTTCCGTACAGTTATAGACTCAATTTTTAGTGCATGTACATGACCCTCAAATCAGTTTTACTTGTACTTTCATTATAATCCTCAAACTATTAATCCATATTAGTATTTATGCATCGTAGATAGGGTCATTGTACTTTAGTTAAGTTTATGCATTCCGCAAAGTAATTTAGATTATCAGCATATTCAGTTTAGTTAGTTGCATATCTCACATGCTCAGTACATTCGAAGTATTGACCGCATACGTTCCCTTGCGCTATATCCTATCATGATATAAGTTCAGGTTTTCAGAAGCAGCATCATGGTTAACTTCTATTCGGTGCGCATCAGCAGCTGTCAGTGGTGAGTCCTCACATTCGAGGGCTGGAGTTATGTTTACTTCAGAAGTCCTTAGATTTATTTTTAGTTTCATATTTTAAGAGTTAGCTGGGAACTTGTCCCAGAAACTCATTAGTGAGTAGAGGGTTTCAGACAGTCAATTACTCTTTTTCGCTTTATGCTTGGTGTCAGACTCAGTATTTATTTCTTGATTTTTTATTATTTATAAACTATCTTTTTATACATTCAGTTAGCTTCTGCTTATTTTATCTATAAATCAGATCATGTTAGTAATATGCTATGCCATGGTTTAGTTCAAGGTCACTTGATGTCACGCCCCACCTTGGGAGGCATGACAGGAACCAAATGCCACACTGAGATATGGGCCGACCTGGCTGGGTGTGCGCACTATCGGTGCCTACCAGCGACACATAATCAGAAAATCAAACTGTTATATCTTGGTTGTAAACACATCCTCGGGCCGACAAGGCTACACAACACCTGTAAAAGAAAACAGCTAACCCAATCAATACAGAACTAAAAGGGTCCTACGCGGACCGACAAGACCAACATGCTGTCTAGTTATAGCAGAAATGAAAACAGGCAGCTATACTGGGCCCCACACGGCCAACACGTAAAATAAGACATATATGGGCCCCATGGCAATAACAACCAACTAACTGAAGACTGTCTTCTTCAAGCCTCTAAGACTGAAAAATATTGATCGGGACAGGGCCCTGGCTTACCCAAAAACTAACCAAATAAAAGACAGTAATCTCTACAACCTGGCAACTCAGGATGAAAAAAGCTGGACGAACTGCTGACCTTGAATAGCTGCTAATGGAGGTCCTGAACTCTGTTTGTCTAAACCTGCAGATAAGTATGCAGTGCCCCATAGTTGGGCGTCAGTACAATATATATCGAATATGCAAGGTAGTGAGTAAAGCTGATTAAAACTGATAAAGAACTGAAGGTGAATAGTAGTTAAGGGCCAGAAGTTAACCTGTAAGCTTTCTTATCCATGAAGGAACCTGTAAGCTTTCTTATCCATAACTTTCATCTAGTAAAACACTATGCGTATATGAGCTAAAATGTATGACTATTTATTCATAAGCTATAGCTGGAAGACAATTATACAGGCAAGAACCTAACCTGGCCCCCAAAAGCCGGGAAGGTACAAACAACACAATATTAACCTACCTGGGCCCCCATAAGCCCTGGTAAGTAAAACAATGCACACTCCCCCTATCTAGCTACTAAAGGTTTGTAGGCATGCTGTTACTCAGGTATACTCATCCTCTGAAGTTGTATCCGAGCCTGATAGGCTCCTGCAGCTGTGTCTGTGTCTGAGCCGTCTGGCTCGACTAAGGATCATGGTGTATCTTAATACGACCCTCATGGTCTCAATCTGGTGCATTTTAATATGGACATCATGACCTCAATCTGGTGTATCTCAATATGGCTCTCACGGCCTCTATCTGGTGTATCTTAATACGTCCCTTACTTCCTCAATCTGGTGCCTGCGGAAATCATATTGCTCCTGCGAGCATAGCCTTATAGGCAACAGAACATCCCTCAACCCAAACATCGTGTGCAGAGATCAAGCTAACTAGGGTTAACTCTGACAAGGGTTACTATGTCATCATTGTCGTCTCAATTCTATTTGTAGCAGCTGACCATAATAGGCTTACTCTAAAATAATCTTTCTCTACATAGAACAATTATGGGGCCGCTACTAATTGGATATGCTCCTGAGCAATCAACCCTAACCTTCTATAGACAACTTATTATAACTCTTAACCTGGAGGTAATACTATAATATTGTGGTTCTAGTCCCTTAGACACTAACTTGGTCTGATCAGATTTCATGTGCTTTCTCTGGGCGATTCTTAATCTCGTAGGTGTGTTTATTTGGACTTAGCCATTCCTAGTAACCTCTACCTGAGTATCTTATAAGAGTAGGCTGGGTAATTGACCCCGTATCTAGCTACTAACAAGGCTTCCTCCTTAGGGTATCTTCTGCTCTATCAGACTGGTAACAACTGGGGTGGTGCCCTGAATGACCTATACGATAAGCACCGCCTCGACTGAAATAAACTGTCAGTGATGGTAGCCACTATGTGGCATACCGACCCCCAACTCACTAGGCAACTCTGATGCCGCTAACTCTAGGGTAAGACCATACTAACATAATTCTGGCCCTGGAGGTGTCAAGGTACGCCAACGACCTCTGGGCGAACTTTGCTGCAAATACACTGGCCAAACTGATAGTTATATCGCCCGGCTGCGCCTATGCTGTTCAACTCACTAACTCAGGCCCAACAGCTATCCACAAACTTCTAAAGCCTAGGCATGACAACAAAACATCAATTCTACTAACACAATGAATAGAAGGGAAGAGGAGTTTCTATGACACTTCTAGCGTTAGTTACACTTAACATCTTCTTTCCAGACAAGGGATACTGCAATATACTCTTAACATGCTTTCTAGCAGCTAGCCACAACATATGTAATGACAATCTATTGATAGCAGCTAATTACAACATGTAGGACCGTTGTCTACGTTTAAAAACATAGGTCGTATTATTATATGATGAGAATAACTTGCCGAAGGAATAAGACTTAACATACCTCGAATGCTGATTCCTGTTTAACTGATTAGTTTCAACCTGTAGCCAGCGATTCTACTTAATTGCAGTCCTTATACTGAGAGAATATGACTAGTTTCAATACTAAATTTCGCAAACAATGATATCTTTTGATAACAATGTTAACTATAACTCAACTCTGTTTAACTCGGCTGAAAAACCACAATTTCTCAAGAGTTATGAAGGGATAAATGCTTACCTGTTGCCTGTGGCAGTTTAGGATTCAATTTGGAGTAATTTCGACAGCTTTTACTCAGCGGGGTTCCGATATACCGGGCGAATTTTTGAGAAATAACTCCGTAGAAATGCTTCCCGTAGGCCTAGTACTTGTTACCTAAAGTTAATTTGTGTTTGGACGGTGTTTGATAGCGTAATTTGAAGGATATTAGATGAAATTTGCGCGGGCGCTCTACTTTTGGCCGAGGGACCTTTTATTAAATGAATCATTTTTCATTAAGAGGGGTATATATATAACTAGGCGGTGGCAAGGGGGTGTGCGACACACCACCCATTGCACTGCACTAGGGGCCCGACGCGCCACTCCAGGGCAGGCTGCGCGATGCGGCGCCCAGTGCACCGACCTCCTGGTCTCAGCCTCCCATCCGTTTAATGATGCGCTCGTGCGCTCACCTCCCCGGAACTTCTCCTGAGTGTTTTATATACTAAAATTCTTAATGTACATGCGCACACGATAATCGTACTACAAAAATTTATGGGGTATAACATCTTCCCCCCACCTAGGAACATTCGTCAAAAATTTTTTAGCAGAGTCTTCTCTGTATTATGGACTATCCCTGAACCTAAAACACAGAAAAGTCCAACACAGGAGTCTCACAGGAAACTATAAACAATTGAATAATATAGCACCAGTACATATATAAACGACTGATAACAACAACCATAAGGACACTACTCAATACCCGAAAACTATCTTGCCGTTTCTGAATTGTCTAAATCTATATGTTGTCACTATAGAGCCTGGAACAATTGAAGATATTCTGCTATGTTCCTGTTCCTCTCTAAGTCTCTTATGGATCACATCTTCGATCCTTACGGTAGCCCTTTATGGACCCGACGACCTAATATAACTATTGGATTCTCCGTGTGGGATGGCTCTTTTGTAGCATAAGCATTCTCGATTGGGTCAATCTGAGAAAAGGCCTCCTACGTGCTTACGTAATGTTGATAAACAGATCCTAGCCCCGAAGGCAACTCTATCTCATAGGCCACTTGGCCAATCTCCCGGAGGACCCGATATAGTTTAATGAATCTAAGGCTGGACTTGCCATGCTTCTCAGATCTCATAATACTCTTTAGTGGAAAAGTTTTTTTAGGGACATCCAGTCATTGCTTCAATTTCTAACTCCTCCATATACTAAAGTAAGGCTCCCGGCGACCCTGGCTGCCGGTACATATCTTTGAATTAGTTTAACTATTTGACTTGACCGATGTAGTATGCTTGGTCCAATTGTCCCTAATTTACCTGCTTCAGGCCATCATTCAGGGGACTTGCACTTCCACCCATAACATATTTTCGGGTTTCTAAACCATATGGTCTACTTGGTAGTCCGTCTGGGGACGTTAAGTTGTACTCAAATTAACTGGCATTCCAATATGTTCTAACATCTTTTCCAAAATCTAGCTGTAAGTTGTGGTCTTTGTCAAAATTAAATAAACACTGGGACATCATGTCGCCGGAATAGTTCTTTAATATTCAATTCAACATAATATTTAGCTGAAACATAATTCTGACCGGCAAGAAATAAATTAATCTCATTGGTCTTTTAGTACCGACTCAAATAGGATCAAGTTTACACCTAGTACAGGTTAACCCTGCAGCCATATTCATACTGTCTATTTCCCCCTCCACACAAGCACGACTATCTCCTGAATTAGCCTGCCCAATTTCTGATGTTCAACCTCTCTTTGCTGGCCATTAGAGCTTTATGCCACAACTCAGTAGTATCCTTCTTCTTCCTGTGCCAGCAGTAGATTTCGTTTATAACTTAACGTGTTTTCATCAAACCCGAGTGGGGGGAACTAACGAACATGGTATACCTTGCTACAAGCTACTGGTGAAACTCTGCCACATTTAAAACATAGAGTCGACCTCTGGGTCTCAAGACTCTGTCCTCTACTATCTCAAAGGCCGGTGACTCCTTCTGCTGGGCCTTATCTCTGGATGCACTAGGCTAGGGTCTCCGTACCGTCACTTCTTTGCCTCCACAATTAGTGGGGACATTGCAGTATTTTAGGTTACAACCTCACCATCCTTTAAATGTCAGCCTGTTGCTTATTTCTCGACATTCAGTGGCGATTCCAAGCTCTATCATCCCGCTACCGCCTAGAGGTGGTTCTATTTTCCCCTCAAGTTTGATGTTCAGGCCTTCCTCTTACTTCTATAAGCTGAAAATCGGGGTTCGTGCTCCACACACCTTACTAGCAGGGATATTACTGGCTAAGTCTACTAACCCGTACCATTTTGACCCACACTCAGACCAATTTCATTCATATAATCACTCTGTCCTTTCACATAACAAACTAGGGTCATAGCCATTATTCTTCAGGTACTCACTACCGTCGCTAGCACACTGCGGTGGAATCAGCCTATTTCTGACTTGGGTTGTACTATTGCTGGGGGTTTATCGCTTATGGGCTCTCACACGTACTTAGTTACTATTGGCAATCTTATCTGTCCTCCTGATTTACTACCGTGAGGGTCTAAATAACTTTGTAAACACTTGGGGTCTTGACCACCTTCTAATCCTTCTCGGAATCAACAGTTCTAGCTCTCCTTTACTCTTTATTCTAGGAAACATGGAATTGATACCTTCGCTTTCTGTTGTACTGGGAGAACTAGCTTGGAGGTGAAAAAAGACCCTATCATTCTATAAAAGGGCTGAGGCGCGAAATTCAACAAGCTCTAAAGGCTGGAGGTACAAATCTCGCACAATCCCTCGCATTTTCCATGTAACCCAACATTAACTATTGCTCCCGTCTAATTTTAAATATCTACTAGGTAAACCAACTCATATATATATCATATTACTGACCTCTTACTCTGAGGTTGTAAAAAGAACTGGGGATGGTGCTGGCATATCTATTACCTTATGAGGTTCCTGGTGCCCGGGGGGAATGCTGGGGAGATTAAAAAGACGTCTGCTTTTGCCCTTAGGCTGACTGTCTCCCAACTGTGGCACCTTACTGGTACCCCCTCCTGCTGCTGTAGTTAACTTGCGACTGATTGAAGTATGTCCCATATCAAAACATTATTCTAGACAAACATAACAATGAAAGCTTAGCGACTCAACCCTATACAACTCGGCTCTATAGCACGATCTGAGAAGAAAGAGGGGTAACCATACTATTAGGCCTCATAGCCTCCTGCTTATAAAATACGGTGCACAACACATTTATAAACAAGACTCTACTAGAACGGCTTGCAGACTCCCTAGGATACGACCTGCTCTAATACCAAGTTTGTCACGTCCCACCTTGGGAGGCATGACTGGAACCTAATACCACATTGGGATCTAGGCTGACCTGGCTGGGCGTACGCACCGCCGATGCCTACCAGCGACACATAATTAGGAAATCAAACTGCTATATCTCGACTATAAACACAGTCTCAGGCCGACAAGGCCCCGCAACATTTATAAAAGAAAACAACTAACCCAGCTAATATAGAACTAAAAGGGATCCTATGCGGGCCGACAAGACCACCATGCTGTCTAGTTATAACAGGAATGAAAACAGGCAGCTATACTGGGCTCCACACAGCTAACACGTAAAATAAAATATATATGGGACCCACACGACCAATAACAACCAACTAATTGAAGACTGTAGTTTGCAAGCCTCTAAGACTAAAAAATATTGGTCGGGACAGGGTCCCGACCTACCCAAAAACTAACCAAATAAAAGACGGTAATCTCTATAACCTGACAGCTTCGGATGAAAGGAGCTGGCTGAACCGCTGACCCTAAACAACTGCTAATGGAGGTACTGAACTTTGTCTATCTAAACCTGCAGGCAAGTATGCAACGCCCCATAGTTGGCCGTCAGTATAATATGTACTGAATATGCAAAGTAGTGAGTAAAGCTGATTAAAACTGATAAAGAACTGAAGGTGAACAGTGTAAGGGCCAGAATTTAACCTGTAAGCTTTCTTATCCATAGCCTTCATCTAGTAAAACACTACATGTATATGAGCTGAAACTGTATGACTATATATCATAAGCTACAGCTGGCACACAAATATACTGGCAAGAACCTAACCCGGCCACCATAAGCCGGAAAGGTACAAACAACATAGTAATAACCTACTTGGACCCCTATAGGACTCGGTAAGTACAAACAATGCACATTCCCCCTATCTAGCTACTAAAAGTTTGTATGCATGCTATTACTCATGGCATACTCGTCCTCTGAAGTTGTATCTGAGCCTGATAGGATCCTATAGCTGTGTTTGTGTCTGAGCCGTATAGATCAACTGAGGATCATGGTGTATCTCAATACATCCCTCACGGCCTTAATCTGGTGTATCTAAATGTAATACCCCGGGGAGGCCTAAGAATAGACCCGGGAATTTGAAAGTTAAAACTGCAGAAAACTAGAAGAAACACCACAGAACAGACGACCCAATGGATCCTGGGTCCATCCAATGGTCCGCTGGAGCCAGTCGTGGTTTCAAGGGTTCGGGTAGCAGTGGATGTAATGAGGGAAATGATGACTCGTTGCTTGAAACAACGAGTCATTGTTTGTATCCGTGGGAAGCATTGACCTAAGAAAGTTTGGAAAGTAACGGGTCATCCAACGACCTGTCGTTAGTTACAACGACCCATTGTTTGAAGTCGTGGTAAGGGGAAATGAATTTCCAGTGCATATAACGGATGGAGACCATGACTCGTTGGAGGCAACCACGAGTCGTGGTGAGGCTCGTGGTAAGGGAGGTTCAGAATTTTCAAGGAGCTGACAACGGCCGATCTACCGATGACCCATCGACTGAAACAAGGACTCGTCCTATCGAGTCGTGGAAGAACCTAAAGCATGAAGTGAAGCAGTGGACTCAACGACTCTGTACCACGAGTCGCGGTACCATGCAACGGCCCGTGGGATCGGTCGTTGGTTCGTCCAGACCAGTTTTTCAGGGAAGTTTTATTAAAGGAATTTTCAACTTTTGCTTTGAGACCCTAAACTACGGAGTTTTATGTATTTTTATGAGTATGATAAGATGGGTTAAGTCCCTAATGCATACCCATTCCCATGCAAGAGTTTTTAGAGAGGTTTTAGGGAGATTCAAGATCTTCTTCTCCAAGATTTCCATCAATTTCTTGTGGGCATTCAAGGGAGAGTAAAATCGGTCTACTTCAGGTATGTAGGGTTTATAATGGGTGATTTCTTCCACACCCATGCCCAAATTTCGAATTTAATCATGAATCCTCCTATTCAATTCCATAGGGTTTTACCCAAATACATGAAAATGTGATTTCTCTTTATGGGTTTGATTTAATTGAGTTTTAATTGTTGAATCATGAATGATGGATGGGTTTCATATTATTTTCTTGAAAATTATGTTTCAATCTTTTTAAATCTAAAATGCCCATTGATGAGAGTTCATGAAAGTTATGATTTATGATGAATATTTAATATTTTGAGTTTATTGATGATGGAAAAGCATGATTTCAAGTTACCCATGTTTACGAGCATATTTTTTAAAGAATTGAATATGTCAAAGTATTGGTCAATGCCCACATGTTGAAGAATGATTTACGATTTATGAAACGAATTACATGATTTATCGATTTATGATGTTGGCCGATAAAAAAGGCCTTTGATTCTTGGCTAAGCATGTTTTTAAAGGGGATCAATGATGATAAATGTTATATTTTAGCCAATTAATTTTTAATGCATGATGTTATTGATTTATATATGAGCTTATATGCATGTTTTTGGGAGCCGTGTCTAGCACCGAGCAGCCCGACATTCAAAGGACTACGCTAATGTCTCATAATCATATGGCACCATGGGTTCTAATGCTATATATTGTATTGATACGGATCCTCTCAAATGTGATATCACTCCTAATGCACGACCCTCACCTGGAAAGCCACGGTCGGCTTTACCCACTTGAGTGAGATAGTTGGGGCATCATGAAAGGCTCTACCATGATAGTGCCGGTTATGACGAGTCCTCCCATTTTTCCGCATGTTTTATGCGTTATTATGTTTATGTTATTGGCTCAAGTTATGTTTTGATAAAATTTACTTACACTTATGATAATGAATGATTTATAAATGATTTGAAAGTCTTGAGCCTTATGTTTTCTTACAGAATTTATGATATAAGCATGATGTCCTTTTCCTATGATTATTTATGAGTTTTATTTCCTTTTAAATGTTCGTTTTACTTACCTTGCATACTCGGTACATTCCACGTACTGACCGCATACTTTCTATGTTGTATCATTTTATGATACAGGGTCCGGATCTCAGGCTCAACCTCATCCTTAGTTCATCTCATCTCTCGCTCTTAGTTTATTGGTGAGTCCTCATGTTCCGAGGGCCGTCTGACAGACTTTCATGTTATTTATGCTTCAGTATCGGTCGGGTTAGTTGGGGATGTTGTCCCATCAATCCATCTTATGTAGTAGAGGCTTTTAGACAGGATGTAGAACTCAGCTTATGTATATGTCTAGTACTTCCGGGTGTTACACTATGATTACGTTTCCGCTATGATGATATGCTACATATTCCGCTTACTTGATTAAGATTAGATGCATGCTTATGCCATGGGTCGACTAGGGTATCTCGGAGTCCCTTATCCCGTGTCTACGATCTGAGTGTATGTCCGAGTCGTGACACTCAATACGACCCTCACAGTCTCAATCTGGTGTATCTCAATACAGCCTTCACGGCCTCAATCTGGTGCCTGCGGATATCATATTGCTCATATGAGCATAGCCTTATAGGCAACAGGACATCCCTTAACCCAAACATCGTGTGCAGAGATCAAGCTAACTAGGGTTAAATCTGACGAGGGTTACTATGTCATCGCTGTCGTCTCAATTTAATTTGTAGCAGTTGACCATAATGGGCTTAATCTAGAATACTCGTCCTCTGCGTAGAACAACTGTGGGGCTGCTACTAATCGGATATGCTCCTGAGCAGTTAGCCCTAACCTTCCATAGACAACTTATTATAACCCTAAGCCTGGAGGTAATATTGTAATACTGTGGTTCTAGTCCCTTAGACACTAACTTGGTCTGATCAAATTTCATGTGCTTTCTCTGGGAGATTTCTAACCTCGTAGGTGTGTTTATCTGGACTTAGCCATTCTCGATAACCTATACCTGAGTATCTTATAAGAGTAGGTTGGGGCATTGATCCCGTATCTAGCTACTAACAAGGCTTCCTCCTTAGGGTATCTATTGCTCTATCAGACTGGTAACAATTGGGGTGGTGCCCTGTACGATAAGCACCGCGTCGACTAAAACTAACTGTCACTGGCGGTAGCCACTATGTGGCAGACTGATCCCCAACTCACTAGGTAACTCCAATGCCACTGACTCTAGGGTAAGACCATACTAACATAATTCTGGCCCTCGAGGCGTCAAGGTACGCCAACAACCTTTGGGCGAGCTTTGCAGACAATACAGGCGCCAAACTGATAGTTATATCGCCTGGCTGCGCCTATGCTATTCAATTCACTAACTTAAGACCAACAGCTATCCACAAACTTCTAGAGCCTAGGCATGACAACAAAACATCAATTCTACTAACACAGTGAACAGAAGGGCAGAGAGTTTTTATGACACTTCTAGCGTAAGTCACACTTAACATTTTCTTTCCCCACAAGAGATACTGCAATATACTCTTAACATGCTTTATAGTAGCTAGCCACAACATATGTAATGACAATCTATTGATAGCAGCTAATTACAACATGTAGGATCGTTGTCTACGTTCAAAAACATAGGTCGTATCATTATACAACGAGAATAACTTGCCGAAGGAATAAGCCTTAACATACCTCAAATGCTGATTCCTATTTAACTGATTAGTTTCAACCTGTAGCCAGCGGTTCCACCCAACTGCAGTCCTTATACTGAGAGAATAGGCTAGTTTCCATACTAAATTCGGTAAATAATGATATCTTTTGATAACAATGTTAACTATAACTCAACTCTGTTTAACTCGGCCGAAAAACCACAATTTCTCGAGAGTTCAAAAGGGAGAAATGCTTACATGTTGCTTGTGGCCGTTTAGGATTCAATTTGGAGTAATTCCGACAGCCTTTACTTGGCGGGGTTCCAGTATACGGGGCAAATTTTCGATAAATAACTCTGTAGAAATGCTTCCCGTAGGCCTAGGAATTGTTACCTGAAGTTAATTTACGTTTGGACGGCGTTTAATAGCGTAATTTGAAGAAAATTAGATGAAATTTGCGTGGGTGCTCTGCTTTTGGCCGAGGGATCTTTTATTAAATGAATCATTTTTCATCAAGAGGGGTATATATATAACTAGGCGGTGGTAGGGGGTGTGCGGCACGCCCCCCATCGCGCTGCACTAGGGACGCGATGTGCCACTTCCTGCTGCAGGGCAGGCTGCGCGATGAGGCGCCCAGCGCGCCGACCTCTCAACCGTTTAACGATGCGCTCGTGTGCTCACCTCCCCGGGCCTTCTCCCGGGTGTTTTATATACTAAAATTCTCAATGTACATGCACTCACGATGATCGCACTACGAAAATTTACGGGGTGTAACATGTGGCTCTAAGCACCATGTCGCATCCAGGGTGTAGACTCGAGGTGTGCTATTATAGAACTTCTCTTCCTCAGAATTTCCCCTTTAGAAACTATATGGGATGAGGATCAAATTCAAAATCCCTTTAAGGGATAAGGTTTACGGCTGATGTATGAATTTTCCCAAAATTCAAAAAATAAAAGAGAAAGAAACGCTGAAAGAGATAATACTGTTCGGGCTTCGAGAAGCTTTGCCTGCAGATAGACGAGCACGATCTTGTACAAGGCATCCCCTCCTTCGTATGAAAAAGAAGAGAAGAACAAGTTGTTGATGTGGGAGAAAGAACGCGTAATGATCTACTGGGTATTGTTTCGATGTCGTTCTTGTGAGAAAAAAAGAGAGTACAAGGTGGGGTGCATTTGGTGTTCTGTTGTATATGAGAAAAGGGGGGGGGGGGGGGGGGTGGATTAAGGTAGATTGGGTAGGATATGTATTCATGGGCTGGATTTTAGAGAACTTTGGGTTGGCTATTGATTTTTTAGTCCAATAACGGTCAAAAGAAAAGCTGAAAATGATTATGGATAGCCAAATGATATTAAGAATATTGACCATTTTATCGTGAATCTAGCCAAATCAAATTTAAATCGAAGTCAAATTGAATCAAACAATTAAAATTAATATGGTTGAAATAAAATTTGAGGTAAACTGTTTATCCTAATTAAGTAATCAAGCTAATCAACTTAACAGAATAAAATAATTATTTTGCAAAATAAACTAATTATTAATTAAATGTACCTCACCTGATTCGACAGAAAAAATAAAATGATACTTAGTTAAATATATATATTTATTTATCTTATTTTTGATGCCTTAAGAATAAAATACTTTCAAAAATATATATTAAAGTGACTAAAATATATATTAGCGTATTTTGCCAATTGAAATGACAAAATTCACCTAGGAAAATATTTTTGATTTTATAAATATTTATTCTACTTTGCTTGTGATTGAAGAATCTTAAATAATTAACAAAACCGTAGAGAATCAAAATTGAGTATCAACAGGCATGACCACGCTATTACGTGTTTCTTTTTTTTCTCGGTCATGCAAAGTCTTATAGGATGAAACTACGTCGGTCATAAGTGTCATATGCTTCATGTATACATGCATAGGTCTTTCATTTTATATAGCTTCGTACATGTCAAAGTTCCATGTCACATCCTACATGTTTACATAAGTTTTTCATTTGATATTGCTCCTATTGCGTCGAGCCTTAATACGGTCTTGTATAGTCCCGAGCGTTTCATTCCAATTGTCTATAGTCTTTCAGTTGAAGTGTTTATGCCAGGTATACTAAAATGAACGAATCAAGGCCCATTATGGTTATTTATTTATACTAGATGTTGAATGGTCCATTTATGGGTTCAATATTATAATTTTAAATTGTGTTTGTATGTGTTTAATAATTTATAAAAAGATAAATTAATCATTAATATTTTCAACTAAATATAATAAAAAATTATATTGAGCATCACACTTTATAATAAATTATCTTTTTAATTTTAATAAAATTAAATAATAACTTATAATTTGTCTAAGTTACCACAATTAACATTAAGAATCAGGTATTTTAATATTCATTTCAACATTGTGTTAAATATATACACTAAATTAAATATTTAATTTTGATAATATTCTTTTTACATTGTATTTGAAAACATATATCCTAAATTTTTAATACAATTTTTTCACATTGTGTTGGAAAATTATATAAGAAAATTATTAAAACTATAAAGTTTCATTGATTAACAATACAAGAAAATTGTTAAAACTATAAATTTCATTGAAATTAACAAATTCTATAGAATCAGATTAAACAAAAAACATATAAAACTATCTATAAACTAATGTTGTACACGTATAAGTTCTTCTTTTTATATGTTTAACCAATGAAATATTCACATATTTGATAAAAATTAAAATGAATCACGTAATTATTTATAATATGATAGAAGTTTATCACTCATAAATTAATTTCTAAAGTTTACCAAATTATTAACAATAGGGACATTTTTGGACCAAAGACGATAAGAGCATTTTTGGACCAAACTATTAACAAAGACATTTTTATTTAATTTCGAATGATTTAAGAACATTTTTGATCCTTTTCCCTAAATTTATTAACCTGGCAATTCAAATTTTTACATAGTAATTAAAAAAGAACACGCTTCCCACCAAATGCGTGTGCCTCTTGCTCTCATTAGTTTATACGGGATCTTAGTAGACATTTGGTCGAAAAGATCCCCACACGCGCAAAAAAAAAAGAAAGAAAAAGAAAAATCGAGTTTGCATAATTTATTTATTTTTGAGTTTTTCCAAACTATGTTTATTTGAGTTGTTTTAGCAAACAAAATTAATTCTTTTTGAAGATTTCCAAACTCAAACATAAACCAAAATTTTGAACTCCGTGAAATACTCCGATAAAAGATGGAACCGGAGGAATGTATTGTTTAAAAAACAAAAACTGAAAATAATATTCTTCAAAGACAACCTGCAAGATAAAAGTTTTGAAGGTGAAATCCTGTGTGTATGATAACAACTGTGCAAGGTTATGTTACCAAATAATTACCCCAACTCTTTCCAGTGAGGCGAATGCATATGGTATAATAGGGGGAAAAAGTATCGTGGCTATTAAATCATTTAGTCGAACTGTAGCAACACATCAGCATCGTGGTGTGTAGCTGACTGGCAAGAAAAACAAAGTGAAAGATAAAAGGTAGGGATGGCAATGGGACAGGGTGGGATGGATTAGAGAGACTCAAGGGGATAGAGTACCTGGTTGGTTGCATGGCCATTCAACCACCAAATTGTCACCTGATTTGCTGCACTTTTCTTTCTTACCAATAAATTCTGGGCATAGTTATAGCAACGGGACAGGACGAAGCAAATCATAATTAAGATGGTTGCAAAGGAGCTCTTGTACTGACATATGGAGCACGCAGGTTAAAACAACATTTTTTTTTAAAAAATCAACAAGGAGCAAGGGTGGTGCGGGCTGAATGAAGATTAACAAATTTTAGTGTTATAAACTAATTGAGTTTAGGTAAATAGCAAAAAATAAAAATAAATAGATAGATAAATAAAAACTTAAGCAGGGCATGGCGGGTCTATGAGGGAGCAAGGCGGACAAAAAATGGAGAAATTGTCAAGTGGGGTAGTGTGGGCGGGTTAAAAGTTGTGCGGGTTATGGATTCACCAGCTCCATCGTGCCCCCTTTTGCTATCTTCATCATCATATAAAGAGATGGCATCTTTTTATTAGAATGCTTAATTTGATTCAGCATAGCAGAAGTTTGAGCTTCAGAGCTGTAGACTCTTAGTTGGTGCTTTTGCTAGACAGCACAAAAGAAGCAAAAAACAAAAAAAAAAAAAAAAAAAAAAGAAGAAGAAGAAAAGAGAAAAGAAGAAGAAGCTTTATTGTCTCTGGGATAACTTTTACACACTATGCCTTTGGATATGGGAGGTCCAGGAATGAAATTTCCTTTATGGCTTTATCTGGATTATAATCTTCCTCATTTTCTCACAAGAAAGATGGAAAAGTTACCTCCTACAATATCTCAGCCTTTCACCAATCAACATGACAGCAGAGCTTAAGCTCACAGTGGAAATAATTTCAAAGCAAACAATCATGGAAAGAAATTACCACTCTTTGTGCCTGCAAATGATGAAATGGACCAATAAATTATATAGTTCGCAGTAGCCAAAGGTTGCCTCTAAAAGATGTAGGGAACGCTTCTCTGTACTTGGGTAGAAAATAAGAACCAGTTGAAACTGCAAGTCCTTTCTTTTGGAGAGGAAGTCCAAATACAAGAGTCAAGAGATGATACATATAGGTATTTTCTAGAATGAGTGGGCCATCTGTGCAACATAAACTAAAGTTAGGAAAATCACCTTAATGAAGACATGATTATAGCCAAATGCTTGAAGATAAGATACTGCAGTTTAAATGTCTTGAAACATCCATCTTGCACTGCCATTAGGGATGTCAAATGACTTTTCTCAGTGTAGTATCTAACTTCTCTCCAATCAATGTGATCCATGCCTGTCAAATAAAGGAGAAAAACATGAGGCTAAGGTGTGTTTGAAAGTTGGCAAACAGGAATTACTAATATAAAGGGTGGACTTCACAGCTACTGGAACAAATAGTTAAATAACAAATAGAACTCATACACGGTATAGCGACAACCATGTTAGATAGAGCTCACACACAGTATAACTACAACCACGGTAGAGAGGCTCACACACAGTATAACTACAACCATGGTAGAGTAATGCACTTAATGTTACCAAAAGTGTAGATAGTACGATCACATAGGCCTCAAGTTTCCAAAACCAAAGGTAGGGCAATATCAGTAACTATATAAGCACAACATGAAAGGTGATCCATACCTGGTCAGAAGATGTGAATCCTCTGATTGTATCACCACCAATAATGGCAATTCCTTTGTCTCCTAGAGGTTGCAAGATTACTGCCTGGTAAAGTATTATGGTTATTAATAACCTTTTGGTGAAGATTGAACCTCTGATAAAACATAATAATATGAAGAATGCATGATAAAAGAGATCATATTTGGCAGACACCTTCAATGATGCAACATTTTTTGGAGAGAGAAATGTTCATTTGGTTATTATAGGGGTATGTACACATCCTTTAGCACAACTGATATTGTGGACTTGGGTGAAACAAGACAACGTGTCGAGCCACAGGGGAAAAGGGGGGAGAAAAGCGGGAATTAATACGACCTGTGTATTTGAAGGAAGAAATGGTAGCTCCGACTTCCCAGGATAAAGAGATAAGTTGGCCAAGTAGCTCTCTGAAAATACCAACCATCAAACACATGTAATTTAAACTTCTGGTTGTCTGAAGATAAATTTACATTACATCTTCATCTTTCAAAACATTCTCTCAGGCTCATAATCTCTTTTGCCCACTTGCTTAAAGGAATAAGAAGATGTAACTATATCTTAAAAGCTAGAATGGAAGAAAAGTAAGTGATATCACTTACGTGATGCAGATTTTAAAACTCCTTGGTAAAGTGATCCTTTTATCAATTTATTAGTGTCCACAGCTACTGCATCACTTCCATTAGACAAAAATGCAGCAGCAAACCCAATTTGGAGGATACATTTTCCATCATAAACAATGACTAGAGACCTGCAGCATGTGACATCTGATAGAGAATTCCATGCCCTGAGGATAGACAAAAAAGCAAGAGTAACATGTTAAATCATCAAGAAGTCACTTCCACAATGACCAAAGGTTTTGCATCTAAAATCACCATGAAATGTATAAAACCGTGCTTTCTTGGTTAGATATCATTTGCATACTAGAAGAGTTCCTAGCCGAAGGTTTAGACCAATTGCAATTCATCATCATCTTGCCCGCTTCTAATTAATGACTGACTATTATACAAGTGTGGACCTAGGCCCCTGCGCAGGAGCATGTTTAAGGGTTTATCATTCTCTTTCGGGACGAGTTGTCTATTATATAAGTGCTGTAAAATTCACAGCTGCAATTGCACTAGTGAACGGAAATTCACAAACTATTTACTATTTAGAAATGATGCCATCTTTTCATTTATACAACCAACTTTATTTCAAAGCATCAAATGATGCTCTTTCCCACTATCACTACAAAAAACAAACACACTTTGTTATATGGGAAATTCCCCCCCCCCCCCCCCCCCCACACACACACACACACACAAACCCCTTCTCCTCAGAGGCCAAAAGTGGCTTTTCCCACTTTCTCACCCCTTGATGACTCAAATCCCAGATTCATGGCTAGGTGGAGGGTCCCTTCCATTAAATCAACGTAGCCTTCTTGTCGACAAAAAACAACTTGTCTAAATACTTCAAAAGGAATAAACGCTGAATACTTATAAGTTCAACGGCCAATTATGCAATAAATCCCTCTGGCCAAAGACTAGTGGTCAGTTAATAAAAATTAACTTTTCATTGTAGAACCTAATTAATATTGTACATGATATCCAAGTATAAAAATGAGCAAGTTATAAAGACCTATTTCAAAAAATATTCCAACTCTAGATATAATACCATAGCAGCTCAGAAATAACAAAATCTGGTAGATGAGAAGCTATTCTTTGGCACTGCATACCGTTAGGATTTACCTGAAAACAAAAAGCTTAAATAGATCAGTTAATCTAATGGTGTATCAACAGGAGGAAAAATAAGCAATGAGCTGAGGAGAGACAGTGGGATATAAAGAAAGCGTATGTATATGTGTGTGAGAGTGTGTGTATACAGCACTCACCACAGATATGGATTTGGGTCGGATTGAAAGCCAAACAAGACCATTTAAAATGTTGGTGACTGCCAAGCCAAGTGTTAATAAATCAGCTCTGGATTGAGAACTGTGCAAGTTGGAAGCAAACAGTTAAAATAGTGGTCCAAGAACATACAGAAAATTACACTAAATGAGAGATAGAAAACTAACAACTGTTTCCAATTTGTTTTGCATAAAAGGAAGTGCTGATCCTGATAGAAACATACCCGTTTTAGTTACATATGATTGTCAAAGAACTTACGCATTCAACTCAAAATCTATGGGTAATAGGTGGAGTAATTTAGGATCAGCATAAACTAATTTGGAAACACTTGTTAAACCAACATGGCACTTTTGTCTGACTATATTTTTAACACCACCTCTTGTGTTCAACTCATTTGATCTCAAGATAACATAAACAAGCTTACTAAAGTTGGCTATGATGCCATATGAAAGAAGAAAAACATCTAATTTAAAACCTAAGGCGAACAACCAAGATCTTTACAAACCAATGCGGAAAACCATATTTAACCAATGTGGGACTTTTTTCAAACTATGTCTTAATAATGACTAAGAAAATTACTGAACAAGCTTTGAGATTACTTAACATTTGAGGACACGTTCCCTGCATAATATCATAGGTTTTACTAGTAACTGGTGTTATTGGGGGAGTTCACCATTCTCTTCCGATTATCAGCAACTATATACCCCTACGGGAAGGTCAATACCAAACAAGATCTACTATAATCATTTCAAGATGTAATGATGGGGCTACTAGAAACATCAGCAACAATTTCCAAAAGGAAAAGACCTCAGCTTTCTTCGTCTCTAGTGTATTTATCCAAAATCTCATTTTGTTAGAGGATTCATTATATAGGTGTAACCTCATAAGGCAAAGCTTGCATCCATTCATCTATATTATGTCAGATGCTTGTTTCATACTTTAGGAACATCTCTCCTTTTCCTCTTAATATGACTTGCAAGTACATAGACCAAGAGAAGTGTGTCTGTTTGTTTTTCTCTCCTTTTCCTTTTAAACCAAAATTTTAGCTAAAACACCTCATATTAGCATGGTTTTAACTTATGAAACAGATACTTTCATACTTACCTTCTTTCTTAAATTACTAGTTATCTATAGCAGATTTTTAAGTAACCTTGTAGTGTAAGCATATAAAAATTGAACTCTTCGTATTACCAGAACTCTCGAATTACTAGACAAAATTTAAAGCTACTCATGAAAAGGAAGAAAAACAATTTAGTTGACCTGGTAGCATCAGCGACCGGAGCAATACCAGAGACAGTGCGATTGAACAGAACAGCCAACAAAGACAATCCACCCGCATAAATTGGCATGCTCCGAACCAAATCATCATTATTGGATACCCAATCAGCTATCCGTTCCCTCCGTGGCTTAGGTCCTCTATACCCACTTTCTCCCTTCATTCGATTTTTTCCAAATGAGAAGAAACCCACAAAGACATTTATAGAAGATCAAATTAACATCCAGTCGCTGAATAAATTAATGTAAGTACCTGGGAAACAGTAACAGTAACAGCAACAGTGCGAGGGAAAGAAGAGAAACGAGGAGAACGGACAAGTCGTTGTGGCGGTTGGTTTAACTGAATGAAACTAAGCAGATTTCCCGCTTCCATTTTTCCGTCCGATTCCGATGTTCGTAAGACGGATAAATAGCTTGCTTCCAATGACAAATAAATAATAAATAAAAAGGAATCCTAATTAATAATTTCTGACATTGTTAGAATCGTGGGCTGGACTAGGCAATTTTTTTGGTCCTTTGTTATAAAAGTTTTCACTGGGCGAATTTGAAACTCTAAGACTATTAGTTATTACAGGGCTAAAAAGTGGCCAGATGCTTTTTTTACAAAAAAGCCTTGGATAGCCACTTGTTAATTATAGGTCTAAGCCTCTAGTTTGTTGTTTACTCCATCAACATGCACAAAGTATATAAAATTGTAATAATATTAATGTAACTTAATGGAGCATTTAACCTTTATATAATGATAATGTACTACTTTTAATGATATCTTTATTTATTTATTTATTAATTGAAGATGAGTCCCAGGACCATGTTTATTAAACAAAAGAGCAATATTTACACGACCCAATCTACTAGTGACCCGACCAAGAAACGAAACAGGAATCAAATAAAAGACACAAAACAAAATAGATACAGACATAATGTGGAAAATGGGCGATTATTATTAAAGATCAGAAGCTTCTAGGTATTTTTATCTTCACTAACACGATCGTGAAACTCGACCGTCATGAACGAAAAAATGTAGAAAATAAGTAAGTTTGTGGGTCTTCCTTCCTTAAAGATTCCAACATGTTGAATCTCCAAGGAGATTGATATCACACGTCGGTAATGTCACCTTCATCTCTTGAGCTCCGCACCTACTCGTATGGTCTTTGAGCTTCAGTCATCATCTCCGTCGTTTTCAGTGTCTATCGATTTGCTCCAGGTTAGTTCTTGCCCTCCTTTATCTGGTCTTCTTCTTGAGGTTTTGTGGAGTGGCTCTTCCCGCTCCCCTTCTGACTTCTCACTGTAATTAGGTGGAAGAAGGAGCAAAATCGATTAATCCTTCAAAATGGACGCCTAGGTCCTTCATTTTAAAAGCATAGATCGATTTCAAACATTAAGGCTTGCATATCTACACTTTTATTAACCTTCTTGATTCTCAAATTTGGAGTATTTTGTTTATTCAAATTAATGATCCTTCATCCAATTGGTGGTATGTCTTGAAAAGTGTTCATTTGAAAAGTACTTGCAAAATCAACAACTAGGTTAGCTAAATAATCTGGCAAATTATTCCTTTCTCTCAGGGTATTCTGAATTAGTACTAGGATTCCTTCCCTTAATTTGTTTATAGATTTGACCTCCAAGGGACCTTACAGCTAACATCCAGAATATGCACCATAGTCAATAGTCTCAATTATTAAAAGATAAAATTGTCTGTGAATATAGAACTTCAACCCCCTCTAATAGTAATTGCTTAGCTATAATGTTTGTGGTGTTTGACAGTCTCATACCCTTAGCCATAACCACATCTCCATCCTTATTCCTAACATAGAAAGTAGCAGATTTTTGGGATAGGGTTATTCTTAGAGGCCTCATATGTGTTACGCTTGAACCAGCCCATTGGTGGTTTAATTCACCTAATCAGTTTATAACGATCCCAAAAATATACTAGCTGAGGCCAAGACTTTGGGATGTTCTAAAGCCAGGAAAATCTAGATTTAGTGAATTTATGAATTATAGAATTAATTTCATAAATCACCTTCCCAAAGGTAAAAGTTCCACCATGCAAATGGTGTTTTTTCTCTACAAATAATCCATAAAATTAGGGGTGTTCACGGTTCGGTGAAAAACCAAACCAAACTGCAATCTAAACCGAATCGATTAAAAAAACCGACATTTTGGATAGATTAGTTTGGTTTGTTTTAAATTTTAAACACCGATAATATTTGATTTGTTTTTGATTCTACTAAAAAAATCAAAGAAATAATCAAACCAAACCGATAAATTTTATGCATAAATTTTATAGTTATTTGAATATATGATATTAGTTTTTCATAAATAATTATAAATACTTTATACCTTCTAATCATTAATTTAGTTTTAGTCTACTTATTTCACATGCTCTACAATACGTTTAAATTCTATTTCTTAAAAATATGTTCAAACTGGCGTATTACCGATTTTTAATTTTCATTGCTAAGACATCCATCTACTCTTTAATCATTTGCTCCTTTGATTTTTGAAGGGTTGACCATTCTATTTAAAATGTTATATTATTTCTGTGTGGATATTAAACTTGTGAAGTGGAAGTACTTCTGCAACTATGCAACTTAAATATGCTAAAACTTTGAAATAATTTTGAAAAATAATAGAAAATTCAGATATATTTATCTTGTGATAGTAGAGAGAAATTTGTTAATTCATAATGTTCATTTGAAATAGTTATCTCATGTCTTATTGTTTTACTATTATCAATTTATTATTAGCTAGTTATAAATCAAAAAATTGAAACAAATCGAACCAAACCGACAAGAATCAAACCGATGGTTTTATTTTATTTGGTTTGATTTGGTTTTAGAAATTTAAAAATAGACTAAATTAATTTGATTTTTATTTTGATAAAAAATCGATCCAAACTGAACCATGAACACCCCTACATAAAATGATGATAGGTGCAACTTAGAACACATACTTAATCTTGACATTTCTTGGAGCTCCCCACCATTTTAGAATTGTGTGCTTAACCTACATCCATGGTCTCCTGTTATCTTGTTGCTTTTGTATAGTATTCTCAGACCTTAGTAGAAAATTCACCTGTTAAGAATAAGTGTTCCACGATCTCTAATAAAAGGATCGTGCAACATAGACATGTAGGATCTATAGAACCATCTTGCTATCACTGCAATCACTGGTAATTTAGCTTTTCATAATCTCCAAGAAAGAAGGATATCTTGAAAGGAAGGACTTTCACCCGAATATATTTATATCTGAAATGATGTCTCTATTCCTTAGTAGTTTCCAGGGACTACTCATACTGAATTTCCGTGTGCTTGTTAATACCCACTATGGCTTGTCACTTTGGTCTGATTTCCCAATGTTGTTAATATTTTGCTTAATATGATCCACAATATTGGTTGAAAGATATTGTTGCATTATACCATAGTTTAATCCCTCTTCACTTATAAATATTTCTACATATATTACTGTATTATTGATCTTGGGCATATTTACGTGTCCAAGTGCTATTTTATAACTTAATTTTAGCTATGTTTGTTAATTTAATCAATTACATTCCCATGTGATTTGGTATATTTATGTGCAATAACTAACCAATGTGATTAGCCTTGTTTGTAGGTGAAAAATGCTAAGAATGGGCTTAAATATGAGGATGCATGAGTGAGGAGGAAGCACGAAATTAATTTAGGAGGAGTCATATAAAGATAGCACAAGGAGTGGGCTGCCAGCACATGCCAGCGTGCCACGTCAGGCAAGCAGCGCTCTAGGAGCCATGTCATGCCATGCATGCGCGCGTGTGCGAGGACATACCAAGGCAGGAGGCCTGCGGTGTCCAGGCAGTGCCACACACTTCCATCAGTGCGACCAGTGGCGTGCCACACTGGGCGATGTACACCAGTGCAGTGTGAGGACATGCCATCTGCCGAGATCCAATAAGCTACCGCGTTAGCTCCGTGTCACAGCAGCTGCTTGCCACGATAGGCAGCGTGGCACAGAGCAGTTCCATGCCCGACCAATTTTTGCAAAATTTCACTTACTATAAATTGAACACTTGGTTATATTTTTCATTCTATAACGAAATATGTTTAGAGGAACGGAAAGGAGTGAGGGAGAAGGAAGGAAACTCTACCTTGAGTTCAAAAACTTCCATTCTCTTTTACTATTCTTGTAAGTACCTGACTTTAAACATGTTTTGGAGTAATTATATGAACATGAGTGGCTAAAACCCTTCTTCTAGGGTTGAGGCCACATGATATGAATGTAATTGCATGAATTCATTTTTGGTTCAAGTTTCTTTCTTGTTTTATCTTGAATTCTTATTAAGTGTTGTTTTGATGCTTGATCACCATTGAAACGAATGTGTTAAGCTTAGGCAAAAGCTCGAAAGAGTAACCCTAGGTTAGAATGAAAGAATGTAGGGAGCAAGTTCTTGTCTTCAAGATAGGATTCGCAGTTAGGATAGTAATTATACCTAATTCGCCTTAGTTGGTTAATTAAATGGGAACATAGATAGACACCGACTTGAAATGGTCACATCACCGCTCATAGAAGTAGTTGCGAAACTAAGTTATGTTAAATGATTAGAGGTAAGAAAGTCCATAATCAAGGGCATAGACCCCGTAAATCACATCCATATGGTTAAATTTCTCACGAATTAGAATGTCACATCTCTTCTCAATGATGTAGGTGTGAGACTAGTTTGTTGTGTTTAGAGGCTCGAGAGACCATGAAAATTGCATATTAACTCTGTGAAACAATAATTGAATTTCATATACTTGAACCATTGTGAATTGTAGCATTGCATGATTGTCAGGCCTTAACTCTAGATGCTTCTTATTATTGTTTCCTGATTATTTTGTAATCATCACTTAGATTGAGTTAAAACAACAAACATCTTTAAAACCAACACTTGTGAAATTTAATATAGCACTTGAACTTGAATATTTGCTAAAATAGTCCAGTCCCTGTGGGTTCGACATTCGACTCTTCAGAGTCACCATATTACTTATACGATCGCGTGCACTTACGTGCGCCGGAGCGCAAATAATTTTTGGTGCCGTTGCTGGGGACTGATAGCGTTTAGTGAATTTTTAGTTTTTGTGTGAATTTTATTTTTCTTAAGTATTGCAAAACTTGGTCTTAGTCTGTTCTATTGCAGGTAACAGGTTGTCCTTGCAGAACTGGCAAGGAATAGAGAGCTGGTGGAACCCTTGTTAGAGCCTTAATGCCAATTGAATTTGCTCCGAAGAGAAGCTTTAAAGCGGAAGTTGAAGTACTTACAGGAAAGATACGACAGAATCCGCCAGTTGGGCAAGAAGAATTGTTGCTTGAGCCAATGGCAGCCTAACCAATTCGCAAAGTGGCAATCCCACTAGCGACAAATGTGACCTCCGGTATCTGCAAATCGGAGCCCAGAGGAAACTTTGAGCTTAAATAGAACATGGTGTAGCTATTACATTCTAGTTGGTAATTTACTGGAATGACACATGAGGACCCATAATAGGACTTACAGAACTTTTTGGATATCAATGACACTTTTGTTCCCACTGGAGTGTCAACTGATTATGTCCGACTCACCCTCTTCCCATTTTCACTGTTGGGAGAGGCAAAGAGGTAGTTGAAGACTGAGCCATCGAATTTCATTACTTCTTGGGACGACCTAGCAAGGAAGTTCCTCACCAGATTCTTCCCTTCAGGCAAGACTTCCAAGCTCAAAAGTGAAATTTCAAGTTTCAAGCAGCAACTGAAGGAGAATTTATATTTGTCTTGGGAGAGGTTCAAGTCATTGCTGAGAGACTGCCTCAATCACCAGAAGTCCAATGAGGTGTTAGATCACACCTTTGTGGAGAGTCTAGACCCACATACAAAGATCTTGTTAGACTCTGTATCGGGTGGGCAAGCACTGGAGAAGACATATGATGAGTTGTACACTCTCCTAAACAGAATTGCTCAATGAAATCCAAAGTGGCATAGTGAATTATCCCGGAAAGAGACCAGCAGGGCTGATAGAGGTAGACAGTGTCAATGCCTTGGCAGCACAGCTAGCATCACTGCAGCACCAGATGATAACTCAGTTTAGCAAACTAAGTATGAACCAGCCACAAGGATAGGTTAATGCAATTTAGCAAGCTCCTAGCTGGTGTGAGATATGTGGTAACAATGGGCACAATGCAGACTCTTGCGGGGACAATCCAGAATCAGTAAACTTTGTAGGAAATGTTCATAGAGGAAGTCAGAGTTATGGGAACACCTACAACAAAAATTGGCATAGTTACCCAAATTTTTCTTGGGGTGACAATCAGAGTCAAAGCTACCAGCAACCTCAGCAGCAGTACAAGAAGAACAGTGGCCATTCTAGAATTATCAACATTGAGGAGATGTTGTAGAAAATTATGGCTACTTATACCTAGCTGGCAGAGAATCAGGCAAGGATGGCTTCCGACTTGAAAACAATCAGCAGATGGCCACCAGAAATCTAGAAAAATAGATGAGTCAGTTGGCATCTGCGCAGCATACCCTATCTCAGGGAGGGTTACCCAGTGATACAGATACAAACCCCCAATAGGACAATGCCATCAGTCAGAGGAGTAGCAAGCAGTTGGCTGATGCACTACAGAAAGAAAAGAAAAATGAGGTGTAGCCAGAGCTAGTCAGACAGGGTCCATCAACTGATAGAGAAGATAAGCAGAGTGCTGCAAAACACAATGCACAATCATCATTGTATCCAACACAGATACCACCACCACCATTCCCACAAAGGCTCAAGAAGAGCAAGGAGGAAGAATGTTTCAAAAAGTTCTTTGATATTTTCAAAGAACTTCACATCAATTTGCCTTTACTTGATGTCTTGCAGGGGAAGCCAAAATATGCAAAGTACTTAAAAGATGTGGTGGCCAACAAAGTGAGGTTGGTGGATGTCCAGATGGTGGCACTTATTGAGGAGTGCAACTACAGGGTGATGAGAAAGATGCCCAAAAAGCTCAACGACCTAGGGAGTTTCACCCTCCTAGTACAAATTGGTGAAACTGAAATCATAAGTGCTTTATGTGACTTAGGGGCAGCAGTGAATTTAATGCCTCTATCTCTATTTAACACCCTGGGATTGGGAAAGCCAAGGCCCACAAGAGTAATGCCGCAGCTGGCAGACAAGTCAACAATGGCACTAGAGGGAATAATTGAGGACTTTGTCATCAAAGTAGGTAAATTCAGTATACCTGCTGACTTCATTATTCTTGATTTTAAGGTTGATGATAAGGTACCCTTGATCCTAGAATGACCATTTTTGGTAACTAGAGGAGCTATCATTAATGTAAGAGCAAGTACCCTTAAAATGAGGGTCAATGATGAGGAAGAGCTCTTCAGAGTTTACCAGGAGATTAACCCACCCACACACTACAGGGATCTTTATAATATCAGTATAGTTTCAGACACTAAGTGTGGGGTGGTAGATTCCATGGGTCCACTATTGCAGGACATGTTGACACTTCAACCCAAGGCTGATAGAGGGAAGACATTAAAGAAGAAGATGGAAGAACAGAGGGACAGGGTGGAGGCTGTTCCTTATAAAAACAAAAAAAGGAGGAGATAGTTCCCGAAAGGGAACATTTGTTTGAGGATACCCTAAAAAGGATAATCCATGTTGTGCCACGACGTAAAATAAGGCGCTACTTGAATGGTAACCCAAGAGTACCGAAGATACATTTTCTTTTCAGTTTGTTTGTAATTTTGGTTATTTTTCACTTTTTGTGTTTGTTTTAGTTGTTAAGCATAGATGCAAGGGAAGTCTGAGTACCCATGAAAGTTAAAGCTAAGGAGAATGACAAAAGATAAGTATGAGGTCGATAACCCACGTGTTAAAAAAAACTGAAGAAAAACATGTTGTTAGCTAGGCCTAGAGGCCTCAGGAAGTATCTCTGACCATTGCTTTAATTGTAATTGATGCTTTGGGGACATAGCATAATTTAAGTGTGGGGTGAGAGAAATTTCAAAACTTTTGTGCTAAGTTATGTCGGATGAATGTGGTGATGGGTATAATGTGTTGTTGAAAAAGTTTGAATTGATCATATTTCACCCACAATTTGATTTTTTTTTGGTTCTTTTCCGAAGGGGGGCACTTTAAACCGAGAAATAAAATTTTTTTGTGACTATACATAATGGTGTTAGTCATAGTTAGGGACTTTTCCCAACGATGGATGGATGACGACTATCTTGAGGGAAAATTAGTTAATAAGTGTTGTGTTTGAATCCGTAACTGATTGATAGCTTGATATTCTTGTTGAGTGTTATACATGGTTGTTAGATGCAAGTGGTGTTAATTGAGAAGCATGTTCAGCAGTTGTACAATTTTTTTTGAGATACTTAGATTCTTGGATGTGACTCTATGTGCTTAAATCTTAATCTTGAATTCTTATGATTAGCTGAGTTAAGAGTCTGTTGAATCTGTCTTGAATTCAGCATGTATCCAATTAATAATGATGTTTTTCATGTTAGATGTGTTGCTCATGCATTTTATTTGATTGTTGTGAGTGTAAGGTTTTTGAATGTTTCATGCTATTGGGTAGTGTCTAGAACTTGCCTGGTGTGTATATAAAATGAAATAAGGGACGTCGATTATAAGAGATGATTTAGGCATTTCTTTGAGTGATTCTAATTTGTTATCCCTCTCTTTACCTACCTTGAATGTCTGATCCTAGTTAGCCCCTTTGAGCTTAAGCCTATTCTTTGACAGCTGCAACATAAGTTTAATTCTTTTCTTTCATGAGCCTTGAATTTGATCCAAAACTCTAAGCGCTTAAGTGAAAAACACAAAAGAGTTACGGAGAGAAACTTGAGAAGAAGAAGGAAAATAGTGGTTGTGGGAGTTGAATAAAATACGAGAGGTGCACTTGTTTTAAAATGCATAAGTATTGGTAGGGAGTAAGAGAACAAAAGAATGAAAAAGTTTTTTAAGTACTCCTTACTAATGAGCTTAGTGTGCTTAGTAAAATGTGGAAACAAAAGAGGAAATTGATGAGTGAAAAGAATAAAGGTGAAGTAAGAGAATAGATGTCCGTAATGAAAGTGTGATGTATTAAAAGCGCTTGGGGAAGATAGTCACTATTACTAGCCAGAATAGTACCTACCCGTCCCTTAGCTTACATTACAACCTGATAAGTCCTACTTGATCTTACTTATGAACATTCCTAAATGAGTGAAGTAAAACACTAAAGGCAAGCCTATGGGTCAATACATGTTGCATGTGAATTCTTTGTGTGAGTGAGCTGAATTCTTATTCATATACCTATACTTGTTATAATTTGAAAACTTGCAAGTGAAAAAATGGGTATCTCTCTTGTTGTGAGGGCACATGTTTGAGGAAGGATATAATTCATTTCGGATGTCTTGACTAGTTAATTTGCATGAATTTTCTGAGTTTGAGAGTCTATTTTTTAGGTTAGAAAGTCTTGACTTAAATATGTGTGATTTTAGTGGTTATACCTCGCATGCGCAATCTTAAACTTGCTATCTGAGACAATCGCTGTAGCCTTAGCTTGAGTTGTCTTACTTCAATAGGTTATTAGTGAGTCCTTCATGTGCATGAGATGTAATAGAGTTGTTCGAGGATGAATAAGACTTTAAGTGTGGGGTAGTGATCTTGGGCATATTTACGTGCCCAAGTGCTATTTATAACTTAATTTTAGCTATGTTTGTTAATTTAATCAATTACATTCCCATGTGATTTGGTATATTTATGTGCAATAACTAACCAATGTGATTAGCCTTGTTTGTAGGTGAAAAATGCTAAGGATGGGCTTAAATATGAGGATGCACGAGTGAGGAGGAAGCACAAAATTAATTTAGGAGGAGTCACATGAAGATAACACAAGGAGTGGGCTGCCAACACATGCCAGCGTGCCACGTCAGGCAAGCAATGCGCTAGGAGCCATGCCATGCCATGCATGCGCGCGTGTGCGAGGACATACCAAGGCAGGAGGCCTGCGGTGTCCAGGCAGTGCCACACACTTCCATCAGCGCGACCAGTGGCGTGCCACGCTGGGCGATGTACACCAGTGCAGTGTGAGAACATGCCATCTACCGAGATCCAATAAGCTACTACGTTAGCTCCGTGTCACGGCAGCTGCTTGCCACGATAGGCAGCGTGGCACAGAGCAGTTCCATGTCCGACCAATTTTTGCAAAATTTCACTTACTATAAATTGAACACTTGGTTATATTTTTCATTCTATAATGAAATATGTTTAGAGGAACGGAAAGGAGTGAGGGAGAAGGAAGGAAACTCTACCTTGAGTTCAAAAACTTCCATTCTCTTTTACTATTCTTGTAAGTACCTTACTTTAAACATGTTTTGGAGTAATTATATGAACATGAGTGGCTAAAACCCTTTTTCTAGGGTTGAGGCCACATGATATGAATGTAATTGCATGAATTCATTTTTGGTTCAAGTTTCTTTCTTGTTTTATCTTGAATTCTTATTAAGTGTTGTTTTGATGCTTGATCACCATTGAAACGAATGTGTTAAGCTTAGGCAAAAGCTCGAAAGAGTAACCCTAGGTTAGAATGAAAGAATGTAGGGAGCAAGTTCTTGTCTTCAAGATAGGATTCGCAGTTAGGATAATAATTATACCTAATTCGCCTTAGTTGGTTAATTAAATGGGAACATAGCTAGACACCGACTTGAAATTGTCACATCACCGCTCATAAAAGTAGTTGTGAAACTAAGTTAGGTTAAATGATTAGAGGTAAGAAAGTCCATAATCAAGGGCATAGACCCCGTAAATCACATTCATATGGTTAAATTTCTCACGAATTAGAATGTCACATCTCTTCTCAATGATGTAGGTGTGAGACTAGTTTGTTGTGTTTAGAGGCTCGAGAGACCATGAACATGTTATACCCCGAAAGCCCTAAGATCAAACCCAGAAGTTGATTAGAGAAAATGAGGTTTTCTGTATCAGGTAACAGAACGAGTCGTCTTGTGACCCGTCAGGTTGACCATGAGTCGTTAGGTGACTCGTGGTGAGGAGTATGAATTGTGTTTGAAGTTTCTTGTTTTGAGTCCACACGGACATAACCACGAGTCTTGGTCAGCCCCATGACTCGTTGAGTCAGTCGTGGTCAGGAATGAGGTTCAGATAGGAGGAATTGGGTAGTGCACTTAACGAGTGAGTCACCATGACTCGTTGGGTGCACCATGAGTCATGGTGTGCCCCGTGGTAAGCATAAATATGTTTTGGGCAGTGGAGTTAACGAGTTGTGACCATGAGTCATCGTCACTAGTAACGATTTGTGACGTTGCCTGTGGTGAGTTCTAGGTGAAGCTTCGGCAGTGTACTCGATGACTGAGGTTACGACTCGTGGTCAGAGGTAACGACTCGTCCAGTCCCTCATGGGGACTGGCAGTCTGTTTTCCTCTGCGAATTTAATGAGGGCTTCGTAATTCCTATGATCCTAAGGCCTAAATTACGTTTTTAAGCTATGAATAGTGAGTATTAAGAGGGGTAAGTTCATTCTAAGCTATTCCTATTCATGCATGAAAGTTTAGGGGCTATGGAGAGGTGATCAAGTACAGTCTTCCAAGTTTTCATCAATTCTTCATTGGGCAATCTAGGGAGTTGTAGAATCAGTTCTTCTCAGGTATGTAGGGTTTATGAATGGGTGAATTTGTTCACACCCATGCCTAATCTCTCCCCAATTCATGAAATTTTATTGATAATTCTATGGAGTTTTATCCCAATTCTTATGAAATCCTTATGATCTATCCATGGGTTAATCCCTCTTATGTATAAATTCATGTTTTATGAACCATGGGCAGATTTTATAACTATTTAAGTTTGAATTTTCTACAAACTATGCCCAATTATATATGTTTCATGATAAATCAAGTTATGATTCTACTTTGATTTTGATGTTCATTAACCCATTATGATTTATGACTCATGATATGATTTCTCTCAAATGCTCATCATGAATTTATGAATATCAAGTATATACATGTTTTATAAGTATGCATGAACCTCATGATTTATGATTTTTGATTATGGCCGACTCATGGACCTTACTTTCATGGCTAGTTCACGTATTTCAAGCATGCTTATGATTATCATGATTTTAACTAGCCTATAAATCTCATGTATATCATCCTATGAGCACTATATATGTTTTGGGAGTAGTATCTAACACCGAGTAGACTCAGGGTCCAAGAATACCCCGAGTCTCAAAACCACGAGCCAACGTAGCCTTGATGAGATCTCTTTTGTGACTGTCCCTTTTGCCCAAATGGGCCTTTCATGAGTGATATCATGCCTATTTCATGGTTCTATCCTTGACAAAGTACGAACACCCCCCTGACTAGGGGTTTATAGGTCGGGCTCCATGTGTGCTGATATGGGGTATGTCGGTTATAAGAATCTCCCACTGTTCCTAATGATTTGTGTATGGTTATGATTATATACTTTGGATCAAGTCATGTTTAATAAATCTTTTCTCCTATGATTAGGATTATGAATGATTTACAAATGTTTTGAAAACCTTGAGCCTTACGTTTACATTATGATATTTATGTTACGATCATGTTGTCCTACTCTTATGAACCTTATGTATTTTTACTGTCTGTTTTACTTACCTTGCATACTCAGTAACATTCCATGTGTTGACCGCATACTCCATGGTGTATAGTCTCATGATACAGGTCCAAGGGATCCTTCTCAGCAGCATCCTTAGTCACTGCTTTCCCATTCAGGCCTGTCCAGCTAGCATCGACGAGTCCTCATTTTTCGAGGACATTCAGTATTCGTGGTTGTTATATCTTTCTTCAGTTTCAAACTTGTCGTGTTAGTTGGGGGTGTTGTCCTATCAACCCATCGGATATGTTAGAGGCTTTCAGACTGTATGTAGTAATCAGCTTGTCATGTATGAAGTGAATTTTGCTTCCGATGTTATGTTATGATTAGATTTCCGCTATGTTTATTATGTTAAATATTCCACTTTTATTAATTGAGTTAGATATATGTTCACGCCATGGGTCGACTTGGAGTCTCTTGGGGCTCCTTGTCCCGTGGCTCGATCTGGGCCTATGTTCGTGTCATGACAAACTTGGTATCAGGGCAATAAGTTTTGAATTGTGCTAGGGCATCTGAAAGACATGTTAAGTAGAGTCTTTTTCATGGGGTTGAAATGTGCCACACTTATGATGAAGGGGCTACGAGATGTTTAGGAAATATTCCCTTCTTTCATGATATATGTCGTGCAATGAAATGTCTCTCTATCCTTCTAACTCTTTCTATTCGCGGTTGCAGAATCATGCCTTCCCATAGAGTTAACGACAGAAGAAATGGAAATGGAAATGGCCACGAGGATGGCAATAGAGACGGGCATCAACAAGCCCCACCAGCCCATGAGCACCATGCACTGGAGTTGGTTGCCCACACTGAATTCAGGGCAGCCATTCATATGCTAGCACAAGCTTTGACCGCCCAAACCAACTAGCAGGCAGTAGCGCATGTCCCGCAGGATAGGAGTGCGGAGGCAGCGAGGGTTAGAGACTTTCTCAGTATGAACCCTTACGAGTTTCTTGGATCGAAGGTGGATGAGGATCCACACGAGTTCATAGAGGAGATTTTGAAGATCACCCAAATTATGGGGGTAACTAGAGAGGAGTGTGCCTATTTGGCCTCATATCAGTTAAAGGGGGTCGCACACATTTGGTTCAAATAGTGGAAGGATAGTAGGGCGGTTGGAGCAGGCCCTGTCAGTTAAGATGAGTTTCATGTTTCCTTTCTTGATCAGTTCTTCCCTGGGGAGATAAGAGAGCTGAAAGCAGCCGAGTTTGTGAATCTTAAGCAGGGAAAGATGACGGTTCAGGACTATTCCTTGCAGTTCACACGTCTGTCCAGGTATGCACCCAAGTTGGTGGCGGATCAGAGAGCCCGTGTGAGCAGGTTCGTGCATAGGATAGTAGACTCCTTAGTCAGGGATTGTCGGACTGTGATGCTTCTCCAGGATATTGACTTTTCTTGGATAGTCCTATACACCCAGTGGATGGAGGCGGTACAGCTGAGTGAACGGGAGAGGGATGCCAAGAGGGCCAGGATTGATAGCATTAGATTTTCCTAGCCGAGGCCTAGTGGGCACCATCAGTAGTCCCACTAGAGATCTTTAGCCCCAACACCATCATAAGCTTGTGTGTCATCTCGACCCACACGTTATCAGAGGGGTAGATTGTCAGGCTCGAGGATCCAGGGGAGCATTTCAAGAGATCGCATTTTTCCAGCCTGTGTGAAATGTGGCAAGAACTACTTAGGGAGGTGTTTAGTTGGTTCAGACACTTGTTTCGGGTGTGGAAAACCTGGGAATAGGCTCAGAGATTTCCCTTCAGCCAGATCAGACGATGGTGGAACCCGTATTCCAACTGCTAGTTCAGTAGCTCCGGTGGCACATCCCTTCAAGCAGGGTGCTTCTACTAGTACAGGTGGTGGACAACGCTAAAACAGATTCTATTCCCTAGCATTCCGGTAAGAGCAGGAGGTCTCCCCGGATGTAGTCACTGGTATATTATGCTTTGTTAGATCCAGGGCTACCTTGTTTTTTGTGACACCTTATGTGGCTAGTAGTTTCATAGTCAATCCCGAAATCTTGTTAGAACCCTTCTCAGTCTCTACTTCAGTGGGTGATTCAGTTGTAGGTAGGCGGGTGTATAGAAGTTGCCCGGTCTTAGTCGTTTAGAAAGTCACCTCGGCAGATTTAGTAGAGTTAGCCATGATCGATTTTGATGTTATTCTTGGTATGGATTGGTTGTTTCATGCTATGCCTCAATCAATTGTAGAACCAGTGCAGTAGAATTCCGATTTCTGGGTGAGCCAGCCTTTGAATGGAAGGGTAGTTCAGCTGTACCTGTAGGTCATTTTATTTCCTACCTTAAGGCTAGAAAGATGATGTCCAAGGGTTCCGTGTACCATTTAGTTAGGGATAAGGATGCTACGTCTGAGACCCCGACTATCCAGTTAGTACCTGTAGTATGTGAGTATCCATAAGTCTTTCCAAATGACCTACCAGGAATCCCTCCCGAGCGGGAGATTAATTTTGGTATTGACCTTTTTCCTGATACGCAACCTATACCTATTCCTCCTTACAGAATGGCTTCAGCTGAGCTAAAGGAGTTAAAAGAGCAGTTGAAAGATATTTAAGATAAGGTATTCATCAGACCAAGCAAATCCCCATGGGGAGAACCAGTTCTCTTTGTCCGAAAGAAAGATGGTTCTCTTCGTATGTGTATTGATTATCGACAATTGAACAAGGTAACCATCAAGAATCGGTATCCTCTTCCTAGGATTGATGATTTGTTTGGCCAGCTTTAGGGTGCCAAGTGCTTTTCAAAGATAGTCTTAGGTCCGGGTACCATCAGCTCAGGGTCCGGGAGAGTGACATCCCAAAAACAGCCTTCAGGACGCGGTATGGTCATTATGAGTTTGTAGTTATGTCATTTGGGCTAACGAATACTCCTTTAGCTTTTACGAACTTGATGAACAGGGTGTTCAAGCCACACTTGGATACGTTCGTGATCGTGTTTATTGATGACACTCTGATATACTCTCAGAGCGAGGAGGAACATGCCGCTCATTTGAGGGTGGTACTATAGACTCTCAAGGACTGCCAAGTATATGCAAATTCAGAAAGTGCGAGTTCTGGTTGAACTCAGTGGCATTTTTGGGCCATGTGTTATCAAGTGAGGGCATAAAGGTAGACTCTCAGAAAATAGAAGCAGTGAAGAATTGGCCTAGACCAGTGAATCCTAGGCATATAGGAAGGAATGGAGAAATCCGGAATGAAGAAATATAATATGAAAGAAAAGACAACGAAATGAGAGAATTTGATATCAGAAGCTTCTTGGGTTAGCAGGATATTATCGGAGATTTGTTGAGGGATTTTCATCTATTGCAGCGCCATTGACAAAATTGACCCAAAAGAAAGTGAAATTCCAAGAGCTTCCAGGAGTTGAAGGCTCGACTCACCTTAGCACCAGTGTTAACCCTACCGGAGGGTACCGATGGGTTTTTGGTATATTCCGATGCTTCTAGAATCAGCCTTGGTTGTGTATTGATGCAGCATGGTAAGGTTATAGCATATGCTTCCAGGAAGCTGAAGGTCCATGAAAGGAATTACCCAACCCATGATCTTGAATTGGTGGCAGTGGTATTTGCATTGAAGATTTGAAGACACTATTTGTACGGTGTCCATGTAGATGTGTTTACGGACCACAAAAGCCTACAATATGTGTTTACCCAGAAGGACCTAAACTCCGCCAAAAGAGGTGGTTGGAGCTGCTCAAGGATTATGATATGAGTGTCCTTTACCATCCGGGTAAGGCCAATGTGGTAGCAGACACACTTAATAGACTCTCTATGGAGAGTGTGTCCCATGTAGAAGAGAGGAAGAAGGAGCTGGTGAAAGATGTGCATCGACTTGCAAGGTTGGGAGTTTGTTAAGTTGACTCGACCGATGGCGGTGTTATTATTCAGAATGGATCAGAATCGTCCTTGTTGACTAATGTGAAATCTAGACAAGACGAGGACCCCATCTTGGTAAAGTTAAAGGAAGCCGTTCAAAATTAGAAGGTAGAGGTCTTCTCCAAAAGGGGAGATGGTGTGCTTTGATATCAGGGTTGCTTGTGTGTTACGAACATTGGTGCTTTGAGAAATCGGATGTTGCATGAGGCTCATAGTTCTAGATATTCCATACATCCAAGTGCCACCAAGATGTACCGTGACCTACGGGTAATCTATTGGCGGAATGACATGAAGAAGGACATTGCAGAATTTGTAGCTAAGTGTCCAAATTGTCAGCAAATGAAGGTTGAGCATCAAAGACTGAGTGGTGTGCTTCAAGACATCAGTATCCCTACTTGGAAGTGGGAGGAGATTAATATGGACTTCATCATAGGGTTTCCTAGCACTCATTGACAATATGACTCCATTTGGGTGGTCGTGGACAGGTTGGCCAAGGACGCTCATTTCTACCAGTCAAAACCACTAATTCAATGGAGGATTATGCCAAACTATACATCCAAGAGCTAGTTTGGTTACATGGATGTCCATCATTTTAGATAGAGGTACTCAATTTACCTCCCAATTTTGGAGGTCATTTCAAAAGGGACTTGGCACTTAGGTTAAGCTCAGTACAATATTTCACCTGCAAACGGATGGTCAAGCGGAGCGAACAATTTAGACTCTCGAGGACATGTTGAGAGCATGTGTGATTGACTTTAAGGGTAGTTGGGATGATCATTTGCCTATCATTGAGTTTGCGTATAACAACAACTACCATTCCAGCATTCAGATGGCTCCGTTTGAGGCTCTCTATGGGTGGAGATGTAGATCAGCTATTGTTTGATTTGAAGTCGGTGAAGCTGCGGTGATAGGACCAGATTCAGTCCATGAGGCCATGGAGAAAGTTCAGCTCATACAGGATAGGTTTAAAACACCTCAAAGTCGTCAAAAGTCCTATTCAAATGTGAGGAGGAGAGAACTTAAGTTCGAAGCGGATGATTGGGTGTTTTTGAAGGTGTCTCCCATGAAGGGAGTGATGAGATTCAGAAAGAAAGGAAAACTCAATCTCCGTAATGTTGGCCCTTATCGGATTGTGAAACGGGTGGGCAAGGTAGCATATGAATTGGAATTGCCTCCAGAATTAGCTTCCATTCATCCTGTTTTTCATGTATCACCTTTAAAGAAGTGTTTGGGTGATCCATCTCTAGTTGTTCCAGTGGACAATGTTAGTGTGCAAGACAACCTTAGTTATGAGGAGATTCTGGTGGAAATACTGGATCGTCAGCTTCGAAGGCTAAGAAACAGGAAGTAGTTTCAGTTAAGGTTTTATGGAGGAATCAACATGTTGAGGGGGCTACGTGGGAAGTCGAGGCAGATATGATGGCTAGATACCCACATTTATTCCCTACCGACTCAGTTCCAGCTTGAGGTATCCGTTTTTGGATCTAAAACTCTATTGAGTTTCATGTTCATCTCATTTAGGGTTATGAATGGGTGGATTTGTTCACACCCATTCCCAATCTTTCCCTAATTCATGAAATTTTATTAATAATTCTATGGGGGTTTATCCCAAAATTCCTATGAAATCCTTATGATCTATCTATGGGTTAATCCCTCTTATGTATAAATTCATGTTTTACGAACCATGGGAAGATTTTACAACTATTTAAGTTTGAATTTTCTACAAACTATGCCAATTATGTGTGTTTCATGATAAATCAAGTTCTGATTCTACTTTGATTTTGATGTTCATTAACCCATTATGATTTATGACTCATGATATGATTTCTCTCAAATGCTTATCATGAATTTATGAATATCAAGTATATACATATTTTATAAGTATGCGTAAACTCATGATTTATGATTTATGATTATGGCTGACTCACGGGCCTTACTTTCATGGCTAGTTCACTTATTCCAAGCCTGCTTATGATTATCATAATTTTAACTATCCTATGAATCTCATGTATATTATCCTATGAGCACTATATATGTTTTGGGAGTAGTATTTAACACTGAGTAGACCCGGGGTCCAAGCATACCCCGAGTCTCAGAACTACGCGCCAACGTAGCGATGATGGGACCTCCTTTGTGACTGTCCCTTTTGCCCAAATGGGCCTTTCATGAGTGATATCAAGCCTATTTCATGGTTCTACCCTTGGCAAGGTATGAACACCTCCCGACTAGGGGTTTACAGGCCGGGCTCCATGTGTGCTTATATGGGGTATGTCGGTTATAAGAATCTCCCGCTGTTCCTCATAATTTATGTATGGTTATGATTATATACTTTGGCTCAAGTCATGTTTAATAAATATTTTCTCCTATGATTATGATTATGAATGATTTACAAATATTTTGAAAATCTTGAGCCTTACGTTTGCATGATGATATTTATGTTACGATCATGTTATTCTACTCTTATGAACCTTATTTATTTTAATTGTCCATTTTACTTACCTTGCATACTCGGTACATTCCACATACTAACCACATACTCTATGGTGTATAGTCTCATGATACAGGTCCGAGGGATCCTTCTCAGCAGCATCCTTAGTCACTGATTTCCCATTCAGGCCTATCCAGCTAGCATCGGTGAGTCCTCTTTTTTCGAGGACATTCAGTATTCGTGGTTGTTATGTGTTTCTTCAGTTTCAGACTTATCAGGTTAGTTGGGGGTGTTGTCCCATCAACCCACCAGATATGTTATAGGCTTTCAGACTGTATGTAGTAATCATCTTGTCATGTATGAAGTGAATTCCGCTTCCGATGTTATGTTATGATTGGACTTCCACTATGTTTATTATGTTAAATCTTCCGCTTTTATTAATTGAGTTAGATGTATGTTCATGCCATGGGTCAACTTGGAGTCTCTCGGGACTCCTTGTCCCGTGTCTCGATCCGAACCTATGTTCGGGTCGTGACAAAACATTGCATATTAGACAATAATTGAATTTCATATAATTGAACCATTGTGAATTGTAGCATTGCATGATTGCCAGGTTTTAACTCTAGATGCTTCTTATTACCATTTCCGATTATTTTGTGATCATCACTTAGATTTAGTTAAAACAACAAAAATCTCTAAAACCAACACTTGTGAAATTTAATATATCACTTGAACTTGAATATTCACTGAAATAGTCCAGTCTCAGTGGGTTCTACATCTGGCTCTTCAGAGTCACTATATTACTTGTACAACCGTGTGCACTTGCGTGCGCCGGAGTGCAACAATTATCCATTTGTGAGCATTCCAGTGATAAATGTGACTTTGCTCAGTGCAATTATCATACCAAATGCTAGAAGATCCTCCTCTAGGTTCCAACCACATGTTCTTTTCAATCTCTTCCCTAATAGCTAGCATTATTTTTCATACTTGGGATCCATCTTTCTACTGCACAAGAGTAGGTATCTGTTTCTTGCAATACTTATTCCACATGTAGTCTGTTGACAAAGATCTCTCTATCCTAAATCACCATCATAATTTTACATATATGGATGATCTCAAGCGTGAATCTTAATCCAAGACTAGCCTCATGCTTAGGTAAACACATGTTAACCTAAGTAGCCTAAAGTTTTCTTCTTCCTATTTTCTTATTACTCAGGAAGAATTTTGTAAAGATTTTATGTAATTCATTGATACTTATTTAGGAGGAACAATAGTTGATAGTACATGAATAGGGATTCTCTGTAGAACACTGGTGATCATGACTGCTTACCTTTATAAAAAAAACATCCTTCCCTTTCATGCTTGTAATTTGTTCTTGACTTTCTTGATAAGCTCAGAGTAGAGAACAATAGTTGATAGTACATGAATAGGGATGCTCTGTAGAACACTGGTGATCATGAATGATATACCTTTATAAAAAAAACATCCTTCCCTTTCATGCTTGTAATTTGTTCTTGACTTTCTTGATAAGCTCAGAGTAGAGTATTTTTCTCTTTAAGACATGAGTAATTGGACAACCTAAGTAGATTGTGGAAAATTGTCCCTTTAGCATACCTGTGCATTGCTCTATCATTTGTTTGAAATCTGTGGCCACATTCTGGTGCATGTAGTATGCACTCTTTTCTTTTTTAATCTTTTGGCCTGATTAGGGCTCATAATCGTATAGTCTTTATAATTCTATCGAGGGAGTATCTATGAGTTGAAGCAAACATAATAGTATTATTGCATAAGCAAGATGATTTAGGATTGCACTTCATTTTGGGATTCCACAACCAATGTATAGGTCATCTTTAAATAGGGAATTTAAGGATTTGGATAGCACCTCTGCAGCCATGATAAATAGAGCTAGAGATAAAGGATCACCTTGTTTGACTCCTCTTATAGAATGAAAAGATTCATGTGCCTGCCCATTACTTAGAACTGAGTACCAATTATTAGCAATCAATCTCCATATCATATACACAAATAAGTCAGTGAAACTCATTTTTCTCAATACTTTGGCTAGAAAGAATAAAGATATTCGGTCATAGGCCCTAGTCATATCCAACTTGATAATGACATTGCTGGCTTACCTCTCTTGTTAATATCTGTAACAATTTCCTGAGCTAATAAAATATTTTCAATAATGTTTCTCCTCTTCACAAATCATAATTGGTTAGATGATATAACTTTAGGTAGCACAACCTCCAATCAATCATGTACAACTCTAGACCTAATCTTGTTAATGAAATTACTCAAACTTATAGGCCTCATATCTGAAAAGGTGTAAACCTCAATCTTCTTAGGTATGAGGACCAGGTTAGTGTAAGTGATTGACTTGATAGGAGTATGAATAGCAAGGTAATCTTGTATCAACCTCAATATGTCTTGCCCTAGTACAAACCTGGTATAAGCTTTCTATAAAACCAACTGGCCCACTTGCACTATTCCCATTTAAATTAAACACTGCCCTTTTGACCTCCTCCAATACTGGAACTAAACATGAAGTCATGCTCTCTTCCTCTATTAACACTTCCGGTATATATCTCAATAATGAGAAGTTAGCGGCATCTCTCTCCTAGGTAAACAACTCCTGGTAATTGTTGATAGCTTCAGCAACTATCTGTTCCTTTTCTTCCAAACAATTACCCTAATCATCTTCAATCTTGTTAAGTCGTAATTTTTTCTTCTTCCCTTTACTAGGTTTTGAAAGAACCTTGTATTTCTATCCACCTTCCCAAATAAGTCAAATCCATCCTTTTTCTTTTAATATTTTTCTTAAAAAAAGGGTATTTCTTGAATTTTTCCTGTGCCATCTGCATCACCATCCCGTTCATCTCAATTAGTTCTTCCTTAGATAAATTTTCTTTAATATTAACAATTTATTCTCTAAATATATCCCCATAAAATTCTTTGGTCCATTCAGATAATGCAGTCTTCAGGTTCTTTCATTTCTCTTTGAACTTAAGGAAAGGATTATCAGATCTTGTAGCAATCCAGTTTTGAGTTATCCATATTCATAAAAGATTCATGTTCTGTACAAAATTTAAGAAACTCAAAAGGTTTCTTGAATGAAACAATATGTTCTTTATAAGTAAATAACATTGGGGCATGGTCAGACCATGTCTTAGATAGGTGCTCAACCTTTAAGTGGGATAGCGAATTCTGCATCTCTTGATTTACTGAGACTCTATCTAATCTTTCTGTCATGCCTCGGGTCTATATCCTGGATAAGACACGGTACTTAGGATCACAAGTAACCCCAAGTCAACCCATGGTCTATCACAACACTGACAATTCTGAGTAAAAAAATAGCGGAAGCTTTAACCAATGAAATCATTTAAGAAGAACTGATTTAATTAAAAAGTTCATACATCTGAAAGAACAAAATACTAAATGTCTGAAACTCTGTCTGAAAGACATATACTAATGATGAGTTGCTGGGACAAGCCCCCAGCTAACTCTAAAGTCTGACTAAAAGGAAATGAACTGAAGTAAATCAGATATTGTCCTCGAAAGATGAGGACTCACCACTTCTGCTGCTGATATCACCGGAGTAAATCTACTTACGGTGCTGAGTCTGAGAACCTGCGGCTGTATCATAAAACTATACAACATAAAAGGTATGTGTCAGTACATTGAATGTACTGAGTAAGCAGGAGAAAATATAATATTGGATATAACAAACTGAACTGAAATGACATTCAATGACCAACTGATATACTGAACTGAAATAACTGAAATATACTGAGATAGTCAAGATGATCCTATTTGATGGTCAAAGACATGTCCCAAATATGAGATTTCATAGTCTGAACTAATTGTGCTGAACTGAGCAAATTGAAACTAAACTAACTAATCTGAGACTAAATTAAGCTGACTAGTGGGAGAGTTTATAACCGACATATAACCACGTGAGCTAGATGTGGAGTCTGATATATAAACCCCATCGGTAGGACCCAATATACTTTGCTAGGGTATAAAGGGATGAACTGGGTGATCACAATTTTGAGGCCATGAGGCCAATGAAATATAACCTATGGTGGCAACGTAGTTCTGGGAACCTGGGTGCACTGGAACCCCGATCTGCTCGGTGCTAAGTCCTACTCCCACTGGATATTTCTAGGCTGACTAATAAGCTGATAGCTCGAAACTGGGGCCCAAGACTAAGTCAGGAATACCTATCTGAAAACACCCTGAGAGTCTTATCGAACTGGATTCTATAACTGGGTTCTAAGACTGATCAGAGCTGCTTGTCTGGAAGCATCATAACTGTCTAAAGAACAAACTATAATATGAGACTGGGGTTCTAAGGCTGGTCAGAGCTTCTTATCTGAAAGTGTCATGACTACCTAAAGAACCACTAAAATCTGATACTGAGTCCAAGTCTAATAACTGGGAGGCACCACTAACACCTCACTAAATACTGTAATCAAACTGATCAACTGACATTCCTGAAATTACTGAGTCTGCTAATAATTGTTTGACACTGGACTAACAAGCATCTGTCTAAGATCTCAACATAGTCTAGCAATATGGGAAACCCAAACTGAGAGGATCAAGCCACAAGGAAGACTAATCCAACATGTAAAATTCTTGTTGATTTCATTCAACACTAGGGACAAAACCATCATTACAAGAATGAGAATTTATACGATAATTGGGTAATGGAAATATGCAACAATCAACATAGACCATATTCCACAAGCTCAAAACAGAGTCTGGCATATAATTTATTTACATTCGAAAGTTCAGGGCTGGAATTCACTTTATGGGAACAAGCTTCAAAGTAGTCATAATATGGTGGAAACATATCTATAATTAACATGAATAATGTCCCACATGAATTAGATGATATCTAACTGATAACTAATTCACATTCGATAACTCAGGGACTAAAAGTGATACAGAACTAGAAGAGAATTTTTGGGACATAAGCGAAGAACTATTTCCTTGTTGAATTCTCACATACCTGGATAAGAATTCCCTGGAGAAGGAAGCTCGAATTGCTGCAATGGATGAGGAACCCTTGTCTTGCTTGAGAGCTCTTGAGAGAAAACTTACGTTACTTTTCTGAAAATCTGAGTGGGAATGGGGGGGGGGGAATTGTTTAGCCCCTCTAAATCTCCTAAAAATAACCCCAAATAACATAAATTAGAGTCTAGGAGGTTAGAAAATTACTGAAACACCCTTAGGAAATTCGCAGGAAAAAGGACCCTGCTAGTCCTCACGAGGCACTCCACGAGTCGCGAGGTCAGGAACGACTCGTGGGTTCCAATCATTAGGTGCACTGGAAGTTTTTTTTTGTTTACGATTTATTCAATCCTACCAATGACTGACTTCATGAGTCGTCAAGAGACCCAACGACTCGTGGTCACCTCCAGTCACCCTTGTCGCGCCCCATTTTTCTCGCGAAAAGCGGGATTCGACATGTGACAACTCTTAAGGATTAATTAGAGTGAAGAGTCGCCACCTAATGATTGAGGTGCGTTAGGACACCATTCTATGCAAAAAGTCTATTTAGCTACCTAGGTTACAAGAGTCGGGCAAGGGTTCAAATTACCTCGAAAGGAAGGTGTTAGGCACCTTTCGAGGTCCACAAATGTGGTTCCCGGCCGGATTCTTTAATTATGTAGGGGATTACTAAGTGATCAAAAAGTTCATTAATTATTAAATTTATTTAAATACAAAATCATGCAAATAAACTAATCACTCTTATAATCAAAACTGGAAAATCCCAAAATTAGCATGAGAAAAAGAAGACAAACCAAATAAAGAATCTTGGGATAATTAATGCAACAATGAGATAATTTTAAAAAAAGAAATAAAACAAATAAATAAAAATATTAAGAAATGGAACGAGCCTCAAAGAGGCGCCTACGTATTCCCAAAGGGAATTAGGTCAGACGTAGTTCTACTATTAAAAAAGGGGTTATTTTAACCTAATGGGATTACCCTGTGCAACTTAAATAATACTTCGCAACCATTTAGATTGCTCGTATTATTCAGCGAGCACGGACTATCATTTCCCATCTACCCACCTAATTAATTATTCACCCTAAAGTGCTCTAGCCGAAGGAAAACTAACGCCCTAACATTTGCCTACCCGTCCCAAACTTAATGTCCAAGAGGCATTGGACGGCTATTTCGGTTTTGGGATCTAAATATTAAGGCTTTTAAGGTGATTAACGCAGACAAATAGATTAAGATAGATAGCAAATATGAGTTTCAAATAGGCCTCTAAAATTAAAATGCATAAGCGTGAGATGCAAATAGGTGCAAACAGATTGTGAATCCTACAAGCATGAGTTATAAGAAACAAATGCAAGCAGATTATTATATTGCAGATTCTAATAGGCATGATTTCAAAATAAGCACAAATAGATGCAAAAAATCCTATGGGCATAATCTCTAAACCAAGCAAGAAAATTATCATGTTACACATCTGGTGTATGAACGACTAGCTTGCGCAGTTTATTACAAAACCAGCTCCTAACGCAGAATTTTTACACTAAAGAGTATGATTTCATTTATTTATCCTGAAGGTCATGGTATCTAATGGTGCATTTAAAAAAGTTGAAAATACTGTAATTAGACAGTTGCACAATCAAGAATAACAACTAAACGCATAGTTTCTAGAAGACAACAAAATTAATTATAAATCCTGTAGGCAGTTTTTCTAATCAATTGCTTCAGCGTCATCAAACTACATGCAATTGTTAATGAACAGTTTTTGACCTTATTATCAAATTAATTCCATAGGCAGAGGGTTGTACAAAATAGGATACTGATATTAGAATTCATTTAATCCTTTGGGCAGATTTAAATACGACACATGCTTTAAAATAAATGCATAGTTATAAAGGCCTTACTTTTAACTAAAACAGTTAGTCTATATTATTTCTACATACATGACTTAAGCTGTTTATTTTTGATTAAAATCCTCTAAACATGAATTCTAGCATTACAAACGTTATAAATAAAATTCCTTTGGGCATGATTTTTGTTTGTTGCACATATTATTAAAATCCTATGGACATGCTTTCCAAGTGAAGATAATCTTAAAGAAATAGTAAAAAGAGAACATGCAAACCCACTCCCCGTGAACCCCTTTTCACTATTATAAGAGTTATTACAATTAACAGCTTATGAAAAGAAAAATAAACAAATAGATTACAAATGAAACAAAAAGTAATGTTTAATTGAACAAATCCTAAACCTCATCTAGTCCAGGTGATCCTTCACGTCATTAAAAGAAAGGACCTATTAAATAAGTAGCACTACAAATACACATACAAATATACATATCCGGGAATTCATGAATTTCAACTCGTTCAATTAGCTATTTTACCAAGGTTCGAATCAAAATGCTAACTGATTACCACTATAAAGAATATATTAGAGTACCCAAGCCACTCACAGTCATTATAGATTGAAATAAGTAGCAAATTCACACGTTATTATCAAAGGTAATGCCGAAAAAATAAAACTGACCAGTTAAGGAAGAGTATAATATCACAGTTCCAAAAATAGGGAGCAATTAACACCAGTTCCAAGGAGATTTTCAACGAATTAAAACCAAATCTCAACAAGTCAAGATCACAAGAATCTCGTGGATTCCGAGCAGTGCTCGTGTTGAGGAGGGAAAGAGGAATGAAGGAATAAAAGAATTTTAGAAATAAAGTAAATTTTCAGTTATCACAGTCAATTTTCGGATGAATCCAACCAAGGAGAAGAGGGCTGCTTTATATAGTTAAAGACTAAAGGGTTAAGGGAGGGAGAAATTCAACACAATCAATCAAGTCAAATTAAGGAAGGGGACAATCAATTATAGGGATCCTTTCTTTAATTAACAAAATGAAATCAATTAGGTGTATGGCAATCGTATGGCAAATTTATTAAGGAGAGGGGAAGATTAGTCACACCACGAAGGATACGGTTTTCCATAAAAATCAAATATTATAAGTTGTTCACACAATTAGGAAAGAAAAAGAATCCATAGTTACCGTAAATACCACGTGATATGCTGTCAATTTAAACAAGGAAAGGAATAAATATGCAGGCTATCCGATATTTCAAGGGACTGAGCAGACCATAATTTACTAGAAATAGTTTGAATATTAACTACACTATAATTAAATGGAAGAAAACCAATGACAAGTGCTCATCCAAAAGCTGTATCAATTAAACAAAGACGAAAGGGAGGGAAATAATAATCTATGAGACTCCTTAGGATGAACTGGCGAGCATTTTCTCGAAAATAGATTCTTGATACCCAAAAATAGGAGCTTAATACCACTTTTATTTAATAAAAAATTAGATGAAGAATAATATTTGTTATACTTGAAACTTGTTAAGAACCAGTAGAGGAAGTATAATAGAAGCAGGCAAAATTAATCCAAAAACTTTGGACATTCAAGTAAAAACGGGTTGACATTAATGATGTCTGGTGAAAATAGAAGCATACAAAAATGACGATTTGAGAATTTTTAAAATGTTAATGTTAGCAAGAACCATTCTGAAATACTCAACCAACAATAATTGAGGTAGTTCAGTCAAATTCATCAGCAAATAGCACTAATCTTGAGCAATAAAAATGAGAATGACATGAGAGAGAGGGCTGAGATGAGGCGGCTATGGTGACTTCTCCGGTCAGTAGCGACCGACAATGGAGAGGTGAAGCTGGTAAGGTCCGGGGGGAGAGGGAGGCGAGAGGTTTTTCGGTGGTTTCCCGGCCAACAGCGGACGGATCTAGTGTGGAAAAATAGTGAGGCAGGGCTGGTGAGCAGTTGTGTTTCGGGTGGCTTGCCAGTGGGTTGGAGCCATTTTTCGGCCAAAAGCTATGGGAACTAAGGGTGGAAACCGCAAAGGAAGGGGAGCAAAGGGGGTGAGGATGAAGGTGCGGCTGTTGGTGGTTTTCTGGTTTCGGCCAAAAAAGGGAGAGTCGAGTATTGTGGTGTTGCCGGTGGAGAGGCGGGAGAGGATGTTCTCCGGCCATAAATGGTCAGAAATAATGGAAGGGGAAGAAAAGAAGAAGAGAGGGAAGAAGACTGATGGAGAGGAGATGATTTTCCGGCGGGTGAGAGGAGAGAGGAGAAGGGAGAGAGAGAAAGGTGTGGGTGTCCGGTGGTCGGCGGGATAGTGAGAGGGGAGAAAGAGGTAGGGGCGGCGGTCTGGTAATGTGAAAAGAGGAAAATGAAAATAGGTTAGGGTTTGGGGGTATTGATGTATTGAAAAGGAAAGGAAATATATAATTAATCTACACCGTCAGATTAATCCGGATGAATGGATTAGATTTGATTATGTATTTGGGTCGGGTTATTCGGATTATGATATGGGTCGCGGGTATCTGAAAGGATTGAGTTAATTGAGGATTAATTTTAAATTTAAATAATAGCCAGAATTGATCAAAAGTGGTTAAAATTGGGATAAATTAAATAGAAAGTGGCTGAACTTTAAATAAATTAGAGAAAAATTAAAATAGATGCTATTAAATTAAATAAAATACTACACTTATAAATAGATAACATAATAATTTAAAATTTACGATAAAACAATATAAAATGTTATTATCACGAAATTAAACATAAATAATTTATAAAACTAAGTAAAATTATATTTTGTAAATAAACCTTGTTTAATTTAAAATTTGAAATTAATGTAATAAAATACTTTATAAATATAATTTAGAATAATTACGCAAACAATTGGAATACGCATGCTAATTAATGCGAAAATATTACGAATACGAATTAAATAATTCAGTTAAAAAGATAATTTTAAAAATATGCGTATATATAATGATACGCAGCTTAGACGGGGCATAGGGAGGTCAAAATTGGGTGTCAACAACTGCCCCTTCTTTGCTCAGGAGTGAAGGATGAATTGTCGAGCAAAGAACATTGACTTAGTAGCCAATTTTGTCCAACCAAAAGAAAAATTTTCACTGGGGCTGGATGAAAGAAGATAGAGTTATGAAGATATTGCGGCCGAGACTTTAGTATCAAGTCTCCAACATATCTCGGGTTTCACGAGAATCTAGCCATATGTAGTTCTAGATTTAGGGATGAACATAATCCCTAAAAGAAATTAATAGAACAAGGTTTGGAGAAAGACAGAAGTAGCACGAAGTTATGACAATGGAGAGATGAGAGAGGTCTATGAAGTGTTACTTTAATATCATCTTGCGATGATATCGGAATGAGAGTTATTCGAAGACGGAAGGTTAAAAAGAGTAATGGAAGCGAAACTATTTTCCCTTTGACTAAAGATCTAGCATTGCATTTTTGCTTGCAGACTTTAACGCTACTAGATAAAATGGTTAATAATATAAAATATAGACTAGCATAACAATAATTCCTTTAGAAATAGCTACGAGGGAAAATATATAATTTTCTGAGGAACCTAAGAATATCTGCCCCAGTTTCGATTTCCCAAAGAGGATACCTGCAAAACTTAGATAAGCCTATTAGTACTCGGATAAACATACAAAATTGATATATCCTATTTTAGGGCGGATAAACCTAATCATCTTAGTTAGAGCTAACGCGCTCGAATACAAATAATAGCTCAAAATTTAAATTGTAGGGCTCAAAAACGTAAACCATAGGGCTTTAAAAATATAAATCATAGGGCTCAAAATTAATTAGGTCTCAAATATAATACTCGAGCTCGAATGTCCACTTATAGGGCGGAAGAGCCCAAAATGTCCCCATTTATAGGGAGGACGAACCCAATTGTCTTTTTTTAGGGCGGACGAACCCAAGATGTCTATTTTTAGGGCAGACGATCCCAATTATCCTATTTTAGGGTGGACGAGCCCAAGATGTCCTATTTTAGAGAGAACTAACCCAGAATGTCCTATTTTAGGGTGGACTAACCCAATTGTCCTATTTTAGAGTGGACGATCCCAAGATATCCATTTATAGGGCGGATGAATCCAATTGTCCTATTTTAGGGTGGACTAACCCAGAATGTCAATTTTTAGGGAAGATGAGCCCAAAGTATCCTAATTTAGGGCGAACAAACCCAAGATGTCCTTTTTAGGGCAGACGAAGCCAAAATGTCCATCTTTAGGGCGGACGATCCCAAGATGTCCATTTAGGGTGGACGAGCCCATATAATAACGTAACTTCAATGGCTCAAATAGTAGCAGCTGATTCACAGTAGCCTGATAAATAGCACGATAGTATCTTGAGAGTAGCTCGAAGTAACACAATAATAGTAGCATAATAGTAACTCGAAGGCATCACAACAACAACTTTAAATAGTACGATAATAATAACATAATAGTATCTCTGAGTAGCGCAGTGGTAGCTTGAAATAATAATAACAACATAGTAGCTCAAAAGTAGCACAACAATAGCTTGAAGTAGCATGATAATAACATAATAGTAGCTTGGTAAGAGCCAATATATAGCTTGAAGATTGCGAAATAGTGGCACAAAAGTAGCATATTAGTTGCCAGATTGAAATAGTGGCATGATAGTAGCATAATGGGCCTGATTGAATAACACAATAGTAGCATGGAATAATAATAACTTGAATATCAGGTTGACGGTAGCATAATACGAGCTCGGTTAAATAACAGTAGCATGATAACCAGTTAGCAATGGCAGTTTAACTTGGTAGCACAATAACTTGACTCCAAAAGCATTACAATGACTTGATAATAGTAGTTTGATATGGGGTCATAATAGAACTTGAATCTAGAGGCGTAATGATAGCACAATGGGTCTCTAATACAAATGATAGATGATCCAAGAATAAAATAGTCCAACCTTTGTTTGAGTGAGAAAGGCATAGGTCCTTCTCAACCATGAGAATATTTCTTGGTGGTTGTTCCTATACTCAAATAAAATTTATGAGTTTTAAAGGCAAGGTTAATTCGTACCTTTGCATGTCCTTTGTTCCTCGTCATTGTTTTGACCTCTATGGACTTTGCATTTTGGTAAAATTTTTGAGGAATCCTCAAAAATTTCTGCCCCAGTTTAGAATGCAAAGTGTTTTTTGCAAATCTCCTTGTTGCTTGCTTGTGGAATTTTTGAGGTTTCCTCAAATATTCTTCCCTAGTTTGACTTAAGGACTTTGTATTCCAGCTTCACTCAAACAAAATTATCAGTTTAAAAGAAATGACTGTCTTATATTTGAACATCATAATTCAGTTTTGAATCCACATTTTTCGTTTAAGGGTCGAATGAAATTGCCATGGATTTTATATTTGGGTGTGAGCAAGATATTTGATTTGGCAATAAAAATAAAGAAAGTTTTATTTGATTGAGACCGAACCCAAAAATGGGCTGCCTACGTATCCATAAAGGAATCAGGTCAAACGTAGTTCAGATTATAAAGAAATGAATAAAGATGGAAAAGCTAAAAAGCAAGAAAATGGAGAATAAAGGTACTTTGCTTATGACGGTCTCGTCCTTGTTAGTTTCTTTTACACTTTCTTGTCAAATGTCTTGGAACTATTTTCGTTGGATCACCTTGGACAATGATTACTCTAGGAGTAATGGGCTCGTAACTCATCGGTCTTTGATGCACTATTATCTTTCTCTTTTCAATCAAATTCTGAATCTTGTACTTCAAAACTGTATATTCTTTGATATCATGACCTTGAATATTTGAATGGTATGCGCATCTCTTAGATGGATCAAAATTTGGGGATGGATATTTAGGAATCCACCCTCCCCTTGGTTTCAAAACTCCTTGGATTCTCAACCTTTCAAATATACTTGTCAAATATTCAGTTAGAGGGGTAAATATGCGAGACTTCACAAAATTGAATTGTACCGGATGAGCCTGATTGCGAAAATCAGGTTGGTCAGAATCAGGTAATATATGATAAATTTGATGTTGGGAGATCTGCACATTGTAAGCGTCAAAGATGGCGCATACTTGTTGTACATCCTGATGGTGTTGTGGTGGAGAATTGGTGGTTGAAATATCCTTTTTTCCTTCATTCGGAGGACTTTCTCGTGCTTGAGAACTTGTTTGTGTTGTGGCAATATCAATTATTTTTCCTGTTCGAATGCCATATTCCAATTCTTTCCCGATACGAATCAGAGTTGCGAAGCTATGAATGATTGTGAAATATAAGTATTTACGATATATACTGTCTAGTGATTTGATAAAATATTGGAATAATTCTTCTTCAAACAGTGAGTGACGTATCTTAGAAGCTTCTCCCCTCCATCTTCTCACATATTCCTCTAAAGATTCGTGATTTATTTTCTTTATTTCAAGCAAATCTAGAAATGTTGGATCATCCTTGGTGAACTTGTGTTGTTCTACAAAATCTCGAGCCATATCTTCCCAAGTATGCTATTTGTTAAAATATTGCTTGACATACCAAGTGAATGCCATTCCTCACAGACTATGTATAAATAATCTCATTAGGAGAGCTTCATTATGTCCAACTCTGACTAATCTGCCGCAATAGTCCTTCAGATGTTTGATTGGGTCTCCATGCCCATCGAAGGTGTTGAATTTTGGGATCTTGTATCCCAGCGGCAACTGAACATTTGGATGTAGGCACAACTTCTTATACCTCAAATCTGGAATATTTCTGGAGCGTAGTTTCTCATCCACAATTTTCTCCGAGTCATTGAACTCTTTTCGTAGTGTGATGATTCCCCCTTCGGATGTTATCATGTCTTGCAAAGTGCCAAGATGGGCATGCAATGAAGGAATTAGTTGAGGGAGTGTAAGAGATGGGGTTGGACGGAGAGGTACCATTGAGAAGATACTTTGTGTTGGGAGAGGATCAAAATTTGTGTTAGGAATAGGACTAGAATCATTTGGGATATTGGACATTTTATCAAATTGCGGATTCTCAACTGAGTTGATGTTCGAATACTTGACAACCTTTTAAGAATAAGAAAATCAAATGCGAGCAACAATTAACACATATCATGAGTAATAACAATAATAACATCCAAACAATAAACACGTTAAAGAGTTTTAAGCCAAATAAGCAAAATCTCAAACTCTAAGATAATGCAAAATTCATGGCGTGGATAAAGTGATGAAAATCGGAATTTCAAACAAGTGACGTTTACAAATGCTAAGGAATTTCGAACGAGTAGATGGTGATGATGCTAACTAATTTAACAAGTCAATGGAATGAGAAAAACTGACTTATATTGAACAAATCAAATCTTTGATTTGAAGAAAAGGAGATATGTATTGCTAAATAAAAATAATGAATCGATGTTATGAGAGTTTTGTAAAAAGCGAAACCTATGGCGGACTTAATTTGCACAAATAAGATTAATATGCGACTGCAAAAGAATAAATGCTAAAGATGATATTTTTGAAGACACACAAAATAATATTGGTAAAAGAGAAAATAATTTGGATTAGACTCTAGGGATGTATGATTTGAGCCTAAAGTGCAAGTTATATGGATTATAAGATTGAGAGAATGTAAGCACGAAATGATTCTAAAATTATCTAAAGATTAGAGCCCGAAGGACGAAGAGAAACAAAATAAGAAACAATTATATAAGTAAAGCAACGATACATGCAACAAATAATACGCGCATCCTAATATATTGTAACCTCTTTCGTGCCAGAGGTAGGCCTAGCGAATTTTAAGAGACGAATATTCCATGATGCATCATCCTATTTGATCTCCTTAAAAAATCAACATAAATAAATAATAATTTTTTTTCTTTTACATAGTGAAATATTCCAAGAATGGAAAAATAAATAAATAAATAAAAGCAAAACTATAGTTGGATAAAACGTTCATTCTCTTTTTGGTTTCTTCAAAGCTTACATGCCATGATTTAATAACCTGCATCACAAGCGTTAGTTTACCCTAAAAAGCATATAGTCTACATTTTTAGGCATATTCAACTCTTAAAAAAAAGTAAATGCAAATAAGTATGATAATATCCTTTTCGAGATTGTAAATCTCTTTGAACTTTGGGCAAAGTTAAACTAATAGCCTCAATACACCAAGGGTATTGAGACTTCCTAGGGGATAATGCATGCATGACATAACCTAAATTTCTAAGAGTTGGTAGACACGGACCAAAAAGTTTCCTTATGCGAGAAGACACGTGGTCATATGGTAGTAAAACTATCCATTCACCCCACGCATACACCAACTCTCTAAATGAGTTTTTTGAAAGGGATTTCAAAGAAGTGCAAAGCACAACTCACGTGTACAGTGTGTGATAGTGTGAGATTCCCAAGTGGGGGAAGTATGAAGGGAATGACAGTTATAAAAATAATAACAATTAGAAAGAAATGAAAAATAATCCACAATTACTTAGGGAATAAAAAAGTGAGAACTATATATTAAAACAAAGAAATTCATTAATATTTGCAATAAGGAAAGGAATCAAGCAAAATAATTAAAATATAACAACAAATAAGGGGAATAAGGAAAAAGATTAAGCATGTAAAGGGAAAAGTAATCTAAATATGTCATCAAATAAAGAGAAATAAAAACAAGTACACAACAAATAAATAGGTATGGAGAGGGAGTTTAGACGACAAGGTTCTCTCAAGCGGACAACTTAAGAGTGGAAAAGCTTATGGCTGTCGACGCACCGCTGATCGACCAATCCATAAGAAATTTTCTGACACGGTTGTTTAGGAATGGACGTTCATGTGACCACGCAACCGTTCCAAAATAAAAAGAAAAGAGGTTCAAAATGGAGGAGAACATAAATAGGATAACAAAATATAAAGCTATAACAAATAACACGTAAAAGCAACAACACAACAAATTTTTTATATATATATATCAAATAAGCAAATAATGGGAATAAGGGAAAAGGAATATGCATGAAACTAAAACAACAAAATGTAGACACAAGAATAAAGGTTGATTTTAGACAAGGTGCCCTCAAGCAGACAACTTGAGAGTGAGAAAGCTCAAGACCGTCGATGCACTGCTGATCGACCAAATCAAGAGACATTCCTCGAAAAGGGAGTAAAAAAGTGAATGACCGTGAAACCACGCAACCGTTATCAAGTGTGTGAGTGAGATAATTAGAAAGGCAAATAACATTGGATATGTAAGGAAATCAACTATATTCGAAAGCAAATAAAAACAAAATCATATGTAGAAAGAACAAATAAGATAAAATAAGGAAATCATATATATATATATATATATATATATATATATATATATATATATTTAACAAATAGGATACGAAAATGGGAAAGGGATTCTCATAGAACAGAAATGACTAAACGTAACAAACCCCACATAATAAATGAAACCATTATGGTTAAAAAACCTAAAATTCCTAGCAGAGTTGCCATGCTATCGTGCCCCATTTTTCTCGCAAAAAGCGGGATTCGACATGTGAAAACTCTTAAAGATTTAATTAGAGTAAAGATTCTCCACCTAATGATTGAAGTGCGTTAGGAAACTGTTCTATGCTAAAAGTCTATTTAGCTACCTAGGTTACCAGAGTCGGGCAAGAGTTCAAATTACCTCGAAAGGAAGGTGTTAGACACCTTTTGAGGTTCACAAATGTGGTTCCCGACTGGATTCTCTAATTATGTGGGGGATTACTAAGTGATAAAAAAATCCATTAATTATTAAACTTATTTAAATACAAAATCATGCAAATAAACTAATCACTCTTATATTCAAAATTGGAAAATCCCAAAATTAGCATGAGAAAAAGAAGACAAACCAAATAAAGAATCTTGGGATAATTAATGCAACAATGAGATAATTTTTAAAAAAGAAATAAAAAAAATAAATAAAAATATTAAGAAGTGGACCGAGCCTCAAAGAGGCGCCTACGTAACCCCAAAGGGAATCGGGTCAGACGTAGTTCTGCTATTAAAAGAGGGGTTATTTTAACCTAATGGGATCACCCTATGCAACTTAAATAATACTTCGCAACCATTTAGATTGCTCGTATTATTTAGAGAGTACAGATTATCATTTCCCATCTACCCACCTAATTAATTATTCACCCTAAAGTGCTCTAGCCGAAGGAAAACTAACGCCCTAACATTTGCCTACCCGTCCCAAACTTAATGTCCAAGAGGCATTGGACGGCTATTTCGGTTTTGGGATCTAAATCTTAAGGCTTTTAAGGTGATTAACGCAAACAAATAGATTAATACAAATAGCAAATATGGGTTTCAAATAGGCCTCTAAAATTAAAATGCATAAGCTTGAGATGCAAATAGGTACAAACAGATTGTGAATCCTACAAGCATGAGTTCTAAGAAACAAATGCAAGCAGATTATTATATTGAAGATTCTAATAGGCATGATTTCAAAATAAGCACAAATAGATGCAACAAATCGTATGGGCATAATCTCTAAACCAAGCAAGAAAATTATCATGTTACACATCTGGTGTATGAACGACTAGCTTGCGCAGTTTATTACAAAACCAGCTCCTAAGGCAGAATTTTGACACTAACAAGTATGATTTCATTTATTTATCCTGAAGGTCATGGTACCTGATGGTGAATTTAAAAAATTTGAACATACTGTAATTAGACAGTTGCACAATCAAGAATAACAACTAAACACATAGTTTCTAGAAGATGACAAAATTAATTGTAAATCCTATAGGAAGTTTTTCTAATCAATTGCTTCAGCGTCTTCAAACTACATGCAATGGTTAATGAACAGTTTCTGACCTTATTATCACATTAATTCCATAGGCAGAGGGTTGCACAAAATAGGATATTGATATTAGAATTCATTTAATCCTACGAGCAGATTTAAATACGAAACATGCTTTAAAATAAATGCATAGTTATAAAGGCCTTACTTTTAACTAAAACAGTTAGTCTTTATTATTCCTACAGACATGACTTAAGCTGTTTATTTTAGATTAAATTCCTATAAGCATGAATTCTAGCATTACAAACGTTATAAATTTAATTCCTTTGGGCATGATTTCTATTTGTTGCACATATTATTAAAATCCTATAGACATTCTTTCTAAGTAAAGATAATATTCAAGAAATAGTAAAAAGAGAACATGCAAACCCACCCCCCGTGAACCCCTTTTCACTATTATAAGATTTATTACAATTTATAGCTCATGAAAAGAAAAATAAACAAATAGATTACAAATGAATAAAAAGTAATGTTTAATTGAACAAATCTTAAACCTCATCCAGTCCAGGCGATTCTTCACGTCATTAAAAGAAAGGACCTATTAAATAAGTAACACTACAAATACACATACAAATATATCTATCTATCTATCTATATATATATCCGGGAATTCATGAATTTCAACTCGTTCAATTAGCTATTTTACCAAGGTGCGAATCAAAATGCTAATCGATTACCACTATAAAGAATATATCAGAATACCAAAGCCACTCATCATCATTATAGATTGAAACAAGTAGCAAATTCACACTTTATTATCAAAGGTAATGCCGAAAAAATAAAACTGACCAGCTAAGGAAGAGTATAATATCACAGTTCCAAAACAGGGAGCAATTAGCACCAGTTCCTAGGAGATTTTCAACGAATTAAAACCAAACCTCAACAAGTCAAGATCACAAGAATCTCATGGATTTCGAGCAGTGCTCGTGTTGAGGAGGGAGAGAGGAATGAAGGAATAAAAGAATTTTAGAACTAAAGTAAATTTTCAGTTATCACAGTCAATTTTCGGATGAATCCAACGAAGGAGAAGAAGGCTGCTTTATATAGTTAAAGACTAAAGGGTTAAGGGAAGGGAGAAATTCAGCACAATCAATCAAGTCAAATTAAGGTAGGGGACAATCAATTATAGGGATCCTTGCCTTAATTAACAAAATGAAATAAATTAAGTGTATGAAAATCATATGCCAAATCAATTAAGGAGAGGGGGAGATTAGTCACACCACGCAGGATACGGTTTTCCATAAAAACCAAATATTACAAGTTGCTCACACAATTAGGAAAGAAAAAGAATCCATAGTTACCGTAAATACCGCATGATATGCTGTCAATTTAAACAAGGAAAGAAATAAATATGCAGGCTATCCGATATTTCAAGGGACTGAGCTGACCATAATTTACTAGAAATAGTTTGAATATTAACTAAACTATAATTAAATGGAAGAAAACTAATGACAAGTGCTCATCCAAAAGCTGTATCAATTAAACAATGACGAAAGGGAGGGAAATAATAATCTATGAGACTCCTTAGGATGAATCGGCGAGCATTTTCTCGAAAATAGATTCTTGATACCCAAAAATAGGAGCTTAGTACCACTTTTATTTGATAAACAAATTAAATGAAGAATAATATTCATTATACTTGAAACTTGTTAGGAACCAGTAGAGAAAGTTAATAGAGAAGGAAAAATTAATCCAAAGACTTCGGACATTCAAGTAAACACGGGTTGACATTAATGAAGTTTGGTGAAAATGGAAGCACACAAAAATGGCGATTTGAAATTTTTTAAAACGTTAATGTTAGCAAGAACCATTCTGAAATACTTAACCAAAAATAGTTGAGGTAGTTAAGTCAAGTTCATTAGCAAATAACAGTATTCTTGAGCAATAAAAATGAGAATGACATGAGAGAGGGGTGAGATGAGGCGGCTATGGTGACTTCTCCGGTCAGTAGCGACTATTTGCGCCCAGTGTACACACAAACGTACACGGTCGTACAAGTAATATAAGAGTCGGTTGTCGAACCCACAGGGACTGGACCAATTCCGCGAATTATCGAGTTCAAGAGTTAAAATTAACCTTCATAAGTGTTGATTATAGAAATTTTCGGGAAATTATATTTAAGTCTAGGGGTGATCACAAGATACTTGAGAAACAATATAAGGAGCAACTAGAGTTAAGGCCTAATAATCATGCAATGCTACAATTCTCAATGGTTCGAGTATGAAAACTTCAATTGTTGTCTCACATAATTAATATGCTATGTTCATGGTCTTTTGAGCCTCTAAACATGACAAACTAGTCTCACACCTACATCATTGAGCGGCGATGTGACGTCCTAATTCGTGAGCAATTTAACTACATGGATGTGGTTTATGGAGTTTGCACCCTTGATTATGGAGTTTCGTACATCTAATCATTTAACCGAACTTAGCTTCACAACTACTTCTACTAGTGGTGATGTGATAATTCTAATTGCGAATCCTATCATAAAAGTAAGAACTTGCTCCCTACATTCTCTTGTTCTAGCCTAGGGTTACTATCTCAAGCTTTTACCTAAGCTTAACACATTTGTTTTCATGGTGATCAAGCATAAAAACAACAATAATGAATAATGAAAGATACAACAACAACTAAAAACTCAAACCAAGAAGAATTCATGCAATTACAATCATCTTACGTAGCCTCAACCCTAGAGGAAGGTTTTAGCTACTTATGTTCGTAAAAATACTCAAAAACATGTTTAAAGTAGTGTACCTACAAGAATAATTAAAGTAGAATGAAATATAATCAACCCTAGGTAGAGTTATTCACTTCTCCCTTCGCTCCTTTATGGTTTCCCCAAGTTATTTCGTGATAAATGATTTTGGAACCTAAGGGTTCAATTTATACTAAGCTGAAAAAATGCAAAATTTGGCCTATGGTGGAACAGCTCCGTGGCACGGAGGCTATCATGGAGATTTTCCTCCGTTCCATGGAGCAAACACGGAGGTTCACTGTTTGGTAGCCCCTGCTTATATAAATTAATTCTTTGCTCCGTTGTTGAACGCTCCAATGCTTCTCCGTGGCACGGAGTTGACTCCATATGTCCCTTTTAGCTTGTCTCATCATCCATAATCCATCCCTTAACATTTATCTTCAATATTAGGACTATTATATTCACATTGAGCTCCATACATTGGCAATTTCAACCTACAAAGAGAGCTAATCATATTTGTTAGTCCATGACTACAAATTACACAAAATACATGAGATTATTCTTAAATTAAGGTACAACATGGGTAAAACATGGGTATAAAATAGTACTTGGGCATGTAAGTATGCCCAAGAACTACCCCACACTTAAAGCCTTGTTCATCCTCGAACAAATCCTTTACATCTCATGCACAAGGAAGACTCACAAATTACCAATTGATGCAAGACGACTCAAATTAAGGCTACAATGACTGATTTAGATGACAAGTTCAAATAAAGCATGTTATATATATAATATATAACATAATTCAAATCCAATACAACCAAGTTAAGACCTCCTACCCTCAAGAATTGACTCTACAACCACATAAAACTCATGCACATTAGCCAATCAAGAATTCTAATATGAATTTTATCTTTTCTCAAACATGTGCCCTCACAATAAGAGAGATACCCATTTTTCACTTGCAAGTTTTCCAATTATAACATGTATGGGTATATGAATAAGAATTCAAATCACTCTCACAAAGAATTCACATGCATCATGTATTGACCCATAAGCTTGCCTTTAGTGTATTACTCCACTAATTTAGGAATGTTTGAACGTAAGATCAAGTAGGACTTATCGGGTTGTAATGTAAGCTAAGGGACGGGTAGGTACTATTCTGGCCAGTAATAGTGGCTATCTTCCCTAAGCGCTTTTAATACACCACACTTTCCTTAGGAATTTTCATCTTCTTACTTAACCTTTATTCTTTTTTCTCCCATTTTCCGCTTTTGTTTCCCCATTTCATTAAGCACACTCAAACTGCTAGTAAGGAGTACTTAAACAATTATTTTCTTTAATCTTTTTTTTCGCTCTTTTCTTCTTTTACTCCTTACCAACTCTTGTTGAATTTTTTTTTTAAAAAGTGCACCTCTAGTCTTTTCTTTAACTCCCACAACCACTATTTTTCTACTCATTCCAACTTCTCCCTCCTTAACTTCTTTGCAATTTCATAAGCGCTTAGGAATTTTGGATCAAATTCAAGGCTAATGAAAGAAAAGGATTAAACTTATGTTGCAGCTATCAAAGAATAGGCTTAAGGCTCAATGGGACTAACTAGGATCATACATTCAAGGTAGGTAAAGCGACGGATAAAAATGAGGCTCATTCAAAGAAATGCCTAAATCATCTCCTACAATTGACATCTCTCATTTCGTTTTGTATACACACCAAAAAATTTCTAGACACTACACAAAAGCATGAAATATTCAAAAACCTTACACTCACAGCACAGGCTTAATTCAAGACAAATTCAGCAGACTCTTAACTCAGCTAATCACAAGAATTGAAAATTAAGCTTTAAGCACATAGAGTCACATTCAAGAGCCTAGGTGTCTCAATCAAAGTTATACAACTTGTTAACATGCTTCTCAATTAAAACCACTTGCATCTTACAATCATGCATAACACATAACAAGAACATCAGGCCGTTAATTAGCTAAGGGTTCAAAAATAAAAACCTATAGACTAATTTTCTCTCAACACGGTCGTCATCCATCCATCGCCGGGAAAAGTCACTAACTATGACTGAAAAGTTATGTACAAAAAAATGAAAATTTTTATTTCTCGGTTCAAAGTGCCCCCTTTCGGAAAAGAACCGAAAAGAAAAACCAAAGGGTGGGTGAACCAAGCTCAATTCAATTTTTTTTCAACAAAAACATTATACCCAGCACCATATTCACCCGAAATAACTTAGCACAAAATTCTGAAATTTCTGTCACCCCACACTTAATTTATGCTATGTCTCCAAAGCATCAATTACAATTAAAACAAAGGTGAGAGATATTTCCTGAGGCCTCTAGGCCTAGCTAGCAGCATGTTTTTCTCCATTTTTGAACACGTGGGTCATTGACCCCACACTCATCTTTTTGTCATGCTCCTTAGCTTTCACTTTCATGGGTACTCAGACTTCCCCTAAATCTGTGCTTAAAAACCAAAAAAAAATCAACAAGTGCAAAACAACCAAAATTACAAACAAATTGAAAAGAAAGTGTACCTGTGGTACTCTTGGGTTGCCTCCCAAGCAACGCCTTATTTTACGTCGCGCCACGACGCATCAAGTTTCACCACTTTTCCCTCCACTTTGAGGATATGAATCTCACCCCTAATTTCTTCTCCAATTTCCTCTTATGCTCTAGGGGTGGTGGTTAAAAAATGAAAGGACTAAGTAGTAGATTTCGCCTCTGGCACTTATTGGCCCTTACGTAAGTGATGTCATTTTGTCTCCCAGAATCAGCAAATTTCAAAATATACGGGGCTTGTTCCTCCTCTAGACCTTTCTCTACAATCTTAGAAGACTCTATTTCTACGTTGTCAACCAAACTTAATGTCGAGAAATGCTTCGAGTGGGGTACAATACACCTCAACTCTGAAACTGCATTGTGCTTGACCTCCTTACTTGTGTACACCTTCTCCACATCAATATCTTACTCCACATGAATGTCAAATGGTTGGAACTCTATCTCTCCTTTCATGACTGGACCATCATGGGGACTCTCAGGAGCTTCTAACTGTTGAGCTTCTTCCAAGAACTCACCCTTTTCTTCTCCTTGTAGTCCCTTTTGAGTATTGCATAAGACCGTCACTTGCAAATCAAAGCAAGCTTCAGCCTCAGCCATCATCTCCATGAACTTGGCGCTTATCATTTCTAAGGCCTATCCATTTTCCTTAGTCTAAATGCCCAATACTTATTGGTCTGAACTCCCAATACTTCCATCTGCTCCCTCATTGCTTCTGTCTGCTCAAGGACCTATTTTAACATGTTTTCTATCTGAGCTTGGTGTTCCAAGTCCTCCTTTTCATCATTCCCATACTCATAAAAAACAACAGAAGCATCATAGTAGGGGCTTGGGAAGGGGAATATGCATTTGGACAACCATCCCAATGGCCATCTTGACCACCACATATACTGCAAGTGTGACAGTGTTGCCACAAGTGGAGTCCTCCACAATTCAGACAGGAATCACCAAAATATGAGTATCCACCATTCAACCCATTTGTGTTTCATGATGTCATGTAAAGAAGGGTATCAGACTTAAAACAAAAAATAAATTACATCTAAAACTAATAATTTTTTTTCAACACTTAGAAAATTAGACACTAACACAAAATAAGAAATTCACAAATTTCACCAGTCCCCGGCAATGACGCCAAGAACTTGTTCACTCCCAGCGCACACGCAAGCGTATGGGGTCGTACAAGTAATACAGTAGTCCTTTTTAAGAGTCGGATGTTGAATCCACAGGGACTGGACCAATTCAGCGATTATCAAGTTCAAGTGTTAAAATTAACCTTCACAAGTGTTGATTATAGAAATTTTTGGGAAATTATATTTAAGTCTAGGGGTGATCATAAAATACTTGAGAAACAATATAAGGAGCAACTAGAGTTAAGGCCTAATAATCATGCAATGCTCCAATTCTCAATGGTTCGAGTATGAAAACTTCAGTTGTTATCTCACATAATTAAAATGCTATGTTCATGGTCTTTTGAGCCTCTAAACACAACAAACTAGTCTCACACCTACATCGTTGAGCGGGGATGTGACGTCCTAATTCGTGAGCAATTTAACTACATGGATGTGGTTTACGGAGTTTGCACCCTTGATTATGGAGTTTCGTACCTCTAATCATTTAACCGAACTTAGCTTCATAACTACTTCTATGAGTGGTGATGTATAATTCTAAGTTGGTGTCTAGCTCATCCTGTTTTAGTAACCAAGCATGGAAAATTAGGTATAATTTCTATCCTAATTGCGAATCCTATCATAAAAGTAAGAACTTGCTCCCTACATTCTCTTTTTCTAGCCTAGGGTTACTCTCTCAAGCTTTTACCTAAGCTTAACGCATTTGTTTTCATGGTGATCAAGCAGAAAAACAACAATAATGAAGAACTTAAGACAAAACAACAACTAAAAACCCAAACCAAGAAGAATTCATGCAATTACAATTCTCTTACGGGGCCTCAACCCTAGAGGAAGGGATTTAACTACTCATGTTCGTACAAAAACTCAAAAACATGTTTATAGTAGTGTACCTACAAGAATAATTAAAGTAGAATGAAATAAAATCAACCCTAGGTAGAGTTCTTCACTTCTCCCTTTGTTGTTTTACGGTTTCCCCAAGTTATTTCGTGATAAATGATTTTAGAAGCTAAGGGCTCAATTATACTAAGATGAAAAAATGCAAAATTTGGCCTGTGGTGGAACAGCTCCATGGCACGGTGGCTATCACGGAGATTTTCCTTCGTTCCAAAGAGCAAATGCGGAGGTTCACTATTTGGTATCCCCCACTTATATAAATTAATTCTTTGCTTCGTGGCACATTGTTGAACGCCCCAATGCTTCTCCGTGGCACGGAGTTGACTCCAAATGTCCCTTTTAGATTGTATCATTATCCATAATCCATCCTTAACATTTATCTTCGATATTGGGACCATTATATTCACATTGAGCTCCATACATTGGCAATTTCAACCTACAAAGAGAGCTAATCATATTTGTTAGTCCATGGCCACAAATTACAAAAAATACTTGAGATTATTCTTAAATTAAGGTACAACATGGGTATAAAATAGTATTTGGGCATGTAAATATGCCCAAGATCAGCAACCAACGATGGAGAGGCAAAGCTGGTGAGGTCCGGCGGGAGAGGGAGGCAAGAGGTTTTTCGGTAGTTTTCCGGCCAACAGTGGCCGGATCTAGTGTGGAAAAATGGTTAGGCAGGGGTCGGTGAGCAGTGGTGTTTCGCGTGGCTTGCCAGGGGGTTGGAGCCATTTTCCAGCTAAAAGCGACCGGAACTAAGGGTGGAAACCGCAAAGGAAGGGGAGCAAAGGGGGTGAGGATGAAGGTGCGATTGTTGGTGGTTTTCTGGTTTCAGCCGGAAATGGGAGAGTCGGGTATTGTGGCGTCGCCGATGGAGATGTGGGAGAGGATGTTCTTTAGCCAAAAATGGTTGGAAATAATGGAAGGGGAAGAAAAGAAGAAGAGAGGGAAGACGACTGATGGAGAGGAGATGATTTTTCGGCGGGTGAGAGGAGAGAGAAGAAGGGAGAAAAGGAAAGGTGTGGGTGTCCGATGGTCGGCCGGACAGTGAGAGGGGAGAAAGAGGTAGGGGCGGCGGTCTGGTAATGTGAAAAGAGGAAAATGAAAATAGGTTAGGGTTTGGGGGTATTGATGTATTGAAAAGGAAAGGAAATATGTAATTAATCTACCCTGTCGGATTAATCCGAATGAATGGCTGAGATTTGATTATGTATTTGGGTTGGGTTTTTTGGATTATGATATGGGTCGCGGGTAACTGAAAGGATTGAGTTAATTCTATGATCTGGTGTAGAAAATTCTATTTTCTCCATTTCAACTCCTGGGTCTGGTCTTAGGGTTTTTGCGGCATTACAATATCTCCCTCTTAGGAATATTCGTCCTCGAATGTTAAAAAACACACAGGAAAGCATAGAATTGCAATCATTATACTCAAATACTGATCATGAAAGCTGAAAACTAACAGAATGACTACCTTAGAACTGAACTACATGGCTGAACTGAATTCACTAATCATACACATATTCATTTACATGAAAGAAACTGGAACACACGAACTGAAAAGAGTTTTAGGGAGGAAATTGATACCTTAAACTGAAACTGAGCCGTAAGAGAACAAATGTGGTTATCCAGCCATCATATTTGCTTCATCTTCGCACGTAGCTCCCTCAACCTGCTGATTCCTCCACAAGACTTCGACTGAAGATACTTCTTTGTTCCTCAGCTTACAAACCTGACGGTCAAGGATTTGGATTGGGACCTATTTGTAAGAGAGACTATCTTTCACCCCATACTGTCTAGTGGCACAACTGAAGTTGGGTCACTGATGCACTTCTTCAATAGTGACACATGGAAGACTGGGTGCACAGATGCCAACTCTAAAGGTATTTCCAGCTCATAGGCTACATTGCCAATTCATCTCAGAATTCTATAGGGTCCCACATATCTGGGATTGAGTTTTTCTTTATTATAAAATCTCATCACCCCTTTCATAGGTGAAATTTTTAAATAAGCCCAATCATCTACTTCAAACTCTAACTCTCTTCTCCTCCGATCAGCATAGGATTTCTAACGACTTTGTGCTGTTTTCAGCCTCTCTCTGATGAGATGTACTTTCTGCATTGCCTCGTGAACCGAGTCTTTACCTATCAAGGTAGCTTCACCAACCTCAAACCACCCTATAGGAGATGTACACCTCCTACCATACAATGCATCAAACAGGGCCATCTGAATACTGGAGTGGTAGCTATTGTTGTATGCAAACTCAATGAGAGACAAGTGATCATTCCAACCGCCCTTGAAATCGATCACACATGCTCTCAACATATCTTCTAAGTTCTGAATAGTCCGCTTATCCTGTCCATCGGTCTGCGGGTGGAAAGCTGTGCTGAGCTTGACTTGGGTACCGAGTCCCTTCTGAAATGACTTCCAAAAGTGCGAGGTGAACTAGGTACCTCTATCTGAAATAATGGACAAGGGAACCCCATGAATTCTAACCAACTCCCGGATATAAAGTATGGCATAGTCCTCAGTTGAGTCTGTGGTTTTAACTGGGAGGAAGTGTGCTGACTTAGTCATTCGATCTACTTTCACCCAGATTGAGTCATGTTGCCGGTGAGTACGGGGTAGACCTGTAATAAAGTCCATATTTACCTCTTCCCATTTCCATGTGGGTATACTGATATCCTACGTCATACCTCCTGGTCTCTAGTGTTCAACCTTGACCTGTTGACAGTTTGGGCACCTGTCCACAAATTCTGCAATGTCTCTTTTCATGCCATTCCACCAGTAAATATCCCGTAGATCACGATACATTTTAGTAGCACCTGGGTGGATAGAATATCTTGAACTGTGTGCTTCTGCCAGTATCTGTTGTCCTGGTAACATAGTACACCATCTCCACCTTAGGAGAAAGCCTCCACTTCTTTTCTGAGAATCAGCTCCTTCAGTTTAAGCAGTATTGGATCTTCATCCTACCTCGACTTTAAATACCAATGAGGAATCTGATCCTCTCTGCACCACTACTCCGCCTTCAGCGGTATCAACCAACTGTACAGCCAACCGAGCTAATATGTGGATATCTTTTGCCAGCTCCTTTTTGCTCTCTTCAATATGAGCCACGCTCCCCATAGACACTTTACTTAGGGAATCAGCCACCACATTCTCTTTGCCCGGGTGATCCAACACGCTCATGTCATAGTCCTTCAGTAGCTACAACCACCTTCTCTATTGAAGATTTAGGTCTTTATGACTGAACACGTACTGAAGGATCTTGTGATCGGTGAAAACATCCACGTGAACCCCATAAAGGTAGTGCCTCCATATTTTCAACACAAACACCACTGCTGCCAACTCTAGCTCATGAGTCAGATAATTCTTTTCATGAACCTTGAGTTGTCTGGAGGCGTAGGCTATCACCTTGCCCCGCTTCATCAGAACGCAACCAATTCCAACTCTGGAAGCATCACAATACACTACAAACCCATATTATTCTTCCGAAAAAGTCAACACTGGAGCGGTAGTGTGTCGCGTTTTTAACTCCTGGAAACTCTTCTCACATGCATCTGACCACTGAAATTTCACCTTTTTCTGAGTCAACTTAGTTAGAGGAGATGCAATAGAGGAAAAACCTTCCATAAAACATTGGTTATAATTGGCTAGATCCATGAAACTCCTGATTTTAGTTGGGAAATTAGGTCTTGGCTAGTCTTTCACCGCTTCTATATTTTGAGGATCTACCTGAATACCCTCACCAGAGACCACGTGACCAAGGAAGGTCACAGACTTCAACCAGAATTTTGCATTTGCTGAATTTAGCAAACAACTGGCAGTCTCTGAGCGTCTATAACACTATCCTCGGATGGTTAGCATATTCCTCCTCATTTATGGAGTATACCAGAATGTCATCAATAAACACGATGATGAAAATGTCTAAATACTGCTTGAAGACTCTATTCATCAGGTCCATGAAGGCTACAGGGGCATTAGTTAGTCCAAAGGACATAACCACGAATTCGTAATGATCATATCGAGTTCTGAAAGCTATTTTCGGTATGTCACATTCTCTGACTCTCAGTTGATTATACCCTGACCTGAGATCTATCTTGGAGAAACAACTGTCTCCCTGAAGCTGATCGAACAAGTCGTCAATCCTGGGTAGGGGATACCTGTTCTTGACTGTGACCTTGTTCAACTGACGGTAATCGATACACATTCTGAGGGTACCTTGTTTCTTTCGCATGAATAATACTAGAGCACCCCAGGGAGAGATTGTGGGTCTGATAAAACCTTTATCAAGAGGGTCCTTTAGCTACTCCTTCAACTCCTTAAGCTCAGATGGAGCCATTCTGTAAAGAGGGATGGAGATGAGCTGAGTGTCTGGAAGAAGGTCTATACCGAAGTCTATTTTTCGTTCAGGAGGGACTCCAGAGAGATCTTCAAGAAACATGTCAGGGAACTCGCTGATAATAGGAACTGACTGGATAGTTGGGGTATCAGATTTGGAATCCTTAACCCGAACTAGATGATAAATACACCCCTTTGAGACAAGCTTTCTGGCCTTAAGGTAGGAAATAAATCGACCCTTAGGCGTTGAACTACTGCCCATCCACGCTAACATTAGTTCATTAGGGAACTAAAATCTGACAACTCTAATTCTGCATTTGACTAAGACATAACCAGAGTGTAACTAGTCCATGCCAAGGATGAGAACGAAATCGACCATGTCTAACTCTATTTGATCAGTTGGAATGATCTTATTCAAGATTGAGACTAGGTAGTTTCTATACACCCGACTGGCTCTAACTGACTCGCCAACTGGGGTGGAGACATAGAATGGTTCTGAGAGGACCTATGGAGTAATATCAAACTGGACTGTTACATAGGGAGTCACGAATGATAATATGGCTCCAGGATCTAGTAGGGCATATACATCTAGATGGAAGAGACGTAACATACCCGTGACCACATCAGGTGAGCTCTCCTAATCCTGATGAGAGGAAAATGCATAAAAATGGTTTTGGCACTGACCGACATCCGTATCTGAAGTATTGGCCCTTTGAGCTAGTCGGCTTGCTGGAGCTGCTGAAGTGGTGGATTGTGCCCTTTCCCGTCCTGCTGATGGGCACTCTTTGAGCCGGTGGCCTAGCTGTCCACAACCAAAGAAACCCTTTCGGCACTGAAGGCAGTCCCCTGGGTTGTTCTTGCCACACATAGGGAAAGCTGGATAGCGATTACTGGCGCTATAGCTCTGGTACTGGGAACCAGATACTCTACCCCTCCGATCCTTGGGGGATCGAAATGTAGGGGTGTTGGCTGAACTGAGTGCTGGAGTCCTCTATTGCTTTTACTACTGCTATTGTGGGTGGCTACTACCACCAGACCTCTGGTGGCAATAATCTGATTTTTCTAGTCCTTGCCCATTTGTTCTCTCACTCCATGTACTTTAGCTTTTCTACCTCAATCTGCTGGGCATGAACAATGAGGCTGGAGAGATCAATATCTTCAATCAACATCGTGGTTTTGTTCTCCTTGAGGACCAAGTTCAAAACTCCATTAACGAACTTTAGCATACGAGCCCTTGGCCTGACTACCATCTCTGGAGCATACTTAGAGAATCTTGTGAACTCCAATGCATACTCCTTCGCAGTCCTGTTTCCCTACTTCAGGTTCATGAACTCAGCCACTTTAACTTCCCTAAGTTCTTGGGGAAAGAATCTGTCTAGGAAGGCTGTAGTGAACTCCTTACATTCCACTGGTTCTTCTCCTTCTAGTCTCCCCTCCTTCTACTGGTCGTACCAGACTTGGGCTACCCTTTTCAACTGGTAGGCAGCCAGGTCAGCACTCTCAGAGGAGCTAACACCCATAATGCGGGTGATTTTCAACTGGTAGCTCTGCGGACCCATTGTTGTTGATCGGAACCACCTGCTGGTTCACCTGATTGGTAACTTTCTATGCGAGCAGCTGGATAGCTGCCCTAAACTCTGCAGTGGACACTGAGTCATCGTGAGGGGCTGCTAGAGCTGGTGGGGAAGGTCGGTGAGCGTTACTAGCCCTTCTTCCGTTACCATGTCGCAGAGGCATGATTCACTGAAACAAAACAGAGCATGAGTTAGGAGAGCGATTCTGGGATTGAATTTCAATGCACAATAAAGAGTATGAACAAAAGGGATTTTTCTAATAACATCTCATAGTCTCCCCGTCATAAGTGTGGCGCACTACACACCCATGAAAATAACTCTACTCAACGCGAGTTTTAGACATCCTAGGATACTCTAAACCTAGTTCTCTGATACCGAGTTTGTCATGCCCCGGGTCTATACCCTGGACGAGACACGGTACTTAGGATCAGAGGTAACCCCAAGTCAACCCATGGTCTATCACAACACTGGAAATTTTGAGTAAAAACATAGCGGAAGCTTTAAATAATGAAATCATTTAATAAGAACTTATTTAATTAAAAAGTTCATACATCTAAAAGAACAACAATACAAAATTTCCGAAACTCTGTCTGAAATCCATCTACTAATGATGAGTTGTGGGGACAAGACCCCAGCTAACTCTAAATTCCGACTAAAAGAAAATGAACTGAAGTAAATCAAATATCATCCTCGAAAGATGAGGACTCACCACTATTGCTACTGATATCACCGGAGTAAATCTACTAACAAAACTGAGTTTGAGAACTTGCAGCTGTATCATAAAATGATACAATATAAAAGGTATGTGTCAGTACTTTGAATGTATGAGTAAATAGGAGAAAACATAATACTGAATATAACTATGAACTTAAATGACATGCAATGACCAACTGATATACTGAATTGAAATAATTGAAATATACTGAGATGGTCAAGATGACCCAATCTGATGGTTAAGGTCATGCCCTAAATTTGATATTTCTGAGTTTGAACTAACTGTGCTGAACTGAGCAAACTGAAACTGAACTGACTAATCTGAGACTGAACTGAGCTGACTAGTGGGAGAGTCTATAGCCAACATATAACCACGTGAGCTAGACGTGGAGTCTGATGTATACTCATGCCCCATAACTGGGGGGGGGGGGAGGGCGACTGGCTCCCCATACCTGACTGACTGGAAAGCCGGCTATATGACATCTGTAACTGTAACACTTAGGCTGTCCAAGGCACCTGTCACAATCAACTGGAGCACAAATTGGACCCATAATGTCTCAACAATACAGGGAAAACAACTGAAATGCAAACAAGGCTATGAGTATGCTAAACTAAACAACAAAAAGCCAACAAGGCCACAAACTGAATATCGTTGTACACACTTAGTCCACAAAGCCTCTAAAGAGTAAACTGACTGATGGTCGGAACAAGGCTCTGACCTACCCATAACCGTATCTCAAAACTCAAGCATAAATAACTAGGCCCTAGCTCTAGGAAGAAAGGAGCATACCAACCATCTGTTGATCTCACGAACTGCTACTCAAATGGCCATCCTGACCTCTACCTGCACCTGCAACATGAACATAGGTCCCCAAGCAAGGGGACGTCAGTACGAATGAAATGTACTGGTATGTAAAGCTGAAACTGTAACCATGAGATAACAATCCTGTAATAACTAACTTAGCACATAAACATGTAAAGGATAAATATAACCTGGAACTCTGCAACCTGTAATTAATATCGACTTACTATAACATAACTGAGCTCAAGATAACTTAACCAGGAATAAGGAATGGTAACAACCTGGAATCCTGGAAACTGAAACTTGATAATAACTCTATAATAAGATGAAAATGCAATTAAGAAATGCACAAGAAAGAAACTATAACTGTAATGCCAGTGACCAGCCAATCGTAAATCCATATATAAAATTCGTCCAGCCAGTGTACCACGCTAGGGTAAGATAAAAATATCTCCAGCCGATGTATCGTATAGGAGTAAAATAAAAAGATCTCCAGCCAGTGTACCACGTCGGGGTAAAATAAAAATATCTCCAGCGAGGTACCACACCGGGGTAAAATAAAAATATCTCCAGTCGGTGTGCAATATCGGGGTAAAATAAAAACATCTCCAGCCTGTGTGCACTACCGGGGTAAAATAAAAACATCTCCAGCTGGTGTGCAATACCGGGGTAAATAAAACATTCTCAATCATAATCATTAATGGAGCCAATAAAGCTTATACCGAGTCAATTTAACACGTGTAGCGTTGAAATGACAAATTCTTAATCTGTGGTCGTAATTGGTCTCTTTCGTAACATATAAATACAAGTGAGCACATATACCATGTAAAATTAGAAAATGTGCACATATATCACGTAAAGCTATCAAATTATATACAAACATGTCAACTCAGTGACTCGACGGACCTTCAGGAGGTTTAGCCAACATAAGAATTTTAGAAGACTTACAGTAATGTCCTGTAGATAGTCTTACCAATTTAACGTATCTCTTGAGTAGAAGCACATAGATTCCCATTTTTGTACAATCTTTGACATCTGGGAACTACATATATATACTGCCCACATGGTGGTTCCTTTACATGTATCGACAACTATACCTGGAATTTCATTGCCAAACTTATCACGTCGATGAGCACATGCAGTTCTCAATTCATTTGCCTTATTTGCAGGAAAACATGGGACTTATAACTTGAAGCTTGGAGTTATTGTCATAACTCTTAACATATACATAGAGCTGAGAGCTAAATTAAAGACATACAATATATGAGACTTCTATCTAACGTATAAACTCGTATTTAGTTAGCTGAGTGACCTCCAGGTGACTTCCTGGGATTAGAAGTTCTAAGCTTAACTGATCATTTTCATAGTTTGTGCTTATACTTACTTAGATATTAGGAACATTGATATATGGGAGAATCACTCTTCTGAATTTACGGAATTCAAATGATAACTCAACAAGAGCTAAATATATTGACGCGTCACTTGAATATAACTGAAAAAAAATTCAACTGTATGTTATAATATGAAAACAATGTACATTAAGACATCTTACTGGAAATATATATAAAGACTTAAGTTCTTAGGCTGGTACGCAACTTCAAATACATTAGCATGATTCTCGGAATATGATCTCTTGAAAACTTCTTAGCATAATACACTTCAACATGACTTAGGGACTGGAAGACATTACTTAAGAATATGAGATTTGGATTTATTCAACTTGAGAATTCATAAGCAACTCTCCTAGTGCTGCCTTATAGGCAAATAAAGACTTATAACCATAATTCGGATGCCGCTAGATTGACTTTCACAACTTTGTAATTAACCGAGGAGCTCAAGAAAGCTTACATCATTATAAATGGATCAGAAGCTCCTCAGATCACCCTTTTCGGTCATGGAAGACAATTTCAACACTTAGAATCGATAACTTAACATAAACGTTTAGGGGTATAGCAGAGAGCTTCTCTTTAACTTAAGTTACTATTTTACAAACGTTCAACTCTAGCTGATTTATACAAGGTCATCACCTAATACTCATTATATCATTACCACATAACGTATTTATATCACTCATTTAACTTAATGCATTGTCGACTCTCAGGAGGATCAGATAGCACAAGAGTTACAGTAAATTTATGACAGCACTCTAAACACAATTCTTGTTTCCCTAGCGTGTAACTTAAACATAGGAATAAGCGTAAATATATACTTATTTTCGTATAACCTTCTAAGATTAATAAACTGTGTATAACCTTCCCAAAAATATGGTTTCGTAGAAATATCAATAATTTACACATTCGAGTTCTATCTTTCAAGTTCAACGTACTGGTTTGTTCGAAAACTCGTTAACTAGTCAGTTAGACAAAGGGAGAGAAATCAAGGAATCTCCCATTGGCCTTATATTCCTTAGAACATGTTCATAAGAGGGTGGATAACTATTGTGAGGAATTTTCATTTCGTTGTTCTCATTTACCATTATTTAGCTTAAAATTTTTTTTCTAGCGTTAAGTTCGTTTGCGTGTCGTCTTCTTGTCTTTTTACAAATTTCACATAGAAACTAGAATTTTGAACACATTTGATATCACATGCATGAAATAATATAAAGGACTAGCTCACGGTGCCCACGCTGAGGGGACTTCAGACTCGATTTACAACTACAATAATAATCGTAAACAACACGCCTTCCACTTCACATTTGTTCACTGCAAACATATTTAACTCTTCAAGCCTTCTATGAAGTATTTCTAATACTTTGGGCAGAATCATGTATGCCTCAATAGGAACAAAAAACATAGGAACATTGGCCCGATCAACAACAAGATTTCGTTCTTGGAAAAAAAGAATAGGGACGCCTTTACATACCTTGGAACGTCGACTCTAATTTTGCCAAAAATCTTCCTTTCAAGCTTACTCCTTAAGGATCCTTCCAAGTGCAATTTACAAACCCAAGAAGCAGCAACTTCACTTCACCAAAGTTCTGGAAAAAGTGGGCAGCAACATGCCACAAAAACACACAAAGAAACAACAACACAATACTACAACATTCTCCAAGTTATAACCTCATAAACTTAAAGAAATAAAAAAGGGAATTACTTACCCTTTCTTAGAGATGTTATCAGCTAAAGTAGGAGTAAACTCCTACTATTTCCTCTGCCTCGAATCATCTAAAAACGCAGTAATACCACAATCAACCACAAGACAACAACAAGTCATGACTTCCTTCCAAGTTTCTCTTTTCAAATCCCAAAAGAGACAAGAGTGAAGTTTCTTACCTGGGATACCTTTTCACCATTAGATAGAGCTCTTAATTATGCGAATTTTGAAAAAACAATGAGGTGAAATGGAGTAGAAATGAGCTTTTTAGCTCAACATTACTTCATATAGGCAGGCTGGGCGGTGCCCGCGTGCGGCGCCCGTGTGACGTGCCCTCGCGTGCGCATACGCGCCTACTGCCTGCCTGTCTCGGTGCCCGCGCGCATGGGCGCTTTTCGAGCCGACGGTGCTGTCTTCAAACGAGCATAACTTTTTACTCCGAACTCCAATTGACGAGCGGTTTTTTCACTGTAAACTAGACTCAAATATCTTTCATTTGATAGGCTATAGGACCTATGAATCATTATATATTTGGAGATAAATGTCCATTTAAAGTTGACCATTATTTACAAACTTCACATACTCTTCGCTTTTCCCTTTTGCACATGTTTCCCTCCTCACCTACGGACAACATACGACCCATAATTCCCTTAATATGACATATAACCATCAAATAATCATCAAAAAAATTCCGGGGTGTAACATATATACCCCATCGATTGGACCCAATATACCTTGCCAGGGTAGAAAGGCATGAATTGTGAGATCACAAGTAAGAGGCCATAAGGCCAATAAAATATAACCTACGGTAGCAACGTAGTTCCGGGAACCTGGGTGCGCTGGAACCACGGTAGGCTCGGTGCTAAGTCCTACTCCTACTGGATATTTCTAGACTGACTAATAAGCAGATAGCTCAAAATTGGGGCCTAAGACAAAGTCATGAATACCTATCTGAAAGCATCCTGAGAGTCTTATCGGACCTAATCATGTAAATTGGTTCTAAGATTGGTCAGAGCTGCTTTTTTGGAAGCATAATAACTGTCTAAAGAACAAATTGTAATCTGAGACTAGGTCTTAAGGCTGGTCAAGTTGCTTATCTGAAAGTGTCATGACCGCCTAAAGAACCACTAAAATCTGATACTGAGTTCAATTCTGATAACTGGGAGGAACCACTAACACCTCACTAAATACTGTAGTCAAACTGATCAGCTGACATTCTTGAAATTACTGAGTCTGCTAATAATTGTCTGAGACTGGACTATCAAGCATTTGTCTAAGATCTCAACATAGTCTAGCAATATGGGAAACCCAAACTGATAGGATCGAGCCACAAGGAAGACTAATCCAACAAGAAAAATTCTAGTTGATTTCATTCAACACTAGGGACAAAACCATCCTTACAAGAATGAGCATTTATACAATAGCTGGGTAATGGAAATATGCAACAATCAACATAGACCATATTCCACAAGCTATAAACGGAGTCTGGCATATAATTTATTCACATTCGAAAGTTCAGGGCTGGAATTCACTTTATGGGAACAAGCTTCAAAGTAGTCATAATCTGGTGGAAACATATCTACAATTAACACTGAATAATGTCCCACATGAATTAGATGATATCTAACTCACAACTATTTCACTTTCAATAACTCAGGGACTAAAACTGATAGAGAACTAGAAGAGGATTTTTGGGACATAAGCGAAGAACTATTTCCCTGTTGAATTCTCACATACCTGGGGCTAAGAATTCCCTAGAGAAGGAAGCTAGAATTGCTGCAATGGATGAGGAAGCCTAGTCTTGCTTATTAGATCTTGAGAGAAAGCTTACGTTACTTTTCTGAAAATCTGAGTGGGAATGAGGGGGGAACTATTTAGCCCCTCTAAATCTCCTCAAAATAACCCAAAATTACGTAGTTTAGACTCTAGGAGGTTAGAAAATTACTGAAACACCCTTAGGAAATTCACAAAAAAAGGACTCTGCCACTCCTCACGAGGCATTCCATGAGTCGCGAGGTCAGGAATGACTCGTGGAGTCCAATCGCTCTAGTAGTTTTTTTTGTTTACAATTTCTTCAATCCTTCCAACGACTGACTTCACGAGTCGTTAGGAGACCCAATGACTCGTGGTTGCCTCCCGTCACCCTCACTGCCAAAAACCTCCTGGGATCACCGCGGGTGACACCATGACTCGTGGTGAAGATCCGTTAAGTACACTGCCTGAACTTTTCCAACTCTCAGTCAACCCTTGACCACGACTTTCTTGAAGGCTCATGGTGTTGACCACGACACGTGGTCACTAAAATTTTTCCTAAATTTTCAACCAAGTCCAGACCCTTCCCTAAGAGTCACTTCATGACTCATGGCCTACCTCATGGGTCACAGGATGACTCGTTTTGTGATCTGGTGCAGAAAATTTTGTTTTTTCCATTTCAACTCCTAGGTCTGGTCTTAGGGTTTTTGGGGCATTACACTTCAAAGATACAATCCTCTTCAGCCTTTCTGTTCAACCATGTGAATAAACTATATCTATAGCTTATTTTTGTTAGATCATAGGATTCAATACAACAAGCAAAAACCTCATAGTTAGCAGTCAGGACTGGTAGTCCCCCTATCTTCTCTTCTTCATTTAGAACCATATTTAGATCACCTCCAATGATTCATGGTTTTAAATATTGTTAGCCAGATGATAAATATTTTCCCATAAAGATAATCTCTGTACAGTATCATATTTAGCGTACACAAGTGTAATATAGAAAATTTTATCTAGAAATTGGTTAAGGAGTTTCAGATTGACTTGTTGGGCAATGTCCATAATAACCTCAACCTCAATCTCTACCTCTTCACTAGTGAAATACCATATTTTTCCATTTCAATTAGCCTTGGCTAGTGGCATACCTAATTTCCTGCTGTATTTATTAATGTATCTAACATTTTAGAAAGACTTTCAATAATGTAATAAATGTAAATCTGTGATGTTTTATGCATTATCTGAACCCTTTGGAAGGCTTTTTGAGTCTTCATTGACCTGATATTCCAAAAGAAGGATTTCATAGTCATTGGGATATGGATTTCTTGGCCTCCCTCTTAGGTAAGATTTTGGTAGGTTGTTTCCCTCTGGCTTCGTCCCGCTTTTGGTAACTTTAACAGCCCTTAGAGATAAGTCTGCTTCTTTAGCAGCTTGATTTATGATCATCTCCACATCATCTTTTTCCTTATCCATGGTTTTCCCCTGCTTTTTGCTCATTTCTACATCAAGAACCTCCCCATTGGTGTAGAAAACTATTTCACACAAACATCTTAGGTGAGTCCACTTATGCGTCTAAACATAGGGGCAAGTGCACGTGGTCATCAAGTAATATAGAATGATTAAGTCCCGATTATTGTACCCTCGAAGACTTGTCAGATTGATTGTTCTAGTTTAAACTCTATCTCTATGTTCCAAACAAACAATTTGTCCTTGAATTGGTTGTTATTCTAAGTAATTGCAATTTACAAACACAAAGTGACATAAGTTAAAATTTTTTGATTTTGTTAAATAGAGATCAAAATCTAGGGTCTTGGCTATTCTACAACCGATTGATTTATCAAATTGTTATACTTAACTACTCTTCTGGGCTACTAGTTGCAGGTTAATATTACTTTGTGAAGCATCTTTTCGATAATTCAAAGTATACTTGACTATCCCTAACTGCCTATATTTTTATGGTCGTAAGATAATAGTGAAGTGCATGTGAGATTTTATCTGTATCAACTAAGCAAGGCTATAGGGTATATTTCTATCCTCAATATCTAATCAATCCCTTTTCCCTACAAGATTCATGAATACTCTCTATTTCTCCTTATCACCCTCGTAATTCTCTTTTTCGAGTTCAATCAATGAGTTAGAAATAGTATTTATGAGATGATCAAGCTAAGAAATAATTAACACCAAGGAGAAATAATAGCCCAATCATGCAAGAGTTAATTAAAAGCAAACAGATTCTCAAACATAAACCTTCATATTTTTGCTAACATCGTAAAATTAAGTAGTTTAGCTACTTATGATTCATATAAGCATGTAAAAATTCTTGAGACTACAAGCATTAGATGAAAGAAATAAAATAAAAAAAACAAACCGGAAGAATTTCATCCTTTGCCCTAGGTGTCTCTCTAAAAATTCGTCCAAGTAGGATTTTTTACGCCACCTTGGCTATGACCCGTGTGTGGTGATGTTGGACATATTTCTATGCCCATTTTCCATGTTTTTGCCTATCTTTTACCTTGGTTTGAGTTTATAATCCTTAGGAAATGCATAAATTCATGTGTTTGTGTGTTTTCTATGCTAACAAACAATTTGAGATGTTTTGAGCAAGAAACCAAGGAAAAAGGACCCAAATTAGCCTAAGGTGTAAAGATGAGGGAGTATGAGAAGAAGAACCTGGGGCTATGGTTAGCGCCGAGTGCTAGGTCCCAAACTTTAAAAGACCGTGCTCCAAAGCTGGGGTTATGGTTGGCACCGAGCGGCAATGTCACGCCCTACCTTGGGAGGCATGACTGGCACCTGGTGCCCGCCTAGGACCTGAACTACTGAGCTGATTGAGCCTAAGCACCTCTGGTGCAGGGTTGACTCTAACTCTGGAATCAAGAAAACAATGGGCTATATAGCGGCTGTAAATACAACCCCCGACCGACAAGGCCTATAGCCACCTGTGAAAATAAACAGCTAACCAGAGACAAACAATTATATGGAGTCCTATGCGGGCCCACAAGGCCAGCATGATATCTAGTTATAACTGGAAAGTAAAAGCCGATGCTAAACTGAGCTATGACCAACAAGGCCACCAATCAACAGCTAAATAGGGCCCCACACGACCAACACACATAGTCTAAAACACATATGGGCCCCACACGACCGATATCATCTAACCATAGGGAAGTAATACAATCTGCAAGCCTCTAGGAGTAATAAAATGGTCGCGACAGGGCCCCGGCCTACCCATACTGTACAAGCAAAAGAAATAAACCTCTATCACTGAAGCTCCGGAAGAAGGGAGCTGACGGTCCTGTACGGCTGAATGGAACTACAGGGACCTGCTCCTCGTCTATGTGTACCTGCAGGCAAGTAAAGCAGCATCCGAAAAGAGGGCGTCAGTACCACAGGTACTGAGTATGTAAAGAAGTAACTTTAAATAACTGAAAGTAAGAAATAGAACTAACAATGACTGAAGTAAAGAAAACGGACTGAAGATGACTGAGGTAGTGGAATCAGGACTAAACATAACTATAATAAGGAGGGTAGGGGTCATACTTGACAAATGAGGCATCTTACTGACATCAATAACTAAGCAAACATAAACCTTACCTGGCTCCCATAATCCGGAAGGTACAATCAGCACAGAATAACCCACTTGGGCCCCCATTAGCTCTAGTGAGTACACCTCAATCTATATACCTCTATCCAAGTCATATTGAATCAACTACCAGCAATAAGCGTCCTGCCAGTCCCTTGGGTCTGCAGTTGGGCCCGCTCGACCCCTGACTATAGCTGTGCCTGAGTCTGGAGGACTCCTGATATCTACACCCCAGGCGTAAGCTCTAGGAGGGGGTACGTATAAGGCCAACCACAACAAATATGAGGATCTGAATCCCCATATTCATCCCTTACGGATGGCATACTGCTCCGTAGGGCGACATATCCTCGCCCCTGGCGGGCGGTGACACAACTATTAACCCTGGGGTGGTCATGGAAGCTATACAGGTATAATCCAGCCCAAAACAATACAATTTATGAGTCTCGCCTAACAACGACAGCTAAACATGATAACATACTCCTGACATACGTTACTGGGATTCATACTGGATTACTATGCTGAAGAGACTAACTTGCCGAAAAAAAATGCCTTAACATATCTTGTTCGCTGTTTACCAATTAACTGGCTAGTTCCAATTAGTATTCAATAGCTCTTCCCAACTGTAATTATATTAACGTAAGAATAGGGCTAACTTCATTACTATATTTGAAGAAAGCAATACTTATATATACATATACTGACTATAATTCAACTTATCGAAAGACGATCGAAAACTCATAATTTCTCAGGAATCTAGAAGGGAGAAATACTTACTTTAGGCATGTGATCGTACTGACACTAGTTTGAAACAATTCCACCAACTTAGGCTCGGCGGGACGACGATTCGCCGGGCATATTTTACGAAAATAACTCTGCAGAGATGCTTTCTGCAACCTTATACTTCACTACCGGAGTTAATTTAGATTTGGACGGCATTTAGCAGTTTAATCGGATGAAAATTATAATTCCCCTTTGTCCTCCTTCTGTTCTGGTCGAGTTTATTTAAGATAATAATATGAAATCTAAGGGTGAGGCCTATATATACATAAAGCAACATACAAGGCAATGTGGTACGTTGCCCAACGCGCTGTTTCTTCTTTGTGCCACGTTGGCTAACGCGGAGGTCCAACTCCGTGCGACTTTGCCCCTCTAGGCAGCTTGGTTCGGCTTCCTCTCACCAAATCCCGACTTGGCACTCGTTCGGCCTTTCCCCCGGCCCTTTCCTCGTACATATGACACTCTAAAACACTTAACCAACATACAAATAGGACGATTAAACATTAAAAACTTACAGGGTGTAACATCCTCCCCCCTTAAGAACATTCGTCCTTGAATGTTAACTCCTACTTGCTAGAACCTTAACCTTGCAATTACTTACTCTGGGAAAATTTTGGCAGAGTCTTGTTATACCCCGTAAATTTTAAATGAATAAATAGCCTAATGACATGTTGGTTAAGGGATTTAGAAAGTAAAAAAAAAAAAAAAGATAAATAAATAATAAAGTTGGTTTTCATCTTCATATAAGATGATTTCCAGCAAAAAATAGAGGGTAGCCATTTTTAAGGCAAACCCACGACAATACATATATATTTCCTTCCAATTACGCGACGAAACGCTGTCTAAACTCCATTTCGGCTTAGATACAGAGGTATAAAGCTGCAGAGAGCAATCCTACGGAGTTTGTTTTGTGAAATTTGGCCGAAGAAACGTCGTGCTACCGAGGTAAAGTAAATAGAATTGCTTTAAATTAGTACCAATGTGTTCCTAGCGTTGCAGTGAGCATTTATCCCTTCTGGACTATCGAGAAATAACGAGTTTTCGACCGTTTTCCGAAAGGTTGAAGTTGGGATAAATATATATATCAAAAGTGATAATTTCTCCCGAATATTAATGTATTTAGTTCTAATTGACGTGTATATGAATGTAGTTGGGAGAAACAGCAGAAGTACCGACAAAAATCACATCGGTCAGTTGGGTACTCAGAAACCAGGCATGTAAAGTTATTCTTTCGGCAAGCCAGGAAGTACATGGTAGAAAATAAATAGAATAAATGCTATTAACAGATACCCAGTGTACAGGAACGATTTTAGTACAAATTCCAGCAAGCATGCTAGTATATTATTACGTATCATGCGATGATCAGAATAATAGATATTCAGGCAATACGTATTTCATCTGTTGAGATGGTATCCAGTAGTAGATGATACATTTTATATCATTGAGCTATATCTAGTTATAGATGGCATGTACTATGTTATTGAGTTATATCCAGATATAATTAGATAGACAAATAAAGGCCAGGTAGCAGTAAGTCCAGCAGTCAGAAACAGTGTAAGACAACATATAGCATCAGTTATTTAATACAGACTAGCCTCGAAATAAAAGAAGATAATATGATTAGTATTTTTCATTTTAGCATGCTTGTTGTGTATGTGTTTGTATGTTGAGACTTGTTGTGGCATGTGGGCACCCTTTAGCAGCCCCACCGCCCCTGGGTTATAGCTGTGTCAATACCAGATTCAGATACGCCACCAGCTGGGCGATGCCGTCTGCCTAAAGGACGATGATGGCCAACCACCATGATAATACGGTCCAGACCACCCTGCTTGCAGGGGTAGTTCAGTTTACTTTGCGCAGAGCCAGTACACCCTGTTTACAGGGGCAGGCCACTCTGTGAGCGCTTGTGGCCGGGGGCAGTTTTATATACAAATTTTTATAAAATCACCCTGTTGCGTGCTTGCACCCAGGGGCAGTTTCAGTCACAGATACAGCAGCAGATCACCCCGTGCGCACCTGCGCCCAGAGGCAGGAGTCTTCGGACTCAGACACAGTTTATTGTCAGAGGCCAAGGCCTGAGCTACGTACCCAAGGGGACCGGTAGGAGGAGCTCACAGTATCAGATGAGTGGAGTGACTTATTTTTGGTTGGTTTAGACCCGGGTAGGGGTATATAGATTGCTTGCTTGGTTGGCACCTTCCGGCTTATGGGGGTCGGTCAGGTATTGTGTGTACTATTATGTATATCGATATGTGTTATTAGATACTGATAGACAGTAGGACGACACATCATCAGGTACGCTTAGTTAGTTACAGAATGAACAAACTCTCCCCAGTTATCCTCAGCTAGATAGACTCAGCTGCTTCTTGCTTATACGTCGTGTTAATGTTGCTATTCATTTCAGTTGCATATTTCAGTTTGGTTTACATGCTCAGTACCTGTGGCACTGACGCCCAGCGGGGCGCTGCATTACTTGCCTGCAGGTACTCACGGACGAGGAGCCGATCCCTCGTGATTCCAGCCAGCCAGTGAGTCATCAGCTCCTGTCATCCGGAGTCTGATTCCCAGAGGTGTAGCTCCTTTTCTTTTGTTGTGCAGTATGGGTAGGTCGGGGCCCTATCCCGATCATTTCTATTAATTTCTTACAGTATTCGTAGAGGCTTGCAGTCTGTATATATTCCCTGTGGTTACTTGAGCCGGTCGTGTGGGGCCGTGCAGTCTGCTGTAGCTGTTTAGTATTTCAGTTTATGTTGGCCGTGTGGGGCCTTAGTTTGATAGTAGTGGTGACCTTGCCAGTCACGTAGTCTTACAGTAGGCTGGTGTTGAGTTACAGATAACTAGACAGCATGGTGGCCTTGTCGGCCTGCATAGGCTCTCTTATATCGACATGTTTCTGGTTAGATGTTATTACAGGTACAGATGGCTACAGGCCAGTGCGCCGGAGGCTGTGTTTAAAGCCGTTATATAGCCGGTTTGTTTCTTGAAATAGAGCCAAAGCCAGCCAAAGCACCAGATGTGCTCAGGCTGGACCATTTAGCAGTCTAGAGTCTAGCAGGCACCAGGTGCCCGTCATACCCCCCAAGGTGGAGTGTGACAAGTCTCCCCTGTAATATGGACTATCCAAAAATCCTGAAACGCAGAAAAGTCCAATACAGGTACTCCACACAATACTATGGAATTCATTTCACAATAGACTGAAGTCAATACTCCACGTATACATGTATATAATGCAACTAATGAAATAACAATAACAACATACCTCTGGCTGCACAATCTGACTAAGTTTGAAATAACTGAGGATATCTGGTTTTCATATCATCTTTTGTCTCCTAGGTCATCTCCTCTTGGTTATTATTTCGCCATAATACTTTAACGGAAGCAACATCTTTAGCCGATCTAGTATGGCTATTGGAGCTTCTTCATAAGCTAACTCGTCAGTGATTTGGACGTCCTTAATTGAGACAATCTGGGAGGGATCTCCTATGCACTTCCTCAGCATTGATACATAAAAACTGGGTGAATGGATTCTAATTTTGGAGGTAAATCCAATTCATAAGCCACCTGACCTATCCTTCGGTGAATTTCATAAGGCCCAATAAACCTCGGGCTGAGCTTTCCTTTCTTACCAAATCTCGTCACACCCTTCATCGGCGAAACCTTTAAGAATACCCAGTCACCCACATTAAATTCTAGGTTTCTTCACCACACATCAGCATAAGATTTCTGGCGTCTCTGAGCTGTTAGCAGATGTTCCCTGATAAGCTTTACTTTCTCTTCTAACTGATGAATAATATCTGGCCCAATCAATGACGATCCTCCTACCTCAAACCAACCAGCTGGAGACCTGCATTTCTGCCCATATAATGCTTCATAAGGCGCCGTCTGAATTGGTGAATGATAACTGTTATTATAGGAAAATTCAATAAGTGGTAGGTGTTCGTCCCAGCTGCCTCCAAAATCTAGCACACATGCCCGTAACATATCCTCGAGTGTCTGGATTGTACATTCTTCCTGCCCGTCTGTCTGAGGATGGAAGGCTGTGCTCAGGTTAACCTGTGTCCCCAGATCCCTCTGAAAAGATTGCCAAAACTTAGCTATAACTGCGCCCCTCTGTCAGAGATAATTGACAGCGGAACACCATGCAATCGGACTATTTCTCTAATATACAGCTCAGCATAATCTTCAGCTAAAAAGGTAGCCCTTACTGGCAAAAAGTGAGTTGATTTTGTCAACCTGTCAACAATTACCCAGATAGAATCATATTTACGCCTGGTACGAGGTAATCCTACCACGAAATCCATATTAACTACCTCCCATTTCCATAAAGGCACGGCTATATCCTGTGTCAGTCCACCTGGTTTCTAATGTTCATCTCTCACCTGTTGGCAATTGGGACATTGAGCTACGAATTCTGCTATCCCCTTTTTCATTCCCGGCCACCAGTAAATCTCTTTTACTTCATGGTACATATTTGTTGAACCTGGATGGAAAGAGTAATGGGCATAGTGTACCTCGCCCATAATTTGCTGGCGAATCCCTGCCACGTCTGGAACACAGAGGCGATCCCTATATCTCAAAACTCCGTCCTCGGTTACTTGGAAATCTGTCACTTCCCTTCGCTGGACCTTATTTCTGAGCTGAACCAGGCTAGGATTTTCATACTGTCATTCCTTCACTTCCACAACCAATGATGATACTGCGGTATTTTGGATTACCGTTCCATTGTCTCCTGATTCTACTATATGAACGGCTAAACTGGATAGCTGATGTAATTCTCGGGCCAATTCCTACTGCTCGGGCTGTAAATATGCCATGCTTCCCATGGATTTGCGGCTAAGGGCATTTGCTACAACATTGGCCCTTCCTAGGTGATATAAAATATTCACATCATAATCCTTTAACAGCTTCAACCAGCGACGCTGCTGTAAATTGAACTCTTTCCGGGTGAAAATATACTGCAGGCTTTTGTGATCAGTGAAAATATCTACGTGGACGCCATACAGGTAATGTCTCCATATTTTCAAGGCATGAATTACCGCGGCTAACTCCAGGTTATGCGTAGGGTAGTTCTTCTCACGCTTCCTCAGCTGCCTGGAAGCATAGGCAATGACCTTACCATGCTGCATCAAAACACATCCTAACCCAATACCTGAAGCGTCACAATAGACTGCATAACCCTCTGTTCCTTCTAGCAACGCTAGCACTGGTGCTGATGTCAATCTGTCTTTCTGTTCCTGAAAGCTCTGCTCACATACCTCAGTCCAATGGAATTTTGCTGCCTTCTGTGTCAATTTGGTTAAAAGTGCTGTTAAAGTGGAGAATCCTTCCACGAACCTTCTGTAATACCCCGCTAACCCCAAGAAACTACGTACCTCGGCCGGAGTGGTAGGTCTAGGCCACGTCACTACCTCTATCTTCTGCGTATCTACCTGTATACCAGCATCTGACACAATATGGCCTAAGAAGGCTACTGAATTTAGCCAAAATTCACATTTAGAAAATTTTGCATATAGCTGGCGATCTCTGAGAATTTGGAGCACTGTCCGTAGATGATCCTAGTGATCTGCCTCTGAGCGAGAATACACCAGAATATCATCGATAAATACTATCACGAACAAGTCCAGGTATTGTCTGAACACGTTTTTCATCAGGTCCATGAACACTGCTGGGGAATTTGTCAGTCCGAAGGACATGAATAGAAATTCAAAGTGGCCGTATCTAATCCTGAAGGCAGTCTTTGGAATATCTCTTTCACAAACCCGGACCTAATGATATCCTGACCTTAAGTCAATCTTTGAAAAATACCTCGGTCCCTGTAACTAATCAAATAGGTCGTCTATTCTGGGAAGCGGGTACTTATTCTTGATAGTGACTTTATTCAACAGCCAATAATCTACACACATAAGGAGGGAGCCATCCTTCTTCCTTACGAATAGAACTGGCGCACCCCATGGTGAGATACTCGGCCTGATAAAGCCCTTGTCTAGCAAATCCTTCAATTGTTCCTTTAGTTCTTCGAGTTCAGAAGGAGCCATCCGATATGGAGGAATCGATATAGGATGAATGCCTAGTAATAGATCAATTGCAAAATCAATTTCCCTTTCTGGGGGAATACCAGGAAGCTCATCTGGAAATACGTCGGGAAATTCATTAATCACTGGAATAGACTCAAGGGTCGGAGGCTCTGCCCGAACATCCTGAACTCTTACAATATGGTAAATGCACCCTTTTGCTATCAATTTTCTCGCCTGAATATAGGAAATAAACCTACATTTTGGCGTAGTTGTACTACCTTTCTACTCTCGTACTGCCTCCCTAGAAAGTGGAATCGGACAATCTTAGTCCAACATTCGACATTGGCATGGGATGGAGCTAACTAATCCATACCCATAATAGTAGTGAAATCAACCATTTCTAGTTCTATCAAGTTTGCCATAGTTTGACGACTGGCAACCTCTAATGTACACCCCCGATAGACCCTCCTGGCTATAATAGAGTCACCAACGGGTGTAGACACTGAGAAAGGTCGCTGAAGCAATTCCAACATAACACTAAACTTCCGAGCCACTAACGGTGTAACATAAGACAAGGTGGATCCTGGATCTATCAACACATAAGCAGGATGAGAGAAAATGTTCAGCATACGTGTCACAACATTTGATGATGACTCTGACTCCTGTCGCCCTAGTAGTGCATAAATACGGTCTGGCCCGACACCTGAATTGGAGGCCTATGATCTGCCTCGGCCTCTGCCGGCTGAAACTGAGGGCCTATGCCCTTCCGGGAATGCTGGAGCTCGTGATCCTGCCGAGGACCTATCCTGTCGACCCCTGTCACCCTGACCCCTAGCTGGACAATTCCTCATCTGATGAACCTCCTCTCCACAAATGTAGCATGCTGTGGAACCATACTTGCATGCTCTAGAGTGGCGTCGACTGCAAATAAGGCAAAGTGGTATTGTAAACCCACTCTGCTCCACTCTCCTCTGCTGTTGTGAACCTACTTTTTGCGAACCTTCGCTGGGTTCTGACTGCCGTCGGCGACTAGACCTGCTCTTTTGCCGCTGTGGTGGAGGCGGGGGTCTAGGCGGCCTATCTGATAGCCGTGGCCTAGGTCCTCCCCGGGACTCCTCCTGTAATTCATTCGGTCTGTCCTTGCGGCGCTGCTCCTGACTTGTCCTCCTAATCTCCCATTGCCACTGTTTGATACCCTCAATATTCTGAGCAAAAGCCTACACACGAGCGATATCCATATCCTCTCGCAATGTGGCTGTGATGCAGGTCTCAACATATTCTGGGCTCAGTCCCATAATAAAGCGGTGTACCCTGGCTGGCATTGTGTCCACAAAAGCTGGCACATGCCGAGCCAAGGAATCAAACCGCATGGAATATTCTCAAACACTCATCGAACCCTGCTCCAAGTGTAGGAACTGATCAACCCAGGCCTGTCGAATCTCCCGCGGTAGGTAATGATTCAAGAAAACCTCTGAGAAGCTGGGCCAGGTCGGAGGGGAAACATCTCTCCCTAGGGATCTCTCCCAACTCTCATACCACAGTACAGCGATGTCCCATAGCTGGAATACCGCTAACTCAACTGACTCTGTGGGTGTAGCATGCATCACCCTAAAAATCCTCTGCATCTGATCTAAGAAGTCCTGAGGGTCCTCGGTCCGATCTGTCCCTGTAAATTGCGGGGGACTTAGTGTTAGGAACTCTCAGACCCTCGAGTTACCAGGCCCTCCTACGGATTCTGCAACTATAGGTGGCACTGGCTGGCATTGAGCAGCCATCATCTGGGCTAGCATAACCACCACACTCCTGACCTCTTGGTCGGATGGTACAGGTATAGAAACTGCCGGAGGCGGTGCCATCACACCGACTGTGCCAAGAGGCTCCTGACGTGGTGGAGATTGCTGGGGAGGTTGAGATGATACCTCCATATCGTCCTCAGATTAGGCCGACTCTGATCGAGGCTGAGTCATCCTGCTGGTGCCCTATCTTGCTACTACATCTAACCTCCTACCTGTGGTAGGGTGTCGCTGGTCCGACATTTCTCTGTAAAAAAAAGAGTATAATGAGCTTAGGGACTCAACCCTATACTGTACCGCTCTATAGCACGACTGAATAAGAAGAAAGAGTAACTATCCTATCATGCCTTGTAGCCTCCTACCTATAGTATGTGGTGCACAACACATCCATAGACAAGACTCTACTTAGCACGGCTTGCAGAATCCCTGGGGTATGACCTGCTCTGATACCAAGTTTGTCACGCCCCACCTTGGGAGGCATGATTGGCACCTGGTTCCCGTCTAGGACTTGAACTACTGAGCTGATTGAGCCTAAGCACCTCTGGTGCAGGCCTGGCTCTAACTCTGGAATCAAGAAAACAACGAGCTATATAGCGGCTTTTAAATATAACACCCGACCAACAAGGCCTATAGCCACCTGTGAAAATAAACAGCTAACCAGAGACAAACAATTATAGGGAGTCCTATGCGGGCCGACAAGGCCACCATGATATCTAGTTATAACTCGAAAGTAAAAGCTGATGCTAAACTGAGCTATGACCGACAAGGCAACCAATCAACAGCTAAATAGGGCCCCACACGACCAACACACATAGTCTAAAACACATATGGGCCCATACGGCCGATATCATCTAACCACAGGGAAGTAATACAATCTGCAAGCCTCTAGTAGTAATAAGATGGTCCCGATAGGGCCCTTACCTACCCATACTGTTCAAACAAAAGAAATAAACCTCTATCACTCAAGCTCCGGAAGAAGGGAGCTGACGATCCTGTATGGTTGACTGGAACTACGAGGGACCTGCTCCTCGTCTATGTGTACCTGCAAGCAAGTAATGCAGCACCCCAGAACAGGGCGTCAGTACCACATGTATTGAGTATGTAAAGAAGTAACTTTAAATAATTGAAAGTAAGAAAGAGAACTAACAATGACTGAAGTAAATAAAACGGACTGAAGATGACTAAGGTAGTGGAATGAGGACTAAACATAACTGTAATAAGGAGGGTAGGGGTCATACCTGACAAACGAGGCGTCTTACTGTCTAACTATCAGTAACTAACCAAACATAAACCTTACCTGGCTCCCATAAGCCGGAAGGTACAATCAGCACAGAATAACCCACCTAGGCCCCCATTAGCCCTAGTGAGTACACCTCAATCTATATACCCTTATCCAGGTCTTATTGAATCAACTACCAGCTATAAGCGTCCTGCCAGTCCCATGGGTCTTGCAACTGGGCTGACTCGGCCCATGACTATAGCTGTGCCTGAGTCTGGAGGACTCTTGATATCTATACCCCGGGCGTAAGCACTCGGCGGGGGGGTGTGTATAAAGCCAACCACGACAAATATGAGGATCTGGATCCCCATCTTCGTCCCTTGCGGACGGCATGCCGCTCCGTAGACCGACGTACCCTCTCCCTTGGCGGGTGGCGAGACAACTATTAACCATGGGGTGGTCACAGAAGCTATACAGGTATAATCCAGCCCAAAACAATACAATTTGTGAGTCTCGACTAACAATGACAACTAAACGTGATAACATACTCCTGACATACTTTACTGGGATTCATACTGGATTACTATGCTGAAGAGACTAACTTGCCAAAAAAAAATGCCTTAACATACCTCGTTCGTTGTTTACCGATTAACTGGTGAGTTCCAATTAGTATTCAATAGCTCTTCCCAACTGTAATCATATTAACGGAAGAATAGGGCTAAATTCATTACTATATTTGAAGAAAGAAATACTTATATATATATATATATATATATATATATACTGACTATACTTCAACTTATTGAAAAACGATAAAAAACTCGTAATTTCTCGGGAATCTAGAAGGGAGAAATACTTACTTTAGGAACGTGATCGTACTGACACTAGTTTGAAACAATTCCACCAACTTAGGCTCGGCGGGACGACGATTCGCCGAGCATATTTTATGAAAATAACTCCGCAGCGATGCTCTCTATAGCCTTATACTTCACTACCTGGAGTTAATTTAGATTTGGACGGCGTTTAGTGGCGTACTCGGATGAAAATTATAATTCCCCTTTGTCCTCCTTCTGTTCTGGTCGAGTTTATTTAAGATAATAACATGAAATCTAAGGGTGAGGCCTATATATACTTGAAGCAGCATACAAGGCAATGTGGCACGTTGCCCAACGCACTGATTCTGCTTCGTGCGATGTTGGCTAATGCGGAGGAGCAGCTCCGTGCCACTTTTCCCCTCTGGGAAGCTTGGTTCGGCCTCCTCTCGTGAAATCCCGACATGGCACTCATTCGGCCTTTTCCCGAGCCCTTTCCTCATACATATAACACTCTAAAACACTTAACCAACATACGAATAGGCCGATTAAACGTTAAAAACTTATAGGGTGTAACAGCCAGGCCCAAAACTTCAAAAGATAATTCACTCAACACCTTGGCTAGATGAGAGACATGGAGTCTTAGAAGCATCCAGAATTGGAAAATTCATCCAAGATTATGGGTCTACGGATGGAGCTGGGCACTAGAGAGGTTCTAGATCCAAGAAATTTGACTAACACTCTGGGGCTATGAGTGGCATGGGGTGCCCGGATGTCTAGAAGTGTTGAAATTTGGCTAACTCCTTGGTGCTATAGATGGGGCTGGGCGCCCGGAGCTAAACTTCAGAGGAAACTTGAGCCCAACTTAGGGCTAGGGAGGGGGTGGCGCGCCAGACCCATTTCAGGATGAAATTTTATGATTTTAAAGCCAAGTACTTAAGGGCGGAAAAGTGATTTGAAGGCTCAATTATAAATATAGCCTCTAGGTCGTTTATTAGCAATCTTTGGGGATCATTTTTACATTATGTATCTCATTTGTAGAGGGTTGTAACGCATCTTGGATGGAGAGACAAGTTTCTACTTAGGTTTCTTCTCTTCTTTATCATTTTACTCTGAATGATGATGATTAATTCTTTGTTTTTCCACTTGTCTATGAGTGGATAAACTCATACTCTAGGGTTTTGGCGATGGTGGATGGTTGACATTTGAAAGACTGATTTATGCTAGTTTTGATTCTTCTTTAATGTTTGTTTATATTTACTTGTTATAATCGCTTATTTACTAGACTGATCACCTTGTAAGTAAATCTGTTGGCTTTTGGTTGAACTTGGGAAAGAGATCTGAAAGGGTTAATGGTAAATATAAAACAGGAATTAAAAGACCCTTGAACCTATTGGTGAGAGGATAGAAGTTGTTGATGAGGATAGGGATACACTTTTCAACCCTGTTTAGTTGAAATACAAGTAGGCATAACCGTTGTTTCATGTTTCTCCTGCAACAATAGGGATATAGGCATTAGGGGTCATGAGATAGTTCTTGGATGCTCGAGAGAGTGGCAAGGAATGGGATAGTAACTTGCAACTAGCAACTATAGGAGGAATTGTTATCGCGTAATCACGTCTTGAAAACTCAACTTGAAGCAAAAGTTCCATTTACCTAGATTTTCATCATAACCTGAAGTAAAACCAAGTGTGCAACACTGTTTAGTTAATTTTATGTTTAAAGTTTTTAGTAGTTTAATTATCTAAACCATTCCCCATTTCCACTATTTGATAGAATAGAGAAATAAAGAAGTAATCTTAAATGATTGAACTAACAAGTCTCTGAGGGTTTGATAATCGAGACTTCCAGTCCTATATTACTTGACGACCACATGCGCTTGGGTGACACTAAGTTTTTGGTGCTGTTGCCAGGGACATGAAGATTGATTAATCTTTTGTAGGTTAGGATTTTTATTCCTCTATTCTGTATATATCATATAGATTTTTTTCTTTTTTTCAAGTATTTCACCATTCTTCTTAACATGAAATCTTGGTATATAAATGGATCAAATGATTGGTATTCATATTTCGTTGATCTGTATCAGAATTGTAGAGGACCCCACATGTGGAAATATTGTAATACTTGTAGTGTATGTGGTGGTCTGGATGACCATTAGAGTAGTTTCCCAAACTTTTATTCCCCTTCCCCAAGCCCCTATTGTGATCCTCCTATTGTTTTTGATGCTTACAAGAATAATAAAGAGGAGGAACATCATGCTCAAATGAGAAATATGAAAAAACTAATCTTGGAGCATATGGAGGCAATGAGGGAGAAACTTACTAAACATGGAAAAGCCTTAAAAGGGATGAGTGCCAAGCTTACAGAGATGATGGCCGAGGCAGCAACTTGTAATAATTTTCAACTCATGGTCTTAGCCAATACTCAAGAGGAACCTCATGTGAAAGGGAGAATAGAGGCCATAAAAGAGATAGGCTAATTTGGCTCTAGTATCCATGCCTTACAGGGTCTTTTGAATGAATAAATTGAGGCATTTGAGGCCCAACTACAAAGTGTTATGGATACTAGCTAATGGATGGAACAAGAAGAAGAATCCCAACCATTAGACGATTCTTTGTTGGTTGATGTTGATGTTGAGAAGGTGGATAAAAGTGAGGATGTCAAGCATAATGCAATAATGGAGTTAGGGCATATTGGTCCTTATTCTAAACACTTTTTGACATTGTGATTAGTTGGCAACCTAGAAATAGAGCCTTCCAAGCCTATGGAGAGATGTGTAAATGAGGAACAATGCCTTTATATTCTAAAATTTATTATGCCAATGAGACATAATGTCATCCTTCACTTAAGGGAAAAAAGGGAAAGATGGGCAAGATGCAACATTTATTACTTTGTCCCTTCATGTTTACACCACTGCCCCTTGAGCATAATAGGAAATTGGAAAAGAAAATAGGGGTGAAATTTATAAGCTTAAAGTGGAAAGAAAAATGGTGATACTTGACGGCATCATGCCGCAACATTAAATCAGGCGCTTATTGGGGGGCAATCCAATTTGTAATAGTGTAGTTTTTCTTGTTTTTGTATAGTGTCATTTTTTTGTTGTATTTCTTTTGCAGAGAAGGGGAAGTCTGAGTTTTCACGCCCCACCATGGGGGCATGAATGGCACCTGGTACCCTACTAGGATCTGAACTGACTTACTGACTGAGCCTAAGCACTTCGGGTGTAGGCTTACTCCTTAAATTAAGAAAACAATGGGCTATATCTCGGCTGTAAACATAGCCCCCGATCGACAAGGCCTTATAGCCACCTATGAAAGAAAAAAGCTAACCAGAAACAAGCAATAACAGGGAATACTATGCGGGCCGACAAGGCCACCATGATGTCTAGTTATGACTACAAAGTAAATAAAGAGCTACACTAAACTATGGTCGACAAGGCCACTAATCTGTCAGCTAAACAAGGCCCCGAACAGCCAACACGTACACTAAAGCACATATAGGCCCTACACTGCCAATACCAGCTAACCACAGGGAAATAGATACAATCTGCAAGCCTCTAAGAGTAATATGATGGTCGGGACAGGGCCCCGACCTACGCATAAACTGTGCAATCAAAAGAGGTAAACCTTATAGCTACAAGCTCTGGAAGAAGGGAGCTAACTGTTCTGACTATGCTGGCTGGAAGCTACGAGGGACCTGCTCCTCGTCTATCCATACCTGTAGGAAAGTAATGCAGCACCCCCGAAAGGGCATCAGTACAACATGTACTGAGTATGTAAGGCAATAACTGTAAATAACTGAATATAAAAGACAGATCTGAAAATAACTAAAATAAAAGGAATAGAAGTCATACCTGAATAGCTGGGTTCTCTATTATCTAGTCTATCAATGACTAAAGCAAACAAGAACCTTACCTTCCCCCCATAAGCCGAAAGGTACAACCAGCACAGAACAATCCATCTGGGGCTCCCATAAGCCCTGGTGAGTACACGTCAATCTATATACCCCTATCAAGGCATAATGGGTCATACTGGTAACTGTAGCCGCACTGCCAGTCCCTTGGGTCTGCACCTGAGCCCGTTTAACTCTTGACTGTAGTTGTGTCTGAGTCCAGTGGACTCGTGATATCTGCACCCCGGGAACCAGGCTCGTAGGGGTGTGGTGCCGATACAGCGTATATATAATAGTCCAGCCATGGAATGGACTCTATGAGGACTTGGGACCCCATCTTCGTCCCTTGCGGACAACATGCCGCTCTTTCTGGAGCGACATCATCTCGACCCTGGCAGGCATCGACACAGCTAATAACCCTGGGGTTGGTCACGGAGGGCTATATAGGCAAATCAAATCCCAACAAAACACGAAATACTATTTCAACTAATAACAACAACTATTCATGATTAACGTACTTCTGATTCTCTTACTGGGATTTAAACTAAGTTATAATGCTATCAGAACTAACTTGCCAAAGGAATTTTCCTTAACATATTTCGTTCGCCGATTATTGATTACTTGGCGAGTTTCAGCTTGTGTTTAACTTCTCTTCTCGATTGCAATCATATTATTGAAAGAATGAGGCTAATTTCAATACTAAATTCGGAGGAAACGATAACTTTATATATGAATATTAACTATATTTCAACTCGACGGATCACGGTCGAAAACTCATAATTTCTCGGGAATCTAGAAGGGAGAAATGCTTACTTTAAGCCTGTGATCATATTGACACTAGTTTGTAGCAATTCTAACAACTTTATCTCGGTGGGGTTACAATTCGAAGGGCGAATTTCGCGAAACTAACTCCGTAGTAATGTTCCTCGCAACTTTATACTTTGATATCCGAAGTTAATTTGAATTCAGGCAGCGTTTGACGACGTAAACGGATGAATAATATTTATTTCCCTCATGTTTTCCCTCTGCTGGATGAGTATATAAGTTGAAAATGAAGTGCAATTAAAGGGGAAAACTTATATATACTTGAGGTGGTGGACAGGGGTCCGTGGCACAGACCCCAACGCGTCAAATATCGGGCATGCCAAGTTGGCTGTTGCGGAGGAGCTTGCTCCATGCCACGTTGCCCCTCTGGGCAACTGGTCCGGCCTCCTCCGCACGATCCATTCTTCGCCCTTGTTCGACCTTTCCCCAGGCCCTTCCTCGTACTTACTGAACTCTTAAACTCTTACCTAACGTACGAATAGGACGACTAAATGTTAGAAACTTACGGGGTGTAACATCCTCCCTCCTAAGAACATTCATCCTCGAATTTTAACTTCTGTTTACAAGAACCTTAACTTTTGCAAAAGCCAGCACACACACTCGTAACATATGCTCGAGCGTTTGAATTGTACGTTCTGCTTGCTCATTGTTCTGAGGGTGGAATGCTGTACTCAAATTAACCTGGGTTCCCAAACCTCTTTGGAACAACTGCTAGAACTTAGTTGTAAATGTTGCTCCCCTGTCAGAAATGATAGATACTGGGACGCCGTGCAATCATACGATTTCTCTGATATACAATTCAGCGTAGTCCTCGGCTGAAAAGGTACCCCTGACTGGCAGAAAGTGAGTTGATTTCGTCAACCTATCGACAATTACCCAAATAAAATCAAATTTATGCCTGGTACAAAGTAATCCTGTTACAAAGTCCATATTAATTGCCTCCCATTTCCACGTAGGCACTGCTATTTCTTGCGTCAGTCCACCGGGTTTTTGATTCTCGGCTTTCACCTGCTGGCAATTAGGACACTAAGCTACAAACTCTACTATCTCCTTTTTCATTCCCGACCACCAGTAAATTTCTTTTATATCATGGTACATCTTTGTTGAACCTGGATGAAGAGAATAACGGGAATAATGTACCTCGCCCATAATCTGCTGGCGAAGCCCTGCCATATCCGACACACAAAGAAGGCCCCTATACGTCAAAACTCCATCTCCAGTTACCCTAAAATCTACTACTTCCCCTCACTGAACCTTATCTCTAAGATGAACCAGGTTAGGGTCTTCATACTGCCGTTCTTTTACTTCCACAACTAATGATGATACTGCTGTGTTCTGAATTAGTGCCCCACTGTCTCCTGAATCTACTATATAGACAACTAAACTGGCTAACTGATGCAATTCTCGAGCTAGTTCTCATTGTTCTGGCCTCAAGTATGCTAAACTCCCTATAGATTTGCTACTGAGGGCATCTGCTACAACATTGGCTTTTCTGAGATGATACAAAATATTTACATCATAGTCTTTCAATAATTCTAACCAGCGGTGCTGGCACAAATTTAACTCTTTCTGCGAGAAGATATACTAGAGATTCTTGTGGTCAGTGAAAATATCTACATGAACGTTGTACAGATAATGCCTCCATATTTTTAAGGTATGGATGACTGTGGCTAATTCCAAGTCATGAGGAGGGTCATTCTTTTCATGCTTCCTTAGCTGTCTCGAAGCATAAGCAATTACCTTACCATGCTGCATTAGAACACATCCTTACCCGACACCTGAAACATCACAATACACCGCATACCCTTCTGACCCATCTGGTAAAGCTAATACGGGTGCTGATGTCAGCTTATTTTTCAGCTCTTGGAAACTCTGTTCACATGCTTCGGTCCAGTGAAATTTGGTTGCTTTCTGAGTTAACTTGGTCAAAGGTGCTGACAGAGTAGAAAACCCTTCTACAAACCTCCTTTAGTACTCGACTAATCCCAGGAAACTGCGTACCTCGATTTGAGTTGTCGGCCTAGGGAATGTTTTTACCGCTTCAATCTTCTGGGAATCCACCTAGATACCAGCTTCTGACACAACATGACCCAGAAAGACCACTAAATTCAGCCAAAACTCACACTTGGAAAATTTTGCATATAACTGACGATCTTTGAGAATCTGAAGCACTGTTCGTAAATGATCCCAATGTTCTGCTTCTGAGAGGGAATATACCAGAATATCATCAATAAATACTATCACGAACAGGTCTAGATATGGCCTAAAGATTCTGTTCATCAAGTCCATAAACATTGCTGGAGCATTCGTCAACCCGAAGGACATGACTAGAAATTCAAAGTGGCCATACCTGATCCTGAAAGCGGTTTTTGGAATATCTCTCTCCCAAACTCGAATCTGATGGTATCCCAATCTCAAGTCAATTTTTTAAAAACACTTTGCCCCCTGTAACTGGTCGAACAAATCATCTATCATGGGAAGTTGGTACTTATTCTTGATAGTGACTTTATTCAGCTGCCAATAATCTATACACATGCGGAGGGAGCCATCTTTCTTTCTCACAAACAAAACTGGCGCACCCCACGGTGAAGTACTCGACCTGATAAAGCCCTTATCTAACAAATCTTTCAACTGCTCCTTTAATTCTTTGAGTTCAGCAGGAGCCATCCGGTACGGAGGAATGGATATAGGCTGAGTACCTGGTAATAAGTCCATTGCAATGTCGATTTCCCGTTCTAGGGGAATACCAGAAAGCTCATCTAGAAATACATATGGAAATTCATTGACCACTGAATTAGTCTAAAGAGTCAGAGATTCTTCTTGGACATCCTGAACCATGACAATATGGTAAATGCATCCCTTTTCTATCAATTTCCTTGCCCGAAGATAGGAAATAAACCTACCTTTTGGCGTAGCCACACTACTTTCCACTCCCGTACTACCTCCCCAGAATCGGACAGTCTTGGTCCAACATTCTTTATTAGCATAACATGGAGTTAACCAATCCATACCCATAATTGCATCAAAATCAATCATTTATAGTTCTATCAAATTTGCTAAAGTTCGACAACCAGCGACCTCTACTATGCATCCTCGGTAGACCCTCTGGGCTATGATAGAGTCACCAACGGGTGTAGATACTGAAAAAAGTCACTGAAGCGATTATGGCATAATACCGAACTTTTGAGCCACTAATGGGGTAACTTAAGACAAGGTGGATCCTGGATCTATCAATACATAAATAAAATGAGAGCAGATGTCTAGCATAACTATCACCACATCCACTGACAATTCTGACTCCTGTCATCCTAGTAAGGCGTAAGTGCGATCCAGACCAGTACCTGAGCTAGATGCCCCTGATCTACCTCAGCCTATGCCAGCTGAAACTGAGGGCCTACGCCCTACTGGAGATATTGGGGCATGTGATCCTACTGAAGATCTATCCTGTTGGTCCCAGTCATTTTGACCCCTGGCTGGACAATCCCTCATCTAATGACCCTCCTGTCCACAGGTATAACATGCCGTGGAACCATACCTGCATGCCCCGGAGTGATGTCGACTTCAAATAGGACAAAGCGGTACAGTAAATCTACTTTGATCCGCTCACCTCTACTGTTGTGGACCTGCTGATCGTGAGCTCTCACCGGGCCCTGACTGCCCTCGATGACCCAATCCACTCCCCTGCTACTGTTGTTGGGGTGGGGGTCTGGGTGGTTTGCCTGAAAATCATCGCCTGGGCCTACCTTAGAACTCTGCTTGCATGTCACTGGGTCTGGCCCTGCTGCACTGCTCTTGATCTGCTCTCCTTATTTCCCGTTGCCTCTGTCTGATCCCCTCAATATTCTGAGCAAAGGCCTAAACACGGGCAATATCCATGTCCTCTCGTAGAGTGTCCCTGATACAGGTCTCCACATCTTCTGGATTCAGTACCATGATAAACCGATGCACCCTAGCGGGCATAGTATCTACAAAAGTTGGTGCATATCGGGCCAAGGAGTCAAACCTCAAAGCGTACTCTCAGACACTCATCGACCCCTACTCTTGATGTAGAAATTGTTCAACCTGGGCCTGTCGAATCTCCCGCGGTAGGTCATGATCCAGGAAAGCCTCTGAGAAGCTAGGCCAAGTCGGAGGGGAAACATCTCTCCCTTGACACCTTTCCCAGCTCTCACACCACAATACTATGATGTTCCATAGCCGGAATACCATTAACTCTATTTACTCTGCAGGTGTAGCATGCATCACCCTAAAAATCCGCTACATTTGATCCAAGAAGTCCTGAGGGTCCTCCTCTCGGTCTGTCCTGGTAAACTGCGGGGGACTCAATGCAAGAAACTCCTAGACCCTCAAACTACTAGGCCCTCATAAGGATTCGGCGACTGTAGGTGCCGCTGGCTGACGCTGTGCAGCCATCATCTGTGCTAGCACAACAACAACACTCCTAACCTCCTGATCCGATGGTACTGGTATAGAAACTGCTGGAGACGGTGCCGTCACATTTTTCGCTACGAGCGGCTCCTGGCATAGTGGAGAGTGCTGGGGAGACCGAGATGAAGTCTCCCTATCGCCCTCAGATCGGGATGACTCTGACTGAGGCACCCTGCTGGTGCCTCCCCTGCTGCAACATCCAATCTCCTACTAGTCATGGGGTATCGCAGGTCTGTCATTTCTCTGTAGATAAAACAATATGGTAAGCTTAGGGACTCAACCCTATACTATACAGCTCTATAGCACGACTGGATGAGGAGAAAGAGTAACCATCCTATCATGCCTCGCAGCCTCCTGCCTATAGAATGTGGTGCACAACACATCCATAGACAAGACTCTACTTAGCACGACTTGCAGACTCCCTAGGATACGACCTGCTCTGATACCAAGTTTGTCACACCCCACCTTGGGAGACATGACTGACACCTGGTGCCCTACTAGGATCTGAACTGACTTACTAACTGAGCCTAAGCACTCCTGGTGCAGGCTTACTCCTTAAATTAAGAAAACAATGGGCTATATCTCGGCTGTAAACACAGCCCCCAGCCGACAAGGCCTTATAGCCACCTGTGAAAGAAAACAACTAACCAGAAAAAAGAAATAACAAGGAATTCTATGTAGGCCGACAAGGCCACCATGATGTCTAGTTATGACTGCAAAGTAAATCCAGAGCTACACTAAACTATGGCCGACAAGGCCGCTAATCTGTCAGCTAAACAAGGCCCCACACGACCAACACGTACACTAAAGCACATATAGGCCCCACACAGCCAAAAACAGCTAACCACAGGGAAATAGATACAATCTTCAATCCTCTAGGAGTAATATGATGGCCGAGACAGGGCCCCGACCTACGCATAAACTGTGCAATCAAAAGAGGTAAACCTTATAGCTACAAGCTCTGGAAGAAGGGAGCTAACTGTTTTGACTATGCTGGCTGGAATCTATGAGGGACATACTCCTCGTCTATCCATACCTGTAGGCAAGTAATGCAGTACCCCCGTAAGGGCGTCAGTACAACATGTACCGAGTATGTAAGGCAATAACTATAAATGACTGAATATAAAGGATAGATTTGAAAATAACTGAAAGGAAAGCAATAGAAGTCATACCTGAATAGATGGGTTCTCTATTATCTAGTCTATCAATGACTAAAGCAAACAAGAACCTTACCTTGCCCCCATAAGCCGGAAGGTACAACCAACACAGAACAACCCATCTGGGGCTCCGATAAGCCCTGGTGAGTACACGTCAATCTATATACCCTTATCAAGGTCATAATGGGTTATACGGGTAACTATAGCCATCCTGCCAGTCCCCTGGGTCTGCAATTGAGCCCGCTCGGCTCTTGACTTTAGCTGTGTCTATATCTGGTGGACTCCTGATGTCTGTACCCCGGGCACCAGGCTCGTCGGGGGTGTGGTGCCAATACAGCGTATATATAATAGTCCAGCCATGGAATAGACTCTATGAGGACCTGGGACCCCATCTTCGTCCCTCGCGGACGGTATGCCGCTCTTTCTGGAGCGACGTTATCTCTCCCCTGGTGGGCGTCGACATAGCTAATAACCCTGGGGTTGGTCACGGAGGGATATATAGGAAAATCAAATCCCAACAAAACATAGAATACTAGTTCAGCTAATAACAACAACTATTCATGATTAACGTACTTCTGATTCTCTTACTGGGATTTAAATTGAGTTATAATGCTATTGGAGCTAACTTGCCAAAGGAATTTGCCTTAACATACCTCGTTCGCCCATTACTGATTAGCTGGCGAGTTTCAGCTTGTATTCAACTGCTCTTCTCGACTGCAATCGTATTATTGAAAGAATGAGGCTAATTTCAATACTAAATTAGGAGGAAACGATAACTTTATATATGAATATTAACTATATTTCAACTCGATGGATCACGGTCGAAAACTCATAATTTCTCGAAAATCTAGAAGGGAGAAATGCTTACTTTAAGCCTGTGATCGTGTTGACACTAGCTTGGAGAAATTTCAACAACTTTAGCTTGGTGGGGTTATGATTCGCCGACAGAATTTCGCGAAACTAACTCCGTAGTAATGCTCCTCTCAGCTTTATACTTCGATACCCAAAGTTAATTGAATTAAGGTAGTGTTTTATGGCGTAAACGGATGAACAATATTGATTTCCCTCATGTTTTCCCTCCGCTGGCCGAGTATATAAGTTGAAAATGAAGTGCAATCAAAGGGAAAAACTTATATATACTTGAGGCGGTGAATAGGGGTCAACGCGCCGAATATCGGGCGTGACACGTTGGCTGTCGCGGAGGAGCTTGCTCCGTGCCACGTTGCCCCTTTGGGCAACTGGTCCGGCCTCCTCCCGCTCGATTCGGTCTTCGCGCTCATTCGACCTTTTCCCGGGCCCTTCCTCGGACGTATTGAACTCTAAAACTCTTACCTCACGTACGAATAGGCCAACTAAATGTTAGAAACTTATGGGGTATAACATGAGTACCCGAAATCAAAGCTAAGGAGCATGGTCTGAGCTTATGTGTGGGTTGTTTGACCCATGAATCAAAGAGATATGCTGCTAGCCAGGCCCTAGAGGGCCTCAGGGTGTATTTCTTACCTATTTCTTTTTTTATTTTATTGATGCTATGAGGACAGAGCATAACTTTAAGTGTGGGTGAGGGAATATCTTCTGAAGTTTTGAGGTTAAGAGTGAGTATGCCATCATTATTTTGTTTGAAATTTTTTTGAAAATGGCATGCCTCATCCACCTTTCAGTTTTTCTTATGGCCTCAGTTCTTTTTCAAAGGGGAGACCTTTCAATTGGGTAATTTTTTTAATTTTAGGAGTAGTTTTAATTTTTTTATAAGGTGTAGTAACTGGTCCCTATCACAGATGGATGATGACCATCTTAAGAGAAATTAGTGGCATATTTTTTTTATTTTTTAGGATTGAGTCATAGATCATTTCACTTGTGTACTTGTTGACATTGTACTTAGAGGCTATGCTAGAGTCAATAAAGTGGTCATCTTGAATGCATAAGTGAGGAATCCATGAGAAACACATATATCTCTTTAATTTGACGCAAGATGATTTTAAGGGCTTAATAATGAAAAATGTCATTCATGATTGTGTGAATGTGTAGATATAGGAAACCGACTAGATTCTTGATTGCCATGATAGGTGAGCGAAATTGTCTTGCTTGTACATATTGTGGCATCTAGAACTTGTCTTAGTATATGTAGGATAGCTAGTTATTAGAAATTCAGGAAATGATCAAGGCATTTATTTGAAAGAGCCATAATTTTCTATGTTTGTTTTACCTTCCTGACACATTCTCCCTAGTTAATCCTCTTTGAGCCATAAGCCTTATCCTTTCTTAGCCACGAAAGTAGCTGATCTTGTGCATAATTGCATGCCCAAGTGATACTTTATTACTTAATTTGGACTTGTTTATCTACTTTTATGTGTACATTCTCATGTGATTTGTATGTAAATATGGATTTATACTAACCAACATGATTAGTTATTGTTTTTGCAGTTTAGAGTGAATTTTGGAAACTAATCTACAAGTTGGTGAAGTGGAGGAATGGACTCGGAAGCAAAACTCGAAAATCGACAAGAAAAAACTAAAAGCTTGATGCTCCGCGATAGAGGCCGTGTCACGCTACCATCGCGGAGGCATTCTGCCTAGAGTGAAATTTGAGCTGAATTTCAGTGAAGGTGTGCGATGGCACTGTGTCATGGAGCATATGCTCTGCGTTCACTTCAGTGACACGGTGGGAAGACTTTGCTGCACACCCGGATTCCAGTGAAGGTGCGCGACATGTCCATGGCACGGAGCTGAGGCTCCGCGATAGCCTCTGTGCCACATTGAGGCTAAGATCTGTGCATCCAAGTTCCAGTGAAGCTCCGCGACAGGGCCGTGGCACGGAGCTGATGCTCCGCGATACCCTCCGTGCCACGTTGCCAGTTTATTCGGGGAAATTTCTCACGTGTATAAATAGCACACTTAGGTTTTATTTTAAGTAATCTGACATTTCATGCTAGCACATGGGTACCAAGCAGTTGAGCTGAAGAAGTTCTAGGGTTAATTCTCTTCCTTTTTCTCTTAAATTTCAATTGCGTGTATGATTTCTACTTGTTTGAAGATGTTTAATCATCAAATGAGTGGCTAATTCACCTTTGGATGAGGTTGAGGATGATTGCAGTAGTATGTAATTGATGTTATTTCAGTTTTTATCTTCTCTACAACGGTTGTTCTACTAATTCTTGTTTTCACTACATTAATGCTTGGCCATTGTTAATGTACATCTTAGAATTCCAGTTTTATTTCCGAAAGGAAGATTAATTTGATAGATGTGAATTGGTAAAATATGTTCTTGTCTTGGTTGAGAAATTAAGAGAAGATTAACATTCAGAATAGAAATATATCTGTAATGTCATATTTGGTCATCTATGGAATTTGTTGTGTATTACTAGAATACGAGGTTTTTGCATCACAGAAATGTGTAATGTAAGTCTCATGATTCTTTAATTGGAGAGGAGTTGGAAAGACCCAATCCATTGGTTGATAATTCCTGACTAACAACTGAAGAGAAGTGTTGACTGAAATTTAATCAATAAATTACATATCTGCATGTTTTGCCTTAACCTCAGCTTGTTCGTGCTATTGTTCAAATTATAATTTACAATTTTTACTTAAGGTTACAGTAACCATTATTCTTGAAAAATCACCATTTGTGTTGGTTGTCTACTTGTATAAAGAAGTGCGTATACTAAACACTTAGGAAAAATTACTGCCACGTTACAGTCCCTGTGGGTTCGATACCTGGCTTGAAATAAAGCCACTTTATTACTTGTACGACCACGTGCACTTGCGCGTGATTAGGAATGAACAAGTTTTTAGCGCCGTTGCTGGGGACTGGCGCAATTGGTGACTTAATTTTCTTAGTGTTAGTTTACAAGTTCGATACAAGTGTTGACAACTTGATCTTAGCGATTTCTCATGCAGATACTAAGTTGTTTCTGAACGCTAGCAAGAGATAAGGAGTTGGTGGATCCGTTTTTAGAGCCGGAGAGACAATTTTATCTGCAGAAGAGGGAAGCTCAAGAAAATAAGTTGCAGTTATTAAGGAGGGCAATTCTGGAGCAACAACAGCATCCACCGGTTGTAAGGGCAGTTTTAGTTCCAGAAGAGATGGCAGCAAGACCGGTCCACGAGGTGGCAATCCCACATGCGAATAATGTAACATCCAGCATTCGCAGGCCGGAACTATAAGGGAGATTTGAACTTAAGCAGAATATAGTGCAGTTATTGCACACCAACGGGCAATTTACAGTTCTCCCTCATGAAGATCCACAGCAGCATCTCTAAGAATTTTTTGGAGATAAGTGACACCTATATACTCGCTGGAGTATCATCTGACTCTGTAAGGCTTACACTGTTCCCGTTCTCACTGCTGGGGGAAGCCAAGAGGTGGTTGAAGGCTGAACCGCCAAATTCTATTACTACTTGGGATGACCTAGCGAGGAAGTTTTTGATACGATTCTTTCCATCAGGGAAGACTGCCATGCTTAAAAGTCAGATTCTAAGCTTCAAATAGAGAGATGGTGAGAATTTGTATCAAGCTTGGGAGAGGTTCAAGTCAATGCTAAGAGATTGTCCTCACTGTCACCAGTCTAATGATGTGTTGGTGCATACATTCATTGAGGTCTTGGAACCGCATATGAAGATTTTGTTAGATTCAGCAGCAGGGGGCAGGCATTGGAAAAGACCTACGAATAGCTTTACACCTTATTGAACTGTATTTCACAAGGTAATCCAGAATGGAATGCGGATGCAACTTGAGGGTGAGCAAAGAAAGTCGCAGGGGTCTTTGAGGTGGATGGATTCACAACTATCGCTGCACAGATAGTTGCTTTGCAAAATCAATTTACCACTCATTTCAGCAGTATGAGCTTGAGCCAGGCACAAGCCCCAGTCAATGCAGTTCATCAGGTGTGGTGTGAAGTCTGTGGAAGTAGTGAACACTTAGCTGAGTGTTGTGGTGCCAATCCAAATTCGGTAAATTTTGTTGGAAATGCCTAGAGGAGCAGTAATCAGCAGTATGGCAACAGTTACAACCCAAATTGGAGGAATCATCTGAATTTTTCATGGGGGAGTAGTAGTCATCAAGGACAGAGTTCAAATCAGGGCATGCACAAAAATCAAGGGGGTCATCACAATTTTCAGCCGCAATTTAGAGGAAATAATGCACCTTCTCATTCCAGCAACATCAAGGATATGCTCAAAACCATAATAGCTAACCAAGCACAGATACAGGCTGATCAGGTAAAATTAACAGCTGACATGAAAAATCAGCAGTTAGCTACAAAGGCATTAGAGTATCAGTTAAGACAGTTAGTTGGAGCCCAAAATACTAGACCGAGGGGAGGATTACCAAGTGATACAGACCCAAATCCTAAGAAGGTTAATGCAGTTACTACTCGGAGTGGAAAGCAACTCAGGGAGGTGGAACCCGAAAGGCCACCTCAGAAATCTGGAGCAACAGAAAAGGATGAAGGAAACGATGATGTGAGGGGGAATGAAAAGGCAGCGGAGATGGAAATACCACCACCCCCGTTTCCTCAAATATTGAAAAAGCACAAGGAGGAAGCATGCTTCAAGAAGTTCATGGAAGTGTTGAAGCTACATATTAATCTACCTTTAGTTGATGTGCTGCAGGGAGTGCCAAAATATGCTCAGTACATCAAAGACATTGTAGCAAACAAGAGCAGACTGATAGAGTATGCTACAGTTGCACTTACTGAGGAGTGCACCTCCCGTATTCAGAATCGATTGCCGACAAAGCTCAAGGATCCTAGGAGCTTCACTATTCAGATTACAATTGGGCAGTCTATTCGAGCTTGTGGTTTGTGCGATTTGGGTGCAAGTTTAAATTTGATGCCAACATCAGTATTCAAGAAGCTGGGACTTAGCAGTCCTAGACCCACCATTGTGATCTTACAGCTAGCTGACCGTTCATTAGCCAGACCTGATAGAATTGTGGAGGATGTGCTAGTGCAAGTAGGCTCCCTCATTTTCCCGGTGGATTTTATAATTCTTGATTTTGAGCAAGATGCGGAAGTCCCATTTATTTTTGGACGTCCCTTTTTGGCAACCGGGCGAGCCTTAATTGATGTAGCTACTGGGCAGCTAACCATGAGAGCTCATGATAAGGTAGACGTCTTTGATGTCTACAAGGCCATGAAGCTACCGGCCATCTATAAAGAGTTATCAGCAATCAGTGTTTCGAATCAGGAGTTGACCCTTCAGATTATTGACTCACACGATCCCTTGGAGAGAGACTTGGTGGGATATGATCATTTTGGGGACAGTGTGACATATGAGATGGTGCAGACTTTGAATGAGCCAAAATGGTTCTTCAGGAAGCAAGATATTGATTAGTTGAAGAGGTCTTTGGAACTATCCCCAAATCCATAAATAGAGGAGGCACCTAAATTGGAGTTAAAGACATTGCCTCCACATCTGCAGTATGTATTCTTGGGTGAAGATGACACCTTACCGGTCATCATTTCAGCAGAACTGACAGATGCACAAGTGAAAGATGCATTGGTGGTCCTTAAGAGGCGAAAGAGAGCAATGGGATAGCAGATGTCAGACATTAAGGGGATCAATCCATCTTTCTGCATGCACAAGATATTCGTGGAAGAGGGATCCAAGCCAACCGTGCAACATCAGCGGAGATTGAACCCGGTGATGAAGGATGTAGTGAGAAAGGAAGTGATCAAGTGGCTGGATGCAGGAGTGGTATATCCCATCTCAGACAGTGAATGGGTTAGCCCAGTTCAATACATTCCCAAGAAAGGGGGAATGATAGTGGTCACAAATGAAAAGAATGAACTAATTCCCACACGCATAGTTACGGGATGGCGAATTTGCATGGATTATAGGAAGCTCAATGAGGCCACTCGAAAAGATCATTATCCGATTCCATTCATTAATCAGATGTTGGACAGGCTGGAAGGGAAGGAATATTATTGCTTTCTGGATGGTTACTCTGGCTATAATCAAATAGCCATAGCACTAGAAGATCAGAAGAAGACCACGTTTACATGTCCTTATGGGACATATGCTTTCAGGCGGATGCTCTTTGGTCTATGCAATGCGCCAGCCACATTCCAGTGATGCATGATGGCGATATTCCACGATATGGTGGGAGACTATGTCGAGGTATTTATGGATGACTTTTTTGTTTTTGCTAACTCGTTTGCTATGTTTTTGTAGAATCTTGACAGGGTGTTAGCTAGATGTGAAGACTCAAACCTGGTGCTCAACTGGGAAAAGTGTTACTTTTTAGTCAAGGAGGGTATTGTTCTTGGCCATAAGGTGTCATGCAGAGAGTGGGAAGTCGATCGTGCAAAGATAGAGGTGATTGAAAAGCTACCGCCGCCAGTATCAATTAAGGGTGTCCGCAGCTTTCTAGGACATGCTGGGTTTTACAGACGGTTTATTCAAGACTTCTCTAAAATTTCTAGATCGATATGCCGGATGCTAGAAAAAGAGGTGAAGTTTAAATTTGACAAGGAATGTGTAGAAGCATTTGAGGAGCTGAAAAAGAAGCTGGTGGAAGCTCCTATTCTCATTGCTCCTGATTGGGAATATCCTTTTGATTTAATGTGTGATGCAAGTGATGTGGCTATAGGAGCGGTATTGGGGCAGCGAAGGAATAAGAATTTTCATTCCATATACTATGCAAGCAAAACACTTGACGCTGCACAAGTTAATTATACAATCACTGAGACGGAGATGCTGGCTCTAGTGTTTGCATTTGACAAGTTTAGATCCTATCTGGTGGGGTCGAAAGTGGTGGTACACAGTGATCATGTGGCAATTCGGTACTTATTTGGCAAGAAAGATGTGAAGCCCAGGCTAATCAGGTGGATATTATTACTGCAAGAGTTTGATCTGGAGATCCGAGACAGGAAGGGAAGTGAAAATCAGGTTGCAGATCACCTATCGCGACTAGAGAACCGTTCACATGTCAAGGAAGGTTAGCGCATCTGAGAAGAGTTCCCCGATGAACAACTCTTGGAAATAAAGGAAGCTGAACTCCCTTGGTATGCAGATATTGTGAACTTGTTAGTAAGTGGAGTATACCACCTGAGGCAACGACTCAACAAAGGAAGAAGCTGAGGCATGAGTCTCGGTACTACATGTGGGATGAGCCGTATCTATTCAAGCAAGGACCAGATCAAGTGATGAGGCGATGCGTTCCAGAAAGTCAGACGGCAGAGGTGCTGAGGAGTTGTCATTCATCCATGTATGGAGGTCATCATGGAGGAGAGAGTACTGCTCACAAAGTGCTGCAATCTGGGTTCTTTTGGCCCACACTGTTCAAAGATGCTGCAGTTTATTTCAAAGTATGTGATCGATGTCAAAGAACAGGAACAATCAACAAAAGACAGGAAATGCCATTGGATCACATATTGGAAGTTGAGGTGTTCGATATGTGGGGGATAGATTTTATGGGCCCATTTCCACCATCGTTTGGCAATCGATACATCTTGGTGGAAGTGGACTACGTGTCTAAGTGGGTTGAGGCAGTAGCTTGTCCCAGGAACGACAACAAGGTGGTGACTAGATTTGTGAAGAAGTAGATTTTCACCAGGTTTGGTATGCCACGAGCAATTATCTGTGATGGAGGGGCACATTTTGTTAATGATGGGTTTAGGAATTTTCTAGCAAAATACGGGGTTCAGCATAAAGTGACTACAACATATCATCCCCAAACTAGCGGGCAAGTAGAGGTGTCAAACAAGGAAATTAAACAGATTTTGCAGAAAATGGTGAACGCACAACGATTGGATTGGGCAAGCAAACTGGATGATGCCTTGTGGGCATATCGAACTGCATATAAGACACCCATTGGGACTTCACCGTACAGATTGGTTTACGGGAAGGCTTGTCATCTACCCATGGAGCTGGAACATCGAGCTTATTGGGCTGTGCGGAAGCTGAACATGGATCCTGAGCTTGCAGGAAAGAGGAGATTGATGCAGCTGAGTGAGTTGGACGAGTTTTGATGGCACGCATATGAAAGTGCAAAATGCTACAAAGTAAAAATGAAAAGGTGGCACGACAGCCACATGGTGCATCGAATCTTTGAGCTGGGCCAAAAGGTGTTGCTATTCAACTCTAGGTTGAAACTCTTCCCAGGAAAATTGCGCTCCAAGTGGTCAGGGCCGTTTGAAGTAGCAAGGATGACCCACACTGGGCGGTTGAATTGTGGCAAGAGGATAGAAGTGCCACATTTTTGGTGAATGGACAAAGGTGTAAGCACTACTAGGGTGAAGACGTTAATCGAGAGAAGACGTCTATCACCTTAGTAGATGAATGAGGATGACAAGCGTCGAGCCGCGACAGTAAACCAGGCGCTGCACGGGAGGCAACCCATGGATGTAATGTACTAGACTAGTTAGGAACTAATTTTTTAAAAAAAAAAGAAAAAACAACCTGGCACTAGGTGGGAGGCAACCCACGATTTTCTAACAAGTTGTTATTGTTGGATGATTTTCAGGAAATATAGAGGGCAAAAATACAAAATCGCAAGTGGAAAAATAAAGGTACAAAAAAGTGAAAATTAGGGCAAGAGACAGTGAGCCTACGCGTTGGCTCCGTGTCACGGAGGCTGACCTCCGCATTACCCTCCGTGACACGTTGAGGCTAAATCTAGGACAAATGTCTGGAAGGCAAGATAACGGAAAAGGCGCATCCACATCTGGCGCCAATAGAAAAAGACTGAGAATTGGGGCAGCAGTGCCAGCGGCACCACCTGTTCCAAGGGGGCTACGTAGACAATATGGAACACGATGGGTTTCAGAAGAGGGAAAGAAATGGTACTCCAAACACAAGGAAACCAAGTATTTCCTAGAGGAACAAATAGCACGAGATCCACTAGCTCAAGAATTCCCGAGAATCTTACACAGGATAAACACTGTGGGGTTAAACTTCATCTTCAAAGAACCCAAAGAGTGTAATCTTCATCTCATAAGGGAACTCTACGCTAATTGGATCCCCACTGTGCGCAGCCACATAGTCAAGATCAGAGGACAAGTGGTTACTTTTGAACCATAGCATCTTAATGCCATCTTGGGGACGCAGGACACAGACGTGCATGTCCTCCGCCAGTTGAACATCACTCCACCATATGCAAATATCAGACGCACATTATGTGGAGTACGATCAACAACTAGGTGGAGTCGTCACAAGGAAAGAGGATATCACCAGACATTGCCATACTCCCAAATGAATAGAGAAGCGAGGACCTGGTTGAAGATAGTGTGTACTTGCCTGATCCCGGGGGTGCACATGACTGATGTCACCCGGGACAGAGTTTTTTTGGTATATGCATTGATGAAAGGACTGGAGATAAATGTTGGAGCGGTGATTATTTCTGCCATGAAGAGAGCCAGACTTCATCAAGGGCATCGGTATGGTTTCGGTGGTCTTCTAATAGCTTTCCTCAGGGGCCATGGTATTGAAGAAGAGGCCCTGGATTATATTCCGCAAATTGATCGTCGTGCTTTGGACGTCACTAAGACCAAAGCACCCGATACCACATTTGGGTCGGTGCTTACACTAGCCAAGCGACATGCTCGGGATGACCAATACATGGCCAGAATGTATGGAATGCAGATGCTGCAACTGCGGATTGGTGGAAGGCCCGCTACAGAGGATGAATTGTGGCAACTCGAGATGGATTATCCATTTAATGAGCCTTCCCGAGCATTGTGCAAAATTGGGCCCGCATTTGTAGAACCAGTTGATGAAGACATCCCTACTGATGAGGAAACGCACTAGGATGACTCAAACATTGAGTCAGAGGAGGACGATGGAGAAGATTCTGATCTTGGAGATGAGGCACTGGCACTTGATGAAAAGATTGAACCGTTTGATTGATTAGGGAGTTAGACCACCCAAACTTTGTTTTTAATTGCAGATATGCGAACACTGGGGACAGTGTTCCAACTATGTGTTGGGTGGGTGTAGTTAGGTGCTGGTGTAGTAAGGCTATGCTGTGCTTGTGCTTTTGTGACTGTTTAATGTGTGACATTGTGTTTCGTGTTATGTTGTTGATGATTTTGTGTGTTGGTGCTGGTGATGTAATAAATTGTTAAGGAGTTATTTGTGTAAGTTATTTACTATTTTTATTTTTTTTATTTTTTTATTTTTTCTATTTTTTTGACTTGGGTTTCTCGGTTTTTGTTTTTGGTGGTTTTTCCGAGAATAGTCCCTTTGAACCGAAGTCTTAGATAGAGATTGTTCCCTATGATGGATGGATGACAACCGTCTTAAGGGAACTTTAGTCAGTAGGTTTAGATTTTTTTTATTGAACACATAGCTAATTAATGGTTCGACATTCTTGTTATGTGCTATATTGTAAGATGCAAGTGTCATTAGGATGGAAGCATGCAAGTGTTTTAAACATGTTGAGACACCTAGGCTCTAGAATTCGACTCGATGTGATTAAAGCTTAATTTTGAATTCTTGTAATTAACTGAGTTAAGATTCTGTGAATATGTCTTAAATTGAGCATGTGCAGTGAGTGTGAGTTTTTCTAATATTTCATGCTACTGTGAAGTGTCTAGAACTTGCCTGGTGTGTATATAAAATGAAATGAAGGATGTGGATTGTAGGAGAGGATGTAGGCATTTCTTTGAATGAACCTAAATTTTATCCCTTATCTTACCTACCTTGAATGTTAAATCCTAGTTAGCCCCATTGAGCCTTAAGCCTATTCTTCGATAGTTACAACATAAGCTTAATCCTTTTCTTTCATTAGCCATGAATTTGATCCAAAACTCCTAAGTGCTTAAGTGAAAAATTCCAAAGATTGAAGGAGTGAGAAGCGTGAAACAGAAGGAAAAGTAGAAGTTGTGAAAGTTGAGAAAAGGACAAAGGTGCACTTGTTTGAAAATGATTGATTATTAGTAGCGAGTAAGAAACTAAATGAAAAATTTGCTTAAATACGCTTTACTAGTAAGCTGAGTGTGCTTAAAGAAATGGGAACTAAAAGAGAAAATTCAAGAGTGAGAAGAATGAGGAAGAAGTAAGTAAAGAGATGTCTTTAATGAATGTTGGAGGTATTAGAAGTGCTTGGGGAAGATAGTTACTACTACTGGTCAAAACAATACTTACTAGTCCCTTAGCTTACATTACAACCCATTAAGTCCTACTTGATCTTACGTTCATACATCCTTAAATTAGTGGAGTAAAACACTAAGGGCAAGCTTATGGTTCACTACATGATGCATGTGAATTCTTTGAGAGAGCGAGCGTAATTTTATTCATATACCCATACATGTTGTGCTTTGAAAATTTTGTGAGTAAAAATGGGGTAACTCTCTTGTGTTGTGAGGGCACATGCTTAATGAAAGATAACATTCATGTCAGATTTCTTGATCGGTTGATTTGCATGAGTTTTCTAAGATTGAGAGTCGATTCTTGAGGTTAGGAAGTCTTAACATAGTTGTATTTCATTTCAATGATTAAATCATGCATGCTCTATTTTTAACTTGCTATCTAAAATAATCATTTTAGCCGTAGCTTGAATTATGTTGCTAAATTAGCTATGCGTGAGTCTTCAATTACATGAGATATGAAAGGGTTGTTCAAGGACGAACAAGGCTTTAAGTGTGGGGTAGATAATCTTGGGCATAATTGCATGCCCAAGTGATACTTTATTACTTAATTTGGACTTGTTTATCTACTTTTATGTGTACATTCTCATGTGATTTATATGTAAATGTGGATTTATACTAACAAACATGATTAGTTATTGTTTTTGTAGTTTAGAGTGAATTTTGGAAACTAATCTACAAGTTGGTGAAGTGGAGGAATGGACTCGGAAGCAAAACTCGGAAGTCGGCAAGAAAATACTAAAAGCTTGATGCTCCGTGATAGAGGCCGTGTCACGCTACCATCACGGAGGCATTCTGCCTAGAGTGAAATTTGAGTTGAATTCCAGTGAAGGTGCACGATGGCACCGTGTCACGGAGCCTATGCTCCGCATTCACTTCATTGACACGGCGGGAAGACTTTGTTGCACACACGGATTCCAGTGAAGGTGCGCACACATCCGTGGAACGGAACTGAGGCTCTGCGATAGCCTCCGTGCCACGCTGAGGCTAAGATTGTGCATCCAAGTTCCACTGAAGCTCCGTGATAGGGCCGTGGCACGGAGCTGATGCTCCGCAATAACCTCCGTGCCACGTTGCCAGTTTATTCCGGGAAATTTCTCACTTGTATAAATAGTACACTTAGGTTTTATTTTAAGTAATTTGACATTTCATGCTAGAACGTGGGTACCAAGCAGTTGAGTTGAAGAAGTTCTAGGGTTAATTCTCTTCCTTTTTCTCTTAAATTTCAATTGGTTGTATGATTTATACTTGTTTGAAGATGTTTAATCATCAAATGAGTGGCTAATTCACCTTTGGCTGAGGTTGAGGATGATTGCAGTAGTATGTAATTGATGTTATTTTAGTTTTTATCTTCTCTACAACGGTTGTTCTACTAATTCTTGTTTTCACTACATTAATGCTTTGCCATTGTTAATGTACATCCTAGAATTCCAGTTTTATTTCCGAAAGGAAGATTAATTGGATAGATGTGAATTGGTAGAATATGTTCTTGTCTTGGTTGAGAAATTAAGAGAAGATTAACGTTCAGAATAGAAATATATCTGTAATGTCATATTTGGTCATCTATGGAATTTGTTGTGTATTACTAGAATACGAGGTTTTTGCATCACAGAAATGTGTAATGTAAGTATCATGATTCTCCAATTGGAGAGGAGTTGGAAAGACCCAATCCATTGGTTGATAATTCTTGACTAACAACCAAAGAGAATTGTTGACTGAAATTTAATCAATAAATTACATATCTTCATGTTTTGCCTTAACCTCAACTTGTTTGTGCTATTGTTCAGATTATAATTTACAATTTTTACTTAAGATTACAGTAACCATTATTCTTGAAAAATCACCATTTGTGTTGGTTGTCTACTTGTATAAAGAAGTGCGTATACTAAAAACTTAGGAAAAATTACTGCACATTACAGTCCCTGTGGGTTCGATACCTAGCTTGAAATAAAACCACTTTATTACTTGTACGACCACGTGCACTTGCGTGCGATTGAGAGTGAATAGTATCTTAATTCTTTTTTCTTTGTGAGACCTCAGATTTATTGATCCAAAGTAGTCTTAGTCACTTTGAGACTTGAAAGTAAAGGTCCATTGAAGTATAATGTTAAGAGAAAAGAAAAATTATGGTAAGAAAAGAGAATGGAAAAAAGGGGTATCCACAAAAATTGTGTTGTTTACTTGCTACTAGAACAATGAAAGTTTCATAACCCGAGTATATACTCTGGACGGGACACGGTACTTGAATCCACAAGTGGCCCCAAGTCAACCCCTGGTCTATCATACACTGGCATTCTGAGTAACAGTGGAAATTTAAAGCAAAAATATAGATACTTGAAAATAGTAGAACAAGGCCACATGTCTAATAAAGCCAATCAGAGTCTGAAATAAATCTATGTCTGAAAGCGACTAAGACTGATGAGCGGTTGGAACAAACCCCCAGCTAACTCCAAATCTAAATAAAAAGGAAAGAAAGTATAACCAAAACAAATAATCTCCGTCCTCGAGGGATGAGGACTCACCAATTGGGATAACTAAGATCTTCAGTGAGCGGTCGGTTAACGGGGCTAAGACTGTGATCCTACAGTTGTATCATAAAACAAAACAACATAAAAGTATGCATCATTACTTTGAATGTACTAAGTAAGTGAGAGGAATATAACACAATAGAATAAATAAAAGGAAATGCTGAACTACAAAGACATGCCATGACCAAATAAAACTACTGAACTGAATAACTGAAATAATTGAGGTGGTCTAATAGACCATGTCTTATGGTCAAAGCATGTTCTAAGTCTGGAATACTTATTTGAGTTGAACTAGACTGAACTGACTAGTGGGAGAATCTATAACTGATATATAACCACATGAGCTAGAAGAGGAGTCTGATGTATACACCCCTTCGGTAGGAGCCAATATACCTTGCCAGGGTATAAAGGCATGAACTAGGTGATCACAAGAGTCTAGGGCCAATCAGGCCAATAAATACTGAAACCTACACTGGCAACATAGTTCTGGGAACCTGGGTGCACTGGAACCCCGGTCGGCTCGGTGCTAAGTCCTACTCCCACTGGATAATCCTAAATTGAATATTAAGCTGATAGCTCGAAACTGGGTCCAAGACTTGTCAGGGATACATATATGAAAGTATCCTAAGAGTCTTATTGGACCAGATTCTGAACTAAGTTCTAGACTGGCCAGAGCTGCTTATCTAGAAGCATCGGAACCGTCTAAGAACAAACTGTAATTTGAACTGGGGTCCTAAGGCTAGTCAGAGCTATATATCTAAAGTTTCATGACCGCCTCGTAGACCAATAAACTGAATTCTAAATCTGATTCTTATGACTGGGAGGTAATACTGACACCTCGGGAAATTCTATAATCAAACTAGTCAGCTGACATTTATGACAGACATTGAGTATTCTCACATTGTAACTAAAGCTGGACAACCATGTATATAATTGAGAATTTAACATGTAAAATAGTATGGGGATTCACCACACTGATATAATCAGGAAGATTTCAAGGTCAATCACTTTAGCTAAATTCTAGTCTTTCCTACTCTCAATGACTAGGTCTAAACTCAATGTATAGGGATAAAAATCAATACTGTCACTAACTGGTGAAAATATCCATAATTAATATAACATAATACTTCCACATGGATTAAATGAAGCATCACCAAGAATTTCTTACCATTTAAAAATCTGCAGGGCTAGAATTCACTTTTACAGGAATAACATCAATTTAAATATGAACTATTGGAAATCATATCTGAAATAATCATGGATATCATTCGATGTGAATTCAAAGAAAATTGACATTTATTATCTTCACATTCGAAAGATCAAGGCTAGGATTTTATAGAGAAACTAGAGAAGGGTTTTGGGGGACACAAGGGAAGAACTATCCCTTGTTGAATTCCCATATACCTGAGTTAGAATTTTTCCTTGGAGAAGGAAGCTTGGATTGCTACAATGGAGGAAAACCCTAGTTTTGATTGGGAGCTTCTAGAGAGGAAAGCTTATGGTAAATTTCTCTGAAGATGAGTGGCAATGAGGGGGAAAACCGTGTTGCCCCTCTAAATCCCCTCAAAATAACCCAAAACGACTTAGTTTAGGATCTAAGAGGTTATTTACCGAAGTACCCTTAGAAAAATCGTAGGGAAAAACTTACTATCAATTCCCACGGATGACCTAACGGGTCGTGGTCACACCCGTGAGGTGCACTGCCTGGAAATTATGGATGGTCACCACGAGGGACCTAACGACTCATCCCTTGTGGCCACAACTCGTGGCTTGATCCGTGAAGTCCACTGCTCCTCAAACCAGCAGGGCTTGTAAGGGAAGACCTCATGATTCGTCCCTGGTGACCACGACTTATGGTCACCACTCGTTAGGTGCACTGCCTCTGATTCTTTCCTTGCTTCATCCTGCTGCTCACAACTCTCCCCATGAATCGTAGTGACTGACCATGACTCATGGGGTCCTCCCGTCAAGTTCACTGCCTCCCTCCCTTCTCTTTTCTTACTCTCCTACCCCATGACTGACCTAACGTCTCGTGGGGCCTGACCACGAGTTGTGGTCATGCCCGTAGGGACCTCATCTCCCAAGTTTCCACACTTCTCACCTGGCCACCCCACGAGTCACATCACGACTCGTTGGCTGCTCTCATGGGTCACCTCACAACCCGCCCTGATACCTGGTGCCAGTTTTGAGTTTTTCTCTATTTCAACTCCCGGGTCTGATCTTTGGGCTTCCGAGGTATAACAATATCTCCCCCTTGGGAACATTCATCCTCGAATTTTGGAAAACACACAGAGAAGTAGATATATGCAATTATAATTATCAAATACTGATCATTAAACCAAAAACTGACAGAATGACTACCTCCGACTCAAACTACATAGCTGAACTGAAAATTCACTTTTCATACATACATCCATAAACATAAAAGAAACTTGAACACATGAACTAAACATGAAAACTACATAGAGTTCTAGGACAAAATTGATATTTCAAGGTGTAATAAAGCCGGTAGAGAATAAGTGTGGGTATTTAGCCATCATATCTGCTTCGGCTTCCCACATAGCTCCCTCGACATGCTGATTCTTCATAAGACCCTGATTGAAGCTACCTCCTTTTTCCTCAGCTTACAAACATGATGGTCAAGGATCTGGACTGGGACCTCCTCATATGAGAGACTATCCTTTATTTCTACACTTTCCAATGGCACAAATGAATTTGGATCGCCAATGCATTTCTTCAATAGTGACACAGAATGCTGGGTGCACAGAAGGAAACTCTGAAGGTAATTCCATATCATAGGCTACTTTTCCAATTTGCCTCAGAATTCTATAGGGTCCCCCATATATTGGACTGAGCATTCCCTTCTTTCCAAACATCATCTCCCTTTTCGTGGGTGAAATTTTCAAATAGATCCAGTCATCCACAACAAAATCCAATTCTCTTCTCCTCACATCAGCATAAGGTTTCTAACAGCTTTGAGCTATTTTCAATCTTTCTCTGATGAGTTGTACCTTCTGCATAAGTTCATGAACCAAAGGTCCAATTATTGTAGCTTCACCAACCTCAAACCATCCAATAGGAGACCTGCACGTTCTACCATACAATGCCTCAAACGGGGCCATCTGGATGCTGGAGTGATAACCATTATTGTACGCAAACTCGATAAGAGGCAAGTGGTCATCCCAACTGCCCTTGAAATTGATCGTGCACACTCTTAACATATCTTCTAAGGTTTGAATAGTCCGCTCAGCTTGCCCATCTGTCTACGGGTGAAAAGTTGTGTTGAGCTTGACTTGGGTGCCAAGTCCCTTCTGAAAAGACTTCTAGAAATGTGAGGTCAATTGGGTACCCCTGTTTGAGATTATGGATAATAGAACCCTATGAAGCCTAACTAACTCCTGGATATAAAGTATAGCATAGTCCTCAGCCAAATCCGTAGTTTTAACCAGGAGGAAATGTGCTGACTTAGTCATCCAATCCACTACTACCTAGATGGAATCATGTTGCCGATGAGTTTGAGGTAGACCCGTAATAAAGTCTATATTTACTTCTTCCCACTTCCACGTGGATATGCTGATATCTTGTGCCATACCTCCCGATCTTTGATGCTCTACCTTGACTTGCTGGCAGTTTGGGCACTTGGCTATGAATTCGACGATGCCTCTCTCCATGCCATTCCACCAGTAAATATCCCGCAAATCATGGTACATTTTAGTAGCACCAGGGTTGATAGAGTATCTAGAGCTGCGTGCTTCTGCCAATATCTGCTGCCTCAAGTCACTGACCTCCGGTACGCACAATCTGCTCTAATAACGAAGCACACCATCTCCCCCTTTGAAGAAAGCCTCAACCTCCTTCCTGAGAACTGCTTCCTTGAGTTTAAGTAGAATGGGATCTTTAACCTATTTGGACTTAACTTCAACAACCAAAGAGGAATCTGACCCTCTTTGCATCACCACTCCCCCCTCAGTTGAGTCAACCAACTGCACCCCTACTCGAGCTAATCTGTGAATATCCTTCGCTAACTCCTTTTTGTCTTCCTCAATATGAGCCACGCCACCCATAGAAACTCTGCTTAGGGCATCAGCCACCACATTGTCTTTGCCTAGGTGATAAAGCACACTTATGTAATAATCCTTCAGGAGCCCTAACCACCTTCTCTGACGAAGATTCGGGTCCTTCTTACTGAATACAATACTGAAGGCTCTTGTGATCGGTGAAAACATCAACGGGAGCCCCGTATAGGTAATGTCTCCATATTTTCAATGCAAACACTATTGTTGCCAACTCCAAATCATGAGTTGGATAATTCTTCTCATGAACCTTGAGCTTTCTGGAGGCGTAGGCTAACACTTTGCCCAGCTGCATTAGAATGCAACCGAGTCCAATGTTCAGGATCGCGTTATATGGGTATATAACTACACACAAGTGCACGTGGTCGAACAAGTAGTAAAGTGTCTTAAGTAAGCCAAGTATCGATCCCACAGGGACTGGGATGAAGTGCAATCTGCTCAAGTGTACTATATTTCAATTCTAACAATGCAGACAACAGTGTAACCAAGAGTTTGATATTTTTGATTTCTAATAATTATGCTAAGTCTAAACAATTATCTAATGTGAGTTTGACTATGAAGGTGAGCATGCTGAGGTTAACGAACATGTAATGAAATTAATTATCAATATCGTTTGGTTAGTCTTTTCCTCCGGTTGCTAGTCAAGAACTATTGCCAATAGATTAAAACTCTCATATTTAACCCAACTTAAGAATTATGAACCATCCGCCTACATTTCTGTGATTAAATGCAATTCATGTTCTAGCCATACAAAACCGATTCCTAAATTGACTAATACGACTTTCAGGTATATTTCTGTCCTGAAAGTAAATCAATTCCCAATTTTCCCAAACCAAGAAAGGATCATATCCTATTAATTCACAACTTTCCAATTTCGTGCTCTCTCGAGTGAAACCAGACTTTTTAGATGTACATTAACGTAGGCCACACATTAATGCTGTAAGAACAAGAATCAATAGAACAACCATGGAAGAAAAGATGAAAAACCAAAGAATCAATAATCACATTTCATTACAAGTGTTCATAACCTCAACAAGAAGAGGAATTAGCCACTCATTTGCGGATTAAACATCGTTAAATGAGTGTTAAACATACAAGCAATTGAATACAAGGAGAAGGAAAGAGAGAAAAACCCTGATAATTTCGTCCCCTCAACTGCCTGTAACCCACGTTCTTGCTCCACCAAGTCAGAATGTTGAAAAATGAACCTAATTGTTCTATTTATACTGGTGGGAATTTTTCTCGGAATAACAAGCAACGTGTCACGGAGTGCATCGCGGAGCACTGCCTCCGTGACACGCTACCGACGCGGACCTTCACTGGAAACTGGGAGTCCAGGGAATAAGGCCCAACGTGGCATGGCATGCAACGCGAAGCCAGGCCATCGTGCCACGGACCCATCGCGAACCCTCTCTGGAAATTGGGAGAAAATTCCCTATCCAGGCAGAAAGCCTCCGCGATGGCAGCGTGACACGGCTCCACCGCGGAGCCCCTTTATTTTATGCTTTCCAATGCCTTGTCCCTTGCTCATATCTGAGTCCAACCCCGATGTCTTCCAACATGCATTTTAGCTTCCCGAAATTACATTTTTCCTGCAAAACAATGCTAATCATGTTGGTTAGTATAAATTCACATTTTATTACCAATTACATGAGAATGTACAAACATTGATAGATAAACAAGGCTAAAATGACACCTTTGAGTATCACTTGGGCATATAAATTTGCCCAAGATCACTTACCCCACACTTAAATCCTTGTTCGTCCTCGAACAACAATCTTACACCTCATGCAATTTACATCCCAACCTTGCTACTTTGGTTCGACAATTTAGGTTACGGTCATACCGATTATTCAATACAACAAATCATCAAGAAAACATGCATGGTCCTATCAATTCAATGACCTTCAATACATCAAGACCTCCTAGACTTAAGAATCGACTCTTGATATTGGCAAACTCCTGCAAATCAGCTGATCAAGACATCCGACACGAAAGTTAATCTCTCATCAAGCATGTGCCCTCACAACACAAGAGAATTTTCCCCTTTTTGATTATATGAACTCACAAAATTTCAAGCAGGGGCATATAAACACAATTTCACTCTCTCTCCCAAAAGAATTCACATGCATCATGTCATGACCCATAAGCTTGCCTTTAGTGTACTACTTCACTAATATAAAGAAGTGTGATGTAAGATCACGTAGGACTTTAACGGGTTGTAATGGAAGCTACGGAACTAGTAAGTATTGGGCTACCCAATAATAGCCACTAGCATCCTTAAGTGCCTTTTCAACACATCCCATCAAACTCATGGGCATTGTTTCTTTCTTCATCCTCCCATTCTTGAAGTATTTCTTTAGTTTGGCCCATCTTATTAAGCACACTTGACACAACACAAAGATTATTCATGCACCTTCATTATAGTTTATTTATAACAAGTGCACCTTCAACCTTTTCTTTTCCTCCATCACTCGGCTTTTCTTTTCTTTTCACCATTCTCACTCTTTGACACTTTGGGAAAATAATTTTCTCTTCTTAAGCGCTTAAGAGTTTTGGATCAAACTTATGGCTAATGAAAAGAAGGGATTAAGCACAGTTTACACTTTTTGACGAAAGAAAAAATTAATAGGCTAAAGACTCAACGGGCTGACTAGGGTACACAATCCAGGTGGGTATGATAATGAAAAATAGAAACTTTCGGTTAAAAACAAAGAAATGCCTACATCCTTTCCTACAATACACCTCCTTCATTTCGTTTTGTACACACACCAGGCAAGTTCTAGACACTTCACAATAGCATGGAATAACAAAACCTCACTTCACACTTATTGCACATGCTCAATTCAAGATATATTCACAGACTCTTCAATCAGCTAATTACAGGAATTCGAATTAAGCCTCAATCACACTGAATCAAACTCAATGGCCTAGGTATCTCAACATATTTACAAAGTTGCATGCTTTCATACGAATCACCTTTGCATTTCACATATCACGTACAACACGCAACCAAAATCCCGCAACCATAAAGTAACTACAAGTTTTGGGATGCAACCCACAAAAGAAAAAACACTGAAAAATAATTGAAAAATCTACTCCTAGAGACTACATTTCCTTTAAGACGGTCGTCATCCATCCATCATAGGGAACAGTCACTAACTAGGACTTCGGTTCAATGGGACCATCCTCGGTAAAAGAACCGAAAACAAACGCCGAGAAACCCAAGAATTGAAAAAAATTTAAAAATATCGATCATTTCGATTTTAAAAATATCGATCAATTCGATAAACAAACATATGTACAAAATCATCTAGCAACATTCAGCAACACACAACAGGTTCACATATATTTGCAATACAAAACAACAACTTACAATCACAAATCACAGGGTCAGCAAAACTTGTTCACAGGCACAACAACAGATTAGGGCGTACATACATAACAGCACAACCAACACCTAACTACTCGCACCCCACACTTAGCTCGAACACTATCCCCAGTGTTCACAAAAATTCAAATAGCACAAAAATCGGGTGGTGGAACTCCCTGATCAATCAAAGTACTCCACTTCTTCATCAGGTGCTGCTGCTTCATCTCCCATGTCTGAATTGCCCCCGTCGTCATCATCGGACTCCACATCGGAGTCCTCCCGACGTGTCTCCTCGTTTGTGGGGACATCATCATCCGTGGGCTCTACAAATTCTAGCCCCACTCGGCATAGAGCCCTAGCATTTTCGCCAAAAGGGTAGTCTAGCTCGAGCTGCCATAGCTCCTCCTCTGTTGCCGGCCTCCCGCCTATACTCAGCTGGAGCATTTGCATCCCATACATGCGAGCCATATACTGATCATTACGAGCATGTCACTCGCCAAGTGTAAGCACTGACCCGTGGGTGGTGTCGGGTGCCTTAGTTTTAGTGACATCTAAGGCCCGCCGCTCCATCTGCGGGATATAGTCAAGGGCCTCTTCCTCAACATCTAGGCCCCTCAGGAATGTGGTGAGTAGCCCACCAAATCCGTATCTGTGCCCCTGATGCAACCGGGCTCTCTTCATGGCGGAGATAATCACCGCCCCCACGTTGATCTCCAGCCCTTTCATCAGGGCGTACACCAGGCATACATGATCTCGGGTTACATCTGTCATATGTACCCCCGGGATTAGGCAAGAACAGACAATCTTAAGCCATATTCTGGCTTCCCTGTTCATCTGTGAATAGGAAAAAGTCTGATGGTAGCCCCTCTCTTTGTGTCTGCTCCATCTAGCTGTCGATCGGGTCCCACACAATGTGCGTCTGATGTCCGCATACGGTGGAGTGATGTTCAACTGTCGAAGCACGTAGGCGTCTGCGTCCCGCGCCCCTATGATAGCATTGAGGTGGTGGGGCTCAAATGTGACTATTTGCCCTCTGATTTTTATGGTGTGACTTCTTAGAGTCGGGTTCCAATTGGCATAGAATTCCCGAATCAGGTGCAAGTTGCATTCCTTGGGCTCTTCAAAGATGAAGTTGAGCCCAGCTGCCTCGATCCGGTGGACAATCCTAGGGAACTCCTGTGCCAATGGTTCCCGTGCTATGTATTCCTCGGGGAAGTACTTGTTTTCCTTGTGCTTGGCATACCACTTCTTCCCCTCTTCTTCCACCCACCTGGTTCCGTATTGGCGGCGTTGGCCGCGTGGAACCACTGGTGCTGCTGGGACTGCTGTGCCCAGTCTGATTCGCTTTCTTCCGGCGCCAGATGTTGATGCGCCTTTCCCTTTTTCTTGCCTGCTTGCCATCTTACCTGTCAACCCAAGTAGACAAGATCAATGTTAAGCCAATGAATATTAACTTCGACTAAGGTCGGGTTAAGCTAGGCTACCCCACACTTAGCCCTTAGCCAAATTTACAACATTCCGGCAAGATCATCTTTATTTACAGAAATAAACAACCAACTATACAAACATGCTTAGTGCATACGAAGAATTCGATGGTATATATTCTATGTACTACTCAGACTTTGTACAGCTAACCACCGTCATTACCATCAATCACATTTTATCCCATCGCACTTAGCAAGGAAAAACAAAGAAATGAAAACAACAAGAATTTATCTACACGAACCTATACAATTCACCCAATTCTTGCAAATTTCAATATTCCCTTAACCCGAGAATCCGTCAGTCTTTTAACATCATAAAAATTAGCACATCGACTCATCTCACTCAACATGTACAACCCGACATGAATTTCACAAGTTCACTACATTTTTCCACTTCAAATTCAAAAACAAGCCCTAAATATGATTGTATCAACAAAATTCAATTAAATTATGCAATTAACGAGTTCAAGCAATCATAATGATATTCCGGACATCCATCAACACTAATTCAATTGAATTTACATTTAATTTCTACTTAGGGCGAACTTAGCTCACATCACATGCTCAATGTCGAAGGAAATCGATAAGAAATGAGATGGAATCGAAGAACATACCTTGAGATTGAAGAAATGAAGGAAACGCGATGAATTTCTTAGCCTATTCCGTGTCACTTTGAAGGGGGAGGGGTTTGGTTGTGGAGTGTGTGAGAAATAAGGAAAAATTGAGGGGGATTCGGGGTTTAAAAGTGGAAAAATCACGCGGGTCACCCGGCGACCCGGTGTGACCCGTCGCGATATACACAACAACGTGTCACGGAGTGCATCGCGGAGCATTGCCTCCGTGACACGGAGCTGTTGCGAGGGTACTCTGGAATTTTTTTTTAAATTTCAGATTTATACCTCAACGTGTCATGGAGGGTAACGCGGAGTCCTCCTCCGTGACACGGAGCTATCGCCCTAGCTCACTGTTTTGCCACTTTTTATTGATTTTCATACCTCAAATTTTCCTTTGCGATTCCTTGCATAATTTCCCTCCGTTCGACCTGAAATTCATTCTACTACAAGAAATTGGTTAGAATTATAGGTTTCACTCAAAATAAAAATAAAACAAAACTAAAAATTTTGTTGTTAAACAAGAAAAAGAAAAAGAAAAATCTATTCACAATTTACAAAGAAAAGTTTTTCACGGGTTGCCTCCCGTGCAGCGCCTGGTTTACCATCTCGGCTCGACGTCATTCAGCTCAGTTGTCCTCTAGGGTGATGGACGTTTTCTCTCGAAAACCATCCTCCCCCCAGTAGTGCTTACACCATTCCTGTGGTTTTCCCAATAACTCTCGTGAATCCTTAAACTGCTCCTCATCAACTTGATTAATCACATTGATCACTGAGAGTTCTTCGTACACAGTCGGGAGCTTGGGTTCCCTGTACACATCGAACACTTCCACCTTGTCATGTGCTCGCATTGTTAGCTGACCTGCAGCTACATCAATCAGCGCTTTCCCAGTTGCCAAGAAAGGACGTCCCAAAATAAATGGGACTTCCGCGTCTGGTTCAAAATTCAGCACGACAAAATCTACCTTGAAGATCAGGGAGCCAACTTGCACCAGAACGTCCTCCACAATGCCATCAGGTCTGGCTAAGGACCGATCTGCCAATTGCAAGATCACTGTTGTGGGTCTAGGACTCCCTAGACCCAGCTTTTTGAATACCGATGACGGCATCAAATTAATGCTCGCTCCTAGATCACATAACCCACGAGCTCGGATACTCTGCCCAATAGTGATTTGTATAGTAAAGCTCCCAGGATCTTTGAGCTTTGTGGGCAGTCAGTTTTGTATCCGGGAAGTGCACTCCTCCGTGAGAGCCACCGTAGCATACTCAGTCAACCTACTTTTGTTTGCCACGATGTCCTTTATATACTTGGCATATTTCGGCACTCCCTGCAAAACATCAATAAGAGGTAAGTTAATAAGTACCTGTCTCAGCACCTCCATGAATTTCTTGAAACACGCCTCCTCCTTGTGTTTCTTTAATCATTGAGGGAATGGGGGTGGTGGTCTTTCTGATTCTGCTTCCTTAGTCTTCCCCCTCTCATCACTTTGCTCCCTCTCGACTGCTGCTGCTCCCGATTGTTGAGGTGGTCTTTCTGGTTCCACCTCTTTCAGCTACAAACCACTCCTTGTGGTCACCGCATTTACCTGCTTGGGGTTAGGATCTATGTCACTCGGAAGTCCTCCTCTAGGTCTGGTGTTTTGGGCTCCAACAAATTGCCCAAATTGATATTCAAGTGCCTTGGTAGCTAACTGGTTGTTTTTCACCTCGGCTGCCAATTTCACATAGTCAGCCTGCAATTGAGATTGATTAACTATCATAGTCTTGAACATCTCCTCAATGCTGGGTGATGGGGGTGGAGAAGGTGCATTGTTATTTCTGAATTGTGCTTGATAATTCTGCTGCCCTCCTTGGTTCCTTTGCCCACCCTGACTTGAACTCTGCCCCTGATAGTTGTTGCTACCCCAGGAGAAATTTGGGTGATTCCTCCAATTGGAATTGTAGTTGTTGCCATACTGTTGGTGGTTGTTCCTTTGTACATTTCCCACAAAGTTTACCGAGTCTGGATTTGCTCCACAACACTCAGCTTAGTGCTCACTGCTTCCGCACACTTCACACCAAATCTGCTGCACTGCATTAACTGGGGCTTGAGGCTGGTTCATTATCATGTTATTGAAGTGGGTGTTGAGTTGATTCTGCAAAGCAGCTATCTCTACAGCTATAACTGTAAACCCATCCACTTCTACAACTCCTGCTGCTTTCCTTGTTCCGCCTCTTGACGAATCAGCATTCCATTCCGGATTGCCCTGCGAAATACGGTTCAACAAGGTATACAGCTCCTCATAAGTTTTCTCCAGCGCTTGTCCCCAACTGCTAAGTCTAGCAATATTTTTGTATGGGGTTCCAAACCCTCTATAAAAGTGTGCACCAACACATCATTGGATTGATGATGATGAGGACAATCCCGCAACATGGACTTGAATCTCTCCCAAGCCTGATATAGATTCTCTCCCTCTCTCTGTTTGAAACTTAGAATTTGACTTCTAAGTCTTGCTGTTTTACCAGCGGGAAAAAATCGTATCAAGAACTTCCTTGCAAGATCATCCCACGTCGAAATAGAATTAGGTGGCTCAGCCTTCAACCACCTCTTGGCTTCTCCCAATAGTGAGAATGGGAACAATGTAAGCCGGACATAATCTGATGACACTCCAACAGGGATATAAGTGTCACTTATCTCCAAAAAATTTTGGAGATGCTGCTGTGGATCTTCATGAGGGAGACCTGTAAACTGCCCGCTCGTGTGTAGCAATTGCACCATGTTCTGCTTAAGTTCAAACCTCCCTCCTGGCTCAGGTTTGCGGATGCTAGATGTGACATTATTAGCATGTGGGATTGCCACCTCGCGAACCGGCCGAGCTGCTACTTCTTCGGGCACTAACATTGCCCGTACTACTGGTGGATTCTGTTGTTGCTCCATGATTGTCTGTCTGAGCAACTGCAGCTTTCTTTCTAGAGCTTCTCTCCGCTGTCGATGAAATAATCTTTCTGGCTCCAAATTCGAGTCCACCAGCTCCTTGTCTCTTGCCAGTGTTCAACAGAGATTAAATCTGCAAAATACAGGCTAAGACCAAGTTGTCAACACTAAGAAAATAAAAATATAGTAAATTAACACTTAAAACAAATTCACCAATTGCCAGTCCCTGGCAACGGCGCCAAAAACTTGTTCGAGATCGCGTTATATGGGTATATAACTACACGCAAGTGCACGTGGTCGAACAAGTAGTAAAGTGTCTTAAGTAAGCCAAGTATCGATCCCACAGGGACTGGGATGAAGTGCAATCTGCTCAAGTGTACTATATTTCAACTCTAACAATGCAGACAACAGTGTAACCAAGAGTTTGATATTTTTGATTTCTAATAATTATGCTAAGTCTAAACAATTATCTAATGTGAGTCTGACTATGAAGGTGAGCATGCTGAGGTTAACGAACATGTAATGAAATTAATTATCAATATCGTTTGGTTAGTCTTTTCCTCCGGTTGCTAGTCATGAACTACTGCCAATGAATTAAAACTCTCGTATTTAACCCAACTTAAGAATCATGAACCATCCACCTACATTTCTGTGATTAAATGCAATTCATGTTCTAGCCATACAAAACCGATTCCTAAATTGACTAATACGACTTTCAAGTATATTTCTATCCTGAAAGTAAATCAATTCCCAATTTTCCCAAACCAAGAAAGGATCATATCCTATTAATTCACAACTTTCCGATTTCGTGCTCTCTCGAGTGAAACTTGACTTTTTAGATGTACATTAATGTAGGCCACACATTAATGTAGTAAGAACAAGAATCAATAGAACAACCATGGAAGAAAAGATGAAAAACCAAAGAATCAATAATCACATTTCATTACAAGTGTTCATAACCTCAGCAAGAAGAGGAATTAACCACTCATTTGCGGATTAAACATCGTTAAATGAGTGTTAAACATACAAGCAATTGAATACAAGGAGAAGGAAAGAGAGAAAAACCCTAATAATTTCGTCCACTCAACTGCCTGTAACCCACGTTCTTGCTCCACCAAGTCAGAATATTGAAAAATGAACCTAAGTGTTCTATTTATACTGGTGGGAATTTTTTCCGGAATAACAAGCAACGTGTCACGGAGTGCATCGCGGAGAACTGCCTCTGTGACACGGTACCGACGCGGACCTTCACTGGAAACTGGGGGTCCAGGGAATAAGGCCCAACGTGGCACAGCGTGTAACGCGGAGCCAGGCCTCCGTGCCACGGACCCATCGCGAACCCTCTCTGGAAATTGGGCGAAAATTCCCTATCCAGGCAGAAAGCCTCCGCGATGGCAGCGTGACACGGCTCCATCGCGGAGCCTCTTTATTTTATGCTTTCCAATGCCTTGTCCCTTGCTCACATCCTAGTCCAACCCCGATATCTTCCAACATGCATTTTAGCTTCTCGAAATTACATTTTTCCTGGAAAACAATGCTAATCATGTTGGTTAGTATAAATTCACATTTTATTACCAATTACATGAGAATGTATAAACATTGATAGATAAACAAGGCTAAAATGACACCTTTGAGTATCACTTGGGCATATAAATTTGCCCAAGATCATCCAACTCTGGAAGCGTCGCAATATACTACAAATCCATTTGATCCTTCCGATAGAGTCAACACTGGATCAGTAGTGAGTCGAGTTGTAAACTCCTGGAAACTCTTCTCACATGCATTTGACCACTGGAATTTCACCTTCTTTTGAGTCAGCCTAGCCAGTGGAGATGATATAGAAGAAAAGCCTTCTACAAAGCGTCGGTAATAACTGGCCAAACCCAACAAACTTCTGATTTTTGTTGGAGAGGTAGGTCTGGGCCAGTCTTTTACTGCTTCAATCTTTTGAGGATCAACCCGAATACCCTCACCTGAGACCACATGACCTTGGAAAGTCACGGACTTCAACCAGAATTCACACTTGCTGAACTTGGCGAACAACTAGCGGTTTTTAAGTGTTTGAAGCACTATCCTCAAGTAATTAGCATGCTCATACTCATTCCTGGAGAATACAAGAATGTCGTCGCTAAGTAAAATGATGAACATATCCAGATACTTCTTGAAGACTCTGTTCATCAAGTCCACAAAGGCTACAGGGGCATTTGTTAGTTCGAAGGACATAACCAAAAACTCGAAGTGACCATACCGAGTCCTGAAAGTTGTTTTCGGTATGTCACACACTTTAACCCTTAGCTGATGATACCCCGACCTGATATCAATTTTGGAGAAATAGTTGGCTCCCTAAAGTTGGTCGAACAATTCATCAATTCTGGGTAGGGGATACCTATTCTTGACTGTGACCTTGTTCAACTAACGGTAATCGATGCACATTCTGAGGGTACCATCTTGCTTTTGCATGAATAGCATTGGAGCACCCCGGAGAGAGATGCTGGGTCTGATAAAACTCTTATCAAGAAGATCTTTTAGCTTCTCCTTCAACTACTTAAGTTCACTCAGATCCATTCTATAAGGAGGGATGGAGATGGGCTGAGTATCTGGAATAAGGTCTATGACGAAGTCAATTTCCCGTTCAGGAGGAACTTCGAGAAGATCTTCGGGGAACACATCTGGAAGCTCTCTAACAACAGGGACTGATTGGATAGTTGGGGTCTCAAAATTAGAATCCTTGACCCGAACTAGATGATAAATACATCCATTAGAAATAAGCTTCCTGGACTTAAGGTAGGAATAAACCTACCCTTCAGCGCTAAACTACTGCCCGACCATTCGAGAGCTGGCTCATTAGGGAACTGAAACCTGACGACCCTAGTTCTGCAGTTGACTGAGGCATAACCAGAGTGTAACCAATCCATGCCAAGAATGTGGTTGAATTCGACCATGGCTAACTCTACAAGGTCAGCTGGAATGACTTTATTGCAGATTGAGATTTGATAGTTTCTACATACCCGGCTGGCTCTAACTGACTCGCCAACGGGGGTGGAGACTAAGAAGGGTTCTGATAGGACTTTTGGTCAGATATAAAATTGAACTGCTATGTAGGGAGTCACGAATAATAGTATGGCCCTTGGATCAAGCAGGGCATATACATCTAGATGAAAAAGACGTAACATAACCGTGACTACATTTGGTGAGTTCTCCTGATCCTGACGAGATGATAATTCATACAAATGATTTTTGCATTGACCGCCCTCCGTACCTGATGTGTTAGCCTGCTGATTCGGTCGGCCTACTGGAGCTACTGAGGTAGTAGATTGTGATCTCCCCCGTCCTGCTGATGGGCATTCCTTAAGCCAATGCCCAAGCTGTCCATAACCAAAACAGCCTCTCGGCCCTGAAGACACTCTTCTAGGTGATTCTTTCCGCACTTGGGGCAAATCTGATACTGGTTCCCAGCATTGTAGCTCTGAGACTGAGAGCCAGATGCTCCACCCCTCTGATCCTAGAGGGAGCGAAAGGTAGGGCGCTGGCTGAGCTGGGCGTTGGAGCCCTCTACTGCTGTTGCTGTGGGCGGTTGCTACTGCCAGACCTCTGATGGCCATGATCTGACTGGCCAGTCCTTGCCCGCTTATTCTTTCTCTCCATGTCCCTCAGTTTTTTGGCCTCAATCTGCTAGGCATAGACAATCAAACTGAAGAGGTCAATATCTTTGATCAGCATCGCTGTTATGCACTCTTTGAGGACCAGGTTCGACACCCCATTTACGAATTTCAGCATGCGAGCCCTTGGCTTGGCTACCATCTCTGGAGCGTATTTGGACAACCTGGTGAATTCCAGAGTATACTCTTCTATAGTCCTGTTTCCCTGTCTCAGGTTCATAAACTCCTCCCACTCTACTGGTCTTGTTCCCGCTAGGTGCCCCTCTTTCCACTTTTATACCAGACCTGAGCTACCCTTTTTAGCTGGTAGGCAGCCAGGTCAACACTCTCAAAGGAGCTGACACCCATTATGTGTGAAATCATTTTAATCTCGTCCACGACTCTTGGGGGTCCTCCCCCACCTAGGATCCCTGAAAGGATGGAGGGCTCATTCGGGTGAAGTACCGTACCCTAGAAGCTACTGCATACTCGTTTGTGTTCACCGACACCACCTGTTGGTTCACCTGGTTGGTCACAGTTTGGCCGAGCAGCTGAATGGCCGCCCTGAATTCTGCGGTAGATACCGAGTCATCCCGAGGGGCTGCCGGGGCTAGTAGGGCATGCTTCTGGGCATTACCATCCCTCCTTCCATTACCGCATTGTGGAGGCATAATTTACTGAAACAAAGCAGAGCACGAGTTAGGAGAATGATTCTGGAACTAAACTTCAATGCACGATAAGGAGTATGAAATAAAGGGAGGTTTCCTAATGACATATTATAGCCTCCCCGTCATAAGTGTGACGCGCTTCACACCCATGAAGAGGACTCTACTCGATGTGGCTTTCAGACATCCGAGGATACTCCAAACATAGTTCTCTGATACCAAGTTTGTCACGCCTTAAGTTTATACCTTGGACGAGACACAGTACTGGAAGCCACAAGTGACCCCAAGTCAACCCCTAGTCTATCATACACTGGCATTCTGAGTAATATAAAAATACATACAGTGGAAATTTAAAGCAAAAATATAGATACTTTAAAATATTAGAACAAGGCTACATGTCTATAAAGCTAATCTGAGTCTGAAAAACAAATCTATGTCTGCAAGCCACTAAGACTGATGAGCTGTTGGGACAAACCCCCAGCTAACTCCAAATCTAAATAAAAAGGAAAAAAAGTATAACTAAAGCAAATAATCTCCATCCTCAAAGGATGAGGATTCACCAACTGGGATAGCTGAGATCTTCGGTGAGCGGTCGGCTAACGGGGTTGAGACTATTATCCTGCAGCTGTATCATAAAATGATATAGCATAAAAGTATGCATCTGTACTTTGAATGTACTGAGTAAGTGAGAGGAACATAACACAATAGAATAAATAAAAGGAAATGCTGAACTGAAAAGACATGTAATGACCAAATAAAACTACTGAACTGATAGCTGAAATAACCAAGGTGGTCTGATAGACCCTGTCTAATGGTAAAAGCATGTTCTAAGTTTGGAATACTGATTTGAGCTGAATTAGACTGAACTGACTAGTGGGAGAGTCTTTAACTGATATATAACCATGTGAGCTAGACGTGGAGTCCAATGTATACACCCCATCGGTAGGACCCAATATACCTTGACAGGGTATAAACGCATGAACTAGGTGATTACAAGAGTCTGGGGTCAATCAGGCTAATCAATACTGAAACCTACGCTGGCAACGTAGTTTTGGGAACCTAGGTGCGCTGGAACCGCGATCCAATCGGTGTTAAGTCCTACTCCCAATGGATAATCCTAAACTAAATACTAAGTTGATAGCTCAAAACTGGGGCCCAATACTAGTCAGGGATACATATCTGAACTTACCCTAAGATTCTTATTAGACCAGATTTTGAAACTGGGTTCTAGACTGGTCAGAGCTGCTTATCTAAAAGCATCGTAACCGTCTAAGAACAAGCTATAATTTGAACTGGGGTCCTAAGGCTAGTCAAAGATATATATTCTAATGTTTCATGACCGCCTACTGGACCAATAAACTAAATTTTGAATCTGATTATGATAACTGGGAGGTAATTCTTACACCTTGGGAAATTCTGTAGTCAAACTGGTCAGCTGACATTTCTGACAGACGCTGAGTATTCTCACATTGTAACTAAAGCTGGAAAACCATGTATTTGACTAAGAATTTAACATGTAAAACAATATGGGGATTCACCATACTAATATAATTAGGAAGACTTCAAGTTCAATCACTTTAGCGAGATTCTAGTCTTTTCTACTCTCAATGACTAGGGCTAAACTCAATGTACAGGGATAAACATCAATACTGTCACTAACTAGTGAAAATATCCATAATTAATATAACATAATATTTCCACATGGATTAACAAAGCATCACCAAGAATTTCTTAACATTCGAAAATCTGCAAGGCTAGAATTCACTTTCATGGGAATAACATCAATTTAAACATGAACTGATGGAAATCATATCTGAAATAATCATGGATATCATTCTATGTGAATTCAAAGAAAATTGACATATATTCTCTTCACATTCGAAAGCTTAGGGCTAGGATTTTATAGGGAAACTAGAGAAGGGTTTTGGGGGACACAAGGAAAGAACTTTCCCCTTGTTGAATTCCCACATACCTGAGTTTAGAATTTCCTTGGAGAAGGAAGCATAGACTGCTGCAATGGAGGAAAAACTTAGTCTTGCTTGGGAGCTTCTAGATAGGAAAGCTTATGATAAATTTCTCTGAAGATGAGTGGGAATGAGGGGGAAAACCATGTTGCCCCTCTAAATCCCCTCAAAATAACCCAAAATGATTTAGTTTAGGATATAGGAGGTTAGGAATTTGCCGAAGTACCCTTAGAAAAATCACAGGAAAAAATTGACTGTCGATCCCCACGGGTGACCTAATGGGTCGTGGCCAGTGACCATGACTCGTGGTCACACCCCTAAGGTGCACTGCCTGGAAATTACGAATGGTCACCACGAGGGACCTAATGACTCGTCCCTTGTGGCCAGGACTCATGGCTTGACCCATGAAGTCCACTGCTTCTCAAACCAGCATAGCTCATAATGGAAGACCTCACGAATCGTCCCCAGTGACCACGACTCGTGGTCACCACTCATTAGGTGCACTGCGTCTGATTCATTCCTTGCTTCATCCTGCTGCTCACGACTCTTCCCATGAATTGTGGTGACTGACCACGACTCATGGGGTCCTCCCGTTAAGTTCACTGCCTCCCTCCCGTCTCTTTTCTTACTCTCCCACCCCACGACTGACCTAACGACTCGTGGGTCCTGACCACAAGTTGTGGTCATGCCCGTGGGGACCTCATCTCCCAAGTTTCCAAACTCCTCACCTAGCCACCCCATGAGTCACATCACGACTTGTGGGCTGCTCTCACGGGTTATCTCATGACCCGACCTGATACTTGGTGCCAGTTTTGAGTTTTTCTCCGTTTCAACTCTCGGGTCTGATCTTTGGTCTTCTCGTGTACAACAGAAAGATAGAGCTTTAAATTCAAAATCCTTATTTATTCTATAAGCATATACTTGCAGTCAAGTAGTTAAAAAAGGGCATGAGAAGAAAAGAAAAAGGGTGACTTAGCTGAAGGGTGAACAAACAAGAAAAAGGTGGTGGACAAGAAAAAAATGAAAAATGTCTTAAAAGTATTTATTCACTATAAAATAAATATCATTCCTACTCATATTATCTGACATTACAATAGAGAATAGTCCTTGTGATCTGAATCTCTTGAAATAACCAAATTGTCTAAATGTACATGAAGGGTAAGCTTATGGAATGCAACATATGTGCATTACATCATTTGTGAGAGTGAGAGTGCCTTGCATTCTATGTTCCATGTGTTTTTATTGATATCTAAGAGAGGAACATCACTAAAAGTGAGGGGCACAAGTTGTCTAAGTCGAGGTACTATTTGTTGCATATTTCATGCTTGATCATGTTGGTCCTATTTTGAAAAGAAAAGGAGTCAATGTTAGAGGATGTAGTTTTTGTTGTGAGAACTCTAGTGATGCTTGGTGTGAATTGATGTATCTTGATGAACCACTTAATCTTATGCTCTATGCTAGCCGTTTGAGTGAGAATTAATAGAAGTACCAAGTGTGGTGGTAAAAGATGAGTTTTTGTAGGTAATTAAGGATTGTTGGAGGACGACAATGGTTTATGTGTGGGGTGGTGATGTTGGGCATATTTCTATGCTATTTTCCATGTTTTTGCCCATCATTTATCTTATTTTGAGTTTATAATCCTTAAAAAATGCATAAATTCATGTGTTTTTGTGTTTTGTAATCTACCAAATGATTTGAGATATTTTGAGCAGGAAACCAAGAAAAAAGAACCCAAATTAGCCCACGGTGTGAAGATTTGGGAGTGCGAGAAGAAGGACTTGGCATTATGGCTTGCGCTGAGCACCAGGTCCAAAACTTCATAAGACTGTGCACCAATGCTGGGGCTATGGTTGGTTATGGCACCAGGTTTAAAACTTCATAAGATAATTCACTCAACACCTTGGCGAGATGAGAGGCGTGGAGCCGCAGAAGCATCCCAAACTTATAAAATTTATCCAAAATTCTGGGGCTATGGATGGATCTGGGCGCTAGAGAGGTTCTATAGAAAAGAAATTTGACTAACACTCCGAGGCTATGAGTGGCGTGGGGCGCCCGAATGATCTAGAAGTGTTGAAATTTTACTAACTCCTTGGTATAATAGATGGGGCTAGGCGCTCGGAGCTAAACTTCAGAGAAACTTGAACCCAACTCAGGACTATGGAGGGGGCAGCGTGCCAGACCCATTCGGGGATGAAATTTGTTGATTTTAAAGTCAAGTACTTGAGGGTGGAAGCGTCATTTGAAGGCTCAACTATAAATATAGCCTCTGGGTCATTTGTTAGCAATCTTTGGGGATCATTTTTACATTACATATCACATTTGTAGAGGGTTGTAACATAGCTTGGAAGGAGAGACAAGTTTCTACTTAGGTTTCTTCTCTTCTTTATCATTTTACTTTGAATGATGATAATTAAGTCTTTGTTTTTCCACTTGTCTATGAGTGGCTGAACTCATACTCTAGGGTTGTGGCCATGGAGGATGGTTGAAGTTTTAAAGACTGACTTTGCTACTTTAGATTGTTCTTTAATGATTGTTTATATTTACTTGTTATAATTGCTTATTTACTGGACTGATCACCTTGTAAGTAAATCTGTTGGCTTTTTGTTGAACTTAGGTAAGGGAACCAAAAGGGTCAAAGGTAAATATAAAATAGGAATGCAAAGATCCTTGAACCCATTGGTGAGAGGATAGATGTTGTTGTTGAGGATAGGGATATACTCTTCAATCCTGTTTAGTTGAAATACAAGTAGACATAATCTTCATTTCATGTTTCTCCTACAACCATAGGGATATAGGCTGTAGGTTTCATAAGATAGTTCTTGGATGCTCAGGAGAGTGGAAAGGAATGAGATAGTAAGTTGCAACTAGCAACTATAGGAAGAATCTTTATAGCGTAATCACGTCTTGAAAACTCAACGTGAAGCAAAAGTACCATTTCCCTAGATTTTCATCATCATCAGAAGTAAAACCAAGTGCGCAATAGTGTTTAGTTAATTTTATATTTAAAGTTTTTAGTAGTTTAATTATCTAAACCATTCCCCATTTCAACTGTTTGATAGAATAGTGAAATAAAGAAGTAACCTTATGTGATTGAACTGAAAAGTCTTTGAGGGATCGATAATCGGGAGTTCCAGTACTATATTACTTGGCGACCACATGCGCTTGGGCTACATCATGTGGCATTTCCTCCTTCCGTTCCACTCTAGCATCGTAAAAGGTGGTTCAACTGCTCGGAGGTCTTGGGACAATTTTATGTTGTCATATGGTCTTCCTTCAAACCTTGACAAAATGCATTGAAATTCTTCTTTTTTCATAACATAATGTCTACACACATTTAAACCACACATTTAATGGAATATAATTAAATTCATAAGCAAAAGCGACAAACAAGGCTAAAATGTGAAGTAAATGATTGCTACATGTATGTATTTTTACCCCTACATCAATAGCCCACACTTAGACTCTTTCTCATCCTCCGGCAAGTAGTTTAAGCTCTCTACCTTACCTCCATATGAAATATACCATTTGAAAAGGTTTGCTAAGGCTACGACTAATATGACCACCTTGCAATTTCTATCACAACATGCATCAACTTCAAAATACGCTCACACACAACCTCTTAAGACAACCTAGCCTCGAGGACTAGCTCAAACTTTGTGAATATTGGTTAAAACATAGATGTTACCAAATCAAGAAATCAAACACTTCACCTATATTTTTTCAATCATGTGCCGTCACAAAACAAGAGAGGTCACCCATATTTTTTCTCAAAAGAAGAAGCAAGAATCATATGTATGGGAATATAAACAAATGAATTCATGCTCCCTCTCATAAGAACTTCTCATGTAACATATGAGGACCCTTAAGCTTTCCCTTGATGTAGATACTAAATTAATATAATAGCATCAAGTTTAGAATCAAGTACAATTTAGATGATTATAATGTAGGCAAAGGGACTGGTAAAAATTATTTGACAAGAATAGTGACTATCCTCCCTAAGTACTTTAATACTTCACATATCTTTCAATTAAGCACAACCTCCAACTTGCTAACTTTTTTCTTATACTTTCCCTACCCTATGTTATTCCTTATTTCTCCATTTTTTTAAGCATATGATCATTTGTTAGTTGAAAAGAGCGATCAATTTTTATTTTTTTTTCTTTCTTCTGTTCTCACCCCTACTAATAGCATACATTTTCTTTGAACTTTGCGCCCTTAATTTTTTTCTTTGTGCTTCCACCCTCAACTTTTTCCCTTTTTCCATTCCTATTCCTTTCAAATGCTCAATTTTTTAAAAGTAGAGTGTCTTAGGAGTTATTTGAATCAAATTAAAGGTTAATTAGAACAAAAAAATTTAGTTTTAATCGTGGTTACCAAAAGAATTGACAAAAGGCTCAACTTGATTAACTAAGGATATCACATAATGGTAGGTAAAAATAGTAAGATAAAAGTAGGCTAATCAAAGAAACACCTATATCATATTAGATTCAACATAGGTGTTAGATTCAACACTCTTCATTTTGCTTAACACATATACCAGAAAGTTTTAGACATCAATATGAAAGCCTGGAATATCACAAAAATTCTCACACACATATGACACATATTCGACTCAAGGCGACATCATGCAGACCTTAAATTAAGAAAATAACAATAAGAGTTTCATATCAAACTAATATAACCACATAAGAGTCTATTAAATGAGCCTAGGTGTCTCAAAAGAGGTCATTCACTTTTTTTCATATCATGTTTTCAACTCCAAAATCAATACTTGCATCATTCATTCAAATCAGCACATAAACAAACACCTAGCCATTTCAAATGGTTCTAAGGCTCAAAATGTCTTCCTCTCCCCTAACGACTAATTTTTCCTCAAGACGGTTGTCCATTATCCGTTGTTGATAAAAGTTGTTCTTATGACTAAAAATAAAATCCACCGGGTTCAAAGGTCCCCTCTTAGAAAATAATTGAGGTTAAAGTAAAAGTCGAGGGGTGGATGTTTATGCCCCAACATGAGGACTAAGAAGTTATGAAAAGTAAAAATGAAAGATAACAATTTTTATGAAATTGAACTATGGAATAAACATCCTGACTTGAAAATGTTGTACAAAGTAATATCTCCCACACCACACTTAAGTCATATAGTGTCCTCAATGCATACTAAAAGTGTAAAATGAAAAAGTAAAGCAAGAGATACTCCCAGTGGCCCTCTAGGGCCTACTTCTCATCTGAGCCCTCGACATCGCCTTATCCATCAAATGACTCATGCGAACCCGAATCATCATCCTCATCATTATTAAACTCATCCTCCTCATCTATCGTTTTTGAATCCCCATCTTGGATCTCTTATGAAGAACTACTTATTAGGTTTTGAGTGTTCACATCTTTATTTTTTGGAAGCTTAAAACCTTTCACCCAACACATTCTTGGATATTGTCAATTGGGGAAACTACATTTCTAGCTCAGTACAATCCATACCGGCCTTTTGACATTGTCACTCCATTATCCCATGCATTTTTACAAGCATATTGGTTGCACTCGCTTTCTTCTACTTGAGTAAGCACAATTCTAGGTGTCTCATCAGGGCCTTGAACACTTGTAATGTTTACTGTCTCAGTTGGGGCATCAATGACTCTATCAACTCGGGGGTTAAAGATATTCGTCGACCTATGCAGTTGGTAAATAGCAAACACTTGCCCCCAACATCTCTCAATATGTGCATCTCCTTAAGCATCCAATAAGTAATGTTAACTAGCTATCTGGTCATTAAGAAATAGATCATGCAAGCCCTCACTCGAGTCACCGTAGAGTAGTAGTCAAGTGATATAATGTGATTTTTAATCAATCTCAACCATACTCGGGTTGGCTTATGAAATTTACTTATGAACAAGTGACAGTGGTTTTGGTGTTTATCTTTCCACCTTGCCCACTAATGCAAAGAGTCAGGTCCCCAGAGAAGGTCTCTCACGGCTTTATAATCTGGTCGCTTGATGAAGTCATTTAAGGACTCTATCAGGTGATCTGGAACACCTAGGCGAGAGTAGGCACTTATTTTGTTCACCCCAAGAGGGACATCTCTCAACACCACTTTATCTTGGTAATGGCTTGGACTGTGGATGTGAAGATTGTCATAAGCTCCAATACCACATCAATGCTCAACGAACCTAGATTTTGGAATTCTTGATTCCATCCCATAGTCATGATTGCATAATGAATGAGGGAGAAATTTTTCTTCAAGGCAAAATGATCCACTGCCCTCTCATAGGAGTAGCCGGCCAGGAAAACTTTTTATGCCACTCTTTACCCAATTATTGCACACTCTTTAGTCCGAATTAGGTTTGCCTTAGGTAATTGGAATAGGCACGATGAGATTCTTGCTACCCCCGTTTTTGGTTCTCCTCTTTGTAGCTGGAGGAGTTGTTCTCTACTTATCTTACTAGGGGCTGGTAGATGAGTAAGCCACATTCATGCTCTTTGGGTGCACCGTATTTCCTATAATCACAATAAATTATATGTATTGATGCTCCATTATTCAAACAAATCGGGGTTAACACTACCTTACACTTATTTTACACTATCCTAAATAAGACACAAAATTGAAAAAAAAAAGAAAACAAAAATTGTTTTTATACAAAAACATGACCACTCTTTGACTTTGGGGGTGGTGACTACTAAGTTGCTACTGACATTTGCAGGGGATTCCTAACACTGACATTCCTATGCCCCCATAGTTTTTTTCTTGCCAATCCTTGCAAATTCTTGATGCTTGAGGTTGCTCAAGGTGTTTTTGATCAATTATGAATGAAATGCTACTCAAGGTTCACAAAAATACTTTGAATTGATGTATAGGTATTTTATCAAAAACCTTATGAGCATACAACCAAGCCTATACTTTGAAGAACAATGGAGGGTGTCATACCCTCTTCAATTGATGAAGACTTCTAGTTAATTGCCTGATCAGTCAAACACAACAATAATTTATACTAGCTACCCAAATTTTTGCCGAAACCTATCACCCCACACTTTAAGTTCAATAACACAAGTAACATGGGAGAAAAAAGGGGGTTATGATGAAGAAATCTTGGTAATAAGGAAATGGGATAGATGAATTCTACCTTGTTTTGTTGCATCAAGAAAGTCCCAACTTTTGAGAAGATTTTGCTTCTAAGTGTTGTAGGTTATGGTTGAGTAGGAATTTAAGTGATTTGGAGTTGAAAACTATTATTGGATAATGGGGAATTTTGGGGGAGGGGGGATGGGGAGGTTTAATATTTTGAGTTTTATAAAAAATTTCAGACCCAGGGTACCTTCCCACTGCCCTTCGCTTCAAGGGTGGTGCAACTGATACATCTTTTCTATATTCAGGTGGTACGAGTAGGCCACTCATGTGGAACTGTTTTCACCTATCGCCCCATCAGAAGGGGTGGCGTAACTACTCTTTAGCTTTGTCCTTTTTTTGTGCTTTCTCTCCTTGGACTCCATTTTTTTGCCCTCATTCACACTTACAAATATCAGTAACACACTTAGATAAAAACATTAGATTGCCTCCCAACAAGCATCTTAATTAAGGACGTGGCTCAACGCTTTTTCTTTTTATACATATTACATTACAAAATCATAGGTTACCTCCAGAGAAATGTTCGATTTAATGTTGTGGCATGATACAAGTCCTTTTAATCCTCTATTAAGGAGATTGAGGTCCTCTTTCTCTCCACGTCTCGATCAAAGTAGTGTTTAACTCTCTGACTATTTTCTAAGAACGTCTTGTTTGACTCTAGTGGTTTCAAATCAACTGCTCTATATGCAGTCAACCTCACAATTTTGATAGGCCTTGACCATTTGGATTTTACCTTCTCTCTAAAAAGTTTCAACCTCAAGTTTTACAACAACACTTTCAAAATTACGAGGTTGAATGTGCTTGTCATGCCACTTCTTGGTTCTTTCTTTGTACAGCTTCACATTCTCACATGGATGCAGCCAAACTCATCAAGATCATGAATCTATGATAACACTTTCTCCCCAGTAGCATCTATATCCATATTTAATTTCTGGATTACCAAATATGCTCTGTATTCTAGATCGACAGGTAGATGACAGTCTTTCTAAAAAGTCAACCTATACAGAGAGGTTCCATTAGGAGTTTTATAACCATTTTTATAGGCCAAAAGTGTATCATTCATCTCGACTGAATAATCCGTTCTGTTTACGCTCATCGTCTTTTTGAAAATTCTCTTGATCTCTCGAGTACACACCTCCATCTGCCTGCTAGTTTGCAGATGATATGTTGTAGCCACTTTGTGCTTCAAATTATATTTTTCTAGAAGGTTTTTAAAGATTCTGTTATATAAATGCATACCTTTATCACTAATGATAGATCTTGGGGTCCCAAAATGAGTGAATATGTTAGTCTTCAAGAATCTGACCACTACGTTAGCATTATTTGTTGGGACTGGTATTGCTTTCACCCATTTTGACACATAATCAACTGCATCAGAATGTATCGGTTGCCCTTGGATGGAATGAATGGTCCTAATAAATAAATTCCCTAATAATAAAGCATCTCAATTTCTTTGGCATCTCATGTTAACTTGAGATGTAACCTGTTCTTTGGCAGTTGTCATATGCTTTAACAAAAACAAATGCACCTTTGAACAAAGTTGGCCAATAAAACCCAGCCTAGAGGATCTTAGCTACTGTCCTATGGCTGTTGTGGTATCCCCCATAGGGAGAAGAGTGACAACTTTCAAGGATTACACTTACCTCTTCCTATAGAATGCATCTTAAAGCTAACTGGTCTAGGCCTAGCTTGTACAGGTAAGGCTCGTCACTCACATAGAATCTACTGTCATGATGGAGTTGTCTTTTTCTCTTTGGAGTGGCATCTGGAGGGTATATTTCACTTACAAGAAAATTTACCATGCCAGTATACCATGGTAATTTAGGTGCGTGCACTGTGAAGAGTTTCTCATTAGGGAATGTCTCTATGATCTCTATGTCTTCGTCATCATGTTTCCTATCCTCTAATCTAGACAAATGATTAGCTATCTAATAGTTTTTCCCATTTCAGTCTCCTATTTCTATATCAAATTCTCGTAGCTGTAAAATCTCCTAATAAGTATTGGATTTACATCCTCCTTTATGAACAAGTATTGTACTGTCGTATGATCGGTGTGCACTATTACCTTGGTCACACCAACTATTCTTGAAACTTGTCAAAGACAAAAACTGCTGCTAGTAATTCCTTTTATATGACTGTGTAGGTTTTCTATGTTGTATCTAGTGTTTTTAAGAAAAGATGAGATCTCTTATCTCTATTAGAACTAACACACCTCTAATTGCAAAGTTGCTAGTGTCGTACTGTAATACCCCGGAAGTGCCTAGGAGTAGACTCGGGAAGCTAAAATGCAAAACTGCTGAAAGTTGGAAAAAGTTGCAGAACGGAGGTACAACAACTCGTGGTAAGTAACCACGAACCGTTGTGAGCAGTAGTGGAAATGGGTTAGGCCTGGTGACAATGTAGACAACGGGCGTCACAAAGTCCCGTTGTGAGGAAGGATGGCCTGTTGTATGGAGTCATAGTAAGGCAGTGGACTTTTACAGTGGAGACGACGGATGGAAACCACGACCCATTGTAGGATACAACGAATCGTGGTGAGGCACGTTGTGAAGGAGTCCAGATTTTAGAAGAGGGAAATAATGACCCATTGGACCCTAGAATGACTCATCCTGTACGTCCGTGGTTTGAATTCGAGATGTGGTTGTGGCAGTGCTTAGCATGGGAAGATACCACGAGTCGTGGTATCTTCTAATAGCCCATTGGTTCACCCGTTGTTTGGCCAAGTGAACAAATTTCTGCAAATTCAGTAAGGTTATTTCTATCATTTTTAAGTTCTAAAGACCTATACTACGTCGTTTAAGGCTTGTTTTGGAGGATTTTAGTAGGAAAAAAATCTATTCTAAGTGTATTCCTTCCATGCATGAAAGTTTATGAATTTTAGGAGGTCAAGAGCTTTTTTTAAGGGATTTTCTTCCAATTTCTCCTTGGGCAATCAGTGAGGTGGTAGAATCATTCCGTCCAGGTATGTAGGGTTTTAAATGGGTGTCTTCCTTCCACACCCACTCCCAATTTCTATCAAAACATGATGAATTGCCTATGATCAAGTATGGGATTTCTACCCAATCGCATAATTCTTCAATCTATATATATGGGTATGATTAGATTATATTTATATTGATGAAATGTGAAGCTTTGATAGATTTTAAATTGTTTTCAATCCAAATTGTGATTTCTAGATTTTGAAATTGAATGCGCATGGATGAGAAGTTCATGAAAGAAGAGAATGATGTTGAATGTATGATGATGATGAGGTTTGATGACGAAAAACATGTTTCTAAAGCTACCCATGATTATGATGTTGTTTTCAAAATGAAATGAGTAGATCCTAGTATGATAAAGATTTTGGCAATGCCGACATGTTGATTTAAAGTGATGATTTTTCCGACATAAGCTTACTACAATATTTGAAGTGAAGTTTCCCAATTTTTCATAAATTCTAGCTTGTGATATGTTGAGTTAAATATTTCTACATATAACTTCCCACATGGTTCAGAGTAGATGCTCCAACCTATGATTGAGCTTGTGGTATGTTTCGAAATAAAGCTTCTCATATGCATGAATTCATAATTGAGATGTATGTCATTATTGAGCTTTGTCAAAGGACAATGTTGAGCTTCATTTGCATATGATGTCGAGTCTATGCATGATTTCATTAATGAGCTTTGTCAATAGACAATGTTGAGCTTCATTTCTTATGATGTTGAGTTATGCATGATTTCATATTGAGCTTCATCATCAGATGATGTTGAGCTTCATCAATAGACGATGTTGAGCTTCGTTAAATACGATGTAGAGCATTGCACGTTTTTGAGAGAAGAGTCTAGCACCGAGCGGGTTAAGGGTCGGTCACCCTATGGCCCAGAACTACGCACCAATGTAGGTTGATACTATTATATTATTGGGACCTCCTTTGTGAGCTATCCCTGGCCCGACTGGCCCTTAAGCTTGATATCGATATCATGGTATCGTCCATCACACTTACAAGGTTATGGACATGTAAGCTCTATCATGGTATGTCGGTTAAATGACGAATCTCCCACTGTCTATATCGTTCAGATTTGCATATTCATTACTCATGATGATTACCTTATGCGTGCATGTTCTAAAAGTAAGGTTTGACTCAATGTTCAACTTTTGATATAAATGTTATGTTCAACTTTTGAGTCATTCAAGTCAGTCATTATGTTGTAAAGATAAGTATGGTCATGTCATGATAAGATTTTGGTTTCAGAATGAATGCATGTCGCCCTTCTACTTATACTTGAAACTTATGATATGATATGAATGTTTTAAAAGATTTACTTTGCTAGAGCGGTTTTACTTACCTTTCATACTCGGTACATTCCATGTACTGACCACATACTTTCTATGCTACATCATTTCATGATGCAGGATCCGATTCTTAGGTTCAGCCTCGCTCGTAGTCGCTTATCAGAGTTAGTACCTGCGTGATTGGTGAGTCCTCGTCTTTCGAGGGCTAGACTTTCAGCTTCATGTCATATTTTAGTTTCAGTTTTTGTGGAGTTAGTTAGGTCTTGTCCCATCAACTCGTCTAGACTAGAGGCTTTCAGGCTTATGTATGTATAGCTTTGAATATTATTCTGATGTGCCATTGTATGAGACTTCCGCTGAGTTTATAATTATGCTTTCTTCATGTTTATTAAATGAGTTAGTTTAATTGTTATGCCATCAGTCGATTTGGGGTCTCTCGAGGTTCGTTGTCCCATGTCTATGATCCGAGTCTACGCTCGGGTCGTGACAAACTTGGTATCAGAGCCATAGGTTTGAAGTGTCCTAGGGAGTTTCAAAACTGTGTTAGGTAGAGTCTTTTTCATAGCTGTGAAGCACGCCACACTTATGACGAAGAGGCTACTAGACGTTTTAGGAAATGTTCCCTTCTTTCATGATCTATGTCATGCGATGAAAAGCCTTTCTATCATTCTAATTCGTGCTACTCACGATTGTAGAATCATGGCTCCTCGAAGGATGAATGGAAGGAGGAATGGAGATGGTAAAGGCCACAAGGATGAAAACGGACATAGGCATCAGCTAGCCCCACCAGTTTAGGAGCCTCAGGAATCAGAGCCAGCCGCTCATGCTGAGTACCGAGCTTCCATTCAGATGCTTGCATAGGCCTTGACCGCTCAGGTCAATCAGCAGGCCATTGCACATGTTCCTCAAAATGGTAATGCAGTGGCAAACCGAGTCCGAGAATTATTGAGGATGAACTCGCCGGAGTTTCTAGGGTCCAAGGTAGATGAGGACCCAAATGACTTCATTGATGAGATTTTCAAGATCACCCAAGTCATGGGGTGAGTAGTGTTGAGTGCGCAGAGTTGGCCTCCTACCAGTTGAAGGGGGTTGCGCATATTTGGTTCTACCAGTGGAAGAACAACAGGGCCGTAAAAGCAGGTCCGATCACAGGGGAGAAGTTTCAGATTACATCCCTAGATCGGTTCTTCCCTCGATAGATGAGGGAGTTGAAAGCAGCCGAGTTCATGAATTTAAAGCAAGGAAGGATGACCATTCCGGAGTACGCCCTTGAGTTCACCCACCTATCTAAGTATGCCTCGGAGTTAGTGGCTGACCAACAAGCACGGGTGAGCAGGTTTGTGCATGGTATAACAGGTTACTTGGAAAAGGACTGCTGGAAAGCTATGCTCCACCAGGATATGGACTTTCCTCGTATAGTGTTGTACGCTCAGCAGATGGAGGCGGCACATTTGAGAGAGAGAGAGGCAAAGAGGTAGAGATTAGAGGACCATAGGTTCTCTCAGAAGAGGTCCGGTGGTGGGCATCAACAACAGACCCACTAGAGATCCTTATCCCCAGCATCTTCAGCACTGAGTGTGCCATCTAGGCCCAAACATGTCATAGGGGGCGAGTGTCAGGCTCGAGGGGTCGCAGCAGCAGACCTGTAGACTCCAGCTTTCCAGCTTGTCGCAGGTGCGACTGAGGACACACAGGCCAGTGTTTGGCAGGGTCAGGAGCTTGTTTTGGATGTGGGTAGCCTGGACATATGCTCAGAGATTGTCCCACTGCGAGACAGGATAAGGTTGGGGGCCGAGGTCCAGCTTCTAGTTCAACAACCCCTCCCCACGCTTAGCACCTCAGGGGGCATATACTAGCACAGCTGGCGGGCAGTGCCAGAACAGGTTCTATGCCTTAGCCACTCATCAGGAACAGGAGGCCTTACCAGATGTAGTCACCGATATGTTGAGAGTTTTTCTTGTTCATGTATATGCATTGCTAGATCTGGGGGCTACCCTATATTTTGTGACACGATACGTAGCTAGTAGCTTCAGAGTTAGTCCCGATGTTTTGTTAGAGCCCTTCTCAGTTTCTACTCCAGTAGGTGACTCAGTTATAGCTAGATAGGTGTAAAGAAGTTTCCTGGTCTCAGTTCTTCATAAGGTCACCTCAACAGATTTGATAGATTTAGCCATGACTGATTTTGATGTTATTCTCAACATGGATTGGCTATTTGCATGCTATGCTTCAGTTAATTATGGGACCCGATCAGTAGAGTTTAGGTTTCTGGGTGAGCCAGTCTTAGAATGGAGGGGTAGTTCAGCTATGCCTGTAGGTCGATTCATTTCCTACCTTAAGGCCAGAAAGATGATTTTGAAGGGTTGCATGTACCATCTAGTTAGGGTTAAAGACGTGGAGTCTGAGACCCCGACTATCCAGTCTGTACCAATAGTACGTGAGTATCCAGAGGTCTTTCCTGATGATTTTCCAAGTGTCCCTCCCGAGCGGGAGATTGATTTCAGTATAGATCTTCTTCCCGTCTCCCAGTCTATATATATTCCTCCTTACAGAATGGCTCCAACCTAGATAAAGTAGTTGAAGGATCAGTTGAAGGACCTGTTAGATAAGGGCTTTATTAGGCCGAGTAAGTCTCCATGAGGTGCACCAGTATTATTTGTTCGATAGAAGGACGGTTTTCTTCACATGTGTATTGACTATCGGTAGTTGAATAAGGTTACCGTCAAGAATAGGTACCCCTTACCCAGGATCGATGATTTGTTTGACAAGCTTTAGGGTGCCAAGTGTTTCTCCAAGATTGATCTCAGATCCAGAAATCACTAGCTCAGGGTTCGGGAGAGTGACATCCCAAAAATTGCTTTTAGAACTCGGTATGGTCACTACGAATTTGTTGTTATGTATTTTGGACTAACCAATGCCCATGCATCTTTTATGGATCTAATGAAAAGGGTGTTCAAGGCATATTTGGACATGTTTGTGATTGTGCTCATTGATGACATCCTTATATACTCTTGGAGCGAGGAGGAGTATGTCGCTCACTTAAGAATAGTGCTTTAGACCCTCAAGGATCATCAGTTGTATGTGAAGTTCAGCAAATGTGAGTTTTGGTTGGACTTGGTGGCATTTCTAGGCCACGTGGTATCAGGTGATGGCATAAAAGTAGACTGTCAGAAGATTGAGGCGGTAACGGATTGGCCTAGACCAGTGAACCCATCAGATATCAAGAGCTTTTTGGGCTTAGCGGGTTACTATCGGAGATTTATGGAGGGTTTTTCATCTATTGCCGCACCATTGACTAAGTTGACTCAAAATAAGGTGAAGTTTTAATGTTCGGAGGCTTGTGAGAAAAGCTTCCAAGAGTTGAAGACCCAACTCACTTCAACACCAGTGTTGACCCTACCCGAGGGTACCAATGGCTTTGTTGTGTATTGTGATGCTTTGCGAGTCGGACTGGGATGTGTGTTGATACAACATGGAAAAGTGATAGCATATGCCTCAAGACAATTGAAAGTTCATGATAAGAATTATCCGAACCATGATCTTGAGTTGGCCGCGGTGGTAGTCGCCTTAAAGATATGGTGGCATTACTTGTATGGGGTCCACGTGGATGTATTCACGGATCACAAGAGCTTGCAATATGTGTTCACGTAGAAAGATCTCAATCTTCAGCAAAGAAGGTGGTTGGAGTTACTAAAGGACTACGACATGAATGTTCTTTACCACTCGGTCAAGGCTAATGTGGTTGCGGATGCGCTTAGCAGGCTCTCTATGGAGAGTGTGTCTCACATGGATGAGGGAAAGAAGGAGTTGGTGAAAGATGTCCATCGACTAGCAAGGTTGGGAGTTAGATTAGTCAACTCGACTGATGGCAGCGTTGTTATGCAAAACGGGTTAGAATCGTCCTTGTTGGTCGATTTCAAGTCTAGGAAAGATAAGGATCTGGTTTTGAGGAAGCTGAAGGAAGCGGTGTAGAGTCAAAAGGTGGAGTTTTTCTCCCAAGGGGGAGATGGTGTGCTGCGATACCAGGGTCGTCTATGTGTCCCAGACGTTGATGATTTGAGAGTTCGAATATTGCATGAGGCACAGGGTACTAGATATTCTATCCGTCCGGGATCCACAAAGATGTATCTGGCTTGTGAGAAATCTATTGGTGGGATGGTATGTAGAAGGATATTGCTGAATTCGTAGCCAAATATCCTAATTGTCAACAAGTGAAAGTTGAATATTAAAGGTCGGGAGGCGTACTTTAGGATATCAACTTTCCTACTTGGAAGTGGGAAGATATTAATATGGATTTCATTACCGGTCTACCTTGTACTCACCGACAATATGACTCCATTTGGGTGGTAGTCGATAGGTTGACCAAGGTTGCACATTTTCTACCGGTCAAAATCACAGATTCAGCAGATGATTATGCCAAATTGTATATTTGTGAGTTGGTTCGACTTCATGGGGTGCCCTTGTCTATTATCTCAAACTGAGTTACTCAGTTTACCTCTCAGTTTTGGCGGTCTTTCCAAAAAGGGCTTGGGACTCAGGTTAAACTCAGCACAACATTTCATCCGCAAACGGATGGTCAGGCAGAGCGGATAATTTAAACTCTCGAGGACATTTTGAGAGCTTGTGTGATGGACTTTAAATGTAGTTGGGATGATCAATTTACTTTAGTCGCGTTTGCTTACCATAACATCTTTCACTCCAGTATCCAGATGGCACCGTTTGAGGCTCTTTATGAGCAGAGGTGTAGATCACCCATTGGATGGTTTGAGGTTGGTGAGGCAGCCATGATAGGACCTGATTCGGTTCATGAGGCCATGGTAAAGGTTCAGTTGATAAGGGACAGGCTAAAGACTACTCAGAGTTGTCAGAAATCATATGTTGATGTGAGGAGAAGAGATTTGGAGTTTGAGGTGGATGATTGGGTATTTCTAAAGGTATCTCCCATGAAGGGGGTCATGAGGTTCAGAAAGAAAGGGAAACTCAGTCCCTGCTATGTTGGTCCGTACCGGGTTGTGAGGAGAGTTAGTAAGGTGGAGTATGAGTTGGACTTGCCATCGGAGTTATCTTCAGTTCATCCTGTGATTTATGTGTCACTTTTGAAAAAGTGTTTGGCTGATCTAGCTTTAGTATTTCCGATGGACAGCATTGGTGTAAAAGACAACCTCAGTTATGAAGAAGTACCCGTTGAAATATTAGATCGTCAAGTCCGTAGATAAGGAATAAAGAAGTAGCTTTAGTTAAAGTATTATGGAGAAATCAACATGTTGAAGGAGCTATGTGGGAAGCCGAAGCGGATTTAATGGTGAGATACCCACATTTGTTCTCTACCGGCTCAATTTCAGCTTGAGGTATCAATTTTGCACTCAGACTCTATTTAGTCTTCATTTTTAAATTATGTGCACAAGTTTCTTTTATGCGTGTGGATGTATGTATGATTGGTGAATTCAGTTCAGCTGTGCGTTTTGAATCAGAGGTAGTCATTCCGTCAGTTTCAGTTAAAATGATTAGTTTTGTATATGGTAAATTGTATGTTTATGTTTTATGATTGTTTCCAACATTCGAGGACTAATGTTCCCAAGGGAGGGATATTGTAATACCTCGAAAGTGCCTAGGAGAGACCCGGGAAGCTAAAATGCAAAATTGCTGAAAGTTGGGGAAAAGTTGCAGAACGAGAGGTACAACGACTCATGGTAAGTAACCACGAGACGTTGTGAGCAGTCGTGGAAATGGGTTAGTCCTGGTGACAGTGTAGACAACGGGTGTCACAACGACCCATTGTGAGAAAGGAAGGCCCGTTTTCTAGATTGGTGGTAAGGCAGTTGCCACGCCCCGCCTTGGGGGTATGACTGGCACCTGGTGCCCTACTAGGACCTGAAATACTAGACTACTGAGCCTGAGCACATCTGGTGCCTGGCTGGCTCTAACTCAGATTTCTGGAAACAAAGGGCTATATAACGGCTGTAAACACAGCCTCCGGCCAACTAGGCCTATAGCCACCTGTACCTGTAATAACAGCTGATCAGAAACATATCAATATAAGGGAGCCTATGCGGGCCGACAAGGCCACCATGCTGTCTAGTTATCTGTAACTTAACAATGAAATACTGGAAAGCTACGTGACCGGCAAGGTCACCACTACTGTCAACAGAGGCCTCACACGGACAACATAAACTGAAATGCTAAACAGCTATAACAAACTGCACGGCCTCACACGACTAGCTCAGCTGACCACAGGGAAATATATACAGACTGCAAGCCTCTAAGAATACTGATAAGATGACCGGGACAGGGCCCCGACCTACCCGTACTGTATGACAAAAGGAAATGATATAGACCTCTGAAATATCAAGCTCCGGATGACAGGAGCTTGTTCGTTGTCTGCTTCGGTTATTATTAAGTATTATCAACCGACACGCAAGTGCACATGGTCAAACAAGTAATAAAGTGGCTAAGTAGCCAAGTATCGATCCAAGGAGGCTGCTCTAGATATGTAAAACTGCTAGTTTACTATATCTCTATTCTATTCCTAACTATGTTAACAACAATCCAACCAAGAGTTGAGTGAGTTTTTGTTTCTAAACTATTTATATACTACAATTAATAACAACTATTTACTTTTGAATTTAGACAATGGATATGCGCATGCCAAGGTTAAGAACGAGTAATGAACTTGATAATCATGATAATTTAGTTATCCTCCTCCTCAAGTTGCTAGCCAAGAACGTTTGCCTAGAAATTAAAACTTTCGTATTTAATTTCACTTTAGAATCATAAACCATCCGTCTACATTTCTGTGATCAAATGCAATTTATGACCTAGCACTACAATTACGGTTCCTAAATTGACTAATACGGCTTTCAAGTATATTTCTATCAAGAAAGCACATCAAAACCCAATTTTCCCAAATCAAGTTAAGAACAATACCCTATTAATTCACAACTTTCCAATTTCGTGCTCTCTCGAGTGGAATTGGACTTTTTAGATATACATTAATGGTGGCCAATCAATAATGTAGTGAGAACAAGAATTAATAGAACAACATGCAAGAAGAAGAAGAAACCATATCAATTATCACCAAAATTCATTACACAAGTTCAAAACCTCAGCAAAGAAGGGAATTAGCCACTCATTCTTGGATTAATCAACCTAAAATGAGTGTAAATCATGCATACAATTGAAGGAAAGAAGAAAGGAAGAGAAGAAAACTCTTAGCTTTTCTATTCTTCAACTGCCACAAACCCACGTTCCTGCTCTCCACTTCTGAACTCAGTCTAAAAACTAAAAACTAAAAAAAAACTCCCTAAAAATAAACCTAAGTGTGCTATTTATACTAGTGGGAAATATTTCCCGGAATAACAAGCAACGTGTCACGGAGGCCAACGCGGAGCACTGCCTCCATGACACGGCGTGGACGCGGACCCTCTCTGGAAATTGCAGGGTCCGGATAATTGGCCTCAACGTGGCACGGAGGCCATCGCGTAGGCCTATCTCCGTGCCACGGAACTGACGCGCAGGCACACTGGAAATTGCCTAATTAATTCCTGCCCAGGCAATGTGCTACCGCGATGGCAGCGTGGCACGGCTCCATCGCGGAGCCAGTGTAAAATGTGCCATCCAAGGTCTTTTCCACGCTCGCATCCAAGTCCAACTCCGACATAGTTCCAACACGCATTTTAGCTCCTAAAAATCACATTATCCTGCAAAACAAATGCAAATCATGTTGGTTAGTATAAATTCGCATTTTATTACCAAATACATGATATTATATACACATTGCACAACAAACAAGGTAAAAATGATACGTTTGAGTATCACTTGGGCATATAAATCTGCCCAAGATCACTTACCCCACACTTAAATCCTTGTTCGTCTTCGAACAACACATACACAACTCATGCAAATTACATCCCAACCTTCGTCACTATGGTGCAACATTTTATGCTACGGTCATACCGATTATTCAATTCTTGCAAATCATCAAGAAAACATGCTTGGTCATACAAAACAATGACCTTAATACATCGAAGCTTCCTAAACTTTTAAGAATTGATTCTTGATATCGGCAAACTCATGCAAATCAACTAATCAAGAAATCCGACACGAAAATCAATCTTTCATCAAGCATGTACCCTCACAACTCGAGAGAAGCTTCCCGTTTTACGTTCGTGCAGCCCACAAACATGCAAGTAGGGGCATATAAAAATTAATTTCACTCTCTCTCCCGAAAGAATTCACATGCATCATGTCATGACCCATAGGCTTGCCCTTAGTGTATTACTCCACTAATATAAAGAAATGCAATGTAGGATCAAATAGGACTTTTAATGGGTTGTATCTGGGCTATGGATCTAGTATATATATATTGGATTAGCCAATAATAGTCGCTAGCATCCTTAAGCGCCTTTTCAACTCATTTCCATCGACTCATGGACATTGTTCCTCTCTTTTCTCTTTTTCTCCCATTCATGCTGGTTTGCTTTCATACAGCCCATTTCATCAGGCACACTTGACACAAAACAGAGGGTTTTCATGTACCCTCACTATCATTTAATTACAACTAGTGCCTCTTCAACATCATCTTTTCTTTCCTCACTTTGCTTTTCTTTTCTTTTCACTCTTTTCACTCTTTAACACTTTGGGAAACATTTTTTGTTCTTTGTAAGCGCTTAAGAGCTTCTTATAGACTTTAAGGCTAATGAAAAGAAGGAATAAAGCTTAGTTCATACAATTTTGGACCAAAGAAAGAAATCGGCTAAAGGCTCAACGGGCTGACTAGGGTATACAACATATAAAAAGGTAGAATTTGACAAGAAGAAAGAAAAAAAATGGAACCTATCGGTTAAAACAAAGAAATGCCTACATCCTTTCCGACAATACACCTCCTTCATTTCGTTTTGTATACACGCCAGGCAAGTTCTAGACAATTCACAATGACATGGAATAGCAAAACCTCACTCACACTTCATGCACATGCTCGAATCAAGATGCATTCACAGACTCTTTAATTAGTCAATTACATGAATTCAAGATTAAGCCTCAATCATAATGAACCAAATTCTATAGCCTAGGTAACTCAACATATTTACAAAATTGCATGCTTTCAAACGAATCATTTTCACATTTTGAACATCACTTACATCACGCAATGAAATTTTAGCAACCATAAGCAACTACAGTTTATTGATGCAATCCACCAAGGAAACTAAAAACAAAACATCTACTCCTATCGACTACATTTCCCTTAAGACGGTCGTCATCCATCCATCATAGGGAACGGTCACTAACTATGACATCGGTTCAATGGGACTATTCTCGGTAAAAGAACCGAAAACAAACTCCGAGAAACCCAAAAATAAAACTTCAAAATTTTTGCAACACATCGATCATTTCGATAGAAAATATTTACAAAATATTTTGATCAGTGCAAAATCTTTTCGCAAAAATTTTGAAAAATATCGATCATATCGATAAAGAAAAAAAATATTTACAAAATTTACAAAATATTTACAAAGGCAACCATAACTTTCAAAAACACACGTCATTAGCCACAAACAAATATATACACATAAATCACAAATCAGTTCACAACAACAGGGAAAGCACAGACATACATAAACGTCAAGGAAAAATTATACAGCCAATTTAGAGCCTATGACCCAGCACCTAACTACTCCCCACCCCACACTTAAATCGAACACTGTCCCCAGTGTTCACAACAATACAAAGCACAACATATGGGTGGTGGAACTCCCTGCTCAGTCGAAATATTTGACTTCCTCATCCGGTGCTGCGGCCTCATCGCCCATATTTGAATCAGCTCCATCATCGTCATCGGACTCCACATCAGAGTCCTCACGACGTGTCTCCTCATCAGTAGGGACGTCGTCATCAGTCGGCTCCATAAAGGCTAGCCCCACCTTGCATAAAGCTTTGGCGTTCTCGCCAAAGGGGTAGTCCAGCTCCAGCTGCCATAATTCATCCTCGGTGGCTGGTCTCCCACCTATCCGTAGCTGCAGCATCTGCATACCGAACATACGGGCCATATACTGGTCGTCACGAGCATGTCGCTCGCCCAGAGTCAGCACCGGTCCGTGTGTAGTGTCGGGGGCCTTGGTCTTTGTCACATCGAGGGCCCTCCGCTCCAACTGCGGAATGTAATCCAAGGCCTCTTCCTCAACGTCGAGGCCTCGGAGGAAGGTGGTGATGAGTCGGCCAAACCTGTATCTATGGCCCTGGTGTAGTCTGGCTCTCTTCATGGAGGATATTATGACCGCCCCCACATTAATCTCAAGCCCTTTCATAAGGGCATACACCAAGCAGACATGGTCCCGGGTCACGTCTGTCATATGAACTCCCGGGATCAAACACGAACATACAATTTTTAGCCATATTCTGGCCTCCCTGTTCATCTGCGAATAAGGCAGAGTCTGGTGGTAACCCCTCTCTTTGTGTCTACTCCATCGGGCTGTGGATCGAGCCCCACACAACGTACGTCTGATGTCAGCGTACGGTGGGGTGATGTTGAGCTGGCGGAGAACATGGGCATCTATGTCCCGCGCTCCCACGATGGCATTAAACTGCTGGGGTTCCAGAGTGACAATCTGCCCTCTGATTTTAATAGTATGGCTCCTGATGGCCGGGTTCCAGTTGGCGTAGAATTCCCGGACCAAGTGAAGGTTGCACTCCTTGGGCTCCTGAAAGATAAAGCTGAGCCCAGCTGCCTCAATCCTCTGTACGATGCGAGGGAACTCCTGTGCAAGTGGTTCCCTTGCAATATGTTCCTCGGGGAAGTACTTGTTCTCCTTCTGCTTTGCGTACCACTTCTTCCCTTCCTCGGTAACCCATCGTGTTCCGTATCGGCGGTGTTGACCGCGTGGAACAGCAGGTGCAGCTGGGACAGCCGTGCCCAGTCTCATTCTCTTTCTGCCAGTGCCTGAGGTTGAAGCACCCTTGCCTTTATCTTGTCGGCTGGCCATTGTACCTGTCAATTTACACAAACAAGCATAACGTTAAGCTAAAAACTTGTTAGCTTCGGCTAAGGTCGGGTTAAACAAAATTTACCCCACACTTAGTCTTTAACAATATTTACAACATTTTAGCAAGGATAGCTCTATTTACACCCCAAACACAATCAACTACAAACATATTGCTTAGTGCGTTCACAGAAATTCGACAGCATAACGACTAGCGAACTACTCAGACTTCATACAGCTAACCCAATCCTACTATCGACAGCTATTCACCCATAGCACTTAGCAACAATAACAACAATAAAATAGAAACAACAATACAAACATTTTATATACAACTAATCTAAGCAATTCAACCAATTCACATATTACGCAATTTCCCAAAAAATTCGAGAATTAGTCGTCTTTCAACAATTATACAATATTTACCACGACTTATCTCAAATAATAAACACACCCCGGCATCAATTTCGTCAAACTATCAAGTTACCCAAGTGAAACTTCAACAACCCCAAGCCCTAGAATACAATTCGACAATCAAAATTGAATTATTCAATCAATCGATAAGTTCAAACGTCAAATTCAACAATCCGAACATAATCAATCACAAAATAATTCACGTCATGTTTAATTTCTACCTAGGGTGATATATCTCACCTCACATGCTCACAATTGACAAAAATCGCCAAAAATTTGAGATAGACGATGAAAACATACCTTGGAATTGAAGAATCGACGAAAACTTGACGTTTTCCTTGCCTATTAACGTGGCACGGAGCTTGGGGGTAGGGGAATGGGTGTTTGGTCGCGGAGGGAAGAGGGAATGAGGAAACTAGGGGCGACATCGGGGGTTTTTATTAAGAAAACACGCGGGTCACCCAGAAACCCGGTGTGACCCGGCACTGGGATAAGGGCAACGTGTCACGGAGGGTAACGCGGAGCCAACGCGTTGGCTTACTGGAATTTTGGAAAATCCAGATTTGCCTTCAACGTGTCACGGAGGCCAACGCGGAGCATTGCCTCCGTGACACGGCGCCAACGCGCCAGTGCTCTGTTTCACCATCAAACTTTATTTTTCATACCTCGCCTAGTTTCCTCGATTCCAAGTATTTTTCCTCCAGTATACCTGAAAATCACCTCACTAAACAAAAATTGGTTAAATTAATAAATTCCCTACTAAAAATAAAAAAACTTACTAAATTACTAAATAAAAAATTACTAAATAAAATGCAAATCTAAGCCTAGTCACGACAAAGAAAAGAAAATAAAATAAAAGAAAAACTTTACACTAAAGAAAGAGAAAAAAGAAAAAATATATTTTTCACGGGTTGCCTCCCGTGCAGCGCCTAGTTTAACATCGCGGCTCGACATCCTTTAAGCTCATTTACCTACTAGGGAGATGGACGATTTGTCCCGATCATGATCATCCCCCCAGTAGTGCTCTACCTTTTCCGGTGGCCTACCTAGTAACTCTCGGGAATCACTCAATCCATTCGCATTCCCATGATCAATCACGTTGATCACCGAGAGTTCCTTATAGACAGTCGGGAGCTTAGGTGCCTTGTACACGTCGAACACCTCAACCTTGTCGTGTGCTCGCATTGTGAGTTGACCCGTAGCTACATCGATCAATGCCTTTCCGGTTGCCAAAAAGGGTCGTCCCAAAATAAATGGGACTTCCGCATCTGGTTCAAAATCCAGAACAATGAAATCTACCGGAAAAATGAGGGAGCCTACCTGCACTAGCACATCCTCAACAATGCCATCCGGCTTAGCTAAAGACCTGTCTGCTAGCTGCAAGATCACTGTTGTAGGTCTAGGACTCCCTAGTCCTAACTTTCTGAATACCGAAGATGGCATCAGATTTATACTTGCCCCCAAGTCGCATAACCCACGAGCTCAGATACTTTGCCCAATCGTTAGATGGATAGTAAAACTTCCAGGATCCTTCAGTTTAGTGGGCAACCTATTCTGAATACGGGATGTGCATTCCTCTGTTAAAGCCACTGTGGCATACTCAGTCAAGCGACTTTTGTTGGCCACGATGTCTTTGATATACTTTGCATATTTTGGCACACCCTGCAAGACATCAACAAGAGGTAAGTTAACATGTACCTGTTTAAGTACCTCCATGAATTTCTGGAAACACGCCTCCTCCTTGTGTTTCTTAAGTCGTTGAGGGAACGGGGGTGGAGGCCTTGCTGGTTCAGCTTCTTTGGTCTTCCCCGTATCTGAGGTTTGTTCTCCCTCAACATCTGTTGCTCCTGACTTCTGAGGCGGTCTTTCCGGTTCCACCTCCTTTAATTGTAAACCACTCCTCGTGGTCACTGCATTCACCTGCTTAGGATTGGGATCCGTGTCGCTAGGTAGTCCTCCCCTTGGTCTAGTATTTTGGGCACTAGCAAATTGCCCAAACTGATATTCAAGAGCCTTGGTTGCCAATTGATTGTTCTTTACTTCGGCTGCCAATTTGACATAGTCAGCCTGCAATTGTGCCTGGTTGGCAATCATGGTCTTGAACATTTCCTCAATAGTCGGTGATGGTGGTGGAGGAGGGGCATTGTGATTTCTGAACTGATTCTGATAGCCTTGTTGCCCTCCTTGGTTTCTGTGCATACCCTGCCCTGAACCTTGGCCTTGTTGATTGTTGCTACCCCACGAAAAATTCGGATGATTCCTCCAATTCGAGTTGTAGCCACCACCAAACTGCTGTTGATTCCTCTGTGCATTGCCCAAAAAGTTGACAGAATCAGGATTTGCACCACAGCATTCAGCTGAATGCTCACTACTACCACACACTTCACACCACATCTGTTGGACTGCATTGACTGAGGCTGAAGGCTGGTTCAAATTCATATTGCTGAAGTGAGTGTTTAACTGATTTTGCAAAGCAGCTATCTGTGCAGCGATAGCTGTGAATCCATCCACTTCAAGCACTCCCGCTGCTTTCCTTGCTCCACCTCTTGAAGAATCTGCATTCCATTCCGGATTGCCTTGTGAAATTCGGTTGAGCAAAGTGTATAGCTCCTTATAAGTCTTCTCCAGCGCTTGCCCTCCAGCTGCTGAGTCTAACAAAATTTTAGTGTGGGGTTCCAAACCCTCAATAAAAGTGTGTACCAACACCTCATTGGATTGATGATGATGAGGACAGTCCCGCAACATGGACTTGAATCTTTCCCAGGCTTGATAAAGATTTTCTCCTTCCCTCTGTTTAAAACATAGAATCTGACTTCTAAGTTTAGCTGTTTTACCTGAAGGGAAAAATCTGATCAAAAACTTCCTTGCAAGATCATCCCACGTTGATATAGAGTTGGGTGGTTCAGCTTTTAACCACCTCTTGGCTTCACCGAGTAATGAAAATGGAAATAAGGTGAGCCGAACATAATCAGGTGACACTCCAGCGGGTATGTAAGTGTCACTTATCTCCAAAAAGTTCTGGAGATGTTGTTGCGGATCTTCGTGAGGGAGACCGGTAAACTGCCCGCTAGTGTGCAAGAGTTGCACCATATTTTGCTTTAACTCAAATCTCCCTCCAGGCTCTGGTTTGCGGATGCTGGAATGTACATTATTAGCGTGTGGGATTGCCACCTCGCGAACCAGCCTGGCTGCTACTTCCTCGGGCACTAACACTGCCCGCACAACTGGTGGATTTGGTTGCTCCATCATAGACTGTTTAAGCAACTGCAGCTTCTTCCGAAGAGCTTCTCTACGTTGACTATGCAATTCACGTTCTGGCTCTAAGTAAGATTCCACCAGCTCCTTGTCCCTTGCCAGTGTTCACAGAAATAAAAATCTGCAAAATACAGGCCAAGACCAAGTTGTTAACACTTAAGAAAATAAAAATACAAATACAGTAAATTTACACTAAACAAAATTTTACAAATCGCCTAGCCTCCCCGGCAACGGCGCCAAAAACTTGTTCGCGGTCTGCTTCGGTTATTATTAAGTATTATCAACCGACACGCAAGTGCACGTGGTCAAACAAGTAATAAAGTGGCTAAGTAGCCAAGTATCGATCCAAGGAGACTGCTCTAGATATGTAAAACTGCCTAGTTTACTATATCTCTATTCTATTCCTAACTATGTTAACAATAATCCAACCAAGAGTTGAGTGAGTTTTTGTTTCTAAACTATTTATATACTACAATTAATAACAACTATTTACTTTTGAATTTAGACAATGGATATGCGCATGCCAAGGTTAAGAACGAGTAATGAACTTGATAATCATGATAATTTAGTTATCCTCTTCCTCAAGTTGCTAGCCAAGAACGTTTGCCTAGAAATTAAAATTTTCGTATTTAATTTCACTTTAGAATCATAAACCATCCGTCTACATTTCTGTGATCAAATGCAATTTATGACCTAGCACTACAATTCCGGTTCCTAAATTGACTAATACGGCTTTCATGTATATTTCTATCAAGAAAGCACATCAAAACCCAATTTTCCCGAATCAAGTTAAGACAATACCCTATTAATTCACAACTTTCCAATTTCGTGCTCTCTCGAGTGGAATTGGACTTTTTAGATATACATTAATGGTGGCCAATCAATAATGTAGTGAGAACAAGAATTAATAGAACAACATGCAAGAAGAAGAAGAAACCATATCAATTATCACCAAAATTCATTACACAAGTTCAAAACCTCAGCAAAGAAGGGAATTAGCCACTCATTCTTGGATTAATCATCCTAAAATGAGTGTAAATCATGCATACAATTGAAGGAAAGAAGAAAGGAAGAGAAGAAAACTCTTAGCTTTTCTATTCTTCAACTGCCACAAACCCATGTTCCTGCTCTCCACTTCTGAACTCAGTCTAAAAACTAAAAACTAAAAAAAAACTCCCTAAAAATAAACCTAAGTGTGCTATTTATACTAGTGGGAAATTTTTCCCGGAATAACAAGCAACGTGTCACGGAGGCCAACGCGGAGCACTGCCTCCATAACACGGCGTGGACGCGGACCCTCTCTGGAAAATGCAAGGTCCGGATAATTGGCCTCAACGTGGCACGGAGGCCATCGCGTAGGCCTATCTCCGTGCCACGGAACTGACGCGCAGGCACACTGGAAATTGCCTAATTAATTCCTACCCAGGCAGTGTGCTACCGCGATGGCAGCGTGGCACGGCTCCATCGTGGAGCCAGTGTAAAATGTGCCATCCAAGGTATTTTCCACGCTCGCATCCAAGTCCAACTCCGACATAGTTCCAACACGCATTTTAGCTCCTAAAAATCACATTATCCTGCAAAACAAATGCTAATCATGTTGGTTAGTATAAATTCGCATTTTATTACCAAATACATGATATTATATACACATTGCACAACAAACAAGGTAAAAATGATACGTTTGAGTATCACTTGGGCATATAAATCTGCCCAAGATCAGAGCTGATGACTCTGTGCTGGCTAGGATCACGAGGGATCGCCTCCTCGTCTATGAGTACCTGCAGGCAAGTAATGTAGCGCCCCACCGGGCGTCAGTACCACTGGTACCAAGTATGCAAAGCACCTGAAATAATACAACTGAATACATATAACATAACTAACAAGTCTGTGAGCGGAAGATAACTGAATCTGAAGAGCTGATAGGAACTAGATCAAACCTTTCTGCACTGATAGGCAGGAGCGTGTCTGTAGTCACGGCGGCCTGCTGTCTATTAACTAATATATATAAAGCACATAAATACATATACATTTAGCAAGCAAGAGACAATACCAACCCCCATAAGCCGGATGGTTCCAAACAAGCAAACAATCTATGTACCCCTACCCGGGTCAAAACCAGCCAAAAATAATTCACTCCACTCATCTGCTCACTTCGGAGCTCCTCTACCGGCCCCCTAGGTCTCCGGCTCGGGCCGTAGCCTCCGATATAAGCAACCGTGTCTGGGTCCAGAGGACTCCTGTGTAGACAGTAACAGATAGGGTCTAGATCCCCGGACACAACTCAACGGAGCTATCTGAAACCGGAGCTACACCTATAATAATTGAATGTACAGACAGTAACAGATAGGGTCTGGTTCCCTGGAGACAAAACTCAACAGGGCTATCTGAAATTGGAGCTGCACCTGTAATGCTGATCAGACTGCTATGGGGAAAGCTTCATCCCATCTTCTTCCAAGCTGGGGACGGCATGCCACCCCTCGGAGTGATGTAAAACCCACCCGCTCAGTGGGCGACACGATTACCAACCTAGGGGCGGCGAGGACGCTCAATAAGGTGCCCTCACGCCATATCAAGTCTCAACAAACAAATAGCACATATAAATAGCAAGCATGGATAACTGGAAAAGACTATCTGAAATCTGATTTCTTATTCTGATCTGTTTCTATACTGAACTGATTCTTTACTGATTGTACTGATTCTGAAATCTTTATTTAACTGCTTGGCTAATCTGTAGCCGGGATACTATCTGTCTGAATGGCTGATCTGTAGCCATAAAACTGTCTGTCTATCTAATTTTACTTTATTAGCCTTTATTCTGAAAATCTGTATCTTTTTATTCTACAACATGCTTGCTAATCATACAATAAGCTATGCTGGATCTGGAATGCTAACTCGCCCTTTTGCCGCATGCTTTTCTAATTTTCGGACTGAATACGATATGGCAACACAACTCATAATCTATTAGACTTACTTAATTCTCAACATTCAACTCCGAGAGTTACAAATATGGAGTTTACTATGATTCACCAAGCTAAGGCTTACTAACTTTCCGAAGAACAACTTCACATACCTTAACCTAGAGTTATCCGACTGTCGGACGAGGCTCGGTCAGTATTCCAGGTAAATCTCCCCAACTGCATTCATAAACACGTCAATTAGTACTAAATACAACACTAGTCTGAAAAACGGTGTCACTTTCAATATAATATAGCCTAAACTTAGGCTTATCGAAAGACGGTCGAAAACTTTCTATTTTTCAGAAGTCCAGAAGAGAGAAGTATTCACTTCAGAGCTAGGAACACATAGACACTAGTTTGGAGCAATTCCACTTACCTTAGCCTGGTAGCACGACGATTCATCGACCGTATTTCGCGAAACAAAATCCGTAGGAATGCTCCCTGCTGCTAAATACCTCGGTACCTGAGGTTAATTTGAGTTTGGACTACGTTTGACGGTGTAATCGGAAGGAAATTATCAAGAAACCTTCGTTCCTTTTTCCTCTCTGGTTTTTCTCTCTATTTTCGCTGGAAATTATGAGAATTATTTCATTTAAAACCGAAGTGGAGGGCTTATATAGTTGGGCCTGGACAGGGCCAACGTGTCACGGAGCCAACGCGGAGGCTCCACCTCCATGACACGTTGCCATCGCGGAGGGGCTCTGCCCCGGCTCCCTCCGTGATGGTTCGACAGGTTCCTCGTCCGATCCTTTCCCGGGCCTTTCCCTAGCACGTGTGGCTTTCAAATATGCTTAACCAATGCGCGAATAGGCCATCTAGGTGCCAGGAATCTTACGGGGTATAACATTCTCCCCCCCTTAAGAACATTCGTCCTCGAATGGAAACTGCTATCTAGAGGACTTCTCAACTTACTTATTTAGAAAAATTTCAGCAGAGTATCCCCTGTAATATGGACTATACCAAAAACCTGAAACGCAGAAAAGTCCAATACAGGTACTGCACACAATACTTAAGATTCACTTGGTAGCTAAACATCAATCTTTCTCATTTATACATACACAACTATAAAGTACTGCATAAACAATAATACGGACATACCTGTCGCCTAACTAGGCCTGGAATAAGTGAGGATATCTAGCTTTTATATCTTCCTTAGCCTCCCACGTCATCTCCTCTCAGTTCCTGTTACGCCACAATACCTTGACAGACACAATATCCTGAGTTCTCAATCTACGAATCTATCTGTCTAGGATGGCTACTGGAACCTCTTCATAGGCCAGTTCCTCCGTAACCTGGATATCCTGGACTGGGACTACTCTGGACGGGTCTCCTATGCATTTCCTCAGCATAGATACATGGAAGATCGGATGAACGGATTCTAATTCTGGAGGCAAGTTCAACTCATATGCTACTCGGCCTATCCTTCGACGAATCTGATAAGGCCCAACAAACCTCGGACTGAGCTTACCTTTCTTGCCGAACCTCATCACCCCTTTCATCGGAGATACTTTCAGAAATACCCAATCATTTACATCAAATTCCAAGTCTCTGCGCTGCACATCTGCATATGATTTCTGGCGGCTCTGTACAGTCAGTAAGCATTCTCGGATAAGCTTTACCTTTTCGTCTGACTACTGAACAATGTATGGCCCAACCAACACTGATTCTCCTATTTCGAACCAGCCAATCGGCGATCTGCATTTTCGCCTGTATAATGCCTCAAAAAGCACCATCTAGATGGCTGAGTGACAGCTGTTATTATAAGCAAATTCAATTAACGGCAAATGCTCGTCCCAGCTACCTCCAAAATCTAACACACACGCTCGTAGCATGTCCCCGAGCGTCTGAATAGTGCGCTCAGCCTGTCCATCTGTCTGAGGGTGGAATGCTGTGCTCAAATTAATCTGCGTTCCCAGACCCCTCTGAAACGATTGCCAAAATCTAGCTGTAAACTGTGCTCCTCTGTCTGAAATAATGGATACTGGTACTCCATGCAATATGACTATTTCTCGGATATACAACTCAGCATACCCTTCAGCCGAGAAGGTAGTGCTTACCGGTAGGAAATGAGCTAATTTTGTCAGTCTATCAACTATCAGCCATATAGAATCATGTCTGTGTCTAGTACGGGGTAATCCTACCACAAAATCCATATTACTGCTTCCCATTTCTAGAGAGGCACGGTTATGTCCTGAGTCAAACCGCCTAGTTTCTAGTGTTCCGCTTTTACATGTTGGCAGTTAGGACACTGGGCTACAAATTCGGCAATTTCTCTTTTCATTCCTGGCCACCAATAATTCTCCTTGATATCATGGTACATTTTTGTAGCACCAGGGTGGAGAGAATAACGGGCGTAATGTACCTCGTTCATAATCTGTTGGCGGAGCCCTGAAACATCTGGAACACAGAGGCGACCTTTACATAACAGCACTTCTTCCTCAGTTACCTGAAAATCTGGCACTTTACCCTGTTGGATTCTGTCTTTGAGCTGAATCAGGTCAGGATCCTCATATTGACGTTCTTTCACTTCCACAACTAATGATGACACGACGGTGTTCTAATTACCACTCTATCGTCCTCTGTTTCTGCTACACGAACGGCTAGGCTAGCTAACTGATGTATCTCCCTGACCAATTCCCATTGGTCGGGCTGCAAATACACCAAACTCCCCATGGACTTTCGACTGAGAGCATCTGCTACAACATTGGCTTTTCCCGGGTGGTACAGAATATTCACGTCATAATCCTTGAATAGCTCCAACCAGTGACGTTGCCGCAGATTCAACTCCCTCTGAGTGAAGATATACTGTAGGCTCTTGTGATCTGTAAAAATATCAACATGGACGCCATACAGGTAATGTCTCCACATTTTCAAGGCGTGGATCACTGCAGCTAACTCCAGGTCGTGGGTAGGGTAATTCTTTTCGTGTTTCTTCAGCTGCCTGGAAGCATACGCAATCACCTTACCATGCTGCATCAACACACAACCCAACCCAATGCCTGATGCATCGCAATATACTGAATAACCCTCTGTACCTTCCCGCAATGCTAGCACTGGGGCGGAGGTTAATCTGTCTTTCAGTTCCTGGAAGCTCTGCTCGCATGCCTCTGTCCACTGAAACTTTGCTGCTTTCTGCGTCAGTTTAGTCAGAGGTGCTGCTATAGTAGAGAACCCTTCAACAAACCTCCTGTAATATCCCGCTAATCCTAGAAAGCTACGGACTTCAGTCGGAGTGGTAGGCCTAGGCCATGATTTGACTGCTTCTATTTTCTGCTTGTCAACCTGTATACCAGTATCCGACACAATATGCCCTAGGAAGGCTACTGAGTTAAGCCAGAATTCACACTTGGAGAACTTAGCATATAACTGGCGGTCCTTGAGAATCTGGAGCACTGTCCGTAAATGAGTCCAGTGATCTGCTTCAGAGCGAGAATACACCAGAATATCATCAATAAACACGATCACGAACAGGTCCAGATATGGTCTGAAAATACTGTTCATTAGGTCCATGAATACTGCTGGGGCATTTGTTAACCCAAAAGACATAACTAGAAATTCAAAGTGTCCATATCGGGTCCTGAACGCCGTTTTGGGAATATCTCTTTCATGAACTCGAACCTGGTGATATTCGGACCGCAAGTCGATCTTGGAAAAGTATCTGGCCCCTTGTAGCTGATCAAACAAATCATCTATTCTGGGAAGCGGATACTTATTCTTTACCATCACTTTGTTCAACTGCCGATAATCTATGCACATACAGAGCGAGCCATCTTTCTTCGTCACAAATAGAACTGGCGCACCCCATGGTGAAGTACTTGGCCTGATGAAACCTTTATCTAGCAAATCTTTCAACTGCTCCTTCAACTCTCTGAGTTCTGCATGAGCCATACAATAAGGAGGAATTGATATAGGCTGAGTGCCTGGTAATAAATCAATAGTGAAATCTATTTCCCTCTCTGGGGGAATACCAGGTAACTCATATGGAAACACATCAGGGAACTCGTTCACCACCGGAACAGACTGGAGTGTCGGAGATTCCACCCGAACATCCTGAACTCTGACTAGGTGGTAAATACATCCCTTAGTTATCAATTTCCTTGCCTGAAGGTAGGAAATAAACCTACCTTTTGGAGTAGCTGTGCTGCCTTTCCACTCTCGCACTGCCTCCCCTGGAAAGTGGAATCGGACCGTCTTGGTCCAACATTCTACGTTGGCATAGCACGACACTAGCCAATCCATACCCATTATGGCATCGAAGTCTATCATTTCTAGCTCTACCAGATCTACCATAGTCTGGCGATCAGCAACCTCTACTATACACCCTCGGTAAATTATGCTAGCTATAATAGAGTCACCGACGGGTGTGGATACTGAGAAGGGATGCTGTAATAATTCTGGTGCAATATTGAACTTTCGTGCCACAAATGGGGTAATATATGACAAGGTGGATCCTGGATCAATCAATACATAAGCAGAGCATGAACAGATAGTCAGCATACCTCTCACTACATCTGGAGATGCCTCTGAATCATGCCTCCCTGGTAGTGCATAAGCACGGCTTGAACCCGTACCTGAACTGGAAGCTCCTGATCTGCCTCGGCCTCTGCCTACTGAACCTGAAGGCCCATGCCCCGCTGAGGCTGCTGGGGCTCGTGGCCCTGCGGATCCCCTGTCCTGACTGTCTATACTCCCCTGACCTCTAGTCAGACAATCTCTCATCTGATGTCCCTCCTGTCCGCAAATATAACGCCCAGTGGAGCCATATCTACAAGCTCCGGAGTGTGGTCGATTACAATAGGGACAGGGTGAGGGTGCAAATCTGCTCTGCTCTCCCCTTCTCTGCTGCGGAGATTCTACTGTTCTTGAACTGCCACTGGGCTCTGAATGCCCTCTACAAACATATCTACCTCGCTGTTGCTGCTGTGGTGGAGGTGGGGGTCTAGGGGGTCTATCTGATAGTCGAGGCCTGGGTCCTCTCATAACGTATCCGTCATACATGCCTCAGTATTTCCCGGGTTCAGACCCATAATAAATCTGTGAACTCTGGCTGGCAGAGTGTCAACAAATGCTGGAGCATAACGGGCTAAGGAGTCAAACTGTAAAGCATACTCGCGTACGCTCCTCACCCCCTGCTCTAGATGCAAAAACTGATCCATTCGGACCTGCCGGATCTCTCATGGCAAGTAACGGTCCAGGAAGGCCTCCAAGAAGCTGGTCCAGGTCGGAGGGGTAACATCTCTCCCTCAGTACCTTTCCCAACTCTCGTACCATAGTACTGCTATGTCCCACAACCGGAACACTGCCAACTCAACAGACTCTGAAGGGGTCACATGCATAACCCAAAAAATTCTCTGCATCTGATCTAGAAAGTCCTGAGGGTCCTGTGCCTGATCTGACCCAGTGAACTGTGGAGGACCTAGTGCCGAAAATTCCCTGACCCTAGAACTACCTGACCCACCTGAAGGCTCTGTTGCTATAGGTGGCACTGGCTGGCGTTGGGTGGCCATAATCTATGCCAACATAACCACAGCGCTACGAACCTTCTGATCTGATGGCGAAGGCACAGGAGCTATCGGGGGCGGTGTAGTGCCCAACGGCTCCTAATGTGAGGGGGACTGCTGAGAGGGTTGTGATGAAGCCTCTATATCGCCCTCAGATCGGGCTGACTCTAACTGAAGCTGAGGCATCCTGCTGGTGCCTTCTGCTGCTGCTGTGTCTAGTCTCCTGCCTGTGGCAGGGTGTCGCTGATCTGCCATTCTTATTTGTAGACAAAGGATACGATAAGTTTTAAGAACTCGACCCTATACTGTACTGTGCTATGGCACGACTGAGTATGAAAGAAGAGTAACCATCCTATCATGCCTCGCAGCCTCTTGCCTATAGTATGTGGTGCACAACACATCCATAGAAAAGACTCTACTTAGCACGGCTTGCAGACTCCCTGGGACACGACCTACTCTGATACCAAGTTTGTCATGCCCCGCCTTGGGGGTATGACTGGCACCTGGTGCCCTACTAGGACCTGAACTACTGGACTACTAAGTTTGAGCACATCTGGTGCCTGGCTGGCTCTAACTCAGATTTCTGGAAACAAAGGGCTATATAACGGCTGTAAACACAGCCTCCGGCCAACTGGGCCTATAGCCACCTGTACCCGTAATAACAGCTGACCATAAACATATCAGTATAAGGGAGCCTATGCGGGTCGACAAGGCCACCATGCTGTCTAGTTATCTGTAACTTAACAATGAAATACTGGAAAGCTACGTGACTGGCAAGGTCACCACTATTGTCAACAGAGGCCTCACACGGCCAACATAAACTGAAATGCTAAACAGCTATAACAAACTGCACGGCCTCACACGACCGGCTCAGTTGACCACAGGGAAATATATACAGACTGCAAGCCTCTAAGAATACTGATAAGATGGCTGGGACAGGGCCCCGACCTACCCGTACTGTACGAAAAAAAGAAATGATATAGACCTCTGAAATATCAAGCTCCGGATGACAGGAGCTGATGACTCTGCGCTGGCTAGGATCACGAGGGATCGCCTCCTCGTCTATGAGTACCTGCAGGCAAGTAATGCAGCGCCCCATCGGGCGTCAGTACCACTTGTACCGCGTATGCAAAGCAACTGAAATAATACAACTGAATACAGATAACATAACTAACAAGTCTGTGAGCGAAAGATAACTGAATCTGAAGAGCTGATAGGAACTAGATCAAACCTTTCTGCACTGATAGGCAGGAGCGTGTCTGTAGTCACGGCGGCCTACTGTCTATTAACTAATATATATAAAGCACATAAATACATATACATTTAGCAAGCAAGAGCCAATACCAACCCCCATAAGCCGGATGGCGCCAAACAAGCAAACAATCTATATACCCCTACCCAGGTCAAACCCAGCCAAAAATAAGTCACTCCACTCATCTGCTCACTTCGGAGCTCCTCTACCGGCCCCCTGGGTCTCCGGCTCACGCCATAGCCTCCGATATAAACAACCGTGTCTGGGTCCGGAGGACTCCTGTGTAGACAGTAATAGATAGGGTCTGGATCCCCGGACACAACTCAACGGGGCTATCTGAAACTGGAGCTACACCTATAATAATTGAATGTACAGACAGTGACAGATAGGGTCTGGTTCCCTGGACACAAAACTCAACAGGGCTATCTGAAACCAGAGTTTCACCTGTAATACTGATCAGACTGCTATGGGGAAAGCTTCATCCCATCTTCGTCCAAGCTGGGGACGACATGCCACCCCTCAGAGTGACGTAAAACCCACCCGCTCAGTGGGCGACACGATTACCAACCCAGGGGCGGCGAGGACGCTCAATAAGGTGCCCTCACGCCACATCAAGTCTCAACAAATAAATAGCACATATAAATAGCAAGCATGGATAACTGGAAAAGACTATCTGAAATCTGATTTCTTATTCTGATCTGTTTCTATACTAAACTGATTCTTTACTGATTGTATTGATTCTGAAATCTTTATTTAACTGCTTGGCTAATATGTAGCCGGGATACTATCTATCTGAATGGCTAATCTGTAGCCATAAAACTGTCTGTCTATCTAATTTTACTTTATTAGCCTTTATTCTGAAAATCTGTATCTTTTTATTCTACTACATGCTTGCTAATCATACAATAAGCTATGCTAGATCTGGAATGCTAACTCGCCCTTTTGCCGCATGCTTTTCTAACTTTCGGACTGAATACGATATGGCAACACAACTTAGAATCTATTAGACTTACTTAATTCTAAACATTCAACTCCGAGAGTTACAAATACGGAGTTTACTATGATTCACCAAGCTAAGGCTTACTAACTTGCCGAAGAACAACTTCACATACCTTAACCTCGAGTTATCCGACTGTCGGACGAGGCTCGGTCAGTATTCCAGCTAAATCTCCCCAACTGCATTCATAAACACGTCAATTAGTACTAAATACAACACTAGTCTGAAGAATGGCGTCACTTTCGATATAATATAGCCTAAACTTAGGCTTATCGAAAGACGGTCGAAAACTTGCTATTTTTCAGAAGTCCAGAAGAGAGAAGTATTCACTTCGTAGCTAGGAACACATAGACACTAGTTTGGAGCAATTCCACTTACCTTAGCCCGGTAGCACGACGATTCGTCGGCCGTATTTCGCGAAACAAAATCCGTAGGAATGCTCCCTGCTACTAAATACCTCGGTACCTGAGGTTAATTTGAGTTCGGACTACGTTTGACGGTGTAATCAGAAGGAAATTATCAAGAAACCTTCGTTCCTTTTTCCTCTCTGGTTTTTCTCTCTGTTTTCGCTGGAAATTATGAGAATTATTTCATTTAAAACCGAAGTGGAGGGCTTATATAGTTGGGCCTGGACAAGGCCAATATGTCACGGAGACAACGCGAAGGCTCCACCTCCGTGACACATTGCCATCGCGGAGGGGCTCTGCCCCCGCTCCATTCGTGATGGTTCGACAGGTTCCTCGTCCGATCCTTTCCCAGGCCTTTCCCTAGCACGTATGGCTTTCAAATATTCTTAACCAATGCGCGAATAGGACATCTAGGTGCCGGGAATCTTACGAGGTATAACAGCAGTGGACTTTTACAGTGGAGACGATGAATGGAAACCATGACCCATTGTAGGATACAATGAGTTGTGGTGAGGCTCATTGTGAAGGAGTCCAGATTTAAAAAGAGGGAAAAAATTGACCCATTGGACCCTAGAATGACTCGTCCTGCATGTCCGTGGTCTGAATCCGAGATATGCTCGGGGCACTTCTTAGCACGGGCAGATACCACGGGTCGTGGTATCTTCCAATGGCCGGTTGGTTCACCCGTTGTTTGGCCTAGTGAATAAATTTCTGCGAATTAAGTAAGGTTATTTCTATCATTTTCTAAGTTCTTGGGACCTATACTATGTCGTTTAAGGCTTGTTTTGGAGGATTTTAGTAGGGAAAAAATCTATTCTAAGTGTATTCCTTCCTTGTATTCAAGTTTATGAATTTTAGGAGGTGATCAAGAGCTTTTCTAAGGGATTTTCTTCCAATTTCTCCTTGGGCAATCAGTGAGGTGGTAGAATCATTCCTTGCAGGTATGTAGGGTTTTAAATGAGTGTCTTCCTTCCACACCCATGCCCAATTTCTATCAAAACATGATGAATTGCCTATGATCTAGTACGGGGTTTCTACCCAATTGCATAATTCTTCGATCTCTATACATGGGTATGATTAGATTATATTTATATTGATGAATTGTGAAGCTTGGGCAGATTTTAAATTTTTTTCAATCCAAATTGTGATTTCTAGATTTTGAAATTGAATGTCCATGGATGAGAAGTTCATGAAAGAAGAGAATGATGTTGAATGTATGATGATGATGAGGTTTGATGACGAAAAACATGTTTCTAAAGCTACCCATGATTATGATGTTGTTTTCAAAATGAAATGAGTAGATCCTAGTATGATAAATCTTTGGGCAATGCCCACATGTTGATTTAAAGTGATGATTTTTCCGACATAAGCTTACCATATTGTTTGAAGTGAAGTTTCCCAATTTTTCATAAATTTTAGCTTTTGGTATGTTGAGTTAAATATTTCTACATATAGCTTCCCACATGATATGGAGTAGATGCTCCCACCTATGATTGAGCATGTGGTATGTTTTGAAATAAAGCTTCTCATATGCATGAATTCATAATTGAGATGTGTGTCATTATTGAGCTTTGTCAAAGGACAATGTTGAGTTTCATTTGCATATGATGTCGAGTCTATGCATGATTTCATTAATGAGCTTTTTCAATAGACAAGTTGAGCTTTGTTTCATACGATGTTGAGTTATGCATGATTTCATATTGAGCTTCGTCATTAGATGATGTTGAGCTTCATCAATAGACGATGTGTAGCTTCATCATATACGATGTTGAGCATTGCATGTTTTTGGGAGAAGAGTCTAGCACCGAGTGATTTAATGGTCGGTCACCCTATGCCCTAGAACTACGCTCCAACGTAGGTTGATACTATCATATTATTGGGACCTCTCTTGTGAGCTATCCCCGACCAAATTTTCCCTTAAGATTGATATCTATATCATGGTATCGTCCATCGCCCTGGCAAGGTTATGGACAGCTCTACCCACTTGAGTGTGATAGTTGGGACCACGTAAGTTCTATCATGGTATGTCGGTTAAATGACGAGTCTACCACTGTCTATATCGTTCAGATTTTCATATTCATTACTCATGATGATTACCTTTTGCATGCATGTTCTGAAAGTAAGGTTTGACTCAATTTGCAACTTTTGCTATAAATGTTATGTTCAGCTTTGAGTCATTCGAGTTAGTGATGATGTTGTAAAGCTAAGCATGGTCATGTCATGATACGATTTCGGTTTCAGAATGAATGCATGTAGCCCTACTACTTATACTTGAAAGCTTATGATATGGTATGAATGTTTTAAAAGATTTACTTTGCTAGAATAATTTTACTTACCTTGCATACTCGGTACATTCCAAGTACTGACCGCATACTTTCTATGCTGCATCGTTTCATGATAAGATCTGGTTCTCAAGTTCAGCCTCGCTCGTAGTCACTTATCAGAGTTAGCACCTGCGTGTTTGGTGAATCCTCATCTTTCGAGGACTAGAATCTCAGCTTCATGTCATATTTCAATTTCAGGTTTTGTGGAGTTAGTTGGGGTCTTGTCCCATCAACTCGTCTAGACTAGAGGCTTTCAGGCTTATGTATGTATAGCTTCGGATATTATTCTGATGTACCGTTGTATGAGACTTCCGTTGAGTTTATAATTATGTTTTCTTCATGTTTACTAAATGAGTTAGTTGAATGCTTATGCCATGGGTCAACTTGGGGTCTCTCGAGGTCCCTTGTCTCATTTCTACGATCCGGGTCTATGCTCGATTCATGACACTTACATCACTATAAAAGGTAATGACCAATTAGTTGCTATATTATTTGGTGCCGACACCAACTTCTATTTCAACCCATTTAATACCTTCACACATGTGTCATAAAATAAGAAATTTACATCCTTTTCCAGTATTCTGCACATTAAACTAGCAATATTTGAGAAATCTTGAATGAAATACCTGTAAAAACCTGCGTGCCCCAAAAAACTATGCACCCCTTTCACAGACAAGGGTAGTGGTAGTTTTTCGATTGGTTCTATCTTTGCTCTGTTTACCTTAATACTTGCTTTGGCGATCTTGTTCCCTAAAACAATGCCTTTATGCACCATGAAATGGCACTTCTCCTATTTTAACACAAGGTTTGTCTTTACACACTAGGCTAGCACCACATCTAGGTGTATAAAACATTCATTAAAGGTGCCAAATATCGATAAGTCATTCATAAATACCTCTACATATTTTTCCACCATATCTGAGAAATAGCCATCATGCATCATTGAAAGGTACCCAGAGCATTGCACAACCCAAATGGCATCTTTCGAAATGCAAAGGTGCCATATGGATATGTGAATGTAGTCTTAGCTTGATCGTCTAGTGATATCATGATTTGGTTGTAGTCGGAGTAACCATCCAAGAAATAGTAAAAATCATGCCCTACCAATCTATCCAGCATTTGATCCATGAACGGCATAGGGAGGTGATCCTTCTGGATGAATGCTGTTCAATTTATGAAAATTAATGCAAATTCTCCAACTTGCCACAGTTCTTTAGGGTACTAACTCAACCTTGTCATTTCACACCACATTTTCCCCCTTTATTTGGGACACACTGAATTGACTCACCTAGTGACTATTTGAGATGGGGTAGATAACACTAGTGTCAATCCATTTAATTAAATCTTTCTTACCAACATCCTTCATGACTGGATTCGACCTTGTTGGTGTTCTATGCTCGATTTTTGCATCTTCTTCTAGTAGAATCTTATGCATACAAAATCATCTGCTAATATCTCTAATATCTCCTATAGTCTAGCCAATTTTCCTAAATCTGTCTCACAGCACTCTAAACACTCTTTCAATCTACATATCAGATAATAAAGGAGATAAGATTACAGATAGTGTGTTCATCACTGCCCAAATATGCAATATACATATGTGAAGGCAAGGGTCTGAGATCAAGAACTGGGGCTTCCTTAGTGGATAGCTTTGGATTTGTCTATGCTATGGGCCTTTTAAGTTCCTCAAATGCTACACTCAATTTAAAAAAACACAGGTAGTGTCTAGAGTATGGAGACACTCCTCGATCACTGCATATGGGGACACTCCTTGTTCACTGCATCTCCGATTAGCTCCTCACCATAAACAAGAGCTACTTTTAACGGGTGTTTGCATGACAGAAAGTAATCTAATACATCATCCAACATATGTGGTTTTATCACTGTGATTGCTTCCAACTCCTTATAGTGAGCTGGTAATTTAGAGGCTTTGAACACATCAAAAGCTGCCTATTTACCATCTACAGTCATATACATTTCTCCTAATTTGCTCTAACCATAGTATCTGTTGTGGCTAGGAATTCTCTTCCTAAAATAATCGGCATTGTTTTATCATCCTCATAGTCAAGAATAATGAAATCAATTGGAAGGGTAAATGATCCAACTTTTATAAGGACATCTTCTGTCACGATTCGAGCATAGACTCAGATGCAATATGGGACTTAGAACCACGAATGACTCCAAGCTAACCCATGGTACATGTATAACATAAGCATACAACTTAGCGGAAGTAAATCAATAGACATAACATAAGAAAAAAATATCTAAGATATCATAATATGTAAATTAGGACAACAAGCCAAATCGCTGAACATTTATACATCATAGTATGAAAAGCCTTTAAACGTAAGAAGAGATGAAGGGAGATGCCCCCAACTAGCTATACGAATTCTAAACCTGAAATGACTAAAGATAGAGATAAACCAAAAACTGAGGTTCTCAGATGATGAGGTCTCACCAAAAGCTGATGTTGAATCTGGGATATCAGCATCTCTAGCAGTGGGGATGAGACTGAACATCTGAACCTGTATTATGAGATGATATAGCATAAAAGTATGCGATCAATACTTTGAATGTACTGAATATGGAGGATAAGTAATTAAAAGTCAGGACAATATGCTGAAATGTAATGATTGTGGTATAGTCATAAAACATGAGCTTTTCTATCTTAAATTAAAGTATATTGACCTGAAGATTTCAAAACAGTATCATAAATCTTACCGTGTTTGAAATCATAAGTAAAACTCATAAACTAATCAATGGGCCAAAATACTATAAGTCATGGTATCATAAAACATGAACATGCATGAAGAAACTTGGAGCATGTGTGGAAAAGTGGGAGATCTTATAATCGACACACTCCAAGTGAGCCTCATGGAGCCCACCTGTACCCCAGGTTGGGAGGGTGCCCATACCTTGCAGAAGGTAAGAACCATGAAATCATGATATCACTCATGAGCCCAATAGAGTAAGGGAGACTCTGTCAACTGGCGTGGACCCCTTACCTAAGGGTAAGGGAGACACTCTCTACTGGAGAGGACACCTTATCCTATGGTGGCATGTAGTTGTGAGACCTGGATGTGCTGAGCCTCGATCTACTCAGTGTTAAATAATACTTCGAAAACATACATAGTGCTTATAATCATACTTGAAACATAATATATTTTTCATGGGCTAGTAAAAAATATGTAGATTCATTAATTTCTTGACATACATGAACTAACCGTGAAAACAATATTGAAAATTCAGCCATGATAAACATAAACTTGATATTCACGAGATCCATACATAGTTGAGTAAATCATGCTAAGTTGAAAATAGAGAATCATGAGAGTTTTTCATAGAAATTCATGTTATCATAATCATAAAACATAAGTACAATAACGAGAGAATCAATTTCGATAGAAAATCATTGGGCTTTTTGTAGAAGGTTTCTAATCATAGAAATTCATGAAAATCATAATTGTTCAAAGAATTGAATTCATGAAATGAGCTTGAGATTGGGCATGAGGGTGAAAGAAATCCTCTATTCATGATCCCACATACCTAGGTTTACTGATTTCTTGAGTTAGCTTGAGAGCCAAGAGAATTAGAGAAGAGAAACCCTAGCTTCTTTGAGAATCCTTGAGAACTTGATTTTCGATCTATAATGTTTGGAGAGAAGAATAGGGGTTTAAGCTAAGTAAAACCCTTAAATATCCCCCTAAGAAAATCAAAAAATGACCTGGTTTAGGAGTTAAAAGCATCAAAAAGTTACAAAAAAAACCCTGGGGAACTCGCACTTAAAATATTTCGACCAGTTGTCACGGGCCACACCACGAGTCATCGGTTGTCACCACGACTCATGGCGACCAATCGTAACTTGTTGGAACCTCTTGGCCAGTTTATGGACTTCTCATCACGGACGATCATAATGACCCATCATAGGATACCATGAGCTGTCTTGTGACTCGTGAACAGTGGACCAGTCTTGCATATTCTCTGAACTTCATCTCACGAATCATTATCATGACTTATCATATGGTCCAACAAGTTATCCTGTGGCTCATTAAGTTCAGGCACTTGACTGTTTGGGAATTGACGACTCGTGACCACGAGTCGTACTATCACACCATAACTTGTTGTATGGTCTCGTGGTCTAAGAGATGAAACTGTTGAGGCTTACCACTACTCACCTGATGGGTCATTGGTACATACCATGACTTGTCACCTGAGTCATTCCGTGGAAAAATTTGTCACCTGAGTCATTCTGTGGAAAATTACAAACTTTTCTGATGGTTTCCACTCCAAGTCTAGGGTCTAATTTTAGGGAATTTTGAGGTGTAACATTATCCTTCCCTTGGGAACATTCATCCTCGAACAGAGACTAATAGAGCTGAAAAGATAGTAAAAGAGCTGCAATCCCAATAGTGAATGTCGTAGACTAGATACTACTGGAGTGACTGACTCTGAACTGAGATACATATGCTGAATTGATTTCAAGAAACATGCATACATACTAAGACATGAGAGGAACTGAAGGACATGAAACTGAATTGAGTTCTAAGGAAGAACTAGTACTTCATGCTGAAATTGTGCAGGAATGGAAAAGGTGAGGGTACTTGGCCATCATAAATGCTTCATCTTCTCAAGTAGCTCCCTCTACAAGCTGATTCCTCCAAAGGACTTTCATTGAAGCGACCACCTTGCTCCTCAACTTACAAACTAGAAGGTCAAGAATCTCAATTGAAACCTCTTCATATATAAGTCTATCCTTCCCACCAATACTCTCTATAGGCTTTAGAACTGGATCGCCAATGCACATTTTCAACAAGGACACATGGAAATGGATGCACTAAAGCTAACTCTACGGGAAACTCCAACTCATGGGTAACATTGCCAATGCACCTCAAAATCCTATAAGGACCAACATATTGGGGACTTAGCTTCCTCTTCTTGCCAAACCTCATCACCCCTTTCATGGGTGACACCTTCAGAAACACCCAATCATCAACAGTGAACTCAAGCTCTCTTCTTCTGACATACGCATAGGATTTCTGATGACTTTGAACTATTTTCAGTCTTCCTCTAATAAGATGAACTTTCTCCATAGACTCATGAACTAAATCTGTCCCTATCAACGTAGCTTCACCTATCTTAAACCATCCAATAGGTCAGCTACACCTCTAACCATAAAGGGTATCAAATGGAGCCATCTGAATACTAGAGTAGTGACTGTTATTATAAGAAAACTCAATAAAAGGAAAGTGATCATCCCAGTTACCTTTGAAGTTAATCACAAAAGCTCTCAACATGTCCTCCAAGGTCTGAATGGTCCTCTTGGCTTGACCATCGGTCTATGGGTGAAAAGTTGTGCTGACCTTAACCTAAGTATCAAGGCCCTTCTGAAAAGACTTCCAAAACTGCAAGGTAAACTGAGTACTCCTATCAGAGATGATGGACAAAAGGACCCCGTGCAACCTAACTAACTCCTGAATGTATAATCTAGCATAGTCTTAGCCTGAATTTATGGTCTTAATTGGTAGGAAATGTGCTAACTTAGCCATTCGGTCTACAATCACCCATATAGAATCATGCTGTCGGCGCATATAAGGAAAGCCTATAATGAAGTCCATGTTTATCTCTTCCCACTTCCAAGTAGGAATACTGATATCCTGAGTCATACCCATCAGTCTTTGATGCTCAATCTTAACCTATTTGCAATTTGGACTCTTAGCCACAAACTCTGCAATATCCTTCTTTATAACATTCCACCAATAGACTTCCCATAAATCATGGTACATCTTGGTGGCACCTAGGTGGATAGAGTATCGTGAGCTATGAGCCTCTCTCAACATCCGTTCTCTCAAGTGATCCATATTCCAAACACATAGTCGACCTTGATATTGGAGTGCATCATCTCCCTCTTGGGAGAAAACCTCCACTTTCTGATTCTGGACTGGTTCCTTCAGCTTAACCAAGTTAGGATCCTCATTTTGTTTTTCCATAACTTCCATCACCAATGAAGATTTCAAACCATTTTGAACAATTACACCACCATTCGCTAAATTATAAGGCAAACCCCTAAGTGAGAAAGCCTATGTACATCTCTAACCAACTCATTTTTCCTTTTGTTCCACATGAACTATACTCCCTATGTACAACCTTCTAAGAGCATCATCCACTACATTGGCTTTACCTAGATGATAAAGAACACTCATATTGTAGTCATTGAGAACCTCAAACCATCTCCTTTGCTGCAAATTTAGGTCCTTCTGGCTAAAAACATACTGTAGGCTCTTACGGTCTGTGAACATATCAACATGCACCCCATACAAGTAGTGTCTCTAAATCTTCAAAGTGAACACTACCACTGCTAACTCAAGGTCATTTGTTAGGTAATTCTTCTCATGAGTCTTAAGCTATCTCAAAGCGTAAGAAATGACCTTACCATGTTGCATCAACACATACTCGAGGCCAACCCTTGAGGCATCACAATATACCATAAAACCATCAGTTCCCTCTAGCAGGGTCAAGTTCGGAGCAAAAATGAGTTGAGCCTTTAACTCCTAAAAGCTCCTTTCTCAAGTATCAGACCACTGAAATTTGACTTTCTTTTGAGTCAACTGGGGAAAAGGTGGGCAATGGATGAAAATCCCTCTACAAACCTCCTATAGTGACAGGTCTAGGCCAGTTCTTCACTGCCTCAATCTTTTGAGAGTTCAGTTTAACACCCTTACAAGATACCACATGAACAAGAAATGCAATTAATTTCAGCCAAATCTTATACTTGCCGACTTAGGAAATAGCCAATGGTGCTTAAGAGTTTGTAGCATAATCCGCAAATGAGCAGCATGCTCCTTCTCACTTCGAGAGTATACAAGGATATCATTTATGAAGATGATGAAAAATATATCCAAATACTGCTTCAACACCCTTTTCATCAAATTCATAAAAGCTTCAGGAGCATTCATTAGTCCAAAAAACATAACTACAAATTTATAGGGACCATACCGAGTCCTGAAGGCTGTCTTTGGAATGTAACCCTCTCTGACCCTAAGCTAGTGGTAGCCAGATCTAATGTCTATATTGGAGAAACAACTAGTGCCAAGTAGCTGTCGAACAAAGTCATCAATCCTAGGAATAGGATACTTATTCTTGATTGTGATTTTGTTCAATTAGCAGTAGTTGATGCACATCTTGAGAGAACCATATTTATTTCGCACGAAAAGGACTGGAGAACTCCATGGGGACTTACTAGGATGGATAAAACCCTTATCTAAGAGATCCTTCAACTCCTTAAGCTAAACGGAAGCCATTCTGTAAGGAGGCATAGATATGGGCTACGTATCAGGGAGGAGGTCTATCCCAAAATCAATCTCCCGCTTGGGAGAAACTCCTAGTAGATTATTTGGGAACACCTCTGGATACTTACAAACAACTGAGATTGACTGAGGAGTTAGGGTTTTGGAATTTGAATCCTTAACCCAACTAAATGATGTACACAATCCTCAAAAATCATCTTCCTAGCCTTAAGATAGGAGAAAAAATGACATACAGGCACTACAGAATTACCCTTCCACTCTTGGACAGGTTCAACTGAAAATTGGAATTCTACTGTTTGGGTTCAACAATTTACTGAAGAATAACAACACTATAGCCAATCCATGCCAATGATAACACCAAAATCGGTCAAATCTAACTCTACTAAATCAACTGAGGTGACTTTCTGGAGAACTATAATAGGGCAGTTTCTATATACTCTCCGTGCTAAGACTGACTCACTAACAGGAATAGAGATTGAGAAAGGTTCTGAGATGATTTCAGGATTGACACTGAAGCTGATAGCAACATAGATATTCAAGAAGGATAATGTGGCCCCTATATCTAGCAATGCATAAACATCAGCAATGCATAAACATCAAGGTGAAAAACTTGTAACATACCCATGACCATATCTGGTGAGCTCTCCTACTCCTAGCATGAAGAAAGTTCTTAGAAATGATTATTGCATTGTCCGTCATCTGCACTAGATGAGGCACCCTGTTGGGATGGGCGAGCTGCTGAAGAGGTGGTTTGGGCATGGCCTCTACCGTTACCTTGTCTAGCTGAAGGAAAATCTCTAAGTCTATGACCGGGCTTACCACACTCGAAACAAGCATCCAAACTAACCGAACACTCTCCAGGGTGGTTCCTTCTATACTTCATACAGGCTGGGAATATGCATCCTCTAGAGAGGCTCTCTTAAGTCTTAGAGCTTGGTGCTCTACCCATCTGATCACCTTTAGAACTAGAGCACGCTAGCTGATGATGGAGCCAGGGATGATGACCTTTAGTAGGACTACGAGTGATGCCTACCATATGTCCTCTATTGAGAGTAGTCAAAGTTTCCATTGTTATCCCTCTTGTTCTCCCTTTCCTTCTCCTTCAACTTCTCTTCCTTATTCTGCTAGGCATGACTCATGAGTCTAGAGATATCCATATCACTAATAAGCATAGTGGTCCTTCTTTGACCACCAAATATGAGAATTTTGATACAAACTTACTCTTGAGCCCTAGGCTCGACAACCATCTATGGAGCATACTTGGACAACTGAGTGAAATTCAAGGAATACTCATGAACTGTCATATTATTCAGCATCAAGTTTATAACTCTGTAACCTTTGCTTCCCTTTTCTCCCGAAGAAAGAATCTATCCAAGAAGGCTGTCATGAACTCATCCCAATCCATTGGAGCTGCAATTGTCCTACGACCTTCGTTCCATTGCCTATACCATATGTGAGATACCCCCTTCAGCTGATAGGAGGCCAAATCTGCACCCTTCTCTTCGGTGATGCCCTTAATTTGAGTGATCTTCTAGATCTCATCAATAAACTCCGATAAATCCTCATCCATTTTGGCGGGTCCATCCTGGTGAAGTGTCACACTCTAGATGCTGTAGCACTCCCATTTAAGTTCACAAGTGCAGCCGCCTATTGGTTGACCTCAACCATCATGGCTTGGGCAAACATTTGGAAGGTTTCTGAGGGTCTATTAGAGCTAGTTGGTTTCCATTATCATTGCCATTGCCATTTCTTCTTTTGTTGGCTCTTAGAGCAGGCATTTTTTTGCAAATGCGTATAACATGAGTTAGAAGAGTATAGAGAGTTGGACTTCATTGCACGATATAGAACATGAAAGAAAGAAAGTTTCCTAAAATTGTCTGGTAGCCTCTTTCTCATAAGTGTGGCGCACTTCACACCCATTAAGAAGACTATACTTAATGTACCTTTAATATACCGTAGGACACACCTACAATTGATGCTCTGATACCAAGTTTGTCATGACCCGGGCATAGACCCCGGATGCGACACAGGACCTAAAACCATGAATTACTCCAAGCTAACCCATGGTATATGCATAACATAAGCATAAACATACAACTAAATGTAAGTAAATTAGGAGACATAACATAAGCAGAAAACGTCTAAGATATCATAATTATGTAAATTGGGACAACAAGTCAAACCGCTGAACATTTATACATCATGGTCTGAAAAGCCTCTAAACATAAAAAGAGCTGAAGGGACAGACCCCTTACTAGCTCTACAAAGTCTGAACTTGAAATGACTAAAGACAAACACAAACCAAAACTAACATCCCCGAATGATGAAAAATCACCAAAAGTTGATGCTGAATCTGGGACAATAGTGTCTCTAGTAGCGGGGATGAGACTGAACACTCAAAACTATATCATGAGATAATATAGCACAAAAGTATTTGATTAGTACATTTAATGTACTGAGCATGGAGGATAAGTAAAAAATAAAAATTAGGACAACATGCTAAAAAGTCATGATCATGGTATAGTCATAAATCATAAGCTTTTCATAAGAAAATGAAGTATAATGACCCCAGATTTTAAAAACAGTATCATAAAGCTTAGCATTTTTGAAATCATAAGTAAAACTCATAAACTGATTAATGGGCCCAAAATACTAGAATTCATGGTATTATAAATCATGAACTTGAAGAAACGTGAAACATGTGTGGAACAGTGAGAGATTCTTATACCTGACATACTCCAAGTGAGCCTCATGGAACCCAACTTGTACCCCTAGTTGGGAGGGTGTCCATACCTTTCCAAGGCTAAGAATCATGAAGTTGTGATATCACTCATGAGCCCAATAGAGTAAGGGAGACACTCTCAATTAGTGAGGAACCCTTATCTACGGGCAACGAAGATATCTTTACTAGAAAAGACGTGTTATCCTGCGGTGGCATGTAGTTCTGAGACCTATGTGCACTGAACCTTGACCTTCTCGGTGTTAAATACTACTACAAAGAATACATAGTGCTCATAATCATACTTGAAACATAATAAGTTTTGCATGGGCTACTTAATAATATGTAGATTCATAAACTGCTTCACATATGTGAACTAGCCATGAAAATAATGCTGGAAATTCAGCCATGATACATAAACTTGATATTCATGAGATTTATACATACTTAAGTAAATCATGCTAACTTGAAAATAGAGAATCATGAGAGTTTTCATAGAAATTCATGTTATCGTAATCATAAAACTTAAGTAGAATCACGACAGAATCAATTTCTATAGAAAATCATAGAGTTTTGCATAGAAGGGTTCTAACCCTAAAAATTCATGAAAATCATAATTGGAGATATGAAAGAATTGAATTCATGAAATTGAACTTGTGATTGGGCGTGAGGGTGGAAGAAATTCCCTATTAATGATCATACATACCCTGGTTTATTGATTTCTTGACTTTGCTTGAGATCCAAGAGAATTGAGAAGAGGAGCCATAACTTCCTTGAGAACCTTTGAGAGCTTGATTTTCAATCTACGGTGTTGGGAGAAGAGAATAGGGGTTTAGGCTAAGTAAACCCTTAAATATCCCTCTTAGGAAACCCAAAATGACCTAGTTTAGGAGTTAAAAGCATAGAAAATTATGAAAAATAGCCTAGGAACTTGAACTTAAAATCTACCAACCAGTCGTCACAGCCACACCATAAGTCGTTGGTTGTCACCACGACTCGTGATGACCATTTTTCACTTGTTGGAACTTTTTGGCTAGTTTCTGGACTTCTAATCACGGACAGTCATAACAACCCGTCATAGGATACCACGAGCCGTCTTATGACTCGTGGTCAGTGGACCAGTCTTGCATATTCTCTAAACTTCACCTCATGCATCATTATCATGACTCATCATATGGTCCAATGAGTCATCTTGTGGCTTGTTAAGTCCAAACCCTTGACTTCCTGGGAACTGATGGCTAGTGATTATGAGTCGTACCATCACACCACGAATCGTGGTATGGTCTCGTGGTCCAAGAGATGAAACTGTTGAGTCTTACCATGACTCACCTGATGGGTCATTGGTACATACCATGACTCGTTACATGAGTCATTTTATGACAAATTGCAGATTTTTTTGCTAGTTTCTAATTCAAGTCTAGGTTCTGATTTTAGGGACTTTTGGAGTGTAATATCTTTGATAATACCATCTGGGTACGTCGAAGATCTGTTTGCCAACTGTATGATCACAGTAGTTAGGCATGGCTCACAAAAATCTAGAATTATAAACAAGGAGGCAGGCATCATATTTATGCTTGTACCTAGATCACATAGTGCCAAGACCACTTAATGATTTCCGATGATAAAAGGGATTGTGAAATTACATGGATCCTTTAATTTTTCTTTTCACCCTCGAACTGAATTCTTCAGTTGACATCACCATTTTACACTCGATGAAGCACTTTTTATTAGAAACTATATCTTTTAAGTACTTTGCATATTTTAAGACCTTCTGTAGTAATTGTATTAAAGAGATGTTCACATGCACCTGCTTAAAAATTTCCAGAAATTTCTTACACATTGATTTTGTATTTTGCTTTTGGAATTTATGAGGAAAAGGAGGAGGTGGCTTTGGTTCCTCAACTGTAGGTTGCCCACTAGCTGGTTCAACATTTTACTTTGTCTTTGTGTCTTGTGTCAGTTCACGTTCTATGTCTTATTTCATACCTCTTTTTGGCGTTCCTCCAATTCCCTTCCATTTATAGGGTAATTTCACTGACATTCTCCTTAGGATTTTTCTTTGTAATGTTGGTTAGTGCTCCCTGAAGTCTGTTCATTTGTGCAAAGGCTACCTGACCCATCTGGCATTTAAGCTCATGAATGGACTTGTGCATTTTGTTCACTATCTATGTTTGTTGTCCCATTCACTATATTATAGTTTCTTCCAATAAACTGGTGAACTGCTGATCCTGAGTTCTTTGAAAATTATTCAATGGCCTATGAAATTCTTGTTCCCATCTCTAGATGGATTTGCAGTGTTTTTCTAGCCCTATCTGTTGTTTTTACCAAGATATCCCCACTATAATTTTGTTGGCCGACAAAATAAATAGACTCAAAATTTAGAGAACATCCTGAATAAGTATAATTTTCACTACATTCCTCACATGCTGGTTGTGGTGGTTGTACCTGTTAGACCTGTTGTACCTAACTCATATTTGGTGTACTGACCAACTTTTTTATAACCTTCACTAATTGACTTTTATTAGATCGTATGGAAGCCAACCTATCAACTTCTAATTTTCCTAGATCTTTTTGTTCCAGAAATCCTCTGCTTGTCCTTAGTATCTTGGTTGCCTGAAGATATGAAATTCAATAAGGCTTTGATCTCATCATAACTTGTGGACAGGATTTGTCCCTGAGCTTTTTATTGAGTAGTATTTTTAATTCTAGCCTCATTCCTGCTATGATGTTGTGGCTGATGATCTCTTTTGGTGGCATGTGGTGCGGGTAGTCCCTCAAGTAACTCTTGTACCTCTCCTATACTTAGCAAGGGATTCTCCATCCTTCTAAATAAATCCAGAGATCTTGCCTCTCAACTCTTTCATTCTCCAGTAAAAGAAAATCCTGCTTGTGATTTACTTGAAAGGATCTCCCATGAAATGATGGATCCCGTTCTGCAGCCACTCTTTGGCTTGCCAATCAACAAGAAAGGGAACAACATGAGTTTTACGTATTCATCGAAGATGATCTAATAATGAAAGTTCTCACTCAACTCGATGAATTTCATTAAATGCTGATGTGGGTCTTCATGAGGCCTACCCTAATACTGGCACGTATATTTCACCAGTTGCACTATTTCCTCCTTAAGCTCAAAATTCCCTATAATCATAGGCTTAACAATAACCTTTGAAGCATTCTCCAGGCTGGACTTGGAAAAATTTAGGACAGGGACCTGTTCTTGTGCATTACCAAGGACTCGAGGAACCCCTCTAATGTCAGTGAATTTTAGTTCTTGATTTTCTTCCATTTGTATTAATCAGTGAAATAATTTATTATTTCTATCTTTGGACCAAGAGGTGCCAAGGGATTTCCTTGACTCCTTGTATTTGGCATACACCAAGAAAACACAGTTGAGATACACAAAAACAAGCAAATAAGTAAATATTGAACAATGTAATAATAATTCAAACTAAGAAATCAATCTTTCCCAAGTCCTAGGCAACGACACAAAAAACTTGATGTGTCCAAGTGCATGTGTAAGAAGACGCGATCATCAAGTAATTTGGAATGGTTAAATCCAAATTATTATACCATGCAGACTTGTTAGATTAATTGTTCTAGTTAAACACTTATGTCACTATTCCAAATACACACTTTATCCTTAAAATGGTTGTTATTCTAAGTAATTGCAATTTATGAACTAAAAGTAACAAATATGAAATTTTATTGGTTTTGTTCAATAGAGAGCAAAATTCAGCGTCTTGGCTGTTTTGCAATCCGATTGAGTTATCAAATTGTTATACTTAACTACTCTCATGGGCTACTAGTTGCAGGTTAGTATTATTTTGTTGAGCATCATTTTGATAATTCAAAGTGTACTTGACTATCCCTAACGCCTATATTTCTGTGGTCGTTAGATAATAGTGAAGTGCGTGTGAGATTTTATTTGTATCAACTAAGCGAGATTATAGGGTATATTTCTAGCTTCAATAGCTAATCAGTCCCCTTTCCGATGAGGTTCTTGAACATGCTCTATTTCTCCTTATTACCCTTTCTATTCTCTCTTTCGAGTTGAATCAAAGCGTTACTAATAGTATTTGCAAGTTAATCAAGCTAACAAATAATTAACACCAAGAAGAAATAAATAACTCAATCATGGAATAGTTAATTAAGTATAAATAAATTCTCAAACATCAACCTTTTTTTTTTATCAAAACCCTAGAATTATGTTGTTTAGCTACTCATAGTTCATATAAGAATGTAAGAATTCATGAGATTATATGAGAGAAATAAAGTAAAACAAACAAATCAAAAGAACTTCATCCTGTGCCTTGGTATCTCTTTGAAAATTCATCTTACCTTTTTTCCTATGTTAAAAGATCTACTTATAGAGTGTAGGATCAGATAAGAAGTCAACTCACTAAATCTTAAATAGACAAGGATGTTATAGCCTTGCGCCACTGTTGCGTCGTAAGGGGTGGTGTGACAGTGTGTTTTAGCTTCAGAAGATAGACTCTGCTCGCGCCACCTTTGCTGTTACTTGTTGTGGGAAATCCTTGTGGCTTCACAACATAAGGGGTTGTCACGGCCCGCCTTGGGAGGGGGGTATGATTGGTACATGGTGCCCTACTGGTCTGAACTAACCTGACTGGACTGGGGCATGCTTGACACTTACTCAAGAAATAAACGGGCTATATCTCGGTTGTAAGTACAGCCCCTAGCCGACAAGGCCACCTGTAAAAGAAGACAACTGACCACAACAATGCAATAACAGGGATTCTATGCTGGCCGAGAAGGCCACCATGTTGTCTAGTTATAACTGAAAGGTAAATCAGGAACTAAACTACGCTATGGCCGACAAGGCCTCCAACTAACAGCTAAATAAGGCCCCACATGGCGAACGCAGGAAATAAAGCATACAGGGGCCCCACACGACCAATAGAAACGAACCACAGGGAATGTACAACAGTCTGCAAGCCTCTAGGAGTGATACAATGGTTGAGACAGGGCCACAACCTACCCAAAATGGTACATCAAAAGTACAAACCTCTACTAACTTTCAACTCCATAGGGAAGGAGCTGAATAAACTACTGACTTCAGCTGGAGGCTAGGAACATCCTGAACCGCGTCTATCCTCACTCGTAGGCAAGCGATGCAGCACCCCGGGTGGGTGTTAGTACAACATGTACTGAATATGTAAGCCAGAAAGGTAATAACTAACTGGAAGCTGGTAAAACTGTAGTAATTAAAGGAAGAGAGTAAGGATTTAACATGAATACCTTCACTGTCTGAATTATCTAAACAACAAGTCTACAAATAAAATAAGAACCTACCTAGCCCCCCATAAGCCTGGTAGGTACAAATAACACAGAAAAACCAACCTGGGCCCCCATAAGCCCCGACAAGTACAAACAAGGTCCACTCCTACTACCTAAGAACTAAGGATGGTGTTATTGTAACTCGGGATGGCCCTCGTAGCCTCAATCTGGTGAAACTCATTACGGCCCTCGCGGCCTCAATCTGATGGAACTCAATACGACCCTCATGACCTTAGTAAATGGAACTTTGTATGGCCCTGGCGGCCTCAATAAATGGAACTCAAAATGGCCCTTGCGGCCTCAATAAATGGAACTCAAAATGGCCCTCACGGCCTCAGTAAATGGAACTCTGTATGGCCCTTGTGGCCTCAATAAATAGAACTCAATATGGCCTTTGCGGCCTCAATAAATGGAACTCAAAATGGCCCTCGTGGCCTCAGTAAATGGAACTCTGTATGGTCCTCGTGGCCTCAATAAAAGGAACTCAATATGGGATAACATCTAACTACTCAACATAAAAGTAAAACCATTCTAGCTAGACTAACTCGGACAAGAATTACTATTTTTTCACCATAAGCTCAATTCACTTTATAAAAGATGACACCAATAGGTTTACTCTAAAGTACTACTAACACATGGGTCATACTAACTTTACGACGAATGAAACTTGCCAAAGGGCTAGCCTTACATACCTCAAGTACTGACTTTCTATCTAACGACGAGTTTCAATATGTATTCAACAACCCTTTCCAACTGTAATTGTATTACTGGGAGAATGAGTCTAGTTTCAGTACTAAATTCGGAAAAAATGATAACTTTTAATACTAATATTAACTATACTTCAACTTATCAAAACACGGTCGAAAACGTATAATTTCTCGAGAGTTCAGAAGGGAGAAATACTTACTTAAATCCTGTGATCATATAGAAATTAGTTTGGATCAATTGCGACAACTTCTACTCGGCGGGGTTACAATTTGCTGGGTGAATTTCAAGAAACTAACTCCATAGTAATGCTCCCTATAGACTTATAATTCAATACCTGAAGTTAATTTGGATTTGGAAAATGTTTGGCGGCATAAATGAAAAGAAATAACTTTAAAATGGCGTGGGTTTCACTTTTGGACGAAGATATAAACATACTTAATGATTCAACAAGTGAAAGGGCTTTATATATATACTTGGTTGGTGGAGACGGGGTCCATGGCACAGACCCTGTCGCGTCAGCTTATAGGAGTGCCATAGCACCCAACGCGGAGGGAGGGGGTTCGTGGCACGCTGCCCCTGTTGCAACCTGCTCCGGCCTTCTCTCCCGCTTCTCCGATTTTGCGCTCGTTTGACCTTTTCTCGGGCTTTTTCTCATACACACCGAACTCTAAAACTCTTGACTAACATACAAATAGGTCAACTAAACATTCGTAACTTACGGGGTGTAACAGGGGTGGAGCAATAATGTAATTTATCAACAGGATTTTTAATACCACCTTCGCTAGGCCTATGTGTGTCAAATTTTCATCCTTCCACGCCTCTCTTGTGTTGCAAAGGGTGGCGCAACTGCTTTGAAGACTTGGAAAAAGTTTATGTACTTATATGATCTTTCTTAAAACCTAGACAAAATGCCTCTAAATGCTTCCTTTTTATAACATGATGCCTGCACACGTGTAAACATATATTTACCGAAATATGATCAAATTCATATGAGAAAACGACAAACAAGACTAAAATGTAAAGTAAATGATTTCTAAATATATATATATATATATATATATATATATATATATATATATATGCCTCAATATCATCACCTTCACTAGTGATAGATGAGTCTCATCTATTTGCATCACTGTAGGAATTTCTACAATAACTAGTGATTTATCCTCCAGTATCTATTCCAACTATCTATATGTTACATTATTGTTAGTATTCCCACTATATAATGTTAAATATTTCTTTTTATTGTGTCTCCTATCTATCAAGCTCCTCTTCTTTTCCATGTTTGATAATCAATATTTGATGTTGCCCCACCTTGGGAGGCATGATTGACACCTAATGCAACACCGGGACCTGGGATGACCTGGCTGGGCATATGCACCTTTGGTGCCTGCCAGCAACACCAGGTCAAGAAAACAAATAGCTATATCTCAAATGTAAATGCAACCTTGGGCAGAAAAGGCAACACAGCAAACCTGTAAGGGAAATAGCTGACCCAACAGTCACAATAATAAAAGGATCATATGCAGACCGACAAGACCACCATGCAGTCTAAATCACACAAAAAAGAAAAACATGCAATCATATATATATTATAGCCAACAAGACTGCTAACTGATAGCTAAACTAGGCCCCACACGACCAACACACAAAACATAACATACATAGGCCCCATACGACCAACATCAACCAACAACTAAGAACTATAGTCCACAACCCTATAAGAATAGAATAGTGGTCCGGACAGGGCCCCGACCTACCCAAAAGCTATACAAAAACACGAGCAAACCTTTTTAATTGAAAACTCTAGAGAAAAGGAGCTGACTGATCTACTAACCCAGGATGACTGCTAAGGAGGTCCGAAAACATGTATGTCCGTACCTGTAGGCAAGTATGTTGTGCCACATAAGTGGGCATTAGTACAATATGTATCGAATATGTATGGAAGTAATAAAAGCTGAATAAAACTAATAAAAGAACTGAAAGTAATCAATAGGAACTGAATAGCCTCATAATTTGAAGTGTAACTAGCAAGTAAATATACAAACATGAACCTAATAGGGCCCCCATAAACCTGGAAGGTACAATCAACACAGAATAACCTACCTGGGCCCTTATAGGCCCTAGCAATCGCCAAACAGTCTATATACCCCTATCGGTACCTCTGAGGCTTCATAAGTGACTGCAACTATGTCTTTGGCAAACCCCTCGTGAGGGTCGGTAATGTCATCTTTGGCATAGGAGGAGTTCATAGAAGACTCCAATATGGCCCCAAAGGCTTTAATTTAGTCCCTTTAGAAACTTAATAGCTCTATAAGCAATTCAGTAGCTCATAAGCAATACAATAGCTCTGCAAGTAATCTTATAGTTCTGTGAATGATAGTAGCATTGTGGCTCCGTAAGCAATCTATAGCTCTGTAAGCATTAGCAGCTTCATAGCTCCATAAGAAGTTCGTAGGACTAACAGTCCCTCAAGTATTACATGATGGGTCGTACGAAATATGATCAACCCCTACCAGGGATGCTGCACTACAATCTCAAATTTATTTTTAACGACTAACTACAACATTTGTATTCTGAAGTTACTACAGAAGTACAAGTCGTATCACTGTTATGATGAGAATAACTTGCCGAAAGGATTAAAGTTAACATATCGCAATCGATGATTTCTGTTCACCCAAATAGTTCCAACCTGAAGCCGGTAATTCCATCAGCTTGTAGCCCTTACGCTAAGAGAATAAGGCTATTTAAATACTAGGAATCAAAAAATAACAATAGTCATTTAATCATAGAAACTACAATTCAAACTCCATTTAATTAAGCTGAAAGCTTACAAATTCCCGATAGTTTAGAAGGTAAAAATGCTTACCTATAACTTGTATCCATTTAGGACTCAATTAGAAGTGATTCCTACCATTTTTACTTGGCAGGGTTCCGACAATTTGATAGAGATTTAAAGAAATAACTTCGTAGATACATTCCTCGTAGGCCCGGAACCCGTTATCCAAGACAAATTTCTATTTGAACGGAGTTTAATGGCATAATTTGATGAAAATTGATGAAAAGTTGAGAGGAAAATGTTGTAGGGCCGTGGGTCTGCTTTGGGACTTTAATTCAAATGAAATGAACTTAGGCTTAAAATATATATACATATATATATAAGAGGCAGTGGAAAGGGGGCGCAACACGTCACACCAGGGGCGCGACGTGCTAGCCATGGCGCCGGGAAATCAGCACGACGCAGTGCCTAGTACGCCCAGCCTCCGGCCCCGGCCTCCTGTTCGATCGACACCGTGCTCGTATACTCTTCCCTCGAGCTCTTTCTTGCATGCGTCGTATCCCAAAACTCTCAACATACGCACGTATGCATCGGTTAAATGATAGAAACTTATGGGGTGTAACATCATCCCCCTCTTAGGAACATTCGTCCTCGAATGTAATCTTAAGCTTCAGAGACTCAACTCCTTTAACTATTGCTAGTAAAATTTCAGCAGAGTTTACTCTGTAATATGGATTATTCGAACACCTGAAATGTAGAAAAGTCCAACATATGTGACTCATAGGACACTACAAACAACGATACGACATAGCTCCATAACATAAAAACAAACAACTAAATGGTATTGATAATATAAGCAGTAGAACAATAACCAAACAATAATCTCACCTCAACTGCACAATCTAGGTCAAGTCTGAAATAAGTGAGGATATTTAGACTTCATGTCATCCTCAGCTTCCCAAGTCATCTCCTGTAAATTTCTGTTCCTCCATAGGACATTAATAGAGGCTACATCATTAGTTCTCATTCTACGAACCTGCCAATCTAATATAGCAACCAGGGTCTCTTTGTAGGACAATTCCTTAGTAACTTGAACATCCTCAACTGGAACAACCCGGGATGGGTCTCCTATGCACTTTCATAGCATTGACGTGTGGAAAACTGGATGAACATATTCTAGCCCAAAAGGCAATTCCAACTCATAAGCTACTCAACCTATCCTTTGAAGGATTCGATATGGGCCAATGAACGTTAGGCTAAGCTTTCCCTTCCTGCCAAATCTCATCAAGCCCTTCGTAGGCGAAACCTTAAGGAATACCCAATCATCAATATCAAACTCTAAGCCTCTACGCCGAACATCAGAATAGGACTTTTAACGACTCTGGTCTGTTAGCAAACAATCTCAAATAGGTTTCACATTGGCTTCTAACTGATGTATCATATCAGGCTCGATCAACCTTTCTTCCCCTACTTCAAACCATCCTATAGGGGACCTACATTTCTGCCTATATAGAGCTTCGTAAAGCACCATCTGAATAGAAGAATGATAACTGTTATTTTATGCAAACTCAATAAGGGATAGATGCTCATCCTATCTCCCTCCAAATCCTAGCACGCACGCCTATAATTTATCCTCGAGCGTCTGAATGGTGCATTCTGTCTGGCCATCTGTTTGGGGATGGAAAGACGTACTCAAATTAACCTACATCCCCAAAACTTTCTGAAATGAGTGCAAAAATCTAGCTGTGAATTATGCCCCTCGGTAAAAAAATAGATGTTGGTACACCATGAAGTCTGACTATTTTCTTAATATATAAGTTAGCATAATCTTCAGCCAAAAACGTAGTCTTGATTGGCAAGAGATGGGCTGATTTCGTCAGCCTGTCAAAAATGACACAAATAGAGTCGAATTTATGCTTGGTGTGAGGTAACCCTATAACAAAATCCATATTAATTTCTTCCCATTTCCACATAGGTACAACTATCTCTTGAGTCAACCCGCCAGGTTTTCGATGTTCAGCTTTTACCTGTTGGCAATTAGGACACTGTGCTACAAACTCAGCTACATCTTTCTTCATTCTAGGCCACCAATATATCTCCTTTATATCATGGTACATCTTCGCCGAACTTGGATGAAGAGAGTAACGAGAATAATGTACCTCTGCCATAAACTTTTGGCAATGGCCTACTACATCTGGAACGTAGAGTCGACCTCTGAACCTCAGAACACCATCTCCCGTTAATTCAAAGGCTGATAATTCGCCCTGCTGAACCTTGTCTCTGAGCTGTACTAAGCTAGGTTCCTCGTACTGTCGCTCCTTTACCTCTACAACTAGAGATGATACTGCGGTATTCTGGATCACAACCCCACGATCCTCTGAATCTACTACCTGAACCACTAGATTTGCTAATTGCTGCAGCTCTTGAGCCATTTCCCGCTGTTCTGGCCCCAAATATGCTAGGTTTCCCATGGATTTGCGACTAACGGCATTAGATACAATATTAGACTTCCCTGGGTGATATAAGATGTTCACATTGTAGTCTTTCAACAATTCTAGCCAATGATGCTGCGGCAAATTCAGCTCCTTTTGTGTAAAAATATACTAGAGGCTTTTGTGATCCGTAACGATATCTACATGAACACCATATAAGTAGTGCCTCCACATTTTTAGAGCATGAATGACTGCCTCCTATTCTAAATCATGGGTTGGGTAATTCTTTTCGTGCTTCCCTAGTTGCCTCAAAGCATAGTCAATTACCTTGCCATGTTGCATCAACAAACACCCTGACCCAATGCCCGAAGCATCACAATACACAATGTAGCCCTTCGAGCCTTCCAGTAAGGCTAATACTAGGGTAGATGTCAGTATATTTTTCAACTTCTAGAAACTCTGTTCACAAGCTTCGGTCTAGTGGAATTTAGCTTCTTTCTGAGTCAATCTTGTCAACGACGCTTGTAAGGTAGAGAATTCTTCCACGAACCTTCTGTAATACCTGGATAACCCCAGGAAACTACAAACCTCAATTGGAGTTATAGTTCTAGACCCTGTCTTTACTGCCTCAATTTTCTGTGAGTGAACCTGGATACCTGCGTCCATGAAAACCAATACGACATGCTTGTATTGTATTCTTCATCTTTAAATGTTTCTTAATGGTGTACAATGTTAGGATTTTCCCGAATTTCTTACTTTCTTGAACCTAGAGAAGTAGAGATTAGGAAAAGGGAATTACAACATAGCCTGGTCTTTATGATCATTGTATTAACTTGAGTTGTGGTAGCAGGATAGTTAAATTGGAACATATTGATAGCGGTTAGTTTGAAATCGCTCATGAGACCTGACCCAGTGATTGAGTAAAGTTATCCAATAGGGACGAATCAGCTATTTGGATGAGCCCTAGTTATCAGTTTTACAAGTAAGCATTGGGATTGATCACGTGTGTATACCCGAAGTAGTTATGAACCCATGGGGAAAACTTACCCTAGTTGTTTGCATATCTTGGTTTAAAACACGAATATAATCTTTTTTTAATATTGTTTTCTTTAAAATCCCCGAACTTGAAGATAACTCACCAACAAGTTCAATTACTGGCATTAGTCTAGATCTTACCCTATTCCCCGTGGGTTCAACCCCAACCTCTTAGTTGGGTTCTTTATTGATAAAGACTGCTTCATACTTTGTCACTAAGTGTGAGTTTGAGTATTGTCAAAAAGTGGCGTCGTTGCCGGGGAATATGACTTAGATTAGATTAATTGCTTGTATTTGACTTTTGATTGTTATTTTCCCGTTTATGTTTTCTTTGTTTTTCTTTTGGGATTCATTTAGGCCAACACCAATGGAGCTACCTTTGCAAACACCTAGATGGAAGGAAAGAGGCTGCTAGCGCCCGTGGAAGAGATGATGATATTGATACCCTAGCAGCTGTCTTGATGAACTATGAAGGAGATGGGGTACCAGGGTTCACAGAGCTAGTGAATGCCCTGTGGTCATATAAATCCAGAACAAAGAAGTTAGACCTTGATTTGAAGAACTGTTTGACTCAGCCAGCAAAGGCATCATTAGAGGAACCACCAGTCCTTGAACTGAAGGCACTGCCTCCCCATCTCAAATACGCATTCTTGGGTGAAGACAACACTTTGCCAGTGATTATTGCAGTAGATTTGATAGACTAGAAAGTAGAAGCTTTAGTTACAATATTAAAAAGGCACAAAAAGACAAGAGCTAATATCATCGGGATCCCTCCAAGCATATGTACTCACAAAATACACCCCGAGCCAAACTGCACACCAAGTATAGAGCATCAACGATGCTTAAACCCACTAATTCAAGAAGTAGTGTAAAAAGAGATTATCAAGTGGATGGACGCTGGTGTAGTCTACCCCATTGCGAACAACAAGTGGGTAAGTTCGGTACAGTGTGTGCCAAAGAAAGATGGGATCACAGTCTTACCCAATAAGAAGAATGAGTTGATACCGACACGACCAGTCACCGGGTGGTGTGTATGCATGGATTACAGGAAGCTCAACCACTGGACCTAGAAGGACCACTTTCCAATGCCATTCATGGATCAGATGCTTGACAGATTGGCGGGTAGAGGCTGGTATTGGTTTTTCGATGGCTAGTCATGGTATAATTTCAAAAGAATGCCATTTGGATTGTGCAATTCACCTGCCACATTCCAGCGCTGCATGATGTAGATATTCTCAAATAAGGTGGAAGACACCATTGAGGTATTCGTGGATGAATCCTCAGTTGTGGGTGACTCATTCGAATCTTGCCTCAAACACTTGGGCAAAGTGTTAAACATATGCGAAGAAACTAATCTAGTCTTAAATTGGGAAAAATATTATTTTATGGTTAATGAAGGAATAATGCTGGATTACAAAATCTCTGGAAAAGGGATTGAGGTGGACAAGGCAAAAATTGAAGTTATAGCAGGGTTGCCCCCACCTATTTCTGTAAAAGGGGCTAGAATCTTTTGAGGGCATACAAGATTCTATAGGCGATTTATCAAAGACTTTTCAAAGATTGCACAGCCATTGTGCAAATTACTTGAGAAGGAGGTGAAGTTCATATTTGATGAGGCATGTATAAAGGCCTTTGAGTGCTTGAAAGAGAAACTCACCACTGCTCCTATTATCATAGCTCCAGATTGGTCTCTTTCGTTTGAAGTAATGTGTGATACTAGTGGGGTTTCTCTCGGTGCTGTCTTGGGCAAACGAAGATAAAAGATTTTCCTTCCTATCTATTACGCTAGTAAAACACTCAACAAAACCAAAAAGAACTACATTGTCACAAAACAGGAGCTGCTAGTAGTGGTCTTTGCATTTGAGAAGTTTTGAGCATACTTGCTTGGAGCTAAGGTGATCGTCCATATAGACCATGCTGCTTTGAGATACCCAATATCTAAAAAGGATGCTAAACCTAGGTTTATTAGGTGGGTGTTGTTGCTTCATGAATTTGAGTTTGAGGTCAAGGGCTGGAAAGGAACTGAAAATCAGGTAGCTGATCACTTATCCAAACTATAGTCTGGGGCTAAGGCAAGAGAGGAGATTAATATTGATGACACTTTCTAAAAGAGCAGGTACTAGCTACATCTTAGGACTTTATTCCCTAGTTCACTGACTTTGAAAATTGTTTGGTCAGTGACATGATCCCAATAGACATGATCCCTAGCAGAAGAACAAGTTCGTATTTGATGCTCGAAGATACTATTGGGATGAACCATACTTATTTTGCATTTGTACAGATGGGATCATTTGTAGATGTGGGCCAGAGGTAGAAATGTTGAGCATTCTGGAGGCCTGTCACTCGTCCCCAGTTGGCTGTCATCATAATGGTATCTGAACTACACATAAAAAAATCCTGCAATGTAGGTATTACTGGACCTCTATTCACCAAGATGCCTATGATTATGATAAGGCGTGTGATCAATGTCAAAGACATGGCGGCATTTACCCGGAAGCATGAGTTACCATTGACCCATATTTTGGAAGTTGAGTTATTTGATGTATAGGGTATAGACTTCATGGGCCCATTTCTTAGCTCAAATGGGATGAAATACATCTTGGTAGTAGTGGATTATGTCTCCAAGTGGGTGGAGGCTATTGCACTATCTAACAATGAAGGTTGGTGGATCACACTTTTGTAACCGCCTTTTAAAGCCCTGTTGGAGAAATTTGGCCGTCAAGCATAAGGTGGCAACACCTTGCCATCCTCAATCAAGTGGGCAGGTAGATGTTTCAAACAGGGAGATAAATACCATTCTTGCCAAAATAGTGAATATTAATTGGACAGATTGTTCTAGGAAGCTTTGTGATGCACTATGGGCCTATCAAATAGCTTTTAAGACCCCCATTGGTTCATCTCCATTTAAACTGGTCTATGGAAAATCATATCATCTGCTGGTTGAATTAGAGCATAAGGCACTATGGGCTCTAAAAAATTTGAACTTAAACTGGAATGAAGCAGCCAAGAGAAACTTGACCAGCTCAATTCCGACTTAGAGCTTATGAGAGTGCAGCCATTTATAAAGAAAGAATGAAGATTTATCATGATAAGAAGATTGCAAAATGGGAGTTCAACACTGGTGATTTTGTCCTACTGTTCAATACAAGGCTTCATTTGCATTCTAGAAAATTGAAATCTAGGTGGATGGGACCATACAGAGTGGTGAATGTGTCCCCATACGGTGCAGTGGAAATTGAGAACAAAGATGAAAAAAGGTTCAAGGTTAATGGGCAAAGAATAAAGCTATATCTGGGAGATACGAAGGAAATAAGAGGAATCGAGGCTGTGTACCTTTATGATGCCTGAAGAATCACAAAAGTGATGTCATACTACAATGTTAAATCAGGCGCTGCATGGGAGGCGATCCATGGATAGTGAAGTCTGACTAGCTGCAGGTATGTCCCTTTCCTCTATTTTTACATTCTATGCTTCAGGGACGAAGCATGCTTTTCAAAAAGGGGAGGGGGTGTACTAGTATTTTTGGGTTTTTGATTCGTCCGAGGATTTTTCTTGCCATGTTTCTTTTCCCTCAGGCATGCTATCTAGTAGAACCGGCATATTTAAGATTTTATTTTGTAATTTTTATTTAATTAGAAAGTAGCTTAGGAGTACTCAGCCAATAAATTGCACTAGTTTTAGATTTGTAAAAAATTGACCCTGTTTTAAATTTATTTTTGATGATTAGCTATGTAGTTGTGATTGCAAGCATGATCTTTATGGATATTTTTATGTCATTTAGTATATTAGCATGTATAATTTTGGTTAAGCCATGAATAAACCGGACAGGTAGAGTGAATGCAAGTCATGTACCATGAGTAAGTGAGGTCTAATACCTAGTTCAATACTGCGTAGAGGATCTAGAACTTTCCCGATTGGTCTTTACATAGGTTTTAGGATGTTTGGTTAGTAAAGGATCATAGACCATTTTTGTTTAGCCCATTTTAGCTTAAATGACCTTACCAAAAATGATATGCTTCCCTTACTCCTGATTTTGAGCCTCAAATAGACCATTTTTCTTTGATTAACCAATTAACCGTACCCATTTTTATAATGAATCTATTTGAGCCCTGGTCCCTCCTTGGACATTGTGAACCTCAACATAGGCAAAATGCCTAAGTTGAGGGTGGCTAGAATAGGGGTGCATAAATAGTGGGAAAGTGAAAAAGGGAGAAAAGAAAAAAAGGTGAAAAATGAGGTATGGTGTGACAAAACAAAAAGAAAAAAAAAACAAACATAGAAAAAGAAAATACAAAAAGAGAATTATATATGAAAATATTGAATAAACACACCACACTCATACAAGTGCATCAAAAGGGTTAAAAGGGAGGAAAAAGTTGAAAAAGAAAAAACGGTAAAAAAGTGAAAAAAGTGGAGCCATATGTATGTAGTTCCAAGGAGGGGTTTAGTCACTAAAAAAATTCCCTATCTACCATACCCAGCCCAAAAACCTACATTACAAGTCAGATCAAGTCCTCTAGTGATCCTAGCCTGACCATCTGACAAACTGAACTAGAGAAAATAAGGGCATGCCTGGTATCCGATATGCAGTATTTGGAACTTCTTTGTGAGAGTGAGAGTACTATGTTTCATATTTTACTATATCTGTAAGTGGGGGACTTCATTTGTGGTGAGGGTACATAATTTGTGTTTAACTCAACCAAGTGTCTGTGTAAAAAGCATTGGTGATGACTTGACTACCTGTTAATAGCTAGATGACATGACTATCTGTTAATAGCTAGATGACATATCTTGATCCCTATTTATCAGGTTTTGTGTTTTTTTGAAGTGCATGTGATGATTTGGTTCACGGGAAAAGGGTCAAAAGCTTGTTGAGTTTATAGTGTAAGTCTTGGTTGATGTTGATTGTAGTATCCTAGGTTTATTTTCTAGTTAAGCGTTATGTTTAGTTTTTATTTTCTTTTGCTGAGGACATGCAAAATACTTTAGTTGAGGGTATTGATGTGCTGTTAGTTTACAACAATTATGGTGATTAAAACTGAGAAAATAGAATAGACTTAGGTATGTTTAGATGGATATGAGGTACTTTTACTTTGATTTCAGGGAAAATAAGTGTTGGAATAAAAATGTAAAGAAGCCTAAAAATGCAGAAAATCAGCCAAAGTACAAGTCTTAGTACAAGTTGTACCTTAATTGTATGAGCCGTACTGAGAACCTTGGTAAAAGTCAGAAAGCTAGAATGAGGGGAAGGCAACATATGACTCTTAGTACAAGCCGTAACTGGAGTCGTAGAATTGTTAAGAGAAAATTGCACAAAGGCAGTCTCTTGGTACGGATGGACTCACAGATCATAGCACTAACATACGACCCATACCATGAGCCGTGGTGAACATCAGAAGAATCTTCAATACTTGGCAGAACTTTAGACACTACAAACAGTACGAGTCGTAGAAAGAAGTATGAGTCGTAACACAACACTCGTGGAAAATTATAGAAGATGTCAGAGTTTTCAAGGTCAAACCATGAATGCATTGTATTATTCTGGGGGAACTATGGTGCCAGTCCTAACAAGGGACTGGACGAGTCATCCCCTTGGCCACAACTCGTGTCTTCCATCCGTCAAGTACACTGGAAAAACTCACCTGGGAGTCATCACGGGGGACATCACAACTCATGGTGCACCCAATGAGTCGTGGTGATGTCCTGCCGCCAACATTGCCACCTTCTCTTCTTCCTTCGACCATCCTTGACCTCAAGTGACCTAACAGATTGTGGAGTTGACCACGACTCATGGTCACACCCATGGTCACCCCGAACTTGAAAATTTTCAACTGAGTCAAACACCTCACCACGAGTCACTTAACAACTCGTGGTCATCTTGACGGGTCACTGGACGACTCGTCCTATGACCTGGTGTAGAAAGTCCTATTTTCGCCATTTCAACTCTTGGGTCTGATCTTAGGATATTTCGGTCATTACAATATCTCATCCTTGGGAACATTAATCCTCAAATGTTAGAAAACATATTGAAGCGCAGAGAAATGCAATCATCATACTCAAATACTGATCATATAAGATGAAAACTGACAGAATGGCTGCCTCCGAACTGAACTACATGATTGAACTGAATTCCCAAACCACTCATACAACCATTTACATGAAAGAAACTGAGGTACATGAGCTAAACATGAAATTGAATAAAGTATTATAGAAAACATTGACACCTCATGATGAAACTGAGCCAGAAGGGAATTGAAGTGGGTATCTAGCCATCATATCTTCTTTGGCTTTCCACGTAGGTCCATCAACATGCTAATTCCTCCATAAAACTTTGACTGAGGCTACTTCTTTGTTTCTTAGCCTTCGAACCTAACGATCCAATATTTCCACCGAAACCTCTTCATAACTAAGACTATCTTTCACACCGAGACTGTCCACCGAAATAACTAAAGCTGGATCACCCAAGCACTTCCTTAAGAGCGATACATGGAACACTGGATAGACTAAAGCTAATTCTGAGGGCAACTCTAACTCATATTCTACCTTGACAACACATTTCATAATTCGGTACCGGCAGACATAACGGGTACTGAGTTTTCCTTTCTTTCCGAACCTTATCACTCCCTTCATGGGAGATACCTTCAGAAACTCCCAATCATCGACTTCAAACTCAAGTTTTCCCCTCACATCCCCATAGGACCTTTGGCAACTCTGAGCTTTTTTCAACCTGTCTCTTATAAGCTGAACTTTCTTCATAGCCTCATGAACTGAATCCAGGCCTATTATCGCAGCTTCACCAACTTCTAACCGCTCAAATGGAGTCATACTTCAATGAGTGCGAGGCAACCCTGTGATAAGTCCATATTAATCTCCTCCCACTTCCAAGTAGGAATGCAGATGTCCTAAAGTACACCTCCTGGTCTCTGGTGCTCAACCTTCACTTGTTGACAATTCAGACACTTAGCCACAAATTCTGCATTGTCCTTCTTCATGCCACTCCACCACTAGACTTCCCGTAGGTCATGATACATCTTGGTGGCACCTGGATGTATGGACTAGAACCATGAGCCTCGTGTAACATCCGATCTCTCAAATTATCAACATCCAGAACACGCAAATAACCCTGGTATCGGAGCACACCATCTCCTCCTTTGGAGAAGACCTCTACCTTTTGGTTCTGAACCGCTTCCTTTAACTTTACCAAAATAGGATCCTTGTCTTGTCTAGCTTTTACATCAGTCACCAAGGATGATTCTGACCATTCTGCACAATAACACCATCATCGGTTGAGTCAACAAGATGAACTCCTGTAATTCATGCTAAGAATCTTGAAAGTATCAAAAAACGAACCCATGAGTTTCCATATTTGATACTTAAAATCATGCTAAACACATAAAATGTTCAATTCCACCCGAAGTTCATCCAGCATCGTCCGAAAACCAACCAACTACGCGATGCAATTGTAAAACCCATTCCGGACTGGTTGGAATCATCAAATTACTGACATAAGGTTGATTTGATCGAAAGTTGACCGTGGTCAAACTTATACCCCTTAAAGCTCATAAATTCCCCCAAAGGTTCTAATCACTCCCGAATCACCTCGGGATCTACACAAACTACCCAACTAAGTCATATTTCACCATCTGGAACTAGAAGAGCTCTCAGAATCCAAATTCGAGCTCGTTGACCTGAAATATTGACTTTGGTCAAAGACCTCAAACTTCAAACCTTCTGAGGACCAAAAATATCACCCAAATCTCCATTGGATCATCTCAGGAACGGTGTCGTCCACCATCTATGAGTCATAAATCACAAAATAAAGATTTTGAAAGGTTCAACGCGGGGAAATGGATCAACAATAGGAAATGACCGTGTGGGTTGTTGCACTTCCCGACCTAGCTAATAACTGCACTTTCGGAACACCTAAATACCCAACACTTATGGCAGGGATAGGGATTTACCTTGAATGTACCCATTTTAACCATCATTTCTACCATGGGGAACATCCATAGGGTCTAGACTAAGGAAATTAAGAGCACGAATCATTCAAGAAATCTAAGTTGGGCATATACCTGATATAACACGACCTTATGAGCTGATAAGGCAATAAGGACTGAGTTCATAGAGATGAGCATGCTGAGAGAAATAAGTCCACATTCATGACTAGGGTCATGACACGAAGCTGAATCTTTAAGGAGTCATGGGGTAATATCGGATCGCTGATTAATGGGGTTACCTATCATCTTAGGGTTCTGAATATAAGCATGAGTTGAGCGTAGCATCGGGTGAAACATAAGGGAAACATCTAAAGGAGAATGGATGAATTACCCCTAGATACTACTTCTAGAATTTCCTTACTAGGAAACTTAAGAATTAACCTGGCCCTTCACTTACCATCTCCCTCTAATTTAAGTCCATCATTCTAAGGCTCTAGGATTCTTCATTAAGTTTACGCTAGTATCACTAACTTCGAACTTCCCATTCACCTCCAAATCTATCGCTGAAGATTTCATACCTATAACCATTTTATACCCTTCAAAACAATAAATCTCATACTAAAATGTGACAGGGACCTTGTACCTTATACAGTAGTTCTCAAAACTAGCAAACATGGTAGATTTGATAGGAAGACCTATAACATACTTGGGACTACATCTGAAGTTGATTGCCACTTGCTCTTGGTAACCTATCCTGTTGAGATGGGTGATTTGTTTGAGCTGCTGATCTGGTGATTGGCGCACTGGCTCTATCCTTGCCCTGCTTGGCCGATGGGCAATTCCTGCGCATGTATCTAGCCTCCCCACATTTGTAACAAGTGTTTGAACCTGCAAAAAACTTTCCTACGTGTGTTTTACCACATTTTAGGCATGCTGGCCGACTAGAGGGGTGGCCGAGCACGACCTCTCTGGCCATCTCGCGTGGCTGAAGGGCAATATCTGTGTTTATGACCAGGACAGCCACAATAGAAGCAAACATCTGAACCCACCATGCACTTTCTAAGGTGGTTCTTCCCCCAGCACTCACAAACTGGATAGGAAATCTCCCTTACCTAAGGCCTGCTTCCCTAAACCTGAGCTAAAGACCTCTGTCGGGGTTGAGCGCGACTTCCACTACTTGACCCTTGCTAGGGACTCTCCAAGTAATCAGTCCTGGGCCTTTTGTTCCTACCTTCTCCCCTCTTAAACTCTCCATCCAAACGTGAACCACCAATCTTAGACAAACTCCTCCTCATGAAGTCTTGAACCCTAGTAGCTGCCACCTCTCTGGTAGGGTTCGCGAATGGGATAGTCTGTTGGTCAGGCTGGGTGATCATGGCCTGTATCAACATTCTGAGAGTGGCCTCGAGTTCTACATCCGTAATCTGCCTGAACATGGGATCCATTGAGGTTGGTGGGGCTAACGGACTCCCACTGTCACTCTGAGAAGACATGTTTCTGCAACGCACATAACACGAGTTAGAGCGATAGAGAGACATTTCACCACACAACTTAGATCATGAAAGAAGGGAACGTTTCCTAAACATCTCGTAGCCTCTTCATCATAAGTGTGGGGCACTTCACACCCATGAAAAAGAATCTACTTAATGCGGCTTTTGGACACCTTAGGTCACTTTAAAACCTAATACTCTGATACCAAGTTTGTCATGACCCGAAATAGGCCCAGATCAAGATACGAGACAAGAAACCCCGAGAGCCTCCAAGTCGATTCATGGCATGAACACATGAACACACATCTAACTCAACATAGATAAGCAAAAGGTTATCATAGATAATATAATGGAAGTCTAAACAATCTTAACATCTGAATACATACATAGATCCAACACTGAATACACACAATGTCCAAAAAGCCTCTAAACTGATGAGTTGATGGGACAAAAGCCCCAACTAACTCTCTATTGTCTGAAAACTGAAAATACTGTAGACAATTTATAATAAGGGTCCTCTCAAGATGAGGACTCACCAACTGAGGCTGAGAAAAGCTAACTTCAGAAATCTAAATAGCGATGAGACTTAACCTGAATATCAGATCCTGTATCATGAAATGATATAGCATAGAGTATGCGGTCAGTATGTGGAATGTACCGGGTATGCAAGGTAAGTAAAACGGACAGTTTAAATGCATAAGAGTTCATAAGAGTAGGACAACATCATCATAACATAAATATCATAATGTAAACATAGGGCTCAAGGTTTCCAAAACATTTGTAAATCAATCATATTCATAGTCATAAGAGTAAATCTTTATTAAACATGACTCGAGCCGAGGTACATAATCATAACCATGTATAAATCATGAGGAATAGTGGGAGGACTTGTCATATAAACGACATTACCACGATAGAGCTTATGTGGCCCCAACTGTTATACCTAAGAGGGCAGAGCCATCCAAAGCTTTGCCAGGGCTAAGGACGAAACCATGATATTGATATCAAGCTGAAGGCCCCTTGGGCAGGGGAAGCTCAAAAGGGAGGTCCTAAATATATATATATATATATATATTTATATATATGACCTACATTGGCGTGAAGTACAGGGCTGACTGACCCTTAGCCTACTTGGTGCTAGACACTACTCCCAAAGACATGCATTTTCTCTCCATCATTTATCAACGGAGCTGAACCATTGTCGGGTGACGAAGCTAAATGCATTAATACATGCGAAAATAAAAAACATAATATGAGGAGCCTTGGCTCAAACCATACCACAAGTTGAAAATAATGAGAGTCTTGACTCCAAAACCATATGGTAAGCTAATTCATGAAATCATAAAATATACTTGATCATATGGGCTTGCCCAATACTTAAACATGCTTAAAATCAACTTGATCCACTTTGAAAACATGAACATAAACATGGGTATTTCGAAATCATACTTTATTCATAAACATCTCATCATACTTGAACATATATCTCATGGATCTCAACTTTCATGAACATCCATGGATGGGCATCACAGTTTAGAAAACTTGAAACATAATTTATAATTTAAAATAGTGTAAAATCTGCCCATTAATCATAATTTATCATTAAAACATTCTTAGATCATACCGATGATTAATACGTAGGAATTCATGCATTAGGTAGAATCCCCATGAAATCATCAATTAGAACATCATGAATTGAGAGGGAATTGGGCATGGGTACGGACAATTGCACACATTCATAGCCTTACATACCTAAGAGGATCTGATTCTATAACTTCCTTGATTGCCCAATGAAGATCTGGTGAAGAACCTTGAAGAACTAGGCTTGATCACCTCTTTATACCTCTATATTTGCATGCATGAATTTGAATGAGCCTAGAATGACCTTACCCCTCTTAAAGCTAAATATTTAAAGCTTAAAATGAAGTAGTTTAGGACTTAGGAACATAGGAATTATAGAAAAGCCCTTAATAAGCTCGCAGGGGAAAACAAACTTTCAGTCCCAATGAGGGACTGAACAAGTCGTCCCCTTGGCCACGACTTGTGGTCTTCCATTCGTCAAGTACACTGGCAAAAGTCACCTGGGAGTCATCATAGGGGACACCATGACTTGTGATGCACCCAATGAGTCGTGGTGATGACCCAATGCCAACATTGCCAGCTTCTCTTCTTCCTTTGACCATCCTTGACCACGGGTGACCTAACGGATCGTGGGGTTGACCACGACTCGTGCTCACACCTATGGTCACCCCGAACTTGAAAATTTTCAACTAAGTCAAACTAATCACCATGAGGCACTTAATGGTTTGTGATCATCCTGATGGGTCACTGGATGACTCATCCTGTGACCTGGTTCAGAAAATCCCATTTTTTCTGTTTCAACTCCCGGGTCTGATCTTAGGGTTTTTGGGGCATTACATCTAATAAGTCTTTCAATTGCTCTTTCAATTCCTTCATCTCGGTAGGAGCCATTTGTTATGGACATATGGATATAGGTTACGTATCTGGTGGCAGGTCGATAAAGAAATCGATCTCACGCTCTGGGGAATACCCGGAAGCTCATTCAAAAATAAATCCGGAAATTCACAGACCGCAGGAACAGACTGAAGAATCCAGGATTTTTCCTGCATATCTTGAACCCTAACAATGTGGTAAATGCAACCCTTTGCCATTAGCTTCCTCGCCCAAAAATAGGATATAAACCTACCTTTTCGCGTAACTGTATCACCTTTCCTTTCTTGCACTACCTCCCCGAGAAAGTGAAAATCAAACGGTCCTGGTCTAGCACTCCACATTGTCATAACATGGTGCTAGCCAATCCATGCCCATAATTACATCAAAATCAATCATTTGTAGATCCACCAAGTCTGCTAAAGTCTTAAGACCAATAACCTCTACTGTACAAACCCAGTAAATTCTCTTAGCAATAATAGAGATACCAATGGATGTGGATATAGAAAATTGTCATTGAAGCAATTCTGGTGTTATATCAAATTTTCGTGCCACTAGCAAAGTAACATAAGATAAGGTAGAACTTGAATCTATTAAAGCATAAACCTGGTGAGAACATACATCCAACATTCTTGTCACAACATCTGGTGATGACTCTGATTCCTGTCACTATGGTAGGGCGTAAGTGCGATTCGAACCACTAGAAGAACTAGATTCCCCTAATCAACCTCTACTCTACTAGTTGGAGCTGAGGGTCTGTGCCCAGCCGAAGGTGTTGGAACATGTGATCCTATTGAGGACCTGTTCTTCTGGTCCCATTCACTCTGGCCCTAGTCTGACAATCCCTCATCATATGGCCCTCTTGCCCATAAGTATAACAAGTAGTAGAGTTGTATCTACATCTCCCAAAATGTCATTAGTTGCAAATGCTGCAACGCGATGCAACGGGCTTGCTCTGATCCGATCCCCGCTGCTGTTGGGAATCATATGCTCACGAACTCTCATCGGGACCTTACTGGTCACGATAATCTAATCTACCGCCCTGCTTCTACTGAGCTAAATGTCTAGGTGTCCTACCTGATATTCGTAACCTGAGTCTGCTCTAAAATTTTGCCTACACATCAGTGGGCCTGGCCTTCTAGCGATGCTCCTGATTAGATCTTTTTACCTCATGCTGACGCTGCCTAATCCCTTCGATGTTTTGAGCGAAAGCCTGAATGCGCGAAATGTCCATATCCTCCCGTAAGGTAGCTATAACATAGGTTTCCACATATTCTGGAAGAAGCCCCATGATGAATTGATGTACCCTAGCTGGCATGGTGTCCACAAATGATTGCATATATCTTTCCAAAGAATGAAACCTCATCGCGTACTCTTGAACACTCATCATACCTTGCTCCAGGTACAAGAACTGATCCACTTAGGCTTGCCGGATCTCTCGAGACAAATAGTGATCTATGAAGGCCTCTAAAAAACTAGACCAAGTCGTAGGGGGTACCCTCTGTCTCGGGACCTGTCCTAACTCTCGTACCACAACACCGCTATGTCTCGTAGCCAAAATACTTCCAACTCGACTGGCTCTGCGGGCGTAGCATGCATCACTCTAAATATTCTTTGTAACTAATCAAGGAAGTCTTGAAGGTCCTCCCCGCTATCTGTCCCCATGAATTACGGAGGTCTCAGGGCAAGAAACTCTCGGACCCTCGAAATTCCTGGTCCTCCAGTAGATTCAGTAAAAAATGGTGCCACTGGCTGGCATTGAGTGGCCATCATCTAAGCCAGCATATAAACCACACTCCTAATCTCCTGATCCGGTAGTATAGGGATTACTGGGGGTGGCACTAATGTATCTGCTGCCTTGGGGGGCTACTGGTGTGGCCGAGAATGATGGGGAGACCGAGATGACATCTTCCTCTTGCCCCTAGGTTGGGCCAACTCTGACAGTGGCACACTGCTAGTGCCCTCTCCTGCAGCGGTATCCAACTCCCGACCAGTCATAGTCTGTCATGCATCAGACAATTTCTCTATAGATAAGCAGAATAACGTAAGCTTAGGGACTCAACCCTATACAACATAGCTCTATAGCACGACTGGAGAAGGAAGAAGGTTAACCACGCTATCATGCCTCATAGCCCCTGCCTATAGAATGTGGTGCACAACAAACTCATAGACAAAACTCTACTAGACACGACTTGTAGACTCCCCAGGATACGACGTTGCTTTGATACCAAGTTTGTCACGCCCCACCTTGGGAGGCATGACTGGCACCTAATACCACAGTGGGACTGCACTAACCAAGCTGGTAATATGTACTTCTGGTGCTTGCCAACAACTCAAAATCAAGAAAACAAACAACTATATCTCGGTTGTAAACACAGCCTCAGGCCAACAAGGCCACTCAGCAAACCTGTAAGAAAAACAACTAACCCAGCAGTCACACAAATAAAAGGATCCTATGCGAGCCGATAAGACCACCATGCTGTGTAAGTCACAACAAATGGAAAACAAGCAGTCATATATATACTATAGCAGACAAGGCTGCTAACTGATAACCTAGGCCCCACACGGCCAACACACAAAACATAACATACATAGGCCCCACACGACCAACAACAACCAACAACTAAGAAATGTAGTCCGCAAGCCTCTAAGAGTGGAATAGTGATCAGGACAGGGCCCTGACAAACCCAAAAGTTGTACAACAAAATGAGCAAACCTTTTTAACTAATAACTCTGGAGAAAAGAAGCTGACTGATCTGCTAACCCTGGATTACTACTTAGGAGGTCCTGAAACATGTTTGTCCATATCTGCAGGCAAGTATGCAGTGCCTCAATGATGAGCGACAGTACAATATGTACCGAATATGTAAGGCAGTAATAAAGCTGAATAAAACTGATAAAAGAATTGAAACTAATCAATAGGAAGGATAAAAGTTCAACCTAAATAGCCTCACAATATGAAGTGTAACCAGCAAGTAAATATACAAACATGAACCTAACCGGGCCCCCATAAGCCTGGAAGGTAAAATCAACACAGAATAACCTATCTAGGCCCCCATAAGCCCTCGCAAGCACAAAACAGTCTATATACTCCTTCGATACCCCTGAGGCTCCATAAGTGACTACAACAACGTCTCAGGAAAACTAGGCCCTTGTGAAGGTCGTAATATCATCTTTGGCATAGGTGGAGTTCATAGAAAACTCCGACATGGCCCCGAACTTTTGTCCCTTTAGACACTTAATAGCTCTGTAAGCAATTCAGTAGCTCATAAGCAATACAATAGATTCAAAAACAATCTTATAGTTCTATGAATGATAGCAGCATCATGGCCCCACAAATAATCTATAGCTCCGTAAGCATTAGCAGCTTCATAGCTCCGTAAGCAGTTCATAGAATTACTAGTCCCTCAGATATTCATAGCAAGGGGTCGTACGAAATATGACCAATCTCTACTAGGGATGCTACGCTACAATCTCAAATCTATTCGTAACGACTAACTAAAACATTCGTATTCTCAAGTTACTACAGAAGTAAGAGTCATATCAATGTTATGATGAGAATAACTTACCAAAAGATTAGCCTTAACATACCGTAAGCGACAATTTTTGTTCACCCAAATAGTTCCAACCTAAAGCTGGTAATTCCACCAACTTGCAGCCCTTACGTTGAAAGAATAACACTATTTCAATACTAGGAACCGCCAAATAACAATAACCTTTCAAGCATAGCAACTACAACTCAAACTCTATTCAATTCACTCGAAAGCTTACAAATTTCCAAGAGTTTAGAAGGTAGAAATGCTCGCTTGACACCGTGCTCGTATACTCATTCCCCAAGCCCTTTCCTGCATGCATCATACCCTAAAACTCTCAACATACGTAGGCACACGTCATTTAAACGATAGAAACTCATGGGATGTAACATTTGATTATTTATGATTTCTTGACTTTATCAATTTCTCTACTTACAAATCCTTCCTACTGTGAAATAAACCCACCAAGTGGTATTGTATTATCCACGGCTACAATAATATCCTAATGTACCTTCTTTATGCTTTGCATTTTTACAGGTTTCTGGTTTTGAGGAATGATACCATCTTTCTTTGGATTCATATGCACTACTGGCTATGCCTTCTCCATATTCTTAGATCTGTTTGCAACTTCTTAATCCTATTTATTAGAGTTCGATGGAGCTGATGCTTGAAGAAATTTTCTAAAAGATCTCTCAATCCATTCTTTTCCACTCTCTTTTTTTTGCTCTTTAATATTGTGTGTTGTATTTCCTATAGAAATCTTCTTAATAACATTATTATTTTACTGTATGGTATTATTGTGAATTTCTTTTACTTTTGAAGCCTTAGTAATCTTGATGTTTTTGTTATGGAATTCATCTGCATTGTTGTTTTGTGCATCTTCTACCACTAGAGAATCAAATTTGTTTTCCACTGTCAGCTCTTTTCCCTTTTGAACATGTATGTCGTTTTCGGTGGCTTTCTTTCCTACCACTTTCCATGTGTCTACATCCACCATTTTTCCTACTGAAAGGATTTTTGCTTTTTCTTGCTGAATTTTATTACAAGTTGTATTCCCCATATTAGTCTCATTTTCCTTAGGTATTACTATAGGGTGTAAGATTCTACATTCACGCTTATCATGGCTCTGTAATCTATGTTTCCACACAATACGTGGGAATGTAGTAATACCTTATGATAACTGTCTCAATCCTTACCACACCCATTGCTTCATTTTCAATAGCCACTAGAACTAATTTTTGCATGTCTACCAGCAAGTCCACCATTACCTTGACCTTGGACAACTAGGTCTAGTTCTATTAATGGTGGCCAAATCTAGTTGTACTGGCTCACCCACTGCAGATGCTAAAAAGAATAGAGATTATTTACTAAAGTATGTGGACAGTAGATTTGGAAAGGATATATATGGGCAGATAGATTTTGAAAGGATATCCATGCCATCAGTTTAGTAGTTTATTCATAAATTTTGAAATGTACATCATAGATTAGGGTTCTTATTAGATACTCTAAATCTTTACGCGAGGACATGTCGCACGGGCGTCGCACGCGGGCGCCACCCAAACCCTTGCCAGCCCGCCTATATGAAGTAAAATTGAGCTAGAAAGCTCATTTTTACTCAGTTTTAGTTGATTTTTTTCAGAATTCATAGAATTCAAAGCCCTATCACATGGCGAAAAGATATACCAGGTAAGAAACTTCACTCTTGTCTCTTTTGGGATTTGAAAAGAGATCCTTGGGAGGAAGTCATGACTTGTTGTTGTCTTGTGGTTGATTGTGGTGTTGCTGAATTTTTAGATGATTATAGGTAGAGGAAATAGTAGGAGTTTACTCCTACTTTAGATGATAACATCGCCAAGAAAGGGTAAGTAATTCCCTTTTTGATTTCTTTAAGTTTATGAGGTTATAACTTGGAGAATGTTGTAGTATTGTGTTGTTGTTTCTTTGTGTGTTTTTGTGGCATGTTGCTGCCCAATTTTTCCAGAACTTTGGTGAAGTGAAGTTGCTGCTTGTTGGGTTTGTAATTTGGACTTGGAAGGATCCTTAAGGAGTAATCTTGAAAGCAATATTTTCGGCAAAATTAAAGTCGACGTTCCAAGGTATGTAAAGGCGTCTCTTTCCTTTTTTTTCAAGCACGAAACTAAGTTATTGAAAGGATCAATATTCCTATGTTTTTAAAATCATATTGAGGCATCTATGATCCTTTCCAAGGGTTGTAAATATTTGTAATAAAGCTTGAATTGTTAAGAATGGTTGAAGCGTACAAATTTGAAGTGAAAGGTGTGATTTTTACACGATTGTTGCCGTAGTTCCAAATCGAGTTTGAAGTCCCCTTAACATGGGCACCGTGAGCTGGTCCTTTGCAGTATACTGTATATGTGATGTTTAATATATGTTAAGATCTTGTCACTTAGTGAAATTGGTAGGAAATGCTAAGACGACGACATGTAATTGAACTTAATCTAAGAAGATGACGCTAAGCCGATTGAGGGTAAATGAGCTTATTGAAATGACATTTTAATAATATTATTAATCCCTCCTATATGTTTATGTTTTTAAGTTCTTAAGATAAAAAGTAGATTTTATGTTTTTCCTCTTTAAAGCTAAGCAAGCGGCACGTAGCGAATAAGCTAAATCGATACATGTTCACGGGGAAAGCGTGGCTAAGTTGTCAACTAGGCGAAGAGCTAGGTGTGTATAAGAATTGATGGAATAGTGAACATGAGGGTAAAGACTTGAGTGTAGAGTGAATCATTTTTGGAAAAGAAGTTAAGATGAATAAGGAAAGTAGAGCTAAATATTGTTAAACTAGACGATACGGGTTACGATTGTGAATGAGGTAGGAAACAGCTAGGAAGATTAACCCTGTTCTAAATATGTTTAGCAAAATAGTTATAAATTAAGTTGTTTATGTTTCGTATGTGTTACGTTGATGAATAACCACTAAAGTTTTAACCTTCTACGAAATAATTATAGTTGAACATCTGCAAAATAGTAACTTAAGTTGAGAAGCTCTCTATTATACCCCCTAAAGGATTATGTTAAGTTATCTATTCTAAGTGTTGAAATTTTCTACCATCTCTGAAAAGGGTAATCCTAGGATCTTCTAAGTCACTTATGATTATGTAAGCTTTCTTCAGCTCCGCAGATAATTGAGAAGTTATGTAAGTCAATCCAGCATCACCCGAATTACGGCTATATATCCTTATTTACCTATAAGGCATCACTTAGAGAGTTACTCATGAGTTCCAAAGTTATAGAGCTCCAAGTCTCAGATCCTTAAGTTATGTCTTTATGTCCCTAGTTTATGTTGAAATGTGCTAGTTGATCTAAGAAGTTTTTGAGAGATCATATTTCGAGAATTATGCTAATGTCTCGGTCAAGTATCTGATGTTGTATACAAGTCTAAGAACTCAAGTCTTTATATGTCTTCCCAGTAAGAAGTCTTAATGTGTACGATTTTCATGTTATAACATACAGTTGAATTCTTTCAGATATATTCAAGTCATGCATCTTTATGTTTAGCACTTGTTGAGTTATTAGTTGAATTTCCTAAATTCAGAGGAGAGATTCTCCCAGGTACCAATGTTCCTAAATGTATAAGTAAGTATAAGTGCAGGCTATGATAATGATCAGTTAAGCTCAAAACTTTGACTACCTGGAAGTCTCCTGGAGGTCACCTAGTTAATTAATGCGAGTTATACATTATATAAAAGTCTTATACGTTGTATGTTTGTAGTTTAGTTCTCAGCTCTATGTATATGACAAATAACTCCAAGTTCCTAGTTATAATTTCCATGTTTTCCTGCAAATAAGTCAAATGAATTAAGAACTATATGTGCTTATCTACATGATAAATTTGGAAATGAAATTCCAATGTATAGTTGCTGATACAGGTTAAAGGAACCACCTGGTAGGCAGTATATATTTGTAGTTTCCAAATGTTAAAGAATTGTGTAGAAATGAGCTCTATGTGTTTCTATCCAAGTAATATGTTCAATTGGTAGGATTATTTGTAAGGACATTGTTTGTAAGCCTACAAAAGTTCTTATGTTGTCTAAACCTCTTGAGGGTCCTTCAAGTAACTGAGTCGACATGTTCATGTATAATTTGACAACTTTACGTGATATATATACATATTATCTAGCTTTACATGATATGGGTGCTCACTTGCATTTATGGGTTCGAAAGAGGCCTATTCCGGGCACAGATTTAACATTTGTCATTTATACTTCATACATGTTAAATTGACTCAATATAAGCCATATCGACCCTATTTATGATTATGATTGAGAATTATTTTTATTTTACCCCAATGTGGTACATCGGCTGGAGATATTTTTATTTTACCCCGGTGTGATACATCGGCTGGAGATATTTTTATTTTACCCCGGTGTGGTATATCGGCTGGAGATATTTTTATATTATCCCAGTGTGGTACATCGGCTGGAGATATTTTTATTTTACCCCGATGTAATACATCAGCTGAAGATACTTTTATTTTTCCTTGGTATGGTACACCGGCTGGATGAATTTCATAGATGGATTTATGGTTGGTTGGTTGTTGGCATTATAGTTATAGTTTTTCTTGTGCATTACTAGGTTGCATTTGCACTTCAGTATTGACTTATTGCCAGGTTTCAGTTTTCAGGATTCCAGGTTGTTGTTATTCCTTATTTCTGGCTTAGTTATCATTGCTATCTTACATGTTTACAGTTTTCTGCCTTATATACAAGTACATTTCATTCGTACTGACGTCCCTTTGCCTGGGGACCTACGTTCATGCCGAAGGTGCAGGTAGACAGATGTCATATAGTCGGCTTCCCAGTCAGTCAGGTATGGGGAGCCAGTCACGCCTTCCCCAAGTTATGGGGAATGATAGACTTGGTATCAGAGCGAAGTCGTACCTTAGGGAGTCTACAAGTCGTGTATAGTAGAGTCTTTCTTATAGGTATGTTGTGCACCATATTTATAATCAGGAGGCTACAGGGCATTTAGGGGTTCTTTCACTTTGTTCATTAATAGATCGTGCTATAGAGCAATGATGTAATGGCTGTTTGAAATCTAAATCGTGCTTATGTTTTAGTATTCAACTGGAGTAAGAAAGATGGCTATGAGATTTATTGACATTGATGCTTGAAAGGGTCCTAGTCGCTCTCCTGTCGATCCGAGAAATAGATTAGAGGCTCGAAGTGAGTTTCCCATTCCTTGTACCACAGTTCCTCCAAGTTCCAGTCGGAATTACTGTGGGAAGGGATTCAACCCCTCCTATTGTTTTAGATTCGGTAGAGCTAAGAGAATGTGGAGTTATGGATCCTTAAGCACCAGATGTACCTTCAGGTATATCAAAGGGATGAGATTTTGAGAAAGCATTTCAAATGTTAGCCCAAGTAGTGGTGTTTCAAAATAAATAGTTAAAATTAATTGTAGGGTCCAAGGGAAGTTTTGAGAGCTCTAGTGCCCATAGGTTTTGAGCCTAAATCCCCTAGACTTCACGAATCAGTACTTACCATGGGAACTTCGACGGGTTTGAGCTAATAAGGTTTTGTACCTAGAGCATGGCAGCATGAGTATTCATGAATATAGTCTCAGGTTTAATTCTTTGGCCCAATATGTTTCAAATGGGGTGCGGAATATGAGGGATAGAGTATATCAATTGTATTAGGTTTGGGACCCCATTTGGTCCGAGAGTGTTTAGAAATGTCTACCCTGAAAAAAATATCTACTGCTTGGATGCTAGTATTTGCTCAAAAGACGGACGATCTGATTCTGATCACGGACAAAGATAGCATGCCCGAGATACGCTTTATACCTTAATTTAGTCTTGTTTATCTAATTTATTTTATATATTTTCATGTGATTCTATATAAATGTGAATATATGTGCTAACCAACATTATTAGTCCTTGTTTTATAGGTTTCAAGGATTTTTGAGGAACTAATTCATAAGTTGGTGAAGTAGAGGAATGGAGTCGGGAGCAAATGGCGAAAGTCGGCAGAGAAGCATGCCTTGGCAAGGCTGGCCGCGCCAGGCAGCATGCCACGTTGTGCGTGTGCCGCGCCCAGCGTCGTGCCACGCCTATGCCAGGCGCACGAGAGAAGGCAGCAAGCAGGCAGGTGAGCTGTGCGCCAGCTTCGTGCCACGCCAGGCCAGTTGCGCGCCAGCAGCATGCCATTGCGCTGCTTGAGCAGCGTGCCACGCCGGGCATCGCGGCAAGGGGTTGCCTAGAGTCGATATCTGTTGATTTCCAGTGTGCCTCCGCGTTAACTCTGTGTCACAGAGGCAGTGCTCCGTGATACACTCCGTGACACGGAGCCATTCCACGACAGGCTAAATTAAGCACGTTCTCCATTTACTATAAATAGGACCCTTAGCTCCTAATTCCAGGGGTCACGATTTTATTTTGGAAAACTACCTAGGAGTGAAGGGAGAAGTGGGAGAACTCATCCAGGGTTTATCAAATTCCCTTCTCATCTACCAAATTCATGTAAGTATGTTAGCTTAGTATTAGTTAATTGTAGTTTTACGAACATGAATGGCAAGAACCCTTCCTCTAGGGTTGAAGCCATGAATTATGATTGTGATTTTATGAAATTGTTTTGGAATTAAGTTATTGATTGTTGTTTTCGTCTTGCATTCTGGATTGTTGGTTGTTTTTATGATTGATCACCATGAAAGCATATTTGTTAGCTTGAGTAATAGCTTGAGAAAGCATTACCTAGGTCAGGACATGAGAATGTGAGGAGCATGCTTGTATCTCGGGAGAGATTTTTGTGTCAGGATAGAAATATACCTAACACCGTGCTTGGTTGAGACACGGGGGTTATGAAAGACCAACTTGGGATGTCACATCACCACTCGAAGAAGTAGTTGTGAGGCTAAGTTGAGTTAAATGGTTAGACACACGAAAGTCCCTAATCGTTTCCCCGTAAACCACAACATAATTGATTGCCCGCGACTAGAAATTAAACTCCTCGCTCACAATGATGCAGTGAGGCTAGATTGCCGTGTTTAGAGGCTCGAAAGACCATAAACATGCAATTCTAATTATGTGAAATAACAATTGATAGTTCCATGCTTAACCCATTGCAAATCGTAGTATCGCATGATTAATTGGTTTTAACTCTGTGTTGCTCCTAGAGTAATTTTAGAATACTTTGTTGACCCAAAATTAGACTTAATTAATCTCAATCGAAAATGTCTATAACCAACACTTGAGGTATTTAAGATCACACTAGAAATGGATAGTTAGAGGAATGGGTCCAGTCCCTGTGGGTTCGACAATCCGGTTCTTAAAAAGAGCCACTATATTACTTGCACGACCCGTACACTTGCGGACGCGTGAATTGGGCACGTCAAGTTTTTGGCGCCGTTGCCGGGGACTCGGCGAAGTTTTGATAGTTTATCTGTTTTTGTGTGATTTTTGAATTTCCTAAAGTGTTGAGAAACTTGGTCTTAGTCTGTTTATTTGCAGGTGACAGGTTGTCCTGCCGAGCTGGCTAGAAACAGAGAGCTTGTGGAACCGTTGCTGGAACCTGAATGTCAAATCCATTTGTAAAGGAGAGTAGCTCTAGAGAAAAAGCTGAAGAGACTTCAAGAAAAGGTACAACAACAACCACCCGCGGGGCAAGCACAATTGTCATCAGAAGCAATGGCAGCAAGACTAGTTCGCGAAGTGGCAATCCCACTAGCGACGAATGTGACCTCTAGCATCTGTAAACCGAAGCCTGGAGGGCACTTTGAGCTTAAACAGAACATGGTGCAGCTGTTACATTCTAGTGGTCAATTCACTGGGATGGCACATGAGGACCCGCAGCAGCACCTACCGAGCTTTTTAGAGATTAGTGACACGTTTGTCCCCACCAGCGTGTCCACAGATTATGTCTGAATGACCCTCTTCCCATTTTCACTGTTGGGAGAGGCAAAAAAGTGGCTGAAGGCTGAGCCACCGAACTCCATAACTTCATGGAATGATTTGGCTAAGAAGTTCCTTATCAGATTCTTCCCTTCAGGCAAAACTGCAAAGTTGAGAAGTGAAATACTCAGTTTCAAGCAAAGGCCTGATGAGAACTTATATATGGCTTGCAAAAGATTCAAGTCATTGTTGAGAGACTATCCCCATCACCAGCAATCAAATGAAGTGCTGGCTCATACCTTTGTAGAAAGTCTAGACCCACACACAAAAATATTACTAGACTCTGCATCGGGTGGGCAAGCCTTGGATAAGACATATGTTGAGTTGTACACTTTGTTGAACAGAATTGCTCAAGGAAATCCAGAGTGGCACAGCGAGTCATCGAGGGGGCAGGAAAGAGACCAGGGTTGATAGAAGGAGATGGTTTGAATGCCTTGGCAGCACAGTTAGCTTCGTTCCATCATCAGATGATGACTCAGTTCAATAAACTGAGTATGAACCAACACTAGGGCCAAGTTAATGCAGTTCAGCAAGCTCCGAGTTGGTGTGAAATGTGTGGTAATAATGGGCACAATGTAGAATCTTGTGGAGCCAATCCGGAGTCAGTCAATTTTGTAAGTAATGTGCAGCGCAACAATCAGAATTTTGGAACCAGTTACAACAGAAATTGGCAGGGCCACCTGAATTTTTCTTGGGGTGGAAACCAACAGCAGAATTATATGCACCCTCAACATCAGCAGTATCAGCAGAATAGGCTGAATGATGGGCAATTGAGTAGCAGCATTGAGGAAACATTACAGAAAATCATGGAGACCCAGAATCAGTTAGTGGAAAATCAGGCAAGGATGGCAACAGACTTCAAGAATCAGCAAACAACCACCCGCAATCTTGAAACAAGTGGGTCAGATAGCAGCTGCTCGAAACATGAGATCACAAGGGGGATTACCAAGCGACACAGATCCTAACCCCCGGCAGATCAATGCCATCAGTCTGAGAAGTGGTAAGCAATTAGCTGATGAAGTGCCAAAAGAGCTGAGAAAGGGGGTGCACCCGGAGTTGGTTAGACCAGGACCATCCATCAACATGGGAGATAATCAGAGTGCTGGGCAACAAAATGTACAATCTTCATCGCAGCCAGCACAAAGACCACCACCACCATTCCCTCAGAAATTCAGGAAGAGCAAGGGGGAGGAATGCTTCAAAAAGTTCTTTGAGAGCTTCAAAGAACTTCACATAAATTTGCCTCTTATTGATGTCTTGCAGGGGATGCCCAAGTATGCTAAATACTTGAAGGATGTGATGGCGAACAAAGTGAGATTGGTAGATGTCCAGACTGTAGCACTGACTGAGGAGTGCAGTTACAGGGTATTGAGCAAAATGCCAAAGAAGCTCAAAGACCCAGGGAGTTTTACCCTCCCCATACAAATTGGTAAAGCTGAGGTGCTACGAGCTTTGTGTGACTTAGGGGCAGCAGTTAATCTAATGCCCCTATCCTTATTCAACACCCTGGGGTTGGGAAAATCGAGGCTGACAAGGTTGATGCTGCAGCTGGCTGACAAGTCGCGAGTGACACCTGATGGAATAATAGAGGACCTTCTCATCAAAGTAGGTAAGTTCATTATAGCTGCTAATTTTATTGTCTTAGATTTTCAGGTTGATGACCGGGTACCCTGATCTTGGGACGGCCATTCTTCGCCACTGGAGGAGCGGTGATTGATTTGAAAGCAGGGACCCTGAAAATGAGGGTTGAGGATGAAGAAGAAATCTTCCACGTTTACCAAGAAATTAACCCATCTGCATACTACAGAAACCTTTGTCAGGTTAGTGTATTGGTAGAGGATAAGTGTGGGGTGGAGGATTCCACAGGTGCAGGGCCAAAGGCAATGACAAGTGTTCAGCCCAAGTCTGATAGAGGGATTCAATTTAAGAAGAAGTTGGAGAAAGAGAGGAACAGAGTGGAGGCTGTTCCCTCTAAACAGCAAAAGAAAAGGAGATGGTTCTCGAAAGAGAACCCAGGTATGACGATGTCCTGAAAAGGATAGTCCACGTCGGACCACGACGTAAAATAAGGCGCTGCTTGGGAGGCAACCCAAGGGTACCTCAGGTACAAATTGTTTAATTTTCATTTTGTGTTGATTTTTTTATTTTCATTTTGTTTGTGTTTTTGGTGGAAAGTTAAGCGCAGATGGAGGGAAGTCTGAGTACCGAGAAGGTGGAAGCTAAAGAGCATGGAATAAAAGAAGTGTGGGGTAGAACACCCACTTCTTAAAATTTGAAAGGAAAGCATGCTTTGAGCTTGGCATAGAGGCTCAGGGAGTATTTCTCATCCTTTAAATGTTAATTTGATGCTATGAGGACATAGCATGATGTAAGTGTGGGGTGAGGGAAATTTCTTGAAAATTTCAATTTTTATGCTTAAAGATTTTTGGTGAATGTAATGCTTGTGAGAAGAATTTTTAAAATTTTCATGAGTCAAGCATGACTTCATCACCCGTTGGTTTTTCTTTTCGGTTCTTTTCCGACGGGGGGTATTTGAACCGAAGAATAAAATTTTTCTTTTTCTTTCCTTTGTCTGTATATAATGTTTTAGTCATAGTTAGGGACTGTTTCCAATGATGGATGGATGACGACCATCTTGAGGAAAAATTAGTCGATAGGTTTTGGGTTTTTGAAACCATAACTAATTGGTGCTTGAGGTTCTTGTTAGGTGCTATACGTGATTGTAAGAGGCAAGTATGTTCAGTGTGAAGCATGCTGGTGTATAATTTTGTGTGAGACACATAGGCTCTTGAATTTGACTCAATATGATTGAAGCTTAATTCTGAATTCTTGTGATTAGCTGAGTAAGAGTCTGATGAATGTGTCTTGAATTGAGCATGTGCCATAAGTGTAAGGTTTTTGAGTATTCTGTGCTATTGTGGATTGTCTAGAACTTGCCTTGTGTGTTTATAAAACGAAATGAAGGATGTGAATTGTAGGAAATGATATAGGCATTTCTTTGAATGAACCAAATGTTTATCCCTCATTTTACCTACCTAGAAAGATTAATCCTAGTTAGCCCCGTTGAGCCTTGAGCCTATTCTTTGACAGCTGTAACATAAGCTTAATCCTTCTTCTTTCTTTAGCCTTGTGTTTGATCCAAAACTCCTAAGCGCTTGAGTGAAAAAAATCCGAAGGAGTAAAGGAGTGAGAAGAATGAAAAGAAAGGAAAAGTAGCAAGTTGTAGAAGTGAGAAAAGGACAAAGGTGCACTTGTGTGAAAATGGTTGATTATTAGTAAGGAGCAAGAAAACAAATTAATGAAAAATTATTTATAGAACTCCTTACTAATAAGCTAAAAGTTCCTAAAGAAAGGGGGAACATAAGAGGAAAAAGAAAGATGAAAGGAGAAAAAGGTAAAGTAAGGGAAGGGAAGTTTGTAATGAGGGCGTAATGTATTAAAAGCGCTTGGGAAAGATAGTCACTATTATTGGCCAGAATAGTACCTACCCGTTCCTTAGCTTACATTACAACCCATTAAGTCCTACTTGATCTTACATTCATACATCCTTAAATTAGTAGAATAAAACACTAAGGGCAAGCCTATGGGTCATTACATGATGCATGTGAATTCTTTGCGAGAGTGAGCATAATAATATTCATGTACCCACACATGTTGTGAGTTAAAAATTGTTTTTGCGTGTGAAATTGGGTAACTCTCTTTCCGTGAGGGCACATGTTGAATGAAGGATATAATTCATGTGGGATGTCTTAATTAGTTTATTTACATGAGTTTTCTAAGATTGAGAGTCGATTCTTGAGGTTAAGAAGTCTTAACATAGTTGTACTTCATTTCAATGATCAAACCGTGCATGCTCTATTTGTAGCTTGTTATCTTATGTAATCATTATAGTTGTAACTTGAATTATCTTGCTAAATTAGTTATGTGGGAGTCTCCATATGCATGATATGTAAAAGGTTGTTCGAGGACGAACAAGGCTTTAAGTGTGGGGTTGTGATCACGGACAAAGATAGCATGCCCGAGATACGCTTTATACCTTAATTTAGTCTTGTTTATCTAAGTTATTTTATATATTTTCATGTGATTCTATATAAATGTGAATATATGTGCTAACCAACATGATTATTCCTTGTTTTGTAGGTTTCAAGGATTTTTGAGGAACTAATTCATAAGTTGGAGAAGTACAGGAATGGAGTCGGCAGCAAATGGCGAAAGTCGGCAGAGAAGCATGCCTTGGCAAGGCTGGCCGCGCCAGGCAGCGTGCCACGTTGTGCGTGTGCCGCGCCCAGCGCCGTGCCACACCTATGCCAGGTGCACGAGAGAAGGCAACAAGCAGGTAGGCGAGCTGCGCGCCAGCGCCGTGCCACGCCAGGCCAGTTGCGCGCCAGCAGCATGCCATCGCACTGCTTGAGCAGCGTGCCACGCCGGGCATCGCGGCAAGGGGCTGCCTAGAGTCGATATTTGTTGAATTCCAGTGTGCCTCCGCGTTACCTCTATGTCACGGAGGCAGTGCTCCATGATACACTCCGTGACACGGAGCCATTCCGCGACAGGCTAAATTAAGCATGTTCTCCATTTACTATAAATAGGACCCTTAGCTCCTAATTCCAGGGGTCACGATTTTATTTTGGAAAACTACCTAGGAGTGAAGGGAGAAGTGGGAGAACTCATCTAGGGTTTATCAAATTCCCTTCTCATCTACCAAATTCATGTAAGTATGTTAGTTTAGTATTAGTTAATTGTAGTTTTACAAACATGAATGGCAAGAACCCTTCCTCTAGGGTTGAAGCCATGAATTATGATTGTGATTTTATGAAATTGTTTTGGAATTAAGTTATTGATTGTTGTTTTCATCTTGCATTCTGGATTGTTGGTTGTTTTTATGATTGATCACCATGAAAGCATATTTGTTAGCTTGAGTAATAGCTTGAGAAAGCATTACCTAGGTCAGGACATGAGAATGTAAGGAGCATGCTTGTATATCGTGAGAGATTTTTGTGTCAGGATACAAATATACCTAACATCGTGCTTGGTTGAGACACGGGGGTTATGAAAGACCAACTTGGGATGTCACATCACCACTCGAAGAAGTAGTTGTGAGGCTAAGTTGAGTTAAATGGTTAGATGCACGAAAGTCCCTAATCGTTTCCCCGTAAACCACAACATAATTGATTGCCCGCGACTAGAAATTAAACTCCTCGCTCACAATGATGCAGTGAGGCTAGATTGCCGTGTGTAGAGGCTCGAAAGACCATAAACATGCAATTCTAATTATGTGAAATAACATTTGATAGTTCCATGCTTAACCCATTGCAAATCGTAGTATCGCATGATTAATTGGTTTTAACTCAGTGTTGCTCCTAGAGTAATTTCAGAATACTTCGTTGACCCAAACTTAGACTTAATTAATCTCAATCGAAAATGTCTATAACCAACACTTGAGGTATTTAAGATCACACTACAAATGGATAGTTAGAGGAATGGGTCCAGTCCCTGTGGGTTCGACAATCCGGTTCTTAAAAAGAGCCACTATATTACTTGCACGACCCGTACACTTGCGGACGCGCGAATCGGGCACGTCAGATTCATCGTCTCCCAAGTAATGATAAGGTAGTGGGATAGAGTAAGCAAAACCAGGTCTATAAGACTATTTAAGGACCCTCGTAGTGCTTGGAGACCCCGGCCAGCCAGACATTCAGTTTCTCCTTAAGATTCAGTCTCTACTTTGTCCTTAGATTAGATTACAATTTCTTTTAGACCCCGTTTCCAAGATAGGCAGTGACAGGTTGTGGTAAAAGCAAAGGTAAAAGAGCAACTTCAGGTTTGACACTGATTCTATATATTAAGTTGTTAAGTTGGGATTTTCACTTTTTTTTCTGTGATATTTCCTAATGGTATGAATGGAAAGGTGGTATTGGAGTAAATCATAACTCCCATGGTAGTTTATTAATTTTCTTAGGTTAGAAAAGTTTTCGATTTTATGGTACTAAAGCATGTCTATCATACGTCAGACAAATAGATGGAGTTGATTAAGTACTGTTTGATAAGAAGAGGAAATAGAAATAGGATGTGCTTACGAAAAATAGAATGTATTTTTATGACACAAGGCAAGAAAAAGTTAAAGATTTTATGGCTAAAGTTACAGCTACCGAGGTATAACCCTCATTCGAGGATGAATGATTTTAAGGGGGGGGGGGAGGATGTTACACCCCAGAATTTTTTTTGATGATTATTTCATGATTATATGTAATATTAAGGGAATTGTGGGTCGTATATTTTTTGTAGGTGAGGAGGGAAACATGTGCAAAGGGAAACGCGAAGAGTATGTCAAGTTTGTAAATAAGGGTAAATTATAAAGGGTCATATCTACAAATATATAATGATCCAGAAGTACCATAACATGTCAAATGAAAGGTGTTTGAGTCTAGTTTACAGTGAAAAAACTGCTCGTCAATCGGAGCTCAGAATAAAAAGTTATGCTCATTTGAAGACAACACTATCGGCAGGGAAAGCGCCCAGACGTGTGGGCAGCAGGCAGCAGGCGCGCGCGCGAGAGGGCATGTCACACGGGCGCCGCACGCGGGCGCCGCCCAAACCCTTGCCAGCCTGCCTATATGAAGAAAAATTGAGCAAGAAAGCTCCATTTTACTCCGTTTTAGTTGATTTTTTTCCAGAATTCAGAGAATTCAAAGACCTATCATATAGTGAAAGGATATCCCAGGTAAGAAACTTCACTCTTGTCTCTTTTGGGCTTAGAAAAGAGAACCTTGGAAGTAAGTCATGACTTGTTGTTGTCTTGTGGTTGATTGTGGTATTGCTGCGTTTTTAGATGATTCTAGGCAGAGGAAATAGTAGGATTTTACTCCTACGTTAGCTGATAACATCTCCAAGAAAGGGTAAGTAATTCCCTTTTTGATTTATTTAAGTTATGAGGTTATAGCTTGGAGAATGTTGTAGTATTGTGTTGTTGTTTCTTTGTGTGTTTTTCTGGCATGTTGCTGCCCAATTTTTCCAGAACTTTGGTGAAGTGAATTTGCTGCTTGTTGGGTTTCTAAATTGGACTTGGAAGGAACCTTAAGGAGTAAGCTTGAAAGGAAGATTTTAGGCAAAAACTTAGAGTCGACGTTCCAAGGTATGTAAAGGCATCCCTTTCCTTGTTTTGCAAGCACGAAACTAAGTTATTGAAAGGATCACTATTCCTATGTTTTTAAAATCATATTGAGGCATGTATGATCCTTTCCAAAGGGTTGGAAATACTTGGAATAAAGCTTGAATCATTAAGAATGGTTGAAGCCAACAAATGTGAAGCGAAAGATGTAATTTTCATGCGATTGCTACCATAGTTCCAAATCGAGTCTGAAGTCCCCTTAACGTGGGCACCGTGAGCTGGTCCTTTGCAATATACTATATATGTGATGTTTAATATATGTTAAGATCTTGTCACTTAGTGAAATTGGTAGGAAATGCTAAGACGACGACATGTAATTGAACTTAAGCTAAGAAGATGACGCTACGCCGATTGAGGGTAAACGAGCTTACTAAAATCACGTTTTAATAATATTGTTAATCCCTCCTATATGTTTATGTTTTAAAGTGCTTAAGATAAAAAATTGATTTTATGTTTTTCCTCTTTAAATCTAAGCAAGCGGCACGTAGCGAATAAGCTAAATTGATACATGTTAACGGGGAAAACGTGGCTAAGTTGTCAATTAGGCAAAGAGGTAAGTGTGTATAAGAATTGATGGAATAGTGAACACGAGGGTAAATACTTGAGTGTAGAGTGAATAATTTTTAGCAAAGAAGTTAAGATGAATAAGGAAAGTAGAGCTAAATATTATTAAATTAGACAATACAGATTACGATTGTGAACGAGGTAGGCAACAACTAGGAAGATTAACCCTATTCTAAAGACGTTTAGCAAAAGAGTTATAAATTAAGTTGTTTATGTTCAGTATGTTTTACGTTGGTGAATAACACTAAAGTGTTAACCTTCTACAAAATAATTAGAGTTGAACGTCTGCAAAATAGTAACTTAAGTTGAGAAGGTCTCTGCTATACCCCTAAAGAATTATGTTAAGTTATCTATTCTAAGAGTTGAAATTCTCTACCATGTCTGAAAAGGGTAATCCTAGGATCTTCTAAGTCACTTATGATTATGTAAGCTTTCTTAAGCTCCGCAGATAATTGCAAAGTTATGTAAGTCAATCCAGCATCACCCGAATTATGGCTATATATCTTTATTTACCTAAAGGCATCACTTAGAGAGTTACTCATGAGTTCCCAAGTTATAGAGCTCCAAGTCTCAGATCCTTAAGTTATGTCTTTACATCCCTAATTTATGTTGAAATGTGCTAGCTGATCTAAGAAGTTTTTGAGAGATCATATTTCGAGAATTATGCTAAAGTCTCAGTCAAGTATCTGATGTTGTATACAAGTCTAAAAAATCAAGTCTTTATATGTCTTCCCAGTAAGAAGTCTTAATGTTTATGATTTTCATGTTATAACATACAGTTGAATTCTTTCAGTTATATTCAAGTCATGCATCTTTATGTTTACCTCTTGTTGATTTATCAGTTGAATTTCCTAAATTTAGAGGAGAGATTCTCCCAGGTACCAATGTTGCGAATGTCTAAGTAAGTATAAGTGCAGGCTATGATAATGATCAGTTAAGCTCAGAACTTTGAATACCAGGAAGTCTCCTGGAGGTCACCTAGTTAACTAAATACGAGTTATACATTAAATAGAAGTCTTATACATTGTATGTTAGTAGTTCAGTTCTTAGCTCTATGTATATGAAAAGTAACTCCAAGTTCCTAGTTATAATTTCCATGTTTTCCTGCAAAAAAGTCAAATGAATTAAGAACTATATGTGGTTATCTACATGATAAATTTTGCAATGAAATTCCAATGTACAGTTGCCGGTACAGGTTAAAGGAACCACCTGGTAGGTAGTGTATATTTTTAGTTCCCAAATGTTAATGAATTGTGTAGAAATGAGCTCTATGTGTTTCTATCCAAGTAATATGTTCAATCGGTAGGATCATTTGTAGGACATTATTTGTAAGCCTACAAAAGTTCTTATGTTGTCTAAACCTCTTGAAAGTCATTCAAGTAACTGAGTCGACATGTTCATGTATAATTTGACAACTTTACGTGATATATATATATATATATATATATATATATATATATATATATATATTATATCTAGCTTTACATGATATGGGTGCTCACTTGCATTTATGGATTATGAAAGAGGCCTATTCCGGCCACAGATTTAACATTTGTCATTTATATGCCATACGTGTTAAATTGACTCAATAAAAGCCATATTGACCCTATTTATGATTATGATTGACAACTATTTTTATTTTACCCCGGTGTGTACATCGACTGGAGATATTTTTATTTTACCCTGGTGTGATACATAAGCTGAAGATACTTTTCTTTTTCCTTGGTATGGTACACCGTCTGGACGAATTTTATATATGGATTTATGGTTGGTTGGTTGTTGGCATTACAGTTATAGTTTTTCTTGTGCATTACTTGGTAGAATTTGCACTTCAGTATTGACTTATTGCCAGGTTTCAATTTCCAGGATTCCAGGTTGTTGTTATTTCTTATTTCTGGCTCAGTTATCATTGCTATCTTACATGTTTATAGTTTTTTGCCTTACATACTAGTACATTTCATTCGTACTGATGTCCCTTCACCTAGGGACCTACGTTCATGCCGCAGGTGCAGGTAGAGTTCAGGATTGCCAATTGCAGTAGCAGTTCATGAGATTAGTGGATGTGTTTGTACGCTCCTTAATTTCCGGAGTTAAGTCTAGTTTTGTTTCAATTATTGTTTTGAGATGCAGTTTTGGCTAGGTCGGAGCCCTGTTCCGACCATCAGTCAGTTTACTCTTTAGAGGCTTAATGGACTTAGTGTGTACAATGGTATTCAGTTTGTGCCTTGTCGGGTTTGTTGTTTAGTTTAGCATACTCATAGCCTTGTTTGCATTTCAGTTGTTTACCCTGTATTGTTGAGACACTATGGGTCCAGTTTGTGCTCTAGTTGATTCTGACAGGTGGCTTGGACGGCCTAAGTGTTACAGTTATAGATGTCATATAGTCAGCTTCCTAGTCAGTCAGGTATGGGGAGCCAGTCGCGCCCTCCCCCCAGTTATGGGGTGTGACAAAAACATTTTGTAAAATAGGGGCTATGATCATTTGAATTTAACCCTTTTAAGAACTTATGCGAAAGGTCAAACAGTAAGAGGATTCTCAATTCAACTTTGTGCTATTTGAGTTCCTTATGACCTTAATGTGCATCCAATGCACTTCTTACACTTAGGAATTGATCTTAATACCTTGTTTCCATAAATTTATTGGATTTGGGTCTACCCACATACCTAAAAAAACTTGGTCCAAAATTTTAAACCAACAACCCATACAATAGGTTATGGTCCCAAACAACATACCATTGGTCCATCCGTTGCTTTCCCCATTCTTCCTCCAAAATTCTCTAAATCTGCTTCAACGACCCCAGATGATGACCTGTACACTTAAGCAATAGTCTGTACAATCCCCTCATGGGTTCTAGGCTAACTTTTGGCAGCTCACTAAAACTGGTCCAACGACCACATACAACGGACCATAGGATGTAAGGAAGTGTCATCCTTTGACTCATTGAATGGCCCTAGTTCCATTTTCTGTTGTATTCTTCTCTATGTCTCGGGTGTGATCTAAGAGACTTTTGGGATGTTAAATTATATTCCCTTGGGAACATTTTTCCTCGAATGGAGACTAAGTAAGTTCAAAAGATAGGGAAAGAGATGCAATCCCAAAACGGAAAGCTATGGACTGAAAAACTGATGGCGTGACTAACTCAGAACTGAGATACATGACTGAACTGAATTTATGAAACATACAAACATGATATGACATGAAAGAAACTTAGAGACATGAACTTGACATGAAATTGAATAGAGTACCAAGACATAAATTGGTATTTCATGCTGGAATTAAGTTAGAAAGGAAAAATATGTGGGTATTTAGCCACCATAACTGCTTTGACTTCTCATGTAGCTCCCTCAACAAGCTGATTTTCTATACAAAACCTTCAGTGAAGCTACTTCCTTATTCCTTAACTTTCCAAACTGATATTCAAGGATCTCAGTCAAATGTTCCTCAGAGGTAAGGCAATCCTCCATCCCAATAATTTCTATCAGAACAACTAAAGCTTGATCACCAATGCACTTTTTCAACAAAGACACATGAAAAAATGAATGCACCGAAGGTAACTCCGCTGGTAGCTCCAACTCATAAGCCACTTTGCTAACTCGCCTTAGAATCCTATAAGGACCAACATATCAGGGAATAAGCTTCCCTTTCTTATTGAACATCATAAACCCCTTCATGGGAGTCTCCTTTAGAAACACTTAATCATCAATATCAAACTCAAGCTCTCTCCTCTTATCATCTATATAAGATTTCTGACGACTCTGAGCTATTTTCAGCCTTTCCCTAATAAGTTGAACTTTTTCCACGGCCTCATGAACTAAATCTTATCCTACCAATGTAGCCTTTCCTACCTCGAACCAACCAATAGGTGATCTACACCTCCAGCCATAAAGAGCCTCAAATGGAGCCATTTGAATGCTAGAGTGATAACTGTTATGGTAGGCAACTCGATGAGAGGCAAGTGATCATCCCAACTACCCTTGAAATCAATCACACATGCTCTCAACATGACCTCAAGAGTTTGAATGGTCTACTTGGACTAACCATCTATCTCCGGGTGAAAATCTGCAGTAAGTGTCACTTGAGTACCAAGGCCCTTTCAAAACGACCTCCAAAACTAAAAGGTGAACTAGTACCCCTATTCGAGATTATGGAAAAAGGAACTCCATGAAACTGAACTAACTTCTGAATGTAAAATCTAGTGTAGTCCTTGTGCTGACTTGGTCATCTAGTCTACACTCACCCGGATAGAATCATGCTGTCGGCGTGTATGAGATGACCCTATAATGAAATCTACCTTGATCTCCTCCCACTTCCAAGTAGGAATATTAATACCCTATAGCATACCTCTTGGACCCTGATGCTCAACCTTTCCAGCCTATGCTCCTCGCCCGGGCTCTTATTTATACTAAAGTCTGAGTCTAACGACATACCTATTCAAGCCTAACTTGACTACACCTCCTGCAACCTAGAGTTATCCACTAAGAACATTACTTTCCCCCTTAACAAGAAAGTTACACAAGTTAGAGCTCTAATCAAGAAGTCACTAGTCACACCATACTATGGTTTACCTGTACAACACCACCTCATTCAAGCCTATCACATATGATTATCCCATGGCTCTTTGTAGCTAATGCTGTTCAAGAATTCCCCTATCTCCCAGGCTTAGCTAATAATCGTGCTTCATAAACTTCTATATACCTAACACTTATGGCATGAATAGAGAGTTATCTTGAACGTACACGTTGTAACCATCATTTCCATCATGTGAGAACATACATAACTCTTAGAGTAAGAAAGTTGTAAGCATGAATCGTTCAAGAAATCTAAGTTGGGCATATACCTGATGTAACATGATCTTATGAGCTGTTAAGGCAAATCTTACGGACCAAGTTCATAGAGCTGAGCATGCTGAGAGACATGAGTTTACATACATAATGTGTTTCTTGACATGAACCTGAGTTTTTTAAAGTCATGGTGTAAGATTGGGATCGCTGACTGAAGTGGTTACCTATCATCCTAGGAATCTGAACATAAGCATGAGTAGAGCGTAAGGTCGACCGAAACATAGGGGAAAACATCTAAATAGGAATGGGTCGACTACCCCAAGATACTATTTCTAGAACTTCTTTACTAGAAAAAACTCAAAACTTGACTTGGCCCTTCACTTACCATCTCTTCCTTTGTTTAAAGCCATCATTCTAAGGCTTTTGGATCCTTTATTAAGGCTACACTAACAACAGTAGCTCCTGACTTCCTATTCATCTCCAAAGCTATCGCTGAAGACTTTATACTTATAATCATTTTACACCATCTACCAGACAAATCTCATACTAGAATGTTAAAAGGAGTTTATATACTTTAATCTGCCGCTCTTGGGCCTAACAACGTGGGAGGATCAACCTAAAAGGCTCATGACTTACTTGTGATTATTTCTAGTGAGTATCCTTGATCCTAGAGTGATGACAAGGGCGTAGAAATGATCCTGACACTGCCCACTACCTGCACCAGCTGATGTGCCCTACTGAGGTGGGCAGACTGCCGGGCTACTGAAGAGGTAACTTTAGCTCTACCTTCACCTCATTTGGCTATTGAGCAATCTCTGAGCTTATCTTGCGGCTTACCGCACCAGAAGCAAGCATCCGAACTAGCCATGCACTCTCTTAGGTGATTGTTTCCGCAGCTCTTGCAAACTGGTAAGTGCGCTCCCCTGACATGCTTCTCTGACCCCTATATCCTGACGCTCTATCTCTCGGATTACCTCCGGTCCTATAGGGAACACTGGCTGTCAATGGTGCTGGGACCAACGACCTCTGACGGGGCAGTGGTTAGTGTCCACGACTTGCCCTCTACTGGAAAACCTCACAATTGCTTGTCTTGGCTCTCTTGTTCCCCTTTCCTCTTTCCTTAAACCTCCAACCCGCCTTTGAATGGTGGGACTCAGACGAGCCCTTCTTAGTGAAGTTTTTAACCCTAGTAGCTGTCATCCCTCCGGTAATGTTAGTAGGTGTGATTGCTTGCTGGTTAAGATGAGCGACCATGACGTGCATCGCCGTTCTAAAGGTAGCCTTAAAGCTCTACATCTGTCACTTGCCCACTAATGGGGCCTACTAGAGTTCGTGGGGCTAGCTGATTCCCGTCGTTGATTCCTCGTTCACTGGCTCCACTAGGAGATATTCCTCGTTCGCTGGCTCCACTAGGAGATATTCTCTGCGATCGCGTATAATATGAGTTACAAGAGTAAGAGAGTTGGACTTCATAGCACGATATAGAATTAGGGAAGAAGGGAATATTTCTAAGAAAGCCTTGTAGCGTCTTCCTCATAAGTATGGCATGCTTCATGCAATGAAAAAGACTCTACTTGATATGACTTTTAGAATCTAGGACACTCTAAAACCTGGCTCTAATACTAAGTTTTTCATGACCCGAGCTAGGACCTCGGATCGAGACACGGGACCTAGAACCACAAATGGCTCCAAGCTAACCCATGGCACATAAATAGCATGACTCAAGAGCATAAAAAAGCGGAAATTAAATTATAAGAATGGATAAGTGGAAGTCTATATAATATATGGCCTAAGTAATATTAAAATATCATAATGTTGAGTCGCAAAGCAAAATATACTAGCTCTATATCTGAAAGCCTCTACTAACTGATGAACTGCTGGAACATGCCCCCAGCTAACTCAGATTCTGAAACTAGAACAAGGAATAACAAAATGAACTAATAGACTGTCACACCCCAACCCAAGGAAGCATGACTTGCACCTGGTGCCATCCCTGATAGGAGCATACATGACGCCCAAATATAAAACAAAGTCTAGAACTGATGAGGTTTAGCATAAAATAACATACTGACAGTAGTAATCAATAAAACATGGCAAGTAGGTATTATTCTACTAAGGTTGTCAAGACCACATACAACCAAAAGGCATACACAAGGACTCACATTACCTACTACAACATTTACAACCCAACAGGTATCGTCTACAAGACTCTAAAGAGTTTAACAAGTTTATACTAATCAGGACAGGGCCCTGACCTACCCAATATGTACACGAAATCACCAAAAGGTATATATGAACTAGCTGGAGCTTACCACACCTGTCTGGAACTCGACTCAACCTCGGGAACCTCGATCAACCTGACGATTAGGACCTGCAGGCATGAATGCAGGACCCGACTAGGGCATCAGTACACAATGTACCGAATATGAGAGGCGACTATAATACAAGAGTTTTGAGATAATAGACAACTGACAAAACATAGAGTGACAACCTCAAAAAAATATAACCTAGCAATCCACATACCTAGGACATATAGGAAGCTCCAAACAACAATATAACACCACCAATCAATACAAAGATAACACAGGTGAAATATATCATCAATCAGGCACTGTAGGACCATCTCTCGGCTGTGTAGTTAGAATGATCAATCCATCTAGGAGAACCAACGCAATCCCAAGAAGGATTAGACATGTCTGACCACTCTCGAATCATGTATTGATTTGACACTATGGAGGACATCATCCTCAACCCCGTAGTTGATCAATCCTTGGGCTCAACCCCTCAGCCGGAAACACTCTCGTACATTGCGTATCCACAAGACCCAAGGACTTAATTAGAACATACAACAATAATCACAAACATTCGAATTCAATATTCACAAGTAAGGACCCTAAATAGCCCTAATCAACTCACGATGGAATCAAGCGACACAAACTAATTCTATGGGTTGCTCGACTCGACAACGTGCCTACTGACAGACGAGTCTAATGTTCGGACCAAACTACACGCAAGTGCACGTGGTCGTACAAGTAGTAAAGTGGCTTTATTTCAAGCCAAGTATCGATCCCACAGGAATTGAATTTATGGTAGTAATTATCCTAATTTTTTAGTGAACAATATCGCTATGAATGTAGACAACAAAACAAATAATGTTTTATGAGTCAATATTAATAGTTAATAAGAACCTAAGTCAAGATTGTAAATTAAAGTCTGAACAATAGCAATGAACAAGCTGAGGTTAAGGCAAGCATGCAGGGATGTAATTCATTAATTAGAATCAGTCAATCTTCTCTTGGTTGTTAGTCAGGACTTAATAACATATGTATTGGATCTTTCGACTCCTATCCAATTAAATAATCATGAGACTTACATTACACATTTCTGTGATGCAAAAACCCATGCTCTAGCCATACATAACAAATCCGTAAATGACTAATACGACTTTCAGATATATTTCTATTCTGAACGTAAATCTTCTCTAAATTTTTCCAACTAAGAAAAGATCATATCCCACCAATTCACATCTATCCAATTAATTTCCCTTTTAGAATCAAAATTGGAATTATAAGATATACAGTAATATTGGACAAACATTAATGTAGTAAAAAAAGAATTGATAGAACAACCATTATAGAGAAGATGAAAACTGAAATGATTAGTAATTACATTCCTCTACAGTTATCCTTAACCTCAGCAAGATGTGAATTAGCCACTCATTTGTGGATTAAACATCTTCAAAAAAGTAGAATTCATACAAGCAATTGAAATTAAAGAGAAAAAGGGAGAGAATTAACCCTAGAAATTCTTCCTCTCAACTGCCCGCTAACCACGTTCTTGCTCCAAAACTGTCAGAATGTTTAAAATAAAACCTAAGTGTGCTATTTATACTAGTGGGAATTTTTCCCGGAATAACAAGCAACGTGGCACAGAGTGTATCGTGGAGCACTGCGTTCGTGCCACAGTGTTATCGCAGACCCCCACTGGAACTTGGCTCCCAGGTAAATGCACCTCAGTATGGCACAGCATGTATCGCGGAACATTGCCTCCGTGCCACGGTGCTATCGCGCACCTTCACTGGAACTTGAGGTTTCGGGTAATCACCCTCAGCATAACACGGAGTGCATCGCGGAGCACTATCTCCGTGCCATGGAGGTAACGCACACCTCCGCCGGAATTTGACACAATTTATCCTCCCAGGCAAAATGCCTCCGCGATGGTAGCGTGACACGGAGCCATCGCGGAGCCCCTATTTGGCCAATTTCCCTTGTCACCTTCCACTTCTTGCTTCCGAGTCCATTCCCACACTTCACTAACTTGATTAGCTTCCAAAAATTTCTTCTAACTGCAAAACAACACTAATCATGTTGGTTAGTATAAATTCACATTTACATAAAAATCACATGAGAATGCACACATAAAAATAGATAAACAAGTAGAAATGAAGTAAGTGAGTATCACTTGGGCATGAAATTCTTCCCAAGATCACTTACCCCACACTTAAAACCTTGTTCATCCTCGAACAAACCGTCACATCTCATGCAATTGAAACCCACCCATAGCTAATTTGGCACGGCCGTTCAAGCTATGGCTATACAGATTATTTAAGATAGCAAATCATCAAGAGAGCATGCATGGTTTCATCAATAAAATGAAGTACACCACATTAAGACCTCCTAACCTCAAGAATCGATTCTCGATCTTTGAAAACTCGTGCAAATCAATAGAACAAGACATCCGACATGAAATTTTATCTCTAGTCAAACATATACCCTCGCAACACAAGAGAATTACCCCAAGTGCACTTATAAGATTTCCAAAGCACTACATGTAGGGGTATATGAATAAGATTACGCTCGCTCTCCCAAAGAATTCACATGCATCGTGTCGTGAACCATAAGCTTGCCTGTCACGCCCTGCCTTGGGGGATATGACTAGCACCTGGTGCCCTAGTAGGACCTGGACTGCTAACTGGTGAGCCTCAGCATGTCTGGTGCCTGGCTAACTCTATCTCAGGTTTCTGGAAACAAAGGGCTATATAACGGCTGTAAACACAGCCTCCGGCCAACTGGTCTATAGCCACCTGTGCTTGTAATAACAGCTAACCAGAAACATACTCATAACAAGGAACCTATGCGGGCCGACAAGGCCACCATGCCGTCTAGTCATCTAAGACTCAACAAAGGAAATACTGAACAGCTACGTGACCGGCAAGGTCACCAGTACTATCAAGCTATGGCCCCACATGGCCAACATAAAAGAAACAGAAGTCCTAAACAGCTATACAACTGCACGGCCTCACCCGACCGGCTCAACTGACCACGGGAAGATAATATACAATCTGCAAGCCTCTAAGAGTAACAATAGAAATGATTGGGACAGGGCCCCGACCTACCCGTACTGTACATAAAAGGAAAAGAGCTACACCTCTGGAAATCAGACTCCGGATGACAGGAGCTGAATACTCAGTAGCTGGATGGAATCACGAGGGATCGCCTCCTCGTCTATGAGTACCTGCAGGCAAGTAATACAGCGCCCCACTAGGCGTCAGTACCGCTGGTACTGAGTATGCAAAGCAACTGAAATAATATAGCTGAAATAACTGAATATAAATAGCATATCTAGCAAATTTGTATGGCGGGAGATAACTGAATACGAAGGAACTGGTAAAAACTGAATCATGCTTTCTGTACTGATAAGGCAAGAACGTACCTGTAGACGCGTCGGCCTGCTGTCTATTAACTAGTAAATATGTAACACACAAATAAATATACAAGTAGCAAGCAAGAGCCAATACCAACCCCCATAAGCCAGATGGCGCCAAGCAAGCAAACAATCTATATACCCCTACCTGGGTCAAAACCTGCCAAAAATAAGTCACTCCACTCATCTGCTCACCCGGAGCTCCTCTACCGGCCCCCTGGGTCTCCGGCTCGGGCCATAGCCTCCGATATAAATAACCGTGTCTGGGTCCGGAGGACTACTGTGTAGACAGTAACAGATAGGTTCTGATTCCCCGGACACACCTCAACAGGGCTATCTGAAACCGGAGCTGCACCTGTAATGCTGATCAGACTGCTATGGGGAAAGCTCCATCCCATCTTCGTCCAACTGGGGACGGCATGCCACCCCTTGGGGTGATGCAAAACCCAACCGCTTAGTGGGCGACACGATTACCAACCCAAGGGCGGCGAGGATGCTCAATAAGGTGCCCTCACGCCACATCAAGTCTCAACAAACAAATAGCACATATAAATAGAAAGCATGTATAACTAAAAAGGCTATCTGAAATCTGATTTCCTATTCTAATCTTTTTCTGTACTAAACTGATTCTTTACTGATTATACTGATTCTGAAATCTTTCTTTAACTGTTGGCTATCCTGTAGCCAGGATGCTATTTGTCTGAATGGTTAATCTATAGCCAAAATCTCATCTGTCTATCTGGTTACTTTACTAACTTTTATTCTGAAAATCTGTTTCTTTTTATTCTACAACATGCTTGCTAATCATATAATAGGCTATACTGAATCTAGAATGCTACTTCGCCCTTCGGCACATGCTTTACTAACTTTCGACCTGAATACAATACAACAACGCAAACCAGAATCTACTAGACTTACTAAATTCTCATCATTCAACTTCGAGAGTTTCAAATGTGGATTTTACTATGATTCATATAGCTAAAGCTTACTAACTTGTCGAAGAACAACTTCACATACCTTAACCTCGAGTTTACTGACTGTCGGGCGAGGCTTGGTTAGTACTCCAGCTATTTCTCCCAACTGCATTCATATACGCGTCAATTAGTACCAAATACAACATTATTCTGAAGAATAACGACACTTTCGATATAATTATAGCCTAAACTTAGGCTTATTGAAAGACAGTAGAAAACTTGCTATTTTTCAGAAGTCTAGAAGGGAGAAGTATTCACTTCACAGCTAGGAGCACATAGACACTAATTTGGAGCAATTCTACTTACTTTGGTTCGGTAGCTCGACGATTCGCTGGCCGTATTTCGCGAAACAAAAATCGTAGAAATGCTCCCTGCTGCTAAATACCTCGGTACCTGAGGTTAATTTGAGTTTAGACTTCATTTGGCAGCGTAATCAAACAATTATTTTCCAATTTCTTCGTCTTCTCTCCTCTCTGCGTTTTCATGGAATTTCCAAGGGAAATTATGACTAATTACAGGAAGCTTATCACTAGTTAAAGGGGACTATTATTAATTAAAGGAAATCATTATTAATTAAAGGAAATTATTGTTAATTAAAGGAAATTACATCACAAATTGAGCTCTATATACTTGGACACTATAAATCGCATTTTGCCTTGCGACGCGCCGACTTGGCGCTTGTCTGATCTTTCCCCGGGCCTTTTTCTAGCATGCATGGCTTTCTAATATTCTCAACCAACATGCGAATAGGCCATCTATGTGCCGGGAATTTACGGGGCATAACATTCTCCCCCCCTTAAGAACATTTGTCCTCGAATGAAATCTCTATCTAGAGGACTTCTCAACTTACTCAACTTATTACTTAGAAAAAAAATTTTCGGCAGAGTTTCGCCTGTAATATGGACTATCCCAAAAATCCTGAAACACAGAAAAGTCCAATACAGGTATTCCACACAATACTATAAAGTTCACTTGATAGCTAAACATCAATCTTTCTCATTTCATATATATACAACTATAAGGTACTGCATAAATAATAACACGGACATACCTGTCGCCCGTCTAATCCTGGAACAAGTGAGGATATCTAGCTTTCATATCTTCCTCAGCCTCCCACGTCACTTCCTCTCGGTTCCTGTTACGCCATAATACTTTGACAGACGCAATATCCTTGGTTCTCAATCTGCGAATCTGTCTGTCTAGGATAGCTATTGGAACCTCTTCGTAGGCCAGCTCTTCTGTAACCTGGATATCCTGGACTGGGACTGCTCTTAATGGGTCTCCTAAGCATATCCTCAACATGGATACATGGAAGACTTGATGAACAGATTCCAAGTATGGCGGCAAGTTCAACTAGTACGCCACTTGGCCTATTCTTCTACGAATCTGATATGGCCCGACAAATCTTGGGCTGAGCTTACCTTTCTTGCTGAATCTCATCACCCCTTTCATCGGAGACACTTTCAGAAATACCCAGTCAATCACATCGAACTCCAAATCCCTGCGCCGTATATCCGCGTATGATTTCTGGCGACTCTGTGCAGTCAATAGGCATTCTCTGATAAGCTTTACTTTCTCCTCTGACTGCCGAACAATGTTTGGCCCGACAAACACTGATTCTCCTACTTCAAACCAGCCAATCGGCAATCTTCATTTTCGCCCGTATAATGCCTCGAAAGGCGCCATCCGAATAGTTGAGTGATAACTGTTATTATAAGCAAACTCGATTAGAGGCAAATGCTCATCCCAGCTACCACCAAAGTCTAGCACACACGCTCGCAACATATCTTCGAGCGTCTGAATGGTGCGTTCAGCCTGTCCGTCCGTTTGAGGGTGGAACGCGGTACTCAAATTAATCTGTGTACCCGGACCTCTTTGAAACGATTGCCAAAATTTAGCCGTAAATTGTGCTCCTCTGTCTGAAATAATGGATACTGGCACTCCATGCAACCTGACTATTTCTCGAATATACAACTCAGCATAGTCTTCAGCCAAGAAGGTAGTTCTCACTGGTAGGAAATGAGCCGATTTGGTCATTCTGTCCACTATCACCCATATAGAATCATGTCTATGTTTAGTACAGGGTAATCCTGTCACAAAATCCATATTTACTACTTCTCATTTCCAGAGAGGCACAACTATGTCCTGCGTCAAACCGCCTGGTTTCTGATGTTCTGCTTTCACCTGTTGCCAGTTAGGACATTGGGCTACAAATTCAGCAATTTCTCTTTTCATACCTAGCCACCTGTAGTTTTCTTTGATATCATGGTATTTTTTTGTTGTGCCAGGGTGGAGAGAATATCGGGCGCAATGTACCTCGTTCATAATCTGCTGGCGAAGCGCTGAGACATCTGGAACACAGAGACGACCCTTACAAAGTAGCACTCCATCCTCTGTTACCTGGAAATCTGGCGCTTTCCCCTTTGCGATATTGTCCTTAAGCTGGATTAGGTCAGGATCTTCATACTGTCGTTCTTTCACTTCCACAACTAACGATGACCCAGCGGTGTTCTGAACTACCGCTCTATTGTGCTCTGTTTCTGCTACACGAACGGCTAAGCTGGCTAACTGATGTATCTCCCTGACCAATTCCCTCTGCTCAGGCTGCAGATACGCCAAACTCCCCATGGACTTTCGACTGAGAGCATCAGCTACAACATTGGCTCTTCCCGGGTGGTACAGAATATCCACGTCATAATCTTTTAGCAATTCCAACCAGCGACGCTGTCGCAGATTCAACTCCCTCTGAGTGAAGATATACTGTAAGCTCTTGTGATCTGTGAAAATATTCACATGAACACCATAAAAATAATGTCTCCACATTTTTAAGGCGTGGATCACTGCGGCTAACTCCAGGTCGTGGGTCGGGTAGTTCTTCTCGTGTTTCTTCAGCTGTCTGGAAGCATATGCAATTACTTTACCATGCTGCATCAACACACAACCCAATCCGATGCCTGATGCATCGCAATATACCGAATAACCCTCTGTACATTCTGGTCATGCTAACACTGGGGCGGAGGTCAATCTATCTTTCAATTCCTGGAAACTCTGCTCGCATGCCTCTGTCCACTGAAACTTTGCTGCTTTCTGCGTCAGTTTGGTCAGAGGTGCCGCAATAGTTGAGAACCCTTCAACAAACCTCCTGTAATACCCTGCTAATCCCAGAAAACTATGGACTTCAGTCGGAGTGGTAGGCCTAGGCCATGATTTGACTGCTTCTATCTTCTGCGTGTCAACCTGTATACCAGCATCCGACACAATGTGCCCTAAGAAGGCTATGGAATTAAGCCAGAATTCACACTTGGAAAACTTAGCATATAACTGGAGGTCCCTGAGGATCTGGAGCACTGTCCGCAAATGAGTCCGGTGATCTGATTCAGAACAAGAATACATCAGAATGTCATCAATAAATACTATCACGAACAGGTCTAGAAAAGGTCTGAAAATACTGTTCATCAGGTCTATGAATATTGCCGGGGCATTCATTAACCCAAAGGACATGACTAGAGATTCAAAATGTCCATATCGGGTCCTGAACGCTATCTTAGGAATATCTCTTTCACGTACTCGAACCTAGTGATATCCGGACCGCAAGTCAATCTTAGAAAAGTATCTGGCTCCCTGCAATTGGTCAAATAAGTTATCAATTCTGGGAAGTGGGTACTTGTTCTTCATTGTAACTTTGTTCAATTGCCGATAATCTATACACATACGGAGTGAGCCATCTTTCTTTCTCACAAACAGAACTGGCGCACCCCATGGTGAAGTACTCGGCCTAATAAAACCTTTATCCAACAAATCTTTCAGCTGCTCCTTTAATTCTCTGAGTTCTACAGGAGCCATACGATAGGGAGGAATTGATATCGGCTGAGTGCCTGGTAGCAAGTCAATAGCAAAATCTATTTCCCTTTCTGGGGGAATACCAGGTAACTCATCGGGAAACACATCAGGGAACTCGTTCACCACCGGAACGGATTGGAGTGTCGGAGATTCTGCTCGGACATCCTGAACTCTGACCAGATGGTAAATACATCCCTTAGATATCAGTTTCCTCGCCTGAAGTTAGGAAATAAACCTACCTTTTGGCGTAGCGGTGTTTCCCTTCCACTCCCGCAGTGCTTCTCCTGGAAAGTGGAATCGGACCGTCTTGGTCCAACATTCAACATTGGCAAAGCACGGCACTAGCCAATCCATACCCATTATGGCATCAAAGTCTATCATTTCTAACTCGACCAGATCTACTGTGGTCTGACGGTCAGCAACCTCTACTATACACCCTCGGTAAATTCTGCTAGCTATGATTGAGTCACCGATGGGCGTGGATACCGAAAAGGGCTACTGTAATAATTCTGGTGCAATATTGAACTTTCGTGCCACAAATGGGGTAACATACGACAGAGTGGATCCTAGGTCAATCAATACATAAGCAAGGCAGGAACAAATAGTCATCGTACCTGTTACTACATCCGGAGACGTCTCTGAATCATGTCTCCCTGGTAGTGCATAAGTACGGTTTGAGCCCGTACCTGAACTGGAGGCTCCTGATCTACCTCGGCCTCTGCCTACTGAGCCTGAAGGCCCACGCCCTGCTGGGGCTGCTGGAGTCCGTGGCCCTGCGGATCCCCTGTCCTGACTGTCTCTACTCCCCTGACCTCTGGTCGGACAATCTCTCATCCGATGCCCCTCCTGTCCGCAACTATAACACCCAGTGAAGCCGTATCTACAAGCTCCGGAGTGTGGTCGGTTGCAATAAGGGCAGGGTGAAGGTGCAAGTCTACTCTGCTCTCCCCTTCTCTGCTGCGGAGATTCTACTATTCTGGAACTGCCACTGGGCTCTGACTGCCCTCTACGAACATATCTACCTCGCTGCTGCTGCTGTGGTGGAGGTGGGGGTCTAGGGGGTCTATCCGATAGTCGAGGCCTGGGTCCTCTCTGAACTTCCCTTTGTATGTCATATGGTCTGTCTCTGCGGCGCTGTTCCTGACTGGTCTGTCTACTACTCTACTGCCGCTGTCTAAGACCCTCTATGGTCTGAGCAAAAGCCTGTACTCGGGCGATGTCCATATCCTCTCGCAACGTCGCCGTCATACATGCCTCAATATACTCCGGATTCAGACCCATGATAAATCTATGAACTCTCGCTGGCATGGTATCAACAAATGCTGGAGCATAACGGGCTAAGGAGTCAAACTGTAAAGCATACTCACGTACACTCCTCGCCCCCTGCTCTAGATGCAGAAACTGGTCCATCCAGGCCTGCTGAATCTCTCGTGGCAAATAATGATCTAGAAAGGCCTCCGAGAAGCTGGTCCAGGTCGAAGGGGTAACATCTCTCCCTCGGGACCTTTCCCAACTCTCGTACCACAATATAGCTATATCCCGTAACAGGAACACTGCCAGCTCAACAGACTCAGAAGGGGTCACATGCATAACTCGGAATATCCTCTGCATCTGATCTAGAAAGTCCTGGGGGTCCTCTGCCTGATCTGACCCTGTAAACTGCGGGGGACCCAGTGCCAAAAATTCCCAGACTCTGGAACTGCCTGGCCCACCTGAAGACTCTGCTGCTACAGGTGGTACTAACTGGCGCTGTGCGGCCAGCATCTGTGCCATCATAACTACAGCGCTACGAACCTCCTGATCTGATGGCGAAGGAACATGATCTATCGGGGGCGGTGTCATTCCGAACAGCTCCTGGTGAGAGGGGAACGGCTGAGAGGGCTGTGATGAAGCCTCTATGTCGCCCTCAGACCGGGCTGACTCTGTCTGAATCTGAGGCACTCTGCTAGTGCCTTCTCCTGCTACTGTGTCTAGCCTTCCGCCTGTGGCAGGGTATCGCTGATCTGCCATTCTTATCTGTAGACAAGGAATACAATAAGTGTTAGGGACTCAACCCTATATTGTACTGCTCTATAGCACGACTGAGTGAGAAAGAAGAGTAACCATCCTATCATGCCTCGCAGCCTCCTGCCTATAGTATGTGGTGCACAACACATCCATAGCAAAGACCCTACTTAGCATGGCTTGCAGACTCCCTGGGACACAACCTCGCTCTGATACCAAGTTTGTCACGCCCCGCCCTAGGGGATATGACTGGCACCTAGTGCCCTAGTAGGACCTGGACTGCTAACTGGTGAGCCTCAGCACGTATGGTGCCTGGCTAACTCTATCTCAGGTTTCTGGAAACAAAGGGCTATATAACGGCTGTAAACACAGCCTCCGGCCAACTGGCCTATAGCCACCTGTGCATGTAATAACAGCTAACCAGAAACATACTCATAACAAGAAACCTATGCGGGCCGACAAGGCCACCATACCGTCTAGTCATCTAAGACTCAACAAAGGAAATACTGAACAGCTACGTGACTGGCAAGGTCACCACTACTATCAAGCTATGGCCCCACAAGGCCAACATAAAAGAAACAGAAGTACTAAACAGCTATACAACTGCACGGCCTCACCCGACCGGCTCAACTGACCACGGGAAGATAATATACAATCTGCAAGCCTCCAAGAGTAACAATAGAAATGATCGGGATAGGGCCCCGACCTACCCGTACTGTACATAAAAGGAAAAGAGCTACACCTCTAGAAATCAGACTCCGGATGACAGGAGCTGAATACTCAGTAGCTGGCTGGAATCACGAGGGATCGCCTCCTCGTCTATGAGTACCTGCAGGCAAGTAATACAGCGCCCCACTAGGCGTCAGTACCGCTAGTACTGAGTATGCAAAGCAACTGCAATAATATAGATGAAATAACTAAATATAAATAGCATATCTAGCAAATTTGTATGGCGGGAGATAACTAAATACGAAGGAACTGGTAAAAACTGAATCATGCTTTCTGTACTGATAAGGCAAGAACGTACCTGTAGACGCGTCGGCCTGCTGTCTATTAACTAGTAAATATGTAACACACAAATAAATATACAAGTAGCAAGCAAGAGCCAATACCAACCCCCATAAGTCGCATGGCGCCAAGCAAGCAAACAATCTATATACCCCTACCCGGGTCAAAACCTGCCAAAAATAAGTCACTCCACCCATCTGCTCACCCGGAGCTCCTCTACCGGCCCCCTGGGTCTCCGGCTCGGGCCATAGCCTCCGATATAAATAACCGTGTCTGGGTCCGGAGGACTCCTGTGTAGACAGTAACAGATAGGGTCTGATTCCCCGGACACACCTCAACAGGGCTATCTGAAACCGGAGCTGCACCTGTAATGCTGATCAGACTGCTATGGGGAAAGCTCCATCCCATCTTCGTCCAACTGGGGACGGCATGCCACCCCTTGGGGTGACGCAAAACCCAACCGCTCAGTGGGCGACACGATTACCAACCCAGGGGCGGTGAGGACGCTCAATAAGGTGCCCTCACGCCACATCAAGTCTCAACAAACAAATAGCACATATAAATAGCAAGCATGTATAACTAAAAAGGCTATCTGAAATCTGATTTCTTATTCTAATCTTTTTCTGTACTAAACTGATTCTTTACTGATTATACTTATTCTGAAATCTTTTTTTAACTGTTGGCTATCCTGTAGCCAGGATGCTATCTGTCTGAATGGCTAATCTGTAGCCAAAATCTCATCTGTCTATCTGGTTACTTTACTAACTTTTATTCTGAAAATCTATTTCTTTTTATTCTACAACATGCTTGCTAATCATATAATAGGCTATACTAAATCTAGAATGCTACTTCGCCCTTCGGTGCATGCTTTACTAACTTTCGACCTGAATACAATACAGCAACGCAAACCAGAATCTACTAGAGTTACTCAATTCTCATCATTCAACTCTGAGAGTTTCAAATGCGGAGTTTACTATGATTCATATAGCCAAAGCTTACTAACTTGCCGAAGAAATAACTTCACATACCTTAACCTGGATTTACCGACTGTCGGGCGAGGCTTGGTTAGTACTCCAGCTATTTCTCCCAACTGCATTCATATACGCGTCAATTAGTACCAAATACAACATTATTCTGAAGAATAATGGCACTTTCGATATAATTATAGCCTAAACTTAGGCTTATCGAAAGACGGTCAAAAACTTGCTATTTTTCAGAAGTCTAGAAGGGAGAAGTATTCCCTTCATAGCTAGGAGCACATAGACACTAATTTGTAGCAATTCTACTTACTTTGGTTCGGTAGCTCGACGATTCTCCGGCCGTATTTCGCGGAAAAAAACCCGTAGAAATTCTCCCTGCAGCTAAATACCTCGGCACCTGAGGTTAATTTGAGTTTAGACTTCGTTTGGCAGCGTAATCGAACAATTATTTTCAAATTTCTTCGTCTTCTCTCCTCTCTGCGTTTTCATGGAATTTCCAAGGGAAATTATGTCTAATTACAGGAAGCTTATCACTAGTTAAAGGGGACTATTATTAATTAAAGGAAATCATTATTAATTAAAAGAAATTATTGTTAATTAAAGGAAATTATTATTAATTAAAGGAAATTATTGTTAATTAAAGGAAATTACATCACAAATTGAGCTCTATATACTTGGACACTATAAATCGCATTTTGCCTTGCGACGCGCCGACTTGGTGCTTGTCCGATCTTTCCCTGGGCCTTTTTCTAGCATGCATGGCTTTCAAATATTCTCAACCAACACGCGAATAGGTCATCTATATGCCGGGAATTTACGGGGCATAACATTGCCCCTAGTGTTTTGTCGTGAACCATAAGCTTGCCCCTAGTGTTTTACTCCACTAATATAAGGATGCGTGATGTAATCACGTAGGACTTAATGGGTTGTAATCTAAGCTAAGGAACTAGTAAATACTGGGCTAACCAATAATAGCAACTAGCTTCCCTAAGCTCTTTTAACACATCCCACCTTCATTATGGACATTGCTTCTTCCTCCATTCTCTCATTCTTGAATTTTCTTCTTTTTTTTTGTTCTCATTTTTTAAGCACACTCGACTTACTAGCAAAGAGTATTTAAGCATCCCTTTTTTTTTTCATTCATTGATTTTGTTACTCTCTACTATTAATTAATCAATTTCAACAAGTGCACCTTTGACCTTTTCTATAACTTTTACAACTTCCGCTTTCCTTCCGTTTCACACTTATCACTCCTTCGCTCTTTGGGAAAATTGTTTTTCTTAAGAGCTTAAGAGTTTTGGATCAAATTTACGGCTAACAAAAAAATGATTAAGCTCGGTTTGTATCTCTCAAAGCATAGGTTGAATCCTCAATGGGGCTAACAGGATGTAACATTCAAGGTAGGTATGATAAGGGAGAAACTTTCGGTTCATTCAAAGAAATGCCTACATCCTTTCCTAGAATCCACATCCTTCATTTCGTTTAGTATACACACCAGGCAAGTTCTAGACACTTCACAATATCATGAAGAAGTCGAAACCTAACCTCATACTCATTGCACATGCTCAACTTAAGACATATTCACAGACTCTTCAATTAGTTAATTACAAAAATTCACTCTTAAGCCTCGATCACACCGAATCAAATTATAGGGCCTAGGTATCTCAACATGTTTAACATATTTACATGCTTCCATACAAATCACACTTGCATCTTACAATCATGTGTAACACGTAACAAGAATTTCAAACCATTAATTAACGACACATTTGGAAAACAAATGAAAGAAAGAAAAAAAGAAAAAAAACTACTCCTATCGACTACATTTCCCTTAAGACGGTCGTCATCCATCCATCATAGGGAAAAGTCGCTATCTACAATGTCGGTTCAATGGGACTATTCTCGGGAAAAGCACCGAAAACAAAAACCCAGAAACCCAACACAAAAAATTTCGACAAAAGATTTTGTTAGAAAAAGATAAATATAATTGAAAAATTTACACAAACACACAACAACAGCTAAAGATTTATTACAACACCAACTACCACAACTTTATCAATTACAAAACATGAAACACAGAGTCACAGGGTCACAATTAGCACAATCCACAAACAAACACAAACATAACAAATAGCACCTAACTACTCCCACCCCACACTTAATCGGAGCACTGTCCCCAGTGTTCACATAATTGCAATTTAACAACAAAGTTTGGGTGGTGAAACTCCCTGATCAATCAAAATATTCAATTTCCTCATCAGGTGCCAGCGCTTCATCTCCAAGATCAAAATCGCTCCCGCCGTCCTCGTCCGACTCAATGTCTGAGTCCTCCCGGCGTGTCTCTTCATCAGTAGGGACGTCATCATCAACGGGCTCCATAAATGCGGGCCCCACTTGGCATAAAACTCGGGCAGTCTCATTGAATGGATAATCCAACTCGAGCTGCCACAACTCATCCTCCTTGCGGGCCTTCCACCGATGTGCAGCTGCAACATCTGCATCCCATACATTCAGGCCATGTATTGGTCATCCCGAGCATGTAGCTCAGCTAGTGTAAGCACAGGCCCATAAGTAGTATCAAGTGCCTTGGTTTTGGTAACATCCAAGGCACGCCTGTCAAGCTGAGGGATGTAGTCTAGGGCCTCATCCTCAATACCGTGGCCCCTTAGGAAAGTGGTGAGAAGACCACCAAACCCATACAGATTCCCCTGATGTAGTCGGGCTCTCTTCATGGCGGAGATGATCGCCGCCCCAACATTAATTTCTAGCCCCTTCATCAGCGCATAAACCAGACAAACTCTATCCCAGGTGACATCAGTCATGTGCACCCCTGGGATCAAACACGAGCAAACAATTTTCAACCATATCCGGGCCTCTCTGTTCATTTGGGAATAGGTCAATGTCTGGTGGTAGCCCCTTTCCTTGTGCCTACCCCACCTGGCTGTTGATCGAACTCCACATAAGGTGCGTCTGATATCTGCGTAAGGTAGAGTGATGTTCAGCTGACGGAGGACATGAGCGTCTGTGTCTCGCGCCCCCAGGATCGCATTTAAATGGTGGGGTTCAAAGGTGACTACCTACCCTCTGATTTTGATGGTGTGGCTCCGCAAGGTCGGGTTCCAGTTAGCATAGAATTCCTGGATAAGATGGAGATTGCACTCCTTGGGTTCTTCAAAAATGAAGTTTAGCCCAGCAGTGTCAATCCTGTGTAGGATCCGCGGGAATTCCTGTGCTAGTGGTTCCCATGCTATCTGCTCCTCCGGGAAGTATTTGGTTTCCTTGTGTTTGGCATACCATTTCTTCCCCTCATCTGTCACCCATCTGGTTCCATACTATCGGCGTCCCTCGAGGAACTGCTGGTGCTTCTAGTACTGCTGCCCCAAGTCTCACTCTCTTTCTGCTAGTGCCAGATGTGGATGCGCCCTTGCCTTTGTCTTGTCTTCCTGACATTTTTCCTGTACATTCAAAACATACAGTTCCAATGTTATTTGAGCCATAGTTGACTACGACTAAGGTTGGGCTTAATCGGATCACCCCACACTTAGTCTTTAGCCGCAGTCAACACAATTCGACAAGACATTCATGTTTTTGCAATTCTTAATTCTCAACATGCTCAGTGCATTCATACTAGTCGATGGAACAATTTCTTTGTACTACTCAGACTTCATACAATGAATTATAAAAATTCCTCCATCGATTCAATTATATCATCATGAGCACTTTGCAATTTTAGCACAACAACCTATGTTAATTCTCTATTTACCTCCCCCGAAAATCCATCTTCTACCATAGCATAATCAACTTCAATCACAATATGTTCACTTCAAACAACATGCACAACCCAAATTATCCACATTTTAAAGCATTTCTTCTTCTTCCTATTCAATCCTCAACCTTAGTTATCAATATTGTAAGAATTTCAACAATCATGCAACTATTGAGTTAATCTACTCACATCGATCCTATGAACATAATTAATCATAACTCAATTGATTGCCACTTATTAATCCCTTAGGGAAAGGTTTCATCACAAAAACATGTTCAAGAATTGAAAAATTGAGCAATACTAAGAAAAAATTCAAGAACATACCTTTGCTTTGATGAAATCAAAGAAAAATCGGAGAAATTTGCTTACTAGGTCTGTGGCACGTTGAGGGAGAAGGGATTTTGGGGTGTTGGTCGCGGAGGATTTGAAGAAATGGGAAAACAATGAAGGGATTTGGTTAAAAGGGGGTTTCCGCGCGGGTTTACCCGGTGACCCGAGGTGACCCGACGCGAAAGACACCTCAACGTGTCACGGAGGCTATCGCGGAGGCCATGCTCCGTGACATGGAGCCAACGCGTTGGCTCATTGGAAATTCCCCAAATTTTATTTTCTTACCTTGATTTTTCATTTGCGCGTTTTTGTATTTTCGCCCTCCATTCCACCTGAAAATCATTCAACCCCAAAAAATTCGTTAGAAATCATAGGTTGCCTCTCTAACTATTTTCATCTTTCTCTTTTTTTTTTCAAATAATCCTAACTATTCTATTACATCACATTCACGGGTTGCCTCCCATGCAGCGCCTGGTTTACCGTCGCGGCTCGACGCTGTTCATCCTTAATCATCCGCTAAAGTCATAGACGTCTTCTCTCGAATAACGTCTTCACCCCAGTAATGCTTACAACTTTGCCCATTCACCAAAAATGTGGCACTTTTATCCTCTTGCCATAATTCCACTACCCCGTGTGGAGTCATTCTCACCACTTCAAACGGCCCTGACCGCTTGGACCGCAACTTCCCTGGGAAGAGTTTCAACCTCGAATTGAACAACAAACCTTTTTGCCCTGGCTCAAAGATCTGATGCACCATATGCCTGTCATGCCACCTTTTAGTTTTCTCCTTGTAGCATTTAGCACATTCATAGGCGTGCCATCGAAACTCATCTAATTCGCTGAGTTGCATCAACCTCTTCTTCCCTGCTAGCTCTGGATCCATGTTTAGCTTTCTTACAACCCAAAAAGCTCGGTGTTCCAGCTCCACAGGTAGATGATATGCCTTTCCATAAACCAATATGTACGAAGAAGTCCCAATGGGTGTCTTGTATGCAGTTCTGTAAGCCCACAAAGCCATCGTCAAGTTTGCTTGCCAAATCAATTCGTTGTGCATTCACTGTCTTCTATAGAATCTGCTTTATCTCTTTTTTTGACACCTCCACTTGTGCACTAGTTTGGGGATGATACGCTGTCGCTACCTTGTGCCGCACCCCATACTTAGTTAGCAAGTTCCTGAAACTTGCATTCACAAAATGAGCCCCTCCGTCACTGCTAATATCTCGAGGCTTCCCGAACCTGGTGAAAATTTTCTTTTTTACAAATTTAGTCACCACCTTGTTGTCGTTCCTGGGAAAAGCTACTTCCTTGACCCACTTAGACACATAGTCAACCGCTACCAAGATGTAACGATTACCAAAGGACGATGGAAACGGGCCCATGAAGTCTATTCCCCATACATCAAAAACCTCAACTTCTAATATCTGCTGCAGTGGCATCTCTTGTCTTCTATTGATTGTTCCTGTTCTTTGACATCTATCACACATTTTTACATATGCTATAGAATCTCTGAACAGTGTAGGCCAAAAGAAACCTGACTGTAGCACCTTGTGAGCTGTCCGCTCTCCTCTGTGGTGCCCTCCATACAACGATGAGTGACAACTCCTCAGTACTTCTGCAATCTGGCTTTCTGGGATACATCGTCTCATCACTTGATCCGATCCCTGCTTAAACAGATACGGCTCATCCCATATGTAATATCTGCAATCATGTCTCAACTTCTTTCTTTGCTGAGTCGTAGCCTCCGGTGGGTAGACTCCACTTACCAGCAAGTTCACAATATCTGCATACCAAGGGATTTCAGCTACCTTTATTGCCAAGAGTTGCTCGTATGGGAACTCTTCTTTGATGCTATCACCTTTCTTCACATGCGAACGACTTTCCAATCGTGATACGTGATCTGCCACTTGATTCTCGCTCCCCTTTCTGTCCTGAATCTCTAGGTCAAACTCTTGTAGCAACAATATCCATCTGATTAGCCTGGGCTTTGCATCCTTCTTGCAAAACAAATACCGAATTGCTGCATGATCATTATATACCACCACTTTCGAACCCACCAGGTAGGATCTGAATTTGTCAAATGCGAACACCAATGCTAGCATCTCCTTTTTCGTGACTGTATAATTGACTTGGGCCGCTTCAAGTGTTTTTCTTGCATAATAAATGGAATGAAAAATTTTATTCCTCCGCTGCCCTAATACAGCTCCTACAGCCACATCACTTGCATCACACATCAATTCAAAAGGATGTTCCCAATCCGGAGAAATGAGAATAGGCGCTTCTACCAGCTTCTATTTTAGCTCCTCGAATGCTTTTACACAATCCTTGTCAAACTCGAACTTCACCTCTTTTTCTTGCATCCGACATATCAGTCTAGAAATTTTTGAGAAGTTCTTGATGAACCGTCTGTAAAACCCCGTATGTCCGAGAAAACTGCGAACACCTTTCACTGACACTGGTGGTGGTAACTTTTCAATCACCTCAATCTTTGCACGATCGACTTCCAACCCTTTGCATGAAACTTTATGGCCAAGGACGATACCCTCCTTGACTAAAAAATGACACTTCTCCCAGTTGAGCCCCAGGTTTGAGTCTTCACATCGAGCTAACACCCTGTCAAGATTTTGCAGACATGTAGCAAATGAATTACCGAAAACAGAAAAGTCATCCATAAATACCTCAACAAAATCTTCCACCATATCGTGAAAGATAGCCATCATGCATCTCTGGAATGTGGCTGGTGCATTGCATAGACCAAATGGCATCCTCCTGAAAGCATATGTCCCATAAGGACATGTAAAAGTGGTTTTCTCCTGATCCTCCGGTGCTATGGATATTTGATTATAGCCGGAATATGCATCCAGAAAACAATAATACTCCTGACCTGCCAACCTGTCCAAAATCTGATCAATAAATGGAATAGGATAATGATCTTTCCTCGTGGCCTCATTGAGCTTCCTGTAGTCCATGCAAATTCGCCAGCCTGTGACTGTGCGTGTGGGAATCAGCTCATTCTTTTCGTTGGTGACCACGGTCATCCCTCCTTTCTTTTGAACACACTAAACTGGGCTAACCCATTCACTATCTAAAATGGGATATACTACACCTGCATCAAGCCACTTGATCACTTCCTTTCTGACTACATCTTTCATCACCGGGTTCAACCTCTGCTGATGTTGCACAGTTGGCTTGGATCCTTCTTCCTTAAAAATCCTGTGTGTGCAAAAAGCTGGACTAATTCCTCTGATGTCCGACATCTGCCAACCCATTGCTTTCTTCCGCCTCTTGAGGACCACCAATGCATCTTTCACTTGTGCCTCTGTCAGTTCTGCGGAAATGATGACTGGAAAGGTGTCATCTTCCCCCAGAAATACATACTTCAGATGTGGAGGCAATGTCTTCAACTCCAATATCGGTGCCTCCTCAATTGATGGCTTTGGCAATGGTTCCAAGGACCTCATCAACGGCTCAAAGTCCTGCTTCCTGAGAAACCATTTTGGCTCGTTCAAAGTCTGCACCATCTCATATGTAGCATTGTCCCCAAAATTATCGGAGCCCACCAAGGCTCTCTCCAATAGGTCCTGTGAGTCAACAATCTGAAGAGTTGATTCCTGATTAAGAACACTGATTGTTGATAGCTCCTCATAAATGGCCGGTAGCTTTATGGCCTTGTACACATCAAAAACCTCTACTTTGTCATGTGCTCGCATGGTTAGCTGCCCAGCATCCACATCAATCAAAGCTCATCTGGTTGCTAAGAAAGGACGTCCAAAAATAAATGGGACTTCCGCATCCGGCTCGAAATCCAAGATTATAAAATCCACCGGGAAAATGAGGGAGCCCACTTCAACTAGCACATCCTCCACAATATCACCAGGTCTGGCCAATGAACGGTCAGCTAGCTACAAGATCACAGTAGCTGGTCTAGGTCTGCCCAGCCCCAACTTCTTGAACACCGATGTCGGCATCAAGTTTATTCTTGCTTCCAAATCACATAATCCGCGAGCTCGAATAGATTGCCCAATTGTAATCTGAATAGTCAAGCTCCCAGGATCCTTGAGCTTTGCCGAAAATCTGTTCTGTATTCGGGAGGTGCACTCCTCAGTAAGCGCCACCGTAGCATACTCCGTCAATCTGCTTTTGTTTGCTACAATATCCTTGATGTACTTGGCATATTTCGGCACTCCCTTAAAAACATCAACTAAAGGTAAATTAATATGTACCTGTTTCAACACTTCCATGAATTTCTTGAAGCAAGCTTCCTCCTTGTGCTTCTTTAATCTCTGAGGAAATGGGGACGGTGGTCTTTCTATCTCAGCTGCCTTTTCCTTCCCCCTCACATCATCATGTTCTCCATCTTTTCCGTCGCTCCAGATTGCTGAGGTGGTCTTTCTGGTTCCACCTCCTTGAGTTGAATTCCACTCCTGGTTGTAACTGCATTGACCTACTTGGGATTTGGGTTAGTATTGCTTGGTAATCCTTCCCTGGGTCTGGTGTTTTGAGCTCCAGCTAACTGTCCAAACTGATACTCGAATGCCTTTGTAGCTAACTGCTGATTTTTCATGTCAGCCGGTAATTTCACATAATCAGCCTGCATTTGTGCTTGGTTATCTATTATGGTTTTGAACATGTCCTCAATGCTGCTGGGTGGTGGAGGAGGTGCATTGTTTCCTCTATATTGAGACTGAAAATTTTGATGCCCCCCTTGATTTCTCTGCACGCCCTGATTTGAACTCTGTCCTTGATGACTAGTACTCCCCCAAGAAAAATTCGGATGATTCCTCCAATTTGGGTTGTAACTGTTGTCATACTATTGATTATTGTTCCTCTAGATGTTCCCAACAAAATTTACCGAGTCTGGATTTGCACCACAACACTCAGCTGAGTGTTCACTACTCCCACATACTTCACACCATACCTGATGAACTGCATTGACTGGGGCATGTGCCTAGCTCAAGCTCATACTGTTGAAGTGGGTGTTGAGTTGATTTTGCAACGCAGCTATCTGTGCAGCAATAGCTGTAAAACCATCCACCTCAAAGACTCCTGCAGCTTTCCTTGTTCCTCCTCGAGTTGAATCCGCATTCCATTCTGGATTTCCCTGTGAAATCCGGTTTAACAAAGTGTAAAGCTCCTTATAGGTCTTCTCCAATGCCTACCCACCTGCTGCTGAATCTAACAGAATCTTAGTATGTGGTTCTAAACCCTCAATGAATGCATGCACCAACACATCATTAGACTGGTAATGATGAGGAAAATCCCTTAACATTGACTTGAACCTCTCCCAAGCTTGATACAAATTCTCACCTTCTCTCTGTTTGAAACTTAGAATCTGACTTCTAAGTCTGGCTGTCTTCCCTGATGGAAAGAATCGTATCAAAAAATTCTTTGCGAGATCATCCCAAGTAGTGATAGAGTTAGGTAGTTCAACTTTCAACCACCTCTTTGCTTCCCCCAACAGTGAGAACAGGAATAATGTAAACCTCACATAGTTAGATGATACCCCAGCGGGGATATAGGTGTCACTTATCTCCAAAAAAGTTTTGGAGATGTTGTTTTGGATCTTCATGAGGGAGACCTGTAAATTGTCCACTGGTGTGCAACAACTGCACCATATTCTTCTTAAGCTCGAACCTCCCTCCTGGCTCTAGTTTGCGAATACTGGATGTTACATTATTTGCGTGTGGGATTGCCACTTCGCGGACCGGTCTTGCTGCCATCTCTTCGGGTACTAAAACTGCCCTTACAATCGGTGGATTCTGTTGCTTCTCTAGAATTGCTTGTCTTAGCAACTGAAGCTTCTTCTCTAGAGCTTCTCTTCTTTGGCGATGAAATTGTCTCTCTGGCTCTATAAATGAATCCACCAACTCTTGTCTCTTGCCAGCGTTCAGAAAAAATTTGGTACCTGCAAGAGAAAGGCTCAGATCAAGTTGTCAACACTTATATTGAACTTGTAAACTAACACTAAGAAAATTAATTTACCAAATGCCAGTCCCCGAAAACGGCGCCAAAAACTTGTTCGGACCAAACTACACACAAGTACACGTGGTCGTACAAGTAGTAAAGTGGCTTTATTTCAAGCCAAGTATCGATCCCACAGGGACTGAATTTATGGTAGTAATTATCCTAATTTTTTAGTGAACAATATCGCTATGAATGTAGACAACCAAACAAATAATGTTTTATGAGTCAATATTAATAGTTAATAAAAACCTAAGTCAAGATTGTAAATTAAAGTCTGAACAATAGCAATGAACAAGCTAAGGTTAAGGCAAGCATGCAGGGATGTAATTCATTAATTAGAATCAGTCAATCTTCTCTTGGTTGTTAGTCAGGACTTAATAACATATGTATTGGATCTTTCGACTCCTATCCAGTTAAAGAATCATGAGACTTACATTACACATTTATGTGATGCAAAAACCCATCCTCTAGCCATACATAACAAATCCGTAAATGACTAATACGACTTTCAGATATATTTCTATTCTGAATGTAAATCTTCTCTAAATTTTTCCAACTAAGAAAAGATCATATCCCACCAATTCACATCTATCCAATTAATTTCCCTTTTAGAATCAAAATTGGAATTATAAGATATACATTAATATTGGACAAACATTAACGTAGTAAAAAAAATTGATAGAACAACCATTATATAGAAGATGAAAACTGAAATGATTAGTAATTATATTCCTCTACAATTATCCTTAACCTCAGCAAGAGGTGAATTAGCCACTCATTTGTGGATTAAACATCTTCAAACAAGTAGAATTCATACAAGCAATTGAAATTAAAGAGGAAAAGGGAGAGAATTAACCCTAGAAATTCTTCGTCTCAACTGCCCGCTAACCACGTTCTTGCTCCAAAAATGTCAGAATGTTTAAAATAAAACATAAGTGTGCTATTTATACTAGTGGGAATTTTTCCAGGAATAACAAGCAACGTGGCACAGAGTGTATCGCGGAGCACTGCATTCGTGCCACAGTGTTATCGCAGACCCCCACTGGAACTCGGCTCCCAGGTAGATGCACCTCAGCGTGGCACGGCATGTATCACGGAGCATTGCCTCCGTGCCACGATGCTATCGTGCACCTTCACTGGAACTTGAGGTTCTGGGTAATCACCTTGAGTGTGACATGGAGTGCATCGCGGAGCACTGTCTCCGTTTCACGGAGCTAACGCGCACCTCCACTGGAATTTGACATAATTTATCCTCCCAGGCAGAATGCCTCCGCGATGGTAGCGTGACACGGAGCCAAGCCATCGCGGAGCCCCTATTTTGGCCAATTTCCCTTGTCAACTTCACTTCTTGCTTCTGAGTCCATTCCCACACTTCACCAACTTGTAGATTAGCTTCCAAAATTTTCTTCTAATTGCAAAACAACACTAATCATGTTGGTTAGTATAAATTCACATTTACATAAAAATCATATGAGAATGCACACATAAAAATAGATAAACAAGTAGAAATGAAGTATGTGACTATCACTTGGGCATGAAATTCTGCCCAAGATCATCTAACCCAACCGTGTGACAAGATTTACCCACAACACCACAAAACCAGTAGCTCAACCAAGGGTACACCTATCACGCAATTCAAGGATTCATGAGACAGCCCACACGCACGATAATAACACTAACACAAGTCTATGGAAATCATGCCGAAAAAGGGAACAAAGGCCTACACATACCTTGGACGTCGATGAACTCAAGCTAGACGAAACTCCACTCTCCAAGTACACCAAGATACTTCCTAAAAGCAGAAAAAAAAACCACCAACACACTGCTAGAAAATCCAACAAGAGAAACACCACAAAAGAAAGTTTACCGACTAGTTCTTCATGAATTCGGCGGTAGGAAATCTAAAAAAACATTATACCAAGATTAACAACTCCAGTATCCGAAGAATACTAAGAACCAACAAAGAACAATAATTTACCAAGCAAAAACAAGAAGCAGCCACCAAACTGCCAGAAGCACAATCAACGACGCGATCTACTCGAAGAATCCAACCCCCCAACACCAAAATCACTTGGACTTATGACTTCTAGCTCCAAAACCCAAAGAAAACCATGGAGAGGACTTGAGAGAGGTTTCATACGAAATATGTTGCTGGAAAATGAATTTTAATGACCAAAAACCGACCAAAGGGGATTAAATAATTCTTCACCGCCTTAGTTATTTTTGAAGTATCTGCTTGCGTAGTCTCACTAAAACGTGAATATCTCTCTACTCCGAAGTCGGATTGATGAATGGTTTAACGTGTTGGAAACTACACTCATAGAATTTAATTTGATAGGTATTACCACCCCTAAATCCTTATAGAATGGGAGAAAAAACTCTAGACATTTGACCTAAATTTCAAGAAATCTCAAGAAGAAAATTTTGCGATAACTTTTGCCGAATTTAGTTTAACAACTTGATCGACGTCCAACCTTCAATATGATCATAGTGTGACTCAAATACCTCATAAAACTTTCTTCATAGCATATTAAGTACTCTTAATCCTATCTCAAAGTACAAATTTATTACTTAATCTATACGGGGTGTTACATAGACATCCTCGGACAATTGGGACTCATCAAAACTAGGGAAATCTGGATGGTCTGAGCAGGAGTGAGCTAATGAAAAGACTTAGATGGATCACCCGAACCTATATCATGAGAAGATATAGCATAGAGTATGCAGTCAATACTTTGAATGTACTGAGTATGCGGGAAAAGTAAAATATGCTAGTAAAACATTAGTTTGAAATCATGAGTATGAATCACGAAATAACATGAGAGTAAGGAAAGCATGCTAAAAACCATATATCTGAAATATACATATTCATAAGCTACTCATCGTAATCTCAATATAATGACCCAAGGTCTAGAAATAGAAATCATATAACTTGTCATGCTTGAAATCATAAGTGAAAGCTCATAAAGTGATCAATGGGTCAAATATGCTATGAAATATAATAATATAAGTCATGAACATGAGTAACTGAAAATAGGAGGAACGGTGGGAGATTCTTATAATCGACATATCCCACGTGAGCATACATGAAGCCCAACTTTTAAATCTCTAGTGGGGAAGGTGTTCATACGTTGCTAAGGGTAGAACCATGAAAAAGTTGTGATAAAACTCATGGGTGGCCCATACGGGCATGGGAGACACTCTCATGGAGGACCCCATCATGGCTACGTTGGCACGTAGTTCTAAGACCTAGGTACGTGGGGACCTTGGTCTACTCGATCTTAAATACTCTCCCAAAATATATGTAATGCTCATAACATAATCATGAAACATACTTGAAGTACATGGGCTAGTCGAAATCATGAGATTCATAAAATGCTTGGGATACATGAACTAGCCATAAAATAGGCCCGTGAGTCGGCCATGATCATAAACTTGATATTCATGAAAGCCATGCATACTTGAGGAAATCATAATACTCTAAAATCCATAAATTCATGAAGGGTTCTTGTGGAAATCATGCATTGTAATTAGGGGTGGGCATTCGATTTTCGGTTCGATTTTTTATTTTTCATTTAGTGTACCGAACACCGAACCGAGCTAATTCATTTTGGTAAGTTTTTTTCAAGTTTGGTTTGATTCAATTCGTTTTCCTAATTTGATTTTTTCAGTTATGGGCCTAATTAATGGGCTATTTTTTCGCTCACAAAATGAGTTACTTTTTTAATTAAAACTGAGTTATTTTATATTTTAAAATCAAAATAAATTATTTTATGTTTTGAATTCTGAAGTTTAATTCATCTAAGCTTAATTTTAAGTAAAAAAATAATAATTAGGAAATATTTTAAATTTTTATTTACAGATTCTTAGCGGGATCAGTTGATTTACATCTAGTAGTACGCAGATAGTATTTAATAATAAATTTTTTCATCTGCTTAATATCCTTATAACTGACCCAACAAAAATTTAAAGGTCTTTAAAGATTTCAATAATCTATGGTCCCTAATTTTTTGTTAAATAAATATTATGTATTTCATCTTTCTTCCAAAGCATATTAGTAATCGCAAGAATTTTCTTAACATGCTAAAACTATTATAAAACTTGTTATTTTAAAAAAAACTGAAGGAATTGTGTCAATTATATAAGTAATTCTCTAAATAGGCTTTGAGATTGGGTTGGGTGTAGTATTTTTTTAAAATTAAGTTATAATTATATTTTTTATTTTTTTTAGAAAGTATATAAATTTTTGGTCTAACTGAAAAACTGAAATTTCATAATTCTAAAATAAAAAACCAATTTTTTTTAAAAAAAGAACCGAAATCAAACCGAAAAATTGAAACCGAAAAATTAAAATAGTTTGGTTTGGTCAGGTTAATTGTAATCATAAAAAAATAATTCACTTCATCATACTTGAAATCATAGACTCATAAGCTTAATTTCATAAATCATGCATAGTAGGGCATAATTTTTATAAAACTTGAAAACATGAATTGATAATCAAATTTAATTTAAAGTCTACCCATTAATCTTAAATCATTAATAGAAACATGATGGAATTGGACCCACAGATATAGCATGGATATTTACATAGAATTTGGTCAAAACCCTAAAATTTTTATAAAACTTGATTGGAGGCTTGGGTTTTTGAGTTGGAGAAGAAATTGAGCATGAAGGTGGAATAAATCCCTCATTCATGGCCCTACATACCTGGGTAAAAGAGTCACTAACTTGTCTTCATGATCCAAGAGGAATTGTGAAGTTGAAGGTGATAAACCCTAGCTTCTTCTTAGGGGAAAATCCATTCTACGGATGGTTGAAGAGAGTGAGGATTTAGGCTAGGTTAAACCTTTTAATTTGACCTTTAGGAAGCCCAAACAACGCCATTTAGGATTTAAAAGCATAGGAGTTTACCAAAATACCCCAAATTGCTGGAAAAAGACCTAAAACTAGAAGAAAGAACGTCCCAAAGGATGGGTCATTGTTTGATAGGAGACCTGTACTGAGGTCGTCCAATGCGTCGTGCTGCTTAGGGGTGGGCATAAATGCCGAAGAACCAAAAAACTGAATTGATCGAATTAATTTGATTTTTCGATTTCAGTTCTTTGATGTTTGGTTTTTTTTTTTTCCAGAAAGTTCGATTCTTCGATTCAGTTTTCGGTTTGAGGGTCACGATTCTTCGGTGCACCAAAGCACCAAAATTTTATTAACTATATTTTAAAATAATATTTATATTTATGTTTTATAAATACAAGTACTCAACCCATTTGAAATTTGGGCTTTCATTTCACTATTTCAAATTTAAGTCATTTAACATATAACCCAAAATCTCAACACAAAACCCAAAACCCAAAATCCCAAAACCTAATCCATCATTTAACCTTGTCTGCTTTTCCCTTTTCAGCTAGGCTATTTCTTTTAAGTTATAGCCTCTTTGAATAGGTCTTAGCTTTATTGTGGATTTTCATTTCTTACTATGTAAGGGGAGAGTCTCCCTCATTTACTGCTTTCCTAGAATTTATGTATTGGAGAGGAGTCCTCTCCTGTTGGTGCATAGTTTCTAGGTTTCATTTTTAGTATCGGGGATGGGTTGGCTAACTTTAGTAGGATGGCCGACCTATGAACCACCATAGGATCGGAGGTAGGTTTATGTCCCCCTCCATGTACTTTTTTGTTGTTATTTTTATTTATGTTAAGCCCTGGGGGTGTTTCTCAGCCCCTGCCCACCACAAGGGAGTTTACCAAAACAAAAACCCATCATTTAACCTAAATCCTCAATTCCTCTTTCCTCAGACTGCTAGTGTTAGCTTCTTGGGTGGTGCAGTTCTCACAAATAAATTGAGAAATGTGTATAAGAGATTGACTCGGCATGGTACATATATATGCTGCAAACAAGCAAGAATGTAGGGATGGATAAAGAAGATGTTCCATGTGTTAGCTGAAAAAATGCAAGAAAATATGTAAATCAGAGACGGATTCAAAAGTTGTTTCATATTCCAACTGAATACTAACAGGCAACCACACTGCTATAGTGAAACAATGATTGGTTGCCTCAACTTTTTTGTCCATGAGTAAAGCTCATTAAAGATTCACATTTCCGTAGGAATTTGTCACTCATTCATAATAGTTTACAGTGTGATAGGTCCTCATTCAAATAAAATAAATCAAGATTTTGAAAAATCAGAGTCAGAGCCACCACAATGTCCAGTAGCATCATAGATGCAAACCTCCATTAACAACCCAACAATAGGCACTTTTCACTTGCACCAAAAAATTGTTTTAAAAATACCGAACGAAATCAAACCAAAGTAGAAAAATCAAATCGAACCAAATTAGTTTGATTTGGCGTAAGGTGCACATTTTTTCAAAACCGAACACTAAAGAACCGAACACCCACTTCTAGTGCTGCTTTACTAAACTTCTCATAACGTTCTACTCCAAACTCTGATTGATGTAAGGTCGGATGCTTGAAAAGAAGACATAAAGGGATTTAATTTGATGTATTGAATCTTATAAAAAAAAATTTAAAATAGGGTTTATGGTCGTTTGAAGTTGACCCTTGTAAGAATTTATACAAAAGTTCAATAAGTAAGAGGTTTCTCAACTCAACTTTGTGCTAGGTGGTTTCTTATAAACTTAATTTGCATCCAATGTACTTACACTTAATATTTTGTCTTAACACCTTATTTTTCATAAATTCATTGGGTTTGGATCTATTCACATACTTAGAACAGTTCTAAACTTGGCCCAAAATTTTAAACGAACTTGCAGAACCAACGACCCATAAAATGGGTCATGGTCCCAAACAAGGGACCATTGGTCCATCTGTTGCTTTCCCAATTCTTCCTACAAAATTCTCTGAATCTGCTTCAACGACCCTGAACGATAACCCATACACTTAAACAATTGTACATAAAATTCCCTCGTGGGGTCTAGGCCAACTTTTGGTAGCTCACTAGAATTGATTCAACAGTCACATACAACGACCTGTAGGATGTAAAGGCGAGTCATCCTTTGACTCATTGAATGGCCCTGGTGCCATTTTCTGCAATATTCTGCTATAAGTCTCGAATCTAATAGTAAGAATTCTCCAACCTATCACAACATAAATCCATGAATTTCTTTATGATTCTAACATCAAAATCATCTTCTTATCTCTAGCAAGGTCAACAACAATCTTTGAGTTCCAAGACTTGAAATCTTGAGCACTCCTCCTTCATCCAAGGCAAGTAACTCTCCTAAAACCTTACATGAGTATTATTTTCTAATCCTTAGGGATGTTCTAAGGTCAGGGCTCATGCAATAGTGCTAAGAAGCCATGAGTTCGTGTGATAACCTAGGGTTAGGGTTTATGGGGTTGTTTCGGTGTTAAGGATGGATATGATTGTTTTGGTTGGACTTGCAATGGTAATGCTTGTTGTTAAGGGGCTGTAGAAAGAAGTGGATGTTAGTATACCCTACTCATAAGAGGCTTGAATTTCCTATGCCCTTCGGGTGTTCGATGAAATGCCTCTACGACTTGAATTTCGTCATTAAGCTTTTGATTGTAGTTCCTATCCATATAATTGATACAAATTGATATTATAAGAGGATTGTGGCTTCATGTTGATAGTTGCAAGGCCAAGAATAAGGTATGTGGGACATCAACAAGGGTTTTCTTTAGACTCTCAAGCCTCTTGCTAGTAGAAAATAACCCTGACTACTCTTAGAATAATAGTTATGAGCCCTCAGTATCAGTATGTCATGGTCCTTTAGGCTCTCGAGACTCTTTCTAGATAAAGTGGTTCTGACTATTTTTAGCGTATCATCTTCAGCTTATCAGCTTATGTGTATTCTTATGTTAAGTTGGGAGTAGTACACTGCACCGAGTAGGCCGGGGTTCCAACGCACCCAGGTCTCAGATATATGTGCCACCATAGGGTAAGGGATTATAGATAGTAGAGAATGTTTCCCTTAGCCTGAGCAATATGGGACCCTCTCTAGTAAGAGTATCTCCCTTACCTCATGGGCGCATGCAGGGGTTGTCATTAGTTGAGATTGTCTCCTTGAGCTTATGACTGATATCATGCTATTCATGGTTTTTACCCTTGGTAAGGTATGAATTCCATCCTAACCAGGGTTACAGGTTGGGCTCCATAAGGCTTACATTAGAGTTTATTGGTTAATAGTCTCTACCACAATATAGTTTAGTTTTAGTTTTAGTACAGTTATTTCAGTTACAGTTTTCAGTTTATGTTTTCAGATTCAATCTTCAGTACATGTACATGGCCCCTAAAGCTAAATTTACTTATACTTCATTAAATGTTTTCAAACTAGCATCTTGTGTCGGTATTCATGCATCTCAGAAAGGGCCATTGTATTTTACCTCAGCTTATTCCTTCACTTATGTTTAGGTACAGTTTTTCTCAGATACATAGTATGTTCTTGTTTCCAATTATGTTTCCAATATGCTCAGTACATTCCAATTACTATTGTTTTATGATATAGATCTAGGTATTCAGACTCAGCCCCGCAGTTAGACACATTCCAGACTCTATCAGCTAACAGTAATGAGCCCTCATCTTTTGAGAACAGGAGTTATGTATTCTTTATTTTTGATTATCTCTGTAACCCCCCAAAAATCCCTATGACTAAACCCTGGATTTGAAGTTGATCATACAGAGGAAATTAGAAAAAAATATCCTCGAAATGAGCCTCAGTACGACTAGTAGGAGGATTGTACGAATTGTACCAAGGACTCATAGTGTGTTCCATAGAGATCAGCAAAATCTGATTTAGAAGTTATGACAGGCTGTCAAGACTTGTATCAAGTCAATATGAGTCATAACAAGTTTCGTGGTATGATTCAGAGAGTTTGGCAGGAAGAGGCAAGGAAACCACGATTAGATCCTACGATCCGTATCAGGCTGGTACGAGTCGTAGTGAAGGATCATAGATAGGAGGTTCAGAGAATTTTCAAGGAAGGATCAGTAGCTGCAAAGACTCAGTACGAGTTGTAAGATGATGGTATGAATCGTCATTTCAGTCATGAGTTGAGATGTTGTACACCTTTGTCTTTTGGCTAAGTTTGGAACTGTTTTACGTAGGTGGATAGACCCAAACCTAATGAATTTAAGGAATAAAGTTGTTAACATCAATTATTAGGTGTAAGAAGTGCATTGGATGCAAATTAAGGTTATAAGGAATCTCTAGCATGAAGTTGAGTTGAGAGTTTCCTACCGATTGGGTTTTTCATGAAAGTTCTTACAAGGGCCAACTTTAAACAATCATAACTCCTATTATACGAATTGTTTTTGGGTGATCCAGAATATCAAATTAAATCTCTTTGAGTCTTCTATCCGACACATCCAACCTTACATCAATCGGAGTTCGGAGTAAAAAGTTATGGCCAGTTTAGTAAAGCACTATTAGGTTTGGCGGCACGACTAACCCTATTACCACGAGTCTTGGTACGACTCGTGGTATGAAGGTACGACTCATACCAGGAACTCGTACCAGGGGTTTCAGAAAACTTTTAAAGCCTCCCCAAATCCACGAATGGCATACCACAACCCATAGGAAGCCAGCACGAGTCATGGTACGACCAGTAACACCATAGAGACAAATTTTGAGAACTTTTTTCCAGGGGTATTTTGTAATTTTCTATGCTTCTAACTCTTAAACTAGGTCGTTTTAGGCTTATTTTAGGATGAATTAAAGGAGTTTTCCCAGTCTAATCCCTCACTCTTCTCACAACCACCGTAAAGTTCTTCTTCTCCATTCTTTTCTCAAGGCTCAAGAACTAGGGTTCTTCTCCAAGGTGCAGCAGCTTCAAGATCTTTAGAGAGATCCTTCAACCAAGTATGTGGGAATTCAACAAGGAGATTGTTCTCCATTTATGTCCCTTAAAACTTTTTCCCTGTTCACTATCAGTTCTAGCCCTGAATTTTTGTAAGTTAAAATATTGTTGTCATACCTTGAATAATTCATGTAGAATCTTAATATATGTTTATTATAGTTAATTTCCACTAGTTTGTGACCAAAATGATGCCTATTCCAGTGAAGTAGAATTTTATCCCTAACTTTTGAAGTAGAAACTAGAATCCTTTATATGTACTGAATTATTGAATCATGCTTGAATCTTTCCAAGTTAGGGAATTCCTACAGTACTTGTATGTATCTCAGTTAAAGGTTTAATTAGTTAGTTTCATCCAGAAATTTATTTACTCAGTATCATTCAGGAATGTCAGTCTAGTCTCAGTCAAATTTTTAGCAACCTTTAAGTTGACTAGAATAATGTCAGCTGATCAGTTTGACTATAGTCATTTCTTGTAGTGTTAGTGGTGGCTCCCAGTTTTCAGTTATTATACTAATATATCAGTTATTAGATTTTAGTGGTTCTTTAGATGGTTATGACACTTCCAGACAAGCAGCTCTGACTAGTCTTAGAACACCAGTTTCCAGATTCGGTCTGATAAGATTCTCAGGGTACTCACAGATAAGTATCCCTGACTTAGTCTTGGGCCCCATCTTTGAGCTATCTGCTTGGAAGTAGTAGTCAAGTTAGATCTATCCAGTGGAAATAGAACTTAACACTGAGAAGGACGGGGTTCCAGTGCACCCAGGTTCCCAAAACTACGTTGCCACCGTAGGTTTTTTTATTGGCCTTATGGCCCCAGACATTGATCTCACAATCCATGCCTTTATGCCTTGGCAAGGTATATTGGGTCCTATCTATGGGGTGTATACATCGGACTCCACATCTAGCTCACGTGGTTATATGTCGGTTTAGACTCTCTCACTATTCAATCTAGTCCAATTTCAGAATAAGCATCTCAGTTTAGTTCTATTTCTATCAGTTTAGCTCAGTTCAGTATCTCAGACTCAGTACTTTCAGACTTAGGACATGCCTTAACCATCAGACAGGGTCATTTTGAGCACCTCAGTTTAGTTCAATAGTTCAATTCAGTTTACTTATTGGTCATTGCATGTCATATCAGTTCAGACATTATATTTAGTTTTGTTTTCTCCCACTTACTTAGTACATTCAAAGTACTGACACATACTTTTATGCTGTATCATTTCATGATACAGTTGTAGGTTCTCAGACTCAGCACCATTAGTTGCCACGGTTCAGATCTTCCTCCTTAGTAGCTGAAGTGTGAGTCCTCATACTCGAGGACCTTATTTAATTTATTTCAATTAGTTCATTATTTTTAGCTAGACTTAGAGTTAGCTGGGGACTTGTCCCAGCCACTCACCAGTTAGAGGGCTTTCAGACACAGAATTTGTTTCAGACTTCAGATAAATTAAACTTTATATCTTCAGTTTTACTTTCATAATGCTTTTATATTATTATTTCAAAGCTTTCACTATATTTCTGTTACTCAGCGTACTAGTGTATGATAGACCAGGGGTTGACTTGGGGTCACTCGTGACTTCAAGTACTGTGTTCCGTTCATGGTGTAGACTCGGGGCGTGACAATTTCTAATTCTCATATTTTTGAGTTAGCTGGGGACTTGTCCCAGCAATTCATCGGATTAATAGAGGCTTTTAGATAGTGTGGTGTTAGTTTCAACTTATGTCTCGGTGTTGTTATCAAATTTTATCCTTTCCATATGATTAGTTAAATTTTAGTTAAGCTTCCGCTCAAATATCTCTATTAGTCGTTGTTATGTTAGAATTATTCTATGAAATGGGTTAGCTTGGAGCCATTCATGGTTCTAGGTCCCATGACTCGATGCGGGGTCCATGCTCAGATCGTGACACAATCTAGTGTTTACTATATATAGTTACATGTAATTGGTTTTTAAATAGTATAACATTTTGGCAGTGTGAGTGCATTAAACTTAAACTAAATTTACAAGTACTAAAAGGATGCAAACTCCATTATTTTTCTAGAAGATTACTCTCCCTACCACGTATTCCTTCCTACTATACGACGGGGACGTAATGGTGCTAGACCACATCATAGAGCCTGAAAATTATGACATACCCAAAGCTTTACATAGAAAAGTATGATTATTTATGATTATTTTCTAAATCAAATGGTACTACATACTTTGGCTTCTCCTATTTTCTTCATATTAATGGTTATAAGAGGAGGATCTAGCCTTAAGCCTATGGGTTCATGTGAACCCAGTAGCTTTTGCTTAAATCCTATAGTTGTATTACGAAACTAATTATTATTACTATTGTTGTTGTTATTATTTGACTAAGAATATAGTTATTAATATATATTAACTTGAAGTCATTGTAGGAACCTATAAACTTTAAATTTTTGGTTCGAGTTTTGAGATACACTCGCTTAATATTACCTAATCATTTCTTTAATTTTCAGTCAATAATTGGTATGCTCTTTGGGCCTTGACTAATCTAAACTTTATCACATAATGCCATTAAAGCAGGGAACAATCCTTACTAGGATTTTCTCTATTTCTAAGGCTAGAACTCAATATCTCTAACCAATGGTAAGAAATCTTTACTGATCCTATCATAACATTTTATGATAAAATTAATTGATCTTACTTTGTGATCTGCTCCCTGCAAAATTATATACCAATAAAAATATGAAAAGATTGATTATTTGTAGGAAGAAAATTGTTTGTGAAGTGATCTTGAGTTGAATGATGTTGTATATTCTGGTTTAGCCAAAATTTGATTTATTAGGTCAATCAATTAAATCAATTATAATTGTAATACACCAGAAGTTCCTAAGACAAGGTTCGGGATTTGAAAAAGGGATCAGCAGAATAATCTGCAATTTTCTCTCAGAACGACTCATGGTAAAGTCATGGTTGGTCTGACGAGTCATGGTTAGCAGCTGCAAAAGAGTATCTGGTGTAATGAATTAAGGTACGACTCGTAAGTGGTTGTAACGGGTCATAAGATGAAGCCGTTGTTTAATATAGGGCTGGTCAGGATAGATGGTACAGGTCGTGGTACGATCTGTTGTGGGAAACCATGGGTCATTGGTAGACAGTCTTTGGAAGTTGGAGGAGTCGAACTGGTTAGATACGGGAGAAAACCACGAGTCATAGGTTGGGGTACGACTTGTGGTCAGGAGTCGAGGCAGGCAAGGTGGGTCTCAGGTAAAGATTAGATGACCGAAGGAACGACTCATAGGAAGACCCTACGAGTTGTTGGTTTTGCCCATGGAAAACTTTAGAATGGTTGAGGTCTGTAGACTTGGATAGACAGGAGGAAATCACGGACCATGGGTTCTTGGTATGACCCATTGTACGATCCATGGTACCTGGTAGTACCATATTTTTCAGAAATTTCATTAAGGGTAGTTTCCTAAATCCTAAAATCTAAGGTTCTAAACTACGTCATTTTAAGCATAGAAAAGAGTATGTTAAGGGTATTATTCACCCTATATCCCCCATTACTCTCTTAACACTCTAAATTGAGAAATCAATTATCTCAAATCCCTCAAGAAATTTCAGGGTTCTTCCTCAAGTTCTTCAAGAATCAAGTGGAGTTCATCCTTTCCATTTAGGGATTCATCAATTCAGATATGTGGGTCTATCAATGGGGTTTTCTTTCAACCTCATGTCCCCTTTCAATCAAAAGTAAGATCACCCAATTTCCCCAAAACCCCAATTTTGAAATTAGTGATTTCTAGGTAGGGTTTTGAAATTCCTTATGATTTCCTCACGGGTAATGTCGATTTCATAAAAAAACATGATTTCCATGATAGGGTTTATGATTTCTTCAAGTATTTTGTGAAATTAGAATATCCCATGATTCAAGCATGATTATGAAACTTTAGGGTTTAATGCCTTTCATGAATTCCTTTGATTCACTTATGAATTTTCCATCTCTCAAGTCCAAATTTTTTATTTATATTCAATAATGCATGATTTCCTACAAGTATACTCTATTAAACTATGACTCTAATTATGAGGATTATTGTTCGGGTGGTTTTGGGTTATAAAAAACCGACACGCAAGTGCACGTGGTCGAACAAGTAGTAAGTGGCTTTAGTAAGCCAAGTATCGATCCCACAGAGACTTGGATTAAGTGCAATTTGCTCAAGTATACTATATTTTACTTCTAAATATGCCGACAACAACGTAACCAAAAAGTTAATAGTTTGTTTTATAAATTTTTATACTAAAACTAAGAACAATTATCTACTTTGAATCTGAACTATGGATGAAAGCATGCTGAGGTTAAACGAACATGTAATGAAACTGATTATCATCATAAATTGGTTAATCTTTTCTTCCTGTTGCTAGCCAAGAACATTTGCCAAGAGATTAAAACTCTCGTATTTAACCTCACTTAAGAATCATGAACCATCCGTCTACATTTTTGTGATCAAATGCAATTCATGTCCTAGCCATATGATTCCGGTTCTTAAATTGACTAATACGACTTTCAGGTATATTTCTATCCTGAAAGCAAATCAAGACCCAATTTTCCCAAATCAAGTAAAGAACATATCCTATTAATTCACAACTTTCCAATTTCGTGCTCTCTCGAATGAAACCGGACTTTTTAGATGTACATTAATGTAGGCCACACACCAATGCAGTAAGAACAAGAATTAATAGAACAACATGGAAGAAAAGATGAAAAACCATAGAATCAATAATCAAATTTCTTCACAATTGTTCATAACCTCAGCAAGGAGAGGAATTAGCCACTCATTTGTGGATTAATCATCATAAAATGAGTGTTAATCATACAAGCAATTGAATTAAAGAAGAAAGAAAGAGAGAAAAAACCCTGAACTTTTCGTCCCTCAACTGCCTGTAACCCACGTCCTTGCTCCACCAAGTCAGAATTATGAAAAATGAACTTAAGTGTTCTATTTATACTGCTGGGAATTTTTCCCGGAATAATGATCAACGTGTCACGGAGTGCATCGCGGAGCACTGCTTCCGTGACACGCCATGAACGCGGACCCTCACTGGAACTAGGGGTCCGAGAATTCAAGCTCAACGTGGCACGGCATGCAGTGCGGAGCACTGGCTCCGTGCCACGGAGCAAACGCGTACCTCCACTGGAATTTGGGTGAATTTTCCCCATCTAGGCAGAATGCCTCCGCGATGGCAGTGTGACACGGCTCCATCGCGGAGCCCCTTTAATTCATGCTGTCCAATGCCTTTTCCCTTGCTCGCATCCAAGTCCAACTCCGATATCATCCAACATGCATTTTAGCTTCCCGAAATCACATTTTACCTGCAAAACAATGCTAATCATGTTGGTTAGTATAAATTCCCATTTTATTCCCTATTACATGCAAATGTATACACATTGATAGATAAACAAGGCGAAAATGATACTTTTGAGTATCACTTGGGCATATAAATTTGCCCAAGATCACTTACCCCACACTTAAATCCTTGTTCGTCCTCGAACAACGAACATACAATTCATATAATTTACATCCCAACCTCGCTACTATGGTTCGACAATTTAAGCTACAGTCATACCGATTATTCAATACAGCAAATCATCAAGAAACCATGCATGGTCTTATCAATGCAATGACCTTCAATACATCAAGACTTCCTAGACTTTAAGAATCGACTCTCGATATCGGCAAACTCATGCAAATCAGCTAATCAAGATATCCGACACGAAAATCAATCTTTCATCAAGCATGTGCCCTCACAACTCAAGAGAATCTTCCCCTTTTTGCTCATGTGACACACAATCATTCAAGCAGGGGCATGTACACACAATTTCACTCTCTCTCCCAAAAGAATTCACATGCATCATGTCATGACCCATAAGCTTGCCCTTAGTGTATTACTCCACTAATATAAAGAAATGCAATTTAAGATCACGTAGGACTTTAATGGGTTGTAATGGAAGCTATGGAACTAGTAAATATTGGATTAGCCAATAATAGCCACTAGCATCCTTAAGCGCCTTTTAAACACATTCCATCAACTCATGGACATTTTTTCTCTTTTTTTTTTCATCATCCCATTCTTGATGATTTTCAGTATGGCCCATTTCATTAAGCACACTTGAAACATCAACAAAGATTATTCATGCACCTTCATTATCGTTTATTTCTAACAAGTGCACCTTCAACCTTTTCTTTTCTTCCCTCACTCTGCTTTTCTTTTTCTTTTCACCATTCTCACTCTTTGACACTTTGGGAAAATGATTTTCTCTTCTTAAGCGCTTAAGAGTTTTGTATAGACTTTACAGCTAATGAAAAGAAGGAACTAAGCTCGGTTTACACTTTTTGGACAAAAGAAAGAAATAATAGGCTAAAGGCTCAAAGAGCTGACTAGGGTATACAATCACAGAAAGGGGGATATGACAAGAAAAAAAATAGAAACTCTCGGTTAAAACAAAGAAATGCCTACATCCTTTCCTACAATACACCTCCTTCATTTCGTTTTGTACACACACCAGGCAAGTTCTAGACACTTCACAATAGCATGGAATGTCAACATCTCACTTCACAATTTATGCACATGCTCGATTCAAGATGTATTCACAGACTCTTCAATCAGCTAATTACAGGAATTCAAACATTAAGCCTCAATCACACTGTATCGAACTCTACAGCCTAGGTATCTCAACATATTTACAAATTTTGCATGCTTTCATACGAATCACCTTTGCATTTTGAATATCATGTACAACACGCAACCAAAATTTCACAACCATAGTGTAACTACAGGTTTCGGGATGCAATCCACCAAAGAAAAAAACTGAAAAATAATTGAAAAAAAATCTACTCCTAACGACTACATTTCCCTTAAGACGGTCGTCATCCATCCATCATAGGGAACGGTCACTACTTAAGACGTCGGTTCAATGGTACCATTCTCGATAAAAGAACCGAAAACAAACGCCGAGAAACTCAAAATTAAAAATGTCGAAAATATCGATCATTTCGATAGAAAAATTATTTACAAACTATTTTAAAAATTTTTAAAAAAATCGATCATTTCGATAACAAAATAACAAAAATATGTACAAAATCAGAATCAGCTAGCAACCATTCAGCACACACATCAATTTCACAAATATTTACAAATACAGAACAATAACTTGAAAATTCACAATCACAGGGACACACAACATACATGCTAACAGAAGAGAGCATACAACAAAACAGCCCAGCCCAGCACCTAACTACTCCCACCCCACACTTAGTCCGAACACTGTCCCCAGTGTTCACAAAAAGTCAAAATAGCACAAATTCGGGTGGTGAAACTCCCTGATCAGTCAAAGTATTCCACTTCTTCGTCGGGTGCTGCTGCTTCATCTCCCATATCCGAGTCGCCTCCGTCATCTTCATCGGACTCCACATCGGAGTCCTCCCGACGCGTCTCCTCATCCGTGGGGACGTCATCATCCGTGGGCTCTACAAATGCTGGCCCTACTCGGCATAGAGCCCTGGCGTTTTCGCCAAAGGGGTAGTCTAGCTCGAGCTGCCATAGCTCCTCCTCTGTCGCTGGCCTCCCACCTATCCTTAGTTGGAGCATCTGCATCCCATACATCCGTGCCATGTACTAGTCATCACGAGTGTGTCGCTCGCCAAGTGTAAGCACTGGCCCGTGGGTGGTGTCGGGAGCCTTAGTTTTAGTAACGTCTAAGGCCCGCCACTCCAACTGCGGGATATAATCGAGGGCCTCCTCCTCAACATCGAGGCCCCTGAGAAAGGTGGTCAGTAGTCCACCAAAACCATACCTGTGCCCCTGGTGCAACCGGGCTCTCTTCATGGTGGATATAATAACCGCCCCTACATTGATCTCCAGCCCTTTCATCAGGGCGTACACCAGGAAAACACGATCCCGGGTTACATCAGTCATATGTACCCCCGGGATGAGGCATGAGCAGACTATCTTCAGCCAGATTCGGGCTTCCCTGTTCATTTTTGAATAGGGCAGAGTCTGATGGTAGCCCCTCTCTTTGTGTCTGCTCCATCTAGCTGTTGATCGGGTCCCACACAATGTGCGTCTGATGTCCGCATACGGTGGGATAATGTTCAGCTGTCGAAGGACGTGGGCGTCTGTGTCCCGCGCTCCTATGATGGCATTGAGATGGTGGGGCTCCAGAGTGACTATTTGCCCTCTGATCTTGATGGTGTGACTCCTGATCGTCGGGTTCCAGTTCTTTGGGCTCCTCAAAGATGAACTTGAGCCCAGCTGCGTCGATCCGGTGAACCATTCTGGGGAACTCCTGTGCCAATGGTTCCCGTGCTATGTGTTCCTCGGGGAAATATTTGCTTTCCTTATGCTTCGCGTACCACTTTTTCCCCTTGTCGGTCACCCATCTTGTTCCATATTGGCAGCGTTGGCCGCGTGGAACTGCTGGTGCAGCTGGGACTGCTGTGCCCAGTTTGATTCATTTCCTTCCAGCACCTGAAGTCGACACCCCTTTTCCTTTATCTTGCTGGCTTGCCATTTCACCTGTCAAACCAAATAAACAAGATCAATGTTAAGCTAACGGATATTAACTTCGGCTAAGGTCGGGTTACGCTAGGTTACCCCACACTTAGTCCTTAGCTACAGTTACAACAATACGACAAGAATATCTTTATTTACACAAAACAACCAACTATACAATCATGCTTAGTGCGTTCGAAAAATTCGACAGTATAACTTCTGCGTACTACTCAGACTTCGTACAGCTAATCGCAATCACTACCATCTCTAGCATTTTAACCATCACACTTAGCAAAGACAAACAAAGAAACAAAAACAACAACAAAAATTTATACACATGAACCTATCAAACCAACCATATTCGAACAAATTTCAACATTTCCCCCAAACCCGAGAACCCGTCGTCTATTAACATCCAAACAATTTGTACATCGACTCATCTCATTCAACACATACACCCTGGCATAAAATTCACGATTTCAACACATTTCCAACTTCAAATTCAACAACAAGCCCTAGAATTGATTTTATCAATCAAATTCGAATAATTTATGCAATCGACAAGTTCAAATAATCATAACGACATTCTGAACATTTATCAATAAAAAATAACTCAAATTTATCCTTAATTACTACATAGGGCGATTTAGCTCACCTCCCGTGCTTAATTTCGAAGAAAATTGACAAGAAATTGAGAGGGAATCGGAAAACATACCTTGAAGTTGAAGAATCGAAGAAAACTCGGTGAATTTGTTGCCTTACTCCGTGTCACGTTGATGGGGGATGGTTTTTGGGGGGTTTGGTCGCGGAGGGATTGGAAAATGAGGGGAAAAGGGAGGTTTTCGGGGTTAAAAAGGTAGAAAAATACGCGGGTCACCCGGCGACCCGGTGTGACCCGTCGCGATATACACGACAACGTGTCACGGAGTGCATCGCGGTGCACTGCCTCCGTGACACGGAGCCATTGCGATACCATTATGGAAATTTTAAAATTTCCGGGTTATACCTCAACGTGTCACGGAGGATAACGCGGAGGTCCTCCTCCGTGACACGGAGCTAACGCCCCAGCTCACTGTTTTCCACTTTTTCTTAATTTTTCATACCTCAACTTTTCCTTCGCGATTCCGTGCACATATTCCTCCGTTTGACCTGAAATTCAGCTCACTATACAAAATTGGTTAGAATTATAGGTTTCACCTAACTAAAAATAAAAACACTAACTAAAACAAAAAATATTGTAGTCAATCACGAAAAAGAAAAATCTATTTACACTTTACAAAACAAAAAGAAAAAAATTTTCACGGGTTGCCTCCCGTGCAACGCCTGGTTTACCGTCGTGGCTCGACGTCATTTAAGCTCAATTGTCCGCTAGGGTGATGGATTATTTCTCTCGATCACCGTCCTCCCCCCAGTAGTGCTTACACCTTTCCGGTGGTTTTCCCATTAACTCTCGGGAATCCTTCATCTGCTTGTCATCACCATGATCAATCACATTGATCACCGAGAGTTCTTCATGCACCGTCGGGATCTTGGGTGCCTTGTACACATAGAACACCTCTACCTTGTCATGTGCTCGCATTGTGAGTTGCTCCGCAGCTACGTCGATTAGTGCTTTCCCGGTTGCCAAGAAGGGACGTCCCAAAATAAATGGGACTTCCGCGTCTGGTTCAAAATCCAGCACGAAAAAATCTATCGGGAAAATTAGGGAGCCAACTTGCACCAGAACATCCTCAACAATGCCATCCGGTCTGGCTAAGGATCGATCCGCCAACTGCAAGATTATCGTTGTGGGTCTAAGACTCCCTAGACCCAACTTTCTGAATACCGATGAAGGCATCAAATTTATGCTCGCTCCCAAGTCACACAATCCACGAGCTCGGATGCTCTGCCCAATAGTAAGCTGGATAGTAAAACTCCCAGGGTCTTTTAGCTTTGTGGGCAGTCTATTTTGGATCTGGGAAGTGCACTCCTCCGTTAGAGCCACCATAGCATACTCAGTCAACTGACTTTTGTTGGCCACGATGTCCTTTAAGTACTTTACATATTTCGGCACTCCCTGCAAGACATCAACAAGAGGTAAGTTAACATGTACATGTTTAAGCACCTCCATGAATTTCTTGAAACACGCCTCCTCCTTGTGTTTCTTGAGTCGTTGAGGGAACGGGGGTGGAGGTCTTTCTGATTCAGCTTCTTTGGTTTTCCCCCTTTCAGAACTTTGCTCCCTCTAGACTTCTGCTGCTCCCGAATGTTGAGGTGGTCTTTCTGGTTCCACCTCTTTCAGCTGCAAACCACTCCTTGTGGTCACTGCATTTACCTTCTTGGGATTGGGATCCGTGTCGCTTAGCAGTCCTCCTCTAGGCCTTGTATTTTGGGCACTAGCAAATTGCCCAAATTGATACTCAAGTGCCTTGGTAGCTAACTGATTGTTTTTCACTTCGGCTGCCAATTTAACATAGTCAGCCTGCGATTGAGCTTGGTTAGCTATCATGGTCTTGAACATCTCCTCAATGCTGGGTGATGGTGGTGGAGGAGGTGCATTGTTGTTTCTGAATTGAGCTTGGTAGTTCTGTTGCCCTCCTTGGTTCCTTTGCACACCCTGACCCGAACTTTGGCCTTGATGGTTGTTGCTACCCCATGAGAAATTAGGATGATTCCTCCAATTTGAATTGTAGCTACTACCATACTGCTGGTGATTTCTTTGTGCATTACCCACAAAGTTTACCGAGTCAGGATTGGCTCCACAACACTCAGCTGAGTGCTCACTACTTCCACACACTTCACACCACATCTGCTGTACTGCATTAACTGGAGATGAAGAATGGTTCAATGTCATGTTGCTGAAGTGGTTGTTCAATTGATTTTGCAAGGCAGCTATCTGTGCAGCGATAGCTGTAAACCCATCCACTTCAAGCACTCCTGCTGCTTTCCTTGTCCCACCTCTTGATGAATCAGCATTCCATTCTGGATTGCCCTGTGAAATCTGGTTCAACAAGGTATACAGCTCCTCATAAGTCTTTTCCAGCGCTTTCCCTCCAGCTGCTGAATCTAGCAATATTTTGGTGTGGGGTTCCAAACCCTCAATAAATGTGTGCACCAGCACATCATTGGACTGATGATGATGAGGACAATCCCGCAACATGGATTTAAATCTCTCCTAGGCTTGATATAAATTTTCTCCCTCCCTCTGTTTGAAACTTAGAATCTGACTTCTAAGTCTTGCTGTTTTACCAGAGGGAAAAAACCTTATCAAGAACTTCCGTGCAAGATCATCCCACGTAGAAATAGAATTTGGTGGCTCAGCTTTCAACCACCTCTTGGCTTCTCCTAGTAATGAGAATGGAAATAATGTAAGCCGGACATAGTCTGGTGACACTCCAGCGGGTATGTAAGTGTCACTTATCTCCAAAAAATTTTGGAGATGCTGCTGTGGATATTCATGAGGGAGACCAGTAAATTGCCCGCTTGTGCGCAACAACTGCACCATATTTTGTTTAAGTTCAAATCTCCCTCCAGGCTCTGGTTTGCGGATACTTGATGTAATATTATTGGCATGTGGGATTTCCACCTCGCGAACCGGCCGTGCTGCTGCTTCTTCGGGCACTAACACTGCCCGTACTACCGGTGGATTCTGTTGTTGCTCCATGATCGTCTGTCTGAGCAACTACAGCTTTCTTTGTAGAGCTTCTCTTCTCTTACTGTGAAATATTCTTTCAGGCTCTATATAAGATTCCCTCTTGCCAGTGTTCACAGCAATTAAGTCTGCAAAATACAGGCTAAGACCAAGTTGTCAACACTTAAGAAAAATAAAAATACAGTAAATTAACACTTAAAACAAATTCACCAATTGTCAAGTCCCCGGCAACGGCGCCAAAAACTTGTTCGGGTGGTTTTGGGTTATAAAAAACCGACACGCAAGTGCACGTGGTCGAACAAGTAGTAAGTGGATTTAGTAAGCCAAGTATCGATCCCACAAAGACTTGGGTTAAGTGCAATTTGCTCAAGTATACTATATTTTACTTCTAAATATGCTGACAACAACGTAACCAAAAAGTTAATAGTTTGTTTTATAAATTTTTATACTAAAACTAAGAACAATTATCTACTTTGAATCTGAACTATGGATGAAAGCATGCTGAGGTTAAACGAACATGTAATGAAACTGATTATCATCGTAAATTGGTTAATCTTTTCTTCCTGTTGCTAGCCAAGAACATTTGCCAAGAGATTAAAACTCTCGTATTTAACCTCACTTAAGAATCATGAACCATCCGTCTACATTTCTATGATCAAATGCAATTCATGTCCTAGCCATATGATTCTGGTTCCTAAATTGACTAATACGACTTTCAGGTATATTTCTATCCTGAAAGCAAATCAAGACCCCATTTTCCCAAATCAAGTAAAGAACATATCCTATTAATTCACAACTTTCCAATTTCGTGCTCTCTCGAATGAAACCGGACTTTTTAGATGTACATTAATGTAGGCCACACACCAATGCAGTAAGAACAAAAATTAATAGAACAACATGGAAGAAAAGATGAAAAACCATAGAATCAATAATCAAATTTCATCACAATTGTTCATAACCTCAGCAAGGAGAGGAATTAGCCACTCATTTGTGGATTAATCATCATAAAATGAGTGTTAATCATACAAGCAATTGAATTAAAGAAGAAAGAAAGAGAGAAAAAACCCTGAACTTTTCGTCCCTCAACTGCCTGTAACCCACGTCCTTGCTCCACCAAGTCAGAATTATGAAAAATGAACTTAAGTGTTCTATTTATACTGCTGGGAGTTTTTTCCGGAATAATGAGCAACGTGTCAGGGAGTGCATCGTGGAGCACTGCCTCCGTGACACGCCATGAACGCGGACCCTCACTGGGACTGGGGGTCCGGGAATTCAAGCTCAACGTGGCACGGTGTGTATCGCGGAGCACTGGCTCCGTGCCACGGAGAAAACGCGGACCTCCACTGGAATTTGGGTGAATTTTTCCCATCCAGGCAGAATGCCTCCGCGATGGCAGCGTGACACGGCTCCATCGCGAAGCCCCTTTAATTCATGCTGTCCAATGCCTTTTCCCTTGCTCGCATTCAAGTCCAACTCCGTTATCATCCAACATGCATTTTAGCTTCCCGAAATCACATTTTACCTGCAAAACAATGCTAATCATGTTGGTTAGTATAAATTCACATTTTATTCCCTATTACATGCAAATGTATACACATTGATAGATAAACAAGGCGAAAATGATACTTTTGAGTATCACTTGGGCATATAAATCTGCTCAAGATCAATTGTTATCAAGTATGTACGATGACTACCATGTTTTCTCATGATTATGATTATGGCTGACTCACGGGCCCTATTCTATGGCTAGCTTACGTATTTCAAACATGCGTATGATAATCATGATTTAAACTAGCCCATGAATCTCATGTATGTTTTCCTACTATGATATGGGCGCTATATCTATTTTGGGAGTAGTATTTAGCATCGATTAGACCCGAGGTCCAAGCATACCATGAGTCTCAAAACTACGTGCCAACGTAGCCATGATGGGACCTCCCATGAGACTATCCACTTTTTCCCAAATGGGCCTTCCTTTGTGATATCAGACCTCTTTTCATGGTTCTACCCTTGGCATGGTACGAACACCCTCCTAACTAGGGGTTTACAGGTTGGGCTTCATGTGTGCTCATATAGGGTATGTCGGTTATAAGAATCTCTCATTGTTCCTTATGTTTATGCATGATTATGTTTATGATATTTTGGCTCAAGCTATGTTTTTACAAGGTTCCTCTTATGATTATGAATATGACATGTTTATGAATAACTTTGGAAACCTCAAGCCCTCATGGTTAAATTATAATTATTATTTCAGGTTTAAAATTATTCTTCTCTTATGAACTCTTATGTATTTTAATTATCCTTTTTTACTTATCTTGCATGCTCGGCACATTCAAAGTACTGATCGCATACTCTATGATGTATCGTCTCATGATAAAGGTTCGAGTGATTAGGTTCAGCCTCGCCCTTAGCCGCTCCCACTCCAGTGCAGTCAACCTATTCTCCTTGGTGAGTCCTCATCTATCGAGGACAAGTAGTTAGTCTTGTTATTATGTTACCATTCAGTTTTCGTACTTAGAGAGATAGTTAGGGGTGATGTCACATCAGCTCGTCAGACACTAGAGGCTTTTTCAGATATTATGTGGTTGTGTTCATTTTTCTTTTATCAAATGTTAAATACTCGATTCTTCAAAAGTTCTTTATTCGGATTTCCACTTTGTTCATGATTTGGATGATTTCTGTTTAGTTATGCTCTTTAGCTGCTATATTCATGCCATGGGTCTACTTGGGGCCATTCATGGTTCTAGGTTCCGTGTCTCGATCCGGGTCCCAGCTTGGGTCGTGACAAAATTGGTATCATAGCATTAGGTTTTGAAGTGTCCTAGGGTGTTTGAAAGCCGCATTAAGTAGTCTTTTTCATGGGTGTTAAGCGTGCCACGCTTATGACGAAGAGGCTATAAAACATTTTAGAAAATTACCCTTTTTTCATGATCTATGTCGTGCGATGAAATTTCTCTCTACTCCTCTAATTCTAGCTTTATTCGTTTGTAGAATCATGCCTCCATTCTGAGTAAATGGAAGAAGAAACGTGTTACAGCACAAAAATTTTTTTGATGATTATTTGATAGTTATATGTCATATTAAGGGAATTATGGGTCGTATGTTGTCCGTATGTGAGGAGGGAAACATGTGCAAAGGGAAAAACAAAGAGTATGTGAAGTTTATAAATAAGGGTCAACTTTAAATGGACATATATCCAAATATATATTGATTCAAAGGTCATATAGCCTGTCAATAAAAGATATTTGAGTCTAGTTTACAGTGAAAAAAACCGCTCGTCAATCAGAGTTCGGAGTAAAAAGTTATGTTCGTTTGAAGACAGCACTGTCGGCTGGGAAAGCGCCCAGGCGCACGGGCGCCGAGACAGGCAGGCAGCAGGCGCGCGCGTGCGAGAGGGCATGCCGCACGCTCGCCGCATGCGGGCGCCGCCCAGACCTTGGCCAGCCCGCATATATGAAGTGAAATTGAGCTAGAAAGCTCATTTCTACTCCGTTTTAGTTGATATTTTTTTAGAATTCAGAGAATTCAAAGCCCTATCACATGGTGAAAAGATATCCTAGGTAAGAAACTTCACTCTTGTCTCTTTTTGGCTTTGAAAAGAGAACCTTGGAAGAAAGTTATAGCTTGTTGTTGTCTTGTGGTTGATTGTGGTATTGCTACGTTTTTAGATGATTCTAGGCAGAGGAAAGAGTAAGAGTTTACTCCTACTTTAGCTGATAACATATCCAAGAAAGGTTAAGTAATTCCCTTTTTGATTTCTTTAAGTTTATGAGGTTATAACTTGGAGAATCTTGTAGTATTGTGTTGTTGTTTCTTTGTGTCTTTTTGTGGCATGTTGCTGCCCAATTATTCTAGAACTTTGGTGAAGTGAAGTTGCTTCTTGTTGGGTTTGTAAATTGGACTTGGAAGGATCCTTAAGGAATAATCTTGAAAGGAAGATTTTTGGCAAAATTAGAGTCGACGTTCCAAGGTATGTAAAGGCATCCCTATTCTTATTTTCCAAGCAAGAAATCTTGTTGTTGATCGGGCCAATGTTCCTATGTTTTGTGGTCCTATTGAGGCATAAATGATTCTGCCCAAAGTATTAGAAATACTTCATAGAAGGCTTGAAGAGTTAAATATGCTTGCAGTGAACGAATGTGAAGTGGAAGGCGTATTGTTTACGATTATGGTTGTAGTTGTAAATCGAGTCTGAAGTCCCCTCAGCGTGGGCACCGTGAGTTGGTCCTTTATATTTTTTCATGCATGTGATATCAAATGTGTTCAAAATTCTAGTTGCTATGTGATATTTGTAAAAAGGCAAGAAGACGACACACAAACGAACTTAACGCTAGAAAATAATTTTAAGCTAAATAAGGGTAAATGAGAACAACGAAATGAAAATTCCTTACAATAGTTATCCACCCTCTTATGAACATGTTCTAAGGTATATAAGGTCAAGAGGAGATTCCTTGATTTCTCTCCCTTTGTCTAACTGACTAGTTAACGAGTTTTCGAACAAACCGATATGTTGAACTTTAAAGATAGAACTCGAATGTGTAATGTTACACCCCGTAAATTCTTGAAATTTAGATGGCCTATTCGCATGTTGGTTAAGAGTTTTAGAATGCAATACATGCTAGAAAAAGGCCGGGGGGGAGACCGGAAAATGAACCGTCGCAAGAGGAGGCCGGGCAGACCCCCTCCACGATGGCAACATGCCACGTAGGTCGTCCCTCTGCGATGGCCAACGTGCCACGGAGGGGTTGTCCAAGCTCAAGTATATAAACCCCTCCACTTCGGTTTTGCTTCATTTTAACTTATAATTTCCAGCAGAAAGCATAGGGGAACAGGGGAGAATGAGGATTTCTTATAAATATTCATCCGATTACGCCGTCAAACGCAGTCCAAACTCGAATTAACTTTGGGTAGTGAAGTATAAAGCTGCCAGGAGCATTCCTGTGGAGTTAGTTTCGTGAAATTCGCCCGGAGAATCGTCGTCCTACCGAGCTAAGGTAAGTGGAATTACTCCAAATTAGTGTCAATATACTCCTAGCCCAAAGTGAGTATTTCTCCCTTCTGGACTTCCGTGAAATAGCGAGTTTTTGGGTATTTTCAGATAAGTCAAGGTTTGGGCTCTATATATATTCAAAGTAGCATTTTCTTCCGGAATGTTGATGAATTTAGATCTAATTGCTATGAATGTGAATACAGTTGGAAGAAATAGCTGAATATTGGCCGAGTTACGCCAGTTAGCCTGAAAGCTGACAACTGAGGTATGTAAAGTCAGTTTCTTCGGCAAGTTAGTAGTTCTAGTATAGTAAAATAGAATAAATTCTAGAAGTAAGTTCCAGAAACTGAGTATTAAGTATGTTGTATTATTATGTCATATCCAGAGTAAAAGTCAGTAAATCAGCATCAGACAGCAAGATCTTATCACAGACTCAGTTTAACTCAGTATCAGATTCAGTTTAATTCAGCAAGAGATTCAGAATAGAATATCATAACATGGATAGTATTTTCAGATTTAATATACATGTTATATGTGATTAGTGTTTTTTGTTGAGACTTGTTTGAGATATGTGGGCACCCTAATAGCTTCCTTGCCGCCCCAGGGTTAATAGCTGTGTCGACTCGCCTGCCAGAGGTTGAGGATACGTCACTCCTAGGAGTGGCATGCCGTCCGCAGTAGGATGAAGATGGGATGTAGCATTCCCCATAGCAGGCTAATCAGCATTATAGCATACCCTGTCGAGCGCTTGCGCCTAGGGCACAGATTATAGATATAGATCTCAGATTACAATTACAGGAGTCTTCCGGACTCAGATACAGTTCTAGTCAGGGGCCCAAAGAGCCCAAGCTGCATACCCAGGTGGCCGGCGGGGTGCTCGTAGTTATTAGGTGAGTGGAGTGAATTTATTTTTGGATGGTTTGACCCTGGTAGGGGTATATAGACTGTGTGTTGATTGGCACCTTCCGGCTTATGAGGGCTGGTATAGGTTCTTGTATGCTATATATAAATATATATATGTTACTTATTAAGTTGATAAATAGCAGGACGCCGCATCGACAGGTATGATTCTTATCTTCTTTCCAGTATAGTTAAGCTCGGTACAAATTCTGCTATTCCAGACAGTTTTAGCTATCCTCTATCATTTCAGTGACTACCAGTTTATTGTTTATCTTCAGTTATTTTCAGTTTGCTTTGCATACTCGGTACCAGTGGTACTGACGCCCGTTTCGGGGCGTTGCATTACTTGCCTACAGGTACTCATAGATGAGAAGCCGATCCCTCGTAATTTTATCCAGCACACAGAGTCATAAGCTCCAGTCATCTGGAGTTAGACAGCTAGAGGTTTATTCCTTTTCTTTTGTTGTACAGTATGGGTAGGCTGGGGCCCTGTCCAGACCATCTTATCAGTATTCTTAGAGTCTTGCAGATTGTATATTCTCTGTGGTTAGCTTTACCGGTCGTGTGAGGCCAAGTGTATGTTTTAGTTCTTTTATGATGGTCATGTGGGGCCTTGTTTAGTTGGTAGTGGTGATCTTATTGGTCACGTAGTAGTTTAGGACTTGTTTTCTTGTTTCAGAAATAACTAGATAGCATGGTGGCCTTGTCGGCCCGCATAGGTTCCCTATTGATTCAGTTGTTCTGGGTAGCTGTTGCTTTCTTACAGGTGGCTATAGGCCTAGTCGGCCGGAGGCTGTATTTATAGCAGTTATATAGCCCTTTGTTTTCTTGAATCCAGAATTAGAGCCAGCCTTGCACCAGAAGTGCTTAGGCTCAGCTATTCCAGCAGTCCAGGTCCTTGTTGGGCACCAGGTGTCAGTCATGCCTCCCAAGGTGGGGCGTGAAAAACTTGGTATCAGAGCAGGTCGTGTCCCAGGGAGTCTGCAAGCCGTGCTAAGTAGAGTCTTGTCTATGGATGTGTTGTGCACCACATACCATAGGCAGGAGGCTGCAAGACATGATAGGATGGTTACTCTTTCTTCATATTCAGTCGTGCTATAGAGCAATACAGTATAGGGTCGAGTCCCTAAAACTTATCATACTCTTTGGTTACAGATTAAAATGGCAGACCAGCGACACCCTACCACAGGTAGAAGACTGGACACCGCAGCAGGAGAAGGTACCAACAGGATGCCTCAGCCTCACTTAGAATCAGCCTGATCTGAGGGCGATACAGAGGCATCATCACAACCTTCTCAACAGTCCCCACCTCAGCAGGAGCCACTCAGAATGACACTGCCTCCGACAATTCCTGTACCCACACCATCCGATCAAGAAATTCGAAGTGCAGTAGTTATGTTGGCACAAATGATGGCTACTCAGCACCAGTCAGTGCCACCTATAACAGCAGAGTCGTCAGGTGGGCCTGGCAGTTCGAGGGTCCTAGAATTCTTGGCACCAGGTCCCCCACAGTTCACAGGGTCGAATCAGGCAGAGGACCCCCAGGACTTCCTGGATCAGATGCAGAGAATCTTCTGGGTCATGCATGTGACATCTACAAAATCAGTTGAGTTAGCGGTATTCTGGCTGTGGGATATTGCTGAGTTGTGGTACGAAAGTTGGGAAAGTTCCCGAGGGAGAGAGTTTGCCCCTCCGACCTGGTCCATCTTTTCAGAGGCCTTCCGGGAACGTTATCTGCCACGAGAAATCTGACAGGCCCGGATGGACCAGTTTTTACATTTGGAGTAGGGGGTAAGGAGTGTACGAGAGTACGCCCTACAGTTCGATTCCTTGACCCGCTATGCTCCAGCCTTTGTGACCATTCCCTTTAGAGTCCACCAGTTTATTATGGGTCTGAACCCGAAGTATATTGAGGCATGCATGATAGCTACGCTGCGGGAAGATATGGATATTGCTCTGGTGCAGGCCTTTGCCCAGACTATTGAGGGCCTGGACAATGGCAACATGATAGCAGACGAATAAATCAGGAGCAGCGTCGCAGGGATAGATCAAATGAAATACAGAGGGAGATTCAGAGGGGACCCAGGCTACGGTTGTCAAACAGGCAACCTAGACCCCCACCTCCATCACAACAGCAGAGGGGTAGGTTCAGTCGCAGAGGACAGTCAGAGACCGGTGGCAGTTCTCGAACGGTAGATTCACCTCAGCAGAAGAGGGCAGAGCAGAGCAGGTACACACCCCCACCTTGCCCTATTTGCAACCGACCCCACACTGGAGCTTGCAGATATAGCTCCACAAGGTGTTATATATGCGGGCTGGAGGGTCATGTGATGAGAGACTATCCAGCCAGGGTTCAGGGTAGCTGAGATAGTCAGGACAGGACGCCAGTAGGGCCGCGAGCTCCAACACCCTTGGAAGGGTGTAGGCCCTCAAGTCCAGCAGGTAGAGGCCGAGGTAGATTAGGAGCCTCTAGTTCAGGTACGGGCCAAAGTCGTACCTATGCATTACTAGGGAGGCAAGACTCAGAGGCGTCTCCAGATGTGGTAACAGGTATGATGACTATTTGCTCACACCCTGCTTATGTATTGATTGATCCAGGATCTACTTTGTCCTACGTTACCCCATTTGTGGATCGAAAGTTCAGTGTTGTACCAGAGTTGCTTCAGCAACCCTTTTTAGTATCTACACCGTCGGTGACTCCATCATAGCCAGAAGGGTGTATCGAGGGTGTATAGTAGAGGTTACTGATCGTCAGACTATAGTAGATCTGGTAGAATTAGAGATGATTGATTTCGATGCCATTATGGGTATGGATTGGTTAGTGTCGTGCTATGCCAATGTAGAATGCTGGACCAAGAAGGTCTGATTCCACTTTCCAGGGGAGGCAGTACGAGAATGGAAGGGCAGTAGAGCTACGCCAAAAGGTAGGTTTATTTCCTACCTTCAGGCGAGGAAGTTGATAGCTAAGGGATGCATTTACCACATAGTTAGAGTCTAGGATGTTCGGGTAAAGCCTCCGACTCTCCAGTCTGTTCTAGTGGTTAATGAATTCCCCGATGTATTCCCAGATGAGCTACCTGGTATTCCCCCAGAAAGAGAAATAGATTTTGCAATTGATTTGCTACCAGGCACTCAACCCATATCAATCCCTCTGTATCGTATGGCTCCTACTGAACTTAGAGAATTAAAGGAGCAGCTGAAAGATCTATTAGATAAGGGCTTTATCAGGCCGAGTATTTCACCTTGGGGTGCGCCAGTTCTATTTGTGAAAAAGAAGGATGGCTCGCTCCGCATGTGTATAGATTACCAACATTTGAATAAGGTTACAGTTAAGAATACATATCCTCTTCCCAGAATAGATGATTTGTTTGATCATTTATAGGGGGCTAGATATTTCTCCAAGATTGACGTACGGTCCGGATACCATCAGGTTCGAGTTCGTGAAAGGGACATTCCAAAGACTGCCTTCAGGACCAGATACGACCATTTTGAATTCCTAGTTATGTCCTTTGGGCTGACGAATGCTCCCGCGGTATTCATGGACCTGATGAACAGCATCTTCAGACCGTACCTAGACCTGTTCATGATAGTGTTTGTTGACGATATTCTGGTGTATTCTCGCTTAGAGACAGACCACCAGGATCATTTGTGGATAGTGCTTCAGATTCTCAGGGACCGTCAGCTGTATGCCAAGTTCTCTAAATGTGAATTTTGGTTGAACTCAGTAGACTTCTTTGGGCACATTGTGTCGGACGCAGGTATACAAGTAGACACACAGAAAATAGAAGAAGTAAAAACATGGCCCAGACCTACCACTCTGACCGAAGTATGCAGTTTTTTGGGATTAGCAGGGTAGTACAGAAAATTTGTTGAGGGATTCTCCACCATAGCGACACCTCTGACTATGCTGACGCAAAAAGCAGTAAAGTTTTAATGGACGGAGGTATGTGAGCAGAGTTTCCAGGAATTGAAAGACAGGTTGACTTCCGCCCCAGTATTAGCTTTGACAGAAGGTACCGAGGGTTATGCAGTTTAATATGATGCTTCGGGTATTGGGTTAGGATGTGTGTTGATGCAGCATTGTAAAGTAATTGCTTATGCTTCTAGACAGCCGAGGAAACACGAAAAGAATTATCCTACCCACGACCTGGAACTAGCCGCAGTAATCCATGCCCTAAAGATATGGAGACATTACTTGTGCGGCGTCCATGTGGATATTTTCACTAATCATAAGAGCCTACAATATATCTTCACTCAAAGAGAGTTGAATTTGCGGTGCTGGTTGGAGTTGTGAAAGATTATGATGTAAATATTCTGTATCACCCAAGAAGAGCCAACGTACTAGCAAATGCCCTTAGCCATAAGTCTATGGGGAGTTGGCGTACTTGCAGCCCGAGCAGCGGGAATTGGCCAGAGAAATACACCAGTTAGCTAGTTTAGCTATTCGTGTAGCAGAAACAGAGGACAACAGAGCGGTAATTCAGAACTCCGTTGTGTCATCGTTAGTTGTGGAAGTAAAGGAACAACAATATGAGGATCCTGAACCGTTTCAGCTGAAGGACAGAGTTCGACAAGGAAAAGCGCCGGATTTTCAGGTAACTGAGGATGAAGTGTTGCGATGTAAAGGCCGCCTTTGTGTTCTAGATATTTCAGGGCTTCGCCAGCAGATTATGAGTGAGGTACATTATGCTCGCTATTCTCTCCACCCAGGCGCGATGAAAATATACCACGATATTAAAGAAATCTACTGGGCCAGGTATGAAGAGGGAAATAGCAGAATTCGTAGCCTAGTGTCCTAACTGCCAACAAGTAAAAGCGGAACACCAGAAACCAGGTGGATTGACTCAAGACATAGTTGTGCCTCTTTGGAAGTGGGAAGCAGTAAATATGGATTTTGTAGCTGGATTACCCCGTACCAGGCATAGAAATGACTCGATTTCGGTAATTGTTGATAGACTGACAAAATCAGCCCATTTTCTTCCACTAAGAGCTAATTTCTCTGCCGAAGATTATGATGAGTTGTATATCAGAGAAATAGTCAGACTGCACGGTGTTCCTATGTCCGTTATCTCTGACAGAGGGGCGCAATTTACAGCTAAATATTGGCAATCATTTCAGAGAGGCCTAGGAACATAGATTAATCTGAGCACAGCATTCCGCCCTCAGATAGATGAGCAGGCAGAACGTACTATTCAGACGCTAAAAGATATGTTACGAGCGTGTGTGTTGGACTTTGGAGGTAGCTGGGACGAGCACCTACCACTTATTGAGTTTTCTTATAACAAGAGTTATCACTCAGCTATCTAGATGGAGCCCTATGAGGCTTTGTATAGGCGAAAATGCAGATCGCCAGTCGGCTGGTTTGAAGTAGGAGAGTCAGCGCTGATTGGGCTAGATATTATTCATCAGTCAGAAGAAAAGGTAAAGCTTATTAGGGAACGCCTACTGACTGCTCAGAGCCGCCAGAAATCATATGCTGATGTGCGGCGCAGAAATCTGGAATTTAATGTAATTGACTAGGTGTTTTTGAAAGTTTCTCCTATGAAAGGGGTGATGAGATTCGGCAAAAAAGGTAAGCTCAGCCCGAGATTTTTTGGGCCTTATCAGATCCACCGAAGAATAGGCTAAGTAGCATACGAGTTGAACTTGCCTCCAGAGTTAGAGTATATTCATCCAGTTTTCCACGTGTCTATGCTGAGGAAGTATATAGGAGACCCCTCTAGAGTTGTCCTAGTTCAGGATGTCCAGGTTACGGAAGAGCTGGCTCATGAAAAGGTTCCAGTAGCCATACTAGACAGGCAGATTTGCAGGTTGAGAACTAAATATATTGCTTCTATCAAAGTATTATGGAGTAACAGGAACCGAGAGGAGATGACTTGGGAAGCAGAGGAAGATATGAAAGTTAGATATCCTAAACTATTCCAGACTTAATCAGCCAGAGGTACGTTAGTACTGTTGTTTTATGAATTGCCTTATATTATGTGAATAAATGAAATAGTTGGCTTTTGTAATGAATACTAGTGTTGTGTGGAGTACCTGTATTGGACTTCTCTGCGTTTTAGAATTTTTGATATAGTCCATATTAAAGGGGAAACTCTGTCAAAATTTTTCTAAAATAAGTCAAGTAAGTTGAAATTCTTGCAAGTAGAAGTTTACATTCGAGGATGAATGTTCTTAAGGAGGGGAGTATGTTACACCCCATAAATACTTGACATTTAGATGGCCAATTCGCATGTTGGTTAAGTGTTTTAGAATGTCATACATGCTAGAAAAAGGCCCGGGGGAAGACCAGACAAGCGCCGCATCGAACCTTCGCAAGAGGAGGCCGCGCAAACCCCCTCCGCGATGGCAACGTGCCATGGAGTCCGTCCCTCCGCGATGTCCAACGTGCCACGTAGGGGCTATCCAGGCTCAAGTATATAAACCCCTCGACTTCGATTTTACTTCATTTTAACTTATAATTTCCAGCATAAAGCATAGGGTAACAGGGGAGAACGAGGATTTCTTATAAATATTCATCCGATTACATCGTCAAATGCAGTCCAAACTCGAATTAACTTTGGGTAGCGAAGTATAAAGCTGCCAAGAGCATTCCTGCGGAGTTAGTTTTGTGAAATACGGCCGGCGAATCGTCGTCCGACCAAGCTAAGGTAAGTGGAATTACTCCAAATTAGTGTCAATATACTCCTAGCCCTAAAGTGAGTATTCCTCCCTTCTGGACTTCCGAGAAATAGTAAGTTTTCGGCTGTTTTTCGATAAATCAAAGTTTGGGCTCTATAGATATTCAAAGTAGCATTTTCTTCCGGAATATTGATGAATTTAGTTCTAATTGCTATGAATGTGAATACAGTTGGAAGAAATAGCTGAATATTGGCCGAGTTACGCCAGTTAGCCTGAAAGCCGACAACTGAGGTATGTAAAGCCAGTTTCTTCGGCAAGTTAGTAGTTCTACTATATTAAAATAGAATAAATTCCAGAAGTAAGTTTCAGAAACCGAGTATTAAGTATGTTGTATTATTATGTCATATCCAGAATAAAAGTCAGTAAATCAGCATCAGACAGCAAGATCATATCACAGACTCAGTTTAACTCAGTATCAGATTCAGTTTAATTCAGCAAGAGATTCAGAATAGAATATCAGAACATGGATAGTATTTTCAGATTTAATATACATGTTATATGTGATTACTGTTGTTTGTTGGGACTTGTTTGAGATATGTGGGCACCCTTATAGCTTCCTTGCCGCCCCAGGGTTAATAGCTGTGTCCACTCGCCTACCAGAGGGTGAGGATACGTCACTCCAAGGAGTGGCATGCCGTTCGTAGTAGGACGAAGATGGGATGCAACATTCCCGATAGCAGGATGATCAACATTATAGCATACCCTGTCGAGCGCTTGCGCCCAGGGCACAAATTACAGATATAGATCTTAGATTACAGTTACAGGAGTCCTCTGGACTCAGATACAATTCTAGTAAGGGGCCTAGAGAGCCCAAGCTGCATACCTAGGGGGCCGGCTGGGTGCTCGTAGTTATTAGGTGAGTGGAGTGAATTTATTCTTGGATGGTTTGACCCGAGTAGGGTATATAGACGACGTGTTGATTTGCACCTTCCGGCTTATGGGGGCTGGTATAGGTTCTTGTATACTATATACATATATATATATATGTTACTTATTAAGTTGATAAATAGCAGGATGCCGCATTGACAGGTATGATTCTTATCTTCTTTCTAGTATAGTTAAGCTCGGTATAGATTCTGCTATTCTAGACAGTTTTAGCTATCCTCTATCATTTCAGTAACTACCAGTTTACTGTTTATCTTCAGTTATCTTTAGTTTGCTTTGCATACTCGATACTAGTGGTACTGACGCCTGTTTTGGGGCACTGCATTACTTGATTGCAGGTACTCATAGACGAGGAGCCGATCCCTCGTAATTTCAGCCAACACACAGAGTCATCAGCTCCAGTCATCCGGAGTTAGACAGCTAGAGGTTTATTCCTTTTCTTTTGTTGTACAGTATGGGTAGGCCGGGGCCTTGTCCAGACCATTTTATCAGTATTCTTAGAGGCTTGTAGATTGTATATTCCCTGTGGTTAGCTGTACCGGTCGTGTGAGGCCGTGTGTATGTTTTAGTTCATTTATGATGGCCGTGTGGGGCCTTATTCAGTTGGTAGTGGTGATCTTTTTGGTCACGTAGCAGTTTAGCACTTCTTTTCTTGATTCAGAAATAACTAGAAAGCATGGTGGCTGATTCAGTTTTTCTGTGTAGCTGTTGCTTTCTTACAGGTGGCTATAGGCCTAGTCGGCCGGAGGCTATATTTACATCTGTTATATAGCCCGTCGTTTTCTTGAATCCAGAATTAGAGCCAGCCTTGCAGCAGAAGTGCTTAGGCTCAGCTAGTCCAGTACTCTATGTCCTAGTAGGGCACCAGGTGTCAGTCATGCCTCCCAAGGCGGGGTGTGACATTTAAATTATTGATATTTCCATGAAACCATCTTTTTGGGAAGGTTATACATAGTTTATTAATGTTAGAAGGTTATACGAAAATAAGTATATATTTACGCTTATTCCTACGTTCAAGTTACACGCTAGGGTTACAAGAATTGCCTTTAGAGTGCCACCATAAATTTACTATAACTCTTGTGCTATCTGAACCTCCTGAGAGTCGACAAGGAATTAAGTTAAATAAGTGATATAAATACATTATGTGGTAATGATATATGGATTATTAGGTGACGACCTTGTATAAATCAGCTAGAGTTGAACGTTTGTAAAATAGTAACTTAAGTTAAAGAGAAGCTCTATGCTATACCCCTAAACGTTTATGTTAAGTTATCAATTCTAAGTGTCGAAATTGTCTTCCATGACCGAAAAGGGTGATCCTAGGAGCTTCTAATCCATTTATAATGATGTAAGATTTCGTAAGCTCCTCGGTTAATTACAAAGTTGTGAAAGTCAATCCAGCGTCGTCCGAATTATGGTTATAAGTCTTTATTTGCCTATAAGGAAGCACTTGGAGAGTGGCTTATGAATTCTCAAGTTGAAAATATCCAAATCTCATATTCTTATGTAATGTCTTCCAGTCCCTAAGTTATGTTGAAGGGTGTTATGCTAATCTAAGAAGTTTTCAAGAGATCATATTCTGAGAATCATGCTAATGTCTCGATCAAGTATTTGAAGTTGCGTTCCAGCCTAAGAACTTAAGTCTTTATATGTCTTTCTAGTAAGAAGTCTTAATGTATATGATTTTCATATTATAACATACAGTTGAATGTTTTTCAGTTATATTCAAGTGACGCATCTATATATTTAGCTCTTGTTGAGTTATCATTTGAATTCTCTAAATTCAGAAGAGTGATTCTCCCATGTACCAATGTTCCTAAAATCTAAGTAAGTATAAGCACAAACTATGAAAATGATCAGTTAAGCTTAGAACTTCTAATCCCAGGAAGTCACCTGGAGGTCACTCAGCTAACTAAAAACGAGTTTATATGTTATATAGAAGTCTCATACGTTGTATGTCTGTAATTCAGCTCTCAGCTCTACGTATATGTTAAGCGTTATGAAAATCACTCCAAGCATCAAGTTATAAGTCCCATGTTTTCCTACAAATAAGGCAATTGAATTGAGAACTGCATGTGCTCATCGACGTGATAAGTTTGGCAATGAAGTTCCAATGTATAGTTGTCGATACATGTAAAGGAACCACCCTGTGGCAGTATATATATGTAGTTCCCAGATGTCAGAGGATTGTATAGAAATGGGAATCTTTGTGCTTCTACTCAAGTGATACGTTAAATTGGTAAGACTATCTATAGGACATTGCTTGTAAGTCTTCTAAAATTCTTATGTTGGCTAACCTCCTGAAGGTCCGCCGAGTCACTAAGTTGACATGTTTGTATATAATTTGACAGCTTTACGTTTTATATGTGCACATTTTCTAATTTTACATGGTATATGTTCTCACTTGTATTTATATGTTACGAAAGAGACTGATTACGACCACAGATTAAGCATTTGTCATTTCAATGCTACATGTGTTAAATTGACTTAGTATAAGCTTTATCGGCTCCATTAATTATTATGATTGAGAATATATTTATTTTACTCCGGTACGGCACACCGGCTGGAGATGTTTTTATTTTACCCCGGTATTGCACACCAGCTTGAGATGTTCTTATTTTATGTCGGTATTGCACACCGGCTGGAGATGTTTTTATTTTACCCCGGGATTGCACACCGGCTAGGGATATTTTTATTTTACCCCGACATTGCACACTGGCTAGAGATGTTTTTATTTTACCCCGGTATTGCACACCGGCTAGAGATATTTTTATTTTACCCTGGTGTGGTACCTCGCTGGAGATATTTTTATTTTACCCCGATGTGGTACACCAGCTGGAGATCTTTTTATTTTACCCCGGTGTGGTACATCGGCTGGAGATATTTTTATTTTACCCCAGTGTGGTACACCGGTTGGACGAATTTTATATATGGATTTACGATTGGCTGGTCGCTGGCGTTACAGTTATAGTTTCTTTCTTGTGCATTTCTGAATTGCATTTTCATCTCATTATAGAGTTATTATCAGGTTTCAGTTTCCAAGATTCTAGGTTGTTGCCATTCCTTATTCCTGGTTCAGTTATCTTGAGTTCAGTTATGTTATTGTAAGTTGATATCGATTACAGGTTGCAGAGTTCTAGGTGATATTTATCCTTTATATGTTTATGTGCTAAGTTAGTTATTACAAGATTATTATCTCATGGTTACAGTTTCAGCCTTACAAAGTAGTACATTTCATTCGTACTGACGTCCCCTTGCTTGGGGACCTGCGTTCGTGCCGCAGGTGCAGGTAGAGGTCAGGATGGCCATTTGAGTAGTAGTTCGTGAGATCAACAGATGGTTGGTATGATCCTTTCTTCCTGGAGCTAGGGCTTAGTTATTTATGCTTGAGTTTCGAGATGCAGTTATGGGTAGGTCGGAGCCCTGTTCTGACCATCAGTCAGTTTACTCTTTAGAGGCTTTGTGGACTTAGTGTGTACAAAGGTATTTAGTTTGTGGCCTTGTCAGCTTTTTGTTGTTTAGTTTAGCATACTCATAGCCTTGTTTGCATTTCAGTTGTTTACCCTGTATTGTTGAGACATTATGGGTCCAGTTTGTGCTCCAGTTGATTGTGACAGGTGGCCTGGACGGCCTAAGTGTTATAGTTATTGATGTCATATAGCCGGCTTTCCAATCAGTCAGGTATGGGGAGCCAGTCTGCCCTCCCCCCAGTTATGGGGCGTTACCAAACGGAAATGGAAATGGCCATGGAGAAGGCAATGGAGGTGGATATCAGCAAGCCCTACTAGCTCCAGCGGATCCCGTGGTTGAGCAGGTTTCCCATGTTGTGTTTAGGGCGGCCATTTAGATGTTGGCACAGGCTTTGACCGCTCAGGTTATCCAGCAAGTGGTGGCTCATATTCCCAGAATAGGAACATAGCGACTGCTAGAGTTCGAGACTTCCTCAGGATGAACCCACCTGAGTTCTCTGGGTCAAGAGTGGATGAGGACCTGCATGAGTTCATCGAGGAGATCTAGAAGATCACCCACATTATGAGGGTGAAGGGAGAGGAGTGTGTAGACTTGGCCTCCTATCAGTTGAAGGGGTCTACCATATATGGTTTAGAAAGTGGAAGGATGGCCAGGGAGTCGGAACATGTCCTATTAGCTAGGATGAGTTTCTCACCGCATTCTTGGACCGATTCTTTTCCCGGGAGATGAGGGAGATCAAGGAGACAGAGTTCGTGAACTTGAAATAGAACAATATGACCGTTCAGGAGTATACTCTAGAGTTCACCCAGTTTTCCAAGAATGTACCGGAGATGCTGGCCGATTAGAGGGCTCGGGTGAGCCGGTTTGTGAATGGAGTAGCAGATTACTTGGTCAAGGACTGTAGAACCACCATGCTACATTAGGATATTGACTTCTCCGAACTGGTTTTGTATGCCCAACAAATGAAGGCAGTGAAAATGAGGGAGAGAGAGAGAGGCCAGGATGGCTAGAATGGGCAGTGTTGGTTTTACCCAACAGAGATATGGTGGAGATCACCACCCTTAGTTTCAGCAGAGGTCATCGGCCTCGGCACCATCATTATCCAGTGTCACGTCTAGACCCAGACGTGAGCAGAGGGGTAGAGCGTCAGGCTCGAGGGGCTAGGGGAGCATTATAGGAGATTGCACTTTTCCAGCCTATGCCAAGTGTGGCAAGAACTATCTAGGGTGGTGTTTAGTTAGTTCATATGCTTTATTCGGGTATGGAAAACCCGAACATAGTCTCAGAGATTGCCCTTCAGCCAGATCGAGCGATGGTGGGTCCCGTACCCCCGTCACTAGTTCTGCAGCTCCGGCAGCACGTCCCTCCAAAAGGATGCCTCTACTACTTCAGCTGGCGGTCAATGCCGGAATAGGTTCTATGCACTCACGTCACAGGAATAGGAGACTTCACCTAATATGGTCACTGGTATGTTACGAGTATTTCATCTTGATTTATATGCATTGTTAGATCCAGGGGCTACATTATCTTTTGTGACTCCCTATGTTGCTAGTAGTTTTGGAGTCAGTCCCAAAATCCTATCAAAATCCTTCTCAATCTCTACTCTAGTTGGTGACTAAGTCATAGCTCGACGGGTATACAGAGATTGCCCTGTCATAGTCCTTCAGAAAGCCACCTTAGCATATTTAGTAGAGTTAGCCTTGATAGATTTTGATGTTATCTTTGGCATGGATTGGCTACATGCATGTTATGCCTTGGTGAATTGTAGGACCCGTTTGGTAGAGTTTTATTTTTCGGGAGCCAGTACTAGAGTGGAAAGGTAGTTCAGTTGTGCCTGTAGGTTACTTCATTTTCTACCTTAAGGCTAGAAAGATGATTGCCAAAGGTTGTGTGTACCATCTAGTTCAGGTTAAGGATTCTATATCTGAGACCCCGACTCTTCAGTCTGTCCCAGTAGTATGTGAACACCCAGAGGTATTTCTAGATGATCTCCCTGAAGTCCCTCCCAAGTGGGAGATTGATTTTGGCATTGACCTTCTTCCTAACACACAACCTATATCTATTCCTCCGTATAAAATGGCTCCAGCTGAGCTAAAGGAGTTGAAGGAGCAATTGAAGGATCTCTTAGACAAGGGTTTCATCAGACCTAGCAAATCCCCGTGGGGTGCACCAGTTCTCTTTATCCAAAAGAAGGATGGGTCTTTTCGTATGTGCATTGGCTATCGACAGTTGAATAAGGTCACAATCAAGAACAAGTATCCCCTTCCTAGGATTGATGAATTGTTTGACCAGCTTCAGGGTGCAAAATGTTTTTGCAAGATCGACCCTTAGGTCAGGTTATCATCAGCTCAGAGTTATGGAGAGTGACATCCTGAAGACAGCTTTTAGGACTCGGTATGGTAACTATGAGCTTTTAGTTATATATTTTGGACTAATGAATTCTCCTGCAACTTTTATGGATTTGATGAATAGGTTGTTCAAGCCGTATTTGGACATGTTCGTGATTATGTTTATTAATGACATTCTCGTATACCCTCGGAGTGAGGAGGAGCATGCCGCTCATTTGCGAATGGTGCTACAGACTCTCAAGGATCATCAGTTCTTCGCTAAACTCAGCAACTGTGAGTTGTCACTAAACTCAGTAGCATTTTTGGGTGGGTCAGTGGTGTCAAGCAAGGCTGTGCAGCTGGACCCTTAAAAGATAGAAGTTGTGAAGAATTGGCCTAGAATAGTTAGTCCTTCACATATCAGGAGTTTATTGGGGTTAGCTAGCTACTATAGGAGGTTTGTTGAAGGATTTTCATCATTTGTAGCACTGTTGACTAAGTTGACTCAGAAGAAAGTTAAGTTTCAACGGTTAGACACCTGCGAGAAGAGTTGTTAGGAGTTGAAGATTCAACTTACTTCGACCCCAGTATTAACCCTACCTAAGGGCACCAATGGATTTGTGAATCTTCAAGGACCACAAGAGCCTATAGTACGTGTTTACACAGAAGGATCTGATCTTGTGACAAAGAAGGTGGTTGGAGCTTCTTAAAGATTATGATATGAGTATCCTTTATCATTTGGGCAAGGCTAATGTGGTGGCAAACGCTCTTAGAAGGATTTCCATGGAGAGTGTGTCTCATGTAGATGAGGGCAGGAAAGAGTTGGTGAAGGATGTACATCAGCTTGAACGACTAGGATTTTGCCTTGTTTACTCGCAGATGATGGTGTCATTGTTCAGAACAGTTCAGAATCCTCTTTGGTGACAGAATTCAAGGCTAGGAAAGATGAGGATCCCATTTTTGTTAAGTTGAAGGAAGTGGTCTAAACTTAGAAGGTGGATGTCTTCTCCTAGGGGGGAGATGATGTGCTTGGATATCAAGACTGTTTATGTGTTCTAAGTGTTGGGGATTTGAGAGAACGGATGTTACATAAGGCTCATGGTTCTCGATATTCTATACATCCAGGCACCACCAAGATGTATCGTGACCTACGGGAGGTCTATTGGTGGAGTGGCATGAAGAAGGACATAGTAGAGTTTGTGGCCAAATGTTCGAATTGCCAATAGGTTACAGTTGAACATCATAGACCTGGTGGGGGTGCTTCAGGACATTAGTATCCCCCCACTTGGAAGTGGAAAGAGATCAATATGGACTTTATTAGAGGGTTGCCTCGTACTCATAGACAGTATGACTCCATATGGGTGATTGTGGATAGGTTGACCAAAGCAGCCCATTTCTTACTAGTCAAGACTACTGACTCAGCCGAGGACTATGCTAGATTGTATATTCAGAAGTTAGTTCGATTACATGGAGTGCCACTATCTATCATTTCAAATAGGGGTACTCAGTTCATCTCTCAGTTTTGGAGGTCATTTTAGAAGAGTCTTGGCATGTAGGTGAAGCTTAGCATAACTTTTCACCCTCAGACAGATGGTCAGGCCGAGTGGACTATTCAGACCTTGGAGGATATGATAAGATCCTGTGTGATCGATTTCAAGGGTAGTTGAGAGGATAAATTGCCTCTTATTGAGTTTTCTTATAACAATAGGTACCACTCAAGTATTTAGATGGCTCTATTTGATGATCTTTATGGTAGAGGTGTAGATCGCCTATTGGTTGGTTTAAGGTAGGTAAGGCTGCCTTGATAGGGCCAAATTCAGTTCATGAGGCTATGGAGAAGGTTCAGCTTGTTAGAGCTAGGTTGAAAACTGCTCAGAGTCGTTAGAAATCTTATTCGGATGTGAGGTGAAGAAATCTTGAGTTTGCCGTTGATGATTGGGTATTTTTAGAGGTGTCTCTCACGAAGGGAGTTATGAGGTTTGTAAAGACGGGAAAGCTTAGTCCACGATATATTGGGCCATACTGGATTGTGAAGTGGGTTGGCAGTGTGGCGTATAAGGTGGAGCTACTAGCGGAGTTAGCTTCGGTGTGTTCGGCGTATCATGTGTCCTTGTTGAAGAAATGCATCGGAGACCCATCTCTAGTTGTTCTGGTAGAGAGTATTGGGGTGACAGACAACCTTACCTATGAGGAGGTACCAGTCGAGATCCTTGATCTTTAGGTTCGTAAGATGAGAAATAAGAAAGTGGCCTCGGTAAAGGTTTTGTAGAGTAACCAACTAGTTAAGGGAGCTACATGGGAAGCCAAAGCAGATATGATGGATAGATACCTGCATCTATTTCCTTCCAGTTCCGGTCCATCTTAAGGTATAAATATCATCCTTAGTATTCTATTCAGATTCATGACTAGTCTGTGCATGTAAATTCCTTTCAAGATTCAGCATGTATGTATATTTTGCGAGTTCAGTTCAGTCATGCGTTTCATGTTCAAAATCAGTCACTCCATCAGTTCTACTATAGCAGTTCAGTTTTTGGATTTCAATTCTTTACCTATTCTTTCAGTATGCTTAGTCTACATTCGAGGACGAATGTTCCCAAGGGGGAGATATTGTAATACCCCAGAAGTTCTTAAGACTATGTTCGGGTTTCAAAAGAGGATCAGTAGAAATATATTCAATTTTCTCTTAGAATGAATCATGGTACGAGTTGTGGTTTGGTTTGATGTGTTGTGTTTGGAGTCGTGGTTAGCAGCTGCAAAAGAGGGTCTGGTGTAACGAGTTAAGGTACGACTCATATGTGGTTGTAACGGGTCGTAGGATGAAGCCGTTGTTTAATATAGGGATGATCGGGATAGATGGTACGGTCGTGGTACAATCTATTATGGGAATCCACGGGTCATTGGTAGGTGGTCATTATAAGTGGAGGAGTTGAACTCGTGAGCTACAGGAGCAAACCACCAGTCGTATGTTGGGGTACGACTTGTGGTCAAGAGTCATGGCAGGTAAGGTGGGTCTCAGGTACTAATCAGACAACTGAAAGAGCAACTTGTAAGAAGAACCTACGCGTCGTTGGTTGTGCCTGTGGAAACTTCAGAATGGTTGAGGTTTGTAGGCTTGGACAGACGGGAGGAAACCATGGACCATGGGTTCTTGTATGACCTGTGTTACAATCCGTGGTACCTGTCAATACTCTATTTTCCTGAAATTTCATTAAGGGTATTTTCATAAATCCTAAGCTCTAAGGTTCAAAACTATGTTGTTTTAAGAATAGAAAAGATGTATTAAGGGTATTATTTACTATAGATCACACATTACTCTCCTAACACTCTAAATTGGCAAATCAATTCTCTCAAATCCCTTATGAAATTTCAGGGTTCTTCCTTAAGTTCTTCAAGAATCAAGTGGGGTTCATCCTTTCCAGTTGGGGATTCATCAATTCAGATATGTGGGTCTATCAATGGGGTTTTCTTTCAACCTCATGTCCCCTTTCAATCAAAAGTAAGATCACCCAATTTCCCCAAAGCCCCAATTTCGAAATTGGTGATTTCTAGGTAGGGTTTTGAAATTCCTTATGATTTCCTTATGGGTAATGTCGATTTCATATGAAAACATGATTTCCATGATAGGGTTTATGATTTCTTCAAGTATTTTGTGAAATTATAATATCCCATGATTCAAGCATGATTATGAAACTTTAGGGTTAAACTCCTTTCATGAATTCCTTTGATTCCCTTATGAATTTTCCATCTCTCAAGTCCAAATTTTATTTATATTCAATAATGCATGATTTCCTACAAGTATACTCTATTAAACTATGACTCTAATTATGAGGATTATTATCAAGTATGTATGATGACTTCCATTTTTTCTCTCGATTATTATTATAGCCGACTCACGGGCCTTATTCCATGTCTAGTTCACGTATTTCAAACATGCTTTTGATTATCATGATTTAAACTAGCCCATGAATTTCATGTATATTTTTACTACTATAATGTGAGCACTATATATATTTTGGGAGTATTATTTAGCACTGATTAGACTCAAGGTCCAAGCATACCTCGAGTCTCAGAACTACATGCCAATGTAGCCATGATGGGACCTTCCTTGAAACTGTCTGCTTTTGCCCGAATGGGCCTCCCTTTGTGATATCACACCTTCCCAAATTGACGGGTTAGTGTGAGCATATCCATGCGGTTATGCACTCTTTGAATAGGAATTCATTTTCTGAAAGATTCTGTCTTTCGTTACTTTGGTGGTTCTTTTCATGGTTCTACCCTTGGTAAGGTATGAACACCCTCCTGACTAGGGGTTTACAGGTCGGGCTCCATGTGTGATCATATGGGGTATGTCAGTTATAAGACTCCCATTATTCCTTATGTTTATGAATGATTATGTTTATGATATTTTGGCTCAAGCTATTTTTTTAGAAAGTTCCTCTTATGATTATAATTATGAAAAGTTTATGAATAGCTTTGGAAACCTGGAGCCCTCTTGGTTACATTATAGTTATTACTTTAGGTTTTGAATTGTTCTGCTCTTATGAACTCTATGTGTTTTAACTGTCCACTTTTACTTACCTTGCATGCTTGGTACATTCCAAGTACTGAGTACTGACGGCATGCTCTATATTGTATCGTCTCATGATATAGGTTCGAGTGATCAGGTTCAGCCTTGTCCTTAGCTGCTCCCGTTCCAGTCCACCTAGCCTGCTCTACTTGGCGAGTCCTCATCTACCGAGGACATGCAGTTAGTTGTTATTATTTTACCTTTAACTTTTCATACTTAGAGAGCTAGTTGGGGGTGTTGTTCTATCAGCTTGTCAGTCACTAGAGGCTTTTTCAGACATTATGTAATTGTGTTAAGTTTTCTTTTGTCAAATGTTAAATACTCAAATATTCAAAAGTTCTTTATTCATATTTCCGATTTATTCATGATTTGGATGATTTCTGTCTTAGTTATGCTCTTTATCTACTATGTTTATCCCATGGATCGACTTGGGGCCATTCGTAATTCTAGGTTCCGTGTCTCGATTCGGGATCCCAACTCGAATAGTGACAATAATAAAGTATCAAACAACATAATTAATTTAAATTATGTTAATCCTTTAATAACGTGAATGAATCAAAAGCCAAGTAATTAGAAAAGTAGTCAGATCCACCGCTCATGCAAATGTACATGACTAACAAGTAATAAAATGATAGCATAAATACCATTCTCACGAGGACTTTCTCGATTAACTTTATGAATCAAATTAAACAATTGTAACTATCGAAGAGTTTATCATGAGTTGTAAATCAAATATCTAAAATAGAAAATGTAAACTAATATTCTTTTGAGATTTTTTTATGTGAGAAATATTTCAGAGTTACATGTAGATGTCTCTAATTTTGTTGAGTATCCACTTTAGTTAGCTATTTACCAAAAATCTGATTTACTAATTACAAGGTTGATATTGTTAGTGGGCTCTTCCCTATACCCCTTCACATATTAATATTACTGTAATTCCTATATTTCGATAGTCATCACAAGTTGTAAGAATGCAGTTGCATCTTATATATTTGAGTAAGCAAAACAAGTAGGTATATTCCTATCCCTGCCACTAAATCATTTCTAGTGTATCCCATTCTAGAACAAGATCCATTTTATCCTATAATGCAATCTATGTCCCTCTTTGCGGAGTTAGACCTAGATTCATAGACAATATTTGATTTTTGATGAGACAATCAAATAGTTAAGATCATGATAAAATAACTAAACCAATAGAAATTAGTGATAATCAAAGGTACAGTAATATAAAATTTCAAAATACAACATTCATGGGTAATCCCGTAAGCCTAGAATAATAGAAAAATAGCTACTCATGCTCGTGGAGAATACTCAATCATAATCATACAACTATGACAATAGAAGAAAGAATAAACTGTATGAATCTTCATTTCATGGTGCTCTAGCCCTCCTTATTATATCTCATTCCATTTGAGCATTTGGGACAATATTGTTATTCACTATAGAAGCATCATTAACAGCAACACGTGCATAATTTATTTGATCGAAAAAGTTAGTCAATCATATCTGTCATTTCTTGCAATCTTTGTTGGTATATCCCTTTATTCCACAACTATGACAAACTCAAGTCTCAGGGTTATTGGATGAATAAGGCCTCTGATTAACATTCTGAGAAGACATGTTCTGATTATTATAGTTTTGACCTTGTCTACTTGATTGAACATTATAATTAGACTGATTAGGAGCATAAGGCCCTCGTCGTTATCCCCCATTATATCGAAATCACTCATCGATCAGGCCTTCTTATTCTCTCTCACCACCCCTCCTTTATTATTGCAGTTCTCTCTCCTCTCAGCGAAGCCTACCAATGATGCAAAAGTGCAGGTGGAGGACATAGCAGTAGTAGCAGGCACTTCCTTACCATGTGTTCTTGAGCCACACGTAAACCTCTTCAACTTTGCTTCTCTGTTGGGATCATATACATAGCATATCTAGCCAAGTGAGTAAACTATAGGATATACTCAAGAATAGTCATAAAGCCTGCTCTAATTGCTCAAACTTTGTAGCCAAAGCAAATTGCTCTACCTTAGAAATTCCTACATGAATGCCTTTTCGAACTCAGTCCAAGTAGGAGTAGCAGTAGTGGAATGTTCACTCTCCAAAATCTCAAACCATGCATGAGTTGCATCCTTCAACTAATAAGTAGCAAACAATACAACTTCGAAATCGTGGGAATCGATAGCTTGAGAGCCTTGAAGGTCTCATCAATAAAGTATTGCAGGTCATCCTCCATGTGCGAATCATAGAACTTCGACGGGTTCAAACTCAAAAAGTGCTTAATTTTTCCTCTTTTGGCTACTGAAGCACGACTAGTGTTACCATGTTCATGTTGGCCAACCTCTAGAGTAGTAAGCATTTGAATAGTACTCTAGATAGACCTAATATCAATAGCAATTCCAGCAGAAACTGACGGAGCTTATGGAGATGCCTGATTTACATTACCAGTCCCCACTTCAAAATTAGCTGCTATAGTAGTATGGTCGAAAGTTGGATGTCCTCCCAATGCTGCATTAGAAGCACCGGTGTTAGCCTTGTTAGCGGTTCCAATGCGTGTCAACACCATTTTCTGTGAGGCACAAATAGCGAGTATATTACAATGATCGTAAGAGCAGTTCAAGATCTAAAACATAATCTAGAATTAAGAAAAATAAAAAACACGTATAAATATCCTGGGAGTCTCTCGGTTATATAGGTAATCAATCTATAAGAGGATGAATCCACTAGAAAAACTCTAAACACAGATCCTAGGACACTTGTATAACGTAAAGATCTGATACTAAGCTTGTAATGACCCAAATTTTACCCTGGTGTAGCAAACATCTTATGCTACGGAACCACATCAGAAACACCTTATAGATATGATAGTCCATATGGTTTTCCCATCATTATTATTTAATATAATTATGTGTACATATTAACACAATTTAATAAGTGAAATAAAGAATAATTTAAATAATGGGATAAATTATCTAGCACCAAATCATAGCAATGTACCCCAATAAGCCATATAATGACTTTACATAGTACCCACAACATAATATATGTCAACTATGCATCCTCTAAGAAAGAATAACCAAGTTGAAACACATCTCGAAGATCTACTGAAGCAATAAGTAAATCACAGGATTTCTACAAACAACAATGTGGGTTCACCAAATGGTCTGAATGCAGCAAGTACTCCTAATTCATGAGATCCCCTTGTGCCTTCTCTTCTCTGTCATTACCTAACACATCATACAAAGTAACAATAGTATGCATGAGTACATAGTACTCAGTGAGTGTCTTGGGGCAAGAATTATCATAATAAAAAATAATAATGATAACAAATAAGGTAAAACAATTATAATGAAATAATTAAGTTTCCAATAATATTATGAAATCATAAAACTCAAAGAATCATCAATGAAGAAATAATCAATTCCAATTCATTATGCTCAATAACCGTGTCAGAATACTAAAAGCCAAAAGTCAAGCCAATAATCTTACTATGATGCCTAATGTCAAGCCAAAAACCAAAACAAGAAAGTTCATGTTACTCATGAACAAATCATATTCATCATGCCAACTTATGGGCAAATCAAAATCTATCATCCCAACTTTAATGCGGATCACCAGTTGTAAGGCCAATTCATCAGAGCTACTAACCCTCGAAGACTATTCTTCCTCCCCAATAGCAAGGCATCTCCAAGATTAATTCATCAGGGTCATCAATTTAAAACTCAAAGATTAATCTTCCTTTCGGTTAGCAAGGATGCCCATGAATACCTAAATAGAAATAATATCAAACATGACATAATTAGTCGAATCATTCTTTAATCTTCTTCTCATAAATAGAGGTATATCAAATCAATCTTCTATTTAGAAACTATGTTTAAAGTTCTTAAATCATATTTCAAATCGATAGCTTGTTCATTAAGCAAAAATATGGTGAAGGTCTTTCTTTAAAATGCAATTCAACAAAATTCCTTTTATGGGGTAAAACACATTCATGTATGTGTATTATAGTACGAAATCATAATACGAAGGCTCGATGTGAGCTTGTTCCGCACACGCATAAAGCTCAATTCACAACCTCGTAGTAAAACAATTATGTTAAAAAAGAGACATACCTCATATACTTCTAAAAATATCATACACGTATTCCACAATGATATATGATAACTCTACAATCAATTATGATAATAAAGGATCAATGTTTGATCAAATATCTATGACAATCCACCCTCTATGCTAAATTCTAAGGTTATAGGATGGAGTTCATACTCTAATGGTTTTGAGAATGATTTGATGATTACGATGTTATTCAAAATGAACCCCAATTATTTATCTAATAGCAATAATTAAGTAGGAACTTACCTCACAAAGAATCTCCGAGAAATCCTTTTTCAATGATCCATAATTGAGCTTCTTGAATCTACGGATTGGAGTGAGGATTCGCATGTTAATTTGTAGTAAATCGATTTTATAATTATGGATATTGAGTATGAACTCATCTTAGATACTTAGACGAAGTCTTGGGATGTTTTCTCTCCCAAAAATTTATTCGAAACATAGTAGACAAATTTTGAGCTACAGATATATTTATAGATATACTGTCCGAATTGACCTGGGACAAATACTTGATGTGTATAGCCCTCTATTGTGCGCGATGAATGTCGTGTTGCAGGATCCATCACTTCAAAGTTCATCTCGATGGAACTCACACCGTGTGTTTCACTTTGTCCAATACTTAGCGAAAATTTTTCACTCACCCTCTATGATCGCGACGTGACATCCACTACATCCAAATTGGGTGCAATAGACATTTGATCGTGTTGAGATTTTTGGCTGTGATGTTCAGTGTGTTGCACCCTCCATTTCCACCGAACACGTAGTCAAATTTCTACGGCCTACCTTAGTAAAGTGTATATAACTTTTTGTATGAAGTTTAGATTAGTGAATGGTTTAAAGCATTGAAAACTAGACACAAATATCTTGACATTGGATATATAATTTATCCCATATCTTATAAATTCAATGGTTTAGGTCTACCCACAAGAATAAAAAAATTCTAAATCTTAGCCTGAATTCATGGAATATTACATTTCATATCTTGAATTTATTTTAACAATTAACCAACCAAATGTTTCGCGTTGACAAAACGGATAAATTGGAGGGAGAAAATAGTGAAAAGATTGGGAGTGATAAGTTTTAACAAAATCGGTGCCTAAACTTAAGAAATAAATTTATTCCATTAGGTTGCCACAAAACATAAAGTCTCCTTATTTAAAAGTGTATACAGAAAATATAATTAAAACTCCCAATTTTCATGTGGCTTAAAATTCTCTAAATATATTTAACACTTATTTCTAGAAATGCATTTTGTATTTGTACCCCATATCAATGAATGAAGAATTTTTAAAAATCAAATAAACACTATTAAGTAAAGAATTTAAGTTATAAAATAATATTTTTTTAAAAAAGTATAAGTTCATAAAAATTGGTTTGTGTTGCAGCAAATGCATACGCAAGTATACACATTCATACAAGTAATATAGGAGGTTAAGTCATAGTATCGATCCTAGAGGGGCTTGTCAAAGTGATTGGATAACTTGATTTAGTATTTCACAATTCAGTGGAGAAAAAAATTCTTGGAGAAAAGTTTGTATTACTAACTATATTTCACTAAAAGCAAATGGAATTTAGAATGAAACAATGAATTGTGTTGATTCAAGTCAAATGAGAAAAAGGCTTAGGTTGTGGCTGGTTGATAATCAAGTTGACTTCTCAAATTTCACACTTAAATTATTTTTTTGAGTTACTACTTGCAAGTTATATCCTTTTCTGAGCTTCTGCCTGAAGTCTCGAAGACTACTTGACTATTCCTAGCGCCTATATTTCTATGGTCATTGGTCGATAGTGAAGTTCAATTGAAAAATTAATTGTATTAACAAAGCAAAACTAACAGGTATATTTCTATGCAGGTTAGCGAATCACTCCTTCTTCCTAATAGAGTTTGTCACCAAGACCTACTTTTTCTTATTACACTCACAAATTTCCTATTCCTATTTTAATTTATGAGCCACATATATTATTTGATAGTTGGCCAAAAAAATTAAATAATTAAGACCAAAAAAAATAAGCAACTCAATAAATCAAAAACCTTGGATAATCGTACAATTTTCAAATATCAACTTTCATGTATAAACCATAATCCTAGAACTAAAGTGTTTAACTGATCATAATTCGATTATAGGATAATGAATTCTTGAGTAGAGAATATTTAAAGACAAGAAGAAGATTACAGAAATGAAACCTATGAAGATATTCAAATTCTCCTTCTTCTTTGTGTTCCAGATTCGAATGATACCAAATACTGCATGTTTGATGTACATACAGGGTTTTCAAAATGATCCCTGAATAAAAATACTCTTCATTAAATAAGTGTACAAAACTTGACCAAGAATGTACTACCGCTCTGCTAGCCACAACGTGGTAGGCTTAATTTACATGCTTTCATGTCATTGTGCAGACACATGTTAATTGCACTGTCATAGCACTGGACATAATGCGACTGTGCTTTCTTGCCTTTTTGACTTGATTTCTTTATGAACTTGCTTCCTACGCTTGCTCTTGCACATCAATTTAGCTCCGAATAGTCCTTATTGGCTTCTACTCAAATTTCAAAGCTCTCATTGGTCCATCTTTTAGCTCAAATTGCCGTGTTTTCATCCTAACATAAAAAACAACAAACATAAGAATAACAACTATTTTTAGCATTCAACATAACAATCAAATAACCAAATAAACAAAATGATGGCTAAATGAATAACATTTTAGCCTCACATCAACACCCCACACTTAAGTTCTTGATCATCTTTGACCAAGCTCTTATGACTCAATTCTTAACCTCTTATTTAGCCTTCACAATTAATAAACTCAAACTGGTCTACTCAAGCTAAAGATGCAATCAACATGCAAATAACAAGCCTTCTTATAATGCAATCAGGTAAAAAAATTTCAAATGATCTTTCTTTAAATAGCACAACCTCAACAACTAACTCAATATGTGTCAAACACTTGCACTTAATTTCATGCCATGAACTTAGAAGATCAAGCAATAAACATGTCCTACGTCAATAGAGTGCCCTCATGGGAATGAATAGTCTACACATTCAAGTCAACAAGATAAATATAATTTATCGAATTAGCATTAAAGCAACATATTCTCGCACTCACAAGGAACATTCGCATGCATATATAAAGTACCATAAGCTTGTTGTTATATACATTTGTACTAATTGAGTGTGCTTGAATAAAATTAAATAGGATTGTAATAGATTGTAATGTTGGCTAGGGGACAGGTAGGAGGACTATGTAATAGTGACTTATACATCTCTAAGCAGTTTGCAATTTTTAGACATGATCACCCTTTAATTCTTCACTTTAAGTTTAGCCTTCATTTCATCAGTTATTTCCACAAGTAGTTCTCATCATAAAAAGAATGCTCCAATCATTTTTATTCTTCTTTCAATCAGGTGCTGCTGCTTCATCTCCCATGTCTGAATCACCCCCATCGTCATCATCAAACTCCACATCGGAGTCCTCCCGACGTGTCTCCTCGTCCGTGGGGACATCATCATCTGTGGGCTCTACAAAAGCTAGCCCCACTCGGCATAGAGCCCTGACATTTTCGCCAAAAAGGTAGTCTAGCTCGAGCTGCCATAGCTCCTCCTCTGTTGCCGGCCTCCAGCCTATCCTCAGCTGGAGCATCTGCATCCCGTACATGCGAGCCATGTACTGATCATCCCGAGCATGTCACTCGGCAAGTGTAAGAACAGGCCCGTGGATGGTGTTGGGTGCCTTAGTTTTAGTGACATCTGAAGCCCGCCGCTCCATCTACGAGATGTAGTCAAGGGCCTCTTCCTCAACATCTAGGCCCCTCAGGAATGTGGTGAGTAGTCCACCAAATCCGTATCTGTGCCCCTGATGCAACCGGGCTCTCTTCATGGCGGAGATAATCACCGCCCCCACATTGATCTCCAGTCCTTTCATTAGGGCGTACACTAGGCATACACGATCCCGGGTTACATCTGTCATATGTACCCCTGGGATTAGGCAGGAACAGACGATCTTAAGCCATATCCTGGCTTCCCTGTTCATCTGTGAATAGGGTAAAGTCTGATGGTAGCCCCGCTCCTTGTGTCTGCTCCATCTAGCTGTCGATTGGGTTCCACACAAAGTACGTCTGATGTCCGCATATGGTGGAGTAATGTTCAGCTGTCGAAGCACATGGGCGTCTGTGTCTCGCGCCCCTAGGATGCATTGAGGTGGTGGGGCTCAAAGGTGACTATTTTCCCTCTGATTTTGATGGTGTGACTTCTGAGAGTCGGGTTCCAATTGACATAGAATTCCCGAATCAAGTGCAAGTTGCATTCCTTGGGCTCTTCAAAGATGAAATTTAGCCCAGCTGCCTCGATCCTTTGGACAATCCTAGGGAACTCCTGTGCCAACGGTTCTCGTGCTATGTGTTCCTCGGGGAAGTACTTGCTCTCCTTGTGCTTGGCATACCACTTCTTCCCCTCTTCTGTCACCCACCTGGTTCTATATTGGCGGCGTTGGCCGCTTGGAACCGCTGGTGCTGCTGGGACTGCTGTGCCCAGTCTGATTCTCTTTCTTCCGGCGCCAGATGTTGATGCGCCTTTCCCTTTTTCTTGCCTGCTTGCCATCGTTCCTGTCAACCCAAACAGACAAGTTCAATGTTAAGCCAATGAAAATTTTCTTCGACTACAGTTGAGTTAAGCTATGCTACCCCACACTTAGTCCTTAGCTACAGTGACAACATTACGACAAGATCATACCTATTTACACAAACAACAGCCAAATATAACAAACATGCTTAGTGCATTCGAAGAATTCAACGGTATATATTCTATGTACTACTCAGACTTCGTACAGCTAACCACAATCATTACCATCGATAACATTTTGTCCCATCGCACTTAGCAAGGAGAAACAAAGAAATGAAAACAACAAGAATTTTTCTACATGAACCTATACAACTCACCCAATTCTTGCAAATTTCAATATTCCCCTAACCCGAGAATCCGTCGGTCTTTTAGCATAATAACAATTAGCACATCGACTCATCTCACTCAACATGTACAACCTAGCATGAATTTCATGATTTCACTACATTTTTCCACTTCAAATTCAAAAGCAAGCCCTAACTACGATTGTATCAAAAATTCAATTAAATTATGCAATTAACGAGTTCAAGCAGTCACAATGATACTCCGAACATCCATCAACAATAATTTAATTTAATTTACGCTTAATTTCTACTTAGGTTAAGTTTAGCTCATATCACATGTTCAATATCGAAGAAAATTGACGGGAAATGAGATGGAATTGAAGAACATACCTTGAATTCGAAGAATTAAAGAAAACTCGATGAAATCCTTGGCCTATTCCGTGTCACGTTGAAGGAGGAGGGGTTTTGGGGGGATTGGTCACAGAGTGTGTGAGAAATAAGGAAAATTGAGGGGGATTCGGGGTTTAAAAGTGGGAAATTCACGCGGGTCACCCGGCGACCCGGTGTGACCCGTCGCAATATACACAACAACGTGTCACGGAGTGCATCGCGGTGCACTGCCTCCGTGACACGGAGCTGACGCGAGGGTGTACTGGAATTCTTTTAAAATTTCGGATTTACACCTCAATGTGTCACGGAGGTTAACGCGGAGGCCCTCCTCTGTGACACGGTGCTATCGCCCTAGCTCACTGTTTTGCCACTTTTTCTTGATTTTCATACCTCGAATTTTCCTTTGCGATTCTTTGCATATTTTCCCTCCGTTCGACCTGAAATTCATCTTACTACAATAAATTAGTTAGAATTATAGGTTTCACTCAAAATAAAAAAAAAACAAAAATAAAAACTAAAAATTTTGTTGTTAATCAAGAAAATAAAAGAAAAAAAAATCTATTCACAATTTATAAAGAAAAATTTCACGGGTTGCCTCCCGTGCAGCGCCTGGTTTACCGTTGCGGCTCGACGTCATTCAGCTCAGTTGTCCTCTACGGTGATGGATGTTTTCTCTCGACCACCGTCCTCCCCCCAGTAGTGCTTACATCGTTCCGGTGGTTTTCCCAATAACTCTCGTGAATCCTTTATCCACGCATTATCAACTCGATCAATCACATTGATCACCGAGAGTTCCTCATACACAGTCGGGAGCTTGCAGGCCTTGTACACATCAAACACTTCCACCTTGTCGTGTGCTCGCATGGTTAGCTGCCCCGCAGCTACATCAATCAGCGCTTTCACGGTTGCCAAGAAAGGACGTCCCAAAAAAAATGGGACTTCCGCATCTGGTTCAAAATCCAGCACGATGAAATCTACCGGGAAGATCAGGGAGCCAACTTGCACCAGAACGTCCTCCACAATGCCATCCGTTCTGGCTAAGGACCGATCCGCCAATTGCAAGATCACTATTGTGGGTCTAGGACTTCCTAGACCCAGCTTTTTGAATACTGATGACGGCATCAAATTAATGCTCGCTCCCAAATCACATAATCCACGAGCTCAGATACTTTGCCCAATAGTAATCTGTATGGTAAAGCTCCCAGGATCTTTGAGCTTTGTGGGCAGTCGGTTTTGTATCCGGGAAGTGCACTCCTCCGTGAGAGCCACCGTAGCATACTCAGTCAACCGACTTTTGTTTGCCACGATGTCCTTTATATAATTGGCATACTTCGGCACTCCCTGCAAAACATCAACAAGAGGTAAGTTAATATGTACCTGTTTCAGCACCTCCATGAATTTCTTGAAACACGCCTCCTCCTTGTGTTTCTTTAATCGTTGAGGGAACGGGGATGGTGGTCTTTCTGATTCAGCTTCCTTTGTCTTCCCCCTCTCATCACTTTGCTCCCTCTCGACTTATGCTGCTCCCGATTGTTGAGGTGGTCTTTCTAGTTCCACCTCTTTCAGCTGCAAACCACTCCTTGTGGTCACTGCATTCACCTGCTTGGGGTTGGGATCTGTGTCACTCGGAAGTCCTCCTCTAGGCCTGGTGTTTTGGGGTCCAGCAAATTTCCCAAATTGATATTCAAGTGCCTTAGTAGCTAACCTATTGTTTTTTACCTCGGCTGCCAATTTCACGTAGTCAGCCTGCAATTGAGCTTGGTTAGCTATCATCGTCTTGAACATCTCCTCAATGCTGGGTGATGGTGGTGGAGGAGGTGCATTGTTGTTTCTAAATTGTGCTTGATAATTTCGCTGCCCTCCTTGGTTCCTTTGCATACCCTGACTCGAACTTTGCCCCTGATGGTTGTTGCTACCCCAGGAGAAATTCGGGTGATTCCTCCAATTGGAATTGTAGCTGTTGCCATACTGTTGGTGGTTGTTCCTTTGTGCATTGCCCACAAAGTTCACCGAGTCAGGATTTGCTCCACCACACTCAATGGAGTGCTCACTGCTCCCGCACACTTCACACCAACTCTGCTGCACTGCATTCACTGGGGCTTGAGGCTGGTTCATTGTCATGTTACTGAAGTGGGTGTTGAGTTGATTCTGTAAAGCAGCTATCTGTGCAGCAATAGCTGTAAAACCATCCACTTCTAGAACTCCTGCTGGTTTCCTTGTCCCTCCTCTTGATGAATCAGCATTCCACTCCGGATTGCCCTGCGAAATATGGTTCAACAAGGTATACGGATCCTCATAAGTTTTATCCAGCGCTTGTCCCCCAGCTGCTGAGTCTAGCAATATTTTTGTATGGGGTTCCAAACCCTCTATAAAAGTGTGCACCAGCACCTCATTGGATTGATGATGATGAGGAAAATCCCGCAACATGGACTTGAATCTCTCCCAAGCCTGATATAGATTCTCTCCCTCTCTCTGTTTGAAACTTAGAATTTGACTTCTAAGTCTTGCTGTTTTACCGGAGGGAAAAAATCGTATCAAGAATTTCCTTGCAATATCATCCCACGTAGAAATAGAATTAGGTGGCTCAGCTTTCAACCACCTCTTGGCTTCTCCCAATAGTGAAAATGGGAACAATGTAAGCCTGACATAATCTGATGACACTCCAGCGGGGATGTAAGTGTCACCTATCTCCAAAAATTTTTGGAGATGTTACTGTGGATCTTCATGAGGGAGACCTGTAAACTGCCCGCTAGTGTGCAGCAATTGCACCATGTTTTGTTTGAGCTCGAACCTCCCTCCTAGCTTAGGTTTGTGGATGCTAGATGTGACATTATTAGCATGTGGGATTGCCACCTCGCGAACCGGCCGAGCTGCTACTTCTTCGGGCACTAACATTGCCCGTACTACTGGTGGATTCTGTTGCTGCTCCATGAGTGTTTGTCTGAGCAACTGCAGCTTTCTTTCTAGAGCTTCTCTCCGCTGACGATTAAATAATCTTTCTGGCTCTAAATACGAGTCCACCAGCTCCTTGTCTCTTGCCAGTGTTCAACAGAGATTAAATCTGCAAACTACAGGCTAAGACCAAGTTGTCAACACTAAGAAAATAAAAATACAATAAATTAACACTTAAGACAAATTCACCAATTGCCAGTCCCCGGCAACGGCGCCAAAAACTAGTTCGCCCGTTTGTTGGGTATAAAACTACACGCAAGTGCACGTGGTCGAACAAGTAGTAAAGTGGCTTAAGTAAGTCAAGTATCGATCCCACAGGGACTGGGATAAGGTAACGAACTACTCAAGTGTTTCTATATTTTAATTTTAACAATGAAGACAACAGTGTAACCAAGAGTTAGATATTTTGGGTTCTAATTTTTATGCTAAGTCTAAAACAACTATCTAATGTGAGTCTGAACTATGAATGTGAGCATACTGAGGTTAATTGAACATGTAAAGAAATTAATTATCGATATAAATTGGTTAACCTTTCCTCCGGTTGCTAGTCAAGAACTATTGCCAATGGATTAAAACTCTCGTATTTAACCCAACTTAAGAATCATGAACCGCCCACCTACATTTCTGTGATTAAACGAAATTCATGTTCTAGCCATACAAAACCGGTTCCTTAATTGACTAATACGACCTTCAGGTATATTTCTATCCTGAAGGAAAATCAATTGTCAATTTTCCCAAACTAAGAAGAGATCATATCCTATTGATTCACAACTTTCCAATTTCTTGCTCTATCGAGTGAAACCGGACTTTTTAGATGTACATTAACGTAGGCCACACATTAATGCTGTAAGAACAAGAATCAATAGAACAACCATGAAAGAAAAGATGAAAAAACAATTTAATCAACAATACAATTTTTCTTAACCTCAGCAAGAAGAGGAATTAGCCACTCATTTATGGATTAAACATCATTAAATGAGTGTTAAACATACAAGCAATTGAATTCAAGGAGAAGGAAAGAGAGAAAAATCCTGATAATTTCGTCCCCTCAACTGCCTGTAACCCACGTTCTTGCTCCACCAAGTCAGAATATTGAAAAATGAACCTAAGTGTTCTATTTATACTAGTGGAAATTTTTCCCAGAATAACAAGCAACGTGTCACGGAGTGCATCGCGGAGCACTGCCTCCATGACACGCCACTGACGCGGACCCTCACTGGAAGTTGGGGGTCCAGGTAATCAGGCACAACGTGGCACGGCGTGCAACGTGGAGCTAGGACACCGTTTCACGGACCCAACGCGAACCCTTACTGGAATTAGGCCAAAAATTCCCTATCCAGGCAGAAGGCCTCCGCGATGGCAGTGTGACACGGCTCCATCGCGGAGCCTCTTTATTTTGTGCCTTCTAATGCCTTGTCCTTTTCTCACATCCGAGTCCAACCCCGATCTACTCCAACATGCATTTTAGCTTCCCAAAATTATATTTTACCTGCAAAACAATGCTAATCATGTTGGTTAGTATAAATTCACATTTTATTACCAATCACATGAGAATGTATAAACATTGATAGATAAACAAGGCTAAAATGACACATTTGAGTATCACTTGGGCATATAAATTTGCCTAAGATCACAAAACATGGACTATATGAAAGAATTCCTCACCTCACATGGAATAAAATCAACACAAGACAGCTTCATGCATATTTTTAGCTCAATGAAAATATAATGAATTTCACACAAAGCTAATGCTATTGATATGAGTTGAGACGATGAGCCTAGGCATTTTGAAACATACAAGATCATTGCTTTTTTCATGTTGCTTATTCTTGTATACTTCAAGTATTGTGTTAATTGATTAACTTAACATCTTAGCTGAGTACCTAGCATTCAAGCTGATTTTCGAGACTAGAACTTTTTTTCATACTAACAAGTGACTAATTTTCCCTCAAGTTGGTTGTCATCCATCCATCATTGAGAAAAGCCTTAACCAAGACAAAAAATTATTTCTAAAAGTTAAAAACTTACCCGGTCAAATAGCTTTCTCTTGAAAAAGAACTACGGTCTAAAGAAAAATCGAAGGGTAGGTGAGCTATGCTACCTAAAATAAAAAATAGCTACACCAAGGAAAATAAAAAATCAAGCCACGACATGCTCACCCAAGACAAAAATTTAAGCAATAAGTGAAATTACACAAGTATAACATACAACAATCCTCCACCCCACCCTTAGTTTACTATAGTATCCCCAATGCAGAAATAAACAAAATAAAGTATAGCAAGTATGGAACTTCTCTGGAGGCTCTAGGCCTCATTGCTTCCATTGGTGTTCACATCCTCCTTTGGTGGAAATGGAGGACCCTCATCTATATGGATCTTTAGGTCCGCAAAAAGCAACTGAATGTACTGCTCAATACGAGTTTGCCTCTGCTCAATGGTGAATTCAATTGTTCCATCCGTTGGTGAGGCTGTCACGGTCGTAATATAGAAATCCTTCTCTAGAGGAGTCAGCTCCATATCCACCCTATAGTTATCTAGCACAAATGTTGCCCTGATGTCGCCCAAGCACATGCAAACACATGTGGTCATTAAGTAATATAGGATTTTTAAGTCCACATATCGTACCCACAAGGACTTGTCAATTTAATCATTATAAGGTTGTCAGTTTAATTTCACTATTCTACAAAATAGTTAAAATAGGGATTGGGTTGAGAAATTAAACTATCAAAACTTTGAATATAAAACTAACTAAAACCGATTGTGAGCTTAATTGTATTTCGATGATGATGAGAGTCTAAGGCAATAACACTTGGTTAGTTTTAAGCTGAGTTTTCAAGATGTATTTACACTAGTATGATTCTTCTTATGGTTGTTAGTTGCAAGTTAATATCTCATTCCTTGCCACTATCCCAAGCATTCAAGAACTATTTCATGAACCTTAACGCCTATATCCCTATGGTCGCATGAGAACAATGAAATGATGATTATGCCTACTTGTATTTAACTAAATGGGGTTGAAGGGTATATCCCTATCCTTAACAACAACTTCTATCCTATCACCAATAGGTTCAAGGCTCTTTGAATTTTCATTATGTATTATCTTTAACCCTTTCGATTCCCTTTTCCAAGTTCAATCGAAAGCCAACGGATTACTTACAAGGGGATCAATCTCATAAATAATAAATTAACATAAATAAATACAAACAACCATAATTAAAGAATCGAAACTATATTAAATTAGTCTTTCAAACATTCAACCATCCACTATGGTCAAAACCATAGAATATAAGTTTAGCCACTCATAGACAAGAGAAAAAGCGAATACTTATTCATCATCACACGAAAATACAAGTAAAGAAGCGAAAAACATTATCTTCCTTCTAAATAGCTTACAAGCCTCCACAAACGAACTACAGAATGTAAAAAATGATCAAAAGATCTGTAACAAATGACCCAAGGCATGTATTTATAGATGAGCCTTCAAATAATGCTTCTGCCCTTATAAACTTGGCTTTTTAAAATCAGCATTTTCTACCCTGGAATTACCCTAGTGCACTTCCCTCTTATCTCACCACAGAGTTAGTCAAATTTCCAACAATTTCAGCTTCGGAGAGGATTTGGCGCACCGCCCCATGCATCTTACAAGGTTTTGCTCAAGTTTCTTTTGATGTTTAGGCCTAGTGCGCTTCCCTCTCTATCTTGCCAAGGTGTTTGTCAAATTTCTCTAAGTCTAGACAACTTTGGTGCGGGGCACCATTCATCTCGCCAAGGTTTGTAAAGTGCAATTCTTCTGAATTTCAAGGCACCGACCTGAAGTTTTGTTTTATGAAGTTCGGGACTTGGTGTGGGGTGCTAGCCATAGCACCAGGCCCTTCAGCTCCTCAAATCTTCACTTCTTGGATCATTTCAAGTCCATTTTGCTTAGTTTCCTACTCAAATCAACTCAAATCATTTGTTAGAACATAAAACACACACACACATGAATCTAATCATAAATTAAGGATTATGAAAATCAAATATGGGTAAAACATAGCAAATGTGCATCAAAATACGTCCAACACCACCACCCCACACTTAAACCATTGTTCGTACTCGAACAATCCTTAAAACATACCTAAAATCATATTTCACCATCACACTTGACACCTTTATCAATTCATACTCAACCAACTAACATGGAATATACATAAAGTGGTTTACCATTAGCAACACAATTTCATCAATGCACATATGAAAGCTTCATAATCAAGATCACACAACCTCTACAAATGACTCATCTTTTCAACACATAGAGGCAATATGATTAAATGTGACACATGCAACAAGTAGTACACTGAATTAGACCTCTTGTGCCCCTCACTTTTAGTGATATTCCTCTCTCAAATTCATCAATGTAAAGACATGGAACACAATAAGTAAGGCGTACTCGCGCTCACAAATGATGTGATACACATATGTAATATATCATAGGCTTACCCTTCATGTACGTTAAGACTATCTAATTTCTTTAAGAGATTAAGATCACAAAATCTTTTCATGATTGTAATGTCTACTAACGGACGGGTAGGATTGATATTTCATTTTATAGTGACTACCACCCTAAGAACTTTTAAGACATATTTAACTTTTCTTGTCCACCACCTTTTTCCTTGTTTGTTCACCTTTCATCTACTCACCCTTGTATTTTCTTTTCATGCCCCATTTTCCATTACTTGACTGCTATTTTTCTACTCATAGAATAACTAAATATTTTGCAATTAAAGCTCTGTTTTTCAATTTCCTAGCAGCAAGTAGACAACACAAATTTTTATGGGCACCCCTTCTTCTCAGTTTTCTTTTCTCCACAAATTTTTCTTTTTCCCTTGCAATATACATTGGTGGACCTTAAATTTCAAGTCTCAAAGTGCCTAAGACTACTTTAGATCAAATATATGAGGTATTACAAAAAAATGGTTAAGCTATTTTCATGGCTAAGAAAGAATAAGGCTTTAGGCTGAAAGGGGGTTAACTAGGAATAATGATTAGGAGGGTAAACAAATGTAGGGAAAAAACATGGCTTATACAAAGAAATTTCTTGATAATCTCTCAACTCTCTACCAACTAGTTATCCTACATACACTAAGGCAAGTTCTAGATACTACAATATATACACATAAAGCAATTCAGCTCATCTCTCATGGAAACAAGAATCTAATCGGTTTCTACAGCTGCACATTCACACAATCATATTGAGTTTATTCATAATGAGCCCCAAGTATATGTTGAGTAAAATTAAAAATATATGTGTGTCTCTCATGGATCCTCACTCATGCAATCAAGATGACCACTCTATTTACTCTAGCATAGCAGCTAAGCAGAATATCAATAAGCATACAAGTAGATGACCTACAACTCAATCCTAAAAAATAAAAATGTGATGAACCTTCCCTTAAGATGGTTGTCATCCATCTATCATAGGGAAATGTCATTACTCTATGACTACACAAAACCCTAAAAATAAAAATTACCTGGTTCAAAGGTCTTCCTTCGGAAAAGAACCAAGGCTGTAAGAAACACCGAAGGACGGGTGAGACATGCCGTTTTTCAAAAAAAGTTCAAACAAAAACTTGATGGCATACACACCTTTAAACTCAAAATTCAGGGATACATACCCTCACCCGATACTTAAAGTCTTGCTCTGTCCTCAGAGCATCTCAAATAAAAGATCAAATTAGAGTGAGAAATTACTCCCTGAGGCCCTCTATGGTGTAATACCCGGAAAATGCTTAAGAATAGACCCGAAAGTTAAAAGTTGAAAACTACTGAAATTGGAAAAATAGCACAGAACGAATAGTTGGGAGGCCCATTAGGACTACCCACGAGTCATTATGTGACTCGCGGGGGAGTTCAGGTGTGAGGCTTGAGGTTTCAGGATAAAGCGTCTCATGGTTAAGACCACGATTCGTCGTCAGCCACCACGAGTCATGGGAAGGGTCGTTCCCAGGAAGGAGGAGAATATTGGGGAGTTGGAGCAGTGGACTTCATGAATGGAGACCACAACTCGTGGGCATCCACAACGAGTCGTGAGGTCTCCTGTGACCAGCCCCCCCGACGTCCAGTGAAGTAGTGTACTTGACGACTGCCACCACGAGTCGTGGCCTTATATAATGAGTTGTTAGGTCGTCTGTTAGGACCACCTAACAACTATTTTGTGCGAAATAGGGAGGGCCTTTTCATAATTTCTAAATGCACTAAAGCCTAAATTACATTGTTTTTAGCTTATGAAAGGCGGGTTTTAGAGGGATAATTTATTCTAAGTCTTTATTCATGCATGCAAGAGAATAGAGGGGTGATTAAAGGGTGATTCAAGGCTTTTCTCTTCAAATTCTTTCAATTCCTTCTTGGGCATTAAAGAGAGATTGAGAATCAGTTTTTCCAGGTATGTAAGGCTATCAGTAGGTGTTTTCGTTCATGCCCATGCCCATTCCCTATTGGTTTGTGAAAATCTACTATGATCTATTGGGGTTTCTAATTAAATTCTTATGAAAATTATATGATTTGCAAATTGACTTTATGATTTGTGAATATCAGTATGATTTATGGATTTTGATCAGGTTTTACAATTTATTTTAATTATAAAATCATCGATTACGATTTCTATTCAATTAAGCCCAATTATGCATAATCCATGATGAATTAATTTATGATCTTCCCTCTAATAATTGATACTTATAAACCCAGCATGATTTATGATTTGAGATATGAAATTATTCAAATGCCCAACATGATTTGATAATTACAAGTTATGTTCATGATTTCAAGCATGCATGGGCTTTATGATTTATGAACTATTGATGATGAAAAACATGTTTTCAAGTGACCCGATGTTTATAAACATGTTTTCAAATGAATTGAGTATTTTAAAGCATGGTAATGTACTGGCAATACCCACATGATGAAGAATGATTATGGTTTATGAAATGGATTTCCTGATTTATCGATTTATGATGTTGGCCAACTAAAGGGCCTTTGATTCTTGGATAATAATGTTTTTAATGGGGATCAATGAATGAAGAATGGTATATTTTAGCTAATGAATCTTAATGCATGATGTTATTGATTTACGTATGAGCCTATATGCATGTTTTTGGGAGTCGTGTCTAGCATCGAGCAGCGTGGCGCTCAAAGGACTACGTCGGTGTATCATAACCACGTGCCACTGTGGATTTATAGTGATACATTACATTAATAATGATTCCCTCTTTCGTGATATCACATAATGCACGTCTCTCGCCTGGCAAGCCAGGGGCGACTCTGCCCACTTGAGTGAGATAGTTGGGGCATCATGAAAGGCTCTACCATGATGGTGTCGGTTATGACGAGTCCTCCCATTGTTCCGCATGTTTTCTGCATTGTTATAATTATGTTAGTGGCTCAATGATGATTTGATCAAGTTTCTCTTATGATTATGATAATGAACGGTTTATGAATGATTTGAAAACCTTGAGCCTTATGTTATCTTATAATGTTTATGATACGAGAATGATGTCCTCCTCTTATGATCATTTATGAGATTTTATGTATTTTTAAATGTCCGTTTTACTTACCTAACATACTCGGTACATTCCACGTACTGATCGCATACTTTGTATGTTGTATCATTTCATGATATAGGACCCGGCTCTTAGGCTCATCCTCCTCAGTAGTTCTTCAGAGATTGCTACCAGCTTATTTGGTGAGTCCTCATGTTCCTAGGACCATATGTTCAAACTATATGGTTTTCTTTTAGTTTCAGTATTGTAGGTTTAGTTGGGGTATTGTCCCATCAACCCGTCTTTCATGATTAGAGGCTTTTCAGACTATAAGTTGTATTCAGACAACATGTATGGACCATGTGTTGACCTTTCTCCTTTATTATGTCATGATTTTGTTTTCCTTATGTTAAGTCTTCTACTCATGTGAATGAATTAGATGTATGCTTATGTCATCGGTTAACATGGGGCCTCTCAGGGTTCCTTGTCATGTGTTACAATCTGGGCCTACGTTCGGGTCATGACAAACTTGGTATCAGAGCCATAGGTTTGAATTTTCCTAGGGTGTCTAAAAGCCACGTTAAGTAGAGTCTTTTTCATGGGTGTAAAATGATCTTGGGCAAATTTATATGCCCAAGTGATACTCAAAAGTACCATTTTAGCCTTGTTTATCTACCAATGTGTATACATTCTCATGTAATTGGTAATAAAATGTGAATTTATACTAACCAACATGATTAGCATTATTTTGCAGGTAAAATGTGATTTTGGGGAAGCTTAAATGCATGTTGGATGATATCGGGGTTGGACTTGGACGCGAGCAAGGAACAAGGCATTGGACAACATGAATTAAAGGGGCTCCGCAATGGAGCCGTGTCACGCTGCCATCGCGGAGGCCTTCTGCCTGGATAGGGAAAATTCGCCCAAATTCCAGAGAGGGTCCGCGTCCGATCCGTGGCACGGTGGCTTGGCTCCGCGTTGCACGCCGTGCCACGTTGAGCTTTAATTCCTGGACCCCCAGTTCCAGTGAGGGTCCGCGTCCGTAGCGTGTCACGGAGGCAGTGCTCCGCGATGCACTCCGTGACACGTTGCTCGTTATTCCGGGAAAAAATTCTCAGCAGTATAAATAGAACACTTAGGTTCATTTTTCAATATTCTGACTTCGTGGAGCAAGAACGTGGGTTACAGGCAATTGAGGGACGAAAATATCAAGGTCTCTTTCTTTCTTCTTTAATTCAATTGCTTGTATGATTAACACTCATTTAAAGATGTTTAATCCACAAATGAGTGGCTAATTCCTCTTCTTGCTGAGGTTATGAACAATTGTGATGAAATGTGATCATTGATTCTTTGGTTTTTCATCTTTTCTTCCATGTTGTTCTATTAATTCTTGTTCTTACTGCATTAATGTGTGGCCTACATTAATGTATATCTAAAAAGTCCGGTTTCACTCGAGAGAGCAACAAATTGGAAAGTTGTGAATTAATAGGACATGTTCTTTACTTGGTTTGGAAAAATTGAGTCTTGATTTGTTTTCAGGATAGAAATATTCCTGAAAGTCGTATTAGTCAATTTAGGAACCGAATTTGTATGGCTAGAACATGAATTTCATTTAATCACAAAAATATAGGTGGATGGTTCATGATTCTTAAGTGAGGTTAAATACGAGTGTTTTAATCTCTTGGCAATAGTTCTTGGCTAGCAACTGGAGGAAAATATTAACCAAAGTATGATGATAATTAATTTCGTTACATGTTCGTTTAACCTCAGCATGCTCTCATTCATAGTTCAGACTCAAAGTAGATAATTGTTTTAGCTTTAGTATAAAAATTATAAAACAAACTATCAAACTCTTGGTTACACTTTTGTCTGCATTTTTAGAAGTAAAATATAGTACACTTGAGCAGATTGCACTTCATCCAAGTCTGTGTGGGATCGATACTTGGCTTACTAAAGCCACTTACTACTTGTTCGACTACGTGCACTTGCATGTAGTTATATACCCATATAACAAACCCCGAACAAGTTTTTGGCGCTGTTGCCGGGGACTTGGCAATTGGTGAATTTGTTTTAAGTTTTAATTTACTGTATTTTTATTTTCTTAGTGTTGACAACTTGGTCTTAGCCTGTATTTTGCAGACTTAATTTCTGTTGAACACTGGCAAGAGAAAAGGAGCTAGTGGAATCGTATATAGAGCCAGAAAGGACATTTCACAGTAAACGGAGAGAGGCTCTACAAAGAAAGCTGCAGTACGAGCAGTGTTAGTGCCCGAAGAAGTAGCAGCTCGGCCGGTTCGCGAGGTGGCAATCCCGCATGCCAATAATGTTACATCTAGTATCTGCAAATCTGAGCCAGGAGGGAGATTTGAACTTAAACAGAATATGGTGCAGTTGTTGCACACTAGCGGGCACTTTACCGGTCTCCCTCATGATGATCCATAGCAGCATCTCCAAAATTTTTTGGAGATAAGTGACACTTACATCCCCGCTGGAGTGTCATCAGATTATGTCCGGCTTACATTGTTCCCATTCTCACTATTGGGAGAAGCCAAGAGGTGGTTGAAAGCTGAGCCACCAAATTCTATTTCTACGTGGGATGATCTTGCAAGGAAATTATTGATACGGTTTTTTCCCTCCGGTAAAACAGCAAGACTTAGAAGTCAGATTCTAAGTTTCAAACAGAGAGAGGGAGAAAATTTATATCAGGCCTGGGAGAGATTCAAATCCATGTTACGGGATTGTCCTCATCATCATCAGTCCAATGATGTGCTGGTGCACACTTTTATAGAGGGTTTGGAACCCCACACCAAAATATTGCTAGACTCAGCAGCTAGAGGGCAAGCGCTGGAGAAAACGTATGAGGAGCTGTATACCTTGTTGAACCGTATTTCGCAGGGCAATCCAGAATGGAATGCTAATTCATCAAGAGGTAGGACAAGGAAAGCAGCAGGAGTGCTTGAAGTGGATGGGTTTACAGCTATCGCTGCACAGATAGCTGCATTGCAAAATCAACTTAACACCCACTTCAGCAACATGACATTGAACCAGCCTCAAGCCCCAGTTAATGCAGTACAGCAGATGTGGTGTGAAGTGTGTGGAAGCAGTGAGCACTCAGCTGAGTGTTGTGGAGCCAATCCTGACTCAGAAAACTTTGTGGGTAATGCGCAAAGGAACCACCAACAGTATGGTAGTAGCTACAATTCCAATTGGAGGAATCACCCTAATTTCTCATGGGGTAGCAACAATCATCAGGGGCAAAGTTCAGGTCAGGGTGTGCAAAGGAACCAAGGAGGGCAGCAGAATTATCAAGCACAATTCAGAAACAACAATGCACCTCCTCCACCACCATCACCCAGCATTGAGGAGATGTTCAAGACCATTATAGCTAACAAAGCTCAATTAGAGGCTGACTATGTGAAATTGGCAGCCGAAGTGAAAAACAACCAGTTAGCTACAAAGGCACTTGAATATCAATTTGGGCAATTTGCTAGTGCCCAAAACACAAGGCCTAGAGGAGGACTGCCAAGCGACATGGATCCCAATCCCAAGCAGGTAAATGCGGTGACCACAAGGAGTGGTTTGCAGCTGAAAGAGGTGGAACCAGAAAGACCACCTCAACAGTCAGGAGCAGCAGAAGTTGAGAGGGAGCACAGTACTGAAAGGGGGAAGACTAAGGAAGCTGAATCAGAAAGACCTCCACCCCCGTTCCCTCAACGACTAAAGAAACACAAGAAGGAGGTGTGTTTCAAGAAATTCATGGAGGTGCTGAAACAGGTACATATTAACTTACCTCTTATTGATGTCTTGCAGAGAGTGCCGAAATATGCTAAGTATATAAAGGACATTGTGGCAAACAAAAGTCGGTTGACTGAGTATGCTACGGTGACTCTAACGGAGGAGTGCACTTCCCGGATTCAAAATAGACTGCCCACAAAGCTCAAAGACCCTGGGAGCTTTACTATCCAGATTACTATTGGGCAGAGCATCCGAGCTCGTGGATGGTATGATTTGGGAGCGAGTATAAATTTGATGCCTTCATCGGTATTCAGAAAGTTGGGTTTAGGGAGTCCTAGACCCACAACTGTGATCTTGCAGTTGGCGGATCGGTCCTTAGCCAGACCTGATGGCATTGTAGAGGACGTTCTGGTGCAAGTTGGCTCCCTAATTTTCCCGGTAGATTTTGTCATGCTGGATTTTGAACCAGACGCGGAAGTCCCATTTATTTTGGGACGTCCTTTCTTGGCAACCGGGAAAGCACTAATTGACGTAGCTGCGGGGCAGCTAACAATGCGAGCACATGACAAGGTGGAGGTGTTCGTTGTGTACAAGGCACCCAAGATCCCGATGGTGCATGAAGAACTCTCCGTGATCAATGTGATTGATCAAGGTGATGATAAGCAGATTAAGGATTCACGGGAGTTAATGGGAAAACCACCGGAAAGGTGTAAGCACTACTGGGGGGAGGACGGTGATCGAGAGAAATCGTCCATCACCCTAGAGGACAACTGAGCTTAACGACGTCGAGCAGCGACGGTAAACCAGGCGCTGCACGGGAGGCAACCCATGGGTGAAAAATTTTTTTCTTTCTTTTTGTAAAGTGTAAATAGATTTTTCTTTTCATTTTCTTTTTCTTGATTGACTACAAAATTTTTCGTTTTAGTTTTTGTTTATTTGTATTTAGAGTGAAACCTATAATTCTAACCAATTTTGTATAGTGAGATGAATTTCAGGTCAAACGGAGGAAAATATGCACGGAATTGTGAAGGAAAAGTCGAGGTATGAAAAATTAATAAAAAGTGGCAAACAGTGAGCTGAGGCGACAGCTCCGTGTCACGGAGGTGGACCTCTGCGTTACCTCCGTGACACGTTGAGGTATAATCTGAAAATTTTAAAAAATTTTCAGAACAGTCTCACGATGGCTCCCTATCACGGAGGCAGTGCACCGCGATGCACTCCGTGACACGTTGCCGTGTATATCGCGACGGGTCACACCGGGTCGCTGGGTGACCCACGCGATTTGCCTACTTTTTAACCCCGAAAACCCTCCTTTTTCCCTCATTTTTTAATCTCTCCGCGACCAAACCCCCCAAAACCCATCCCCCATCAATGTGACACGGAGTAAGGCAAGAAATTCAACAAGTTTTCTTCGATTCTTCAAAGTTAAGGTATGTTTTTCGATTTCCTCTCAAATTCTTGTCGATTTTCTTCGATATTGAGCATGTGAGGTGAGCTAAATTGCCCTAAGTAGAAATTATTCATGAATTCAAGTAAATTGTTATTGATGAATGTTCGGAATGTCGTTATGATTGCTTGAACTTGTCAATTGCATAAATTAATCGAATTTGCTTGATAATATCAATTCTAGGGCTTGTGTTTGAATTTGAAGTTGAAAATGTAGTGAAATTGTGAATTCCATGCCGGGATGTACATGTTGAATGAGATGAGTCGATATACAATTTGTTAGGATGTTAATAGAACGACGGATTCTCGGGTTAAGGGAATGTTGAAACTTGTGAGAATTTGGTTGGTTGTATAGGTTCGTGTAGATAAATTTTTGTTGTTGTTTTTGTTTCTTTGTTTTTCCTTGCTAAGTGCGATGGTTAAGATGTTAGCAATGGTAGTGATTGTGATTAGCTGTACGAAGTCTGAGTAGTACACAGAAGATATACCGTCGAATTTTTCGAACGCACTAAGCATGATTGTATAGTTGTTTATTGTGTGTAAATAAAGATAATCTTGCCGTATTGTTGTAACTATAGCTAAGGACTAAGTGTGGGGTAACCTAGCTTAACCCGACCTTAGCCGAAGTTAATAGTCGTTAGCTTAACATTGATCTTGTCTACTTGGGTTGACAGGTAAAATGGCAAGCAGGCAAGAGAAAGGGAAAGGCGCATCAACTTCGGGCGCCGGAAGGAAGCGAATCAGACTGGGCACAGCAGTCCCAGCAGCACCAGCAGTTCCATGCGGCCAATGCCGCCAATACGGAATGAGATAGGTGACGGATGAGGGGAAAAAGTGGTACGCGAAGCACAAAGAAAACAAATATTTCCCCGAGGAGCACATAGCACGGGAACCATTGGCACAGGACTTCCCTAGGATGGTCCACCGAATTGAGGCAGCTGGGCTCAATTTCATATTTGAGGAGCCCAAGGAATGTAATTTGCACCTGGTTCGGGAGTTCTATGCCAATTGGAACCCGACTATCAGAAGCCACACCATCAAAATCAGAAGGCAAATAGTCACTTTGGAGCCCCACCACCTCAATGCCATCATAGGAGCGCGGGACACAGACGCCCACGTACTCCGAAAGATGAACATTACCCCACCGTATGCGGACATCAGACGCACATTGTGTGGGACCCGATCGACAGCTAGATGGAGCAGACCCAAAGAGAGGGGCTACCACCAGACTTTGCCATATTCGCAGATGAACAGGGAAGCCTGAATCTGGCTGAAGATAGTCTGCTCATGCCTAATCCCGGGGGTACATATGACAGATGTAACCCGGGATCGTGTATGCCTGGTGTACGCCCTGATGAAAGGGCTGGAGATCAACGTGGGGGCGGTAATTATCTCCGCCATGAAGAGATCCCGATTGCACCAGGGGCACAGGTATGGCTTTGGTGGACTACTCACCACCTTCCCTCAGGGGCCTAGATGTCAAGGAGGAGGCCCTTGATTATATCCCGCAGATGGAGCGGCGGGCCTTAGATGTTACTAAAACTAAGGCTCCCGACACCACCCACGGGCCAGTGCTTACACTTGGCGAGCAACATGCTCGAGATGACCAGTATATGGCTCGAATGTATGGGATGCAGATGCTCCAGCTGAGGATAGGTGGGAGGCCGGTGACAGAGGAGGAGCTATGGCAGCTCGAGCTAGACTACCCCTTTGGCGAAAATGCCAGGGCTCTATGCCGAGTGGGGCCAGCATTTATAGAGCCCACAGATGATGATGTCCCCACAGACGAGGAGACACGTCGGGAGGACTCCGATGTGGAGTCCGATGATGACGATGGGGGCGACTCAGACATGGGAGATGAAGCAGAAGCACCCGTCGAAGAAGTGGAATACTTTGACTGATCAGGGAGTTCCACCACCCGATTTTGTGTTATTTTAATTTTTGTGAACACTGGGGACAGTGTTCGATCGAAGTGTGGGGTGGGAGTAGTTAGGTGCTGGGCTGGGTTGTTTTGTATGTATGCTCTATTCTGTTGTCGTGCATGTGACATTTTGTGTTCTCTGTGCTCTGTGAAGTGTTAAAGTGTTGTTCTGTATTTGTAAATTTATGTTAAATTGATGTGTATTGCTGAATGTTGCTAGCTGATTCTGTACATATTTTTGTTATCGAAATGATCGATATTTTTTTTAAAAAAAATTTCAATACATTTTGTACAGATTTTTTTTCTTTTTTCTTCTCCCTATCGAAATGATCGATATTTTCAACAATTTTTTTACTTCTTGGGTTTCTCGGCATTTGTTTTCGGTTCTTTTACCGAGAATGGTCCCATTGAACCGAAGTCATAGTAGTGACCGTTCCCTATGATGAATGGATGACGACCGTCTTAAGGGAAATGTAGTCGGTAGGAGTAGTTATTTTTCAATTATTTTTCAGTTTTTCTCTTTGGTGGGTTGCATCCCAAAACCTGTAGTTACTATATGGTTGCGAAATTCTGGTTGCGTGTTGTACATGATATTTAAAATGCAAAGGTGATTCGTATGAAAGCATGCAACTTTGTAAATATGTTGAGATACCTAGGCCATAGAATTAGATTCAGTGTGATTGAGGCTTAATGTTTGAATTCATGTAATTAGCTGATTGAAGAGTCTGTGAATACATCTTAAATTGAGCATGTGCAAAAAGTGTGAAGTGAGGTGTTGTTATTCCATGCTATTGTGAAGTGTCTGGAACTTGCCTGATGTGTGTACAAAACGAAATGAAGGAGCTGTATTGTAGGAAAGGATGTAGGCATTTATTTGTTTTAACCGAGAGTTTCTATTTTTGCTTGTCGTACACACCTTGATTGTATACCCTAGTCAGCCCGTTGAGCCTTTAGCCTATTATTTGTTCTTTTGTCATAAAGTGTAAACCGAGCTTAATTCCTCTTTTCATTAGCCATAAAGTCTATACAAAACTCTTAAGCGCTTAAGAAGAGAAAATCATTTTCCCAAAGTGTCAAAGAGTGAGAATGGTGAAAAGAAAAAGAAAACCAGAGTGATAGAAGAAAAGAAAAGGTTGAAGGTGCACTTGCTATAAATAAACTATAATGAAGGTGCATGAATAATCTTTGTTGTTGTGTCAAGTGTGCTTAATACGATGGGCCATACTAAAGAAAATCATCAAGAATGGGATGATGAAAAAAAAAGAAACAATGTCCATTAGTTGATGGGATGTGTTGAAAAGGCGCTTAAGGATGCTAGTGGCTATTATTGGCTAACCCAATTTTTACTAGTTCCGTAGCTTCCATTACAACCAGTTAAAGTCCTACGTGATCTTACATCGCACTTCTTTATATTAGTGGAGTAATACACTAAGGGCAAGCTTATGGGTCATGACATGATGCATGTGAATTCTTTTGGGAGAGAGAGCGAAATTGTGTTTACATGCCCCTGCTTAAAATTTTGTGAGTCATATGAGCAAAAAGGGGAAGATTCTCTTGTGTTGTGAGGGCACATGCTTGATGAAAGATTAATTTTCGTGTCGGATATCTTGATCAACTGATTTGCATGAGTTTGCCAATATCGAGAGTCGATTCTTAAAGTCTAGGAGGTCTTGATGTATTGAAGGTCATTGCATTGATAAGACCATGCATGTTTTCTTAATGATTTGCTGTATTGAATAATCAGTATGACCGTAGCCTAAATTGTCGAACCAAAGTAGCGAGGTTGGGATGTAAATTGCATGAAGTGTAGGATTGTTGTTCGAGGATGAACAAGTATTTAAGTGTGGGGTAAGTGATCTTGGGCTAATTTATATGCCCAAGTGATACTCAAAAGTACCATTTTAGCCTTGTTTATCTACCAATGTGTATACATTCTCATGTAATTGGTAATAAAATGTGAATTTATACTAACCAACATGATTACCATTGTTTTGCAGGTAAAATGTGATTTTGGGGAAGCTTAAATGCATGTTGGATGATATCGGGGTTGGACTTGGATGCGAGCAAGGAACAAGGCATTGGACAACATGAATTAAAGGGGCTCCGCGATGGAGCCGTGTCACGCTACCATAGCGGAGGCCTTCTGCCTTGATAGGAAAAATTCGCCCAAATTCCAGAGAGGGTCCGCGTCCGGTCCGTGGCACGGTGGCTTGGCTCCGCGTTGCACGCCGTGCCACGTTGAGCTTTAATTCCTGGACCCCCAGTTCCAGTGAGGGTCCGCGTCCGTAGCGTGTCATGGAGGCAGTGCTCCGCGATGCACTCCGTGACACATTGCTCGTTATTCCGGGAAAAAATTCTCAGCAGTATAAATAGAACACTTAGGTTCATTTTTCAATATTCTGACTTGGTGGAGCAAGAACGTGGGTTACAGGCAGTTGAGGGACGAAAATATCAGAGTTTTTTCTCTCTTTCATTCCTCTTTAATTCAATTGCTTGTATGATTAACACTCATTTAAAGATGTTTAATCCACAAATGAGTGGCTAATTCCTCTTCTTGCTGAGGTTATGAACAATTGTGATGAAATGTGATCATTGATTCTTTGGTTTTTCATCTTTTCTTCCATGTTGTTCTATTAATTATTGTTCTTACTGCATTAATGTGTGGCCTACGTTAATGTATATCTAAAAAGTCCGGTTTCACTCGAGAGAGCAAGAAATTGGAAAGTTGTGAATTAATAGGATATGTTCTTTACTTGGTTTGGGAAAATTGAGTCTTGATTTGCTTTCAGGATAGAAATATACCTGAAAGTCGTATTAGTCAATTTAGGAACCGGATTTGTATGGCAAGAACATGAATTGCATTTAATCACAGAAATGTAGGTGGATGGTTCATGATTCTTAAGTGAGGTTAAATACGAGAGTTTTAATCTCTTGGCAATAGTTCTTGGCCAGCAACTGGAGGAAAAGATTAACCAAAGTATGATGATAATTAATTTCATTACATGTTCGTTTAACCTCAGCATTCTCTCATTCATAGTTCAGACTCAAAGTAGATAATTGTTTTAGCTTTAGTATAAAAATTATAAAACAAACTATCAAACTCTTGGTTACACTGTTGTCTGCATTTTTAGAAGTAAAATATAGTACACTTGAGCAGATTGCACTTCATCCAAGTCTCTGTGGGATCGATACTTGGCTTACTAAAGCCACTTACTACTTGTTCGACCACGTGCACTTGCGTGTAGTTATATACCCGTATAACAAATCCCGAACATAAAACGTGCCACACTTATAACGAAGAGGCTACGAGGTGTTTCAGAAATGTTCCCTTCTTTTATGAACTATGTCGTGTGATGAAAGTCCTTTACCCTTCTAATTCATGCTATTCGCATTTGGAGAATCATGACTTCACATCGAGCAAACACCAGAAGAAATGATAATGTCAATGGTCATGAGTGTGCCAATGGTGAGGAGCATCAGCCAGCCCTACCCGTTCTTGAGGAGCACGCACCAGAGCTAGCTGCCCACGCTAAGTTTAGAGAAACTATACAAATGCTGGCACAGGCCTTGACTGCTCAGCTTCATAACCAAACAGTGGAAAATTACACTCAGAATAGGAATGCGGCGGTAGCTAGAGTGAGGGATTTCATGAGGATAAACCCTCCTGAGTTCACGGGGTCGAAGGTGGATGAGGATCCACACGAGTTCATTGAAGAGATCTTGAAGGTCACCCAGGTCATGGGGGTGATGAATGGTGAGAGTGTTGACTTGGCCTCCTATCAGCTAAAGGAGGTTGCTCATATTTTGTACAAACAATGGAAGGACAGTAGAGTAGTGGGAGCGGGCCCTATCAGTTGGGTGGAGTTTCACATGGCCTTCCTCGATCGGTTCTTCCCTCGGGAGTTGAGGGAGTTGAAAGCAGCCGAATTCATTTCTTAAGCAAGGGAAGATGTCAGTGCTTGAGTATTCACTTGATTTCACCTGCTTATTAAAGTACGCCCCAGAGTTAGTGATGGATCAAAGGGCGTGGGTGAGCCGATTCGTTCATGGTGTGGCGGGATATTTAGAGAAGGACTGCAGGACCGCCATGCTTCATCGGGATATGGAATTCCCTCGTATAGTGTTGTACACCCAGCAGATGGAGGTGGCTCATACGACGGAAAGGGAGCCAAAGAGAGCTCGGACTGACAGCCATGAGTTTTAACATCAAAGGTCTGGCGGTAGTCACCGCTCACAGTTTCAGTAGAGATCATTAGCCCCGATGCCATCTTCGGCGAGTGTTCCATCCAGGGCCAAGGATGATCAGAAAAGTAGGGCTTCAGGGTGGAGAGATTAGAGAGGCTCACAAGTGGAGCATACCTCCCTAGTATGCAGAAAGTGTGGCAAGAGTCATGCTAGGGAGTGTTTGGTCGGCTCAAATATTTGTTATGGGTGTGGTAGGTCCGACCATATGCGCCGAGCGTGTCCTCTTTGCCAGGAAGGATGGTGACAGAGGTTGTGCACAATCCATCAAATCAGCAGGAGCTTTAGCACGTCTAGCCCCGTAGGGAGCATCTTCTAGTGGAGGCGGCAGACATCACCAAAATAGGTTTTATTCTTTAGTACCCCGCCAGGAGTAGGAGGCTTCACCAGATGTGGTCACGGGTATGCTGCAAGTCTTCCGTATTGATGCTTATGCCTTGTTAGATCCAGGAGCTACTTTGTCTTTTGTGACCCCTTATATTGCTAGTAGTTTTGGAGTTAGCCCTGAAATCCTGTCAGAACCATTCTCAGTCTCTACTCCAATCGATGATTCAGTTGTAGCTAGGCGGGTGTATAGAGGTTGCCCCATTATAGTATTGCATAAGGTCACCTCCGCAGACTTAGTAGAGTTAGCTATGAATGATTTTGAAATCATTTTGGGCATGGATTGGTTGTTTGCATGTTATGCTTTGGTTAATTGTAGGACCCGTGTGGTGGAATTCTGATTTCCAAGTGAGTCAGTGTTTGAGTGGAAGGGTAATTTAGCTGTACCAGTCAGTCAGTTTATTTCATATCTTAAGGCCAGGAATTTTTTTTAAGAGCTATATGCATCATCTAGTTAGGGTTAAGGATGTTGAGTTTGAGACTCTGACTATCCAGTCAGTTCTGATGGTGTGTGAGTATCCGGAGGTCTTTCCCAATGGCTCCAATTGAGATAAAAGAGTTAAAACAGCAGTTGAAGGACTTGTTAGATAAGGGTTTCATTAGACCAAGCAAGTCTCTATGGGGTGCACCGGTTTTATTTGTCCGGAAGAAGGATGGATCACTTCGAATGTGCATTGACTATCAACAATTAAACAAGGTCAATGTCAAGAACAGGTACCCCTTACCCAGAATTAATGATTTGTTTGACCAGCTATAGGGTGCCAGATGGTTCTCGAAGATAGACCTCAGGTCCGGGTATCGTCAGCTCAGGGTGCGGGAGTGTGATATCCCAAAGACAGCCTTCAGAACACAGTATGGCCATTATGAGTTTGTAGTTATGTCCTTTGGACAACAAATGCTCCTGCAACTTTCATGGACTTGATGAATAGGGTGTTCAAGCAATATATAGACATGTTCGTGGTCGTATTCATTGATGATATATTTATATACTCTAGGAGCGAGGAGGAGCATGCCGCTCGTTTGAGAGTAGTGCTGCAGACCCTCAAGAATCACCAACTACATGCAAAATTCAGCAAGTGTGAGTTTTGGTTGGACTCGGTGGCATTTCTGGTCTATGTGGTATCGAGTGAGTGCATAAAGGTAGATTCTGAGAAAATTGAAGTGGTGAAGAATTGGCCCAGATTGGTGAATCCTTCAGAAATTCAGAGTTTCTTGGGTCTAGTAGAGTACTATCGGAGATTTGTCGAGGGTTTTTCATCAATTGCAGCACCATTGACCAGGTTGACTCAAAAAAAGGTAAAGTTCCAATGGTCGGAGGCTTGTGAGAAGAGCTTCCAAGAGTTGAAGACCCGACTCACTACCGCGCCAGTGTTGACTCTACCCAAGGGTACAAATGGCTTTGTAGTATATTGTAATGCTTAGAGAATTGGGCTAAGGTGTGTATTAATGCAACGAGGAATGGTAATAGCATATTCCTCTCGACAGTTAAAGGTCCATGATAAGAATTACTTGACCCATGATCTAGAGTTGGCAGTGGTGGTGTTTGCATTGAAGATATGGCGGCATTACTTATACTGGGTCCACGTGGATGTATTTATGGATCACAAGAGTCTACAATATATGTTTACGCAGAAGGATCTTAATCTAAAGCAAAGGAGGTGGTTAGAGCTACTCAAAGACTATGATATGAGTGTTCTTTACCATCCATGAAAGGCTAACATGGTAGCAGATGCACTTAGTAGGCTCTTTATGGAGAGTGTGTCCCACGTGGAGGAAGGAAAGAATGAGCTGGAAAAGGATGTCCATCGACTTGCAAGGTTGGGAGTGAGGTTGGTCGACTCAACCGATGGTGGTGTTGTTGTGCAGAATGGATCAGAATTGTCCTTGGTGATTGATGTGAAATCTAAGCAAGATGAGGACCCGATTTTGAGGAAATTGAAGGAAGCTGTGCAGAGTCAAAAGGTAGAGGTTTTCTCCCAAGGGAGAGATAGTGTGCTTCGATACTAGGGTCGTCTGTGTGTTCCAGACGTTGATAATTTGATGGGCCGAATATTGCATGAGGCACATGGTACCAGATATTCTATTCATTGAGGATCCATGAAGATGTATCATGATTTGCAACAAATTTATTGATGGGATGATATGAAGAAGGATATCGCGAAGTTCATAGCCAGATGTCCAAATTGTCATAAGGTAAAGGTTGAACATCAAAGGTTGGGAGGAGTACTTCAGGATATTAGCATTCCTACTTCGAAGTAGGAAGAGATCAATATGGATTTTATAACAGGATTACCCCGTACTCGCCGACAATATGATTCCATTTGGGTGGTGGTAGACAGGTTGACCAAGGCTACACACTTCCTACCGGTGAAAACCACAGATTCAGCGGATGATTATGCCCAATTGTACATTCGGGAGTTGGTTCGACTTCATGGGGTGCCCTTGTCCATTATTTCAGACTGAGGTACTCAGTTTACCTCCCAGTTCTGACAGTCTTTTTAGAAGGAGCTTGGGACTCAGGTTAGCTCAGTACAACCTTTCATCCGCAAAAAGATGGTCAGGCAGAACGAACAATCCAAACTCTCGAGGACATGTTGAGAGCATGTGTGATGGATTTCAAAGGTAGCTGGGATGATCACTTTCCCTTAATTGAATTTTCTTATATTAACATCTATCACTCTAACATCCAGATGGCACCGTTCGAGGCTCTTTATGGGCGGAGGTGTAGATCACCATTCGTATGGTCTGAATTTAGGGAGGCAGCTATGATAGGGCCTGATCCGATTCATGAGGCTATGGTGAAGGTTTAGTTGATAAGGGATAGGCTGAAAACTGCTCAGAGTAATCAAAAATCATATGCTGATGTGAGGAGAAGAGATAGAGTTTGAGGTAGACGATTGGGTATTTCTAAAGGCATCTCCCATGAAGGGAGTCATGCGGTTTGGGAAGATTGGAAAACTCAGTCCCTGCAATGTTGGTCCCTACCGAATTATGAGAAGAGTTGGTAAGGTAGCGTATGAGTTGGACTTGCCCTTAGAGTTATCTTCTGTACATCCCGTGTTTGGTGTATCGCTTTTGAAGAAATGATCCATCTCTAGTAGTTCTGGTGGACAACATCGGTGTAAGAGACAACCTCAACTATGAAGAAGTTCCTGTGTAAATATTGGACCATCAAGTTCGGAGGCTAAGGAATAATGAAGTAGCTTCAGTTAAAGTCTTATGGAGAAATCAGCATGTTGAAGGGGCTATGTGAGAAGCCTAAGCAGATATGAGGCTAAATACCCACACTTATTCTCTACTAGCTCAGTTTCTCCTTGAGGTATCAGTTGTGCTCTACGAATCTATTAAGTTTTCATGTTCAGTTCATGTGTTTAAGTTTCTTTTATGTGTATGGATGTGTATGTGAAGCATGAGATTAGTTCAGCTATGTGACATGAATCATAGGTAGTCATTCCGTAAAGAATCGGTTTAAATGATCAGTATTTGAATGTGATAATTGCATGTTTCTGTTTCCTTCTTGTTTCCTACATTCTAGGTTGAATGTTCCCAAGGGGGAGATATTGTAATACCCCAAAATGCTTAAGAGTAGACCCGAAAGGTAAAAGTTCAAAACTGCTGAAATTGGGAAAATAGCATAGAACAAATCATTGGGAGGCCCGTTAGGACTGCCCACGAGTCGTTATGTGACTCGTGGGGGAGGTCAGGTGTGAAGCTGGAGGTTTCAGGATAAAGCGTCTCACGATTAAGACCACAATTCGTGGTCAGCCACCAGAGTTGCGGGAAGGGTCGTTGCTAGGAAGGAGGAGAACATTGTTTGGGGCAGTAGACTTCACGAATTGAGACCATGACTCGTGGTCATCCACAACGAGTTTTGAGGTCTCCCATGACTAGCCCCCCCGACGTCCAGTGAAGCAGTGTACTTGATGACTGCCACCACGAGTCATGTCCTTATATAACGAGTCATTAGGTCGTCCTTTAGGACCACCTAATAGTTATTTTCTGCGAATTAGTGAGGGCCTTTTCATAATTTCTAAATGCCCTAAAGCCTAAACTATGTTGTTTTAGCTTATAAAAGATGGATTTTTAGAGGGATAATTTATTCTAAGTCTTCATTCATGCATGCAAGAGAATAGAGGGGTGATCAAAGGGGGATTCAAGGATTTTCTCTTCAAATTCTTCCAATTCCTTCTTGCGCATTCAAGGTAGATTGAGAATCGGTTGTTCCAGGTATGTAAGGCTATCAATGGGTGTTTCCGTTCACTCCCATGCCCATTCCCTATTGGTTTGTGAAAATCTACTATAATCTATTGGGGTTTCTAATTCTGTTCTTATGAAAATTATATGATTTGCAAATGGGCTTTATGATTTATGAATCTCATCATGATTTATGGATTTTGATCAGGTTTTACAATTTATTTTAATTATAAAATCATTGATTATAATTTCTATTCAATTAAGCCCAATTATGCATGATCCATGATAAATTGATTTATGATCTTCTCTCTAATTGTTGATATTTATAAACCCAACATGATTTATGATTTGAGATATGAAATTATTCAAATGCCCAACATGATTTGATGAATTACGAGTTATGTTCATGATTTCAAGCATGCATGAGCTTTATGATTTATGAATTATTGATGATAAAAAGCATGTTTTCAAGTGACCCGATGTTTATAAACATGTTTTCGAATGAATTGAGTATAGTAAAGCATGGTAATGTATTGGCAATACCCACATGATGAAGAATGATTATGGTTTATGAAATGGATTTCCTGATTTATCGATTTATGATGTTGGACAACTAAAGGGGCTTTGATTCTTGGCTAATCATGTTTTTAATGGGGATCAATGAATGAAGAATGTTATATTTTATCCAATTAATCTTAATTCATTATGTTATTGATTTACGTATGAGCCTATATGCATGTTTCTGGGAGTCGTGTCTAGCACTGAGCAGCACAGCGTTCAATGGACAACAACGGTGTCTCATAACCACGTGGCACTGTGGGTTTATATTGATACATTACATTGATAATGATCCACTCTTTCGTGATATCACATAATGCACGTCCCTCGCCTGGCAAGCCAGGGGCGACTCTACCTACGAGATAGTTGAGGCATCATGAAAGGCTCTACCATGATGGTATCGGTTATGATGAGTCCTCCCATTGTTTCACATGTTTTATGCATTGTTATGTTTATATTAGTGGCTCAACGATGATTTGATAAAGTTTCTCTTATGATCATGATAATGAAAGGTTTACGAATGATTTGAAAATCTTGAGCCTTATGTTATCTTATGATGTTTATGATACGAGCACGATGTCCTCCTCTTATGATCATTTATGAGCTTTTATGTATTTTAAACATCCGTTTTACTTGCCTTACATACTCGATACATTCCACATACTGACTGCATACTTTCTATGCTATATCGTTTCATGATACATGACCTGGCTCTCAGGCTCACCCTCCTCAGTAGTTTTTTAGAGATTGCTACCAGCTTATTTGGTGAGTCCTCATGTTCTGAGGGCCATATGTTCAAACTTTATGGTTTTCTTTCAGTTTCAGTATTGTAAGGTTAGTTGGGGTATTGTCCCATCAACCCGTCTTTCATGATTAGAGGCTTTTCAAACTATAAGTTGTATTTAGCCGTCATGTATGGACCATGTGTTGATCTTTCTCCTTTATTATGTCATGATTTCATTTTCCTTATGTTAAGTCTTCCAATCATGTGAATGAATTTGATGTATGCTTATGCCATGGGTCGACTTGGGGCCTCTCGGGGTTCTTTGTCCCGTGTTACGATCCGGGCCTACGTTCGAGTCGTGAAATAGGGCCTAACTAGCAACATGTCTATTTGATTTGTGGGTGACATGACCCCAGACTTAGGATCAAACTATGCTCCTTAGCTTTGATTTTGGGTACTCATACTTCCCCTTCTCTGAACACAAAATAAAAAAAACTCAAAGGTGACACTTTATATAAAAATAATAAAAACTACATTATTACAAGTTGGTTTGCCTCCCAACAAGCGCAATATTTAACCTTGCAGAATGACTTCATCAAGTTTCACCACTTTCCCTTCCATTTTTAGCTTATAAATTTCACCCCTAACTTCTTTTCTAATTTTCTATTATGCTCAGAAGGCGGTGGTGTAAACAAGAATGGACCAAGTAATAAATGTTGCATCTTGTACTTCTTGGCCCTTAAGTGAGGGATGTTGTTATGTGTCCTTGGCATAATGACTTTTAGAATATAGGGGCATTGTTTCTCATCTATACATCTCTCCATAGGCTTGGAAGGCTCTATTTCTAGGTTTCCAACCAAACACAATGTCAAAAAGTGTTTAGAATGAGGATCAATATGCCTTAACTACAAGATTTCATTATGCTTGACATCCTCACTTTTATCCACCTCTTCAACATCAACGTCAACCACCAAAGAATAGTCTAATGGTTAGGATTCTTCTTCTTGTTTCCCGCATTGGCTAGTATCTACAACACTTTATCGTTGGGCCTCAGGAGCCTCAACATTTCATTCAAAAGAAACTATGAGTTGTGGATACTTGAGCCAAATTGGTCTATCTCTTGTCTGAGTCTCTATTCTTCCTTCCACTCGAGGTTCCTCTTGAGTATCGGCTAAGACCGTGATTTGCGAATCATTACAAGTTGTAGTCTTAGCCATCATCTATGTGAGCTTGGCACTCATCCTTTTTAAGGCTCCTCTTCATTTAGTAAGTTTCTCCCTCGTTACTTCCACATGCTCCAGGACCATTTTTTCCATATTGCTCATTGGAGCATGATGTTCCTCTTCATTATTCTTGTAAGCATAGGAGGATCGTAATACGGTCTTGGGGAAGAGGAATAAGAATTTGGGCAGTGGCTTCAATGACCATCTAGACCACCACATATACCACAAGTGTTACAATGTTTCCACAAGTAAGGTCCTCCAAAATTCAGGCATGGATCACCAAAATATGCATACCCAACATCAACTCATTTATATACTAAGATGTCATGTTAAGAAGAGTGGTATAATACTAAAAAAAGAAAAATAAAAATCTATACAATATATACAGAATAGCGTAATAAAATACAAACCTACAAATGATCAAACAATATTCAAGTTCCCAGTAATAGCGCCAAAAACTTGATGTCTCCCAAGCGTACGTGGTCATCAAGTAATAAGGGATTGTTAAGTCCAGATATCGTACTCACAAGGACTTGTCAATTTAACCATTATAAGGTTTTCACTTTAATTTCACTATTCTGCAAAATAGTTAAAATGGGGATTGGGTTGAGAAATTAAACTATCAAAACTTTGAATATGAAACTAACGAAAAACGATTGTGAGCTTGATTATATTTCAGTGATGATGAGATTCTAGGGCTATGGCACTTTGTTCGTTCCAAGCTGAGTTTTCAAGACGTAATTACCTAGTACAATTCTTCCTATTGTTGTTAGTCGCAAGTTACTATCCCATTCCTTGCAACTATCCCTAGCATTCATGAACTATTTCATGAACCCCAACGCCTATATCCCTATGGTCACAGGAGAAGAAACAATGATTATTCCTACTTGTATTTCAACTAAACAGGGTCGAAAGGTATATCCTTATGCTCAACAACAACTTCTATTCTATCACCAATGGGTTCAAGGGTCTTTGATTTCCCGTAATGTATTTATCTTTAACCCTTTCGATCCCCTTTCCCAAGTTCAATCGAAAGCCAATGGATTACTTACAAGGTGATCAATCTCATAAATAATAAATTAACATAAATAAATACAAACAACCATAATTGAAGAATCAAAACTAGATTAAATTAGTCTTTCAAATATTCAACCATCCCCCATGGCCAAAACCCTAGAATATAAGTTTAGCCACTAATAGACTAGCGTAAAAATGAATACTTAATTATCATCATACAAAAATACAAGTAAAGAAGACATAAACCTAGAGTAGAACTTGTTTTCCTTCCAAACAGCTTACAAGCCTCCACAAATGAACTACAGAATGTAAAGAATGATCAAAACATCTGTAACAAAAGACCTAAGGTATGTATATATAGATGACCCTACAAATGACACTTCTTTCCTCCAAAACATGGCCTTGAAATCAACATTTTCTACCCCAGAATGACCCTAGCACGCTGGCCCACTTATATCACCATAGAGTTAGTAAAATTTCCAATAATTTCAGCTCCAGAGAGGCCCTGATACGTTGCCCCATGCATCTCACCAGGTTTTGCTCAAGTTTCTTTTGAAGTTTAGGCTTAGGCACCCCACCCCCTCTATCTCACGAAGGTGTTTGTAAAATTTCTCTAAGTCTTGACACCTCTAGCACGTGGCGCCACTCATCTCGCCAAGGTTTATGAAGTGCAATTCTTCTGAAGTTCAAGGGCTAGTGCACACCACCCTAATGTTTTGTTTTCTGATGTTTGGGACTTGGTGCGTGGCACCAACCATAGCAGCATGCCCTTCATCTCCTCAAATCTTTACTCTTAGGATCATTTTGAGTCCAATTTGCTTAGTTTCCTACTCAAATTAACTCAAATCATTTGATAGCACATAAAACACAGACGCACATAAATCTAAGCATAAAATAAGGATTATTAACTCAAAACGTGATAAAATATGGGTAAAAACATGGTAAATGGGCATAGAAATATGCCCAACATCATGCCCAGAATAACTTTACTTAGAGCATGCTGGGGTACAGGAGACGTTCCATTCCTTCGATTCATACTTTGTCCATTTCAATCATCATTAGTTTACACATATTGATAGGTTTAGTTTTGACACATTAGTTTTATTCTAGGACGATGAGAGCTTTGTACGCATAATTTGTGGCAGATGACTCTATAATTTGAGCATCGGTAAAATGCCTAAAATCCCGAAGGAGGCACATTAGGGAACTCCATGATATTATTAATTATATGGTAGGAGAATCTGACGCCCTTTCTTCTGTCCAGGACCACATAGTCCTGCTCCAAGTTTGCACATATAATTCTTTGACCATGTCCGTGTTTGCACTGCCCAAGGTTATCGTTAGCTTTTTCATACCCATGGTCATAATGTTATTGTGGAGCACTATGGATTTGGTGTGAGCAACCACCATATAAATTTTCTGCTCTGGGATGGAAGGACTGGGGGCACAAAGTTGAGGAACCATTGTTTCCCATAGAGCTCAACAATATTCACTCCAAATTGTTGCTTATGGAAGATGTCTTTTAAGATATCAGCTTCTTCCTCCATGTGTTCCTCTACTTTTACGACCCCATGTGTCCTCTACCTTTACTGCCTTTTATTTTTTGCCCAACTACTTTACATAGCTTGGGTCTTGCCCGTATTTGCTCTCTTTGGTCTGTGAGCCATTGTACCTGAAATTAAAATATATCCATAAGTACATTACATGCCATCACAATAACCATCACTACTCATTTAACCCCACTAGTAGCATTTGGGGATTTAGACTACCCAATACTTATTTTCATACTATGTGTGTGTCGGAGGATGATTGAGAGGGGATTATACTACCCCACACTTAATTTCAAGAAATGCTTTCACAAAATCTTTCACTTTGGCATTTTATCAAACATCTTGTGGGCAAGAAGAGTTCAACTCTATTTGCATAGAGTTTAACCATGCAAGATCACTCCAATCAATCCAAGAACTACAATTCATCACAATACTATCTAGTGTAGTCTTTCCTTTATTACCCATAAAAATAAAAGCATGTATTCTCAAAAAATTCAACTTGGTTTTCATGAAACTATATATAGCCATGAACTTATAAACAATTTCATCTACCCACATGCTTACCAAAGTAAAGAAAAGGGAAAGAAAATATACCTTTAGTCTTGAATCTTAAAGATGGAATGAGGGAGATCTAGGGGAAGAGTAGTGAGGAAAAAGTGAGAGGAAAGCGAGGGAGAAGTATGGCATAAAAAAAAGGGGAATGGATTGAGGTAAGTGAGGACTTAGAAATTGTGAGAGTGGGGGGGAAGAAATGGGGTGTTTTGGCTTTTAATACCATCTCCCCTTTTTGAAAAAAATTTAATGTATAAAATATTTTTTTCTTTATTCTAAAAAAGAAAAATCGAACCTGAACATCAAATGCACTACCGCATCTCTGACCTCCACGTGATCCGCATCATGGTATTATGTTTTGGAAATTTCTTAATTGGATTTGTTAAATTACACTACTACATCATGGGCCACGGCGCCACAGTTCAAAGTTTGCGCTAGTTCCACTTTTTATTCTTTCAACATCATGAAGGTGTTTTGCCTTCAAAATTTCATTTTCTTAGACTTTGTACACCTGCAAAAACATCCCTAAATTACACATTATCCTAGAAAATTGACATATTGGTGAAACCATACATATAAATTTCGGATTGTCTCTTGATCAATGCTTGATTTCACATCACGGCACAATGCCTCCTCAATAATATTTAAGGGTGATAATGGTCCTTTCACACTCAATATCACCACCATAGTAATACTTGATCCACTACCCAATCACTAGGAACGTTCTGCTCAAGGCTTTAGCGCGTATCTTTGCTGCTCCATGTGTTGTCACACGAATCACTTCAAACAACCTAGTCCACTTGGACTTTAACTTCCTACCGAACAACTAGAGCCTTGAGTTTGTAGAAACACTCTCTGTGCTACTTGAAAGACATAATGATGGATATGTTTATCGTGCCATCTTTCTATTTAATCATTGTAGAGCTTTGCTTTTTTGTAGGCTCTTAGACAAAATTTGTCTGACACATGCAGCTATAATAACCTCCTTTTACAAGTTGCCTCCATGTCTATATTCAACTTCTTAATGGCCAAATAGGCCCTATGCTTGAGCTCAACCAGCAAATGACACGCTTTACAAAACATCATTCGGTATGGAGATGTCCTGATGGATGTTTTATAGGCAGTTCTATATTCCCAAAAAGCATCATCAATCCTTTCTTCCTAGTGCTTCTACTTGATGATCATTGTCTTCTCTAATATCCTTGTGATTTTCATGTTTGAGATCTCCACTTGCCCATTGGTCTGCGAGTGTTATGCGATGGCTACTTTGTGTCTAGCATTTTACTTGGCCAATAACTTGTTAAAAATTCTATTATAGAAGTGGGTGCTCTCATCACTTATTATGGCTCTTGGAGTGCTAGAGTGAGTGAATATGTGCTTTTTAAAACTATGGCTGACACACTCGCATCGTTAGTGGGAAGTGGAGTTTCTTCCACCCACTTGCACATGTAGTCTACAACTACCAAAACATATTTATTTCTGATGCAATTCAAAGGGGCCTATTCTTGGATCATAGATTGGGGGGATGAATGAGCACAAGATGACCAAAAGAAGGAACAAAATGGGTAGTTGTATAATTTGGCCAATCTTGATTTTCAAGAAAAAGGAAGACCACCCAAACAAGGCCCTTATTCATTAAGGGCATATTAGTAATATGTCACGACCCAAACATAGGCCCGAATTGAGACACGGGACAAGGAACCCCGAATGACTCTGAGTCGACCCATGGCATGAACATAACATCTAACTCAATCAATGAAAGCGGAAGATCAAAATAATAAACATAGTGGATGTCTGAATTAAAAAATAACATCAGAAACATACACGAATCCAAAGCTAATTGCAAACTATGTTTGAAAAGCCTCTATTTCTAATAAGTTGATGGGAAAACACCCCAACTAACTCTCTAAGTATGAAACAAAAATATAAAGATAACTGATAGAGAATGGTCTTCAGGAGATGAGGACTCACCAATTGAGATTGGAAGCTAGCTTTGGAGACTTACTAGTGATGAGGCTGAGTCTAAACATCGGAGCCTATATCATTAAACGATACAATATAGAGTGTGCGGTTAGTACGTGGAATGTACCGAGTATACAAGGTAAGTAAAACCTCTTAGATAAGTAAAATCATTTAAAACATGCATAATATAAAACATAATCAAGGTAAGAGTCTGAGAGTAGGGCTTGTATGTTATTTTCTGAAATCACGATCTGAACATAACTGAACATTATAACTGAATCGATAGCCCAAAGCTGAAATCTAATAATCATAAATAAAACTATCCATTGGGTCAAACCTGATTTAGAAAATATGTATATATATCATGAATTATAAAAATGCATAACTGAAATCATGAGGAATAATGGGAGACTCATCACGTAACCAACATTACCACAATAGAGCTTACGTGGTTCGGACTATCACACTCAAGTGGGTAGAGCCGTCTAATGCCTTTCCATGGCTAAAGATACTACCATGATATCCATATCAAGCTGAAGGCCCCTTGGGGCAGGGAAAGCTCACAAAGGAGGTCCCAAATAATCTGATCATACCTATGTTGGCTCGTAGTTCTGAGGTATAGGGTTGACTGACCCTTAACCTACTCGGTGCTAGATACTACTCCAAAAAATATGTATATGCTCTCCATAGTTTATCAACGAAGCTGACCATCATCTAGTGACGAAGCTGTATAATCATGTACATATAAAATCTGAAATCATACATGAGGAGCCTTGGCTCAAACCATACCACAAGCTGAACATAATTAGGAGTCTTGACTCCAAAACCATGTGGTAAGCTAATTAACATTTAATCATAAATGATACTTGAATATATGGTCTTGCCCAATACTTAAACATGCTTGAAAATACTTGATTCACTTGAAAAGATGATCATAAACATGGTTATCTTGAAAACATGCTTTTCTCATAGATATTTCATCATACTTTAACATACGTCATAGATCTCAACCTTCATAAACTTTCATGCATGGGCATCATAATTTATAAAACTTCTAAACATGATTTTTTTAATTGAAAACATAGTAAAACTTGCCCGTGAATCATAATTCATCAATTGAAACATACTTATATCATACCCATGATATTTACTTAGAGAATTCATGCGTTGGGTTAAAACACCATAGGATCAACATATAGATTTTCATGAATTAGAGAGGGATTGGCATGAGTGTGAACAAATTCACCCATTCATAACCTTTCATACCTGAGAGAATCTGATTCTATAATTTCTCTAATTTCCCAAGGAAGAATTGATGAAAAACTTGAAGAAATTGAGCATTATCACCTCTCTAGACCTTTACTCTTGCATGCATGAATAAGAATAGCCTAGAATGAACTTACCCCTATTAAAACTCACTAATCATAGCTTAAAACGACGTAGTTTAGGCCTTAGGATCATGGGAATTACGGATATGCCCTTACTAAATTCGTAGAGAACAGTTGACTGCCAGTCCCAAAGAGGGACTGGATGAATCGTTATCAGTAGGAATGAGTCATTACCACCTGTCGTTATGTACACTGGACAAGTTTCCTCAAAGGGTCCCTATGGGAGACTTAACGACTCGTCACTAGAGACCACGACTCGTGGTCACCATCCGTTACCTCTACTGCCCAAAACCTCCAGATTCTATTACTGCTAACCATGACCCACCTAATGAATCGTGGCATCTGACCACAACTCATGGTATCCATTCGTGGGGTACACTGCTAGTTCATTATCCATCCTTAAACTTTCCTTGACCATAAGTGAATAACGGCTCATGGAGATGACCACGACTCATGGTCACACCCGTGTTCACCCCACTTTGAAATTTCCGGGCAAGTCAACACTCCTCACCATAAGTCACTTGACGACTCATGGTCAACCTGATGGGTCACAGGACAACTCGTTCTGTGACCTGTTGCATAAAATCCTATTTTCACCATTTCAACTCCTGGATCTGATCTTTGGGCATTCGGGGTATAACAATATCTCCCCCTTGGGAACATTCATCCTTGAATATTGAAAATTCTATAGAAAAACAAAGAAATTAAATCATCATACTCAAATACTAATCATATAAGCTGAAAACTAACGGATTGACTACCTCTGAACTGAACTACATGACTGAACTGAATTGATGAATCATACATGATCTTAGGCAGAATTGCATGCCCAAATGATACTCATGCGCTTTATTTCGTCTTGTTTATCAATTATTATGTGTACATTCTCATGTGATTTTTAGTAGAAATGTGAATTTATACTAACCAACATGATTAGTGTTGTTATGCAGGTAAAAGGAAATTTTGGAAACTAAAACACATGTTGGTGAAGATTGGGAATGGACTTGGAAACAAAGAGTGGAAAAGGACAAGGAAGATCAGCAAAAACAAGGGCTCCGCGATGGAGTCGTGTCACGTTGCCATCGCGGAGGCACTCTGCCTCGGATGCGATAATTTGGTTAGTTTCCAGTGAAGGTGCACGATAGCACCGTGTCACGTTGGCCAGGCTCCGCGATGCAGGCCGTGGCACGATGAGGTGAAATTGCTAAGGAGCCAAATTCCAGTGAGGGTCCGCGATACCTCCATGGCATGGAGGGAGTGCTCCGCGATACACTCCGTGCCACGTTGCTTGTTACTCCAGGAAAAATTCTAAATAGTATAAATAGCACACTTAGGTTTTATTTTAAATAATTCTAACTTGGTTGAGCAAGAACGTGGATTACAGGCAGTTGAGAGGACGGAAATTCTAGGGTTCTTCTCTATCTCTTTCTCTTTTATCTCAATTGTTTGTATGAATTATACTTATTTAATGATGTTTAATCCACAAATGAGTGGCTAAATTCACTTCTTTCTGAGGTTAAGAACAATTGTAGAGGAATGTAATTGTTGATCATTTTAGCTTTCATCTTTTCTTCAATGGTTGTTCTATCAATTCTTGTTCTTACTGCATAAATGTTTGGCTAATGTTAATGTATATCTAAAAAATCCAATTTTGATTTTGAAAAGGAAAGAAATTGGAAAGATGTGAATTGGTAGGATATGATCTCTTCTTAGTTTGGAAAATTAAGAATTGATTTACATTCAGAATAGAAATATATCTGAAAGTCTTATTAGTCAATTAAGAAATCAGGAATGTATGGCTAGAACATGAAATTCTTTTATCACAGAAATGTAGATTAAGGCTCATGATTCTTAAGTTGGATAGGAGTCGAAAGTTCTAATCCATAGGCAATAATTCTTGACTAGCAACCGGAGGAAAGATTAACTGAATTGTATTGATAAATTAATTCCCTGCATGTTCGTTTTAACCTCAGCTTGCTCATTACTATTGTTCAGACTCACATTATAATTTTGCCTTAGATTCTTGTTAATTAGTAAACTCAAACTCTCAAAATATTATTTATTTGGTTATCTGCATTCTTAAAGATATAGTTCATTAACACTTAAGTTAATTAGTATAGTAGCTCAGTCCATGTGGGATAGATACTTGGCTTTACTTAAGCCACTTTACTTCTTGTTCGACCACGTGCACTTGCATGTAGTCACCACAACCCGAAAAAGTTTTTGGCGCCGTTGCCAGGGACTGGCAATTGGTAAATTTATTTTCTTAGTGTTAGTTTATAAATTCTATATAAGTGCTGACAACTTGATCTTAGCCTTTCTCTTGCAGATATTGAATTCTGTTGAACACTGGCAAGGGATAGGGAGTTGGTGGATTCATACATTGAGCCGGAAAGACAATTTCATCGTCAAAGAAGGGAAGCTCTAGAGAAAAAGCTACAGTTGCTCAGACAGACAATTCTGGAGCAACAACAGAATCCACCACTTGTGAGGGCAGTTCTAGTGCCCGAGGAAATGGCAGCAAGGCCGGTTCATGAAGTGGCAATCCCACATGCTAACAATGTTACATCTAGTATGCGCAGACCAGAGCCTGGAGGGAGGTTTGAGCTTAAACAGAGCATGGTGCAATTGTTGCACACCAACGGGCAATTCACAGGTCTCCCTCATGAAGATCCACAACAATATCTCCAAAACTTTTTGGAGATAAGTGATACTTACATTCCCACTAGAGTATCATCCGACTACATGAGGCTTACATTATTCCCATTTTCATTATTGGGGGAAGCAAAGAGGTGGTTAAAAGTGAACCACCTAACTCTATCAACACTTGGGATGATCTTGCAACAAAATTTTTTATACGATTCTTTCCATCCAGGAAAACAACAAGACTTAGAAGTCAAATTCTATGTTTTAAGCAAAGAGAGGGTGAGAATCTGTATCAATCTTGGGAAAGATTAAAATCGATGTTAAGGGATTGTCCTCACCATCAACAGTCCAATGATGTGTTGGTGCATACTTTCATAGAGGGTTTGGAGCCAGATACAAAAATTTTGCTAGACTCAGCTGCTGGGGGATAGGCATTAGAAAAGACTTATGAGGAGCTTTATACTTTGTTAAATCGTATTTCACAGGGAAATCCAGAGTAGAATGCGGACTCTTCAAGAGGAGAAACAAGGAAAGTGGTAGGAGTCTTTGAGGTGGATGGTTTTACTGCTATCGCTGCACAGATAGCTGCATTGCCAAATCAACTCAACACCCACTTCAGCAGTATGAGCTTGAATCAACCACAAGCCCCAGTTAATGTAGTGCAATAGGTTTGGTGGAAGTATGCGGTAGTAATAAACACTCAGCTGAGTATTGTGGTGCAAATCTAGATTCAGTGAACTTTGTTGGGAACGTCCAGAGAAATAATCACCAGCAATATGGCAATAATTACAACTCAAATTGGAGGAATCATCCGAATTTCTCTTGGGGTAGTAACAGCCATCAAGGGTAGAGTTCGAATCAGGGTGTGCAGAGAAATCAACGGGGGCATCAGAATTATCAGTCTTAGTGCAGAGGAAACAATGCACCTCCTCCACCACCCATCAGCATTGAGGAAATGTTTTAAACAATGATAGCTAACCAAGCTCAAATGCAGGCTGATTATGTGAAATTAGCGGCAGACTTAAAAAACAACCAGTTAGATACAAAGGCGTTGGAGTACCAGCTGGACAACTAGCTGGAGCTTAAAACACCAGGCAAGAGGAGGACTACCGAGTGACACTAGCCCTAATCCCAAGCAGGTCAATGTATTGACCACAAGGAGTGGTTTACAACTCAAGGAGGTGGAACCAGAAAGACCACTTCAGCAATCAGGAGTAGTGGAAAAAGAGAGAGAACATGATGATGAGAGGGGGAAGGAGAAGGCAGATGAAGAAGAAAGACCACCACCCCCGTTCCCTCAAAGATTAAAGAAACACAAGGAGGAAGCTTGTTTTAAAAAGTTCATGGAGGTGCTTAAACAGGTACATATTAATTTACCTTTCGTTGATGTTTTGTAGGGAGTGCCTAAATATACAAAGTATATCAAGGACATCGTAGCCAACAAAAGCAGATTGACGGAGTATGCTGCGGTGGCGCTTACTGAGGAGTGCACTTCCCGGATTCAGAACAGGTTGCCAACAAAGCTCAAGGACCCTGGGAGCTTTACAATTCAGATCACAATTAGGCAAAGTATCCGAGCTCGCGGATTATGTGATTTAGGAGCGAGCATAAACTTGATGCCGACATCGGTGTTCAAGAAGTTGGGGCTGGGCAGTCCTAGACCAACTACAATGATCTTGCAGCTAGAAGACCATTCTTTGGCCAAACCAGATGGCATTGTGGAGGATGTGCTAGTTCAAGTGGGCTCCCTCATCTTCCCGGTAGATTTTATTGTCTTAGATTTTAAGCCGGATGAGGAAGTCCCATTTATTTTTGGACGTCCTTTCTTGGCAACCAGGAGAGCTTTGATTGATGTAGCTGCAGGCCAGCTAACCATGTGAGCGCATGACAAAGTGGAGGTATTTGATGTGTATAAGGCCATGAAGCTTCCGGCTATCTTTGAGGAGCTTTCAGCAATCAATGTGCTAAACCAAGAAGAAATTCTTTAGATTATTGATTCTCGAGGTCCATTGGAGAGAGAGTTGATGAGCTCCGATCATTTCGGAGATAGAGATACTTATGAGATGGTGCAAATGCTAAATGAATCAAAATGGTATCTCAGGAAGCAAGACTTTCAGCCATTGATGAGGTCCCTGGAACCATTGCAAAAACCATCTATTGAGGAAGCACCAAAACTGGAGTTGAAAACATTGCCTCCACATTTGAAATATGTCTTTTTGGGGGAAGCTGACACCTTGCCAATCATCATCTCCGCAGAACTGATGGAGGCACAGGTAAAGGATGCATTGGTGGTTCTCAAGTGGAGGAAGAAAGCAATGGGCTAGCAAATGTCAGATATTAGGGGAATCAATCAAGCTTTTTGCACCCACGTAATTTTTATGGAGGAAGGAGCAAAGCCAACTGTACAACATCAGCGGAGGTTAAATCCGGTGATGAAGGATGTGGTTAGGAAAGAAGTGATTAATTGACTTGATGCAGGTGTGGTCTATCCTATTTCAGACAGCGAATGGGTCAGTCCCGTTCATTGTGTTCCAAAGAAAGGAGGGATGACTGTGGTCACCAATGAGAAGAATGAACTGATCCCTACCGCACAGTCACAGGCTGACGAATTTGCATGGACTACAAAAAGCTCAATGAGGCCACACAGAAAGATCACTATCCTATCCCATTTATTGATTAGATATTGGACAGGTTGGCTGGTCAAGAATATTATTGTTTCCTTGACGGCTATTCTTGCTATAACCAGATAGCCATAGAACCGGAGGACCAGGAGAAGACTACTTTCACATGTCCTTATGGGACATATGCTTTCCGGCAGATGCCATTTGGGTTATGCAATGCACCCGCCACATTCCAGAGATGCATGACAGCGATCTTTCACGATATGGTTGAAGATATCGTTGAGGTATTTATGGATGATTTTTCTATTTTTGGTAATTCGTTTGCTATTTATTTGCAGAATCTTGACAGGGTGCTAGCTCATTGTGAAGACTCCAACCTTGTACTCAACTGGGAGAAATGTCATTTCTTAGTCAAGGAGGGTATCTTCCTTGGCCATAAAGTGTCTTGCAAGGGGTTGGAAGTCGATCGTGCAAAGATTGAGGTTATTGAAAAGCTACCACCACCTGTATCAGTGAAGGGTGTTCCCAATTTTCTCGGACATGCAGGGTTCTACAGACGGTTCATCAAGAACTTCTCTAAAATCTCTAGACCAATATGAAGGTTGGTAGAAAAAGAGGTGAATTTTGAGTTTGATGAGGATTGGGTCAAAGCATTCGAGGAGTTGAAATAGAAGTTGATAGAAGCACCTATCCTCATTTCTCCGGATTGGGAACAACCGTTTGAATTAATGTGTGATGCAAGCGATGTGGCTGTAGGAGCTGTATTGGGGCAGCGGAAGAATAGACTTTTTCATTCCATTTATTATGCAAGCAAAACACTTGACGCAGCCCAAGTCAATTATACAGTCACTGAAAAGGAGATGCTAGTATTGGTGTTCGCATTTGATAAATTCAGGTCCTACTTGGTGGGTTCTATAGTAGTGGTGTATACCGACCATGCAGCGATTCAGTATCTATTTAACAAGAAGGATGCAAAGCCCAGGCTGATCAGATGGATCTTGTTGTTACAAGAGTTTGACCTAGACATTCAGGACAGAAAGGGGAGCGAGAATCAAGTGGAAGATCACCTATCGTGATTGGAAAGTCGGTCGCATGTGAAGGAAGGTGACAGCATCAAAGAAGAGTTCCCGGATGAGCAGCTCTTGACAATAAGGGAAGCTGAAATCCCTTGGTATGCAGACATTGTGAATTTTCTAGTGAGTGGAGTCTATCCATCGGAGGCTACGGCTCAGCAAAGAAAGAAGTTAAGACATGATTGCAGGTATTATATTTGGGAAGAGCCGTACTTGTTTAAGCAGGGACCGGATCAAGTGATGAGAAGATGCATCCTAGAGAGCCATATTGCAGAAGTATTGAGGAGTTGTCACTCTTCATTTTGGAGGGCACCACGAAGGCGAGCGGATAGCGTACAAGGTGCTACAGTCAGGTTTCTTTTGGCCTATACTATTTAAAGACTCTATGGCATACGTAAAAATGTGAGATAGATGTCAAAGAACATGCACAATTGGTAGAAGGAAGGAGATGCCACTGCAGCAGATATTAGAAGTGGAGATCTTTGATGCATGGGGTATAGATTTCATGGGCCCGTTCCCACCATCATTTGGTAATCATTACATCTTGGTAGCCGTTGATTATGTATCAAAGTGGATTGAAGCAACAGCTTGCCCCAGGAATGACAAAAAGGTGGTAACAAAATTTGTGAAAAAGAATATTTTCACCAGGTTCGGGACACCCCGAGTCATTATCAGGATGGAGGGGCTCATTTTGTAAATGCATGTTTCAAGAATTTTCTAGCTAAGTATGGGGTGCGCCACAAGGTAGCAACATCATATAATCCCAAAACTAGTGGGCAAGTAGAGGTGTCGAACAGAGAAGTAAAGCAGATTCTACAAAAGACAGTGAATGCACAACATAGTGATTGGTCAAGCAAACTCGACGATGCGTTGTGGGCTTATAGAACTGTGTACAAGGCACCCATTGGGACTTCTCCGTACAGATTGGTCTATGGAAAGGTGTGTCATCTGCCTGTGGAGCTAGAACACCGAGCATTCTGGGCCGTGAGGAAATTGAACATGGATCTAGAGCTAGCGGGGAAGAAGAGGCTAACGCAACTCAGCAAACTTGATGAGTTTTGTTGGCATGCCTATGAAAGTGCCAAGTGCTACAAAGAGAAAACAAAGAGGTGGCACGATAAGCATATGGTACATCGGATATTTGAGCCGGGGCAGAAAGTATTGCTATTCAATTCAAGATTGAGGATTTTTCCAGGAAAATTGCGGTCCAAATGGTCAGGGCCGTTTGAGGTGGTAAGAATGACCCCGCACGGGGCAGTGGAGTTGTGCAAGAAGATAGAAGTGCCACGTTCTTAGTAAATGGGCAGCGATGTAAGCATTATTGGGGTGAGGACGTTATTCGAGAGAAGACGTCCATCACTCTAGAGGATGATTGAGCAATGAATGACGTCGAGCCGCGACGGTAAATCAGGCGCTGCACGGGAGGCAACCCGTGAAATTGTTGTAATAGATGAGTAGAAATATTTGAATAAAAACAAAAAAGAAAGAGAAAAAGAAAAAGAATAAAAATTTTGTTTGTGTTGAAACCTATGAATTCTAACCAATTTCTTGTGGTGAAGTGATTTTCAGGTGGAACGGAGGGCAAAAATGCAAAGAAACACAAAGGAAAAAAATCGAGGTGAGAAAAATAAAAATTGGCACATTACAGTGAGCCTACGCGATGGCTCCGTAGCACAGAGGGGGTGCTCCGTGTTACCCTCCGTGACACGTTGAAGAGTGTTTTGAATTTTTTAAAAATCCAGAACACTGGCACGATGGCTCCGTGTCACGGAGGGGTTGCTCTGCGTTACCCTCCGTGACACATTGAGTGTTATTTTGCGTCGGGTCACACCGGGTCGCCGGGTAACCCGCGCGAAATATCACTTTAAAACCCCGATTTCCCTCATTTCTTTCCTTATTTTCCATTCCCTCCGCGACCAACACCCAAAATTCCCTCCTCCCCCAACGTGACACGAACCTAGGCATCAATTTTCTTCAAGTTTTCTTCAATTTCATCGGATTAAAGGTATGTTCTTGAACTTTACCTCATTTTTGCTTGAATTTTCGATTCTTGAACATGTGTAGTGATTGAACCTTGCCCTAAGTGAGAATTAATCTTGAATTCATTTAAGTTATGATTGATTGATGTTCGTAGTATCGTTGTGAGTATATGAACTCGATGAATGCATGTTTTATTGAATTTTTGCGAAATTGGTAGCTAGGGTTGGAAATTGAATAGGAAGAAGACTAAACTTGTTTGAAATGTTGAACAAAATTGGGTTGTGCATGTTGGGTGAAGTGAATTATAATGTGATTAATGTTGAATATGCTAAGTAGACAAGGGATTTTCGGGAGAATGAAATTGGTGACTTGCATAGGTTGTTGAGAACAAAAATTTGGCTAAGTGCTATGCTGAAAAAGAATCGATGGCGATAATTTTATTCATTGTACGAAGTCTGAGTAGTACATATTAATTGTTCCATCGATTTATATGAATACACTAAGTCAGTTGAATGTTAAGCATGAGGACAATCATGAATGTCTTGTCGAATTGTTTTGAGTGTGGCTAAAGACTAAGTGTGGGGTGACCTAATTAAACTCAACCTTAGTTGTAGCTAGTTATGACTTGAATAACATTGGGATTATATGTTAAATGTGCAGGACAAATGTCAGGCAGACAAGACAAAGGGAAGGGCGCATCCACATCAGGCGCCGACAGAAAAAGAATACGATTGGGAACGGCAGTTCCAGCAGCACCAGCAGTTCCGCGAGGCCAACGCCGACAATACGGAACCCGATAGATGACTGATGAAGGGAAGAAGTGGTATGCAAAACATAAAGAAACCAAATAATTCCCGGAAGAGCATATAGCACAAGAATCACTGGCACAGGAATTCCCGCGGATTGTACACCGGATTGACACCACTAGGCTCAACTTTATCTTCAAAGAGCCTAGGAAGTGCAATCTCCATCTCATTCGAGAGTTCTATGCCAACTGGAACCTAACCCTCTGCAGTCACTCCGTCAAAATCAGGGGGCAGGTTGTCACTTTTGAGCCCCATCACTTGAATGCTATATTGGGGGCGCGGGACACATACGCCCATGTACTCCGGCAGCTGAACATCACTCCACCTTATGCGGACATAAGAAGCACTCTATGTGGAGCCCGTTTGACAACAAGGTGGAGCAGGCACAAGGAGAGGGGCTACCATCAGACATTGCCCTACTCTCAGATAAATAGGGAAGTCAAGATCTGGCTAAAAATTGTGTGTTCCTGCTTGATCCCGGGGGTGCACATGATAGATGTCACCCGGGATCGAGTCTGCTTAGTGTATGCCCTAATGAAGGGGCTTGAAATATATGTTGGGACGGTGATCATCTCCGCCATGACGAGAGCCCGACTACATCAGGGGCACAGATATGGGTTCGATGGTTTGCTTACCACGTTCCTGAGGGGCCATGATATCGAGGAGGAGGCCCTGGATTACATCCTACAGATTGACAGGTGTGCCTTGGATGTCACCAAAACCAAGCCACCTGACATTACTCATGGGCCGGTGCTCACACTAGACGAGCGACATGCTCGGGATGATCAGTGTATGGCCCACATGTACGGGATGCAGATGCTGCAGTTGCGCATTGGCGGGAGGCCGGCAACAGAGGATGAGCTATGGAAGCTCGAGCTGGATTACCCATTTGGCGAGAATGCTCGAGCTCTATGCAGAGTGGGGCCCGCATTTGTGGAGCCCGTAGATGATGATGTCCCCACCTATGAGGAGACACGCTGGGAGGACTCAGATGTTGAGTCAGATGAGGACAATGGGGGTGATTCTGATATGTGTTGCCTCTGATGAAGAAGTTGAATACTTCGATTGATCAGGGAGTTTCACCACCTACCTTTGTGATATGTTGAAATTATGTGAACACGGGGGACTGTGTTTGGTTTAAGTGTGGGGTGGGAGAAGTTAGGTGCCAGCTTTATTTTTGTGTATGTTTATGTTGTGTGTTGTGCTTGTGAAAAATGTGACCCTATGACTTTGTGTTATGTGTTCTATAATTAAGTGGTGTTATAATGAATGTTAAGTTGTTGTGTGCTGTGTTGAGCTGTTGTTGGTTGGTTGTTGTGTAAATATTTTTGTTTTATATCAAAATTATCGAAATTTTTAAAATTTTTGTTAAATTTCTTTTATGTTGGGTTTCTCGGCCTTTGTTTACAGTGCTTTTGCCGAGAATAGTCCCATTGATCGAAGTCGTAGATAGTGACCGTTCCCTATGATGTATGGATGATGATCGTCTTAAGGGAAATGTAGTCGATAGGAGTAGTTTTTCTTTCTTTTCTTTCTTTTGTTTGTTTCCCAAACGTGTCGCTACTTCATGGTTCGAAATTCTTGTTACGTGTTGTACATGATATTAAGATGCAAAGGTGATTCGTATGAAAGCATGCAAATGTGTAAACATGTTGAGATACCTAGGCCATAGAGTTCGATTCGGTGTGATCGAGGCTTAATAGTGAATTCTTGTAATTAGCTGGTTGAAGAGTCTGTGAATATGTCTTGAGTTGAGCATGTGCAATGAGTGTGAGGTGAGGTTTCAATTATTCAATGCTTTGTGAAGTGTCTAGAACTTGCCTGGTGTGTGTACTAAATGAAATGAAGGATGTGTATTGTGGGAAAGGATGTGGGCATTTCTTTGATTAAACCGAAAGTTTCTCCATTATCATACCTACCTTGAATGTACATCCTAGTGAGCCCCATTGAGCCTTTCGCCTATTTTTTCTTTCTTTGAAGAGGTACAAACAGAGCTTAATTTCTTCTATTCATTAGCCGTGAATTTGATCCAAAAACTCTTAAGCGCTTAAGAAAAACAATTTTCCCACTGTGTAAAGGAGTGAGAATTGTGAAACAGAAGGAAAAGCGGAAGTGGAGAAAGTTAAAGAAAAGGTCAAAGGTGCACTGGCTGAAATTAAATAAAATAAAAATGTATAACTAATGTTTTCTAGTAAGTCGATTGTGCTAAAAGAAATGGGAACAAAAACAAAGAAAAATTTCAAGAATGAGAGGATGAAGGAAGAAACAATGCCCGTAATGATGGTGGGATGTATTGAAAAGCGCTTAAGGAAGCTAGTTGCTATTATTGGTTAGCCCAGTATTTACTAGTTCCTTAGCTTAAATTACAACCCGTGAAGTCCTACGTAATCTTACATCACGCGTCCTTATATTAGTGGAGCAATACATTAGAGGCAAGCCTATGGGTCATGACATGATGCATGTGAATTCCTTGGGAGAGAGAGCGAAATTGTATTCATACACCCTACATGTAGTGCTTTGGAAATCATATGATAGAAAATGGGGTAATTCTCTTGTGTTGTGAGGGCACATGCTTGACGAGAGATTAATTTCATGTCGGATGTCTTGATCAGTGGATTTGCACAAGTTTGCAAAGATCAAGAATCGACTCTTGAGTTTAGGAGATCTTAATGTGATGTACTTCGTTGTATTGATGAGACAATGCATGTTTTCTTGATGATTTGCTATACTAAATAATCGGTATAACCGTAGCTTGAATTGTCGAGCCAAAGTAGCTATGCGTGAGTGTCAATTGCTTGAGATGTGAGAATATTATTCAAGGACGAACAAGAGTTTAAGTGTGGGGTAAGTGATCTTGGGCAGAATTGCATGCCTAACTGATACTCAGACGCTTCATTTCGTCTTGTTTATCAATTGTTATGTGTACATTCTCATGTGATTTTTATTATAAATGCGAATTTATACTAACCAACATGATTAGTGTTGTTTGGCAGGTAAAAGGAAATTTTGGAAGCTAAAATACATGTTGGTGAAGATCGGGAATGGACTGGAAAACAAGGAGTGGAAAAGGACAAGGAAGATCAGCAAAAACAAGGGCTCCGCGATGGAGGCGTGTCACGTTGCCATCGCGGAGGCACTCTGCCTCGGATGCAATAATTTGGTCAATTTCCAGTGAAGGTGCACGATAGCACCGTGTCACATTGTCCAGGCTCCGCGATGCAGGTCATGGCACGCTGAGGTGAAATTGCTTAGGAGCCAAATTCTAGTGAGGGTCCGCGATACCTCCGCGGCATGGAGGGAGTGCTCCGCGATACACTCCGTGCTACGTTGCTTGTTATTCCGGGAAAAATTCTCAATAGTATAAATAGCACACTTAGGTTTTATTTTAAACAATTCTTACTTGGTTGAGCAAGAACGTGGGTTACAGGCAGTTGAGGGGACGAAAATTCTAGGGTTCTTCTCTATCTCTTTCTCTTTTATCTCAATTGTTTGTACGAATTACACTTATTTGATGATGTTTAATCCACAAATGAGTGGCTAAATTCACTTTTTGCTGAGGTTAAGAACAATTGTAGAGGAATGTAATTGTTGATCATTTCAGTTTTCATCTTTTCTTCAATGGTTGTTCTATCAATTCTTGTTCTTACTGCATTAATCTTTGGCAAATGTTAATATATATCTAAAAAATCCAATTTTTGATTTTGAAAAGGAAAGAAATTGGAAAGATGAATTGGTAGGATATGATCTCTTCTTAGTTTGGAAAATTGAGAATTGATTTACATTTAGAATAAAAATATATCTGAGTCTTATTAGTCAAATAAGGAATCGGGAATGTATGGCTAGAACATGAAATTCTTTTATCACAGAAATGTTGATTAAGGCTCATAATTCTTAAGTTGGATAGGAGTCGAAAGTTCCAATCCATAGGCAATAATTCTCGACTAGCAATCGAAGGAAAGATTAACTGAATTGTATTGATAAATTAATTCCCTGCATGTTCGTTTTAACCTCAGGTTGCTCATTACTATTGTTCAGACTCACTTTATAATTTTGCCTTAGATTCTTGTTAATTAGTAAACTCAAACTCTCAAAATATTATTTGTTTTGTTGTATGCATTCTTAAAGATATACTTCATTAACACTTAAATTAATTAGTACCGTAGCTCAGTCACTGTGGGATCGATACTTTGCTTTACTTAAGACACTTTACTACTTGTTCGACCACGTGCACTTGCGTCTTGTCACCACAACACGAACAATACATACATCCATTTACATAAAAGAAACTGAGGTACATGCACTGAACATGAAACTGAATAGAGTTTTAGGGCAAAAACGGATACCTCAAGTTGGAATTGAGCCGGTAGGGAATAAATGTGGGTATCTAGCAATCATATCTGCTTTGGCTTCCCATGTAGCTCCATCATCATGCTGATTTCTCCATATAACCTTGACTAAAGCTACTTCATTGTTCCTTAGCTTCCGAACCTAATGATCCAATATCTCTACCGGAATCTCCTCATAGCTAAGGCTGTCTTTCACTCCTACACTCTCCACCGAAACAACTAGAACTAGATCACCCAAACACTTCATTATGAGCAATATATGGAAGACGGGATGAACTAAAGCTAACTCTGAGGGTAACTATAACTCATAAGCCACTTTGCCCACACGTCTCACAATCCGGTACGGGCCAACATAGCAGGACTGAGTTTCCTTTTCTTTTCGAACCTCATCACTCCCTTCATGGGAGACACCATCAGAAACACCCAATCATCAACTTCAATCTCAAGTTCCCTCCTTCCCACATATACATATGAATTTTGACGACTCTGGGCTATTTTCAACCTTTCCCTAATAAGCTAAACTTTCTCCATAGCCACATGGACTGAATACAAACCTATTAATGTATCCTCACCGACTTCAAACAAACCAATAGGCAATATACATCTTCGCCCATAAGAGCCTCAAACGGAGCTATCTGAATGATGGAATGGTAGCTATTGTTTTATGCAAATTTTATGAGAGGCAAATGATCATCCCAACTACCCTTGAAATCAATAACACATGCTCTCAACATATTCTCAAGAGTCTGAATAGTGCACTCCTCCTGACCATGTATTTGCGAGTGTAATGCTATGCTAAGCTTGACCTGAGTACCAAGTCCCTTTTGAAACAATCTCCAAAACAAGGTAAATTGGGTACCTCTATCTGATATGATGGACAAGGGCACTTCATGCAACCGAAATAGCTCTTGGATGTATAGCTTGGCATAATCCTCCGCTGAATCGGTGGTTTTGACTGATAGAACATGAGCGGTTTTGGTCCACCTGTCCACGACCACCCAAATGGAGTCATACTGTTGAGAGTGTGAGGCAACCCTGTGATGAAGTCCATATTAATCTCCTCCCACATACAAGTAGGAATGCTAATATCTTGGAGTACACCTCCCAGTCTTTGATGCTCAACCTTTACCTTTTGACAGTTTGGACACTTAGCCACAAATTCTGCTATGTTCTTCTTCATGCCATTCCACCAATATACTTCCTGTAGGTCATCGTACATCTTAGTGGCACCTGGATGTATAGAATACCTGGAACCATGAGCCTCATGCAACATCCAGTCTCTCAAATTATCAACATTTGAAACACATAAGCGACCCTGATATCGAAGCACACCATCTTCCCCTTTGGACAAGACCTCTACCTTCTTATTCTAAACGACCTCCTTTAACTTCACCAAGATAGGGTCTTCGTCTTGTCTAACTCTTACATCGGTCACCACGGATGATTCTAACCCATTCTGCACAATAAATCCACCAATTTTTGAGTCAACCAAATGGACTCCCAAGCGCGCAAGTCGATGTATGTCTTTCACCAACTCCTTCCTCTCCTCCTCTACATGGGACACTCTCCATAGAAATCCTACTAAGGGCATCTGCTACCACATTGGCCTTACCTAAGTGGTAAAGGACACTCATATCATAATCCTTAAGTAGCTCCAACCACCTTCTTTGACTCAGATTGAGATACTTCTAGATAAAAACATATTGTAGCCTTTTGTCGTCCGTGAACACATCTACATGGATCCCGTTTAAATAGTGTCTCAATATCTTTAAGGCAAATACCACCGCCGCCAATTCGAGATCATGAGTCGAGAAGTTCTTTTCATGCACTTTCAGCTGTCTAGAAGCATAGGCTATAACTTTCCCATGCTGCATCAATACTCAACCGAGGCCGATCCTTGAGGTGTCACACTAAACTACAAACCCATCCATGCCCTCAGGTAGGGTCAACACGGATGTTGAGGTGAGTTGGGTCTTCAACTCTTGAAAGCTCTTCTCACAAGCCTCCGACCATTGAAACATTACTTTCTTTTGGGTCAACTTAGTCAATGGTGTTGCAATGGATGAAAACCCCTCAACAAATCTTCGATAGTAACCAGCTAAGCCTAAGAAACTCCTAATATCTAAAGGGTTTACAGATCTAGGCCAATTCTTCACCATTTTTATCTTTTTTGAGTCTACCTGCATACCCTCACTAGACACCACATGACCCAAGAATGCCACGAAATTTAACCAAAACACATATTTGATGAACTTTGCATACAACTGACGATCCTTCAAAGTCTGTAACACCACCCTCAAATGAGTGGCATGCTCCTCCTTGCTCTGAGAGTATATAAGGATGTCATCTATGAATACGATCATGAACATATCTAGATATGGCTTGAACACCCTATTCATCAGATCTATGAAAGTGCAAGAGCATTCATTAGTCAAAAAGACATAACTACAAACTCATAGTGACCATACCGAGTTCTAAAGGCTGTCTTCGGAATGTCACTCTCCCAAACCCTGAGCTAATGTTATCCGAATCTGAGGTCTATCTTTGAAAATCACTTAGCACCCAAAGCTAGTCAAACAGATCATAAATACCAGGAGAGGGGACCTGTTCTTGAAGGTGACTTTATCCAATCGCTGATTGTTAGGAACTATCCTTCTTTCGAAAAAATAGAACTGTGCACCCCAGGTAGACTTGCTCGATCTGATGAAACCCTTGTCTAGAAGGTCCTTTAACTACTACTTCAACTCCTTTAGCTCGATTGGAGCCATTCTTTAAGGAGGAATAGATATATGTTGCGTGTCGGGAAGAAGATTAATACTAAAATCAGTCTCTCGTTCGGAAGGGATTCCCGGTAGATCATCTGGGAAGACTTCTGGATGCTCACATACTACTGGGACAGACTGGATAGTAGGGGTCTTGGACATGGCATCCTTAAATCTAACTAAATGGTACATGGAACCCTTGGAGATCATCTTTCCAGCCTTAAGATAGGAAATGAAATGACCTACAAGCACAGTTGAACTACTCTTCCATTCTATGACTGGCTCACCCAGAAATTTAAACTCCACTACTCGGGTTCTATAATTAACTTAGGCATAACATGCAAATAGCCAATCCATGTTGAGGATAACATCAAAATCGGATGGCTAACTCTACTAGATCTACTGAGGTGACTTTATAAAGGACCATGATCGGGCAACTTCTATACACTCGTCTAGCTACAACTGAATCACCTACTAGAGTAAAGACTGAGAAGATTTCTAACAAGATTTCGGGACTGACTCCGAAACTACAAGCCACATAGGGTATCATAAAAGACAAGGTAGCCCCTGGATCTAACAAAGCATATACATCAAGATGGAAAACTCGGAACATACCAATGACTACATTTGGGGAGACCTCCTGCTCCTGGCGGGATGCTAAGGCATAGAATCTGTTTTGGAACTTAGTAAATACTCCCTGTTGGGTTGGGCGTGCTAGTAGAGTTGTTGAACTGAAGTTGGGCCTTTGCCCCTATCATGGACATGTCTGCTGTTGGGCAACCTTTGAGCATATGTCCAGGATTCCAGCACCCGAAGCAAGGACCTATACCCACCAAACACTAACCCGTGTGCTTCCGACCACACCTATCGCAAACTGGGATATTGGAATCTGTGGGCCTGCTGCTCTGATCTCTAGAGCCTGATGCTCGTGCTCTCTAGATGGAACACTCATAGTAGACGATGCCAGGGGTGATGATCTCTGGTGGGACTGCTGTTGATGCCCACCACCTAGTCTTGGCTGAGAGAATCTATAGCTTTCTGTTTGGGCCCTCTTGGCCTCTCTCTCCCTCAGATGCACCGCCTCTATCTGCTGGGCTTACAAGACTATCTGAGGAAAATCCATATCCTGATGGAGCATGGCAGTTCTGCAATCCTTGTCAAGATAGTCTGCCACCCTATGAACAAACCTGCTCACTCGATCCCTCTGATCAACCACTAGCTCTGGAGCGTACTTTGATAGAAGAGTGAACTCTAAAGAATATTCCTGCACTGTCATCTTTCCTTGTTTTAGATTCACGAACTCAGCCGCTTTTAGCTCCCGTATCTCACGAGGGAAAAACTGATCTAGGAAAGTGACATGAAACTCATCCCAACTGATCGGGCTTGCTCTGACTTCCCTACTATCCTTCCACTATTTAAACCAAATGTGTGCGACCCCCTTCAACTAATACGAGGCCAAGTCGACACACTCCTCTCTATTCACCCCCATGACCTGGGTGATCATTACAATCTCGTCGATAAACTCATGTGGATCCTCATCCACCTTTGAACCAAGAAACTCTGGTGGGTTCATCCTTAGGAAATCATTGACTCGTGCTGCCGCTGCATTCCCATTCTACGAAACATGCGCTACTGCTTGCATGTTGACCTGAGCGGTCAAGGACTGCGCTAGCATCTAAATGACTGCCCTAAATTCATCATGGAAACTGGCTCTGGTGCATGGTGCTCATGAGCTAGTGGGGCTTGTTGGTGCCCATCCCCGTTGCCATTCTCGTGGATGTTCCCATTCCCATTTCTTTTATCTTTAACTCTGCGGGGAGGCATGATTCTGCAATTGCAAATAACACGAGTTAGAAGGATAGAGAGATATTTCTCCGCATGACATAGATCATGAAAGAAGGGAACATTTCCTAAACGTCTCGTAGCCTCTTTGTCATAAGTATAGTGCACTTCACTCTATGAAAAATACTTTACTTAACACAGCTTTTAGACATCCTAGGACACTTCAAAACCTATTGCTCTGATACCAAGTTTGTCATTCCCCGAACATAGGACGAATCGAGACACGAGATAAGGAACCCCGAAGGACTTCGAGTCGATCCATGGCAAGAACATAATATCTAACTCAATCAATGAAAGCGGAAGATCAAAATAATAAACATAGTGGAAGTCTGAATTAAAACATAACATCAGAAACATACATGAATCTGAAGCTGATTACAAACTATGTCAGAAAAGCCTCTACTTCTAATGAGTTGATGAGACAATACCCCAACTAACTCTCTAAGTTTGAAACTGAAATATAAAGATAACTGATAGAGAATGGTCCTTGAGAGATGAGGACTCACTAATTGAGATAGGATGCTAGCTCTGGAGACTGACGAGTGATAGAGCTGAGTCTGAAGATCGGAGCCTATATCATTAAACGATACAACATAGAGTATGCGGTCAGTACGTAATGTACGAGTATGCAAGGTAAGTAAAACCTCTTAGATAAGTAAAATCATTTAAAACATGCATAATATAAAACATAATCAAGGTATGAATCCAAGAGTAGGGCTTGCATGCTATTTCTTGAAATCACGATATGAACATAACTGAACATTATAACTAAAATCAAATGACCCAAAGTTGAAATATGATAATCATAAGTAAAATTGTACATTCGGTCAAACCTGCTTTAGAACATATGTATATATATCATGAATGATAAACATGCATAGCTAAAATCATGAGGAACAATGGGAGACTTGTCATGTAACTAACATTACCACGATAGAGCTTACGTGGTTCCGACTATCACACTCAAGGAAGCAGAGCCGTCTAAAGCCTTGCCAGGGATAAAGATGCTACCATCATATCTATATCAAGATGAAGACCCCTTTGGGAAGGGAAAGCTCACAAAGGAGGTCCTAAATAATCTGATTATACCTACGTTGGCTCGTAGTTCTGAGGCATAGGGTCGACTGACCCTTAGCCTACTCGGTGTTAGACACTACTCTAAAAAAATGCATACTCTCTCTATCATTTTTCAACGAAGCTGACCATCGTCTAGTGACGAAGCTGAATAATCATCTACATATAAAATCCGAAATCATACATGAGGACCCTCGGATCAAACCATACCACAAGATGAACATAATTGGGAGTCTTGACTCCAAAACTATGTCGTAAGCTAATTAACTTGAAATCATAAATCATTCTTGAACATATGGGCTTGCTCAATACTTAAACATTCTTGAAAATACTTGATTCACTTGAAAATATGATCATATAAATGGTTTGAAAACATGCTTTTCTCATAGATATTTCGTCATACTTGAACATACATCATAGATCTCAACTTTCATAAAGTTTCATTCATGGGAATCATAATTTGTAAAACTTGAAAACATGATTTTGTAATTGAAAACATAGTAAAACTTTCCCATGAATCATAATTCATCAATTGAAACATACTTAGATCATACCAATGATATGTACTTAGAGAATTCATGGATTGGGTTAAAACCCCATAGGATCAATATATAGGTTTTCATGAATTAGAGAGGGATTGGGCATGGGTGTGAACAAATTCACCCATTCATAACCTTACATACCTGAGAGAATCTAATTCTACAATTTCTTTGATTGCCCAAGGAAGAATTGATGAAAAACTTGAAGGAAATTGAGCTTGATCACCTCTCCAGATCTTTACTCTTGCATGCATGAATATGAATAGTCTAGAATGAACTTACCCCTCTTAAAACTCACTATTCATACCTCAAAAGGACGTAGTTTAGGCTTTAGGATCATAGGAATTACGGATAAGCCCTTACTAAATCGTAGAGAATAGCTGCTACTAGTCCCAATAAGGGATTGAACGAATCTTTATCACTGGGCACGAGTCGTTACCAGCTGTCGTTATGTACCCTTGCCAAGTTTCCTCAAAGGATCCCCACAATGACCACGACTCGTGGTCACCTTCCATTACCTCTATTGCCCAAAACCTCTAGATTCTAATTAACTGCTGACCATGACCCACCTAACGAATCGTGGCATCTTACCACGACTTGTGGTGTCCATTTGTGGGGTACACTACCAGTTTATTCTCCATCCTTCATCTTCCCTTGACCATGGGTGACCTAACGGCTCGCGGAGATGACTACGACTCATGGTCATACCCGTGGTCACCCCACTTTGAAATTTCAAGGCAAGTCAACACTCCTCACCACAAGTCACTTAACGACTCATGGTCAACCTGATGGGTCACAAGATGGCTCGTTCTGTGGCCTGGTGCAGAAAATCCTATTTTCTTTGTTTCAACTCCCGAATTTGATCTTTGGGCTTTCGGCGTATAAGAGAATAGCCTTTTCTTTTCCTTTACTTAGTATAAATAGTAGTTTATTTGATTTGACTAGTAGAATTTTTATGACTTGGATTTGGATATGGTATTTTGAGTTAGAGAGAGCTTGTCTAGCTTTGGGTTGTTACTTGTGTAGAAAGAAAGGTTGCAAGGGTAGATCAACTCCCTTGAGGTCTTTCTAAGAACTAGGTGCTTCTTGATTTATGGATTGGAGGTCCTTATGCCTTTACAAAGGTTGCTAATTTCAATCTTTTTTGTGTCTTGTTAGCTATCTTTTCCATTTTTATTCCTTGTATCATTTGGTATCTAGAGCTAGGATTAGTGTTGCTTTTACGACCTAATTTTCATGACCCGAGCATATATCCCGGATGTAACATGGGATCTAGAACCATGAATGGCTCCAAGATAACCCATGTACATGCATAACATAGGCATGAGCATATACTCAGCAGAACAAACATAATATAAGACACAAGTGAAAGTCTAAGATATCATAAAACATAAAAACTAAGAAAATCAAGAAGTTGAATATTTATACATCAGTTCCGAAAGTTTCTACTTATACGATGAGCTAAAGGGATAAAAACCCCAACTAGATCTACTCTGTCTGAAAATTCAGTTGAGATAAAAATACATGAATCAAAATAGACGTCCTAGGATGATGAGGACTCACCAAGACTGAGCTGGATATAGAGCAACATCGAATCTAGCGATGAGGCTGAGATTGATTACCTGAACTTATATCATGATACAATGTAGCACAAAAAGTATGCGATCAGTACTATGAATATACTGAGTATGTAGGATAAGAAAAACTCGAGAGTAAGGATAACATGTTAAAAATCATGATCATGAGATAGTCATAAAACATGAGTTGTTCATCATAATCTAAAATATAATGACCTAAGTTTTGAAAGTAAGATCATAAAGCTTAACACGTTGAAAATCATAAGTAAAGCTCATAAACTGATCAATGGGCCAAAATACTATAAAACATGATATCATAAATCCTGAAGATGAACAACAAGAAACATGAGGAATAGTGGGAGATTCTCATAACCGACATACTCCAAGTGAACATCATAGAGCCCAACCTATAACCCTGGTCAGGAGGGTGTCCATACCTTTCCAAGGGTGAAAACCATGAAGGCGTGATATTACTCATGAGCCTAGTAGCGTAAGGTAGACACTCTCAATTGGCAAGAACTCCTTAAGCTAGGGGCAAGGGAGACACTCTCAACTTGCGAGGACCCCTTATCTTATGATGGCACATAGTTCTAAGACATGGATGCACTGAACCCTAGCTTACTCGGTGTTAAATACTACTCCAAAAATCATACATAGTGCTCATATCATAATCATGAAATATGTGTTTTGCATGGACTAGTTTAAAAACATGGTGAATACATAGATTCCTTGACAAACATGAACTAGCCATGACAATAATTGCTGAAAATTACAGCTATGATGCATAACTTGAAATTCATGCATATTTGAGGAATTCATCATAACTTAAAAATAGATATTTGTCACAACCCGAACATAGGTCCTGATCGAGACACGGAACCTAGAATCACGAATGACTCCAGGTCAACCCATGGCATGAACATGATAACTAAAGCACATACATCATGCAAAAGATAATAACTAAAACATGAATAAGCGGAAGTCTGATACATATCAAACCATACAGAATCAATACTGACAAAGTTGAAATGATACATATTTTTTGATAAGCCTCTAACATATCTGAAGAGCTAATGGGACAACATCACCTACTAGATTACTAAAGTTTGAAAACCAAAATACCATAAAATCAAACTAAAGTTCCTCAAATGATGAGGATTCACCAACGAGAGAAACTGAACTAAGTTGCAAGAAACTGGCTACCAGTGAAATTGAGTCTGACTGTCTGAACCTATACCATGAAATGATACAACATAGAGTATGCGGTCAGTACTTGAAATATAATGAATATGCAAGGTAAGTAAGAATATACTAAGTAAGTATACACTAAAATCATGTATATAAATATAAATCATAAGACCATGAGAGAAAGGACTGCATGCTGACATTTGAAAACATGCATATCATAAACTGAATTTCATATATGAATAGAGTGGCCCAAAGTTAAACTTAGAATCATATGGCTTTCCATAGATGAAATTATAAGTAAAAGCTTATAATCTAATCATTTGGTCAAACCTACTGAAAACATAATATCATAAGTCATAAACATGCATAACTGAAATCATGAGTAACAATGGGAGACTCATCCTAACTGAAAACCACCATGTATGAGCGCATGATGATCTCATATCTTGTCCACGTAGAGAAGGGCCATCCTAAGCCTTTCTCGGGCGAAGGATAAGTAAGATGTGATTTCACGGTGTGCCCTTGGGTAGGAAAATTCTCTCTTGAGAGTTTCAAAAATGTATACCTATGTTGGCACATAGTTTATCAAACCGAGGAACCTTGGAACCCCTATCCTATTTGGTGCTAGAAACTACTCCAAAACATGTATAATGCTCATATAATCATATTATAACAATATAGCTTAAATATGGACATTGGGGAGTCTTGACTCTAATATATATATATATATATATATATATATATCAATTGATCTTTTTAGCCTTGGCTAAATCACGAAACATACTTAACTCATGTGGGCTTTCTCATATTAAAAGTCATGCATATTTGAAATAGACTTCATAAGAAAAATCATGGATTCATACATTTGTAATTTGTAACCATTCATTCATGCTAGATATCTCATCATACTTGAAATCCTAAATAATAAACTTGACTTTTCATAAAACTTTCTTAATAGGGAAAAATCTTTTAAAACTTGAGGTCATGAATTTATAATCGAAATAGGTATAAAATATGCCCATAAATCATCAAACATACTTTGAAACATAGAGGGGATTGACCCAAAAACAATTTATATAGAATTTCATAAAATTGGGTTAAAACCCCATAAGATCATGAAGTTGATATAGAATTTGAATTCGTGGAATTGAGGAGAATTTTGAGCATGAGAGTGAAAGGAAATCTCATTTATTTCCCTATATACCTTGGTGAGCTGAATCAACACTTGTCTTTGAAAGCCCAAGAGATTTGGAGAAGAAATTGAAGGATTTAAGCTTGATCTTCAGTAGAAAACCTCTAAACTTGCATGCATGGGAGTTGAATGAATTAGAATAGGTTAAACTCCCTTAATACACTTCTTTCAGGGCTTAAAACGACGTAGTTTTGGACTTAGAAGCTTTGGAATTAGGAAAACACCCTTACTAATTTCACATAAAATTACTCACTGCCAGAAGTAACAACTCACACCAAGAGTCGTACCTCAATAACACAACTTGTGGTTGGCTCTTGCTGTTGCTACTATTTCACCCTGACTTCTAAAGTTTCCCAAGGATCAAACAACAACTCGTACCTTCCAACAACTCATCGTTGGACCCATCCGTGTTCACTGCTTCTAACCTTCATTGCACCTTCTCATGGATACTAACCATCACTCATTATTCCCTATAACGAGTCGTACCACGACTCGTACAATCCATCTTAACAACAAAGACCCAACAATGAATCCAACCCATGACTCATTATAGAGATCCATGGATCATTGCATGATTTGTTATTATTGGGATTCCTTCAGTAGATGCTGACCACGACTGATCCTACGACTCATTACTTCTCACCACGACTCATACAATGAAATGTCCTGTGAATTTTTTTCCCTTTTTCCTGTTGTTCGCACTTTCAATCTTGAGTCTAGTCCTAGGAACTTTTGGGGTATTACAATATAGATGAGAGTTTTTCTATTGAAATCAAATAATCGTAATCATAAATCATAGATAGGATCATAAGAGAATCAATATCATGAGATTTATATAGTTTTGCATAAAAAGGGTCTGACCTTAGAAATTCATCAAAATCATAATTGGACACTTGAAAAAATTGAAATCATGTAATTGAGCTTGGGATTAGGAATGAAGGTGAAAGAAATACCCCCATTCATAACCCCACATACCTGCATTGAAGAGTTCTTGACTTTATTTGGAGACCCAAGAGATTGGAGAAGAGGAACCCTAGCTTTTCATTGAGAATCCTTGAGAGTATGATATCCAATTTATGATGTTTGAAAAGAATTATGGTTTAGGCTAAGTATAATCCCTTAATAAGTCCCTTAGGAAACCCAAAAAGGCCTAACTTAAAATTTAAAAGCATAGAAAATTATAAAAATACCCATATGAAATCTGTCACGACCCGAATCTACACTCGGGACTTGACACGGTGCCTAGAGCCACAAGTGACCCCAAGCTAACCTATGGTCTAGATTATTTCTTGAGCAAGTTATAAGAAATTCTAGGCAGAAACTATTTGAAAAATAAACAATCTATGAGAAAAAGATAACATATTGCAATACTAAAGTTTTAAACAACACTGAGAGTAATAAGCTGAAACTAATATACTTTTTCAGAAAGCCTTCTAAAAACTGATGAGCTACTAGGACAAGACCCTAGCTAACTCTAAAATCTAAAAACTAGAAATGACTTCACAACTGAAATAAGAAATATACTCCACTCCGCGCAAGATGAGGACTCACCATTCACAGTGCTGGATGTCGTCAGGTGAAGTCTAGCTGCGATGCGGAGTTTGGGTACCTGATCCTATATCATAAAATAATATAGAATAGAAAGCATGCAGTTAGTACTTTGAATGTACTGAGCATGTGACATATGCAACTAAAAACATAGGAAAGATAGTTAAATCGGAAGATATAACTGAACTGACATGCAATGACCCTATCTGAATGCATAACTACTACAAGTAACATAGAAATCTAAAATTGTAAATGCTAGTAAAACCAGTTTTTGGGTCAAGCATATATACTGAATTCTAAAAATTAAGACTAAATTAGAGATTGTAACTGTATTATGGGAGTCTATTAACCGATATATAACCACGTGAGCTAAACGTGGAATTTAATATATACGCCCCATCTATAGGACCAAATATATCTTGTTAGGATATAAAGACTTGGCTATGTGATCAATAAAATGAGGCTCATATGGGCTAATAACCTATGGTGGCATGTAGTTTTGGGAACTAGGGTACGCTGAAGCCCGGGCCACTCGGTGCTAAGTACTACTCCCAAATGAAAACATAATTAGGTGTGTGCGCGCACGTATATATATGTGTGTTTGTGTGTGCGCACGCGCATGCGCGCACATGTACTGTACTGATAGCTTGAAACTGATGTCCTAAGACTAACCAGAACTACTTATTTGAAAGTGTCCTGAGAGTCTTAAGGACCTAATAATCTCATACTATTATTTCTGATAACACTATATATACTGAGATTTCTAATAATACTGTTGATACTGAGTATACTGAGAATAATGTAAATACTATAAGGTATAGATGCATATTTCTTGAGAAAATCATGTGCACTTTAGCAAATCATGCTATCTTAAGATAAATCTAGTTTTTGAGAAAATTCTCTAAAAATGAAGTTGAAATCGAGGTCATGGAAAAGGTACTATTAAGACTAAAACAATATCATATATATATATATATATATATATATATATATATATATATATATACATATATCACAATTATAGTCATGAAACCTAAAAACATAGATAAGATAGGGAAAGTCAATAATTGAAAGAAATACCCTAAATCGTGATTTCTAGAGAAAATTAATAGCTTAGGTTTTTGAAATTTTGGGACACAAGAGTGAAAGTATACCCTTGTTGAAGTCCCACATATCTAGAGAAGAAAACCCCTTACATAGAAGCTTGAATTCTGAACTTTGAGGAAGAACCCTAGTTTAGTTTAGGAGAGTTCTTGAACTTCTTATGGTTGATCTTGAGAGTTTAGGAGAGCATAAGAGGAGAATGTTTGCTAATCTCCCCTTAATTCCCCTCTAAAATATTCTAATACGATGTAGTTTAGGAATTAAAGAGCATAGGAAATTACTAGGATGCCCTTAAGAAAAAACATGGAAAATCGGCTTCCAAGTCTCATGACTTGTACCACGACTCATAGGATAGTACCACAACTCGTACTGAGTCTCGTGGCTACTGATCCTTCCTTAGGAAATTCCATGAACCCCCTTATATTCCTATTCAATATGATTCATACCTAGATACTATGAATTGTGACTTCTTTCCATGGTAGCATGAGTAGTCTTGACACTTCTCTGAAAACTCACCTCACGACCCATAGTATGATTCATATCGTGGTGGTAAAATTTGTAGTAGGCAATCGTGGTTTTCTGGACAAAACAAGTCCTAGTATGACCTGTGCCTCCAAGTAACGAGTCGTCTGAGGGAAAAGTTCCATTTTTCTGCAGGTTCAAACACCAAATTTAGGGTCTAGTCTTAGGGACTTTTGGTCTGTTACATTATCTCTCCCTTGGGAACATTCTTCCTCGAATGGAGATTAACTAAGATGGAAAGATAGGGAAAGAGCTGCAATCTCAAAACTGAAAGTTATAAGAGGAGTACTACTTGAGTGACTAACTTTGAGCTGAGATACATACACTAAACTAAATTCATGAAACATACATACATGCTAGGACATAAAAGGAACTAAGAGACATGAAACTGACATGAATCTAAATAGAGTACTAATGAAGAAATTAGCACATGATGCTGAAGTTAAGCTGGAAGGGAACAGATGAGGGTACGTAGCCATCGTATCTACTTCTACTTCCCAAGAAGCTTCCTATATGAGTCGATTCCTTCACACAACTTTCACTGAATCGACCTCCTTATTCCTCAACTTACAAACACGGCGGTCAAGAATCTCAACTAGGACCTCTTCATATGAGAGACTATCCTTTATGACAACACTCTCTAAAGGCACAACTGAGGTCAGATCACTGATGCATTTTTTCAATAGAAACATATGAAAGACTGGATGCACCAATGCTAATTCCACAAGCAAGTCCAACTCATAGGCCACATCGCTAATGCGCCTCAAGATCCTGTAAGGAATAACATACCTGGAGCAGAGTTTTCCTTGCTTCCAAAACCTCATCACCCCTTTCATGGGTGAAATCTTCAAGTAGACCAAGTAGTCAATAGAAAACTGAAGTTCTCTCCTCCTCACATCTGCATACGATTTGTAATGACTCTTAGCTATTTTAAGCCTTTCTCTGAGAAGCTGAACTTTCTCCATAGCCTCATGCACTAAAGCAGGCCCTATTAAGGTAGATTCACCAACCTCAAACCTCCCAATAGGACACCTACACCTCCTTCCATAAAGTTCCTCAAATGGGGCCATCTGAATGATAGAGTGCTAGCTATTTTTATACACAAACTCGATGAGGTAGGTGATTATCCCATTTTCCCTTGAAATCAATTACGCAATCCCTCAACATATCCTCTAGAGTCTAAAAGGTCTATTTAGCCTACCATTTGTCTATAGATGGAAAGCTGTGTTGAGCTTAACCTGAGTGCCAAGTCCCTTGTGGAATGACTTCTAGAAGTGTGAGGTGAACTAAGTACCTCTATCTGAATGATGGACAAACGTACCCCATGCAACCTAAACAACTCCCCCATGTATAGTCTAGCATAATCCTCTACTGAATTAGTGGTCTTAACTGGTAGGAAATGTGTTGACTTAGTCATTCAATCTGCAAAAACCCAAATTGAATCATGTTGTTGATGCGTACGAGGTAGACTTGTAGTTAAATCCATGTTGATCTCTTCCCACTTCCAAGTAGGAATGCTGATACCCAAAGTCATACCTCCCGGTCTCTAGTGATCAACCTTTACCTGCTAGCAATTCAGACACTTAGTTGTAAATTTTTTAATGTCCTTCATGCCATTCCACCAATAGACTTCCCGTAGATCCTGAAACATCTTGGTGGCACCTAGATGGATAGAAATCGGGACTATGAGCTTCCATTAATATCCACTGCCACAAATTATCTATGTTTGGAACACACAATCCGCCATGATAATGGAGCATACCATCTCTCCCTTTGGAGAATTCTTCCACCTCCTTCTTGAGGAACGCTTCTTTCAACTTAAGAAATATTGGATTATCATCTTTCCTTGCCTTGACCTCCACTACAAAAGAGGGACTCTGAATCATTTTGGACTACGACTCCACCTTCATCTGAATCAACCAAACAAACTCCTAACCGAGCCAGCCTCTGAACATCTGTAACTAGCTCTTTCTTGTCATCCTCAAATAAGCAACATTATCAATCGACAATCTACTGAGGGCTTCGTCCACTATATTGGCTTTACTTGGGTTATACAAAACACTCATGTTGTAGTCCTACAACAACTCCAACCACCTTCTCTAATAAAGATTTAGGTCCTTTTGACTGAACACATATTGCAGGTTTTTTTGGTTAGTAAAAACATCTACACGGACAACATAAAGGTAGTGCCTCCAAATCATAAAGGCAAATACTACCACTGTCAGCTCAAGATCGTGAGTCGGGTAAACTTTCACATGAACCTTAAGCTATCCAGAAGCATAGGCTACAACTTTATCATGTTGACAAGCAACCAAGGCCAACTATGGAGGCATTACAATAAATTTCAAACCCATATGAACCTTCTAGTAGAGTCAAAATTGGGGCAATAGTGAGTCGAGTCGTCAACTGTTGAAAACTCTTCTCACCAGCATCGGACCACTGGAATTTGACTTTTTTTTGAGTTAATCTGGTCATAGGAGAGGCAATGGAGGAGAATCCTTCCACAAACTATCTATAATACCTAGCTAGACCCAAGAAAATCCTAATTTCTGATGGAGAAATAGGTTTTGGCCAGTTCTTAACTGCTTCGCTCATTTGTTGTAATGCCTCAGACTTTCGAGCTAAGTTCGAAACCATATAGGTGTGTTGAGAGACCTGAACCTGACTAAAATTTTTATGGAAACTATGTGTTAAGATCTATTCTTAAGTTTGGAAAGTACATTGGATGCGAATTAAGGACATAAGAAATCTCTAGCATAGAGTTAAGTTGAGCGCTTTCCTACCAATTGAGTTTTCATGTAAATTCTTACAAGGGTCAACATTAAATGACTATAACTCCTAATTTATGAAATATTTTTTAGTTATATAATCTTAAAATTTAATCCATTAGAGTCTTTTTTACAACGCATCCAACCGTTCATCAATCGGAGTTCGGAGTAAAAAGTTATGAGCATTTTACTAAGGCACTGTCAAGGTAGGCGCATCACACCCGACCCTAAACATTAGAATTTTTTTAATGAGGTTTTGTGCAATAAGAGGTGCACTGCGCTGGGAACCAAACATCAGATGAAAAAATATCATCAAAAGTGGTGCTATGGCAGGTGCGACGTGCCAAAGGCCGAATTCTAGAAGAATCAAGCTGGTGCTATAGCTGGTACGACATGCCAGGCCCTACCCCAACCCTACTTCTATATATAACTTAGGTTTTAACTTTGAAATCAATCCTAACATTACCCATATGAGAGCTAAATGTCCAAGCCTTATATTCTCCCTAAATTTCATGACTTTGAAGAGGAATTAAGCTCTCCAAACATCTCCAATCACAAGTTCCTCCAAGGTAACTCTTCTCCTTCATTCCTACAAATAAAATAATGATTTACTAACCCTAATATATGGATTCTAAGGAAATTCTTGATGCAAAACCCTAGGAACCATTGAGAACATTCCATCTCTCAAGCTCAAGAACAACCTTTGAGTTCCAAGACTTAAATATTGAGCACTCCTCCTTCCTCCAAGATAAATAACTCTGCTAAAACCTTAAATGAGTATTATGTTCTACTCCTTAGGGATGTTCTAATGTTAGGACTCATTGGACCGTTCTAGAAAGCCATGAGTTCATATGATGACCTAGGTTTAGTGTTTATGCGACTGTTTTGGTATTGAGAATGGATGTGGTTGTTTTGGTTTGACTCGTAATTGTTATGCGTTTTTCTAAGGGTCTATAGAAAGAGGTGTATGTTAGGACACCCCACTCATAAGAGGCTTGAATTTCCTATGCCCTCGGGTTTTTCGATGAAATGCCTCTATGAATTAGAATTCATCTTTAAGCTAGTGATTGTAGTTCCTACACATATAATTATTGCAAATTGACGTTATAAAAGGGTATTATTTGTGTTGATAGTTGTGACACCAAGAATAAGGTAGGTGGGACTTCAACAAGGGTTATCCTTTCACGCATATGGCCCAAAAGCTTTCAGAAAACATTAACATCTCAATTTTATAGAAAAATCACATCTTAGAGTTTTCGTTCTATTTATGAGTTCTCTTACCACTTCAATGTTCTCAAGTCTCCTTTGATTCCTAGTATATGGTATTGATGGATTTGCAATTTACTTACATATGATACTTTCATGGAAGATATTAGCATGATTCAAGTTCAGTTATATATATAATATATGTGGGGGTGTGTGTGTATGTATGTTAGTGTGTTTGTGTGTGTGTGTGTATCGTATCATATGTCATTGAGATTAGCATGAATTCATATTTTAGTTTTTATGATTCTATCATGAATTCAGCATACAGATGTTGACAACATAATTAGTATATTTAGGTTCTTTAGGCTCTCAAAATACTTTCAAATAAAGTAATTTCTGACTTAGTCTTAAGAACACTAGTTTTCAAGCTTTCAGTAAATTTATCAATTGGGAGTGGTTCTTCGCACTGAGTTGGACTGGGGCTTAGCGCACCTAGGTCTCAGAAATACGTGCCACCGCAGGTTATTAGCCTGAATTGGCATCAGTTCTAGTGATCACACCATCCATGCCTTTATACCCTAGAAAGGTATATTAGGTCTAATTGATGGGTGTATACATCAAACTCCATGTTAAGCTAACATGGTTATAGGTCGGTTAATAGGCTCTCCCATTGTTCAGTACAGTTACAGTCTCAGTCACAGTTACAAACTTAGTTTTTAGTACATGTACATGACCCTTAAATAAGTTTTACTTATACTCTTATTATGTATTCTTAGACTACTATTTCATATCATTATTTGTGTATCTTAGTAAGGGTCATGGTACTTCATTTCAGTTATGTATTTCAGTACAACTTTTCAGATTATCCGTATGTTCTTTACATTTTAGTTGCATATCTCATATACTCAGTAAATTCAAAGTACTGATCGTATACTTCTTGTGTTATATCATTTTATGATATAGGTTCAGGTACTCAAACTCAGCCCCACGATTAGACATGTTCCCATTCTTGATTAGCCAACAGTTGGTGAGTCCTCATCATTCTAGGGCTAGATTTATTTTTTCATATGTCCTTAGTCTTATTTTCAGTTTTAGACGTTTAGAGTTAGATGGGGACTTGTCCCAGGAACTCATCGATTAACAAAGGTTTTCGGAAAAATAGTCAGTTAGTATGTCAGCTTTATGTTTTAATGTCAGATTCCATGTTTATTTACTTAACTCAGATTACCTCATTACTTAGAAATAGTTGTTCAATAATTTCAGTCAGCTTCCGCTCAGTTTATTTAGAAATTCAAATCATAGTAGTGTTATGCCATGCCATGGATTAAGTTGGGGTCACTTACGGCTCTAAGAATCGTGTCGCGTTCAGGGTGTAGACTCGGGTCATGAAAAACTTGGTATCAGAGCATCAGGTTTAGGTGTGTCCAATGGTGTTTGAAAGATGTGTCAAGTAGAGTATTTTTCATGGGCGTAAAGCGCGCCACACTTATGTGGAAGAGGCTATAAGGCATTTTAGGAAACTTCCCTTCTTTCACTTTCTTATTGTGTGATAGAGTGTGAAACTCTAAAAATACCTTTCTAACTCATGCTTTATATGTGTATAGAAAATGCCTCCCAGATGAGTTAACGCTGAAGGAACGGAAATGGAGACCGACCAGCCCAGTTAGCTCCAGCAGCCCCTCAAGACTAGTAGGGATCACATGTTGAGTTTCGGGCTACATTTCAGCTACTTACCCAGGTTGTGACCAACCAGGTCAACCAGCATGCCATTGCACCTGCTAACGAAAATGGAACTACAATTGCTGCCAGAGTCTGGAACTTTACTCGGATGAATCCCCTAGAATTTCATGGGTTTAAGGTAGATGATGAACCATAGGAATTTATTAACGAGGTTCTTTGAAATCAGCTCGGATTCACCGAGCCCTAGGGAGTAGAAGTTGTGTAAATCATCTTTCTTTTAGTCAAGAACGTCTATAAGTGATAGTAAGTACTTCTACCCTCTTAATCCATAAGAATTCGTAAGGTTATGCCGAATTGAATTTTTTGACTTGTTGTCATTATGTTGTATGGGATGATGTTGTTGGCCAATTTCTTGGAATAAAATAGGCTAATTTCTATGAATTATGACCTAATATGTGGAAGGATTGCAAGTTCATAATTAAAGCATGATCGGTTAAGTGGAGTTTGGCAAATTGAGATATGTTAAGGCTAAACATCATTTGGCAAGTTTCTCTCATCGTATAGTTCATACGACTAGTGCCTTCGTAGTAGTTTCCATGGTTATGTGTGTTGTGGTTAGCTGCCATGAGATGAATCTATGTTGTAGTGTAGTATGCCTTGTCATGATTATCCATGTCCAGCTTTGCCTCTCGTTAGAAGCGGCATAGAGATTTCTTATTTGTATTGTTGCCACCTAGATTGACTAGTGATGTTTTTCTGTCTTACTGAGGCCATAGAGGCTTGTAGTTAGCAGTTGAGCATGTCTTGCAAAGTTGGGCAGCATAGGGGGTCAGGTTAGGTTTTTGTTCACATATTACCTGTTAGTTAACAATACATATTTATGATATCATACAGATTAACTTCTGACTCTTATTGTTGATTACCTTCAATTCCTCCATCAGCTTCTTTTCAGTTTATTATTACCACCTTACATATTTAGTACATGTTGTACTGACGCCCACGTATGAGGCACTACATACCTGCCTGCAGGTTCTGATAGATAGGTTCCGAGACCTCCTTAGTAGTCATTCAGACTTAGCAGACTTGTCAGCTCCCTTCCTTTTAAGTTTCCATACATTAAAGGTTTTCCTGTCTTTTGCTATATAGTTTTTGGGGTAGGTCAGGGCCTTGTCCCGACTAGTGACTTATTCTCTAGAGTCTTGCAGACTACGGGTTTTGTTAGACATGTATTGTTGGCCGGGTGGGCCTAGTTGTTTTGTCAGTTAGAATCTTGGATGGCCTTTATATATTTCACGACCCGAACGTAGATCCGGATCGTAACACGGGACAAGGAACCCCAAGAGATCCCAGGTCGACCCATGGCATAGGCAGACATCTAACTTTATTCATTATAAGTGGAAGACTAATCACAAGGCATAGCAGAAACATAAACATAATCATAACAATATCATAACATATGGAAATCTCCAGATATACACTTAAGCTGGGTACTACATACTGTCTGAAAGCCTCTACTATATATGATGGGTTGATGGGACAACACACCCAACTAACCCGGACAAGTACTAAAACATAAATTAGCCTGAATGTCTGTCAAATGGCCTTTGGAACATAAGGACTCACCAATAAGATGAAAGTACACTCTGATATGATCTAGATATGAGGATGAGCCTGAGAGCTGAAACCTGTATCATAAGATGATACATCATAGAAAGTATGCAGTTAGTATGTGGCATGTACCGAGTATGCGGGGTAAGTACAACGGATGTTTAAAATATGTAAAAGCTCATAAAACATCATAAGAGTAGGACATCATGCTCAATATGATAATATCATAAGGCTCAATATTTTCAAAACATTCATAATACAATCGTACCCATAATCATGGGAGAAAAGCCATAATAAACATTACTTAAGCCAACATACGCAATCATAAACATGCATAAATCATGAGGAACAGTGGGATATTCTCTTAACTGACATACCCCATATGAGCACACATGAAGCCCGACTTGTAACCCTAGTCGAGAGGGTGTACATACATTGCCAATGATAGGACCATGAAAGTGTGATATCACCATGAAGAGGGCCATTTGGGCCGGGGATAGTCACAAAGAAGGTCCCAACATACCTATGCCTATACATAGTAAAGCTCACCTACAAGCCATTGGCGTACTTTGATGCCTACAAGGCTAGAATCTTAATAATGTAGTCTTACCTTCGAGTGACTGGCACCATGGTTGCCTAACAAATTGAGTGGTTTGTTGTAAGATGAAATACTTATTATCAGTGACCACATAGCATCATGAGACTTTAGCTTGTCATATAGGTCGCTCAAAAAACCACCTTAGATGCCAGTAACCTGATAGATTATGTAGTAACTTGAATAGCGATCTTATCAGCAGTTAAATGTTGGGCCAACGTCTTTATCTACTCATGTAGATGCCCATGTACATGATTCCTTGAAGGGATAAACTTAAGTGTACCTACCCAAGGGGCTACAAGTTGCTTACATGAACTATAAGATATCTGGGAAGACCAGATTAAGGGCTGCAGAGCCATACTGATGTCTATTCACTTATGGACTTCCCTCATACCGGGGCACTATTGACCCTCAATAGAGTCTTTTGTTCTAGGGGTACAGTTACAGTAGCCTAGAAGGCTCATCTACAATTACAAGAGCTCAGAAGGCTCAACTAAAGTTACAGGAGCCTAGAAGGCTCAGATACAATCCCAGAAGCTAAGTCTGCTCTAGTCTACAGCTTGCCTATGGGGTTACAGTGGTACTAATAGAGGTATATAGATTGATTTATATTTCCAGGGAAGAACCTAGGCCCTGAACCTACTCGGTGTTCGATACTACTCCCAAAACATATATAGTGCTCATAGTATAACATACATGAATTCTTGGTCTAGTTAAATCATGATAATCATAAACATAATTGTACGTACGTGAACTAGCCATGACATACGACCCGTGAGTCTGCCAAAACATAATTCATAAATCATAGGTTTCATGCATACTTGTAGATCATAAATATAACTTGTAAATCATCAAATCGTGATGGGTAATTGAATAAATGCAAATTTTAAATCATAAATCATGCTGAGCTTGTAAATATCAACAATTGAAGTGAAGATCGTAAATCAATTCATCATAGATCATACATAATTAGGCTTAATTTAGTAAAAATCGAAATCAGTAATTTGATAATCAAAATAGTTGTAAAAGCTGATCAAAAGTGATAAAATATAATTTAAATCACAATTTAAAACAACCCATTTGCAAATCATTAAATTTTCATAAAAATCGAATTAAAACCCCAATAGAATTTTAGTAGATTTCCATAAATTACAAGAGAATGGGCATGGGTGTGAACGGAAACACTCATTTTTAACCCTACATACCTGGGTACGATCAGATTCTAAAGTTCTTGAATGCCCAAGGATGAATTGATAGGGAAAAGCTTGAGGAATAGCTTGACCTCTCCAAAATTTCTCCTAATATGCATGCATGGGAATGACCTATGCAATAGGTAATTAACCTATCTTAAAATGCCCAAAAAAATACACGAAACGACGTAGTTTAGTGCCTTATAGCATGGAAAGACCAAAAATGCCCTTAGTGAAACTTCCGTGAAAAGCTACCTCGGGAGATCCAATAGGCGTACCCACGAGTCATTGGAAGCTAAGAAGAATCGTGGTATAGCCCGTCATATGCACTGCTCATGCCTTTGCTTCTGGAATGAAACCACGGCTATATTGGACGACTCGTCCTTTGGACCAATGAGACTTTGAGTCGATCGTTGCTTGCCCCTCTGAAATTTCTGAACTTCCTCACAACGAGTCTCACCATGACTCGTTGTTTCCTCCAACGGGTCGTGGTGTCCGTCCGTTAAGTCCACTGGAAATTTGATGATGTAGACAACGACTGCTGACAATGACTCATTGTTCCAAGCAATGATTTGTTACATCATCTATTGTCCCCACTGCCACTAGGACTTCCCCTCACCACAATTACATACAACAACCCGTGGTTTGATACCACGAGTCGTTACGTCACCCATCCTGTGATATTTTCCCAGTTTCCATCCAAACTTCAAATTTTTGATCCCGGGTCAAATCTTATGCACTTTCGAGGTATTACAATATATGTGTATATATGCTTGTCTTTCACTTGACCTGATTTAGAAAATATGGTGGTCTTCTCGGCCCGCATAGAATGTTGTTATTGCGAACTGTTGGGTCAGCTAATTATCTGCGCAGGTGTTTATATTGAGGACTTGTTGGCCTAGGGCTATATTTTAAGCTGAGATATACTTATTTGTCTTCTTGATTATGTGTTGCTGGTATGCACCAGAAGTGTATATGTCTGACTAGGTCAGCTTAAGTCTAGTGTTGCATGAGGTGCCAGTTATGCCTCCCAAGGTGGGGTGTGACAAACTTGGTATCAGGGCAACGTTGTATCCTAGGGAGTCTAAAAGTCGTTTCTAGTATATTCTTGTTTATAAATATGTTACACCATATCTTATAAGCTGGAAACTATGATGCATGATAGTATGGTTACCCTTATTTCTTCTCAAGTTGTGCTATAGAGATGAGTGGTATAGGGTTGAGTCCTTACGTTTATGTTGTTATGTTTGTCTACAGAGATGTCGGATATAGGACAGACTGCAGCCAGTTGTGAGCTAGATACAATAGCAGGAGAGGGTACAAGTAGGGTGCCACAGTTGGAGATGGCCCAGCCCGAGGGCGAAAGGGAGACATCTTCTTGATCTCCTCAGCATTCTCCACTACACTAGGAACCTCCTAGGGCATAAGACACGCCAACACCACTTCCAGATCTTCCTACACCCTCAGACCAGGATGTCAAGAGTGTAGTATATATGTTGGCTCGTATGATGGCTGCTCAGCACTAGCCAGTAGCACCAGTTGTTGTTGAATTTACTGAGGGACCCGAAAGTTCGAGGGTTTGTGATTTTCTCGCGTTGAGTTCTCCATAGTTTACGGGGATAGACCATATAGAGGACCCTCAAAACTTCATAGATCAACTACAAAGGATATTTAGGGTCATGTATTCTTTGTCCATAGAGTCAGTTGAGTTAGCAGTGTTCCGACTATGAGATATAGCAGTTCTATGGTACGAGAGTTGGGAAAGATCCAGAGGACTCAAAACTTCATATCAGCTGTAGAGGCTATTCTTGGTCATGCATGCTTCGTCCATAGAGTCAGTTTATTTAGCGGTGTTCCGGCTACGAGATATAACAATTCTATGGTACGAGAGTTGGGAAAGGTCAAGAGGCGAGAATGCACCTCCAACCATCTAGAGCGGTTTCTCTAAGGCCTTCATAGATATTACATGCCTCGTGAGATCTGACAGACTTGAGTAAAGCAGTTCTTACACCTGGAGCAAGGCAGGATGAGTGTCCTGGAGTATGCGTTGAGGTTTGATTCCTTAGACAGATATGTCCTAACATTTGTTGATACTATACCATCCAGGGTACACTAGTTTATAGTAGGGCTTTCTCTGGAGTATGTGGAGTCCTGTATTATAGCCACGTTCTGAGAAGACATGGATATGTTGTGAATTCAGGCCTTTGCTCAGAATATAGAAGAAATCAAGCAGCGTTAGTATGGTGCCAAAAGGGTTATATCAGGAGCAGTGTTGGAGGGCTAGACCTATTGACTTATAGGCAGAGTTCCAGGGTGGGCCCAAACCTCGCTTGTTTGGTAGGCCACCTTGGCTCTCACCTCAGAAGCAGTAGGGTAGCAGATCAGATAATCGTGGACAGTCAGTTCTCGACGAGAGCTCATGAGCTTCTGGCTTATAATAAAAGAGAGGCCTAGACCAGATGAGGCAAATCATACCATGTTGTGGTACCTATAGTAGGCGATATTTTGGGAGATGCAAATATGGCTCCGCTGCTTGTTATTCTTGTGGGTAGGAGTGTCATATGATGAGGGACTGTCCGACTAGAGATTAGAGTGATTGAGACCAGTATAGTAGGTCCTCAGTAGGGTCACATGCTCTAGTACCTTCTATAGGGCGTAGGCCCTCGGCTCCAGCAGGCAGAGGTAGAGGTAGATCAAGAGTATCTAGCTTTGGAAGTGGTCCAAATCATACTTATGCATTAGTAGGGCGACAAGATTCTGAGTCTTCACCAGATGTCATGATATGTATACTGAATGTTTTCTCCCACTTGGTTTATACATTGATAGATCCAGGTTCTACCTTATCTTTTATTACTCTTCTAGTTGGCGTGAAAGTTTTAGTATAGTACCAGAGTTGCTCCAGCGACCATTTTTGATATCTACACCTATTGGTGAATATATTGTCACCAGGAGAATTTATTGAGGTTGTACGGTGGAGATTGTTCGCGGCTAAACCTCTGCAAACCTAGTAGAGGTAGAAATGATTGACTTTGATATAATTATGGACATGGATTGGCTAGCACCATTTTATGCCAATGTTGAGTGCCAGACAAAGACTGTCCAATTCCACTTCCCAAGGGAGATAGTGTGGGAATGAAAAGGACAAAGGTAGGTTCATATCCTATCTCCAGGAAAGAAAGTTGATTGTGAAGGGCTGTATTTATCATATTGTTAGAGTTTGGGATATCCAGAAAGAACTCCCAACTATTTAGTGTATTCTAGTGGCCAGTGAATTTCCATATGTATTCCTAGATAAACTTCCTTGTATTCCCCCATAATGGGAAATTGATTTTTCCATTGATCTGCTACCAGATACATAGCTCATATCTATTCCACCTTACAGAATGGCTCCTGTCAAGCTGAAGGAATTGAAGGATTAGCTGAAAGTCTTGTTAGATAAAGGCTTCATTAGGCCTAGTGCTTCACTATGGGGTGCGCCAGTCTTATTCTTGAAAAAGAAAGATGGCTCACTATGAATGTGTATAGATTATCGACAGCTGAATAAATTTACTATTAAGAATAAATATCCCCTCTTGAGAATAGATGATTTGTTTGATCAACTGCAGGGGGTGAAATACTTCTCAAACATTAATTTAAGGTCAGGGTACCACCAGGTATGAGTTTGAGAGAAAGATATTTCGAAGATAGCTTTTAGAACAAGATATGGCCATTTGAGTTCCTAGTTAAGTCTTTTGGATTGACGAACACCCCAGCAGTGTTTATGGACCCGATGAACAGCATATTCAAGACATTTTTAGATTTGTTCGTGTTAGTATTTATGAATGATATTCTTGTATACTCACGTTCAAAAGTTGTGCATAGAGATCATTTGCGAATAATACTCCAGGTCCTTAGAGATCACAAGTTATACACGTATCTATCTAGATGTGAGTTCTGGTTAAACTCTATAGCCTTCGTAGCCCATATTGTTTCATACACAGGCATTCATGTTGACTCACAGAAGATTGAAGCTATAAAGACTTGGCCCAGACCCACAACTCCAACCGAAGTTTGTAGCTTTCTAGGGTTAGCTGGGTATTACAAAAGATTTATGGAAGGATTATCTGCCCTATCAGCATCATTGATAAAGCTGACTCAGAAAACAACTAAGTTCCAGTAGACCGAGGCTTGTGAGTAGAGCTTCTAGGGATTGAAAGATAGACTAACATTTGCACTAGTATTATCCTTGTCGGAGGGTTCGAGGGCTATGCTGTATATTGTGACACGTCAGGCAATGGGTTAAGATGTGTTTTGATGCAGAATGGCAAGGTGATTGCCTGTGCTTTGAGGCAGCTAAGGAAGCACAAGAAGAACTACCACACGCATGACTTAGAATTAGCTGAAGTTGTTCATGCTCTAAAGTTTTGGTGGCATTACTTATCTGGTATTCATGTAGAAATCTTTATTGATCACAAGAGCCTCCAGTATATCTTTAAGCAGAAAGAGTTGAACATGTGACAACGTCATTGGTTTGAGTTGCTAAAGGATTAGACATAGATATCTTGTATCACCCAAGGATGGCTAACATTGTAGCCGATGCCCTTAGTTGCAGATCCATGGTAGCTTATCATATTTGAGGCTAGAAAAAAGAGAATTGGCTCTAGAGCTGCACCAGTTGGCCAATTTAGGGGTCCGATTGATGGACTCAGATGATAGTGGTGTCGTGATTCAAAATACGGTAGTGTCATCTCTAGTTGTGGAGGTGAATGAGATACAATACGAAGACCCTAGCTTGGTACAACTCAAAACCAAGGTTCAGCAGGAAAAGTTATTGGCCTTTGAGATAATAGGTTACGGAGTCTTGAGGTTTAACGGTTGACTCTGCGAAAGCAAACTGTTGGCTGTGGCTGAAAAGAGAGGTTTTGTCTTTCTTCATTTAAGTAATCTCTAGATGTGGCAGGGCTTCACTAGTAGAATATGGTAGAGGTACATTATACCCGCTATTCTCTTCACCTGAGTTCGACAAAAATGTACCATGATATAAAGGAGATCTATTGGTGTCATGGGATGAAGAAAATCATTGCTAAGTTGGTAACATAGTGTCCCAATTGTCAGCAAGTAAAATCCAAACATTAGAAGTCAGGTGGGCTGACTTAGGAGACAGCTGTGCCCATGTGGAAATGGGAAGCAATCAATATAGATTTTGTTACAGGTTTACCCCGTACCAGGAGTAAATTTTAATCTACTTGGGTCATCATTGATAGGCTGATAAAATTATCCCATTTCCTTCTAGATAGAACTATGTTCTCAATTGAATATTATGCTGAGTTTTACATTGAGGAGATAGTCCGACTGCATGGTGTCCCAGTGCCTATTATCTATGATAGCGGGGAACAATTCGCAACAAGATTTTGGAAGTCATTTCAGAAAGGTTTGGGGATGTAGGTTAACTTGAGTATAGCTTTTCATCCCGAGATAGATGGCCAAGATGAGCGCACGATATAGACACTCGAGAATATGTTACGGGGATATAGGCTTGACTTTAGAGGAAATTGCGATGATTACCTACCTCTTATTGAGTTTTCAAATAATAACAGTTACCATTCTACCATTAAGATAGCGCCTTGCGAAGCTTTGTATGGGCGGAAATACAGGTCCCCCATATGATGGTTTGAAGTAGGTGAGTCAAGGATGATTGGACCTGACATGATACATTAGTTTGAAGAGAAAGTTAAGATCATTAGAGAGCGTTTATTGACAACCCACAATCATCAGAAGTCCTATTTTCGACATACAACATAGAGACTTAGAGTTGTATGTCGATGATTGGGTATTCCTTAAAGTCTTGCCTATGAAGGGCACTATGAGATTTGGCAAGAAAGGCAATCTTAGCCCTAGATTCATTGGGCCATATCAGATCCTCCAGAAGATAGGTCAAGTGGCTTATAAGCTTGAATTGCCTTCGGGACTATAATATGTTCATCCAGTCTTTCATGTATCGATGCTACAAAAGTGCATAGGAGACCCTTCTCAGGTTATCCCAGTTGAGGATGTTCAGGTCATAAAGGAGTTGTCCTATGAGGAGTCTCTAATTGCTATACTAGATCAACAGGTCTGCAGATTGAGCACCAAGCATGTAGCTTCTGTTAAAGTCTTATGGAGGAACAAAAATGTAGAAGAAATCACTTGGGAAGCTGAGGATGACATGAGATCTAGATATCCTCACTCGTTCCAAACTCGATGACGATAACACACTAACTCAGATAGTTCTAGTTGAGGTGAGATACCTACTCAGACATTACATTATTGCTTTTGTTATCATTACTAGTTGCTCACATTATTGTTGTGGAGCTATTTATAGCATCTTGTGAGATACCTACGTTGGACATTTCTGCATTTTAGGTTTTTAGATAGTTCATATTACAAAGGAGACTTTGCCAAATATTTTATGGAAATGCCTAATAACTGAGTCTCTTAAGATTGAATTACATTCAAGAACGAATATCCTTAAGGGGGGAATGATGTTACACCCCATAAACTTTCATCCTCTAATCAACATGTACATATGCATGTCGAGAGTTCTTAGAGTGCGGAACACATGGGAGAAGGGTCATAGGTGGAACACTTGAGCGTGTTGTTGAGCGAGCAGATGGAAGGAGCCGGGGGAAGTCTATTGTGGGCCACGTGTCGCGAGCCTCAATCCTCAATAAGGGGTGAAACGTTGCGCCCCTTCCCCTCCATGTTGGGGGGAACCTTGCCGACCCCTGCCCCCTACCTCACCTATATATATGTTTGATTATGTTTAATGTTTCATTCAAAAACATTTCAAAAAGGCAACAACATGCTAAGACCATTTCTCTTTAGATTTTCAGCAAACTAAGGGAAAATTAAGCAATCAAAACACCTATAACTACGAAATCATCTTCGGTAATGAATCTCGGAGTTATGAAAAGCATGTCTATGGATTGTATCTTTGAAATCAACTCGAATTGATAGAACCCTAGGGTGTAGAAATTATGGAAATCACCTTTTTTTATTCAAGAATGTCTACAAGTGATAGTAAGCACTTCTACCCTCTTAATCCATAAGAATTCGTAAGGTATGCCGAATTGAATTTGTTGTGACTTGTTGTCATTATGTCTTGTGGGATGATGTTGCTGGCCAATTTCTTGGAATAAAATAGCCTAATTGGTGAATTATGAGCTAAGATATGGAAGGATTGAAAATTCATAATTGAAGCATGATCGGTTTAGTGGAGTTCGGCAAATTGAGGTATGTTAAGGCTAAACCTCCTTCAGTAAGTTTTTCTAGTCGTATAGTTGATACGACCTGTGCCTTCATAGTATTTTTCATGGTTATGTGTGTTGTGGTTAGCTGCTGCGAATTGAATCTATGTTGTAGTGTAGTATCCCTTATCATGATTGGCCATGTCCAGCTTTGCCTCTTGTTAGAAGAGGCATAGAGATTTCTTATTTATATTGTTGCTTCCTAGATTGGCTAGTGATGTTTCACTACCTTACCAAGGCCATAGAGGCTCATGGTTAGTAGTTGAGCATGCCTTGTTAAGTTGGGCAACATAAGGCATAGCTTGGCAATATAACTTCCTGTTCACGATGCCTATACATAGTAAAGCTCGCCTACAGGCCTTTGGCGTACCTTGACGCCTACAGGGCTAGAATCTTAATAATGTTGTCTTACCTTTGAGTGACTGATGCCATGGTTGCCTAATGAACTAGGTGGTATATTTTAAGATGAAATACTTATTGTCAGTGACCGCATAGCTTCATGTGACTTCAGCTTGTCGTATAGGTCACTCAGAAAATCACCATAGCTGCCACTAACCTGATAGATTATGTAATAACTTGAATAGCAATCTTATCAGCTATTAAACGTTGGACCATTGCCTGGATACTCATGTAGATGCCCACATGCATGTTTCCTAGAAGGGATAAACTTAAGTGTACCTACATGTGGGGCTACAAGTTGCTTACATGAGCTATATGATATCTTGGAAGACTAGATTAAGGCCTCTAGAGTCATACTGAAGTATATTCACTTATGAACTTCTCTTATACCCATTGTGGCATTACTGACCCTCAGTAGAGCCTTGTGTGCTTGGGGTACAGTTACAGGAGCCCAGAAGGCTCAACTGCAGTTATAGGAGCCCAGAAGGCACAACTACAGTTACAAGAGTCCAGAAGGCTCAGACACAGTTATAGGAGCCTAGAAGTCTCAAATACAATCTTAGAAGCTGAGTATGCTCTAGTCTCCCACTTGCCTAAGAGGCTACAATGGTACCGATAGAGGATTATTGATTAATTTGTACTTACTAGGGCTTATGGGGGTCCAGGTAGGTTATTCTGTGTTTTTTGTACCTACCAGGCTTATGAGGGCTAGGTTAGGTTCTTTTGCATATTACCTGTTAGTTTACAGTACAAATTTTTAAGATCGTACAAGTTAAATTTTTGCTCTTATTGTTGATTACCTTCAGTTCCTTTATCAGCTTCTATTCAGTTTATTATTACCACCTTACATATTCGGTACATGTTGTACTGACGCCCACGTATGGGGCATTGTATACTTGTCTGCAGGTTTTGATAGACTGGTTCTGAGACCTCCTAAGTAGCCATTCTGACTTAGCAAATCCGTCAGTTCCCTTTCTTCGGAGTTGCCATACATTAGAGGTTTTCCTGTCTTTTGCTGTATAGTTTTTGGGGTAGGTCCGGGCCCTTCCCGACCAGTGACTTATTCTTTTGGGGCTTACATACTACGGGTTTTGTTAGACATGTGTTGTTGGCCGTGTGGGCCTAATGTTTTTTCAGTTGGCATCCCTGATGTCTTGTATATATTTATATATGTGCTTGTATTTTACTCGGCCTAATTTAGAAAATATGGTGGTCTTGTTGGCCTGCATAGGATATTGTTGTTGCAAATTGTTAGCTCAGCTGATTATCTGCGCATGTGTTTATATTGTAGCCTTATTGGCCTAGGGCTATATTTTAAGCCAAGATATACTTATGTTTCTTCTTGATTATGTGTTGCTGGTATGCACTAGAAGTGTATATGTCCGACTGGGCAGCTTAAGTGAGGTGTGTCATTAGATGCCAGTTACGCCTTCCAAGGTGGGGCATGATAGTTTGGGTAAGAGATTCTAGTTTTTAAACCCCAAATCTCCAGTTAGTTTTAGTCGTGAATAAGTTCCCAAATGTACTTCTCAAAGATCTTCCCAAAGTCCCTCCCGAGTGGAAAATCGATTTTGGAATAGACCTTCTTCAAGATACCTAGCCTATCTCAATTCCTCCTTATAGAATGTCTCTAGCTGAGCTTAAAGAGTTAAAGTAAGATCTTAAAGAGCTTTTAGACAAAGCCTTCATCAGACCCAACATCTCTCAATGGGGTACCTCAATACTATTCGTGCGAAAGAAGGATGGTACACTCAGAATGTGCATCGACTACTGTCAGTTGAACAAGGTCTCAATCAGGAATCAGTAACCCATCCCCAGAATTGATGACTTGTTTGACCAACTTTAGGATGATAGATACTTTTCAAAGATAGACCTCCGATCAGGCTATCATCAGCTTAGAGTCACAGCATGTGATATTTCGAAGACAACTTTCAGAACTCAGTATAGTCACTATGAATTCATTGTTATGTATTTTAGAATAATAAATGCTCCTGTAGCTTTCATGGATTTTATGAATAGGGTGTTTAAACGGTACTTAGACATGTTCATCATCGTCTTCATAGATGAAATCTTTGTCTATTCCCGAAGTGAGGATGAACATGTGGACCACTTGAGAATAGTTTTGCAAACTCTCAATGATCGCCAGTTATTCACAAAGTTCAGCAAGTGTGAATTCTGGCTATAATCAGTGACATTCCTTGGTCATGTTATCTCCAGTGAGGGTATTCATATGGATCCTCAAAAGATAGCAATCGTTAAGAACTGGCCAAGACCCACTTCTCCATTAGACATTAGGATTTTCTTGGGCCTAGTTGATTACTCCAGATGGTTCGTAGAAGGATTCTCCTCTATTGCATCCCCTCTCACAAGGCTGACTTTGATGAAAGTGAAGTTCTAGTGTTCTGAGGCATGTGAGAAGCGTTTTTAGGGTTGAAGACTCGACTCACTATTGCCCCCAGTGTTGACTTTGCCAAAGGGTTCAGATGGGTTTGTGATTTACTGTGATGCCTCCAGAATTGGTGTGGATTTTGTATTGATGTAGCATGGTAAAAATGTAGCCTATGCTTCTAGATAGCTTAAGGCTCATAAGAAGAATTATCTGACTCATGTTCTTGAGCTGTCAGCGGTAGTATTTTCCATGAATATTTAGAGGCACTACCTTTAAGGGGTTCATGTGGATGTTTTTACTAATCATAAAAGCATATATTATGTATTCAGTCAGAAGGGCCTAAATCTGTGTCAGAGAAGGTGGTTGGAGTTGTTGAAAGACAATGACATGAGTGTCTTATACCACCTGGGTGAAGCCGATGTAGTGGTTGATGCCCTCAGCAAACTACCGATGAACAATGTTGCTTATGTTGAGGATGATAAGAAAGGGTTGGTCAAAGATAATCATAGGTTGGTCCACTTAGGAGTTCATTTGGTTGATTCAACAGAAGGTGGATTTGTAATCCAGAATGGGTCAGAGTCCTCTCTCGTGGTAGAGGTTAAGGCAAGGCAAAAGGAAGACCCAATATTGCTAAAGTTGAAAGAAGTAGTCTTAAGGAAAGAGGTGGAAGCATTCTCCAAAGAGGGAGATAGTGTGTTCCATTACCAGGGAGGGTTATGTGTTCCAGATTTAGATGATTTGATGCAGCGGACACTAATGGAATCTCACAGCTCCAGGTATTCTATCCACCTAAGTGCCACCAAGATATATCGTGATCTTCAAAAAGTCTATTGGTAGAATGGAATGAAGAAGGACATCACAGAATTTGTGACTAAGTTTCCTAACTTTCATCAAGTGAAGGTTGAACACTAGAGACCAGGAGGTATGACTCAGGAAATTAGCAACCCTACTTGGAAGTGGGAAGAGATCTATATGGATTTCATTATAGGTCTACCTCGTACAAGCAGACAATATGATTTTATTTGGGTGGTTGTAGATCAAATAACTAAGGTAGCGCATTTTCTACCAGTCAAGACCACAGATTCAATAGAGAATTATTCTCTGTTGTACTTCCAAGAGTTAGTTACATTGCACGGGGTCCCTTTGTCTATCATTTCGAATAGGGGTACTCAGTTCACCTCATACTAGGAAGTCATTTCACAAGGGACTTGGTACTCAGGTTGAGTGATTGCATTATCGATTTCAAGGCCAGTTGGGATGATCACCTACCTCTCACTGAGTTTGCATAACAACCGCTTCCACTCTAGCATTCAGATGGCCCCATTCGAGGCACTATATGGTAGGAGGTATAGGTCTCCTATAGGGTGGTTTGAAGTTGGTGAAACTACCTTGATAGGGCCTGACTCATTTCATGAGGCCATGCAGAAGGTTCAGCTTATCAAGGAACAATTGAAAGCAGCTCAAAGTCACCAGAAATTGCATAAAGATATGAGGAGAAGAGAGTTGGAGTTTGTTGTAGATGATTAGGTATATCTGAAAATTTCACCTATGAAAGGGGTGATGAGGTTTGGGAAGAAAGGAAAGCTCAGTCCTAGATATGTTGGCCCTTACGGGATTCTAAGGCACATTGGCAACGTGACCAATGAGTTGGACTTGCCTGCAGAGTTAGCAATGGGGCATCCAATATTTCATATGTATCTATTGAAGAAATGCATCGATGATCCAAACTTAGTTGTTCCTCTAGAGAGTATTGTCATAAAGGATAGACTCTCTTACAAAGAGAACCCCGTGGACATCCTTCACCGTTAGGTTTGTGAGCTGAGAAATAAGGAGGCCACGTTAGTAAAGGTCCTTTAGAGGAACCAGCTTATAGAGGGAGCTATGTGGGAAGACAAAGTAGATATGATGGCTAAGTACCCTAACCTATTTTCTTCCAGCTCATCTTTAGCATCAGGTACTGTTTCTTCCTTAGCACTCTACTCAGCCTCATGTTAGTTTCATTCTCTTCAATTCTTATCATGTCTTAGTATGCATCCTTGTTTCATAAGCTCAATTTGGTTATGTATCTCAGTTTGGAATTAGTTACTCTATCCATTTTTAGCCTATAGTCTTCAGCTAGAGGATCGCAACTCTTATCCTATCTTTCCAACTTATTTAGTCTCCATTCAAGGACTAATGTCCCCAAAAAGGAGATATTGTAACACCTTAGACTTTCGAGCTAAGTTCGAAATTATATATGTGTGTAGATTGACCCAAACCCAACTAAAATTTTTATAAAAACTAGGTGTTAAGATCAATTCTTAAGTTTGGGAAGTACATTGGATGTGAATTAAGGTCAAAAGTAACCTCTAACATAGAGTTAAGTTGAAAGCTTTCCTACCGATTAAGTTTTTATGTAAGTTCTTACTAGAGTCAACTTTAAATGACGGTAACGCCCAATTTATGAAGTATTTTTGAGTCATTTAATCCCTTTGAGTCTTCTTTCCAACGAATTAAATTGTTTGTCAATCGGATCTCAGAATAAAAAGTTATGGGCATTTAACTAAGGCACTATCAAGGTAGGCGCATTGAGAGGCTCATTACGCCTGACAATAAACTTCAGAGAAAACTTTTATTAGGTTTGGCTCATTAGGAGGCACATCAAGCTCGGGACCAAACTTCAAAATAAAAAATATCATCAAAGTGGTGCTATAGCAGGTGCGGCATGCCAGAGGCCGGATTCTAGAAGAATCAGGCTGGTGCTATAGCTTGTGTGACGTGCTAGACCCTATCCCAACCCCACTTCTATATATATCTTATGTTTTAGATTAAAAGCATGTTCTATATATTTCAATTGCATATCTCATATACTCAACATGTTCTATATATTTTAGTACAACTTTTCACATTATCAACATGTTCTATATATTTTAGTTGCATATCTTATATACTCAGTAAATTCAAAGTACTGACAACATACTTCTTGTGTTATATTGTTTTATGATATAGGATCAGGTACTCAGACTCAACCATGATTAGACACATTCCAGTTCTTGATCAGCTAACAGTTGGTGAGTCCTTTTCATTCGAAGGTTGGAGTTATGTTTATTTAATATGTCCTTTGTCTTATTTCCAATTTCAGATGATTAGAGTTAGCTAGGGACTTGTCCCAGCAACTCATCTGTTAATAGCGGCTTTTAGACATATAGTCAGTTGGATGTCAACTTTGTGTTTTAATGTCAGATTCCATGTTTATTTACTTAACTCAGATTATCTCATTACTTAGAATTGTTGTTCCATATTTTCAGTACAACTTCCGCTCAGTTTATTTAGAAGTTCAGATCATAATGGTATTATGCCATGCCATGAGTTATCTTGGGTTCAGTTGTAGCTCTAAGTACCATGCTGTGTCCAAGGTGTAGACTCGGATCATGACATTTGCAGATCCATTTGAATACCATCACTGCAAATAACATGACCAAAGAATGTTATTGATTTTAACCAAAATTCACACTTGCTGAACTTAGCAAATAACTGGTAGTCCCTGAGGGTCTGTAAAACTATCCTCAAATGGGTTACACGCTCATCCTCACTCTTGGAATAGACTAGGATGTCATCAATTAAGATGATGATGAACATGTCCAAGTATTTTTTGAACACCATGTTCATCGAGTTCATAAAAGTTGCAGGAGTATTCATTAGTCCAAAAGACATAATAACAAATTCATAGTGACCATACCGAGTTGTGAAGGCTGTCTTCAGAATGTCACATTCTTTGACTCTGAGCTGATGATAGTCGGATTTGAGGTTTATCTTTGAAAAGAAGCTAGCACCCTCAAGCTGGTCGAACAATCAATATTGGGGATATGATATTTATTCTTCACTTTGACCTTGCTCAACTGACGGTAGTTAATGCACATTCTGAGGGTACCGTCCTTTCACACGAATAGAAATGGGGCACCCTATGGAGAGATACGGGGTTTGATAAAGCCTTTGTCTAACAGGTCTTCAGCTGTACCTTCAACTCCTTAAACTCAGCTGGAGCCACTCTGTAAGGAGGAATTGAGATAGGCTAGGTATCTAAAAAAGGTCATTGTCGAAGTTGATTTTCTACTCAGGAGGGACTTCGGGAAGATCTTCAGAAAATACATCTGGGAACTCATTCACAACTGAAACTAACTGGAGAGTTGGAATTTCAGAACTAGAATCTCTGACCCGAACCAAATGATAGATGTATCCCTTACAAATCATTTTCCTAGCCTTAAGATAAGAGTTAGACCGACCCTTAGGCGCTGAAGTACTACCCTTCCACTCTAAGACTACTTCATTTGGGAACGGAAACTTAATGACTCTAGTCCTACAGTCGACTGAGGCATAGCAAGAGTGTGGCCATTCTGTGCCATGAATGAGGTCAAAATCAACCATATCTAAATCTACTAGATCGACTATGGTGAAAACTATGATCGAGCAGTTCTTGTATACCCAACTGGCTATAACTGACTCACCAGCATGAGAAGATACTGGAAAGGGTTCTGAGAGTTTTTCTAGACCACCATCAAACTAAACTGCAATGTATGGAGTCATGAAGGAAAGTGTGGCTACTGAATCTAATAAAGAATAAACATCAATATGGGAAAGACGTAACATACCAGTAACTACATCAGGTGAATTCTCCTAATCCTGACGTGAAGATAGAGCATAAAAACACTTCTAATGCTAACCACTATCACTTGTTCTTGAAGTAGTACCCTGTTGAGTTGGACTGGGTCTTCCCACCTCTGGTTGATGGGCAATTCTTCAACATGTGACCCAGTTGGCCACACCCAAAGCAACCCTCCTTACTGAAATGCCACTCACCGGGATGGTTCTTACCACACTTCAAACATGTCGGGAAAGTGTGGTTGCTGGAGATATGAGTTTGAGACTGAGAGCCTAATGCTCATCCCTTTCGATCAGCAGGGTCTGGGAGAAAAAGCACTAGCTGATGAGGGTGCTGAAGATCTCTACTGCTTCTATAAGTGATTACCACCGATTGACCTCTACTATGAATAGTCAAATTGTCCTATTCTAACTCGCTTGCTCTCCCTCTCCTTTTATTTTAGCTTTTCCTCCTCAATCTGCTGGTTATGGATCATAATCTTGGAAATGTCCATATAGATGATGAGCATGGTGGTCATGCACTCCTTGACTACCAAGTCTGAAACTCCTAATATGAACTTGCTCATATGAGCCCTGGGTTCATCCACCATCTTTGGAGCATATCTAGATAGCTGAGTAAATTTTAGGGCATACTCCTAAATGATCATAGATTTATGCTTCAGATTGATGAACTCCTCTACCTTCGCTTTCCTCATCTGACGGGGAAAGAACCTAAAACATTGTTATGAACTCATACCACTCCATCCAACCTGCACCAACCCATCTTCCCTCTTTTCACTGTCAGTATCATATCTAGGCCACTCCCTTCAACTAATAAGTGACCAATTCTGCACTCTCGATGGAGATGATACCCATGATCTGGGTGATATTTTGAACCTCATCAATAAAGTCCTATATGTCCTCATCTACTTTCATCGCATGAAATTCTGGGGGATTAATTCTAGTGAAATCCCAAAATTTGGTAATAGTTGCATTTCCATTCAGGTTAGCAAGTGCAATAGTCTGCTGGTTGACCTGGTTGGTCATAGCCTGGGAAAGCATTTGGAATGCAACCTAGAACTCAGCATGTGTTACTTGCTCATTTAGAGGGGCTTCTGGGGCTGGTGGAGCTTGCTATTTTGCATTTCCATTCCTCCTTCCGTTAGGTCGTCTAGGAGGCATTGTCTGTAAATATGTAGAACACGAGTTAGAAGGATATTTTAGAGTTTCATACTTTATCGTATGATTAAAATCATAAAAGAAGGGAAATTTCCTAGAATGACTTGTAGCCTCTTCCTCATAAGTGTGGATGCTTCACACCTATGAAAAAGACTCTACTTAACGAGGCTTTCAGACACCCTAGGACAAACCTAAACCTGCTGCTCTGATACTAAGTTTTTCACGATCCGATTCTATACCCTGGACGTGAAATGGTGCCTAGAGCCACAAGTGATCCCAAGCTAACCCGTGGTCTAGCATATTTCTATAGTACTGCAACTTATAAGAAATTCTAGGCAAAAATTGTTTGAAAAATTAACTATTCTTTTATGAGAAAAAGATAACATCTAGTAAATACTGAAGTTTTAAACAACACTGAGAATAATAAGATGAAACTAATACAGTTTGTCTGAAAGCCTTATAAAAACTGATCAGTTACTAGGACAAGCCCCCAGCTTACTCCAAAATCTAAAAACTAGAAATGACATCACAACTGAAATAAGCAAGATACTCCGGTTCTCAGATGATGAGGACTCACCATTGACAGTTGTTGGAGATGGCTGGGGGAAGTCTAGTTTCAATGTTGAGTCTACGTATTTTAGACTATATCTTTTGATAGTAAAATCAAAAGATATAACTGAGCTGACATGCAATGATCCTATCTGAATGCATAAATACTGAAAGTAACATAGAAATCTAAAAGTATTGTAAATTCTAGTAAAACTATTTTTTGGGTAATGCAAATATACTGAAGTCTGAAAATTAAGACTAAACTGCAGAATGTAATTGTACTGTGATAGAGTCTATTAACCGACATATAACCACGTGAGCTTAATGTGGAGTTCGATGTATATGCCCCATTAATAGGACCCAATATACCTTGCTAGGGTATAAAGGCATGGATGTGTGATCACTAAACTGAGGCCTATGTGGGTTAATAACCTATGGAGGCATGCACTTTTGGGAACCTGGGTGTGCTGAACCCCGACCCACTCGGTGCTAAGTATTACTCCCAACTGAAGACATAATTAGGGGTGTGTGTGTGTACTGTAGATAGCTCGAAGCTGATGTCATAAGACTAAGTCAGAACTACTTATCTGAAAGTGTCCTGAGAGTCTAAAAGACATGATTATCTAATACTACTGAAATATTGATAATAATGTTATTTCTTATAACACTATATACATTGAGATTTCTGTTAATATTGCTGATACTGAGTATACTAAGAATGTTTTAAATACTACAAGGCATAGATGCATATTTCTAGAGAAAAGCATATGCATTTTGGCAAATCATGCTATCATGTGCCCTTTGGCAAATCATGCTATCTTAAGATAAAGCTAGTTTATGAGCAAATTCCCTAAAAATCAAGTTCAAATCGAGGTCATGGATAAGGTACTGTAAAAACTAAAATAATATCATGAATATATATGTATATATCATAGTTCTAGTCATGAAACCTAAAACCATATACGAGATAGGGAAAGTCACTATTGAAAGGAATACGCTAAATCATGATTTCTAGAGAAAACTAATAGCTAGGGTTTCTGAAATTTTTAGGACACAAGAGTGGAAGAAGACCCTTGTTGAAATCCCACATACCTGGAGAAGAAAACCCCTTGAGTAGAAGCTTGAATTCTAAACTTTGAGGAAGAACCCTAGTTTAGCTTAGGAGAGTTCCTGAACTTCTTACGGTTGTTCTTGAGAGTTTAGGAGAGAATTATAGGTGAATGACGACTAATCCCCCCTTAGTTTCCCTTTAAAATATCCCTATGTGATTTAGTTAGGAATTAAGAGCATAGGAAATTACTAGGATGCCCTTAATTAAACAACCTAGAAAATCGACTGCCAGGTTTCACGAGTCGTACCATGATTCATACGAAAGTACCAAGACTCGTACTAAGTCTCGTGGTTACTGATCCTTTCCTGAATAATTCTCGAACTCCCTTCCTACACCTCTTCAGTACGATTCGTGCCTGGGTACTATGGATAGTGACTTCCTTCCATGGTAGCAAGAGAAGTCTTGACATTTCATTGAAAACTCATCTCATGACCCATTAGTATGATTCGTACCATGGTGGTTGTTTGGTGGCTGTTTGGAATAACTACACGCAAGTGCACGTGGTCGAACAAGTAGTAAAGTGGCTCAAGTAAGCCAAGTATCGATCCCACAGGGACTGGACTAAGGTATCAATCTAATCAAGTGTCAATAAACTTTAACTCTAAACTGCAGACAACAGTGTGAAGAAGATTTTGATATTTTTGTTTCCTAATTTTGTACTAAGTCTAAAACGAATATACAATTTGAGTCTGAACTATAAGTATAAGCATGCTGGGGCTAAAATGAACATGTAGAGAAATAATTATCGATACAATTTGATTAATCTTTCCTCCGGTTGCTAGTCAAGAATTATTGCCTATGGATTAAAACTCTCGTATTTAACCCAACTTAAGAATCATGAACTTTCCACCTACATTTCTGTGATAAAAAGAAATTCATGTTCTAGCCATACAAAGCCGATTCCTTAACTGACTAATACGACTTTCAGGTATATCTCTATCCTGAAGGTAAATCAATTCTAAATTTTCCCAAACTAAGAAAAGATCATATCCTATCAATTCACAACTTTCCAATTTCTTGCTCTCTCGAGTGAAACCGGACTTTTTAGATATACATTAACGTTGGCCACACATTAACGCAGTAAGAACAAGAATCAATAGAACAACCATGGAAGAAAAGATGAAAAACCAATTTATCAATAATTACATTTCAATACAAATGTTCTTAACCTCAGCAAGAAGGGAATTTAGCCACTCATTTGTGGATTAAATATCATTAAATGAGTGTTAATCATACAAGCAATTGAAATAAAGAAGAAGGAGATAGAGAAAAACCCTGAGATTTTCATCCCCTCAACTGCCTGTAACCCACGTTCTTGCTCCACCAAGTCAGAATAATTAAAAATGAACCTAAGTGTTCTATTTATACTAGTGGGAATTTTTCCCGGAATAACAAGCAACGTGTCACGGAGTGCATCGCAGAGCACTGCCTCCATGACACGACACCAACGCGGACCCTCATTGGAATCCGATCGTCCAAGTATTAAAGCCCAACATGGCACGACATGCAACGCGGGGCTAGGCCAACGTGCCACGGCCCCAATGCGCACCTTCACTGGAATTTGGCATATTTTCAGCATCCAGGCAGAATGCATCCGCGATGGCAGCGTGACACGGCTCCATCGCGGAGCCCCTTTAATTCGTGCTTTCCTTGTGCTTTTTTCCTTGCTAGCTTCCGAGTCCAATCCCGATTTCTCCCAACATGCATCTTAGCTTCGTAAAATTATATTTTTCCTGCAAAACCACGCTATTCATGTTGGTTAGTATAAATTCACATTTTATTACAATTCACATGAGAATGTACAAACATCGATAGATAAACAAGGCAAAATGACACATTTGAGTATCACTTGGGCATATAAATCTGCCCAAGATCAGTGGTACAATCCATAATAGGAAGTCTTGGTTTCCTGGACAATATATCTACTACTCCTCTAAACTTTATGCTACGAGTCCTGGTACGACTCATACCTCTAAGTCACGAGTCGTACTGAGACTCATACTGAGGGAAAAGTTCTAGTTTTAGTTAAAACTCCAAATCTAAGGTCTAGTTTTAGGGACTTTTGGGGTGTTACAAAATTGCACTTAAAAATCTGACTGCCAATGACCCCGATTGCACCAATGGTCCATTGGTTCTCCCAACAGCTCGAATTGTGCCTCGTGGTCACCTGAAGTAGCCTTGAATAGTTCTTTGAACCTCATCCAAGGATCCATCTAATGGCCCATCACTTGTCGCTATGACTCATCCCTTGAGTCATTCCTTCTGGGACTTGAAAACTCAACCTGCCTAACACGAGTTTGACCACAACTAATGGTATCAGTCAATGAGTTGTTTCTAGGCTAGTCCTAAGGAAAAATGTCCAGTTTCCCTGTTGGTTCATACTCCACATTAATGTCTAGTCTTAGGAACTTTTGGAGTGTTACATTATCTCCCCCTTGGGAACATTCATCCTCGAATGGAGACTAATAGAGCTAAAAAGATATGGAAAGAGCTGCAATCTCAAACTAAAAGCTATAAACTAAATACTGATGGAGTGGCTGACTCTTTACTGAGATACATGGCTGAACTGAATACATAAATCATACATACATGCTAAAACATGAGAGTAACTGAGAGAAATGGAATTGAAATGAAACTGAATAGAGTACCGAGGAGGAAACTAGTACCTCATGCTGGAACTAAGCTGGAAGGAAAGAGGTGAGGGTACTTGGCGATCATATCTACTTCGACTTCCCAATTAGCTCACTGTACAAGATGGTTCATCCAAAGGACTTCATTGAAGCGACCTCTGTATTTCTCAACTGAAACCTCTTCATAAGTGACGCTATCCTTCACACCAATACTCTCTACAGGCACAACTAGCACCTGATCGCCAATGCACTTCTTCAACAATGACATATGGAAAATTGGATGCACTGATGCTAACTCTACGGGCAACTCAAATTTATAAGCCACATTGCCAACATGTCTTATAATCCTATAAGGTCCATCAGGGACTGAGCTTTCCTTTCTTACCAAATCCTATCACCCCTTCATGGGTGACACCTTTAAAAACGTCCAATCATCAAAGCTAAACTCAAGCTCTATTCTCGTCACATCCACATAGGATTTCTGATGACTCCAATCTATTTTCAACATTTATCTAATAAGATGAACTCTCTCTATAGCCTCATGAATTGAATTTGGCCCTCTTAACATAGCCTCGTCTACCTCAAACCATCCAATAGGTGATCCGTATCTTCGCTCTTTATCAATAAGGGGTACATGGTCATCCCAACTATCATTGAAATCAATAACGCAAGCTCTCAACATGTCCTCCATATTCTAAATTGTCCGCTCGGCCTAACCATCTGTCTATGGGTTAAAAGTTGTGCTAAGCTTTACCTGAGTACCAAGTCCCTTCTGAAATGATCTCCAAAACTGCGTGGTGAACAGATTACCCCTATAAAAATGATGGACAATGAAACCCCATGCAACCTGACTAACTCCCCAACATAAAGTCTAACATAGTCCTCGGTTGTAGTCCTAACTAGCAGAAAATATGTTGGCTTAGTCATTCGGTCTACAATCACCCATATATAATCATGTTGTCAACATGTACATGAAAAACCTGTGATGAAGTCCATGTTTATTTTTTCCACTTTCAAGTAGGAATACTAATATCCTGTAGTATACCTCCTGTGATGAAGTCCATGTACATGTTGTCAACATGTACATGTCTCTAATGCTCAACCTTAACCTGTTGGCAATTTGGACACTTAGCCACAAATGCTGCAGTATCCTTATTCATGCCATTCAACCAATAGACTTTTCATAGATCACAGTACATTGTGGTGGCACTTGGATAGATAGAATATCGAGAGCTGTGAGCCTCTCTCAACATTCGCTCTTTCAAGTCATCCACATCCAAAATACACTCGGCCTGATCGGGGCACACCATCTCCTCTTGGGAAAAAAACTCCACTTTTTTATTCTGGATAGCTTCATTCAACTTTACTAAGATAGGATCCTCATCTCTCTTTGCCTTCACTTCTGTCACCAATGACAATTCTGATCCATTTTGAACAATGACATCACTGACTGCTGAATTGGTAAAGGTGAACCCCCAAGCGAGCAAGCCTATGAACATCTATGTCTATCCAACTCTTTCTTTCCATCATCCATATGGGTCACACTCCCTATGGAAAACCCGCTAAGAGCGTCAGCTACTACATTGGCCTCCCTTGGAAGATAGAGAACACTTATGTCATAGTCCTTGAGAAGCTCAAGCCACCTCATTTGCCGCAAATTTAGGCCCTTCTGAATAAACACATATTGAAGGCTCTTATGGTCCATGAACACATCCACACACACCCCATACAAATAGTTCCTCCAAATCTTCAAGGCAAACACAACTGCTGCTAACTCAAGGTCATGTGTCGGGTAATTCTTCTTATTAATCTTAAGTTGCCTTGAGACATAAGCAATGACCTTGCCATGCTGTATTAACAGACACCCTTGGCTAACTCTAGAGGCATCACAATACACTATAAAACCATTTGTATCCTCTGATAGGGTCAAAAACTAGAGCTAATGTGAGTCGACTCTTTAACTTCTAAAAAATCTTCTCACACGCTTTGGACCACTAAAATTTGACCTTCTTCTGGGTCAACCTGGTCAAGGTTGAGGCAATGGATGAAAATCCCTCTACAAGTCTCCTATAGTAGCCAGCTAAGACCAATAATCTCCTAATGTCAATAGGAGTGATAGGTCAATCCAGTTCTTCACTGCCTCTATATTTTGAGAATCTACCTGCACACCCTCACTAGACACCACATGATCAAGGAACGCAATCGATTTCAGCCAAAATTTCCACTTGCTGAATTTAGCAAACAATTGACGGTTCTTAAGAGTCTACAACACAATCCTCCTCCTCACTCCGAGAGTGTACCAGGGTATCATCTATGACGTCAATGATGAACATATCGAAATACTGCTGGAATACCCTGTTCATCAAATCCATAAAAGTTGCAAGAGCATTCGTTAGTCCAACTGACACAACTACAAACTCATAGTGACCATACCAAGTCCTGAAGGTTCTCTTCAGAATGTCACACTCTCTAACTCTGAGCTGATAATAGCTGGATATGACATCGATCTTTGAAAAGCAACTGGCACCTTGAAGTTGATCGAACAAGTCACCAATCCTGGGAATATTCTTGATTATGACTTTATTCAACTGGCAGTAATCGATGCACATTCTAAGAGAATCATCCTTCATTCGCATGAAAAGGACTGGAGCATCCCACTGTGACTTACTAGCCGGATGAAACCCTTATATAAAGATCCTTCAACTCCTTAAGCTTATTGGGAGCCATTTTATAAGGAGGAATGGATATTGGTTGTGTATTAGGGAGAAGTTCTATCCCAATGTCAATCTCTTTCTTGGAAGGGACTCTTAATAGATCATCTAGGAACACCTCTGGAAACTCACAAACAACAAAAAGTGACTGGAGAGTCAAGGTCTTAGACGTAGAATCCTTAACTCGAACTAGATGATATGCACAACCCTTGGAGATCATCCTTTATATCCTTAAGGTAGGAGACAAAGTGACCTGCTAAAATGCCCTTCCACTCAAGTATTGGTTCACCCAAAAATCAAAACTCTACCAATTAGGTTCTATAATTGACTTAAGCATAGCAAGCATACAACTAATCCATGCCAAAGATAACATCGAAGTCAGTCATGTATAACTCTACTAAGTTGTCTGAGGTGACTTTCTAAAGAATTGTAACAAGGCAATTTTTGTATCCTTTCCACGCTAAAATTGACTCGTCGATAGGAGTAGAGACTAAGAAGGGTTTTGAGAGGATTTCAGGACTGAAATCGAAACTGATAGCAACATAGGGAGTCATAAAGGATAAAGTGGCTCCTAGATCTAGCAATGCATAAACATCAAGATGGAAAACTCGTAACATACTCGTGATCACATTTGTTGAGCTCTCCTGCTCCTGGTGTTATGAAAAGGCATATAAATGGTTTTGGCATTATCCTCCACCTGCATTAGTTAATGTGTCATGTTGGGATAGGTAGACTGCTGGAGCTGTTGAACAAGTGTTTGGGGCATAGCCTCTACCTTCACCCTATCTAGCTGAAGGAAAATTCTTGAGTCTGGGTACAGGCTTCCCACACTCGAAGCAAGCATCTAAACCAACTAAGCACTCCCCATGGTGGTTCCTACCACACTTCTTACAAGATAGGAATGTGCGTCCTACTAACATGCTCCCCTTAGTCTTAAAGCCTGATGCTCTATCTCTCTAATCATCTCGGGACCTAGACGGGAAACTAGCAGATGACGAAGCTAGGGCTGATGACCTCTAATAGGACTGTGAGTGATGACCACCACCAACCCCTATTGAGAATACTCAAAGTTCCCTGTCCTATTCCTCTTGGTCTCCCTCTCCGTCTCCTTCAACTTCTCCTCCTCTATCTATTGGGCATAGATCATAAGATGAAAAATATCCATGTTGCTCATAAGCATAGTGATCCTGCACTCCTTGACCAGCAAATCTAAAACTCCTGACACAAACTTACTTATGAGAGCCCTCAGCTCGGCAACCATTTTTCAGAGCATACTTGGATAGCTAGGTGAACTTCAAAGAATACTCTTCAACTTTCATGTTATTCTTTTTTAGGTCAATGAACTCTGCTGCCTTTTCTTTCCTCAACTCCCGAGGAAAGAACCTATCCAAGAAATCTGTCACACACTCATCCCAGTCCACAGGAACTGCTCCTACCTTACGACCTTCCTTCCATTGCCTGAACCATACGTGAGCTAACCCCTTTAGTTGATAGGAGGCCAAATCTGCACTCTCCTCTCCTAAAACCCCCATAATCTAGGTAATCTTCTAGATATCATCAATGAATGATGTCACCTAAGAGCATGCAAGTACACGTGGTTGTCAAGTAATATAGGATTGGAATTCGTGAGTATCGATCCCTTTGAGACTTGTCAGTATAATCGTTTAAGGTTGTTTCTTATCTCGCTATTCTATCAAATAGTTGAAATGGAGAATGGTTTGGGAAATTAACTACTACAAACTTTAAATATAAAAATAACTAAAGACTATAGAAAATTGGATTTTACTTCAGATGAAGATGAAAATCTAGGGAAATGGCACTTTTTAGTTTCAAAGTGAGTTTTCAAGACGTGAATACACTAGAACGATTCTTCCTATGGTCGCTAGTTGCTAGTTGATAGTTGCAAGTTATTATCCCATTCCTTGCCACTCTCCCGAGCATCCAAGAACTATCTCATGAACCCTAATGCCTATATCCCTATGGTTGTAGGAAAAACATGAAATGATGGTTATGCCTATTTGTATTTCAACTAAACAGGGTTGAAGGGTATATCCCTATCCTCAACAGCAACTTCTATCCTCTTACCAATGGGTTCAAGTGTCTTTGAAATCCTGTTCTATATTTATCTTTAACCCTTTCAATTCCATTTCCCAAAATTAAACCTAAAGCCAACGGATTTACTCACGAGATGATCAAGCTAGTGAATAAGTAATTAAAATAAGTAAATATAAACAACCATTAATGAAGAATCGAAACTAGCGTAAAATCAGTCTATCAAACATCAACCATCCACTATGGACAAAAACCTAGAGTATGAGTTTGGTAACTCATAGACAATTGGAAAAAGAAAGACTTAATCATCATCATTCAAAATAAAATAAAGATGAAAAGAAGAAACCTAGAGTAGAACTTGTCTCCTCTTCCAAACGTCTTACAACCCTTACAAAATAATATACAGAATGTAAAAGTGATCAAAAGATGATTAATAGATGACCTAGAGGATATATATATAGTTGAGCCTTCAAATGATGCATCCGCCCTCCAATAGTTAGCTTTAAAATCAGCAATTTGTACTCCAGAATGGCCCTATCACACCGCCCCGCCTATAGCCCCATGTTGGGCTCAAGTTTCCTCTGAAGTATGGCTCTGGGTGCCCAGCCTCATCTGTAGCACTAAGGAGTTATTCAAATTTCAACACTTCTGGATCATCTGGGCACCCCACGCCACTCATAGTCCTCAAGTGTTAGTCAAATTTTTTGACTCTAAGACCTCTCTGGCGCCCAACCCCATCCATCTCACTAGAATTTTGGGAAATTTCTCTAAGTCTGAAATGATCTGGGTCTCCATGCCTCTCATCTCACTAAGATATTGAATAAAACATCTGTAAAGTTTGGAACCTGGCATTGGCCGCTGGCCATAGCCCCAGAATTGATGCACAATTCTCTAAATTTTGGGAAGTCGTGTTGGGAGCCAGCCATAACCCAAGATCCTTCTTCTCAACTTCATAAATCTTCACACCTTAGGCTAATTCAGGTCTTTTTCCCTTAATTTCCTGCTCTAAACACCTTAAATTGTTTGTTAGCATACAAAACACACAAACACAATAATTTATGTATTTTATAAGAATTTTATGAATTCAAAACAAGGTAATAGATGGGCTAAACATGGAAAATAGGCATAGATATATACCCAACATCACCACCCCACACTTAAACCATTGTTCGCGTCCTTGAACAATCCTTAATACACACATAAACTCATCTTTCACCATTGCACTTGGTACCACTGTCAATTCATACTCAACCAACAAGCATAGAGCATAGATAAAGTGGTTTATCAACATACAATAATTCTCATCAAGCACATATAAAGGTTTCACAATCAAGATCACACAACCTCTATAAGTGACTCATCTTTTCAAAACATAGGTCCAACATGATTACGCATGAAATATGCAATAAATAGTAAACCGACTTAGACAACATGTGCCCCTCACTTTTAGTGATGTTGCTCTCTCAAATTATCATTTAAAACACATGGAACATAGAAAGAAAGGCACCCTCACGCTCACAAACGACGTAATCCACATATATCACATACAATAAGCTTGCCCTTCATGTACATTTAGACTACTTGGTTGTTTCAAGAGATTCGTATCACAAGGACTTTTTTTGGTTGTAATGTAAACTAAGGGACGGGTAGGAATGATATTCTTTTTATAGTGACTACCATCATAAGCACTTTTAAGACATTTTTCATTTTTCTTGTGCACCACTTTTTCCTCGATATTCACCCTTCACTTAACTCGCCTAAGACTACTTTGGATCAATAAGTATGAGGTCTCTTAAAAAGAGGGATTAAGCTACTTTTGTGGCTAAGAAAGAATAAGGCTTATGGCTCAAAGGGGGTTAAGCAGGGATAAATGTAGGAAGGTAACACAAATATGGGAAAAACATGGCTTTTACAAAGAAACGCCTTTACAAAGAAACGCCTTGATCATATCCAAACTCCCTAACAACTAGTATCCTATGTGCACTAACGCAAGTTTTAGATGCTACAATATGTACAAACAAGACAATTTAGCTCACCTATCATGGCAATCAAGATTCTACTCGACTTTCTACAGCTACAAAATCACACAATCATACTGAATGACATTTTTTTCATTATTAAGCCCTTAAAAATCATTTTGAGTCAAATTAAAAATATATTTGTGTCTCTCATGGATTCCTCACTTATGCATTCAAGATAACCACTTTATTGACTCTAGCATAGCAGCTAAGTAGAATGTCAAAAAGCGCACAAGTGAATGATATATGACTCAATCCTAAAAAAAATGTGACAAAATTTACCTTAAGATGGTCATCATCCAGGTCACTAATCTAAGACGACAATGACTCCTATGAAATGAAAAATGACCTGGTTCAAAGGACTCCTCTTTGGAAAATAACCGAGGCCATAAGAAAAATCAAAATATGGGTGATGTATGCCAATTTTCAAAAAAAATTCAAACAAAACTTAATGACATACTCACTCTTGACCAACAACATTTAGACTCTAAATTTGAACTAACAATATACTACTCAAGATGAACAATAGTCACTACATCACAAGGAACCATCCAATCATCAACACCAATATTAGCTATTATAAAACAAGACAATCATAAATCTACTACTATGAGGAGTGAAACTATGCTATGGCGTACTACAAATATAGAAATCAAAGAACAAACAGGAATCTTTCCTCTACCTCACACTTAAACCTGCATTATCCCCACTGCATAAGAAAATATAACAAGTAGGTAGAGAGAAAGAACTTCCTAGGTTGCTAATCATGATCATCGTCATCATCAGGATTGTAATACTGATACTCATGATCATCATAGTCATCATCAACCTACATAGCGCCCGTAGTAGCATCATCATCCTTATTTATGTCCAAATCATCCACTTCATCAGTGAGCACTATAGCCTTATCATCATCCACAGTCTCCTCAAAGGAAGGTCCCACTCTACATATTTACATGGAACTCTTTGTGAGTGGGTACCTCACCTCAAGGTCTTCCATCTCCTCATTTTTTGCAGGTCGACCTCTTAGCCTCAGCTGTAAATCTAGAATCCCAAATATGTGACTTTGCCAACTTTCATCACAAGCCTGACGATCAGTTATAGTGAGGAGTGGAGCTATGGAAGTGATGGCCTACTTCACCTTTGTAACCTCAATCATCTTTCCTGTCAGGTCTAGAAGAGGTAGATGAAGGTTTTCCTCCTCCTCAAATGCCTGCTCCTTGCAAAAACTAGGTCAAGACACGGCCATAGCAATATTTCCACCTGTAGTTGTCCCTAGATCTTCTCATTTTGTCACAAATCACCATACCAAAGTTGATGGGTATCCCTTTCATAAGCATGTACACCAGCACAACCCACTCTCTAGTGATGTTTGTCATGTGTGTCCTAGGGAGAAATACGGAAAAAACTATCTTCACCCAAACTTTTGCCTCCTTGTTTAAGTATGAGAATGAAAGTGTGGAGTGGGTGCCTTTATGTCCCTTTCCCTATGGGATGATGAGTTCTCACCATATAGAGTGTGATAGATGTCACGATAAGGTGGTTTCTCAAGCAATATGAAGTACTCTGAAGGGTCTACCTCAGGTGTGCCAAGGAAAGCATTGAACCTCTTGTAAGTGAACCGTACCACCTGACCCCTTATTTTCACTTTTGTACTCTCTCCAAATGATGTGTCCCAGTTTGCATAGAACTCCCTCACCAATGTGGGGTTGCACCTCCTCCTGCTCAACAAAGATGTATCCAACTCCCAACTCACAAAGCATGTCTCGAATGGTCAGGAACTCAAGTGCAAGGAGACCCTCGTCAATCCAATTTTTAGCAGCATACTTAGCCTCCTTTTGTGAGTTGAACCAGGTAAGTCCATGAGGCTCTACCACCTTTGCTCCAAATCTTCTAGTAGAGTGAGCCTTGGCTACTGATGAACTAGCTCCCTTCGAGGCTTTTCGAAGCCTCTTGAGGCTTGGTTTAGCAATCACCAATTCTTTTTCTTTTGATTCCATGACACCTACAAATCAAAAATCAAGAACTTTACAAAATTAGTTTTGGAACAACAAAGCTATCGAATTAAGTGTTAAAGGTGCATAATTAACCCCACTTAATTTTCTAGCATACTTGTGAGACTTTTCCAATGGTATACTCAAGACTTCCCCATCATCATCCAATCTCAACAAAACTAATTTATTCACCAACACTAACTACACCCAAGTTCATGAACTTTTTCAACTCTCCCCTCACTTTTAGCTTTTCAAGAATGCCTCACTTTGTCCATCTCTCTCACTTTCCCTCCTTCAATTCATAATGAAAGTAATTCTTATATGGAAGTTTCTACATTCAATTAATTCAACAACCCAACAAACAATTTACTACTTCTATAATAAATTTCAACAACTCAAGAATTATTCACATGCAAGAATTTACTAATCATGTACTTTCTCTGTATATAATTAATGAATCTACCCACCAGATTCAAGAATTCAATTCACCATCCTCATTCATTCCCACCACTTCCAATCACTATATTCAACAAAAAATAAGTTAACTCAACATGGATACACATTGACATGGTAGAATTTAAGAATTGAAATCTCATTAAATCCACAATATGAAATTTGAGTTTTTCACCAACCATGGTGATTTGTGTCTTTAATCTTGGGGAGGAAGGAAGTGGAAGCATTCTTTTAATGTTACCTAGCCAAGATAAAAGAGATATACTTACTTGAGTTGGAGATGGAAGCTTCACCAAACCATAGAGAAGACAACAATGGAAGGGAAAGAGGGAAGGGAGTTACAGGTTAAGAGGGAGAGAAAAGAGGATTTTTGGCTCTTTTCTTTTCAACTTTTTCATGTAAAAGGATGAATGGAATTTTAAATAAAGGTGTGCAGCATGGGTTTTAGGTAATTTTAAGGTCTTTGGGTCAATATTGACCCATTTTACCAAAAACATTTTCAACCAGAATGCCCCTGGCGCGCCACCCCCTCCATAGCCCTATAGACATAGAAAAAACGTTTCTTCGGGGACAGGGATTGGCGCAACGTGTCACCCATAACACCAACTTGACAATTTTTTCTTGTGAAGTTTAACTGGTGCCCCAAGCTAGGTATCTCAACCCAGACTTAAGCTTTTTTAGCTCATTTTCTCAGCTCTTTTTGCCTCCAAAGCTCTAGTCATCTCTAAAAAACAAAGAAAAATGTAAAAAGTGTTAGAAAAATGGGTTGCCTCCCATCAAGCGCCTTAGTTATAGTCATGGAACAATATTCATAGGTTTCCTCCCATGCAACGCCTGATTTAACGTCACAGCACGACTATGGTCACTGTCACTCCTTCATCCAAGTGAAACAATGACCAAATTGAAAATCTGCTGAACTCTCATACACCCCACGCTGCTCAACTAACTGATTACATACTCTAGGATCTACTGTCATCTTAACTATGAAGTCCTCATAGTGAGGAGGCATCCTTGCTGCTCTAAACACTTTGAAAACTGCTTCCTGACCATCCACCCTCAAAGAGACAATATCGGTGGTGGCTAAAAATGCTCTCCCCAAATTGAGGGGAACTGCTGCATCAGCTTCGTAATCTAGGATTATGAAGTCCACCAGAAGGATGAAAGGTCCCACCATTATCAAGATATCCTCTATTATTCCATCTGGGTAGGCAAGAGATCGGTCTTCAAGCTGCAAAGTAACTATGGTAGGATGTGGTTCACCTAGCCCAAATGTTTTGAACAGAGATGTAGGCATTAGATTAATTCTCACATCCAAACCACATAAGGTTGAATCAAATTCCTTATCTCCTATCACCACTGGAAGGGTGAAGCTCCCGGGGTCCTTTAGGTTTTTAGGAATCTTATTTTAAGCCCAAAAAATGCACTCTTCCTTGAGAGCCACAGTTTTAAACTCTGTTATCCCCCTCTTGTTGGCCACAATGTTCTTCAGGTACTTATCATATTTTGGAACTTCCTGCAAAAGCTCCACCAACGGAAAGTTCACATGTACCTGTTTTAACAAGTCAAGAAACTTCTGGCAGGCTGAGTCCTCCTTCTACTTAAATCTTTGAGGGAATGGAGAAAGTGGCCTGGCTACTACAACTTTTGGTTGTAAGTTGCTTGCCTCACTGGCCTCAATCTTGGACTTTACAACCTGCTCATCATGAACCTTCTTTACTCTAGGGATTACCTCACCTAGCTCTTTACTACTTAAAGAGATTGTGCTCACATTTTTCTTGGGGTACTTCTTAGTGTTTCTTAGAAGTTCGCCTTTTGGTTTGTTCATCTGCTGTAGGGATAGTTTCTCCATCTGCCTCTCAAGCACATGGACGGACTTTTGCATCTCATTCACCACGTGAGTTTGTTGCACCATCCACTACTTCATTATCTCCTCAAGAGAACAGCTCAGCTGCTGGCCCTGAGGCCTT